>JALAZF010000425.1:1383750-2767500 GCA_022829125.1 Lathyrus tuberosus | reverse complement strand
CAGCTGCTCCTGGCTCTTTACGAAGTCTTCCCGATGCTTTCTGCGTTGTTCATGTGCTCTAAGCAGCTTGTCATCTTTGGCCTCTAATTGTTCCTGTAACTCTGCATTCTCGAGCCTGACCTTATCCCAGGCTTGCTGAAATTTGGCTAATTTCTCTTTGTTCTGCACTAAGGCCTGTTTGGTCTGCTTATGAGCTTGAGTAGCAGCATCGGCACCTTTGCTGATTTTCTGAAAATGTTGCGCTCTTTCGGCAAAATCCCTTTCTTTTGCTGCTAGGACTCTTTCAGCATCTTGGGTTTTCCGTTCCAGCTCCTTGTTGGCATGTAGAGCATTCTGAAGACGGCTACTCAACTCGGAATTCTCTCCTTGAAACTTTTTCACCAAGGCTTGCAACTTGTCAACTTCTTCCATAGTAGCAGTGCTTCTTGCTTTCTCATTCTCCGGATACAAAAGGGGTGCCTTACCAAAAGGCAAGAGAAAATCTTCAACTCTTTTCTTCACCCACTCTTCATATGCTGGATAAGCCCGGTTGTTGGGTTTGCCTAAAGCAACTTCCCCTTCTTCAGTATGCTAACCTAGCTTTCAGAAGCTTTTTGTGCTGTTTCCCAACCATCTGATGCATGAAAATACAGGGACTCCTCTACATCTCTCTTAATAGGCGGACCCGTCAGGGTGTACCCAAATTGTCGGACGACCAAAGAAGGATTGTAGTTAATTCCCCCTTTTCTTCCTATCAGTGGAACATTAGGGAACTCACCACAGTTGTGGATAATATTCTTGCCAATCAGCCCATGATCTACCCATATGATGTCCTTGGCCACTAATCCCATTAAACGCTGACTCCACTCTAGAGAATCTTTAGAATCCACAAAAGGCCCTGATTGTGGTAAGCGACTTGCAAACCACTTATAGAACAAAGGTGCACAACAACGAATTACCCCTCCTCTTTTCTTTTCGTTTCGGTTGTACAAGGAATAGTGAAGATCTCCCAGTAGTGTTGGTACCGGATTTTTCATCATGAATATCCGTATGGCGTCCGTATCAACAAAATCTGGTTCGTTGGGAAACAATACAATGCCGTATACATAAAGGGCTAGCAGAGCATTAAAAACAACCCATTTCTCGCCTTTAGCTGCTTCCTGAGCCTTCTTTATCAGATATTTCAGCTTGTAACCACGAATCTTTCCTTTGTTGGAGACATTGGCTTCTAACTCTGATTTGCTCAAATAAAGAGCACCAGCCACTTTTCCAAAGTCAAGATCACCCACAAACCCAAAGAAAGGAGGCTCCTCCTTGATAGCAATCCCCAACATGTTGGAATATTCCTCCAAAGTAGGTACCAACAAATAATCCAAAAATACAAAACATCTCAGCGGAGGGTCATAGAACTGCATCAGAGTGTGGAGACCCCTGTGTTCGTAGTCACTGACATTGTACACAAAAGATAAGATTCAACCATATTTCTCCTCGAAAGTTGTCCGCACTTCAGGGCTTGCCATTCCCTTCAAGATGATAATAGGGCCCAGAGTAGGCGTGAAGAACTTGTAACTGATGATATTCTTCCTCTCTTTAGTGTTCATCTTTGTGAGGACCTGATGACTGGAATCAAGGGTAAAATATGCACCTGGAAATGAACAAACATGTATGTTAGGATATGATAATGCAATGCAAAGGGCATGGTATCAAGGTGCCAAGTGTCTGTGATGGACCGTGAACGGTGTTAGTGTAGCTCTGAGATCAATATAGAACCATAGATAAGAACCATCTGAAAATAATAAGATGAATTCTCCTTCTGTGTAACGACACCAGAAAACCGGGTATGTAGAGGGTTATGGTTACCTGCAAACCTGTAAACAACCTGCCCTTCTCACGTGTGGGTACTAAGATCCTCAATAACCCGAGCTCTCAGGTCAAGAAATGATGATATGTTCACCATTTCTGGTTTGGCATCATCATCAATCGAGGAGGCCTCAACTGATTCACAAAATGAAAGGTCCTCTGCTTCAGGCACTAAGGTCGAGAAGCAATAGTACATTCATCCCTCGGGGTACAGTACTATCGCCAATCGAGGAGTGCTTCCACTGATTCTCTTTCACAAGGGACATCCTATAGCAAGTTCCCAGCATTGGGTCCTCGGATCGAGAATGTGCAATGGGTTTGCCACATAATGTGGTCTGCCACTGTCACATCTCGGGAGGAGTGCCGCAACTGAGTCCTCGGGAATGGTCACCAGAGTCGACAGTTCCTCAAGAGAATAACTACTGGCCTGCATAACATGCAGTAGCAGAAAGCTCCTGATAGAACCTCGTCTGGTTGTGGGTCTCATGAACAACAATACGTGGTCACCACCATGCAAGCGTCATGATTATCCACTCTAAAACCTATGTGTGTACTCAAGCCTGGGTAGTGGGCTTATCTCTCAGAACACCTTGCCCACCAAACAGAAAAGTCCAGCACAGCACAGTATAGTGTAATAATGAAATGAAAATGCAATAAGTGCGGTAAAATGGTAATAAAGTAAAGCAATAATATAGTAAATAACAATACATTAAAACAGTAAAATACAACGCAACAGTAAACACCCAATGAAAGAAAACAGACAAGCGCTAGGATTGACTCGCTAAGGAAACCAGAGATTCTGGGTTCGGTCCCCAGCAGAGTCGCCAGCTGTCGCTCCCGGGATTTTCATCCAAGTACAAACGCGAAAGTGGCGCGGAAACAGAGTCGCCAGCAATGTGTATTTATCCCAAGAGAGGGAAAGGAAACACTGCGTAAACCTGAGGGAAAGGAAAGAGCATGGTCTTGCAACCAAGAGAACTGGGTTCGGGAGTCGGTTACGCGCAAGGAAGGTATTAGCACCCCCACGCGTCCATCGTACCCAATGGGATCCACGCTTGCTTGTCTCGATCAAAGGGTGTAATAAAAGAATACTGGAAAAGGGAACTGATAACTGAAGAACTGGAAAAGGAAAGGAGAAAGAAAGAGGGGAAAAAGGAAAGGAGAGAGAACAAGAAGCAAATGTATGGAAAATAAAAGAAGTGCTCGAATGGGCCCTACCTCACTGCCTACATATCTCATCGGGAGCATGAGAATCAGAGCGGCGTAGTTCCCCTCACTAGGGATTGCTTGTTTGTGTTTTTTAGTGGAAACGACAGAGTGCGCGTTCCAGCAGTTAGGTGTTGCAGCTCGCTGTATGGAGACTTAGGCGTTACCTGTTTGTGGTAGAACGGACTTGACGAGTCCTTAAGGAAGGAATTGAGGAGATGAGAAAAGAATTCCGGAAGAAAAGACGTTATTGTTTGTTTGGAGTTTTTTAAGAAAGAAGTGTTTTGATTGTTTTGTCTTTTGTAACGCACATTGTATTTAAGTCCTTCATGTAAGATCGAATGCCTCGGACATCGTCCCCAGACGGGACGTATGCTAAACATTCTAAGAAAGTGAGAGAAGACTCACCACTATCTTATTCTCCCATGAAAGGCTCAAATACAATATTAGTTATGCCTTTATTAAGTGTTTTTTTTACCTTTATTATAAGATGAGAGCGAAGATACTCAAATGAGGCAAATGTGAAAACTAAGGGATACTAAGACTCAATCTTAATTTTAGCATGCTTGGAGATCCTATGGTTAATGTGGTTTAACAAACCTACTTCTAGAAGAAAGAAGAAGAAGGGCAAAAGAAGCAACTTACTTCCAAGATGGAAGTTAAGTTGATCTTAAAGAGGGATGAAAGCAAAGTTATTCAAGGAAAGCATATAAATGCTTAACAAACACAATTAGAAAGTTTAAAAGAAATAAGAGAAAATAAGAGGGAAATGTATGTGGAACTAAGTCCACACACTTACTTACCTTTAGCACCTACATGAAAATGTTAGTTCAAAACAATTTACAAGTAGTGCAATGAAGAAAGGATAACATGCAATGATCAAGACAATTAAGAATCAATGAAATAGAATTCTAGGAGATGAAACCCCCTTAAGGTCAGAACCTACATCTAAAGGTGTTCTCTAATATTAATTGATCAATCAAGAGCCAACTATACACAACTAAAGGTCTTAAACACCAAAGAAATGAACCATGGAAGAAATAGATGAAGAATGAGTGGATATGCAAGGTGATCATGCAATAATGCTTCAAGTAATGTCAAAGTCAGAATGTGGATGACCTAAACATGTGCCTAAACATGATATACAAATGTCAAATGAGGCATACAAGAAAACATTCAAACATTAAGAGTGCTTAAGAGAAGAAATGAGAAGATATGAACATGAATTTAACATGGAAAAAAACATTCATGACATAAATCAAACCTACAAAAGTTCAATGTGAAACTCAAGTATCAAGGTCAAAAGTGCTATGACATGTTAAGATGAGAATAAGATGCACAAATCAATCACATTCAAACAATTATAAGTCATTTAGAAGCTAGAGGAGAAAGAAACATGCATTTGGATGAAACATGCTCAAATATGCAAAGGAATACATAAATGACATATGGAATGAATGCAATACTTCAAGGTCAGAGGCATACATCATATGAAATGCAAATGGATAGTATGGCATGACATAAACAAACCAATTACAATTCAAGTTGGCACTTAGATACAAAAGAATGAGGCATTAGGTTAAAAGGAAACATGTGAAACAAATATTGAACATGTACACAAAAAGACATCAACTTCAAATCAATGACCTATAATTTCAATCACAAGACCTATAATGATCTAAACATGGCTCAAGAAGTCAAGAAGAAATGATCTCATACAATGGCACAAGTGCCTTCTCAAGCAAGTAAACAAAACATGATCAAAGAATTTCACAAAAATGGACATCAAACAAGAGTCATCAAACAAATACCAAACATGATTCAACAATCATCAAATTAGGTCTCAAGAGACCTCAACCAGAGACAAATATCATACCAAAAGCTCATGCAAAGAATCACAAATACACTCAATCAAACAAGCATGGTAAAGTCATTAAGATTTCACATGATCATGCACAAAGAAATGACTCAAAAATGATGTAAAGATGGTTTTAAAAATATGAAAAAAAAATGTTTTTATATACTTCAAAGTGTCCTTTAAAATATACAAAAAGAATGAGGACCAAACTATGTACCAATGATGAGAAACAAAATCAACAAGATCAAGTGTGCACAAATGAACCACTTCAAAAAGAAATTCAAGCAACAATTAATTCAGAGGCACAAAATAATAGAAAAATAAAAAATAAAATTTTCACAAATTTTATAAAACTATGAAGATGATTCATGAATTTTATTATGATTTTTATAAGTCATTTACTATTTTTAAAAAAACAAAATCCAAACAGATGTGAAAAAGAAATTAAAAGAATAAAAGAAATGAGAAGGGGTGTATTCAGAGTAATTTTCACGTTAAAAAATTCACAATGGGATCAGAGTGGGGGTGCAGATATTGATTTGAGTCCAATCCAATTAAAAACATGTGCGCGTGTGATGCAGTGTACACTCATTCACCATGAGGATGCAATCATAACCATACAACGAATCAAATCACATGATCCAACGCACCACATATCACGTGCACCAAAGCAACCATGCACATGCACTCACAAGAATACTCAGATTGAAAATAAATTGCACGCGTGATGGACATGGTTCATTAATGCGTTGGCAACATACAAAGCGTTGGATTAATCTTATGAGAATCAATCACACACGATGAACGGATCAGATTGAATACATACGCTAATAACCATAGAACACATACATTCAAGCACTCAGGTTATAACATGATTTTAATGTGTTGGCAACGTATCAACCACACGATGCACAGATCAAACGGTCACAATTCAAACATGCAAAAACCCTAGGATTAACACTCACCGGCCGGAGAAGGACCTCCGACCATCTTCTCCGGCGAGCAACCACCACCTGCAACCTTACATGTTCACAGAAATGCACAATTCGCACACCAAAATGGAGAGGAAGTAATGGAGATTAAGAATACACACTTATTTCTCATAAATCACGCGTACACAACACAAACCGAGCCAAAACAAATTGCCCTAAAATAACACCTAAGCTCCTAAAGAGCCTATCAACTAGCCAGGACTCACGCATGGCTTCTAGTAAGCTCTAAACACCATGAAACAAGCTTAAATCACCTTAATACAAAGCATTAACATTGAGTAAATCAAAACCTGAAAATGTAGAGAAGCTTGAAGTGTTGAGAAAACCAGAGAACTTGAGATCTTGAGCTTGTAGAACTTCAGGTTTTAGCAAAATAAATGCTGTTGATCTTGAATATGAGAAGCAAACAGCAATTACAATGATATTGATCTTGGAGAAGTGAGTGTGTTCTTGAGTGTTCTTGTTCAATAATCAGCAAAATGATGAAGATGATTGAGAAGAATGCTGAAATCACGTGAGAGTGAGAGAGTAGAGAGAATCTCAGAGGAAAAAGTGAGAATGATTTGAGAAAAAGTGTGAGAATGAAGTGTTTTTTCTTCAAATTGTGAAGTGTGATTTGATTTATATGTTGAGTTTAATATGTTAACCTGTGGTTAAGTGAGTGAGTTAGGGTGAGTTAACATGGTTAAGGTGAGTTATCCCTAACTAACTGAGTCAAGTTAGTTAGGGCGAGTGAAGGGAGGAGTGATATAGTGTAGCATGTTTGGAATGTTATGGTGGAGATGGATGAAAGTGAATGGTGATGATGAGGTCACAGCTGCCACAGAAACTTGTTCCATAAGTTTGGTTAGTTTCTTCTCTTATGTATGAAGCAACATGAGGAGTCCATCGTGCATAGGAGATGTTTGGCTTAAAGTGGAAATGAACATAGGGTGTATGCGTGTGAACACCAACAACATTTCATTTTTTGATTTTGTGACAACTTGGTTCCAATGGAAACATGGTGGTTTGGTGGTGAATTTCTCCATGTTCAGTGGATGGGTTGATGAGTTTTTGAGGTCAATGGAAAGATAGAACATGATTGATGTTGATTTTGGGTTGAATTAAGGCTTGGAAGTTGGTGAAAAATAGCTTGGAACACCAAGGTTTGGAACTGATTTGTGGGCGTGGCAAATGGTTGGTTGGCAAGGAAACTTGGTGCATGGAATTTCAGCATGAACATACTTACTTGGGACCAATATATCTCCGTCATAACTTGATCAAATCAAAATTTGTCCAACATCAACATTGAAGAGGGCATGGCAAGGAACAACTTTGATGTTGAAAAGTTTTTCATTTGGAGCTTTTATCTTGAAGAAATTTAGCTTGACATTTGGCACACCAAGTGTTTGTCAAAATTATGGCACGTGGGGCCTGGGCATGCTTGGTCATGACTTGGTTTGTGACCTAGTTTTGTCAAACTTTGATCAACCATAACTCATTCAATTTTTATCCAATGGAGATGTTCTTTATATGGATTTGAAGCTTAGAACATGAACTTTAATTGGCTCAACTTAGGACTGAGGTTTGGAGCTTTTATCTTGGAGAAAGAGAGCCTCAAAGTAGGGTGCAAAATGGTCCAAACTTACTATTTTTGGCAACCCTAAAGTTTCTATTTTTGGCAGTTTTGTGATTTCTTGATTTTTCATTATTCCTCCATCATTTCTTGCTCAAATTTTGTCCATTAAACACATGTAACATGAATTTCATGAATTTGACCTTAGAAAGTCAAGAGTTGACTTTTTTCACTACACAGTTGACTTTTCCCCAATTTCTTGATTATCAAGCAATTGATCAATTGAGACCCTTCTGAAACCAATTGATGAGCAATTTTCCATCCATATACACTTAAGAACACAAGGAATACCATGAGATCAAGTCTTGGCCAAAAAATCAGAGATAAACTGATTTTAGGTCAAACCCTAATTTTGGCACCCTCCGGTTAGGGGGAAATAGCACATCCTCCAAATCCAAATTCCTCTGAATATGATGTGTATCCTCTCAAACAATGATGAGATATGCCATTTGGAGATGATAAAAACTCAAAGAGCTTGCCCATTTGGGGGTCAAATCCCAATTTTAGATTGCCTTGTGTAGGAAATGATGCACTGCCCACTCTTCTTGATGAATTCTCCTCTTCCCATGCCTTGTGAGATCAAGTCGGGATGACATATGACATAAGAGACCCTTGAGGATTGTTTGAAGACCCTTGGTTCTTGTTCCCTTGCTTAGGATGATCAATCTCTGAGAAACAACTGATCCCATGCCCTTATGCAAGATGCAATGCAATGCTCTATGTTTTATTTTTTTCTATGCTTGAATGTAATGCAATGAAATGAAAGCTCATGCTAAATGATATGAAGAAATGAGAGGGCAAATTTTGGGGTATGACAATGGGTAGCACTCATAAAGTTCAAACATGAGGTGTTTGTTGAGTTCAAGAAATTCAAAGTGAAGGATGAAAATCAAAGTGGACAAAGGTTGAAGATCCTCAGAACCGATGGTGGAGGTTAGTTCCATTCAAAAAAGTTTAAGAATTTATGTAAGAAGCATGTAATTGAGCATGAGGTGACTACTTCATACACTCTATAGTAAATGGCCTTGCTGAAAGGAGAAATATAACTCTGCTTGACATGACAAGAAGCATGCTGAAAGAAAAGAAATTACCTAACACATTATGGGTTGAAGCCATTGCCACATCAGCATATGTGCTCAATAGATGTCCAACAAAGAAGTTAAAGAATGTAGTTCCTATTAAGAAGTGGACTGGAAGAAAGAAAAGTGTGAGTCATTTCAAGGTGTCTAGTTTTGTATGTTACAAACATATACTAGATGCTACTAGAAGGAAATTGGATAACAGAAGTAGAGTCATGTTTCTTATAGGTTACAATTGTATAGGTACGTATAAGCTTTATTTCCCATTCACCAATAAAGTTGAATTCAGCAGAGATGTTATAGTGAAAGAATCAGAAACATGGGATTGGAACAAGTCTGAATTTAACTTTAATGCAGTGTCAATACTTGAGTTTGATTTTGCCTCTAAAGGAGATTCTGCCTCTGAAGAAGATTCTTCCTCTAAAGATGATTCTGACTCTAAATGGGATTTTGTCTCTAAAGGTGATTCTAACCATGAAGGTGACATTGACTTCAAGGTGAGTCTGACCTTGATGGTGACTCTGACTCTTAAGGTAAGTCTAGATTTAAAGGTGATCTTGCCTCCGAAGGTAATCCATCATCTCAACGTAATTCAAACTCTTAAGGTGGACCTACTGAAGGTGGCCCTAGCTTTGATGGTAGACCTGCCTCTGAAGGTGAAATTGCGTAGTTTCCGGGGCCATCGAGAATTAGACAAATACCAAGGAGACTTGCAGACTTTGAGTTGTTGCCTGATACTAAGATTGATTCTAAAGAGGAAGTCATACAGTGTTCCATGATGGAGAACTTTGAACCTGTCACTGTCAATGATCCCCTTAAGAATAAAGCGTGGATGAAGGCCATGAAGGAAGAACTTTAGGCAATAAAAAAGCAAGACATAAGAATTAACTGTTCTACCTAAGACTAAGAAAGCCATCAGTGTGAGATGGGTTTTCAAGATAAACTTGAAGCCAAATGGTTCAGTTTCCAAGCATAAAGCAAGGTTAGTAGCTAGGGGATTCCTACAAAATTATAGTTTATACTACTTTGAAGTGTTTACGCTTGTAGTTAGACATTAAACAATAAGATTGGTTATTCCTATAGCTGCAAATATGAATTGGCCTCTGATACATTTAGATGTAAAATTAGCTTTTTTAAGTGCTCCTCTGTAAGAAAAAGTTTATGTGTTACAACCTCTTGGATTTGTGATAGAGAATAAAGAAGGGATAGTTTACATGTTGCATAAAGCCTTCTATGGGTTGAAACAAGCTATAAAGGCTTAGAATCTAGAAATTGATTCATATTTCAAGCATTTGGGAATAAAAAAATATGAAATGGAGTATGGTATGTATGTGCAGCATACCTAATGGTAATGTGGTTCTGGTGTGTCTTTATGTAGATGACATACTACTGGTATGGAGTTGTATTTATGAGATTAACAAGTTCAAAAAGGTGTTGATGAATGCATTTTATATGACTGACCTTGGAAACATGGTATATATTCTATGGATGGAGATTTTACACTTTGATGAGGGAATTATTATGCACCAACTAAAGTATAAGCTTGAGTTTCTAAAGATATTTGATTTTATAAATTGTAAGCCAACAATCACACCTACTGAGACAAACCATTAACTAGATTATGATAATGATGTTGAGGATATAGATGCTGCAACCTTTGAATAGTTGGTTAGTTCTCTGAGATATCTGTGTAAAACTAGGTCAGACATATGTTATGCAGTTGGAATGGTAAGTAGATTTATGAGTAAGACAAAGTGGTCACATTACCAAGCTGCAGCCAAGATACTAAGGTATGTAAAAGGGACACTAAGGTATGGTATTTTGTTTCCATCTGGAGTGTTATATGACTCGGAGCTGATATGTTATTCATACTCAGACTAGTGCGGGGGCAGAGTGATAGAAGATGCACTACATGATACATGTTTATATATCTAGGATCTCCCATTTCATTGTGCTCCAAGAAACAATTAGTGGTTGCACTGCCAACTTGTGAAGAAGAGTACATAACTGGTGCTTTGGCAACATGTCATGTTGTTTGGCTTATGAATTTGCTACAAGAAATGAAGTTCAATGTGAGCAAACCATTCAAGTTAAGGATAGGCAACAAATCAGTCATAAATTTTCCCAAGAATCCAGTGTTGCATGGAAGAAGCAAACACATTGATACTTAGTATAATTTTTTGTGGAATCAAGTTCAGAATAGAGTTCTTTAGGTTGTTCACTGCACCATTCATAAGCAAATTGCAGATGTGATGACCAAGGCAATCAGAACTGAATACTTCATCAACTTAAGGGATGGAATTGGTGTTGTTGACTTTTAATCTTGAATATGAATTAAGTGATGGTGTTAAATGTAATTCAAATTTAAGTTGTTTAGTTTCAATTTTCAATTGGTTACAAAATCTCTCTCTCTCTCTCTCTCTCTCTCTCTCTCTCTCTATCTCTCTCTATCTCTCTCTCTCTCTCCCTCTCTCCAAATTCTATCTTCTTCTTGTGCATCAATGGAGTTTTATTGTTAACTTCAACAGTAATTAAGGTCATGGCATGTACTTGATGTTCAGGAAATGATATTTACAAGTTTAGAGCAGCATAAAATGATTTAGGTCAAGGCAAAAAGTAATGAATAAATGTTTTTATAAACTAAACTGAGTAATCTTTTCCCTCGGTTGATATTCTATCCGAAGGAATAAAAGACTTCAAATTTCAATAAAAAAATAACAATAATGATGATATTATATATATATATATATATATATATATATATATATATATATATATATATATATATATATATATATATATATATTGCAATCAATGAGATTCAAATTTTGTCGCTTAGTTACTTCGCCCCTATGTTATAGGTATCAACTGAGGGAATAAATTATAATTTAAAAAAAATTAAAATGTAACGCGTTTAAGGTTTTGTATCTCGATTTTTTGTTGATTGAGATGAAAATTTTCGCATAAAATATATTATTTATAGTAGAATGGATATTTTCATCAAATTAGACTAGTTACTAAATAGTTTTTTTTTAATACTCAGAAAATTATCCATTAGATAATAAGTTCAGTACAATTACAATGAGCCTGATAAACTACAGGCCACCAATATTTACAGACCCCATACAGGAACAGCAAAAGAAACTAGCTGCACTAAATGAATATTGCAGAACATATCATGTTCAACCACCAACACACCATTACCACAATTAGCTGTTGGAATCCAAAGGCATTTTGAGCCAATCATAGAAACTTTCTCCAAACCCATTCTTATGCTTTCTCCTCTTCCAATTCCATGAAAATTGTTGGATGACTTGAAACAAGTTCCTCGAGTCAGGCATTGCGTCTTTAAAAATGATATCGTTTCTAGTTTTCCATATACACCAGGAAGAAACCAGCCAAATGTAAGCAATTGAGGAACCTATCATACCTGCCTTAGCCCAAGTTAAAAACATGTCACAGCTGCTCAAGCCTCCTGGTAGTTTCACACCAAGCTAAGATTCCATGTTCCTCCACATAGCTTTTATAAAGTCGCATCCAAGAATTAAGTGGTTAATGTCCTCAATCTCCCTAAAACAAAAAACACAGGATGTTTGGTGAGGATCAGAGATAACTCCTCTTTTTATGAGATTCCTACGCGTAGGCAACCTGTCCAATAGAAGTCTCCATCCAAATACCAACATCTTCAATGGAGCCTTAATTTTCCACAAGTATTCAAGAGCCTCCTTAGTATTGTTTTCCAAAATATCATCATCTCCACTTCTATTCCACAGTTTGTAACATTCTTTAACTCTGAAGGAATTATTAATATTACTTGGCCACTTAATAGTATCTTCCTCATTTAGTTGCATACTAACCTCCTCTAATTGTTGTTGTAATTCCCTAACTGAATCATCATCTATACCTGACAGAACCACATTCCTCCCTACAATATCCCACTTCCACCTGTCTTCAGTCCAGTACCTGCAGTCCTTCACCAGAATTTCCTTGTTTGGGGATGAATCATATAAAGAAGGATATTGAATATAAAGTACATTGCCACCAGTCCATCTTGATTGCCAAAATAAGATCTCTCCCCCATTACCAACTTTCCAGTTCAACATACTAAAGATCCCTTGGTTATTAGCATGATTTGCAAGACGAGTCAAATCATTCCACCAACATGAGTTTTGTTTAGTTGAACAATCTGGTTTTTTAAGGAACGGACAAGAAAAACCACCATTATATCTTGCTTTGATAAGCTTAGACCAAATTGCTTCCTGTTCATATGAAATTCTCTAGAGCCATTTGGCCACCAGAGCTCTATTGAATGTGCAAATGTCTTTCAACCCTAAACCACCTTGAACTTTAGGTTTACAGACTAATGACCACTTCACCCAAGCTATGCTCACCTTTTCACCATCTCCAAACCACAAGAATCTTCTCTGGATTGATTTGATTTCCTTCAGAACCGTTGTAGGAGCTAAGTATAATGCAAGGTAGTGTATAGGCAAATTAGTTAAAACAGAATTAATCAAGGTGACTCTTCCTCTAATGGATAACATTCTCCCTCTCCATGAGCCCAATCGATTCTTTAATGAAGAGATAACAGGTTTCCAAAACTCAACAGATTTATATCTTCCTCCAACAGATAGACCTAAGAATTTGAAAGGGAATTTGTCAACTTTACAGTTCAAGAAAGATGAAATTGCTCGAGTTCTACTTTCCTCCATCCCAATGCCCATGATACTGCTTTTGTTGTAGTTTATTTTCAGCCCTGACAAAGCCTCAAAACCTCTTAGTACAACTTTTATTCCCCAAATATTTTTCCATGAGTCATCACAAATAATCAATGTGTCATCCGCAAATTGTAATAGAGATATGGTAGTATTATCCTCAAGTTCAATTCCCTTTAACAAACCACTCAATTCAGATTTCTTGAACAATAGAGCCAAACATTATGTGATCAGAACAAATAGGAAAAGGGATACGGGATCACCTTGTTTTAAGCCCTTATTGATCAAAAGAACTCCCATTTACTAAAACTGATCCAAAACTTCTGCAGACTAAACACCTTATCCAATTGATCCATTTAGGACTGAAATTCATGGAATCAAGCACCTTACATAGAAATTTCCAATTTACACAATCGTAAGCTTGTGCAAAGTCTACTTTAAACATAAACCCTTTCCTTTTTCTCTTTCCGGAATAGTCTAAAATTTCATTTGCCACCAGGACCCCATCTAACAATTGTCTACCTGGAACAAAAGTTGTTTGATTAGGAGATATCAGTTTGCCTATCACCCTTTTCAATCTAGCAGCTAGGACCTTTGATATAATCTTGTGCACACTGCCTATTAAAGCTATTGGTCTAAACTCCTTCAAACATTGAGGATTGTCAACCTTGGGGATAAGAACGAAAAATGCTGAACACAATGATTTGGAGAGGTAAGCCTTATCATAAAATTCAGCAATGCAGTTGTAAAAGTCTCGTCCAACTATCTCCCAAGTTTTTTTTTCAAGAATTTCAAGTTAAAACCATCCGGGCCAGGACTTCTATCACCTTCACAAGAGTTCACTGCCTCTACCACCTCATCGTATAAGAAAGGTTCCTCTAACATTACTTTATCTTCTTTAGGCAGTTTATTTAAAGACCTAAGATCCATCTCAAAACATTCAGTGGCATTGTTCTTGTATTTCTCTTCAAAAAAATCATGCACAACCTGTTTCACATTCTCCACACTTGCCTCATCTTCCAAACCAACACTCGAAGGTGAGATAGAATTCACTCACCTCCTCCTGTTAATGGTTGAATGAAATAATTTTGTGTTAAAATCACCCTCATTTATCCATTTCAGCCTTGCTTTCTGAAGAAGAATATTATCCTTAGTATGTAATTTGCTCCACATCTCCGCCACAACCCTACTTCTTTCTTTCAAAACCTCCTCAGATATTGCATCTTCATTCTCAGTCATCTCATTTTCCAACACATTGATTCTGTTGATGTTTTCTTCAAGTTTAAGATCACAAATACAAAAGACGTTTCTATTCCACCACCTCAGTTTTCTTTTCAGATGACTCAATTTCTGAATCAAAACATTACCCGCAGACCCTAAAGTTTTCACAGTATTCCAGCTTTCGTTAACAAACTCTAAAATTTTTGGATGATCCAGGCAAGCATTTATAGACTTGAATGGTTTAGGACCCCAATTCCTATCATTCACACCAGAGATACAGGCCTGTGATCAGATACATCTCTCAAACCCACCTTCTGATTAACCACTTTCTAATAGTCGCACAAATCCTCACTGATTAGAATCCAGTTTAGTCTGCTTCTACATGAACCATTGGCCTTGAACCATGTATATCTATTTCCCATTGTAGGAAGGTCTAAGAGTTCCATATCCTCAATAAACACATCAAATTCCTCCATCTCATTTAAATTAAAACACCTTCTACCTATCCTCTCTTCTTTACACCTAATAGCATTAAAGTCCCCACCTATAATCCAGTCCCCTCTTGGCATACTCGACTTCAAATTAAGAAGTTTCCCCCATAACACTCTTTTTTCAGCTGTTGCGCATGACGAGTAAATATTAACAATGTAGATATCTCTTCCTCTCCACCTACCAAACACTCCTAAATAACCATTGCCAGAGAAACTGAAAATAGAGCAGAAAGATTTCTTATTCTAGATTGAGAGCATTCCTCCAGACTGGCCTATAGAATCAGAGGAAGACCAATCAAAATCATCACTGCCCCAAATGCTTCTAACCAAGCCTTGCTCTACTTTTTTACATTTTGTTTCTTGTAACAAAATGAACTCAATATTATTTTTCTCGATCATCATCTTGAGCCTTCTTCTTTTAATCAAAGAATTACACCCTCTAATATTATATGTTGTCGAATTCATGGTTCTATCATTTGTACCTCCTTCTGATCATCTCTTCTAGTTATATCTCCTCTTTCCATCTTCCTCAAGATCCCTTCAAGGACTTCATCATCTTCCTCTCCTTCTATACCCAAAGATTTAAGAATGGACCAAACTCTACCTGGAACATCTTCAGATCTCCTTAAAATTCTCTCATTTCCCTTCTTCATATCTAGATCTGAAATAGAACCACAACATAAAATGGAACCTCCAGAGTACCTAGATTCATTTGCTCCAGATTGGGAGGAGTTTATCAATGTCGTCTCAGCTATTCCCACCCTTGTTTTATCTATTTTCAGTTCTACTGAAGAGTGTAATAGTGTTGAAAAATATGAAGGTTCATATGGAATCTTCACATTCTCATAAATCTCTTCCAAAGTCTTTTTTTTCCTTATGATTTTTTGGGTTGGCTTCATGCACCTCTGCGGACCATCCAACGTACTATCATTGGGCCTACCCCTTAAGCCCCATACTACAGACTTAGGTGGACCCAAAATCAAGGCCTGATACTCTTTTGATCCAACAACTACTTCTTTATTATTACATTCAAAACCATCAGCCCTTTCCCCTTTTCTGACATTCCTACTCCTCAATACCCCTCTCTTACTCATCTGTCCCTTCGTATAATCTTGGAACCCCAAGTCATTAAATGTCGCCTCTCCTAAGGTATCCTCAGAGTTGTGACAATCTAGGATTTTGCCTCCAAAAGACATCTTTTTGGTGTTGTTAGTAGTAGCTTCCAAGTTGGCAGAGAGAGACAGAACATTACCATGCATATAACCTACCTCCTGTTCTGTGACTCTATCCTTAGGCTCAGACGGTCTACTCTCACCTTCCCCAACTTCATCTTCTTCAATCTTGGATGATCCAATTTTCTCCGGCTCGTCTTCCAATGAAGGATTTCCATCGTCAAAATCTTCGTCCTCAGAATCTTCCTCCGTTTCTTCCACAACAGATTCATCTGAATCTATTGACCTCCTACTCCCCTTCAGCTCCTTATGAATGATACGTTTTGGGCCATGATTATCTTCCACTAACTTAATGATAAGCACCAAACCATTGATCTCAATATTTATCATCTCATTCAAATTGCTTGTATAACTAGTCTTTATCAGGATTCTTGCAACATCGAAATTGGATTGAGATTCAGTTTCTTTATCACAACAAATGAACTTTCCAATCCAACTCGATATATATTTGAAAAAGTCGTTCCTCCATGCGTGGCATGGAATGCCAAAGCACTTGACCCATGTGAGCATTTCCTTGTCTACTTCAGCTGGAGACCAACCTCTAATGTCCGAAAACCAGTTCTTCAGCCAAGCTTCTTCTTCCTCCACTAAAGTTTTCAGTGCATTCTCTTCCAAATCTTCTAATAGACACATATTAGCTCCCATTGGAGTCACTTTAATCTGGAAAAAACCTTCTTTATGGAATATTTCCTGAATATTATAAGAATTCCCTGATTCCTTTAGTTCACCAACAAAAGCTTTTTCAAACCGTTTAATCTCCTCCTCTTCTATTTTGAATAACAGACCCGTCCAGTTGGCTATAGATCTCCCTACCCCCACCATTTTCTCCGATGTCCTATTGTAATTGTTCTTTTTTCCTAAACCTTGCTCTCCTCTTATTACATCCACAAACGACCTCTCTTGCCTCACTGGGTTCCAACAGTTTTTGAAGAAACCATCTTTATTGACCACCCTTTCCAGTTGTTTTGTCTTTGGTACATTGTTGACAGCCTCCCATCTCCTTTCAAATCTAGGTATTTTGACATATAATTTTCGCCCGTTGATCTGGATGTTGTCAAGTTCAATAGCTAATCTTCTTTCATCTTCAACCTTCTTAAACCTCACAAACCATACCGCTTCCCTCTTTTATCATTTCTAGCTGGGATAAACACCTCCAAAACAGTCCCAAAATCCTTAAACACATTTTTCATCTCCCTGGCATTATGATGATCCAGAATCTCCGTGTAGAAAAACGATGATATTACCTCATTTTCACCAAGATGTTTTCCAGACCTTTCTTTCCATACGGAATACCGTAAGTTATCAGCTCCTTTCTTCCTCCTATTTACTTCTACCCATTCCATGATTTCACACAGTGGTTAGAACAACACCAAAACTCCAAACTGTCCGGGAGAATGGATGACTAGTGCCAAGGCCCCTAGCCCTAAGGCTAGGAGTTTAAGCCAAAAAGACTAACCAGGATAATCCCAAACAATTTGAATAACAAGATAAATGATGTATTGAAACTCAGTGATGAATGATGTTCAAACGCTCGTGGAGAGAGAACATATGCATTGATGTATGAGAATAACTGCATGGAGTTGTTATTTCGATTGCTATATAATCGTTGCTACACACACACACTGATTAGAATATATTTTAATTAAGTATAAAAGTAGGAAAACAAAAAACTCGTGCTTGTAATCGGTTTAGTTACTAAATAGTTATAAAAAGAGAGAATACCTACACCACAATATTCAATTACATATATATATATATATATATATATATATATATATATATATATATATATATATATATATATATATATAGATAATGATAATTATTTTCATAACATTAATTATATAAAATATGTTTTAAAAAAATTATTTATTCTCTTTAAAAAAAAATAGTTTGAAAAACGCCGTAGAAATTTATATAAGTTGAGTTTAAATTTTTTTTTTTTTGAATCTAACACCATAGTCTTCTTCTTGAAGAGGCGCCTTACCGCAAGGTTAACTACTTCAAGTTATCAATATTCATTTCATATATTAAACTACTCAAATAGTTTCTTACAAATAATTAAAAAAAAAATCAATATTTTTAACCATTAATATATCAAAAAAAAAAAAAAAACAACATTTACAACAGCCATGACTCGAACACAAGATCCTCTATAACATAACACACAATTTTTACCACCCGACTATTTGTTATTTTTTTAATTTTACTCCCATTGTATATTGTTATCTTATAAACTTTACATTTCAACTCCCTTAACATCCTCCCAAAAAACCCCTTATGTAACAAGAACTTCATCAATGGAGCCAAATTCCATAAATTCATCAAACACAAGACATATTTATGAAAAAACAGCAACACACAAATAAAAAACAAATTCCTTCCTCAACATCATCGATTCTTTCAGCTTTGAAATCACAAATTGAAAGAGCACAAAAGCATACTATTTCTCTTAAAGATGCGTCTTTGCTTCCGAACTTTTCTACTAACAATGCTAATATTAAGGGTAAGTTCCATAATGTTTTTCTGCTAACAATACCGAAGTGTTTTTCTGGTTTATTGGTTGAGTAGGTGGTTGAATGGTCACAAGAGTGAAATTAAGTTTAGTCGATCAATTGAGGTTTTATTGAATACGACTTCTTTAACTAAGGTTTGGTTGCATTCTAATAGCTTTAATGGTCCTGGTTTTAAAGGGTTGAAAGATTTAGAGATTTTGAGTTTAAGGGATAAGCAGTTGTCCTAGTGGTAAGATGGCTCAGCAAGAGCAATTCTATAGTTTTTGGTTCAAAATTTATTGGGAGTATTTTTTTCAATGTTTTAGTGTTCAAGAAATATATATTTTACTTTTGCAATGTTAGCGAATTTTGATTTATTTGATCATAATAAAAAGAAATTTGTAATTTAAAAAAAAAAAAATTAAAAAAAATTTAAAAAAATAAATAACATGGATTTTAAAAATTGAAAGAAAAGTCATCTAAACATGTCAAACATGAATATTCCATGTCATTTTGTCAACGGAAAGACAAGAGTTACGCAGTATTTACATTAGAAACTAGTAAGATACCCGTGCTCCCGCACGGGTAAAATTATTTGATATTGTATAAAATATATTTAAATGTATACATAAATTTGAAATGATATAAAATGTATCTATATATGTATATAAATTTGAAATTAGCTATTAATTTTAAAATGAACAATGATTATGTAAATTCAATTAAATTAAAATATAAAGAAAAAAATGGACTCGTGAGATGAAAACAATAGAATATGTAATTGTAATTGTAAAATGAAAAATAATTATACAATTTCAATTGTATTAAATAAAGATGCGAAAAGAAAAAAAGATTCGTGAGATGAAGAAAGACAAAATAAAATTTTGATGTGATAATGACCCGTGAGATAAAAAAAAATACTTGATGCGATATAAATGTATTTAGATACAAATGCAAAATTTAAAATGATTTACTTAATTGTAAAATGAACAATAATCATACAAATTTAATTGTATTTAATAATTATATAAAAAGAAAAAAATCGTGAGATGAAAAAAGAAAAAAAAAATTAATATTTAAAAATAAAAATTTTGTCTCTTAAATTTAGATAAAGGTTGATTAAAATAAAATAAATATTATGTTGATAGTAACTGTGAGATGAATATATAGTGTTATTTTATTAAAATTAAAAAATAGATTATTAATATTTTTAGTGATAATAAAATAAAATAAAAAAAGTTAAAATGAAAGTGAAAAAGTGTGGGAAAAAGAAATATGAAGGAGATTTGAAATTTGAATGAAGAGAGAGAATGAATGTATAGGAAAGATTGACACTTGTCATGTAAATAGAGGGATGATTGATAAAAAAATAAATAACATGGATTTTAAAAATTGAAAGAAAAGTCATCTAAACATGTCAAACATGAATATTCCATGTCATTTTGTCAACGGAAAGACAAGAGTTACGCAGTATTTACATTAGAAATTAAGAAAAAGAATATTACATGACATAAACCGAATCTTACTAGCATTATAGAGGGTACGTAAATTTAACCTAATTTTTTTTTGTCATATATGCCATTATATATATAATGAAGGGAATGTTAGTATTTTTAATTTAAATTAAAACCGAAATCTTTCGTTGTACATCCAAAAACCTAATACTACTATTCAATCAATAATCTGAAAATGACTGATGACGGTAATGGAACAAATGAAAGAATTGCACTGTTTCAAAATCTCAGCATTGTCCCTTTAACTCTTAGCGGTTATATGGTTACAATTAATCATTCAAACTGAGGAATTTGAAATCAATGTGCTGGGAAATATCAACATGACAGACTACAATTTCTATTTCACATAAAGAAATTGGTGGAGTGTGCCAAGGTGTTAGCCTAGTTGAAAATACTTCATTTCACACCTATCAAAGAGTATTTAGTTAAGCCTAAATGTCTTACCCTTCTTCACCCCAGTATTGCGCAAGAGGTAGAAGCTTTCTCCCAGACATTCAGGCTTCACTAAATACTTTTTGAATGATGCAAATATCATCTATGAACACCAGTGGTTTTCATTTGAGAGGTGGTGCTTAGAGATGGAATCTGTTAGGAAGCAAAATGCTAAACCCTAACTAAGAAATATTAAAGATAACATTTGATTTCATTGATTTCCTCATTCTCACAAGGAGCGTACATATATAGGACCAATAATGGATAATGAGATAAAAATGCCTAAACACTACTAAAGTCCAATTCACATTTAAAATAAAATAACAACTAACATACTTATATTACTAATTAAAATGTCTAATTGCACCTCCTATCAAAATCAACCACTCTTCTTTTGTGAAATATCTTGCTTTGAATTTGAGAATGGTTTTCGAGGATTTAGTGAAACGCTGCTAGCTACAATTTAGGCTTTTTTTTTTCTATATTAAGGGTTTTGTTAGTTTTTATAATCCAAAGTTTATTGTGGAATTGCTAATTTAGTGGAAATGCTGTTTAAAATCTCTTCGAAAAAATAATTGAGCGCCAAAAGTGTAATTAAATTTCAGTAATATTTATGCAAGTATAATATCTTAATTTTTTGTACCAATTTAATGTTGATTAAACTATGGTTTTAAATTGCTTTGTAGCTGCAATATTTTCCTTGTCATATCTACTACAACTAGACAAATACTCATGTGAATAATACCCGTGTGAATCACATGGATATGATATATGTACATTACTTTATCAGGATATTAATCATTATACATGGTCAGTGAAAATTTTTTTTACACTATCATTGAATCACAACCATTTGCTTGTATTATTTTTTAAATGACTAGAATAAAAGTCAAATATTATGAATAAATGAGTGGTTATAATTAATTGACAGTATAAAAAATCTTTAAATTATCGATGCAGATCAATTAAATATTTTTAAGTATTAATAAAACACTAATAAAAACAATATTTGATTACTTTTAAAATATAATATAATATTTAATTGATATAGTTTAAATTAAATTATATTAAAAGACATGTTTTTTATTGGAAAAAATTTATATTTTTAATGTACTTGAATGAAATGGTTAAGATCATCATAATTCGGTTTTGATTATGTACATTGAGTAATTATGATTATTTTAAAGTAGATGTGATTATATATATATATATATATATATATATATATATATATATATATATATATCAAAAATAAATATTTGTCCCACATTTTTAACAAATTTAGTGATGACAAATTTGTCTCGTATTTTTTTTTCTTCTAATTTCAAATATTGTCACATATTTTTTAGTAGGGGTGACAAAGTGGACGGCCCGCCCCGTTTAGACCTACCTTATTTAAGTCCATTCAAAAATGGGGCGGAGCGGGACGGACCAACTTAAGCGTCCGAGCTCAAAAGTCAAGCCTGTCCTGTTTATTAACGAGTCCGTAAATTTTTTTTTAAGAATATGATTTACTACATAATTTACAAAATTGTTAATCATTACAAAAAAGACTGACAACTTTTAACAATGTATAGTAAAACTTTTAACAAATCTTAATGCAAGTGTCATATTCTTCAACATAAACAAACAAAGTAACTATAATACCAAAAAATAAAACATATACACTAAAACCTCAAAAATTAAAACTTTATTATCTTATTAATAAAAATCCCTTCTGTGCAAAACTTACGTTATAACTTTAGAACCCGACTCCAATGAGAACGAGTAATAGAAAATAGAAAATAATGTATTCTCTGTGTTTTGCAATAAAGATTTTTCTTACTGTGAGTGAAAATAAAGAACAAAGCAAAAACTAATTAGTGCCTTAAAAATGTGGTGTTTGTTGTTATGTGAAAAATGAATATTACGGTTTGAAGAAATGAGAGTTGTTTAAAAGTATGTCTACTACATACAATGTTAATATTATTTTAATTCTAAGTAAAATAAATAATAAAAAAAAAATCCTTGGGCAAAACCCGCCCCACCCCGCCCTCGGTCCATTTTAAAAGTGGGTTAGGCGGAGCGGGCCAACTTAAAACACCGAGCCGAAAATCTCGCCCTGCCCCGCCAAAAATGATGGGTTAAACGGACGGGTCCAACCCGTTTTACCACCCCTATTTTTTAGATATATGTAAGAAAAATATGTGTCCCTTGTTCTTTTAAATATTTAAAATTTACAAATATATCTCATGAGTATTTATGTATATATCAATAATAAATTTTTATCCCATTTTAAAATTAAAATAATAGTGATAAATGTTTTTTTATAAACAACAAATTCATATAAAAGACATACTAGGAAGACACCAATTCATATACAAGGATCACATCAAGCCATCAACAAAATACAAGAAGGTACACAAAGACACAATAACTCTAAATCACAAAATATCAAGAGGAGACTTGCATCAATTATAGAAGATAGACTTAGGCTTAATTTTAAACCTAAACTCCAACCAAGTTCAAGAAGTTTGCTTCACCCTAATTGGAATATTGTCAAGATTACCAATCTTATCATTGAAAATGATTCACTACTTCAGTTCCTTTTGATTAGGTTATTTAACATTGTTTAGTTCTTTCAACTAGAATATAAGCACTTCTACTGTATTTGCTTTTTAATTGATGATGCTTGTGAATTATTCTTTCTTGTTCAGTTGTCATCATCAAAACCTAAAAAAATTATTTTTGGGAACAAATATTTTGCAACAAGAGGATAAAAAATCAACCCAAATAGACTCGAGAATAACGAAGAAGTTTCCATAAACAAGTCAGTGGTTGTTGAATCTAAATGGTTTAAGGGCCCACAACTTACTAGCATATATAAGAATTACCATACATTGATTAAAAAAACATATCTATCCAGGTTTAATGAGAACCCACCCCCACTGCTTCTAACAACCATAAAACACAAGAATCATATGAAGTTTACTCGAAACGCCCCATTAGATTAAAATTAGATAAAGTTCTTAACTAAATGGGAAAGATCAATGAAATCCATTGAAAAACAAAATTGTTAGAGTCGGTGCAATCAACACTTCCAAAGAAAATGCACTAGAGAGACTAAGATATCTCACTAAGCTTAATTGCTTAGATTGCCACAGAATTTATGGACTTAGAAACTCATTGACGTTATTCTTCTTTAGCTTACTACACAAGCCAGGATCATTAAAAAAAACCTAGCAACATTGCACCTATCAAATTTTTTTCAAATCTCGATTTCTTCCCTTCCAAACCATCTAATCTCATTATTTCACAAAGCTATAGGAAATTTTAAATTCGAATTTACAAATATGTATATATTTAGAAAAATGTTATTTCTACACCAAAACTATACACCTACACCGTATTTCATTGTTCAACTATACGATGAAATGAAATATTATAATAATACTCTTAAAAAAATCATTATTTTAATATTTTTTTAATATTTTTAATTTTTAAATTAAATGATATTGACATAAAATTGTGTGATTAACCAACTTAATAACTTTATTAACTAACCTTTTCCATTTTATTAACCAACTTTGTTTGTTGCTAAAAATTATTTTTTATAACTCAACGTTTATTAATCAATTTTATAACTTCATTAACCAATCTTTTATATTGTATTAACCAACTTCATTGACTATTAAAAATTATTCTTAATATTTGAACGCTTATTAACCAACTTTATAACTTTATTAATCATTTTTTTACATTTCATTAACCAATTTAAATTTATTACTAAAGATTATTTTTAATATCTGAATATTTATTAATCAACATCATCACTTAATTAACCAACTTTTTACATTTTATTAACCAATTTTATTTTACTATTTTAAAGATACTGTTCACACACTGTTCACGTATTGTTCATTCACTATTCACGCACTATTATCGCACTATTCACGTATTATAAATATTATTTTTTATTTATTAAAAAAATAAAAAAATATTGTTCACCGTATAAATACGATAAACAGTGTTTAGTGTAAGTATTTGATGTAAGAAAGGGGTGTAGGAATAACATACCTGATATATTTATTGCATGATTTCTATTTCAGATAAAAAAACTGGTGGCGCCTTCGTATCAACATTTGTGTGTAAGGTGTTAGCTTGGTAGAAAATGCTTTATTTCACACTTATCAAAGAGTATTTAGTTAAGCCACAATCCCTTATCTTTCTTCGCCCAAGTATTGCACGAGAGGTAGAAAGCTTTCACAATGGCATTGAGGCTTAAGTAAATACTATTTGAATGGTGCAAATATTACTTATGAACACTAGTGACTTTTATTTGAGAGGTGGTGCTTACATATGGAATCAACCACTCTTCTTTTATGGAATATCTTGCTTTGAATTTGAGAATGGTTTTAGAATTAAATCTTGACAACTGCCAGTATTTTTCTCTATATAAAGGATTTTGTTAACCGCTGCTAGCTACACTTTAGGCTTTTTTTTTTCTATATTAAGGGTTTTGTTATTTTTTATAATCCTAAGTATATTGTGGAATTGCTATTTTTGTGGAAATGCTGTTTAAAATCTCTTAGAAAAAATAATTGAGCGCCAAAAGTGCAATTAAATTTCATTAATATTTATGCAAGTAAAGTATCTTAATATTTTGTACCACTTTAATGTTGATTAAACTATAGTTTTAAATTGCTTTGTAGCTGCAATATTTTTGTTGTCATGTCTAATCTACTACAACTAGACAAATACCTGTGTGAATAATACCCGTGTGAATCACATTGATATGTTATACGTACATTATTTTAAGTATTACTAAAACATTGAATAAGTATTATATTTGATTATTTTTAAAATATAATATAATATTTAATTGATATAGTTGAAATTAAACTATATTAAAAGACATGTTTTTATTGGAAAAAATATATATTTTTAATGTACTTGAAATGGTTATGATCAGGATAATTCGGTTTTGATTATTTTAAAGCAAATTTGATTGTGGTTCAAACTTGGTCTGATATTATTTTTTTATAGTAATCAGGAATAAATATTTATCCTGCATTTCTTATAAATTTAGTGATGACAAATTTGTCTCGTGTTTTTATTCTAATGTTAATTAATGTCACATATTTTCTAGATATATATGAAAATATGTGTCCTGTGTTTTTTTCTTAAATATTTTAAATCCATAAACATATTTTAAGAGTATTTATTTATATAGCAATAACCATTTATCCAATTTTTTTAATAAATATAATAGTGATAAATATGTCTCTCACCTTTTTATCTATAATTATATATAGGTTCTGTTTGGTAAGACTATATAGACTCTGTTTGATAAGACATTTTTTGAACTTATAACTTATGACATATAGTTTATAAGCTCATGACAATAAAAGACTTGTTTGGTAATAGTCTTTTCATCACGAGTTTATAGTTTATTTTATTAGCTTATAGTTTATTTTTCAGACGTTATTTTAAATAGCATTTTAGCTTATGGCTTATCATTTTTTCTTTCACTTTTACCTTTATTATTTTAACTAAAACCCACCATTAGCCTTTATAATTTATTGTAATTTAAAATAAAATAATTATTATTAAATATGTTTTATGTCATTTTATTTTATTAACTAATTAAACCATTAATTTTACTAAACACTTCAATTAGCTTATCAGCTATAAATCGTCGATCATCAGCTATAAGCTATAAGCTATCAGTCATAAACTATAAATTATCAGCTAACTTATCAGTCAACCGTTATTTTTACCAAACCGAACCATAAAGGAGATACACTATTTTGAGCTGACCTATTTTTGTTTCAATATTACCTTTGATAACGGCATATTTTTCAACTATTTTTTATTCCATATTTTTATATAAAAAAAATAGTAAGCTTAATTACAAATACAAAGAGTGTTTAGAGGTTGAGCGGTTTGGGGTTTCACAAAGTTTTTTCTAACCATATAAAATGGATATAAATGTGATGAAAGAGGGATAAGATATATCTTAAAATAATTGTGATAGATGATTGTAAGTAATATCTATGAAGAGGGCCACGTTTATAGAGCAATGGGTATGACTTTCAGTTGTTTGATGGATTGTTGCAATAATTGTGAGTTTGTCTCATTATTTTATGTTACATTTTTTAAGTAACAATGGGTAGAAATAGGTGATCTTAGCGTAAAGGAATTTGGAAACTTTGAAAGGTAAATAAAATTAAAGAAAGATTGTGACGGTTTTGCAATATTTTTTTAATAGGCAATAATATTAACGACACAAGGGGTGCTCGAAACCCAAAACATAACAACAAGCAAGCCGGAAACTATCCGCGACTGATACACTTTAAAGTAGCAGAATACCAATCAAAAAAGGAATACTTACAAGGGGAATTACTAAAGTTTAAACATCTCCAAGAAAAATATTTTACTCGGTTAATAACATTGTCCACCGAGACCGATTTATCTGCAAAAATGATTATGTTCCTCCTCAGCCAAAGCATTCAAACCGTTGCTGCCCAGACAACACAACCCCTTTTTCTACTAACCAAATTGTGGAACTTAGAAGATAAAATACAAAAAGAATCGACACAACTTTCGTTAAGCATTATTTGGATTCCCAACCACTTTCTAATTCCTTCCCACACATTAAAAGCAAACTGGCACTGCATAAAAACATGAGTAATATTCTCCTCATGTCCTTCACACGATGCGCAAAGGGTAGATGCCCCCAACCAAAATATTCCTTCTTTTCAACTGGTCTTTGGTAGCAATGAGGTTTCGAAACAATCTCAAAAGAAATACCTGCAAATTTGACGGAATGAACGCCTCCCAAACACATTTGTAACCTGCCAATACTTCTTCTACCTCGTAGTCTATCTTATCCTGAAACAAAAACTTGTAACAAGAGGAGACAGAAAAAATAGATGTATCGTCATGTCTCCACTCGAACCTATCTTCTGAATCTTGCTCCAGTTGAAACTTTTCCAAAATTTACAGCAATTCTTCTTTCCCAGTTTCCATGACAGTGTCTGCTTCATAATTATGAGATGCATGACAGCAATCCCAAACAGACCCTCTCCAAACACCTGCCCCAGCAACAGAACATCCAACATCTGCACAATAACAAAACAGGTTAGGGAAAAACACCCTCAACGGCGCATCGAGAGCCCACGAACTGTTCCAGAATGATATACTTCTGTCGTCCCCCAACTGACACTTTATGTTATCCACAAAGTCATCAGAACTCGTAAGTTAATTAAAGATAATTGATAACAAATCGCGCCACCATATTGAATTATTCCTCTTACCACTCGATCCATCACAATTCATCACAGTGAGACTCAAACCATTATTCGCATATCTGTGCTCTAAAATACATCTCCACAAAGCTCCTTCCTCATTCAAACATCTCCACTTCCATTTCATCATAAGAGACCGGTTGAAATCGGCGATATCTTTCACTCCCAAACCACCTTCCTCCCTCGGGGCACACACCGTTTTCCAACTAAGCCAATGCACTTTCTTACGACTCTCACACCCACCCCACAAAAAATTGCTTTGAATTCTTTGGATCTCCTTTAAAACCTTCACATGCACCTTGTAGAAAGAGAGCGTATAAATCAGTACTGCATTAAGAACAGAGTTTAACAACACTATTCTACTGCCAATTGACATGTTCTTCCCTTTCCAAACCGACAACCTCTTCCTCAATTGCTCTAAAACACCTTTCCACATCGAAACTTTCCTCGGACTGTCACCTACTGCAATGTGGAGGTTGAATTTTGTATGGCCTTTTCTTTCCGGTTTGTCGTGTAGATAGACAAAGTGCTTATTTAATGTGTTTTTGGACTTATGTATAATATATTTATTTATCACTTATGTTTTATTCTTTCTCGGCAAATTAAGTTTCCATTTCATTTATTTTACAATAATTGGTGTAGGAGAAAAACACTTTCAATGTCTTCTGTTTATTTCCATTTCCAATGTAAATATTGAAATAAAGTAGTATGCTATTATATCATCCTCATAACACTATTGCACCTTATACTACTGATTGTGTTTACTCTAATTTATTTCTCTCTGAGTTTGCCTCACCCTTCTCTGAGTATTTATTTATATACATGGGTATTCGTGGTTTATGAACTGCACTGAACCAAACCACATTTATGGTTCAATTCAGTTTATAATAACCATTTCAATAAAATTGCAGTTAACTGATAAAATGGTTTCAATTCAGTTTAAAATTAGTTTAGAACCACTGTGTTTTTATAAACTAATTTATAATCAGTTTGCAATTATAAACCAGTTTTATAATTTAAACTCTTTTAAAATCAATTTTTTTAAGGTAAATTCTTATATACCCTATCATTTTAGTTGGGTATCGGAACCCAAATGATTTTGACCAATAAAATAGCTTTAATAATTTATAATAAAATAATGAATTATTATACTTTTAAAAAAGAAAAAGATGAATAGTATCAATTTAATACATATACGTTTTTCCCTTTTTATTTTTGAGTGTCATTTACATAAAATCAATATACAATAACCTTCCTACAAATTTAATTCTATTGATTTCAGTTTTTTAATATAGGGGAAGAATTTGAATAAAAATCATAACCTTGTAAACTTTTATGTTTGACGTGAGTTTAATGTTTAATGGCATGTTATGGTCTAATTTTTATTACAATTGTTATTCTTACATTGTTATAGATTTAATTCTGAACAAGAACAACTTGAAATTGCATAGTTGAAGATGATAATGTTCTTCAAATTAAAATAGACGAACAAAATATAAAAGAATTAGATAATCAATATTATTTTGATTTGAAACATAAATAAAAAGGGAAACATGCAGAAATTTGAGCGAAACATTTATAAAAATAACATTGAATGCAAGACATTTTTTTTCTATTTTACAGAAGGATACAATCAGTTTGTTTTTCAAAAGACTATATTCCTAATAGGAACATGTTGGATGGGGTTCTTCTTGTGAATGAGATGTTGGACTATGCCAAGAGATTCAAGAAGACTTGTATGATTGTTAAGGTGGATTTTGAGAAGGCCTACGATTGTGTGTCGTGGGATTTTCTTAGGTATTTGTTGAAAAGAATGGGTTTTGGGCCTTTATGGTTAAAGTGGATTGAAGCGTTGGTGTTTAATAGCACGATGTCTATTCTTGTGAATGGTAGTCCTACTTCGGATTTCTTGGTTTCTAGAGGTCTTCGACAAGGGGATCCTTTATCTCCTTTCCTTTTTTTGTTGGTAGCGGAAGGTTTAGCGGGTATGGTTAAAGAGGCTTCATCCATAGGGGATTTCAAGGGCTTCCGATTGGATGATAATGCGAGTATTGATATTCTTCAATTCGTCGATGATACTATGCTTGTAGGTGAAGCGTCTTGGAATAATCTTTGGTCTTTGAAGTCCATTCTTCGAGGGTTTGAATTAATTTCCGGTTTACGAGTCAATTTGAATAAGAGTAAACTCTATGGTGTTAACTTGGATCTGGAATTTGTTCAAGCGGCTTCCTCCTTTCTTAAATGTGAGATTGGTCATTCTTCTTTTTCTTTTCTTGGGATCCCAATGGGGATTAATCCTAGGAGATGTGAGGTTTGGAGACCGTTATTGTCGAAGATTAAAAGGAGAATTGAAGGGTGGCATGTTAGGCATCTTTCCATTGGGGGGAGAGTGGTCCTCTTAAACTCCATCCTCTCCTCTATTCTGATTTTTCTCTTTTCTTTTTATAAGGCTCCCATGGCTATTATAAAGGAAATTATCTCTCTTCAAAGATCCTTTCTTTGGGGAGGGGGGATTGACGAAAAGAAGAAGATTAATTGGATTAGTTGGGAAAGAGTTTGCCTCCCTAAGAAAGAAGGTGGTCTTGGGGTGAAACATTGTGGAAAGTTCAATATTGCGCTTCTTAGCAAGTGGAAGTGGCGGATATTGAACGAACAAAATTCTTTATGGACTAACTTTCTTTCTTGCAGGTATGGAGATATCAAAAGAGCTATGCTTCAAGCTCCTTCCTTTCATTCTAGAAGTAAAGTTTCTCTTTGGTGGAGGGATTTATGCACTATTGACAAGGATTCAAATTGGTTCTCAAATTCTATTTCCTTCAAGCTTGGATCGGGGTGGTTTTTGGAATTTTGGTATGATAGGTGGTTAAGTACTTCTTCCCTCCACAATCTTTTTCCGGATCTTTTTTCTTGGGTTGGCGACCGTCATGCCAAGGTGTCGGATATGGGCTTTTGGAGTGGGGATGAGTGGAGGTGGTTGATTCCGTCCTTTGGTTGTCCGGACAATTCCGGGGCAGCCTTGCAACGAATTGCGTTGATTGAGTTTCTTCGAGATGTGCGACCTAATTCTTCGGTGGAGGACGAGGTGGTGTGGTGGAAAAATACAAAAGGTTTTTCGGTTAGTAATGCCTATCTTTCTATTTTGTCTTGTGACTCTAGAAATTCGGAGTTAAATGATGTTATTACCTTGGCTTTGAATCGTCTTTGGCTTTCTAAAGTTCCTAGCAAAATTGCAATATTTGGTTGGAGATTAATTTGGAATAGACTTCCAACCAAATTGGAATTGTCTAAACGTGGTATTTTGGTGGGAACGCATTCTTTGGTTTGCCCTCTTTGTTTTCGTGTTGAAGAAAACTTGGATCATCTTTTCTTTGGTTGCTCGATTGCTAGAAGATGGTGGGAGTTGCTTTGTTTGTGGCTTCGGGTCGATGTTACCCCTTTGTCTTTGTCTATTTTGGATTGGCTAATTCTTTTTGACATGAAATGTAAGATGGTTTGGAAGAAGGATTTGGGTTGGTTATTTGGCTTAGCTATGGTGTGGGTGATTTGGATTAGTAGGAATGAGATTCTTTTCAACGGTAGGTTTTTGGTTAACATCGATGGTTTGGGGATTGTGAAAAAGCTTTCATGGGATTGGTTCTCGGTGTTATTTAGCAACGGTTCGAGCTTGTCTTGGTCGGAATGGTGCTCGGATCCTACTAGTGGCTTCTAGTGTTCTTTGAGTAGGTTGTCTTGTTTTTGTTTTCTTGTTGGTTGTCTTTGTTATTGTTGTGTTCTCTTGTTTGTACTTGTTGGGTTTAAGCACCCCTAGTGCTTTTTAATTTAATCCCATTTTGCTTATCAAAAAAAAAAAAATAGTTTATAATTAAATTGTAATACATATGTATATTTTAAATTGGATACACCTCAGTAGGGTACCAGTACCCTAAACCTTTTATTGGGTACTAAAGTCCTCACCTTTCTTAATTTAATTAAAAAATTATAATATTTGAAAAATTTTATTCAAAAAAAAAATTATTTAAAATAAATTGATTTTTTTTTTTGAAAAAATAAAGAAAAAATTCGGAATAAATTATATTAATTTTTTATAAAATTTTCTAGCAATTTTTTAAAAAATATTTTTAAAAATATTTTTTTTTTTAAATAATTTTCTGAAAAATAAAAAGTTATGAATAATAAAATTATTTTTTTAAAGAAAGTTTAAGAATAAAAAATTTTCAAATTTAAGAAAAAAAATTTTGTTGGATTAATAATTGAAATGAGGAAAATGTTTGCTCTAGAGTTGAGTTGAATAAAAATCAATTGCGCTGTAAGTTACAAGATCGCAAAGACAAATATCTTCTGTCAATTACGTTTACAATTTTGGTGAGGCAAAGAGAATATAAATTTGTAAAGGCTAAGAGAATATATATTTTGGCTTGAAAGTTATCTTAATTTTAATTGAAAGTTTTATAAAAAAAAAATGTTGAACACTTGTACCATTTAGATTATTATACCATTTAAGATGGGTATAAATATTATTTTCAATTTTTTTTATTTTTCAAAAGATCAATGTCGCAATTGTGAAAATCAACCGGCGGAAAAAACAGAAGAGTTGCCACCGAACGTTATTTATCCCGGCGAAGGGAAAGGAAACGATCGAAGAAAACCTAGAAAAAGGGAAAGACATGGTCATCGCAACCATAGTCTGGGTTCGGGAGTCGGTTACGCGAGAGGAATGTATTAGCACCCCCTCGCATCCATCGTACTCGATGGGAACCACGCTTGTTGTCTAATCAAAGAGTGTGTTATCTAAAGCCTATTGTTAAACGAAAATGAAAACCTAAAGGAGACTTGATAACGTATTCCCTCGTGCAATGGAAAAGTCAGAGTCAACGTAGTTCGGAGGACTACGGGTGAATGGGAGAAGGTTGCTCGCCAAGACATCTTCGTTTTGTGCCTACGTATCCTCAATCAGACGAGAGAGATGAAGTCAGAGCAGTCGTAGTTCGGCCTAGGAGTTGGGAAAAGATCTCGATCGCACTGGGGCAAGAGAAAAGGTTTGGTTAACTGATTGGTCTCGATCGCACAGGGGCGAGAGTAAAGGGAAGTTAGTTGTTAGTGTGCTCGCCAAGATATCGTCGTCTTGTGCCTACGTATCCTCACTAAGAAATGAGGAATCAGAGCATTCGTAGTTCATAGGACTACGGGGAAACGGGATCTCGATCGCACTGAGGCGAGAGAAAGAGGAGAGAAGGGCGCATGGAAGGTCTAAGGGAAACTGAATCTTATATGTTATCATGCAACAATGGCCCTAAGGTCAGGATTAGGAGGGAGCTAACCTATTATTATCATACTTGGATTGAGAGCCTAATGTCTCTCTTACCTCCAACTTAATCAGAAATTAAGTGGAGCTAGGAATCCTAAGGGATCATGTGAACAAACACATGTAAACATTTTATTAATCAATCACAAAATAAACGATGTCGTAATCTCAACTACGAGGAAGTTGAGTGACTCTCCATCAACAAGGAAGATGCAACAGAAACGGACAATGTCGTGATCTCAACTATGAGGAAGTTGAGTGACTCTTCGTCAACCGCAAGATGAAAACGATGTCGTGATCTCAACTATAAGGAAGTTGGGTGACTCTTTGTTCACCACAAAGTAAGACAGAAAAGGGGAGCAAACAACATTAAAGTATCAATGAATTGGCACCCAAGCCAAGTATACAACTAGGAGTGAAAACTCCTCCCTCAACAACAAGTTGTAAGCAAAAATGCTAAAACCTAAGCATGCTTCATACAAAGGCGCAAGTGGTACCTAACGGAGAAAGTCGGTTGCCTCTTCAAAGTGCGAAAAAAGCTCAAGACTTGAAAGAAGAAGATTCTAAGGTGGAAGAGAACCAAGCCATCAAGTACTTCAAATAAGTAAGAGGGTCCAACAGTAAAGTATCTAACATCAAGTTCACAGCATACCAGAATCTGACAAGACTCAAATATAAGCAACCATTATCCAAGGTAATAAATAAGGAGAACCAGAATTAACATTAGGAATCAGTCCAAACGATATCAGGGACTAAGCATAATCTGCCTCAAGAGATCTCATCAGTCCAAACAAGGCTATGAAAAATATTCCACACAAAATCTCCACAAGATTAATCAAAACTACAAAGAGATTAAAACTAGGATTAAAAATCTACTCCTAATTAGTCAAAATCCTAACCAAAATTTATCCACAACTGTCGCTCCCAGGATTTTCATCCAGGTACAAACGCGAGAGTGGCGCGGAAAAACAGAGTCGTCAGCCGTGTAAATTTATCCCAAGAGAGGGAAAGGGAACACCGCATAAACCTTAGGAGGGGGGAAAGGAATGGTCATCGCAACCATAGCCTGGGTTCGGGAGTCGGTTACGCGAGGGGAAGGTGCTAGCACCCCACGCGTCCATCGTACTCGATGGGATCCACGCTTATTGTCTATTCTAAGGGTAAGTTATACTATCATCTAGGGTTGTACTAAGACGGAGAGGAAAAACAAAGACCGACTCGGTAGGACGTCAACGTCCTAGGCCTACGTACCCCCCTTGTGCAATGGGGAATTCAGAGTCAACGCAGTTCGGACCAAGTTCTTTTTGTGTTTTTTATGAGCGACGTTAAGTTCGCGTCCGGCAGTTAGGGTCGATGCCTGTTTGTGACTCAGACGGAAGGTAACGTGCCCTTTTTGAAAATAGCCTTTAAGTTTGACAATCCCGAAGGACAAAAAAGTTTGAAGTTGGTTTGTGTTTTTTTAGGACAGAAGTGGCTTAAGTTAGTTCCTAAGCTGCATTGCACCAAAGTCTAGGGCACAGGGGTGAATACTTAACGCATCGTCCCAAGACAGGATGCTCATTAAGCACTCTAGAAAGATGAGAGGAAGCCCCTCATTTCTCATTCCCCATTGTTGAAGCTAGAATAGCAGCAAGCAAAAATATATAAGTAACCCAGTTTTGTCGTCTCCACAGGGATCAGTGCGAGGGAAAGAATGCCATTCAACGGTTTCTATATTTCTAAGCTCATGAATCAAAAGTTCTGGTTTAAAGCGAACCAAAAGCAAATGCGGAAAATTAAAGGAACAAAAAGCAAGTAAATAACAATAACACATTCTTCGGAGGAAAGAAACTCAATAGAGATCACTCAATAACACATGCATTCTTCCGACCATTTCATACACAAATCACTCATTCGTCTAATATCCTCACGTATCACTCACAACAGAGGTTATGTCTAACGCAACGCCTAGAGAAAAACGGTATTGTTTCATTGGTGATGTCTCACGCAACTCAACAACACAGAGAAGTAAGAACTGATACTCACGCAAGTGTTAAGTCTAAATCTATCTCTAGAGTTCAGACAAAACCGATATTAATATAACATCCATGTCAAACTCATGAGTAATTCATATACAAAGCCCTGATCAGAATACAAACATATGATTAACCCCGCATTCAACTAATTTACCAACTGTATACGAACGCCGTTCTTCATCGCTATTGTCACGCGTCCTCGCAATACCGTATCGATCCTACTCATGCTACCCATGCTACTTAATCAACACAATACAACAAAAGATACAATGAATATCAATTCACAAACCCCTGTCAAAAGCTTGCTCATTGACAGATGAAAATCTAAGATTAACGATTCGATATAGGTTTTGTCACGACCCACAAATAATCAATCAAAGAGAAATAATCAATAGAGAATCAAAACATATTCATAAACATAGATTAGATGAAATACAATAGGTATCAAGAGATTTACATACCAAACATCAACAAATAGAGGATACAAAGAGAAGAACAAATTTCTCACGGTTCGTCGGAGCCGATCGAAGCACATCCTACTCCGGATCATCAAGATGCATCATCCAATGTTGTTTCTAAGCCTATCTACTCCTAAAACATGTTTGATGAAGTTGGGAGAAAGTTCCCCCAAAAACATAACATAAAAAATGATGAAAAATGGTTGAAATAGGCAAATCTCACTTTCCAGGTTCGCCTAGCGAGTCCCCGTTCGCTAGGCGAACGTAAACCGCCTTAAAGTTGAGTTTTTTCACGATTCTGGAACTTTTCGTTCGCCCCGGTTCGCCTAGCGAACAAGCTAGCGAGTGTTCGCTACGGGGGCTCGCCTAGCGAGCATGACAGAAAACCAGAATTTGTTTTCTTCATAACTCTTGAACCGTAACTCCGATTGACGCACGGTTTGAAGCGTTGGAAAGCTTATTCAATGCTCTTTATGAATATGGAAAAATCCCATTGCTGGAACACCTACAAAAATAAATGAAAATCGATTAAACTCAATGATATTTACACGGTAACGCACTATACACCGAAAACATAAAGTAAACGTATTTACACACAAAGTGGGGTTTATTCAACCAATTTTAACACAAAGTAAGGATAAGTGCAACAAAACTTATATACAAAAATAGGTACAATTTGCACTTATCAAACTCTCCCCAACTTATTATTTTGTTTGTCCTCAAACAAAAGTCAATCAACTCAAAGAAACAAAAGCAATTATCAAGAAATCATGCTCAACAAGTTTTTACAAATGGAGAATAAACGTATGGTACAAATATCAAAAGTACATGCAAAGCAATGCTTACCACTAAACTACAACGACACCATGAATATGAAACAAAGTCTAAACACAAAACAAATGTCAACATCCAAAAGCAATACATGTTCAAGAATGAATCACACCTAACACTCCACTTCAAATAAGAATGAAGAAATTAATGCGCGTTTGCAACCGCGGGGAAATTTCACTCATCTGACAAACACTGCAAATAACAATTCAATTCATACAACATCTAACAATCAAAAATGAAAATATGGAAGCAAAAAGATCACTAAGGGCTTTAAGGGTTGTAGCTTGGTCGGGTTCACAATAAAGGGACATTTCTATAGGCCATTGAATCGAAATTGCCGATAAATGATATTTACACATTACAACTTCATTCACCATTCTCATTCCTTTACCACAAACCTTCTCAAACTACCTTAATGCACAATTATTTCACTCTCTCTTTTTCTCATCAAACAAGCATTCTTTTTCTATGTTTTTCACATTCATATTTACACTTTTTTTCTTTTCATGCTTGTTTGAACTTTTTCAAAAGTTTCAAGCAACTTACCATCTTCTTTTTCATTCTCCCCAACTTGAATTCAACCAAACCTCAAGTGAATGCTCCTTGCTTTTTACGGCAAGGAAATCAAAGTATACAATTTCAAAGGTTCAAGAATAAATTTTAGAAACTCACTAAATTCAATGATGAACTAAACTTGCAAATTATGTACATAAACCAAGTTCATCACTAAAAATGAGATCTAAACTGTTTTAGTCTCAAAGGGGCTAACAAATTCTCACTACTCACGGGTAAGATACTTTTGGATACAGTTGTGCTCAATATAAACAAATGCCTTGATCATTTCTAATGCTTCCACAAAATCACAATAATCAAAAGATAAAGCATGAATCAAACGAATTAGACAAAGTTATCAGTCATCCAAGCATTTAGTAAACAATGGAGGTTTCCTCACATGGGGCTATGAACTAAAGTGATTCATAAATGAACAAAAATTGCAAGAGAATGAAAGACATGTAATTTGTACAAATCCTAAGGTTCATAAACATGTTATGTTCTAGAAAAGCAATAAACACCAACCAACGCAATGCAACTTTCTTTAAACTTTTCACACTACCATAACATTTTCTTGTTGAAACAATCAAAATTGAAAAATCACACAATGCATCCTCAAGCTAATCAAAAACAAAACTTGAGAACAAACACAAAAATTTCTAAAACTAATAAACATATACTAACAAAATGAGTGAAAGTGGATAAGAGAATAAGAGAGTTTTTCCACAAAAAGCAAGGCTCGCTAAGCGCGCACAGGCTTGCTAAGTTTCTCAAGTTTTTTCTCTCATTCAATCCATCCAATCTCACACAATACTACAAAACATAAAACTGTACAAACTCAAGAATCATTGGGTTGCCTCCCAATAAGCGCTAGTTTCACGTCGTTAGCTCGACACCTTATTTACGTACAAGCTCCTCCATGTTGCTTCGTTCACCGGTAGATACCAAATAAAATCTGCAACACTTAAGCAAACGTAAACCAAAAACAAAAATATATACACACACATAAACATGATGGAAAACACATATATACAATCACTTATGGAAAACAACTATTAACAAGTATGTACACTTGTTAAGCTTTGTTCGCTAGGCGAACCAAATCATTCGTGACGCGAGCCTTCGCTACAACCTTCGCCCAACGAAGTTTGGGTGTTTTCAAAAGTGAAAGTTTCTGCCACCCCCCTCGCTGGCACCTTCGCCTCGCGAACACATCAGCGAGCATTCGCTGGCTTCCTCGCCCAGCGAATTTACCCAGTTTTCCTACTGAAGGTTTTTGCATACTTTCTGCCACCCCCCTCACTGGCACTCTCGCTAACGTTCGCTAGGCGAACCTTCGCTGGCATCTTCGCCAACACTCGCCTAGCGAATGCTGTTGTTGATTTCAATTCTTTAATGGTAACTTGCCTCCAACATTTGTGTAACACAATCTTGATCTTTTTATGCCTATTCCTGCACATTAGCACACAAATTACAAGCACCACAAGTATATTTCAATGAATGCACAACAACACCATTCCTCACTAAAATCAATACATTACACATGGAAAGAAATGAAAAATGCCAAGTATTGCATACAAATATATAACATGTTTGACATCTAACAAACTCTCCCCAACTAACTATGCACCATTATACAAGTAAATATACAATATAGACAATTATGTACGAAGCTTAAAAACATAGAAACTATGCGATGCAACTCAATATCGACACACCGATCCCCGGCAACGGCGCCATTTTGTTGAAGCTAGAATAGCAGCAAGCAAAAATATATAAGTAACCCAGTTTTGTCGTCTCCACAGGGATCAGTGCGAGGGAAAGAATGCCATTCAACGGTTTCTATATTTCTAAGCTCATGAATCAAAAGTTCTGGTTTAAAGCGAACCAAAAGCAAATGCGGAAAATTAAAGGAACAAAAAGCAAGTAAATAACAATAACACATTTTCGGAGGAAAGAAACTCAATAGAGATCACTCAATAACACATGCATTCTTCCGACCATTTCATACACAAATCACTCATTCGTCTAATATCCTCACGTATCACTCACAACAGAGGTTATGTCTAACGCAACGCCGAGAGAAAAACGGTATTGTCTCATTGGTGATGTCTCACGCAACTCAACAACACAGAGAAGTAAGAACTGATACTCACGCAAGTGTTAAGTCTAAATCTATCTCTAGAGTTTAGACAAAACCGATATTACTATAACATACATGTCAAACTCATGAGTAATTCATATACAAAGCCCTGATCAGAATACAAACATATGATTAACCCCGCATTCAACTAATTTACCAACTGTATACGAACGCCGTTCTTCATCGCTATTGTCACGCGTCCTCGCAATACCGTATCGATCCTACTCATGCTACCCATGCTACTTAATCAACACAATACAACAAAAGATACAATGAATATCAATTCACAAACCCCTGTCAAAAGCTTGCTCATTGACAGATGAAAATCTAAGATTAACGATTCGATATAGGTTTTGTCACGACCCACAAATAATCAATCAAAGAGAAATAATTAATAGAGAATCAAAACATATTCATAAACATAGATTAGATGAAATACAATAGGTATCAAGAGATTTACATACCAAACATCAACAAATAGAGGATACAAAGAGAAGAACAAATTTCTCACGGTTCGTCGGAGCCGATCGAAGCACATCCTACTCCGGATCATCAAGATGCATCATCCAATGTTGTTTCTAAGCCTATCTACTCTAAAACATGTTTGATGAAGTTGGGAGAAAGTTCCCCCAAAAACATAACATAAAAAATGATGAAAAATGGTTGAAATAGGCAAATCTCACTTTCCAGGTTCGCCTAGCGAGTCCCCGTTCGCTAGGCGAACGTAAACCGCCTTAAAGTTGAGTTTTTTCACGATTCTGGAACTTTTCGTTCGCCCCGGTTCGCCTAGCGAACAAGCTAGCGAGTGTTCGCTACGGGGGCTCGCCTAGCGAGCATGACAGAAAACCAGAATTTGTTTTCTTCATAACTCTTGAACCGTAACTCCGATTGACGCACGGTTTGAAGCGTTGAAAAGCTTATTCAATGCTCTTTATGAATATGGAAAAATCCCATTGCTGGAACACCTACAAAAATAAATGAAAATCGATTAAACTCAATGATATTTACACGGTAACGCACTATACACCGAAAACATAAAGTAAACGTATTTACACACAAAGTGGGGTTTATTCAACCAATTTTAACACAAAGTAAGGATAAGTGCAACAAAACTTATATACAAAAATAGGTACAATTTGCACTTATCACCCATACTTAAGGCTCGTGCGCAATACACCTTATTATTATTAAGTGTTTTAAAGAAATTTGAGATTAGAAGAGAGAAGACACATGGGTAACTCTAAGGGGGACTATGAATCCTAAAGTCATCATGCATGGGAGACCTACGGTTAGTGAGGTTTGACGACAACCTAAATCCTAAAGGAAGAAGATGAGAGAAGGAGAGAAGTAAGGGTGACCATGGATACTTATCCATACCCTTAAAGAACTTACCTTAGACCCTGCATAAAAGATTAGTACAGAATAGACACAAGTAAGAGAAATGAGGTGAACGAAAATCACACAATGGCAAACAACAAATGATAATAATCCAAACATGAATCCAAGAAACAAAGAAACAGCCCTAAAGCAAATGGCACAAGGGCCTTTTCAAACAGATAATCATACAAGGTCAAAGATGCGCCTACAAGAAAATCTCAAGTGAAAACAAATCAGATAATTAGAAAAATTACTCCTAAAATTCCCAAATTAAACATTAAGGTTCCTCAACCAGAGGCAAACAACATATCAAAAACCCCTGCAAAAAATAAGATATTAGTCATTCAAATAATTAGGCAGAGCTCAGGTGGGAATTAGGGCTCAGTGTGCCAAAGGGAAGGACCTAAATGCAATATGAAATAAATTTAAAAATGAAAGAAAAATATTTTTAAGCACTTTAGGATGTTAGTGAACAAATGCAAAAAGAACGGATCAAAAATATTTTACGGATGCAGAGAAATAAAATAAAGAAATTAAGTATGCATTATATGGATAATTCAAAAAGAAGTTGAATTAAATAATTAATTTAAATGATAAAATAACATAAAAATAAAAAATAAAATTTGTAAAATTTTATTAAAATAATAAATATGATGTATGAAATTTTTTAGTAATTTTTTAATGCAATTACATAATTTTAATAATTAAAATATGAAAATGTGAAATTAAAATAAAATAAGATGAATTAATGGGCTGGGGGGTGCGTTTAGTGAGAAAATGAAGTGGAAATGTTAAATGGGCTGAAGGTGGAGGGTGCGAATAGCAGCCCAATGCGTTATGCCCATCTGAAAATAAAAATAAAAATAAAAAAGACTGGGGGGTGTGATTAGCAAGGAAAATGAAAAGGAAATTAAAGTGGGCTGAAAGTGGGGGGTGCGTATAGCAACCCAGCCCACTAATTCATCAGAAAAAAACAAAAAAAAAGGGAGGGACTACCGTGGGATGCCATGTGCCTGGCACATGCGCTTTTTAATGCGCTGGCCTGTTACTGGCCGTGTGATGGATCCAACGTTCCATGATTAGTCAGCTGGTCAACGGTCAACAAAAAAGTAAGCAAAACAACGTATCATCATTGGAGGAGCATGGTAGCTAGCATGGGTGAATAAACATGTAATCATTGATTAAATTTCAGAAAAAAAATAAAATAAAAAACACATGGCGCGCTGATGATCGTTGGATGCATGGATCAGACGGTCCACACTTCGTCTTCTTCCTTTGGATCTCTCCACCGGCCCGCCACCGCACCAGTCGCCGGAACTAGGGTTTCGGTCGACTCCTCCATCACCTGCACTTAAAAATTTCCCAGAAAATGTGCACGAATACACTATTCGACCCAGAAAAACGCAAGGAATTCAAATATGGCCTCCAAATTTGCATCCAACAAAAGAATAATAAAAAACGAATGACACAAAGTTAGGGCACAAAACTTCAAACACACATAACAAGCCATACACACGTCCAAAATTAAAACCAATTATATCAGGATAATCAGTAGACATAACACTTCAATATTCATATAAAAAAATGGAGTTTTGGGATCCTAAAAAATTCTACCAACCTGAGACGGTTCCCCTTGTACACTTGTTTTTGGCTGCAAATGGTAGTTGATTTGCACTCTATGGACTACCAAGAGAAGCTTTGTGGAAGAATTCTGGAGGAACTCCTTGTAAATCGTGAGCTTTGATGAAAAAAAACTTTAGGGTTCAAGCTTGGATTCCTCTCCAAAATCACGTGTGTGTATCCTAACCAATGCATGAATAGGCTTAAATACTTAGGGTTATTCCATATCTGATCATTTGGGCTTGGGTGATCCATTGTTTAATGATTTTTTGAATTATTTTGGAAAAATACATTATGTGAATTACACCTTTCTCCTTGCATGGATGCTTGAGAATTACATGATGGATCACTTGCGCTTGGATTGATAATTACACCCCTATTGAACTTGGACCTTGAAACCAATTGATTCATGAGTTTTTAACATTTTGGCAATTTTGAATAATGGAGAATAAGTAGTACATACAACATGTTATTTCTTCATTCTTGGGCCCAAAATAAACCTCAAGGAATGTCTTTTAGCATTGTAAAGTGGCATGAAACAATGGAATTGGTTATAGGTCATTATGCCCAAAGTTGTGAAAATGGGATTATGAGAAACCCTAAAAACCACCTTGCCTTCTTTTGATCATAACTGGAGTTCCACAAATGATATGGAGACCCACTAGTACTTGTTGGAAAGAGGAGAAAAAGATATTCAACTTTCATGTTGGAGAAAAATTCATCTGAAGCTTCTTTGATGGTGTAAAGTTAAGTTGAATGAAGTGTAGAAACTTGCCAAAAATGGAAACTTTTCATTATAGGTCACTTTCCAAATTTGGAAACTTTGCACCAACTCCTGATTCCTGACAAATATGTGTGAAACTTGACCCCTGTAGACCATATGAGGATGTGATACCTTGAAATCCCTGAAGAGAACCTCAAAATTTCACAGTTGACTTTTCTCCTTTCACTGTTGACTTTTTCCCCAAATTCAACTGATTTCCAAACCATTGGCCAATTGAACTTCTCCTGACCCAAACTGATGGACCATTTTTCACTCCTAGATACTTAGGGACCCAAGGAATACCAAGGAATCAAGTCTTGCCCAAAAAGTCAGAAATAAACTGACTTTATGGCAAACCCTGATTTGGGTACCCTCAGTCTAGGAGGAAATAACACAGTCTCCAAATCCAAATTCCTCTGAATATGATGTGTATCCTCTCCAACAAAGATGAGATATGCCATTTGATGATGATAAAAACCCAAGGAGCTTGCCCATTGAAACAATAAACCCAAGAATTTCAAAACCCTAATTCATGCACTGGTTAGGAGAGTGATTCCACTTGAGATCCCTTGCAACCTGTGAACTCTTGATGAGGTAGTAGACCAGATAGGACTTTCTTGAACTGCCTCAAGCACCTTGACCCCATGCTAATGATATGCATACATGATAATGCAAAAAATGCAATGAAACATAAGCCAGTTAGTAATAAAGTGAGGAGAGCAAATTTTGGGGTGCAACAGCTGCCCCTATTCAATCAACTTGGTCCTGAAGGTGTGATAGCAACGGCTCTCAGCCATTCCAGGGTACACGGGGATTGAATACCGAAAGAGCCCCGGAAATTTGCTTATGGTAAGAATAACGAGAAAGAATGTGCTGAAAAATAAGGAATATGACCTCAACCATATCCACAAGGAAAAAAAAATACGACCTCAATCGTACCCAAAAGACGAATACAACCTCAAAGGAAGACTGACCTCAATCGCTCTGCCCCCAAAGAAAATACGAATACGACCTCAATCGCACCCTCAAAACGAATACAACCTCAATTGTATCCACAAAGGAAGACTGACCTCAATCACTCTACCCACAAAGAAAATAAGAATACAACCTCAATCGCACCACAAAACGAATACAACCTCAATTGCATCCACAAAGGAAGACTGACCTCAATCACTCTACCCGCAAAGAAAATAAGAATACGACCTCAATCGCACCACAAAACGAATACAACCTCAATTGCATCCATAGAGGAAGACTGGCCTCAATCACTCTACCCGCAAAGAAAATACGAATACGACCTCAATCTCACCCTCAAAATGAATACAACCTCAATTGTATCGCAAAGGAAGACTGACCTCAATCACTCTACCCACAAAGAAAATAAGAATACGACCTCAATCGCACCACAAAACGAATACAACCTCAATTGCATCCACAAAGGAAGACTGACCTCAATCACTCTACCCGCAAAGAAAATAAAAATACGACCTCAATCGCACCACAAAACGAATACAACCTCAATTGCATCCACAAAGGAAGACTGACCTCAATCACTCTACCCGCAAAGAAAATAAGAATACGACCTCAATCGCATCCACAGAACGAATACAACCTCAATTGCATCCGCTAAGGAAGACTGACCTCAATCACTCTGCCCGCAAAGAAAACACGAATACGACCTCAATCGCACCACAAAACGAATACAACCTCAATTGCATCCACAAAGGAAGACTGACCTCAATCACTCTACTCACAAAGAAAACACGAATACGACCTCAATCGCATCCACAGAACGAATACAACCTCAATTGCATCCGCTAAGGATAACCAACATAAAGTGGACTTCACTGGGGATAACGTGAAACAAGACTCACAAAAGAAAAGGCCAAAATGAGGCAAACAAAACAAACTTCTAACGGACTCCTGATCCACAGATAAGATGACTCCGTTGGGGAAGGTGAAGTCTAAATAAAAGACTCTGCCGGGGAGCACAAGTATGAGGAACGCATCCCTCCAAAATATCCTGAGTTATGCCATCTCTGCTGAGAAAGAGAACTGGCAAGGAAGGTATCAAACCTGGCTTATGCTTTGGAATGTAAATGTTTGAATTTTGCCGTAATGCTCCACACGAAGTGGAAATGCTACGCGTTTTGAGGATGCAATGCTTATGATATGCAAAAAGGGTCCCTCCAGCAAAATAAATGCCGGAGAGAAAAGATCAATTCAGCCGGGGATGACAAAAATAAATTGTCCTCTGAACCTAGGAACTCTGCTGAGAAGGGTCATACTGATCGACTCCTTGGATCAACAATTTTTGCTGGGGATGAAGTCCCAAAAGAATATCCACACTACCGGGGATTATACCTGCCCTCTACTGAAGGTAACATCCAAAACCTGAGATTTCCTCTCTGCTGGGGGAGTTGAGAATGGACGCCAATAACGGAACCGGAGTTTTGTTGCCGAGGATTGCCAACAACAAGTGGGCTTAGGACCTACTGGGGAGAACAGTCCATGATACTATCCTGTTTGGGGAAAACTATCTGTAATACCATCCCGCTTGGAAAACTGTCCGTAATACCATCCTGCTTGGGGATACTGCTGATCTTAGCCTGCTGACGATGAGAATGACTTTACCCCCACCTTGCTGGGGATTAGGATATAACGTTGTTGGTGAAAGTACACTTCCTGACTGGATGGGGAAGGTGAACACCCTGATTCTGTGGGGGAAATAACGCCTTGATCCGGAGAAAATATCTCCCACGTCTCCTACTGGAGGAAGTCTGCTCTGCTGAGGAAAGCTTGTCCTGCTGGGGAAGGAGCAATCTCAATGTCGGGGAGAGCAACCTGCTGGGAAGTACAATCCTGTTGCCCTGCAAGTTAAATAACAACAAAAGAATACGCCACAACCTGGCTATCCTCGTTAACGCCTAAGTAATTTCTACTGCTTTTCGTTATGCTTCGCAAAGCTCAAAGTTTTATATGCAATGTTTATCAAAAATATCGGACATTTTTTGCAAACAAAACAGTAAAAGTAAAAGTAAAACAAACAATGGAAAGCTCTTTGAGTGAAATGAATATTTTATTGAAGAGTGGCCTGTAAATAGGCAGTTACAATAGGAAGCAATTCCTAAAAAGAGGTAATTGCGCAAAAGTAAAAAGAAAATACACATGTCGGTAATGTGGGAACAGATATCCACCATGATTCGACTCAGCTATGACCCATATGACTTGCTTATCCATAAATATCTTGGCCTTTAAAGAGACTAACTGTACTGATTCCTTTCTTTCAGAACTTCCAGGTATTGAGAGTGTTCACAGATCGAACACAGACCGTAGCCTTTCGCTTATAAATCCCTAACTTTTGCCTGGATCGCCCTTTTCGGGTTTTCAATCCACCGGGATACCCATTTTTGCCAAAGTCGCCTTTTCAGGTTTTCAACTTTGCAGGTTTACACATTTCTTTTTACATTTTATCCCTAACTTTTGCCCGAACCTTTTCCTTTTTATGGTTCGTCGGGATGCCCCTTTTTGTCTGGACTTTGTTTTTATGTCCAGCGGGTCTCTTTTATGCGAAGTATTTTTTTACTACGTCTGCGTTCACAGGGGAGGTAAAATCTTCGCCATCCATAGTTGAAAGTAGTAAGGCTCCACCAGAGAAAACCTTTCTGACTACATACGGCCCTTCGTAGTTTGGAGTCCATTTGCCCCTGTGATCTGTCTGAGGAGGAAAGATCCTTTTCAAAACCAATTCACCTGTCTGAAAATTCCGAGGATGCACTTTCTGATCAAAGGCGTGCTTCATCCTGCTCTGATACAAACGACCATGTGCGATGGCTGCCAATCTCTTTTCTTCAATGAGGTTCAACTGATCCAACCTGGAGCGTACCCATTCAGCTTCATCAAGCTTCACATCTGCCAGAACTCTCAAAGATGGAATCTCGACCTCTAAGGGTAAAACTGCTTCCATACCGTACACCAATGAAAAAGGGGTTGCCCCAGTTGATGTACGTACCGAAGTACGGTAACCATGTAGAGCATAAGGTAACATCTCATGCCAGTCCTTATATGTCACTACCATCTTCTGCACAATCTTTTTGATGTTCTTAATTGCTGCCTCAACAGCCCCATTCATCTTCGGACGATAGGGAGAAGAATTGTGATGTTCGATCTTGAAACTCTGACATAGTTCCTTCATCATCTTATTATTCAAATTCGAGCCATTATCAGTAATGATTCTCTCAGGGACCCCATAACGGCAGATGATATCCTTCTTTATAAACCGGGCTACCACTTGCTTGGTGACGTTGGCGTACGGGCTGCCTCCACCCACTTTGTGAAATAATCAATGGCAAACCAAAATGAAACGATGCCCATTGGAAGCAGTAGGCTCAATCTTTCCAATCATATCTATACCTCACATTGCAAACGACCAAGGAGATGACAACATATTTAGAGGCGTAGGCGGTACGTGCATCTTATCTGCATAAATCTGGCATTTATGACACTTCCGAGCGTACTTGAAACAATCAGACTCCATAGTCATCCAATAATATCCTGCTCTCAACAACTTCCTAGCCATGGTGTGCCCACTAGAATGAGTACCAAAAGAACCCTCGTGAACTTCCTCCATTAATGAGCTTGCCTCGTGTTCATCAACACAACGTAGCAAGACCATATCGAAGTTCCTCTTATATAACACATCATCCTTATTCAGAAAGAAGTTCCCTGCCAACCTTCTCAGAGTCTTCTTATCCTTGGTGGAGGCACCCTCTGGATACTCTTGTCTCTTCAGGAAAACCTTAATATCATGATACCACGGTTTACCATCAGACACATCTTCAATTGCAAACACAAAAGTTGGTATGTCCAGACGTATGATTCTAATCGAAGGTGTTTCATTCCAACGATTCACCTTATACATGGATGCCAACGTCTCCAATGCATCAGCCATCTGATTCTCAGCCCGGGGCACATGAAGAAAATCCACCCTATCAAAGAAAGGCAACAACCTTCTGGCATAGTTGTTATAAGGCACCAAATTCCCCTGACGAGTCTCCCATTCTCTTGTAATCTGATAAACTACCAACGCGGAATCACCATAGACATCGAGGTTCTTAATTCTCAAATCAATTGCTTCTTCTAACCCCATGATGCATGCTTCATACTCCGCCTCGTTGTTGGTACACACAAATGCTAACCGGGCGGTGAAAGGTATATGAGAACCCTTCGGAGTCGTAATGATTTCCCCAATTCCATTGCCATACGAGTTGACAGCCCCATCAAAAATCATCTTCCACTGTGATCCAATCTCAGGTCCTTCGTCAGGCAGAGGCTCTTCACAATCCTTCATTTTCAGAAACATAACATGCTCGTCTGGAAACTCAAACTTCATAGGCTGATAATCCTCAACTGGCTGATCAGCAAGATATTCTGACAGAACACTTCCCTTAATGGCCTTCTGAGAAACATACAGAATATCGTACTCTGTCAAAACCATCTGCCAATGGGCTATCCTTCCAGAAAGTGCCTGCTTCTCAAACACGTACTTAATCGGATCCATCTTCGAAATCAACAAGGTTGTGTGATTTAACATATATTGCCTTAGGCGTTTGGCTGCCCAAGCGAGTGCGCAACATGTCTTTTCCAGCATAGAGTATCTCGATTCGCAATCAGTGAACTTCTTACTCAGGTAGTAAATGGCGTGCTCTTTCTTACCTGTCTCGTCGTGTTTACCGAGCACACAACCCATCGAATTCTCAAGAACCGTAAGGTACATAATCAACGGTCTTCCAGACACCGGTGGCATAAGGACTGGAGGTTCCTGCAAATACGTCTTTATTCTTTCAAACGCCTCTCGACAATTTTCATTCCACCTGACCTCTTGGTCCTTTCTTAACAACTTGAAAATTGGTTCACATGTAGCCGTCAGATGAGAGATGAACCTGGCAATGTAATTCAACCTCCCCAAGAAACCACGAACCTCTTTCTCTGTTCTTGGCTCAGGCATCTCCTGTATGGCTCTTATCTTTGCAGGATCAACCTCGATACCTCTTTCACTAACAATAAATCCCAGCAATTTACCAAACCTTACGCTGAAGGTGCACTTGTTCGGATTCAATCTCAATCTGAACTTCCTCAACCTTTCAAACAGCTTCTGGAGGTTTACCAGGTGTTCTTCCTCTGTCTGTGACTTCGCAATCATGTCATCAACATAGACTTCAATCTCCTTGTGAATCATATCATGAAAGAGAGTCACCATCGCCCGCTGATAGGTTGCCCCAGCATTCTTCAATCCAAAGGGCATTACCTTGTAGCAAAATATTCCCCACGGTGTTATGAAAGTAGTATTCTCCATGTCCTCTGGGGCCATTTTGATTTGGTTATACCCAGAGAAGCCATCCATGAAGGAAAACACAGAATATTGAGCAGTATTGTCCACTAACACGTCGATGTGGGGGAGCGGGAAATCATCCTTCGGGCTCGCCCTATTCAAATCTCGGTAATCAACACACATCCTGACCTTCCCATCCTTCTTAGGTACAGGCACAATATTAGTAACCCACGGAGGATAATTTGTCACGGCAAGAAATCCGGCGTCCAACTGTTTCTGAACCTCTTCCTTGATCTTGACAGCCATATCTGGTTTCATCCTTCTCAATTTCTGCTTGACTGGAGTACAACCCTATTTAAGTGGTAGCCGGTGTGAAACAATGTCCGTGTCAAGCCCAGGCATGTCTTGGTAAGACCAGGCGAAGATATCCACATACTCTCAAAGTAACTCAATCAATCTTCCCTTAACGGTGTCTTCCAGGGCAGCCCCAACCTTTACTTCTCGTTTAACATCCTCGGTTCCCAGATTAACAGTCTCAACTTCCTCTTGATGAGGTAGAATAACCCTTTCCTCTTGTTTCAGTAGCCTGGCTAATTCTTCTGGTAAGTCACGGTCTTCGTCAGTCTCTTCTTCAGCCTGATAGATGGGATTGTCGAAGTCATATCGAGCCATAGCTAAGTCATGGGTGGAATCTGAACAAAGGAACCTGCATGATGGATGTTTTATGTTCATTATGAGTGCAACAAACAAGAAAACACATTGCCATTTTGATGTGGGTTAATGCAAAAAGTAAAAATAGAAAGACAGGGATCGAAATATTTGAATGAAAAACGTCCTTTATTAATGATAAAAATAGAAAATAAAACATCCAAGCCCTACAAATAAATATCACTACGCCTTGGGCAGAGCGTATGACTCAACATAACAGAAAACAAAAGTAAATTACTCCGGGCGCGTCACTTGGATAACTTTCTCGGAGGACCAGTTGCCTAGACTCTGACCAGGAATGCAGGGACAGATCCATTCATCCATGTCACAATCACTATCTCCTTCATCCTCAATAGCATTGACTCTGTCGAAGAAAACACCGGCACTGGTGAAACGGACTGGACCATAGAACTTGGGAGGCTCTTCAGAACGCCTAGGTGGCTTGTATCCCAGCCCATGAGTATCTTGCTTCCTTTGAACATCAATAACACTGCCCCACTTCTGAGAACCACCAGCTTCAACTATAGCACGCGCCTCTTTGAAAGAGGACATTGGAACTTCTGGTTGTATGACGACTTCAGGTTGGGCAACCGCCTCAAGCTGAGTAACTGCCTTTGGGGGTTCCTTGGGAATCTTCACAGCTTCAAAGGCTTGGCACAAAGTTTCCTGTATCTCACCATCTACCTCTACATACTTGAAGATCGATAGGTGACTCACCATGATGTCTTCTTCACCACAAACAGTCACAACGTGGCCATCCACCATATACTTCAACTTCTGGTGCAGCGTAGAAGTTACTGCCCCAGCACCATGGATCCATGGGCGTCCCAACAAACAACTATAGGCAGGCTGAATATCCATTATGTAAAAGGTGGTATTGAAAACCTCAGGACCCACCTTGATCGGCAAAACTAACTCTCCAAAAACTGACCTCTTTGAGCCATCAAAAGCACGTACCACCAAGTCACTTGGTGTACAAATCAACCCACGAGTATCCAACTTCATCAAAGCCTTCTTTGGTAACACATTTAAAGACGACCCAGTATCAACTAACACATGCGACATCAAAGAACCACGACATTCCACTGAAATATGCAGAGCGTTGTTGTGATTCCTCCCAGCCGGAGTCAGATCTAAATCGGTGAAACCCAAACCATTACCAGCATTCACATGAGCCACAACCCCTTCTAACTGATTGACAGATATTTCCTGCGGTACATAAGCCATATTCAGAACCTTCAGCAATGCATTCCGGTGTGCCTCGGAGCACAACAGTAAGGATATAATGGAAATCTTTGATGGAGTTTGGTGAAGTTGGTCAACAATCTTGTAATCACTTTTTCTGATCAACCTCATAAACTCCTCTACATCTTCTGAGAAAGTATCCCCACCTGGCTTTGTCGTAGAATTATTAGCTTCCTGCCTCTGTACGGACTCATCCATCATCTGTTTACCTTTGTCTTGTCTTGAACTGCCAGCTTGATTCTCGGAGGGAATAGAGACTCTACCACTCCTAGTGATAGCCCCTGCTTCAACAAGATTTTCCACTCCTGTATTCACAGCTGATGTCTTTTCCAATTCCAGCTTCTTACCATTAACAAACACCTCGGCCCCATAATTCCATGGGATGGCCTTGGTACTCTCATACGGAACTGGTCCGGGAACAGTGATAGTGACCGGTGCTGGTCTCGCTGGCGCTGATATAGTTATTGTCTTGAATGGAATTGTTATCGTGGCAACATCAATCTCTCTGTCAGTAACAATACTATGCTTACAGCCCCTGTCAAACTGTAATACCCCTTCGTTGATCATTTTCTGAATACTTGCCTTCAATAAATCACAACCGCCTGGCTGCGACACACATTCTACACAACCTTCATCACAACCGGGAAATACCCATCCCTTCAATAGTATTTCCTTCACCACACCCAAGGGAGTTTGGATTTCGTTCACATCTGAAATCAAACTCAAGTCTTCACAGTCTTTTATGACAGCATTGACCTTCGGCCCACCGTGATTCGACATTGGATTCTGATTCACATTCGGGACGTCATTGGAGAAATTGATGGCTTTGGAATCTAGCAGATCTTGAACCTGATGCTTAAAAGCTTTACAGTTCTCAATATAATGTCCGGGTGCCCCAGAGTGGAACTCACAGTGGGCGTTGGCGTCATAGCCGGGAGGTGGATTACCAGTAGGTGGAGCCAATGTTCTCTTCTGGATTAACTGTAGCTGTAGCAAATACTGAAATAACTGAGCGTATGGAAAAGGTGGAGTGTCAAAATGCCTATCCCGCCTAGTCAGAGGCTGAGACCGGCGAGGAGCCTGATTTTGTTGTTGAGACGCTGCTGGCTGTTGAGGTGCTGCTGGGATGGTTACAGAAGCCACCTGCTGATTGTAGTTCTGACGAGGTCCATCTCTACCACGATATGATGACACAGAGTTTGTATCTCCCTCCTTCTTCTTATAACCATTGGCATAAGGCTTCTTGCTTCCTCCAGATGAGGACCCATCACTGCCTGATATCTTCCCCGCCTTGATTCCGCTTTCCACCATTTCCCCCACTAAGATCAAGTCAGCAAACTTTCCAGTCATACATGGTACCAGCTTTTCATAGTAATGACCCTGCAAGGTGGCCATAAACATAGTTATCATTTCACGTTCCAACATGGGAGGCTGAACCCTCGCTGCCAGTTCACGCCACCTCTGAGCATACTCCTTGAAGCTCTCATTGTTCTTTTGTGACAGATTCTACAGCTGTGTTCTGTTAGGAGCCATATCAGTGTTATATTGGTAATGTCTGATAAATGCCCCTGCCAGATCTCTCCAACTATGCACATCCTTCCTTTCCAGTTGCATGTACCACTCCAGGGATGCCCCAGATAGGCTATCCTGGAAGCAATGCATCATCAGCTTTTCATTCTTCGCATATGCAGCCATCTTGCTTGCGTATGCTCTCACATGGGTCCTCGGACAAGTCATACCATTATACTTCTCGAAAGTGGGAGTCTGAAACTTGTGCGGAATAATAACGCCTGGAACCAACCCCAAATCCTCTAGATCCATTCCCACAGAATCCTGATTCACAACACCCCTTAGTTGTTCCTCAATCAAAGGGATCCTCTGGTCCTGATCAGTCTGGGGACCAGCATCCCCACCTGGTATAGAAAATGCATCATCCTGAACATCATCATACTGACGACCCTGAACTGCGCCAGTACCAGTACCACCTCCCACTGCAGTGGGAATCACAACACTTTCTACTCCGCCCGGAGGAATCACAACACCAGAAACGGGAACACCTCCGCCAGTAGGACCATTCTGACCATCATCAGTAACACCAGTCTGAAGTCCTCCATGAAGGACACCATCATTATCAACCCTCGCAATTAGTGGCTGAACGAGAGTTCTCAACTGTTCTTGTCCCTGAGCAACCCCTTGCATTAATTCCATGAATTGGTTCATGCGAGTCCGCATCTCAATGATCTCATTCTGTAGCTGATCCATGAGTCTCTTCCGATTCTGCTTAGTATGATACCGGTGAATACGCTGATCTGCAATTCTGAGATGAGAACAAGATAAGAATACCGGAGATAAACACCTGTCATGCAAAATGATTATGCAAAATGATTATGAATATGCAAATGCAAATGGACATGTTTGAAAATTCATAAGGCGATCCACCCCTCGATTCCGGTTAAATAACAAGATATAATGGAACTTCTGCTCATATATTAAGAAAACCAGAGAAAAGCCAAATGTCGACAATCACAAATCCAAGATAACAAGTCTGAATATAAAAGCCATAGGTCCCAAACAACAAGCCTGGTGGTGATCCACATACAATGAAAGAAGACAGAAAACTAAGGCATATCATCAAAGTTTACAAGCGTCAATCCCCCCATCCATTATGCTTTCTGCACCAGTCTTGAATCTCCTTGAACAGCTTTCTGGTATCGGGATGCTTCGGCCTCTGAATCAACCCTTGAATGAGAAAGTCTCTTCTGTGTATGATCCCATCCAAGTATCTACAATGTAATTCCCAAGCGTCTTCTCCAGAAACACCCTCCATGCTAGGTCCCTCATGTCTAGATCTCTTCACTTCAGCTTGGACTTTCAGTTCTTCCATGGAGGCTATGGCTTCATTGAGTCGACCCTCGACTACTTGTCTCTTGAATATCTCTGATAAGATCTCGGCGTCTTTCTTCTTGAGCGTCAATTTCAACTGATCAATCTTAGCTATGTAGTCGTCTTCCTTTCTCTTATTCTCAGCCATGGCAGTTTCTTGGTGATCATTGAACCTGTGAATCTTCAACAAAGCCTTACCTAATTCCTCCTCCTTGGACCTGAGAACGCTAATGACACCGTCCAAAGCTTATTTCATTCTTTCTCTGGATGCGACCATGTCAGCAAGCTCTTTTTCTGCTTTAGCAAGGAGCTCTGTCTTCAACTTGGCGGTGTGAACAGCTTCACCCCGCTCATGCTTCCACTGATAAATCTCTCTCTTTAGCTCATTATTCTCTTCCCGCAACCTTTCCTTTTCAGCCCATAATTTGTTATACTTCTCCAACTCAACGGTGGTAGGAGGCTCGATCACCAAAGGGTACAAAGGTGGTTCCACCGGGAATGGAAGAAGCTCCTCTTCTGCTCTCTTCTTAATCCATTCTACATAGGAAGGGAAAGCCCGATTGTTACTTTTTCTGAATGGAATTTTACCCTTCTTGGTCACCTGTTTCCAAGCATTCACAACTTTCCTTATCAACCCTTGATCCTCAATACCATTGAAGAATAAGGACTCTCGGACATCTCGCTCTTCGGGTGGATTCTTCAAAGGATAGCCAAACTGTCTGATAGCTAGGGAGGGATTATAGTTAATTCCACCCTTCCTCCCTATCAAGGGCACATTAGGGAATTCTCCGCATTTGTAAATAATCTCCATTCCTAGCAAGTCACGATTAATCCAAGTAATGTTGTCAGTAGTCAAGCCCATAACCCTCTTAGACCACTTCAGAGAATCTTTCGTATCAACGAAAGCGCCAGATTCAGGGAGACGACTCAGAAACCAAGTAGCTAAGAGCGGCGCACAGCAACTCACAGTTTTCCCATGCCTATTCTCATTCTTATAGTGAACTGAATGGTACACATCACCTAACAAGGTAGGTATAGGATTCTTCGAAATAAAGATTCTGACGGCATGCATATCCACCAGATCAGGAATATTTGGAAACAAAACAATCCCGTAGATACACATAGCCAGAATAGCTTGGAAAGCAGTCCAGTTCTTCTCTTTGACATGTATGCAAGCCTGATCAAACAAGAACTTCAACAAGAAACCCTTAACTCCTTGTTTTTCTGCAATATTACTGTTAAGAACGGATTCATCAACATGAAGAGCAACAGCCATATCTTTCACCCCGGGGTGTTCTTCAGAAAAGAAAACTATATCATGACTGATAAGAATTCCCAAAATAAATGAGAACTCCTCCAACGTTGGGGCCAGGATGTAGTCCGGGAAAGTGAAGCAACGCAGAGACGGATCGTAAAACTGAAGGAGTGTGTGAATGGCATCCTTCTCATACTGGGAGATATTATAGACAAATTTCAGAAGTCTTCCATACCTTCCACTGAACTCTGTACGAACTCCGGAACCAACCATATTAATCAGTTTAAGAATCAGCGTCAAAGTCGGCTCTGGGAATGAATAGACAACAGTCTTCTTTCTCATGACATCCATGACGGGAAAACTTCAATAACCGGAATCAAAGGTAAGATGCAAGGCCTGAGATATGTCAAACATGTCAGAATGTAAAAAAATGATATGCTCATGCAAACATGGGGTCAAGGCACACTGTTGGATGTGCTGTGCTGTTAGCTGAACGAGAAACCGGAAAACCAGAACTCTGAACCACTGAGGAACCCAAATAATCAGACATTAATGCGAAATCCAGAAAACCGGGTAGGTTGAAAGTCTTGGTTACCTGCAAACGCCCATCCCCTCTCACATGTGGGTACTAGAATGTTCAGTATCCCGGGCTCTCAGGTCGAGAAATGATGATACGTTCACCATTTCTGGTTTGGCATCATCATCAATCGAGGAGGCCTCAACTGATTCTCCAAAGCGGAAGGTCCTCAGCTTTGGCACTGAGGTCGAGAAACAATAGTACATTCATCCCTTGGGGTACAGTACTAAAGTCAATCGAGGAGTGCCTCCACTGATTCTCTTCAAAACGTAGGGGCCAACCTATGCGAGTTCCAAAGCGGGCCCTCGGGTGCAAATGGATTTGCCACAGGATGTGGTCTGCCGCTGTCACCACTAAAGAGGGATGTTTCCACTAAGGTCCTCAATGATCGGTCACCAGAGTCGACAGCTCTCTAGATCAACACCCCAACATGCGCAAGACACACACGTTAGAATGCATCCCAAGATAGCCTCGTCTGGTTGTGAATTTCGTGAACACACAAACGTACCAAGTGGGCACGTAGGTCCCAATACTTTCCACTCTAGTCCTAGGGTATTCTCAAGCCTTGGTATTGGGCTTAGCTCTCGGTCCCACCCAACCTGCAAAACAAAGACAGCCAGCACAGCAGCATGACAGTAATAAAAAATGAAATGCAGAAAATGCGGTAAAAATAAAAAATAAAAATAAAATACAACACATAAAGCAAATCAAAACAAAACACCCAAAGAGAACAAGCAAGCGCTAGGATTGACTCGCTTAGGGATGGACCAGCATAGGTCAACCGAGTCCCCAGCAGAGTCGCCAGCTGTCGCTACCAGGATTTTCATCCAGGTACAAACGCGAGAGTGGCACGGAAAAACAGAGTCGCCAGCCGTGTAAATTTATCCCAAGAGAGGGAAAGGGAACACCGCATAAACCTTAGGAGGGGGGAAAGGAATGGTCATCGCAACCATAGCCTGGGTTCGGGAGTCGATTACGCGAGGGGAAGGTGCTAGCACCCCACGCGTCCATCATACTCGATGGGATCCACACTTGTTGTCTATTCTAAGGGTAAGTTATACTATCATCTAGACATGGCAACGGGGCGGGTCGGGGGCGGGTTTGAGCAGCCCCGCACCCGCACCCGCCACCCTGAAACAGACCCGCCCCCGCACCCGCACCCAGTCGGGGGTAAAAAACTACCACCCAGACCCGCCCCCAATGGGGAACGGGTTCCCCGCCCCCGCCCCCGCCCCCACCCGCAAAACTATTTTTTTTAAATAAATATTTTTCATAATAATAAAAATTAATAATTTAATTAAATAATTAATTATTTTAATAATAAACATGTTTTTAAAGAGTAAAATAATTAATAAACATGTTTTTCTAGTAAAATTATTTTTAAAAATTAAAATAACTTTAATAAATATATAATAAAATAATTAAAATAAGATATAAAAGTAAATTAAGGTAGACCGAGGCGGGGGCGGGGCCGGGTGCGAGGCGGGTAGTAGCATCCCCCGCCCCCGCACCCGCACCCGTAATAAAAAATCGGGTTTTACCCGCACCCGCACCCGCACCCAGTTAAACCGGGTTTTCCCCGCTAATTTTGGGGCGGGTCCGGCGGGTCTCGATTTTTTTTGCCATGCCTACTATCATCTAGGGCTGTACTAAGACGGAGAGGGAAAACAAAGACTGACTCGGTAGGACGTCAACGTCCTAGGCCTACGTACCCCCCTTGTGCAATGGGGAATTCAGAGTCAACGTAGTTCGGACCAAGTTCTTTTTGTGTTTTTTATGAGTGACGTTAAGTTTGCGTCCGGCAGTTAGGGTCGATGCCTGTTTGCGACTCAGACGGAAGGTAACGTGCCCTTTTTGAAAATAGCCTTTAAGTTTGACAATCCCGAAGGACAAAAAAGTTTGAAGTTGGTTTGTGTTTTTTTAGGACAGAAGTGGCTTAAGTTAGTTCCTAAGCTGCATTGCACCAAAGTCTAGGGCATAGGGGCGAATACTTAACGCATCGTCCCAAGACAGGACGCTCGCTAAGCACTCTAGAAAGATGAGAGGAAGCCCCTCATTTCTCATTCCCCATACTTAAGGCTCGTGCGCAATACACCTTATTATTATTAAGTGTTTTAAAGAAATTTGAGATGAGAAGAGAGAAGACACAAGGGTAACTCTAAGGGGGACTATGAATCCTAAAGTCATCATGCATGGGTGACCTACGGTTAGTGAGGTTTGACGACAACCTAAATCCTAAAGGAAGAAGATGAGAGAAGGAGAGAAGTAAGGGTGACCATGGATACTTATCCATACCCTTAAAGAACTTACCTTAGACCCTGCATAAAAGATTAGTACAGAATAGACACAAGTAAGAGAAATGAGGTGAACGAAAATCACACAATGGCAAACAACAAATGATAATAATCCAAATATGAATCCAAGAAACAAAGAAACAGCCCTAAAGCAAATGGCACAAGGGCCTTTTCAAACAGATAATCATACAAGGTCAAAGATGCGCCTACAAGAAAATCTCAAGTGAAAACAAATCAGATAATTAGAAAAATTACTCCTAAAATTCCCAAATTAAACATTAAGGTTCCTCAACCAGAGGCAAACAACATATCAAAAACCCCTGCAAAAAATAAGATATTAGTCATTCAAATAATTAGGCAGAGCTCAGGTGGGAATTAGGGCTCAGTGTGCCAAAGGGAAGGACCTAAATGCAATATGAAATAAATTTAAAAATGAAAGAAAAATATTTTTAAGCACTTTAGGATGTTAGTGAACAAATGCAAAAAGAACGGATCAAAAATATTTTACGGATGCAGAGAAATAAAATAAAGAAATTAAGTATGCATTATATGGATAATTCAAAAAGAAGTTGAATTAAATAATTAATTTAAATGATAAAATAACATAAAAATAAAAAATAAAATTTGTAAAATTTTATTAAAATAATAAATATGATGTATGAAATTTTTTAGTAATTTTTTAATGCAATTACATAATTTTAATAATTAAAATATGAAAATGTGAAATTTAAATAAAATAAGATGAATCAATGGGCTAGGGGTGCGTTTAGTGAGAAAATGAAGTGGAAATGTTAAATGGGCTGAAGGTGGAGGGTGCGAATAGCAGCCCAATGCGTTATGCCCATCTGAAAATAAAAATAAAAATAAAAAAGACTGGGGGGTGTGATTAGCAAGGAAAATGAAAAGGAAATTAAAGTGGGCTGAAAGTGGGGGGTGCGTATAGCAACCCAGCCCACTAATTCATCAGAAAAAAACAAAAAAAAAAGGGAGGGACTACCGTGGGATGCCATGTGCCTGGCACATGCGCTTTTTAATGCGCTGGCCTGTTACTGGCCGTGTGATGGATCCAACGTTCCATGATTAGTCACCTGGTCAACGATCAACAAAAAAGTAAGCAAAACAACGTATCATCATTGGAGGAGCATGGTAGCTAGCATGGGTGAATAAACATGTAATCATTGATTAAATTTCAGAAAAAAAATAAAATAAAAAACACATGGCGCGCTGATGATCGTTGGATGCATGGATCGGACGGTCCACACTTCGTCTTCTTCCTTTGGATCTCTCCACCGGCCCGCCACCGCACCAGTCGCCGGAACTAGGGTTCCGGTCGACTCCTCCACCACCTGCACTTAAAAATTTCCCAGAAAATGTGCACGAATACACTATTCGACCCAGAAAAACGCAAGGAATTCAAATATGGCCTCCAAATTTGCATCCAACAAAAGAATAATAAAAAACGAATGACATAAAGTTAGGGCACAAAACTTCAAACACACATAACAAGCCATACACACGTCCAAAATTAAAACCAATTATATCAGGATAATCAGTAGACATAACACTTCAATTTTCATATAAAAAAATGGAGTTTTGGGATCCTAAAAAATTCTACCAACCTGAGACGGTTCCCCTTGTACACTTGCTTTTGGCTGCGAATGGTAGTTGATTTGCACTCTATGGACTACCAAGAGAAGTTTTGTGGAAGAATTCTGGAGGAACTCGTAAATCGTGAGCTTTGATGAAAAAAAACTTTAGGGTTCAAGCTTGGATTCCTCTCCAAAATCACGTGTGTGTATCCTAACCAATGCATGAATAGGCTTAAATACTTAGGGTTATTCCATAACTGATCATTTGGGCTTGGGTAATCCATTGTTTAATGATTTTTTGAATTATTTTGGAAAAATACATTATGTGAATTACACCTTTCTCCTTGCATGGATGCTTGAGAATTACATGATGGATCACTTGCACTTGGATTGATAATTACACCCCTATTGAACTTGGGCCTTGAAACCAATTGATTCATGAGTTTTTAACATTTTGGCAATTTTGAATAATGGAGAATAAGTAGTACATACACCATGTTATTTCTTCATTCTTGGGCCCAAAATAAACCTCAAGGAATGTCTTTTAGCATTGGAAAGTGGCATGAAACAATGGAATTGGTTATAGGTCATTATGCCCAAAGTTGTGAAAATGGGATTATGAGAAACCCTAAAAACCACCTTGCCTTATTTTGATCATAACTGGAGTTCCACAAATGATATGGAGACCCACTAGTACTTGTTGGAAAGAGGAGAAAAAGATCTTCAACTTTCATGTTGGAGAAAATTCATCTGAAGCTTCTTTGATGGTGTAAAGTTAAGTTGAATGAAGTGTAGAAACTTGCCAAAAATGGAAACTTTTCATTATAGGTCACTTTCCAAATTTGGAAACTTTGCACCAACTCTTGATTCCTGACAAATATGTGTGAAACTTAACCCCTGTAGACCATATGAGGATGTGAGACCTTGAAATCCCTGAAGAGAACCTCAAAATTTCATAGTTGACTTTTCTCCTTTCACTGTTGACTTTTTCCCCAAATTCAACTGATTTCCAAACCATTGGCCAATTGAACTTCTCCTGACCCAAACTGATGGACCATTTTTCACTCCTAGATACTTAGGGACCCAAGGAATACCAAGGAATCAAGTCTTGCCCAAAAATTCAGAAATAAACTGACTTTATGACAAACCCTGATTTGGGTACCCTCAGTCTAGGAGGAAATAACACAGTCTACAAATCCAAATTCCTCTGAATATGATGTGTATCCTCTCCAAAAAAGATGAGATATGCCATTTTATGATGATAAAAACCCAAGGAGCTTGCCCATTGAAACAATAAACCCAAGAATTTCAAAACCCTAATTCATGCACTGGTTAGGAGAGTGATTCCACTTGAGATCCCTTGCAACCTGTGAACTCTTGATGAGGTAGTAGACCAGATAGGACTTTCTTGAACTGCCTCAAGCACCTTGACCCCATGCTAATGATATGCATACATGATAATGCAAAAAATGCAATGAAACATAAGCTAGTTAGTAATAAAGTGAGGAGAGCAAATTTTGGGGTGCAACAACAACTACTCAACCGCTAATCAATGTTAAGAGTCAAGGTTAATTTCTAATTCAAAATTCTGAAATTTCTGTTAAGCAGATCACTAAGATGTCAGACAGGATGTCGTGACACTTGATTTCTGTTTCTCACAAGGATTAAGGAAGAAAAGAAACAAGCAGCAGAAAGAAAATAACACACAAGAATTGTAAACCCAGTTCGGTGATCAACAACACCTACGTCTGGGGCCTACCAAGCTAGGAATGAAATCAACTAAGTAGAATTGGTTCTAAGTTAAACTCAAACGTTTACAACTTAACACCTAGAAACTACCCTTCCTAGATTTCTACCTAAGGCACTCCTAGGTATGAGACCATTCTCAATTCCCTTCCAATCACAGTAGTGACTGAAAATTACAACTCAATAAACTGTCCTCCCTAGGTATTCACACAATACAAGAGAGACTCACAAAAGTACAAACCCTAGTACTCTATAATAGCTGTAAATTTTTCACCCCTTCTAGGTCCAATCCATCCTATTTATATAGCAAAACAGAACTGGATTTGGGCTTCAAAAATGCAACAATTCTGCTCCACAGAATATGCGACCTATTCTTTTCTTCAATCCTAAGTTTCCAAAAATGTCTCCTTACAAGGAAGTCGTATATTCCTTTTAGAATCGGAATCTCTGATTCCTCAATCTCAGATGCCACCTAGGATCAAATCATATTCCAATCATACCTGGAAACAAATACAGTTATTCCAAAACTATAACAGACTGTAACAAACAAAGTTGTCGAATCCACATGATAGGACATCTTGTCTAACAACTTAACCTGCAGTAGTTCATCATGTCAGGACATCTTGTCCAACATCTTTCTGCTAAGTTAGTTTTACCAAATTGATGCCAACCTCAAGGGCTTAGACTCATCAATCTCCCCTTTTGGTAGATTTTGGCTAAAACTAACTGTACAACTATAATTGATCTGCTGAAGCATATCAGGGAGACCATTATCAGAACAACAGCGGAAACACAAAACATTGTCTCCCCCTCAACCAGTACCTCGTGTAAGCAGCACAAAACTTATCCCCCTCATTGGTTGGTAGCATATCAGCAGATGTTAGTATTTCTCCCCCTTTTTAGCCACAATATGACAAAGTCATGACTAACTCAAAAACAAATTCAATAGTTCGTAGTAAATAAAGTACACACCCAACAAAATTAAAAATTATCCTGGGCATTCATCCCTTACACAACCAAAAACAAACAAAATAAAACCGAGAACGTGAGAGTATTTAAGACAATCCACCCAACACAAATGGGAATACATATTCAGATAATTGAATAACATTCCCATAACAAGTGAAATGTTATGCTTCTTCAGATAGGAAAACACCAAGCTTGCCTCTTAATACTTCAAATTGACTTGCATCCAAAGCTTTAGTAAAAATGCCAGCTAGTTGATTTTTTGTGGCAACATGCTCTAGAGTGATGATTTTGTCTTCCACAAGGTCTCGAATGAAGTGGTGTCTGATGTCAATGTGTTTGGTTCAGCTGTGCTGAATTGGATTCTTTGAAATATTTATTGCACTCAAGTTGTCACAGAAAAGTGTCATAACATCTTGCGTGACATTATATTCAGTCAGCATTTGCTTCATCCACATCATTTGAGAACAGTTGCTCCCTGCTGCAATATATTCAGCTTCAGCAGTGCACAAAGAGACACAGTTTTGCTTTTTACTAAACCAGGAGATTAAATTATTCCCTAGAAAAAAAATCCACCAGAGGTGCTTTTTCTGTCGTCTGCATTTCCATCCCAGACAGCATCACAATATCCGATAAGTACATAGTCAGAGCTGTGTGTATAAAGTAGTCCATAGTCACATGTGTCATTTACATACTTCAGAATTCTCTTGACCTGATTAATATGGCTAACTTTGGGTTCAGCCTAATACTTAGCACATACTCATACTGCAAATGTTATATCAGGTCTGCTAGCTGTCAGGTATAAAAGGCTTTCAATCATGTTTCTATAGAGACTCTGATCAACACTCACTCTTTTCTCATCTCTTGAAATTTTCAGATGAGTAGGAGCCGGAGTCTTCTTGTGTTTTGCATTTTCCAAGCCAAACTTCTTAACAATATTCTTGCCATATTTCCTTTGACAGAGAAATATAGAATCATCCATTTGTTTGACTTGAAGACCAAGGAAGTAAGTTAATTCTCCAACTAAACTCATTTCAAACTCAGATTGCATTTACTTAACAAAATGTTGAACCATTTCTTCTGACATTCCTCCAAAAACGATATCATTAACATAAATTTGTGCTATAATGAGATTTCCTTCTCTTTCTCTGACAAAGAGAGTTTTATCAATTCCTCCCTTTCTGTAGCCATTTGTAACAAGAAAGTCTGTTAATATTTCATATCAGGCCCTTAGAGCTTGTTTCAACCCATATAAGGCTTTCTTCAGCTTGTATACATGATCAGGAAATGTCGGATCAATGAAGCCTTTGGGTTGTTCCACATAAACTTCTTCATTGAGATATCCGTTCAGAAATACACTCTTGGCATCCATTTGAAAAAGTTTGAATTTCAGCAGGCAGGCTATCCCCAGTAGCAGTCTCGTAGACTCCAGTCTAGCTACAGGAGCAAAAGTTTCATCAAAGTCCACTCCCTCTATCTGAGTATACCCTTGCGCAACAAGTATGGCCTTGTTTCTTGTGACTACTCTGTGTTCATCAGACTTGTTCTTAAACACCCATTTTGTTCCAATCAAATTTGATCCTTCTGGTCTGGGTACAAGATCCCAGACATCACGTCTCTTGAACTGCCATAGCTCTTCTTGCATCACATTGATCCAGAATTCATCTGTAAATGCCTCCTTGACATTCTTTGGTTCCATCTTTGACACAAAGCATGCACTCGCAACAACATCTCGAGATTTGGTCATCCTTCCTTCATTTGGATCCCCTATTATGAGTTCCTTGGGGGTGATCTTTCTAAATTGTGATGGAGGGTCCCTTGTCAACCCGCTCAGTCATAGTAGGTTCATGGTTGTCATCATTGGATGCTGCAACACCTTCAGAGTTATCTTGGGTTGTTTCAATATCCTCTGTGACATCTTCCTCCTCCATGGGAAAAAATGCTCCAACATCATTTGTAGCTTCGACTTCCATAGAAGAGTCATCAACTGCAACATTTATGGACTCCAGTACCACTTGCGTTCTTAAATTATAGACTCGGTATGCTCTGCTATTAGTAGAGTATCCTAGAAAGATTCCTTCTTCACTCTTGGGATCCATCTTTCTTCTCTGCTCACGGTCTACAAGGATGTATCATTTGCCTCCGAAGACATGAAAGTTTTTCACATTTGGTTTTCTACCTTTCCATAATTCATACAGTGTGGCAGATGTTCCAGACCTAATAGTTACCTTGTTTAAGATGTAGCAAGCTGTGTTCATTGCCTTAGCCTAAAAGTGATAAGGGAGTTATTTACATGAAGCATGACCCTTGCACATTCTTAAATTATTTTATTCTTTCTCTCAATCACACCATTCTATTGAGGGGTGATGGGTGAAGAGAACTCATGGCTGATTCCTTCTGAGGAGCAAAACTCATTAAACTTACTGTTCTCAAACTCCTTCCCATGATCGCTTCTAATTCTCACAATCCCATAATCCTTTTCTCTTTGAAGTTTCTGACACAATCCTTTGAAAACTTCAAATACTTCTGACTTCTCTTTGAGAAAATGCACCCATGTGTACCTAGAGAAGTCATCTACAACAACATATGTGTACCTTTTTCCACCTAGGCTTTCAACCTGCATAAGTCACATTAAGTCCATATGGAGGTGGTCTGATGTTGAAGCCTTTTATGTTACATTCTGGTTTATTTCCTAATTTGACATTCTCCACATATCTTTCCTTCATCTATCTTCAAATTAGGAATCCCTCTGACAGCCTCCTTGGATATGACTTCCTTCATTCCTTTTAAGTGCAAATGACCAAGTTTCTGATGCCATATACTCACTTCATCTTCCCTTGATACCAGGAAGGTAGGAGGACACTTACTTTCATGAGGAGCCCATAAGTAACAATTATCCTTATATCTAGTACCTTTCATGATAAGTTCTTCTTTTTCGTTTGTCACCAGGCACTCAGATTCAGAGAAGTTAACCTTGAGGACTTGGTCACACAATTGGTTATTTCTTATTAGGTTTGCACTCAAACCTTTGACATACAAAGGCTAGGCTGTCCCTCATACTTTAACTTACAAACACCTTTTATCTCTCCTTTTGAACCATCTCCAAAGGTGACATGACCAGTGGAATGAGGTTTAATGTTAGCCAAGAACTTCTTGACACCTGTCATGTGTTTGGAGTAGCCACTGTCGAAATACCAGTCTTCTTTGGCAGAGGCTATCAAGGAGGTATGAGCTATGAAGGCTACTGTATGATCCTTAGGGATCCACTTCTTCTTCCCTTTAGGAACTTTCTTCCTTCTTCTAGATCGTGTTGATGATTTAGGATAACCATTTAGCTTATAGCAGTGAGCCTTTATGTGACCGAACTTCCCACAGTAATAGCACTGCTTGTCCTGTTTTTGTTTTCTTGGAGAGAAGTTCTGAGGCCTTAGATGATGTTGAGACATTTTTCTTGACATCACATGGGCTGAGTTCCCTTCAGTCCTCTGCCCTTTAACCTGATCATTGTAGGCAAGACCTCTTCCACTTCCAGTATTTCTTCCTGACATAAGGATTTCATCGAGCACATCTGAGCTATTGCTCATCATTCTTATGTACTTGTTCATGTTGTTGAGTTTGGAGTTTAACAACACCACTTCATCCTCCAGATCAGAGATCGTCTCCAAGTGATTTAATATTTCATCACAGAGTTGGGAAATAAGATTCTGTTGATCATATCCTAATTGGCACAACTCAGCAAGATCACCAGGGTTGAGATATCCACTATCTGACTCCTTGTCAGAATCATACACTCCAGTCATTGCAGACACCTTTTTTGCAGATTCTCCATCGCTTGAGGAGTCATCCTCAGACCACGAAGTGGATAGACCTTTTTTCTTCTTGTGGAAGGTGGGACATTCACCTCTTGTGTGTCCAAAACCCCCACACTCAAAACATTGAATTCCCTTTCCTCGGTTGGATTTTTTTATCATAGCTAGGTCTTCTTCCAAAGTTTCTTGGTCTATAGATGCCAGAAGTCTGAGCCTTGACATTGGTCTTAAACTTCTCATCCAGTTTCTTTGCCAGTTGATGAAACTGTTTTTCAAGAAACCCTGCAGCTTTTGACAGACCCTCATTGGTGTCACCCTCTTCTTGGTTGGTTACCAAGGTAAGACTTTTCTTCTTTTCGTCCTTTTCGCTGATAGCCATCTCAAAAGTTTGAAGTGATCCCATAAGCTCATCTACTTTCATAGTGTTTATGTCCCGAGCTTCTTCAATAGCTGTCACTTTCATATCAAACCTCTTGGAAAGAGACCTTAGAATCTTCTAAACCAGCTTGGCTTCAGGAATTTTCTCCCCAAGGTCACTAGATGTGTTGGCAATATCAACGATGTTCATGTGAAAGTCATGTATACTTTCATCTTCTCTTATCCTTAAGTTCTCAAACTTAGTGGTGAGAAGCTGGAGTCTTGAAGATTTAACTCGAGAGGTACCTTCATGAGCGTTCTTCAAAATTTCCCAAGCATCCTTTGCAACAGTGTAATTTTTGATGAGTTTCTTGTCCACTCCATTGAACAATGCATTCAAGGCTTTAGAATTTCCTTGAGTAAGCTTATCATCTTCATCATCCCAGTCTTCTTCAGGTTTCAACTCATCAGTGAGCTCCCCATCTTTGTCTCTGATCTTTGGTGGATCCCACCCTTTAACCATAGACTTCCAAGCTTTACCCTCCACGGACTTGATAAACGCCACCATGCGCACTTTCCAATAGTCATAATTGGAACCATCAAGTATGGGTGGTCTATTAAGAATTCCTCCTTCTTTATCCATCGAACCAGAAAGTATTGTCCCTGAATCTCATCCAGATACAGAGCAGGATTCTTGCTCTGATACCAATTGAAATTCTGGTTAAGAAAATCACTAAGATGTCGGATATGATGTCGTGACACTTGATCTCTGCTTCTCACAAGAATTAAGGAAGAACAGAAACAAGCAGCAGAAAAAAAAACAACACACAAGAATTGTTAACCCAGTTCGGTGATCAATAACACATACGTCTGGGGGCTACTAAGCCAGGAATGAAATCAACTAAGTACAATTGGTTCTAAGCTAAACTCAAATGTTTACAACTTAGCACCTAGAAACTACCCTTCCTAGATTTCTACCTAAGACACTCCTAGGTATGAGACCCTTCCAAATTCCCTTCCAATCACAGCAGTGCTGAAAATTATAACTCAATAAACTGTCCTCCTCAGGTATTCACATAATACAAGAGAGGCTCACAAAAGTACAAACCCTAGTACTCTATAACAGCTGTAAATTTTTCACCCTTTCTAGGTTGAATCCATCCTATTTATATAGCAAAACAGAACTGGATTTGGGCTTCAAAAACACAGCAATTCTGCTCCACAGAATCTGCGACCTATTCTTTTCTTCAATCTTAAGTTTCCAAAAATGTCTCCTTAAAAGGAAGCTGTATATTCCTTTTAGAATCAGAATCTGATTCCTCAATCTTAGATGTCACCTAGGATTAAATCATATTCCAATCATACCTAGAAACAAATACAGTTATTCCAAAACTGTAACAGACAAAGATGTCGAATCCACATGACAGGACATCTTGTCTAACACCTTAACCTGCAGTTAGTTCATCATGTCAGGACATCTTGTCCAACATCTTCTTGTTAAGTTAGTTTTACCAAAATTGATGCCAACCTCAAGGTCTTGGACTCATCAAATTCAATTATACGAGGTGCAATTAATTTGAAATTAATTCTAATCTAAAGTTAATCCTAAATGAATTCAAAATTAAACTTCTAAAAAAAACTAAATATAATGTTAATAAACCAAAAACAATTATTCAAAAAAAACAATTATCAAAATCTAAATCTAATTAGTCAAAATTAATATCTAAAGTCAATATTAAAATCTAATTAAACCAAAAAAACCTAAAAATCTAGAAAACTAATAAAACTAGAACTAAGGGGTGTACTAAGTTATGAAGGGAATGGACAGAATCAGCATGGGCTTCTTGACTAAGCCCATTTATTTCCGTACAGGGGGTGCGACAGGAATTTGGTGGTGTAGACAGAAAACTATGTAGGCTTAAGGCCCAAGGGTTTGTTGCCAAGAGGGGGGTGTAGGAGCGTGAAACATGGTGTGAAACGGAAAGGAGATTGAACTTAAGGCCCCAGACCCGGTCCGAACCACAAAGGAAAGAAAACCTAATAAACCAAAGAACAACATCATAGCCCCTATCCTCAAGAATTTGAATCCACTGCAGTCAACAGTTTCACGCAATCACGCGGTCAAAGATATTACTAGCCGTCTGATCTTGATCAGATGGATTAGAATAAATATATTTTATTTTCACTTTATAATTTAAAAATACGGTATTTAAATGAAGACCATCAGATCCTCATCAGACAGTCAAGATCACATGACTGCGTGAATGCAGAATTTGCTGACTGCAGCAAATCTGAATCCCTCAAGAATCACGCAATCACGCAGTCAAAGATATTACTAGCCGTCTGATCTTGATCGGATGGATTAGAATAAATATATTTTATTTTCACTTTATAATTTAAAAATACGGTATTTAAATGAAGACTATCAGATCCTCATCAGACATTCAAGATCACATGACTGCGTGAATGTAGAATTTGCTGACTGCAGCAAATCTGAATCCCTATCCTCAAACCTCTTCCGTTTCCCCTCTGTATCATCCTCCATCACCAGAACTCTCTTCTTTCCGTCTCTGTTCTTCTCTCTCTTGAACTCAAATGAGACCACCACAACCGCCACGCCAGAGCTTGCCTATGGCGGCGGCGGAGGTTTCGTCTCCCATTAAAACGTTCAACCCGACCTCTTTCCAAATCCTAAATCGAAACCAAAGCCTAAAACCTAAAATCTGCAATGGAGACCGATTGAGAGGGAATCAAAGCTTATGAGTTAGGGCTTCGACTCCCTGACCTTGAATCTACATCGTGTTGGCTTAATCAGAGCAAAATGGAGGTGGAAGAAAACCTTACCTGCGTGGATCACACGCTCATACGAAGATGGATTAAGGTAATTTTTCATGCTTGAAGCTCCCCAATCCTCTTTCTTACTCTTGTTCCTCTTCTACTCAAAATTCTTCTTCTATTCCACTTCCTTCTTCTGCTGTGATTGTTGTTTACCGAACCGTCGCGCGTTCTTGAAGGTGATTGTAGTGATTTGGTGTGTTGAAGAGGTCGTTGAGATGAATCGAAGAAAATTCGGTTGAGATTGTAAGGATGAATTAAAGATAGTTTCTTACTGCAGCGTGAAGATGAATTTGGGATGGAGTTGTTTCCCTTTCGTTTCTGCGTCTCATTCTTGCGGCAATTTTGCGGAGGTCTTGTTGCGAATTCTACTGAGTTTGTTGAATGATGCTTATCGTGAAATTCTCGTTGTTGCAGGATTGTGGATTTAAGAAGGTTGAAGACGATTGAAGGCTGTTAATGGTGAAGAATTGTGAATATGGAGAATTGGTAAATAATCGTGTGAGAAGAACGGATGAGAAAGAACAAGCTCTCTTTCTTTCTGTTGCAGTTTTTAAGATTTTCAGAGAGTGTTGAAGATTCAAGGAAGAAAAAAAAAAGAGAGAGTTTTCTAGCAATTCTGTTAGAAATTATTAGAGGTGGTTAGTTTCTGTTGGAGTTTTTTTGGTTAGAATTTTGTTGTGAATTAAGTTTTTGGATTCTGTTTGTAATTCTCTGATGTCAGCTTCTTTGTAATTTCTGCTGTGTAAAAAACTGTTATGATTTTGTAACTGAACTTTTGTATCACTGCTATGTATTTTGGCGTAATGTTATGAATAAGCTACTGTAGTTGGTTTTTCCGACTGTTAATTTGTAGCTAAAAATTCTGTAACGTACTTTTCCATTGTAATCTCCCTTTTGTTATGAAGATTTGCAACTACTCTATATAATTTCTTTTTTTGCCTGCGATGCACCACTTTATTGTTAGATCTTGTGTTGGGGGTTTGCTGCAAAACATGAACAAGAAGAAGATGATGAAGACCGTACGATGAAAGTTGCACAAAATAATTCCAAAGCGTGTGTTTACACTAAGCTTTAGGTTCGATTCGCCCCCACCAATTTAGACAAATTGGATGCAAATGGGTTAATCGGCGAGTCCCCTTCAGGATACTTTGGAAACCTTAACATGAATTGCACATTCACATTTCGATCAACGATATTTTACAGAATAAAGTTCTCTCATTTATTCTCGTGCACTAGAAAAATAAAAGAATGACTTAGATATAATTTTTGGCACTTGAAACAAATAATTTTTGTGTGACCTTTATTGCTGACAAGTATATCTATTTATAAGAAAATTTGTACCGATTGGTGTGGAGAAACAATGTTTCAGTTGATTTCAACATGACCATTCACGAACCATTGTAATCAATCACAACAAACTTTTTTATGAAAAGGTGTGTTGATCTAGTGGTTGCACCTTTTGACCACGCACCTTATCACAATAAGGCCTTTGGTTCAATTCTAGAGAGTTGCAACTTTTGGCCATTTATTTTGGTAAATTAACCATTATTATTTATTAATTTAATATTTTGAAAATTTCTCCAACAATCCCCCACCATTTTCAAAATATATCTAAATCCATTATTCAGAAAATTTCATGGTTTCAGATAAAGGTATCTTACGATTTGAACCAATACCTAGTAAGTTAAGTTTTCACTCATCCCCGAATAGATTGGTAGACAAGCTTTGAACCAATTATTCATTAGAACAAGCGTGCATAACTCACACATGGAATCTCGGTACCATTGATCGAATTATTAATATGACACATTTAATAAGGTCTTGTGTCTCATATCCTTTTCATGAGAATTTAAGAGTCAAGCCCTTGAACTCTATGAAGCGGCACCACTTCATTCTCATATAGGTAGACTATATCATAAACGCACCCATAATTATGCATTCCGGCAAACATATGCCATATGTCTATTAAGAGGAAAACCTCATCCTACCACACTTATTCTTATGGTCCAAGTACTTTTATCCCTTGAGATGTATCTATCATTAAGTACTTCAATCACTCTAATAGTGTACTTTCGTCATTGAACTCAAGACTTAATGTTAATCAAGTGTGAGTTGAGTTTCCACTATTGATGATTAATTAGATATGTGCTTGTTCCACATCCCTAATGATGTCTTCACTGTCTTCAATTATATCCAAAGACATCATATCTTTGTCAATTCTTTCGTCAAAGAATTACAATATTTTTCCAAACTTTAATAATTTTCGAATATTCATTTTTTCAACTAATCATGCATATGATTATTTTATGTACTCTTGATAGTATTTACCAACTATCATCAAACTATGACACTTTTGTCATATTAGTACAATTTCCATATGCAACATATGTTCTATATTCTTGATAGTTTTGATAAACTATCATCATGACACTTTTGTCATTCATTTTGTCATATACACAAAGTTTATGTCATTCTTTATTTACCAACCAACCTTTTGTTCTTCTTACTTTTGAATTTATTATTCTTTTGAAGTGTAGGACATTCATTTTTAACATGTCTTATTTCTCCACATTCAAAGCTCCATTCCTTTCTAAAAAATTTTGAATTTCTTGATTAGAGCATCATCTCTAAAAATACGATTTCTGGTTTGAATTTCAACAATCCATGAAGAATCTTTTTCGCGAGATTCTTCAGTTATCAAAATTTTGAATTTCTTATCCTCCGTGATAAGGATCTCAAAGTTCCTAATCTCAGGATTCAATAGTTACATTAGACTCCATATTTAAAAGTTTATATAAGTAATCATCAATTTTCAGATGATTTTTATATACCTTATAATAATAAATTTCATAGAACACAAACAATTCACATAGTTTTTATGAATTTGACCATATCCATCCAAAAAAAAAGAAAAGGTAACAAAACCATTAAAATTATGTATAATGTTTCAATATATAAAAATTGATGAATATAGTAACGTTTCATGGATATATAAAGTACCACTTTGATACGTTGTTACTGCGTGTATATGGATAGTGTAACGTTTCTATGTGTTTGATATATAAAGTACCACTTTAATACTTTTTGTGTCTATGACAAAGCAAATAAGAAGAAACATAACCAAACATAACCAACATTGTGCCAATACGAGTAGAATACATGGATGTATATATAAGCATAAATGCGTCATTAACTTTTGAGAAAATAAATCATGAAAGCGTTATATACATATAGAAATGGAATACATATTACAATCTTAGTGATCATGCTATTATAGAAACCACTGTACATTTCGGCAACTACTGTAACAACGATATGCTTTGACATGTTTATGTTCAATTTTAAAATCATGATAAAATTATAACATGATACTAACTGCATATGAAATGCTATTATGGATACATTTCTTATGACACTATTTGAAACGCTACTATGAAACGCAATGCTTTGTTTCGACGCAGTGTTTTGTTTCCAAATTTTTGTAATACTATCGGTTAGAAATTTTCATTTAGAACTTACTAATATAATTTTCACAATACTTTGGTTTTTATGAAAAAACAGTAAAATGTACCCGGATAGATAATACCGATTTCTTCTTGTATACTTTCTTCTAGGGTTTTCAATTAAAATTTTCTCTTTAATACTTGAAACGGAAGTCTCGGTTGCATTATAAATCGAACCTAAAGATTGTTAGATCTTGTGTTGGGGGTTTGCTGCAAAACATGAACAAGAAGAAGATGATGAAGACGGTATGATGAAAGTTGCACAAAATAATTCCAAAGCGTGTGTTTACACTAAGCTTTAGGTTCGATTCGCCCCCACCAATTTAGACAAATTGGATGCAAATGGGTTAATCGGCGAATCCCCTTCAGGATACTTTGGAAACCTTAACATGAATCACACATTCACATTAAGCATATCGATCAACGATATTTTACAGAATAAAGTTCTCTCATTTATTCTCGTGCACTAGAAAAATAAAAGAATGACTTAGTTATAATTTTGGCACTTGAAACAAATAATTTTTGTGTGTCCTTTATTGCTGACAAGTATATCTATTTATAAGAAAACTTGTACCGATTGGTGTGGAGAAACAATGTTTCATTTGATTCCAACATGACCATTCACGAACCATTGTAATCAATCACAACAAACTTTTTCATGAAAAGGTGTGTTGATCTAGTGGTTGCACCTTTTGACCACGCACCTTATCACAATAAGGTCTTAGGTTCAATTCTAGAAAGTTGCAACTTTTGGCCATTTATTTTGATAAATTAACCATTATTATTTATCAATTTAATATTTTGGAAATTTCTCCAACATTTATTTCACTGCCTTGAATTTTTTTTGGTGCAGTACTTTTCTTTTTATTGCTATGTGTTATTCTTTTCTGCTACTGTGATATACCCTGCTGTGTAGCTGTTTATTTTATGCTAAAAACTGCTATGGGTCATGTGCTACTTGATATCACGTCGTCGCTATCCCACTTATTTGCTACAGACTCAGCTGAGTCATAAAAGTTGCAGTACATCAATTTCTGGCCAACTGAGTTAGTAGTGGTTAAATTTATATGTTGAATAACATTGGCTTTGTTGTGAAAACAAGCTTTGGATGAAAAAAAACATGTAAAGACATTACATTTGACTTTTGCAAATGTGAATGGTTAGTCAATTAGTGGTTAAGAAATTGGGTATTGGTTTTGGAAATTAGTGAAATGGATTGAATTTAATTTGAATATGAAAGTTGGATATGAACCAAAATTGTTTTGACTAAGTGGATTTACCATGGTATTGAGTTTAGTACTTGAACAAAAATTAGGTTGGTACAATGGATATGGATATTGAATTAGGTTTGGATATGGAGAGATTTGGATATGGAATGACTTTGTGATTTTGAAAATGAATGTAAGAGTGGATATGGTTCATGGGTTAGTTAGATTTGAAAATGAACAAGGATATGAATTTAGAAAGAATGATTTATTTGAAATGGATTAGATTGGAAGAACTAGTTTTGAAAATGATTTATGGATATTGGTATTTGGTAATTTCGGATAGCGAGAAAATGAATATCCAAATGTGTGAACTTAATCTAGTAATGGGTGTGGATTGGACAATGAACGTTTAAACTTGGTTATGGATATAGGAATTTGGTTTCAAAATGGATATGGGGATGACATAGAAATAGGATGAATGGATTTGAATTCTAAAGTTGGATATGGTTAGACAGATGGATAGGTTCACACATGGACAAATGAGTTAAAAAGTGAATGTTGAATTTGAACTTGAATGATGAATGATGGTGAACTTGAATGATGAATGATGGTGAACTTAAATAATACCTTCCAAATAAACCATAACCATGCACTTCCCATCCTTAACTTGAATCAGATCCTTGAGCAAAATCAATCCTTATGAACTCTGAATAATCCTGAATCAATGCTCCATAAGAAGATAAATTCACATCAACTTGCAGTAATAGCAACAAGTGAAATGCCTTCATCACAATGACCCCCTAATGAAGATAAGACATGAAAACCCTAATACTCCTTGAGATACACTGATGAAGGTGAAATGACTTGAACAGAGAAGGAGTCTAACCCTGATTCACACCCGTGAAACTCTGACTCGATGCTTTTGATGAATCCTCTGAATAGAAAAACTTTGAAGCTTGATGAACTTCTGAATAAGAAGATATTCCTGATAATATAAATTCAAACCATTGCTTCAACTGATCACCTCTGAGTAGGGAAAACCAAAATCACAAGAAAATACTTGGATCCCATGTCTTAGGAGCAAGATGCAAATAAATGATTATGTGTTATGACCTAATAAAGATGCAAATGAATGCGAACCAAAATCCAACTAAGGTTAGAAAAAAGGAGGGCAAATTTTGGGGTGTTATAGCTGCCCCTATTCAATCGACTTAAACCTGAAGTGATGATAGCAACGAATTTCAGACGCTCAAGGTGGAAGGTGATTGAATACAAAAGAAACCACGAAATTTGTGAATTGTGGAGAGTTATACAATAAAGTGTTTGCCAACCGAAGGTGGACTCAAAGTAGAGATGCCACTCGAAAGCGGACTTAAAAGAGATGCCGACCAAGGGCGGACTCACAATCGAATCGTAACAGAAGGAATGTTGGCCGGAAGCGGACTCACATCAAAAGAATTCAACTCGAACATGAATTCTCAATAGGGAACGCCGGTCGAAGGCGGACTCACATCAAAACGAAGGTGAATTTTAAGAAGAATTCCGGTTGGAGGTGGACTCACATCTAACAAGAAAGGGGTGTCGGTCAAAGGCCGACTCGTAACGAATGGTTTAAAAGAAAAGAATGCCAGTCGGATGCGGTCTCACATCAAGAGGATAATAACCAAAAGTGACTTCTAATAGGAATTTCGGCCAGAGACGGACTAATAAACAAAGGTTACCATCACAAGATGGATTTTCAAAAGGAAGGCCGACACACAGGCAAACTCACATCCAAACACAAAGGTAGGCCGACACGAAGGCGGACTCACAACCGGAGGTTACCATCACAAGATGGATTTCTAAAAGGAAGGCCGACACACAGGCAGACTCATATCCAAATACAAAGGTAGGCCGACACACAGGCGGACTCACAACCAGAGGTTACCATCACAAGATGGATTTCAAAAGGAAGGCCGACACACAGGCAGACTTACATCCAAACACAAAGGTAGGCTGACACGAAGGCGGACTCATAATCGTAGGGTACCATCACAAGATGAATTTCAAAAGGAAGGCCGACATGAAGGTTGACTCACATCCAAACGCAAAGGTAGGCCAACACGAAGGCGAACTCACAACCGGAGGCTACCATCACAAGATGTATTTCAAAAGGAAGGCCGACACGAAGGCGGACTCACATCCAAACGTAGTAGAATCAATAGATCTACAAAGATGACTCCGCTGGGGAAAAAGGTAGACCGAAGGTACAGTCAACGAATATACGACCCTGGAAGCTGATTGAAAAATATGTTGGGGAATGAAGCTTCTGGTGTGAAGAACCATGTGATAGTAAAAAGGCTAGTCGTCAGCACTACGGCTGGGAACGTACATTGCATGATATCAAGACGATGACTGAAACGTCAACTTGATTACCCGGGTGTTTGAAAACTACCGTGCAACATCAATTATAAGGTTGAGAAAACGACTATATGCCAAATCTGAGGTTTGGGGAAAAAGACGTACATTGATAAAGAAAGGGATAAACATCAACTCTGAGGTTAAAGAAAAAATAGGCCTCTACTCAAAGATTGAGACCATTTTTAGTAAATATCAACTCTGAGGTTGAGGAAAATGGGTGACATTAAAAGATGACATCAACTATGAGGTTGAGAAAAAAAGAGGCACGACATCAACTCTGAGGTTGAGAAAAAGGAATAACGTCAACTCCGAAGTTGGAGACGATAGTCTTAACATCAATAGGCTTTAACTCTGAGGTTGGGGCTAGATATTGGTCAACATCAACCATTGAGGTGAGGAAAGACTTGGATAAACACCAACTTTGAATGTTGAGAAAAAGGTAGACATCAACTCTGAGGTTGAGAAAAAAATTTAGGCAGCCGTCAACCCTGAGATTGAGGACAAGAGATAGATGGGCACCAACTCTGAGGTTGGAGAAAAAGGATATACGTCAACTATGAAGTTGGAAAAAAGGAATCTATCAACGGTGAGGTTAGAGACAAAAGGTAGACATCAACTCTGAGGTTGGAGACATGTCACGCTATACGTCAACTCTGAGGTTGAAGGCAGAAGATGGACATCAACTCTAAGGTTGTGAATAACAAGATTTATCATCAACTCTGAGGTTGGTGACGAAGGGCATCAACTTTGAGGTTGAGAAAAGATATACGACAACTCTGAGGTTGGTAAAAAGGGGCGTCAACTCTGAGGTTGGGGAGGGACATGCGTCAACTCTGAGGTTGGGGAATCACAAGGTAAACATCAACTATGAGGTTGGAAAAAAGGCAGGCATCAATTCTGAGGTTGCAGAAAGTAGGCATCAACTCTGTGGTTGAGGAAGAAAGGCGTCAACTCTGAGGTTGGGGAAGAGCAGGTAATGCTTTCTTCGGAGGAATGGAATCATTATTATGATAGGTACCAAATCTGGCTTATGCTTCGATGCATGTTTGAATTTTTCTATGGCGTAATGCTCCATACGAAATGGAAATGCTACGTATTTTAGTAGATGCAATGTAATGATGATTACTATATGCAAGAATGAGAGGACACTCCGTCGGGGAATGTGTAGAACGAAACAATCAAACTTCACTAAGGAAGGGATCACCAATATCTGATCTCCTGTGGGGAGGTAATCAACTTTACCACCAATAACCACTGGGGCTGAAAACTCTGTCGGGGAACTGCAAATTGAATCGCGAACTTTGTTGGGGAGATGCCAATGAAGAATGGACTTTAAACTACCGAGAATGCCAATAACCATTGGACTTTGACTTGCGGGGAAATACCAAATCTGACTTGTGAGGAAGTGGACACTCTGACTTCTCGCCGTCTTTAAACTGATTAGGAATATTCCAACATCTTACCCTGCTGAGAATGAGAAAATCGCTTACACTGTCAGGGATAAGAAAATCCTCATAAAGAACCCTTCTCTATTTGAGTATGATTCTCTGCTTGGGAAGAAAAGAACTTCCAACACCTTGTTGGGAAAAAATATCTTCTGGCACCTTGCTGAGGAAGAGAAACCCTATAATGGGAACCACTTTGGCGCTTCACGCTTCTGCTGATCAACTACATACTAATTATTATAAGCGGCCAATGGTTCCTTTAATTCTCAAGTTGCCTCAGACCACGGGGTCTCCAGAGGATTTTATAGAAAACCCGACATTCAAAATGCCCCTAGGACTTCAAACTCTTGGAGAGATTTATCAGATCTCAACGTAATTGCCTCAGACTGCATAATCTGTGAAGGAATTGGCCTCGAAAGGATTCATAAAGAACTTGAGATATACCTGCCCCAGTATTCCGAACCTTTGGGAGGTGCTTCTGATTAAACGTCTTCTGGAGAGGATAACTTCTCATGCTCTTGAGGTGGCCTGCCTCGAAACTAGCCTTGAAATTACTTTGCCCCTGACTGACCAATCTTTGGGGGAGTGCCCCGGACCAAGCGCTCTCAGAGAGATTTGCTAAATCTTGACATGACTGGCCTTCGGAGTTTTCAAACATCTCAACTCGGCATGATCAAGCTTCTCGACTGACGTTCATTATGTAAGCTTCCTTGATGCTTAGGCACATGTACGCAAGCAGAAAATGTTTATTATGAGGGTGATAATTCTAATGCAACACATATGTTAAACTTGAAGTTTTTATTTAAAATATGTCGCAAAACCCTGTGAACGAATCACTAGCTAGGATGCAACATTGTTTTTTGAATGGAAGACAAAATGCACATGCACTACCAACAAAAATCTTATTAGCAGAACTCATGGGAGTCAAGAACGCTATCTTGTTGAAGTACGCCTTCCGAATAAACCCTGCTTCAATTAGGACTTTTAAGGGTTGTAACGTGTCCTGGTTCGCGGTTTTAGAAAAAAGGATTTATGGCTCAAAGTTTGTTTATACCCACCCATTCTCCTTGATGTTCTCCAGTCTTACGTTCAATTAATTTGGCACAAGCGCTCATCTCTCAAAAGGTTATTAAATCTTGGAAGTGATGGTTAAAGAACCCACAAGGTTTTCGGAATGGCAGTCACCCCTTTTGTCTTCGGTGTTTTGTAGTCACACGACTTGCACTTTGTTGAGGATTTTTCTTTTGATAAATTCTTTTTGCTTTCTATTTGTTTTTTATTTCCCAGATTTTGCCTGTACCGACTTTTATTTTTTCGATTTTGATGTCCAGCAGGATTCCCTAACTTTTGCCTAATTCACTTGTTTTCAAGTTTTCGACTTAGCGGGATTTCTTTCTTTTTCTTTTTTCCTCTTTTTTATTATTATTTTCTTTTGGACAAATCGTGTGACACTGGCTTATCTGACTTGTTTGAAAGGGTTGTGACTGCCTCACTCTTTGGTCGGTGAGGGATAACACATGTGGTTTCACGTCTTCTGACCTCCTGATGTTTAAGGGATAAAAGGTAGTGGATCCTTAGATGCACACCCCTTTCAAAATTTGGGCGCTTGGTCAAATTAGTTGACAACTACCCTGCCATCTGAGGGTTTTTTGTATGAAAAGAAACTCTTACTTTGAGGCTCAAAGGGGTTGATGAGGGTCTATCTCCCTTATCTCTCCGGTGTTTAGGAATTTGAAACAATGCCTGTACATCATCATCAAGGTTTTATCCAAAAGCATATGACCTAGGATTTTTGCGTTTTTACATCATTATCCTCCCTCCAAGAGTTTAAGCAAGAAAGTTGGAATTTCAATGCACATAAACATTTATGAATGAATAAAAATAGAACACTTCAAGAAAAACATATTCATTGCATTAAGATTGTCATTAAAAAACAAATAAGTTTTTACATTCAAACACAACATTAACAAACAATGAAATATTATAAATGAAAATGCAGTAAAGAAGCTGAAGATTGCCATTGTTGAGGAGGCTTGACTTCATCTAGACTTATTGCTTCTGACGACTTCCTTGAATTCTGAGTGCTCACTTGATAAAGGAGGCTTCAATTGATGTGCAGATCGTCTGTAGTGAATGTAATGACCTCTGAGTCGACCAGATCTTGCACCTTGTGCTTGAACATGTTGCAATTTTCAATTGAATGGCCTGGTGCGTCCGAGTGAGACTCACATCTAGCATCCAGATCATACCTAGGAGGAATAGGGTCTGGAACAGGCTTGACCTCCCTTAGTTGAACCAGAGAACTTTCAAGCAGACGAGCAAGAACATGACTGTGAGGAATAGGGAGTGGATCGAACCTTCTCTCAGTCATTCTTGATCTTTGCTGTCTCTGTTGCTAATAGTTTTACTGCTAAGGAGCATATGGTTGTTGATACTGAACAGGCTGGTGAGCAGTTGGAATAGACACAACATTAGCTTCTCATTCCTTTCGCTTGGAGAACCCAGCATAAGGTTTCTTTGCATCTTCAGAGGAATTAGCAACAACTTAAATCTTTCCCATTTTGATGCCGTTTTCGACTCTTTCTCCTGCCATTACAAGGTTTGAAAACCCAGTTGACAAACATTCCACCAATTTCTCATAATAAGGCCCTTGAAGCGTAGCCATAAACATGTCAATGAGCTCTCGCTCCATCATTAGAGGTTGAACTCAGGAAGCCAATTCACACCACCTCTGGGCATACTCTTTGAAGCTTTGGTTTTGTCTTTGTGAAAGACTCTGCAGTTGCATTCTATTGGGCACCATGTATGTATTGTATTGGTAGTGCTTAACGAAAGCTTCTGCCAAATCCTTCCAGCTACAGATATGAGTCATCTCCAGTTGCATATACCACTCTAAGGATGCCCCAGCTAGGCTATCCTGAAAGAAATGCATCAGCAACTTCTCATCATCCGAATACGCATACATTTTTCTGAAATATGCCCTTATGTGAGTCTTAGGGCAGATGGTTCTATTGTACTTTTCGAAAACAGGCACCCTGAACTTTGGAGGGATCTTCAAACCCAGGACTAAACCCAAGTCATCCATGTCCATACCCAAAGCATTCTGACTCTCGAAAGCCTTCATTCTCTCCTCGAGCATACGAAACTTCTTGCCCGCCTCGGTAGGGAAACTCATCTCAGCATCGTAAAATTGTTCATCCTGATTATTCACCTCTCGACGAAGAACATGAATCTTAGCAGCACTTCTTCTGGATTGACCTATAGAAGGGGGTGGAGGAATATCAGTACGTGGAGGATTCACATCTCTGCCCGGAGTATTACCACCAACAACATTCCCATTATCAGCCTTTGGGATAACAACAGCAGCCCTGTGGACAAGCGCCATTAATTCCTCTTGACGTTGAGCTATACCTTACATCACTTCCATGAACTGAGCCATACGAGTCTGGAATTCCGACAATTCTGATTGCAACTGATCCATGATTCTTCTCTGGTTGATTCGAGTTGCATAGTGGTGAGAAGTCAAGTTTGCAATTCTGAAGAGAATACCAAGTCAAAATAAGAATCCTCATTCTTGAATACCTGCTATACATATGAGTATGAAAATGCAAATGTCATGTTCAATTATTTCCGAGGAATCTTTCTGCTTTGATTCAAGTTTTCACAGGAACACTACAAGGAAAAGATAGACAACTCGACTACGAGACCCAAAGTTACGATCCTTGGAAATAAAAGAACATGTATGTCAGAATACAAACATGTTATGATGATATGGATGCAGAGACATGGGATCAAAGCTTCCATAAATTCTGAATAGCTGTTGTACTAATGATAAGTTCAAAACTCTGCTCTAATGAGAATACCTGAATACCCAGAACACCGGAATAACCAGAATACTAGAATAATATAATAATAAGTCCCCACTGATTAGAAAACCAGAAATCCGGGTTGGTTGAAGGCCAAAGTTTCCTGCAAACCTGTAAACACCCATCCTTTCTCACATGTGGGTTCTAGTCTTGGACGACATCCTAACAGGTCCTCAGTATCACGGACTCTCAGGTCGAGAAATGATGATATGTTCACCATTTTTGGTTTGGCATCATCATCAATCGAGGAGGCCTCAACTGACTTCCAAATGAACGGTCTCCAGATTCGTAAGCCTTCTAGGTTAACACCCTGACATGCACAAGACGCGGATATCATAATATCTCCCAAGAAAACCTTGTCTGAATGTGGATTTTGTGTAAACCAAACATACCAAGACGCTACACAGGCCACACTACTTTCTATTCTAATCTTGTGTGTATACTCAAGCCTGGGTATTGGGCTTATCTCTCAGAAAACCCTACCCACCAAAGAAAACCAGCAATCCAGGGCAGTCCAATATATATATATATATGACAATAATGAAATGCAATGAAGTAGATAAATGCGATAAAAGCAATAAACGTGCAATAAAAGCCATAAATAAAGCAGGTAAAGCATACAGATAAACACCTAATAACCGAAAACAAACAAGCGCTAGGATTAACTTGCTTAGGGAACCAGAGTCCCCAGTAGAGTCGCTAGCTGTCGCAACTGCGAAAATCAATCGGCGGAAAAAACATAAGATTCACCACCGAACGTTATTTATCCCGACGAAGGGAAAGGAAATGATCAAAGAAAACCTAGAAAAAGGGAAAGACATGGTCTTCGCAACCATAGTCTGGGTTCGGGAGTCGGTTACGCAGGAGGAAGGTATTAGCACCCCCTCGCGTCCATCGTACTCGATGGGATCCATGCTTGTTATCTAATCAAAGGGTGTGTTATCTAAAGCCTATTGCTAAACGAAAATGAAAACCTAAAGGAGACTCGATAAGACATCGTCGTCCTAGGCCTACGTATTCCCTCGTGCAATGGGAAAGTCAGAGTCAACGTAGTTCGGAGGACTACAGGTGAATGGGGGGAAGGTTGCTCGCCAAGACATCGCCGTGTTGTGCCTATGTATCCTCAATCAAACGAGAGAGAGAGAGGGGGTCATAGAAGTCGTGGTTCGACCTTACATGTCGGGAAAAGATCTCAATCGCATCGGGGCAAGCGAAAAGGTCCGGTTAACTGATTGGTCTCGGTCGCACGGGGGCGAGAGTAAAGGGAAGTTAGTTTTTAGTGTGCTCGCCAAGGCATCGTCGTCTTGTGCCTACGTATCCTCACTAAGGAATGAGGAATCAGAGCATCCGTAGTTCACAGGACTATGGGAAAACGGGATCTCGATCGCACTGAGGCGAGAGAAAAGAGGAGAGAAGGGCACATAGAAGGTCTAAGGGATACTGAATCCTATACGTTATCATGATACAATGACCCTAAGGTCAGGATTAGGAGGGAGCTAACCTATTGTTATCATACTTGGATTGAGAGCCTAATATCTCTCCTACCTCCAACTTAATCAGAAATTAAGTGGAGCTAGGAATCCTAAGGGATCATGTGAACAAACACATGTAAACATTATACTAATCAATCACAAAATAAATGATGTTGTAATCTCAACTGTGAGGAAGTTGAGTAACTCTCCATCAACAAGAAAGATGCAACAGAAACGGACGATATCGTGATCTAAACTATGAAGAAGTTGAGTGACTCTTCGTCAACCGCTAGATGAAAACGATATCGTGATCTCAACTATAAGGGAGTTGAGTGACTCTTCGTTCACCACAAAGTAAGACAGAAAAGGGGAGCAAACAACATCAAAGTATCAATGAATTGGCACCCAAGCCAAGTATACAACTAGGAGTGAAAACTCCCCCCTCAACAACAAGTTGTAAACAAAAATGCTAAAATCTAAGCATGCTTCATACAAGGGCGCAAGTGGTGCTTAATGGAGAAGGTTTGTTGCCTCTTCAAAGCGTGCAAAAAGCTCAAGACTCGAAAGAAGAAGATTCCAAGGTGGAAGAGAACCAAGTCATCAAGTACTTCAAACAAGTAAGAGGGTCCAAAAGTCAAGTATCTAATATCAAGCTCACAACATGTCAGAATCTAACAAGAATTAAATGTAAGCAACCATTATCCAAGGTAATCAATAAAGAGAACCAAAATTAACATCAGGAATCGGTCCAAACGATATCAGGGACTAAGCATAATCTGCATCAAGAGATCTCGTCAGTCCAAACAAGGTTATGAAAAATATTCCACATAAAATCTCCACAAGATTAATCAAAACTACAAAGAGATTAAAACTAGGATTAAAAATCTACTCCTAATTAGTCAAAATCCTAACCAAAATTAATCTACAATTACTCAACCGCTAATCAATGTTAAAATTCAAGGTTAATTTCTAATTCAAAATTCAATTAAAAATGAGGTCCAATTAATTTGAAATTAATTCTAATCAAAAGTTAATCCTAAATGAATTCAAAATTAAACTTCTAAAAAAACTAAATCTAATGTTAATAAACCAAAAACAATTATCCAGAAAAACAATTATCAAAATCTAAATCTAATTAGTTAAAATTAATATCTAAAGTCAATATTAATATCTAAAGTTAATATTAATATCTAATTAAACCAAAAAAAACCTAAAAATCTAGAAAACTAATAAAACTAGAACTAAGGGGTGTACTAAGTGATCAAGGGAGTGGACAGAATCAGCATGGGCTTCTTGACTAAGCCCATTGATTTCCGTACAGGGGGTGCAGACAGGATTTTGGTTGTGTAGACAGAAAACTATGCGGGCTTAAGGCCCAAGGGTTTGTTGCCAAGAGGGGAGTGTAGGAGCGTGAAACTGGGTGTGAAATGGAAAGGAGATTAGGCTTAAGGCCCTAGACCCGGTCCGAACCACAAACGAAAGAAAACCTAATAAACCAAAGAACAACATCATCACCATAGAGTATATTTCTCTATATAGAGGATTTTCTGGAACGCTGGTAGCTACACTTCGGGCTTTTCTCTATATACAACATTTTGTTAGTTTTAATAATCATCACCATAAATATTTATCAAATATATGTTTAATACTTATCATGGACAAATATGCATTTTATATTTTTTTATTTATGATTCGGTGACACAATTGTCCAATGTTTTATTTTATTATTTGTAATAACTATTATTTATTATGTACTTTTCTAAATATACATCAAGTAAATACTTACTCTTCTTTTATTTTGATGCAATGTTTTTAAAATAATCATGTTTTTTTAAATAAAATTTAAAATAATCACATTTAAAAAAAAACAAACTAATCATATTTCAAACAAAAGAAAAATCATTGATAAGAGTTGTAGTCAAATCAATTTGCGCATGCAATCAACTTTTGTACACAGTAGCTAGAGCTGTCAAAATGGGTTACTCGGGCCTGATGGGATCAGACTTTTTAGGGCTGGACCAAAAAAGTTAATTGCTAATATGGACTCGAAAATTACTATCAGAGTCTGCCCCTAGATGGGTTTCAGGCTACCCGACCCTAAACGGGGTTTTTTTTTAATTAAAAATAAAATAAAAAATCTCATAATATTTATTATAAATAAAATTAAAAATTATATTATTTTAAACATAATATATTTTTAAGTACTATATTATCTTTATAAATACTATAATGTGTTTTTAAATACAATACATATTTAAATTGTATAAAATAATATTTTAATATTTAACATAAGAGGAACTAATAGAACACGAGAAAAGAGTGTTGATTATATTAATGTATAATATTTAATAGAGAAAAATGAATATAATAGAGATAATATTTAGTGAGGTGAGAAAAATCAATGTGTTATTTTTGAGTAAGACAATTTAAGTATTAATATAATTTTTTAAAATTTATAGTGATGTAGGCCTAAAGAAGCCCTGAAAAATACGGGCTCTAATTTTAAGGTCTAAACTCTATGATTTTTCGGGCCTGACAGGCCAGGCCATATAGGCTAGCCCATTTTGATAGCTCTAACAATAGCCATTGTTTATGGCCCATGCATACAACTTTTGTACACTGTAGCCACTGTCTGTGCCGCATGCAATCAACTTTTGTACTCATTAGCTATTGTTTGTGCCTACTGTGTTGTCTTGTTATATAAACTTTTGTACACAGTAGGCACTGCCTGTGGCGCATGCTCGTAGAGGATGCATGCATGCGCCACATGTAATGACATGACCTATATACATGTGCCATGCATGCTAGCGCTAATATACAAAAAGTTGTATGTATGCGTAAATGATTCTGATTACACCACTTGTTAGTGAATTTGTTTTGTTTGAAACATGGTTAGTTTGATATTTTTTGTTAAATGTGGTTATTTTAGAATTTATTTTAAAAAAATAATTATTATTTTTTAAAAAAATATCTAGGTATAATTTGTTCCCAAGTCTCTTAATTTAATTTAATGTTTCACTTTAGTCTCTTAACTAAAAAACTTTACAAAGTAGTCCTTTAACTCCTATTCTTTCACCTGAAATTGTTCATTCCGCTAGTTTTTCTTAAAAAAACGTTACTGATCGTGAAGGCTGGATCAGATCCTGTAGAAGTGGGCCACCAAGAACGTCTGGGATGCTGGTAATATGGAGAGGAGGGGGGTGTACCTGCAAGGCACTCCGACGCTCAAGTAAGAAAGGGTCAGAGAAAAGGGGCAAGTACAGAGTATTAATTCGTAGGGTGAATATTGGATACCTGACCCTCTCAAGCGAGAGGGTTTATATAGAGCCCCCAGCGCGTGGCCAATGGTTCTATTTTCTGGGCGAAATAATCGTTTTCCCGAAGAATAGGTAACTGCCAAAAACTAGCCGTATGTTGGACATGGTACCGAAACTAGCCGTTATGTCGGGCATAAGCATAGTTTCGAGCACGAGCCCTTAGCTGTCCGAGGAGCGAGGAAGCCGTGCATGACGGGCATCGTTTCTGGGGAGGTGCGATGCAGCCTATGCCCGGTTAGAGGGCAGAAAGGTAACTTTTTTCCCTTCGTGGATTGGACCTAGGCAATTTGGGTTGTCCTGGAGTGGAAGTGGATTGGACCGCGTATAGCCATTGGCCCAGTCCAGAACAGGAGCCCCCCAAGTCGTTGCTCCCGAGCATGAAAATGATGACTTAAGGATAACTCGTTGCTCCGGGGAGTTAGCGTGGAGTCGTCGTTTGAAGACGAGGAGGATTGTCTCAATGTGCTCGTGACCTCCGGTGTCCGTGAAATTTGTGGTCGTGACCGTGTTGCCCGGTGCTCGGAGAGACTAAAGGTCAGTCAGAATTGGAAACGTTGGGGCGCTACGTGTGCCTAGACCTCCGTGTAGTAGTTACTAGGCAATGATGGCTAGTTGATAGCCATCATGGCCTACGAGCGCATGTCCGCACGTGCCCCTTTGTATAAAAGGGGGAAATCTGTTCCATTTGGAACTTTTTGCTCTGATTTCTCTTCGTTCCCTTCAGCATTCCTGCCCGTTACCGCCGTCTGCTTACTCCGACCACCGCTCCAAGCTTCGAGCAGTCACTTTCGTCTTCTTAAATCAAGTAAGTTTTCTGATCCTGTGCTTGTTCTACTCCTTTTGGTGGTCAATGGTAGATTGCATGTGGTTAGGGCTAGATTTAGAGGACGAAATAGGTGGATTTCCGGTGATTGTTGGTGGTGGATGGTGGTTGTGCCATTTTTTCACTTCTGACATGTCGCCGGACGTGTTAACATGTTTTAGTGATGAAGGCGATTCACGGCGTCGTTGCGGCAGCTATGCATGTGTGACCGCTATATTCATCTTCTGAATGAGTGATGAGTTTTCCGGTGGAATATTCCCAGATTTCGGTGAAGCTTTGCGATTTCCGACGAAGCTTCAAACGGAAACTGGGTACGAGTACGGGGAAGCTCCTCGCTTTGGGATGATTTGTTTCGAGCGTCTCCTCGCGGGGAGGTTTCAGTTTTTCTTTTGATGTTAGGGCTTAGGTTGGGGACGTCGTCCTCAGCCCTTTGTGCGCCCTTTCACTTGACTTAGCGGTGGAAGGGTGGATTTGATTTGTTGTCGAATTCACTTTCTTCTCTGCTTTTCAGGTGATCAACATGGCGACGGGGCCGGATAGAGAGATTGTCTTAGATACGTCTGAGGAAGAAACAAGCTCTTCGGATAGCAGTAGTTTTACAGCTACGAGTTCACCCAGTAATGTCGGAGAGGAAGAGGAGCTGGATGACATGGACGAGGACGTTGCTGAGGGCTCCGTGGAGGAGTGAGAGGTGGCCGAACCTGCTGAACATGTGTCTACCTTTGCAAAGTACTTAGGGGACGTTTTTACGGAGGTTGGATCGGAGGGAGAGTGGAAGGTGCACTTTCCTTCCGAGGATGAGCGGGTCTGTACAAAATTTAAGGACCGTTTCACGATGTATGAATATGCTTTTAAGGAGATGGGTCTGAGGTTGCCGTTCACCGATTTTCAGTAATCGGTGTTCGTACACTTAAAGTTGGCCCCCACGCAACTGCACCCTAACTCGTTGGCCTTCATCCGGGCGTTCGAGTTGGTGTGCGAGTACCTTTCCATTGGGGCGACTCTTCCTCTGTTCTTCACCGTCTTCCATCTTCAAAGGCAGCTTCCGGGGATGAAGTATGGTTGGGTCTCTTTGAAGCAGCCTCACAAGTTGTTTAAACCGTTTTCGGAGTCAATATGGACGTTCAAAGAGCGGTATTACGTCATCGAGCCGGTGTCCGAGGCTGCCCAGGATAGTACGTGTGTATGGGAGATTGAAGTTGACGGGGACGGAAACGACCTGCTCGATGAGACGGGGAAATTTATTGGGCAGAGAATCTACAAGTTCCCTATCCATTGGGCACCTGACCACTTCGCCAAGAAGAACATTGACTATGTTTTTCAACAGCACGAGCTACACGGGCAGGATACCGTGGTGTACGAGGAGTTGGTGAAGTACGTTAACTCCTTCCAGCTCGCTGAGTGCTGGACGAACAAAGGTAGCCCGATCTTCGAGGAGGATGGTAGTCAGAGGGTTGAGTACCGGTTCATAAACACCAAGGCACTGCTGGAGTGCAAGACTTCTGCGGAAGTCGAGGAGCTGCTTGGTAGTCTTATTTATTTTAGATTTGTTCGTTGTTGTACCCCAAATTTTTCCCTTAGATCCATTGATCTTCTGCATATCATTTTAGGTCAATCATGCTGCATAGCTAACCCTTTTTATCAGGTTTTTGTTTGTGTTTGTTTCTCTTTTTTCAGGTTTATCTTGAGGAGATTCAAGGAGTAATTGATCAATATATTTGGATGAAGCATTAAATCAAGCAAGTCTCTAAGAGATGCCTCCATAACCCTAAGCCCACCATGACCAAATTTCTACCCATTTTATCTACCCTCAATTGACACCTTCATTTTCTAAACCTATTTCACCAACCTTTTCATTTTACCAACTTTATTCCAATTGTTCAATTTAATTCTCCTATACCACATTTAATCCTAATCATTGCCAAATCATCCGTCCATTTATTTTTTCCTAATCACCTTTGCTTATGCAAGACCATTTTATTTCCTAAGCCTACATTTCATAAGCCCATCGTGACCAAAAAGAAAGGAAAGGAAGGTGTTACAAATTATTGGATTTATTTTCATTGCCAAGTGGCCAATAGAAATCAAGTATGGATATGTTGACTTTTCAACCCAAGCTTCAGCCAATGGAAAAGTGACAGATTGGAAAGGAAGAACTCAGCATTATTTGAAATCCTTTCGTTCACAAAACCATTCAACCCTTGGCGCGAATCATATTTTGAACTCTCCAAAGACAATTCCCTTTTAAGCTCTCAACGGTTTGCCTCAATAAAAAATTGATTCTGAAGAGTTACTTATCTTGGCATTCATCCTGACACACCTGCAAGATGGTTTCTCAATCCCAAAACCTTGCCTCATTTGATGCCCTCTCAATGACACCAGAAGGAGAGTTCTGAAGCCATGCATGAAATGGTGAAGCTGATCCTGCAGCATCTGACTTGCTTCGGCACGACATAGGAGCGTCTGTCTCCAAGAGCTGAAGAACGTTTGAATTCAAATTGCAAACCCTAGCTCTAACCCGGCCCATCAAGCAGCCTATATAAAGGAGCTCATCTATAGCTCTCGGGGACGAACATTTCACATCAACATTTCACCAACACTTCTCACAAAACATCCAAAATCATCCAAGTTTCTGGTGCACGAGTAAGAGAGAGGAAGAGTGGTTTCAACATTCTGGTTCAAGTTCAGAAAGCTCATCACAAGGCGAAGTAACAGTGGACTTGCTCCACTAGGTATCACCTTACCTCCCTCTATTCTTACGCATGATGATTATATGATACGTTATATGCACCATGATGTTATCATTTTCATTCCATTACTGTCTGATTTTTATGATTATTCTGCTTCATGTTTGATTATCATGCTATTATATGCTTTCTGCCTGATTATCGTTTGTGGCTGTGGAAATCATTATCTTGTTAGTTTCGATTAATTGTAACCGGTTTGTCTGGTTTTATTCGTGTTCGTCCGAAATAAAAATAAAATGAACGAGGAACTGGGTGGCGCTCGCCACATTATGTTCCATGGCTCCCGCCACATAGTATATTATTAATATAATAATGACACACTCACCACATAATATTATTAATATATACACCACACACCATTAGAAAAAAAAAAGAGAAAAGAGAGGTACATGGCGCAGGCCATGCCAAGTGTGGCGCCTGCCACAACATGGAAAGGTCCATGGCGCCTGCCACTAGTGGGTGTGGCGCCTGCCACAAGAAATGGCCCACTAGTGGTGCTTGCAACAAGGTAAGGTGGCGAGTGCCACATTGGTTGCACTCATTTTTTTATCTTTTACTTGTTTATTGCTTTTCTTTTGTAATTTTCTTAATGTTCTCCAAATAATAAAAAATGCATGACTTTTAATTCTCAGACTTTTTCTGTAAACCAACTATCTGCTAGAACCTATTCTTTAAGAACGCTTTAATTTATGATGATATTTGAACATTGCTGCATGAACTTTACCATAAATTCTTGTCTGTACTTTTTTGCTTCTGTTTGTTATTGCATGATTCCAATGCTTTATTGTTCAAACTGTGAGAATATCTTTGCTGCTATGCTTGACATATTAATGTGCTACTATTGTTAAACGAGTTATTTTGGGAGCATTCTATAATTTGTGAAGTTTGGTTGGACATTGCTTACTGGCTTTATCATGAGAATTCTTGTCTGTACTTTTTGTTTCTGGTTGCTAAGTTGCATGATTCCTAATGCTTTAATTTTCAAGTTGTAAGAATATCTTTTCTACTATTGCTTAATGTATTCACGTGCTACTGTTTTTTTAATTGAATCACTGTGGAAGTATGCTGTGATTTGTGAAACTTTGTTTTCCTGATTCTAACAAACTCTTGCCATGAGAATGTTGTTTGCTTTTGCTTCTGTTGCTTTTCATGCCATGAGTTAAATTCTTTTATTTCTGTTTGCTTTCCATGCCATGATTACCATGATTGTGTGACTACTGTTTGTGAATTGATTCTTCTATGAATGTATTTGACTTGTGAAATTCTGTTCCTGACTTTATCATAACCCTTGCCATGCAAATCTGTTTGTTTTGCTATCTGTTAATGAGCAACATGATTTTTAATGCTTTACTTCTATATTGAGAATGCTTCTCTGCCGTTTATGTTTACTGCATGATCACATGCTCACTGCTTGCTATGTCCACATTTATGTTCACTTCATGTTTAAATGCTCACTGTATGCTCATTATTTGCTATGTTCACATTTATGTTCACTTCATGTTTAAATGCTCACTGTATGCTCACTGCTTGCTATGTCCACATTTATGTTCACTTCATGTTTAAATGCTCACTGTATGCTCATTGTTTGCTATGTTCATATTTAGGTTCATTTCATGATTATATGCTTACTGTTTGGATTTATTGAACTCATATATTTCTTATACTTCAACTCTCAGTAACTCTTATTTATAAGATGTTACACTCCCCATTCCAAAGGAAATTGCTTCTTAAAATTGACTCATGAAGTCACTAAACAAACCACCCTACCCTTAACAATAGGAGACTATCCCATTTCTTGGCTATCATGAGCCAATGAAATCATAACTTAGTAATAGATTGGAGTTATCGGAACTCTATGTGATTCTCATCATCGTGGGTACTCACTTTCCCCTTACAACGTAGAATTAGAGAGTTATCTTGAACTCTAAAATGAGCTCATACTCATTTTCCCCTTGGAACTTTGGCCATATTCAATGGTTCCTATCCCTCACACTTAGATCGTAGAACTACGCGTACTCTGATTCTATTCCCGAGGATACGTAGGCGCAAAGTGCGATGCTTTGTCGAGTATACTTAGAAATAAACCCCTAGGGTTCCAACCTTTAGCATAGCACCCTTAGCAAGCGAGTAAGCAATAACAAGTAAAACAAGAGGTTCCCGTAGAGTACTACGGACGTTTAGGGTGCTAATACCTTCCCTAGGCGTAACCAACCCCTGAACTTTAGAACTCCCCCCTTTTAGGTTTTTTAACGATCTTGAACCTTTCCTTTGGATAAATCAAAGTCGGTTGTAAATGAAATATGATGCAAGTTAATTAATAGCTTGTTATCCGATTTTCACCGCAACAGAAATGGCGACTTCACTGGGGAACTTAAATTTTGAGGGTTAAGCCCACCTTGCTTTATTTGTGTTATTTATGCTTTGCTTACTTGTATATATCTGTGATATCTATATATCTGTATATATTTGTGTATCTCTGTTTGATTTCTTCTTTGGGTTGGATGTGCTACTTTTGGAGTGGTGAGATAAGTCCTAACCCGGGCTTGAGAGAACACATATGTTTAGGAACCGTGGACATAGTTAAGGGAACTTCGAGGGAGAAATCCCAAAGGAGGGAACTTGAAGTCCACACTCAGTGAAGGCCCTCTTGGAGGTGGTAAATGTTGAACGAGCAATCGTGAATGCGTTACTACTTTCAACTTTGGTGCCGTAGATACTGATGACCTTTAGTTATCCCTAATCCCAACTTGGCCTGTTTTTAGACGTAGTGCGATGGCAATGAGGGAGCAATCCCAAATGGTTGTTACGCGATACTACACTCAGATGAGACTCTCTTGAGAATTTTATTGATTAGCGAGCAATCGGGAAGTCGATAAAATCCAAAAGATGGGTTGTCGACTCTGGGAACTTGTAAGAACCCTGTTCTATCGTTGGAAAACCCATAGTACACACCTTTTGGGACGGGTAGACCTTTGGCTCCATGCTCGTGACCTTGAACATAGGTTTCCTTATTTGCTTTGTGCTTATCTGTCTATGTGTGTTTGTTGCATTCATCCTCGCATCATATGCATTGTGTATATTCAAGGAATTCAACTTTGTCTTGCAAACTTTATAGGATGGATTTTTAAAAAAGGAAAACGAAGAAGTACACCTTCATTAGTCCAAAATTGGATGATTTAAAGAATCTGGGTAAGCCAATCAATGAATCATCAACATTCCAAGTCAAGTATGGGAGGATTTTCTCTCTGATGAAGTCAAAACTGGTAGATGGGATGCTCCCCACTCTTATGAAGTTTTATGATCCCATGTACCATTGTTTCACCTTTCTGGATTATCAGTTGATGCCTACGCTTAAAGAGTATACTATTTTGGTTGATGTCCCTATTACTCCAAACCTTCCCTATTCTGGTTTGGAAAAGACGCCTAAGGAGAAGGAAATTGTAGAAGCTGCTCACCTCAAGCTGTCAGAAGTCAAAGATAACTTGGTTGTCAAAGGAGGACTTTTTGGTTTGCCTGCCAAGTTTCTAATGGAAAAAGCCCGTCATTATGCTAGCATTAAGAATATGGTGGATTATGAAGCTGTTATGGCCCTGCTCATTTATGGGTTATTTTTGTTTCCCAACATTGAGAACTTTGTTGACATGAAGGCAATCAAGATCATCATCATTGGAAATCCAGTTCTAACCCTACTTGCAGACGCCTACCATTCAGTATATTTGAGGACTGCTCATAAGGGAGGGATGGTAACATGATGTGCCACATTGTTGTATAAGTGGTTTATTTCACACTTACCCCGTTCTAAGACCTTTTGGAATCTCCAAGATGGACTTCTTTGGTCAGAAAAAATCATGTCTCTCACCAACACTGATCTGGAGTGGTACCACCCAATGCTCAAAGGCAAAGATATTATTGTTAGCTGTAGAGGATTTGCTAATGTACCTCTTCTTGGCACAAAAGGAGGCATAAGCTACAATCCAGCTTTGGCTTGTCGTCAACATGGTTATTCTATGGAAGCTAAGCCTAGCAACATCTACTTGGAAGGTCTGTTCTTTGAAGAAGATAAGGACCCTGTGCTTAGGGAAAAGATGGATCACGCTTAGCGTCATGTTCACACAAGAGGTATCTCTGATTTGGGAAAACCTGAGTGTTTGGCTTTAGAATCCTACACTCAGTGGGTACAAAAGAGAGTTGTTGAGTTGAAGATGCCGTATGATCGTCATGATCCTATTCTGCTAGCTCCCAGAGATCATGTGCTTTTCTTCACAAGCAATGAGGACGAATTGAAGATCCGGCTGGCTCAAGCAGAACGAGAAAGGAATGCATGGATGAATAAGTATCAGATCCTTGGCTTTGAGATGAATGAACTTCAGAAGAGTCTCAGGAGGAAGGAAGAAAAGTCTGTCAGAAAGAGGAAGGCCCAAGGAGATTTATTTTCTCCTAGCACATCATCTCCACCAGAACCATGGAAGTCACAATTGGTCAAGCTCGCTATTGAGAATGAGAGGTTGCAGAAGGAAAACCAGAAGCTCGCCATGAGATTGATGGGAGAAGACTGATTGGATGGCTTATGACTTAGTTTTCTTTATTTCAGACTCTGTATTTTGGCTTTTGAAGGTGTAATCATCTCTCTTTGTAATCCAAAAACTTTGTTATTAATGAAGTGAAATGAGATTTTCGTCTAAGAAAAGTGTTCCTTAAAATTTGCAAAATACAATGTTGAGTCCCTTGAATTACGCCCACCATTTAGCTTGCATTTAGCTTGCATTAGCATCTCATTTGCATTTTTTGCATGTGCATGTGCATTCTTCTTCGTCTTATTGTCATCTTGTTCTCAGTTGCACCAGTCACCCTTTTTCCGACTTGACAAGGATACCAAGCCTGCATTCAGGACATTGGCAATGATGAAGGAAATTCTGAAGAACTAGGAGAAATTGAAAGAGGAGGTCAGAGTCCTCCAATGCCAGATGAATTGGGTTTTGGAAACTTTGCAAACTCTAGTGAAAAAGGAGGATAACGCTCATCCCATCACGCCAATATTCAACGATCAAGCTTCTATTTATCAATCAGTGCTTAAATCCCCAATTTATCAACGAGTGCCCAACGCTCCCACTCATCCATGACGGACTCAAGCTTCTCGCCAAGACAGACGGGGTGGTAGACCTCTGATCCCTCCTATACCGATGTCGTATACAACATTGTATCCTTTTTTGGTGCAACAAGGGTTAATAACTACAAGGTCACCAAACCCACCTCCGGATCCGCTCCCGCTTTCTTACCGTCCTAATGCTCACTGTGCATTCCATGAAGGTGCACCAGGCCATGATTTAGAAGGATGTTTTGCTTTAAAGCATATTGTGAAAGATTTAGTGGAAAGAAATATTTTATCTTTCAAGGACACTCTTTTGTCATCTCCTAAGGATTTCCCACGCCCAGGATTTTTTTTTGAGGAAGCCTCATGCCAGCTGAACATTGGTCCTATTCCTGCACACAAACGCAATCTTCATCAGGTGCCTACAAAAAGGGGTTTTCAGCCTCCCATGTGCGTTTCTCCCCAAGACAAGAAGAAGCGTGCTGTCAAAAGAGGAAAACTTAACCACCAGCCTATTCCCGTGCCGTAAAGAAAACTTTTCCCACTGTTGATGCAAACAAAACTGGTAACTCCTCGACTTCTCACCCCTATACAAGGACCTTGGTACAATCCCAACCTGACTTGTGAATTCCATAAGGGAGCCGAAGGACATGACTTGGACAGTTGTCGAGCCTTAGAACATCTTGTACAAGAGCTGATCCATGGCAAGGACTTAATCTTCGAAGAAGATCGCCCAAAGACTAAATGCAAATTTCGCACTGGGACAATAGGGCATCCCATTGAAGAATGCAAAGAGTTCGAAGAGAAACTGATGAGCTTGCTAAAGAAGTTGAAACCTCAGGAAGGTACTTCAGACACTGATGTCTCAACTATTGAAGCAAAAGACAAAGGAGTTGCAAGGCCTCTCAAAGTTCTATACCACAAGGAACAAGTGATTGGTGATGAAGACGCTTTCCCGTCTGGATCCGAAAACTAAAATCTTTTGCAAACAATCCGCCAAAGCTGGCTGTGTTTTGTTCATTTCGGCATTTTCAATTGCTTTAAATTTGTATTTGCTTACTAACTTTGTTGTCTTTTCAATTGGTAATATTAATGAAATGTTTGTGCATCTTTTGGTTGGGTCCATTCGTTTCACTCATTTATTCTTGTGTTCACAAAACAAATATATCTTTACCCTGCTTTACTCCATATCAATCTATATTTAAACAAAGATTGGGGAGGATGATGAAAACCTCATGTTCATAATTGTTGTGGTATGCTGCCGATTAAACCTTACCAATGATATAAGGCATTGTTTCAATTCCTAAACACTGGAGAAATAAGGAAGATAATCCATCGTTAACCCCTTCGAGCCTAGAAGTAGGAGTTTTCTTTCCTTACACAAAAAACCCTTAAACCTCAACCTTGGGGCAGGGTAGTTCTCAGTTTAACTTGGTTATACAATCAAATGCAGGCGCTTCGTGTAAGACGCCAGTCAACTCTCAAATCAAGTGACTTCCTAACCTTTGGAAACTTTAATGTATAGCTTGAGTTAACTGAGTTTAGGATCGAAGTTCATCATGAAGATTGGGTGGGACAAATAAACTTTGAGCCTTTATCTTTTGTTTCAAAAACTGTGAACCAGACCACATGTTACAACCCTTAAAAGACCTAATCAAAGTAAGGTTGTTTTGAAAGTATACTACAGCAAGGTTGACTAACCTGACTCCTAATGATCTTTGCTATTTTGCGTGTATTGATCACTTCATCTGTCATTATGTAAATGACCAGATCCACTTGGTTTTAGATTGTTTAATTATTTCACTGCATGTGTTTTCGTCAAAAGTCTTGTTTCCAAAAGATTGCATTAAACGTTGCATTGAGGTTGCCAATTTTCAACAAACAATACTTGTTGCAATACAATTCAATATCAAAGGAATCCCAACAAATGCCGGCGGCCAAGGAAATTTGACTCAATCAGGGGCAACCAAGTGTGAGGGTTTTCCAATCCATCATCCCAAGAGTTGGTGAATCGGGGGCCAAACTCTTCAATTCATAATATTGGGGCAAGTCTCTTTGAGGTCATCTTATGACAAGTGTGGACTCCAGTGACCCATCATCAGGGGCAGATTTTATTTCCCCAGTCGTTTCTACTACAGTTTGAGTATTATGATTACAGTTGAACGGAGGCAGTTGTGTCTAGGTTCATTTCTTTTCAAAAGTTTTAGGATATTGAGGCATCTGGTATGCCAATTCTTTTGTAAAATCCTTTTGATTATCTATCAGCGAATCAGGGGGAATTAAGTCGAGATTTGATAAATCTCTAAAAGTCAACGACATCTCCGTCACAGATCAACCAAGATGACAGGGGCAAGGTTGTTCCCCAAATCGTCAAACAACCAGTCTGAAGCAAGTTTAAGGACTTTGTTGTGTGAATGCAGTTAATCTGGGACAGTTACGCCGAGATCTCTCCAAGAGTTTGAAGATATTGAAGCACCTTGTATGCCAATTCTTCTATAAAATCCTCTTGTTATCCTCTTCTGACAGACCATATAGCCTGGGGCAGATAAGATTTTAAGATGATAATTATGCCAGCGGTATTCATAATTACTTTGTTAACTCCCCAGTGAGCTGTTACTTCAGCTAATTGTGACAAATCTTCCACAGATTCTTTTCCAGTGAAGAAATCAGATTCATGATGATCATCCTCATGATGTTATGCCTCAAGTAGAATACTTTTTTCACGAGCGAAGTTTTTGACTCTTCTTCATCCCCAGTTTTGGCTGGGTATCCTTTGTCGAGGCGTTTTTCATCTTCGGTTTTTGCTTCTTGTCTGTTTCGTCAGCATAGCATATGCATCATACCTTAGCATCCTTGCATCCTTGTGCTCTATTTGCTTGTGGTCTCTTGTTTGTGCCTGTTTTTATTTCCCCAGTGAAGTAAGGACATTCCCGACTTTCTTTGTTTGTGTCGTGCTGGTTCGGTCTTGACCTTTGCGCGCCAGATTTGAATCTTTACACCTTTTCTGTTCCCCAAGAAGTCTTGCCTTAATGTTTTTGCAACCATTCTTGTTTGAATCGAGTCAGACCTGAATCGAGTCGAACATTGCTTCTTGTTTTTGCAATCGTTCTTGTCTGAATCGAGTCAGACCAGAACCGAGTCTTTGTTTGAATCGAGTCGAACATTGCCTCTTATTTCCGTTCTTGTTTGAATCGAGTCAGACCTGAACCGTTCTTGTTTGAATCGAGTCAGACCTGAACCGAGTCCCTGTTTGAATCGAGTCGAATAGTGGACCTGAACCTCGAGTTATCATGGGCTCGTTGTTTATCCTTTTTATTTCATTTGTTCTTGTTCGAATCGAGTCGAACATTGCCTCTTGTTTTTGCAGTCGTTCTTGTCTGAATCGAGTCAGACCTGAACCGAGTATTTGTTTGAAACGAGTCAAACATTGCCTTTTGTTGTAAACTTTCCCTTTTTGAATCGAGTCGGACAGTGGACCTGAACTTCGAGTTATCGTGGGCTCGTTGTTTATCCTTTTTATTTCATTTGTTCTTGTTCGAATCGAGTCGAACATTACCTTTTGTTTTAAACTTTCCCTGTTTGAATCGAGTCGGATAGTGGACCTGAACTTCGAGTTATCGTGGGCTCGTTGTTTATCCTTTTTATTTCATTTGTTCTTGTTCGAATCGAGTCGAACATTGCCTTTTGTTTTAAACTTTCCCTGTTTGAATCAAGTCGGACAGTGGACCTGAACTTCGAGTTATCGTGGGCTTGTTGTTTATCCTTTTTATTTCATTTGTTCTTGTTCGAATCGAGTCGAACATGAACCTTTACCTTTGTTCTTTGAACCATTTGTTTTTTTAAGATTCTTATCTGGTGCGCAGAGTTTGTCTCTGTCTTTTCTTGAAGACCCCATTCGAACTCTTCAGCACAAGAAATCCCCAGAAAATCTTTTCTTCGGGTGTCTTTCCTTTTTATTTCAGCTGATCTCCAGTCGAGATCGTGTCTTCTTTCTGGTTTCATGCCCAGTAAGATCGTGTCCTTTTCCCCCGTGTCGTCCGGTCATATTTGAACCTATCGTCCACCTCCCTGGATCTTTCCCCAGTGGAGAATCCCTTTTGTTTTCTATCCCCTGTGTCTCCTCGGAGTCTCCCCAGTGAGTCTCTTTTTTGTTGGTTAGCCTGCATCCCCAAGGAGTTTCTTCCCTGTGGATACCAACCTTTCTTTTTGCTTCCCCAGTGAAGCTTTCCTCTGTGTTTGGTAGCTTTTCTTTCTTTGGTGTCCTGTTTTGTCCGCATTTTTGCATCTCTCATGGCATCATATCATCATTTTAGTAGCATTTGCACGTCTTTGTATCTAAGGGCAAATTTTTTGGTTATCTGTATTTAAATATCCTCCACCTTGATTCCATGAGGACTCTCGTCTCTCATGCCATCCGGTGAAGATATTTAAATAGGGGCAACTATTGTACCCCAAATTTTTCCCTTAGATCCATTGATCTTCTGCATATCATTTTAGCACAATCATGCTGCATAGCTACCCCTTTTTATCAGGTTTTTGTTTGTGTTTGTTTCTCTTTTTTCAGGTTTATCTTGAGGAGATTCAAGGAGTAATTGATCAATATTTTTGGACGAAGCATTAAATCAAGCAAGTCTCTAAGAGATGCCTCCATAACCCTAAGCCCACCATGACCAAATTTCTACCCATTTTATCTACCCTCAATTGTCACCTTCATTTTCTAAACCTATTTCACCAACCTTTTCATTTTACCAACTTTATTCCAATTGTTCAATTTAATTCTCCTAGACCACATTTAATCCTAATCATTGCCAAATCATCCGTCCATTTATTTTTTCCTAATAACCTTTGCTTATGCAAGACCATTTTATTTCCTAAGCCTACATTTCATAAGCCCATCGTGACCAAAAAGAAAGGAAAGGAAGGTGTTACAAATTATTGGATTTATTTTCATTGCCAAGTGGCCAATAGAAATCAAGTATGGATATGTTGACTTTTCAACCCAATCTTCAGCCAATGGAAAAGTGACAGATTGGAAAGGAAGAACTCAACATTATTTGAAATCCTTTCGTTCACAAAACCATTCAATCCTTGGCGCGAATCATATTTTGAACTCTCCAAAGGCAATTCCCTTTTGAGCTCTCAATGGTTTGCCTTAATAAAAAATTGATTCTGAAGAGTTACTTATCTTGGCATTCATCCTGACACACCTGCAAGATGCTTTCTCAATCCCAAAACCTTGCCTCATTTGATGCCCTCTCAATGACACCAGAAGGAGAGTTCTGAAGCCATGCATGAAATGGTAAAGTTGATCCTGCAACATCTGACTTGCTTTGGCACGACATAGGAGCGTCTGTCTCCAAGAGCTGAAGAACGTTTGAATTCAAATTGAAAACCCTAGCTCTAATCTGGCCCATCAAGCAGCCTATATAAAGGAGCTCATCTACAGCTCTCGGGGACGAACATTTCACATCAACATTTCATCAACACTTCTCACAAAACATCCAAAATCATCCAAGTTTCTGGTGCACGAGTAAGAGAGAGGAAGAGTGGTTTCAACATTCTGGTTCAAGTTCAGAAAGCTCATCACAAGGCAAAGAAACAGTGGACTTGCTCCACTAGGTATCACCTTACCTCCCTCTATTCTTACGCATGATGATTATGTGATACGTTATATGCACCATGATGTTATCATTTTCATTCCATTACTGTCTGATTTTTATGATTATTCTGCTTCATGTTTGATTATCATGCTATTATATGCTTTCTGCCTGATTATCGTTTGTGGCTGTGGAAATCACTATCATGTTAGTTTCGATTAATTGTAACCGGTTTGTCTAGTTTTATTCATGTTCATCCGAAATAAAATTAAAATGAACGAGGAACTGGGTGGCGCTCGCCACATTATGTTTGGTGGCTCCCGCCACATAGTATATTATTAATATAATAATGACACACTCACCACATAATATTATTAATATATACACCACACACCATGAGAAAAAAAAAGAGAAAAGAGAGGTACATGGGGCAGGCCATGCCAAGTGTGGCGCCTGCCACAACATGGAAAGGTCCATGGCGCCTGCCACAAGAAATGGCCCACTAGTGGCGCCTGCCACAAGGTAAGCTGGCGAGTGCCACATTGGTTGCACTCCTTTTTTTATTTTTTACTTGTTTATTGCTTTCCTTTTGTAATTTTCTTAATGTTCTCCAAATAATAAAATGCAGGACTTTTAATTCTCAGACTTTTTCTGTAAACCAACTATCTGCTAGAACCTGTTCTTTAAGCACGCTTTAATTTATGATGATATTTGAACATTGCTGCATGAACTTTACCATTAATTCTTGTCTGTACTTTTTTGCTTCTATTTGTTATTGCATGATTCCAATGCTTTATTGTTCAAACTGTGAGAATATCTTTGCTGCTATGCTTGACATATTAATGTGATACTATTGTTAAACGAGTTATTTTGGGAGCATGCTATAATTTGTGAAGTTTGGTTGGACATTGCTTACTGGCTTTATCATGAGAATTCTTGTCTGTACTTTTTGTTTCTGGTTGCTAAGTTGCATGATTCCTAATGCTTTAAATTTCAAGCTGTAAGAATATCTTTTCTACTATTGCTTAATGTATTCATGTGCTACTATTTTTTTAATTGAATCACTGTGGAAGTATGCTGTGATTTGTGAAACTTTGTTTTCTTGATTCTAACAAACTCTTGCCATGAGAATGTTGTTTGCTTTTGCTTCTGTTGCTTTTCATGCCATGAGTTAAATTCTTTTATTTTTGTTTGCTTTCCATGCCATGATTACCATGCTTGTGTGACTACTGTTTGTGAATTGATTCTTCTATGAATGTATTTGACTTGTGAAATTCTGTTCCTAACTTTATCATAACCCTTGCCATGCAAATCTGTTTGTTTTGCTATCTGTTAATGAGCAACATGATTTTTAATGCTTTGCTTCTATATTGAGAATGCTTCTCTGCCGTTTATGTTTACTGCATGATCACATGCTCACTGCTTGCTATGTCCACATTTATGTTCACTTCATGTTTAAATGCTCATTGTTTGCTATGTTCACATTTATGTTCACTTCATGTTTAAATGCTCACTGTATGCTCACTGCTTGCTATGTCCACATTTATGTTCACTTCATGTTTAAATGCTCACTGTATGCTCATTGTTTGCTACGTTCATATTTAGGTTCATTTCATGATTATATGCTTACTGTTTGGATTTATTGAACTTATATACACCCTCCGGACACATTTATAAGCAAAGTTACCCTTTTGTGGTACATTTAACTACTAGTGTATCTAGTCCATATATGGACTAGATACATTAATAGGAAAATGTACCACAAAAAGGTAAATTTGCTTATAAATGTGTCCGGAGGGTGTATTTCTTATACTTCAACTCTCAGTAACTCTTATTTATAAGATGTTACACTCCCCATTCCAAAGGAAATTGCTTCTTAAAATTGACTCATGAAGTCACTAAACAAACCACCCTACCCTTAACAATAGGAGCCTATCCCATTTCTTGGCTATCATGAGCCAATGAAATCATAACTTAGTAATAGATTGGATTTATCGGAACTCTATGTGATTCTCATCATCGTGGGAACTCACTTTCCCCTTACAACGTAGAATTAGAGAGTTATCTTGAACTCTAAAATGAGCTCATACTCATTTTTCCCTTGGAACTTTGGCCATAGTCAATGGTTCCTATCCCTCACCCTTAGATCGTAGAACTACGCGTACTCTGATTCTATTCCCGAGGATACGTAGGCGCAAAGTGCGATGTTATGTCGAGTATACTTAGAAATAAACCCCTAGGGTTCCAACCTTTAGCATAGCACCCTTAGCAAGCGAGTAAGCAATAACAAGTAAAACAAGAGGTTCCCGTAGAGTACTACGGACGTTTAGGGTGCTAATACCTTCCCTAGGCGTAACCAACCCTCGAACTTTAGATCTCCCCCCTTTTAGGTTTTTTAACGATCTTGAACTTTTCCTTTGGATAAATCAAAGTCGGTTGTAAAAGAAATATGATGCAAGTTAATTAATAGATTGTTATCCGATTTTCACCGCAACACTTGTATTATTTCTGTTCCTCGTAACTAACGTGTTCGACTTTTGTTCATGCAGGTGAGATGCCTCAGGCCCATGAGAGGGTTGTGAAAAACGCTCTTGCGAGGAACAAGGCCGGAGCAGTTCCTCCGAAGTCTCGGTTTGCTGGTGCGCGTGCCCCCCTCCGGTTCAGTTAGCTGCGGGGACTTCTTCTCCCACTCCCGTTCCTCGGGGGTCTCCTCTACCTTTGGCTTCGCGAGGCAAGCGACAGAGGGTCACCGATGCCGTGGATCTCAGCCGGGCCCCAGAGAAGGGAGGTTTGAGCTTTCTCCTTGTATACTGGATAGGAAATTCTTCGAGGGGAACTCCTTGGTCATGCCTCAGGCAGAATCTCTTCGTCTGGAAAGCATGAACCGCCTGAGCAAGAGGGCATTGGTGGCTCAGGACGCTTCTACTTTGGTTAGGATGCTGGAGATGGCAGCCGTTTATGCTGAAGGGGAGTCCGCAACTGAGTCTGAACTCAATGCTGCCCAGGCTTCTATGGCGTCCCTCAAGGAAGAAGTCAAGAGTGCCGAAGATGCCCGGAAAAAGGCCGTGGAGGAGGTGGCCAGGTTGAAGGAGGAGAACTCCAAGATGATAGCGGTGAAGGAAGCTGCCGAGGAGCTGGTCCAGCAGTTGAGGGCGGTCAATGCCCCGGGTGAAGATGATTCGGAAGATGTGAAGGAATTAAAAATGAGGTCTGAGCTGGTTGCTCGCATGCTGATGGCTGAAGATGACGACATTGTCGTTGCAGATGAATCCTTCAGAAACGCCGTGGCTCAACTGTGGGTGGTGAACCCCGGGCTTGACCTTTCTGACGAGGGTACCCACTATCTGGCGCATATTGAGGATGGCCGGATCGTTATGTCCGACACTCTTCTTGAAGGGAATGCTGAGGATCAGCCTGCGGAGGACTAGAGGCCTCAGCCCGAGCCTGTTGAGCATATGGACGAGTGAGGAGTTTCCTTAATGTTGTTGTAATCTGTCCGGCATGCGTGCCGAGTAATTACTGTAACTTATTTTTGGGGGGCATGACCTCCGTTTTATGTAACTCAGTACAATCGTGGTCCTTGTGGCCACTTATCATGTTAAATTATATGTTTGATTCTGTTATCCACATGATTTTACTTGCTTTTATTTGTTGCTAAGTGTTGTACTCATTCTCGTTGTGAACGTATATTTGCCCGTGATTGGGAGTATTTGACTTGTGCGAATATTTAGGGGGATTGCTCGTTGTAGATGTGTTCGGCAATGAGGGGAACTGATCGAACGGCCGGGGAATATCCTGGCGGGGTTGTGGAGCTCAGGTCGCATTTGAGGCCTGAGTTCGCGGCGTGAACGTCCCATCGTGAGCTGGGGTTCTGCCAGTCATGGTACTTTGACGACGGCGATGCTCGTTCGAGGACCGCTGTCGAGCATTTGCCCGGCTCGCTACTGAGCGGGGTTCTGCTTTATTGGTATGCGACGCTTGTACCTAAACGGGCATAGTGGTTGGTAGCTGACGTCCGTCTTTATGACGAGTCAAACCGGAAATTAGTTGTTGTATTGTTTTAGCTTTTTGGTGTTCCATGGTCGAGCAAGTTCTTCCCCGTTGAGATGTTCTAGGTAATAGGCCCCATTCTCCATTTTTGCTCGGACACGATAGGGTCCTTCCTAGTTGGCGGCTAGTTTGCCCTCGCGAGAGTCTTTGTGGTTTCTTATTAGGACAAGGCTTCCTACGTCGAACTCTCATCGTATCACCTTGGCGTTGTGCCTGATGGTAATTTTATGTTTTAGTGAGGCTTCGCGGAGGGCTGCCCCAGTTCGGATTTCCTCGACGAGGTCGAGCTCTTCTCTTAATGATTCTTCATTCGTCTCATCGTCTAGGGGGGACTCTGTCCGCCTGGAGGGTATGTGAACTTCAACGGGAATTACGACCTCAGTTCCGTACGCTAGACGGAAGGGTGTTTCCCCGATTGTAGAGTTTGGAGTTGTACGGTATGCCCATAGTATGCTGTGCAGTTCCTCGACCCATGCCTTCTTTGTTTCATCCATTCTTCATTTGAGGCCTCGAAGGATGACTCGGTTAGCTATTTCAGCCTGCCCGTTTGTTTGAGGGTACTCGACGGATGCGAAGTGCTGCTTCGTGCCTAGTTGGGCGATGAAGTCCTGAAACTTCCTGTCCGTGAATTGCGTCCCATTGTCCGTTACTATCGCTTGGGGGATGCCGAAGCGTGCAAGGATGTTTCGTTTGTAAAAACGTAGGATGTTGAGGGCAGTTATCTTGGCTAGAGCCTCCGCTTCTATCCATTTTTTGAAGTAGACCACACCCACTATTAGGTATTTATTCTGATTCGATCCTACCACGAAGGGTCCTAGGATATCTAGGCCCACCAAGCAAATGGCCACGGGGAGGACATAGCCTTAAGCTCGTTAGGTGGAGCCAGGTGCATGTCTCCGCGCCGTTGGTATTTATCACATTTCTTCACGTGTTCTTTCGCGTCGTGCTGCATGGTCGGCCAATAGTATCTTGCTCGGAGGTCCTTTTGGGCAAGTGACCTTCCGCCGAGATGTTGGGTGTTGATTCCCTCGTGGAGTTTGCACAGGATGTGCGCGACCATTTCTTCCTCGACACACTTGAGTAGCGGAATGGAGAATCCTCGCCTGTAGAGCTTGTCTTCGACCAGGACGTAGGAGCAAGCTCTTCGCCTAACTATGCTGGCCTCTTTTGGGTCGGATGGAAGTTCGTCTTTAGCGAGATAGTTGTAGACAGGGGTCATCCAGCAGTTGTTGTCGTCGATTACGTGTACGTTGAGGTTCAGGGAAGTCTTCTCGATGCTGGGTCGAGGTAGAACTTCCTGTATGACGGACTTGTTTCCGCCTTTCTTCTTCGTGCTAGCCAGTTTGGACAGAACATCTGCTCAGACGTTATGTTTGCGGGGAACATGTTTCACTTCTACGGTTGCGAACTTCGCCATTTAATTTTTGACCAGGGATAGGTATTCGGTCAGGTTGTCGTTTTTGTCTTGATATTCTCCTCAGACCTGAAGGGCCACGAGTTGTGAGTCTGTGCAAATGACGACTTCTTTTGCGCCCAGGTCCTCGGCTAGACGTAACCCAGCGAGGAAGGCTTCGTACTCAGCCTGGTTGTTAGAGGTGGGGGAAGGACAAGGTGAGCGACACTTCAACGATGATTCCTTTGTTACTTTCCAGTATGATTCCCGCACCGCTTCCCGCCAAGCTGGAGGCACCGTCCACAAAAATGGTCCATTTGCGCGCTTCGCTTGCGGGGGAGTCTGCAAATGTCATCTCTGCGACGAAGTCGGCCAGATCCTGGGCTTTGAGAGCTTTCGTGCTTTCATATCTGATGTCAAATTCGGATAGTTCAAGCGAACATTTGAGCATTTGACCGGCCATGTATGGTCGTCCCAGTAGCTGTTTTATGGGTTAATCTGTTTGAACTGCGATTGTATGGGCCAGGAAGTAGTGTCTTAATCTTCTGGCCGCGTTGATGAGGGCCAGAGCCACTTTCTCTATCTGTTGGTATCTTAACTTTAGTCCTTGTAGCACTTTGCTCGTGAAGTATATGGGATTTTGCCCGTCAGGTGTCTCGCGGATGAGAGCGGCGCTCACCGCTTCGGTTGCTACGGCGAGGTACAGGTACAAAGTTTCGACATTTCTGGGCAGGAGAGGACTGGCGGCTCTGAGAGCGACTGTTTCAGATGGAGAAGGGCCTTGTCACATTCCTCGGTCCATTCGAACTCTGCCTCCTTGTGGAGGAGTTTGAAGAACGGTAAGGCGTGTTGGGCGGACTTGGCCACGAAACGAGATAGCGACGCGAGCATCCCGTTGAGGGAATGGATGGATTTCTTGGACTTGGGTGTAGGGAACTTGGAGAATACTCGGAATTTGTTGGGATTGGCTTCGATTCCTCGTTTCGTTAAGTAGAAGCCGAGGAATTTTCCTGCTCGGACACCGAACGTGCACTTCTCTGGGTTAAAACGCATTTTGTATTTTCTGGCCTGTTCGAAGACCTTTCTCAAATGGGCAGTATGATCAGTTTCCTCGTGGGATTTTACGATCATGTCGTCCATTTAGACTTCGAGCATATCACCTATCTCTCCCCGGAAGACCTTGTTCATCATTCTTTGGTAGGTTGCTCCGGCATTCTTCAGGCCGAAGGGCATTACATTGTAGTAATAATTGCCCGATTCGGTCATGAAGGCCGTGTATTTTTTGTCGGCCATTGCCATTGGAATTTGATTATAGCCCGAGTAGGCATCCATGAACGATAAAAGTTTAAAACCGGCAGAATTATCAACAAGTTTATCGATATTGGGGAGGGGATATGCATCTTTCGGGCATGCCTTATTAAGATCGGTGTAATCAATGCACATTCGCCATTTTCCATTAGATTTTTTCACGAGTACAACGTTGGACAGCCAAGTGGTGTACTTGGCTTCCGAAATAAATTTGGCCTCGAGGAGGTCCCTTACATCTTTTTCTGCACCCTCCGTTTTCTCCAGAGACTGCTTTCTCCTACGTTGTGCTACGACCTTGACGGCCGGGTCAATTGTCAGCTGGTGGTAGGCGACGGAAGGATCTAAGTCGGGCATCTCGGCAGCACTTCAGGTGAAGAGGTCGGCGTTCTCATGGAGGTATGCTTTGAGCTGTTTCCTCGCGATGTCGGGCAGGTCTGCTCCAATCTTCACTCCCCGCTGATGGTCGTCGCCGAATAGAACGATCTCGAAGTTGCCATCCGGGATCGGGCGCATCAGATGGGAGCTACTGCTGGACGATGTAGACGGGCTGGCTGAAGCTGGTCGTTCCCCTTGTTGGTCTTCCTCAGGGAAGCGGCTGTCGAGGTAGATGGATTCGACCTGAGGTATTGGCTTCAGCTCCTCGGAGCTGCTGGGCAGTGCTGGCCTGCCTGACGCCTTCAACTTAGAAGTGATGGCACTGAGCCCCTTCGTGGCTGCTTCAAAACATCGGTGGGCAACTTCAATGTCGCCGTGGAGCATGGCGACCGTCCCCTTAGAAGTGTAGTACTTCATTTTGAGGTGGACGGTAGAGGGTACTGCTATCAACTCGGCCAGGGTTGGTCTCCCGAAGATGCATTGGTACAGAGATGGGCAGTCAACCACCAAGAACTGTACTTTGACGGACCTGGCCGTCTCTCCTGACCCGAAGGTTACGATTAGCTCGACGTAACTCCAAGGTTTGGTCACCGACCCGTTGAATCCTTGTAGGTCGGACCCCACATAGGGGGTGAGGTGCGACTCATCCAGCTGGAGCATCGAGAACAGCTGGGAGTACATTATATCGACCGAACTACCCTGGTTGACAAGAATTCTGCGAACGTCAAAGTTTGCCATCCGAGCTCTGACGAGCAGGGGAATGCTGGAGGAGTTCTTCCCGGTAGAAGGATATGGGGACGGAACCTTTCGGGGCCTGGTCAAGGGTGGTCACCTGGCTGGAACTTCTATCGATCAGGTGTTCGAATCTTCTTTTCACGGAGCCGACCGTGATTTTGTTGAAGCCCCCGCTAGAGATGACCATGGCGGAGGGGAACGTCTCCCACGGGCTATGGGCCGCGAAGTAAGCGGGGACACTGAGCTTGTCTGGGACATAGAAGTCTTCTGGTCGCGATACGGACATAGCGACCTGGATGTTGGGTTCTTCTGAGGAGGGTACTTCTTCCTCTACCTTTTTAGATTCCTGGGCGTCCTGCCGAGGAGCGTCCTTTTTCTTTGCAAACTGTTTCAGGTGGCCATCCCTGATCAGTATCTCAATGGCATCCTTGAGATGGATGCAGTCTACAGTTGTGTGGCCGTGACTCTTGTGGAAGCGGCAGTACTTAGACTTGTCTGCGTTAGGTCTGGTCGGCAGTTGTTTGGGGAAGCGGACCCCTTCCTGCTTGAATTCCAAATTGGCACATTCGGACAGTATCTTCTCCCTGGAGACAGTCAGGGGAGTATAATCGTGGAACCTCCCGGAGGGTCCATTGCTATAGCGGGAGTCCCGGGGACAGTCCTCGCGCCTCTCTTCACCCCGACGAGATGTCGAGGCTTCCTCGCCTCTGGAGGTCCGAGCGTTCTCTTGATGGCGTGATGCTCAGACGTTGCTGGCCGTAACCTTCTCTTCGTACTGGATGTGTGATTGGGCTTTGAGGAGAAGGGCATCTAAGTTCCTCGGAGGTGCGAGGCCAACGACTTTAGAAAACTCGGAGCCCAGGCGGAGCCCTTGCTCGAGCAGAAACTTCTTTATTTCGTCCGTTGTAGGGACCTGCACTGCTTCTTTATTGAACTTCTCAATATATGCGCGGAGAGGTTCTTCCTTCCCTTGGATTATGGCTCCAAGGGAGGCCTCAGTCTTTGGGTGACGGCAAGAAGCTGTGAAATTCCGTGAGAACATTCTGCCCAGTTGCCTCCACGAGGTGATGGACTCCTCGGGCAGCTGCTTGTACCATGTCATCGCCCCTTTTCAGAGCGTGGTTGGAAAAAGCCGACATTTGATAGCTCCTCATACGCCGCGGTAGTCGAGTAGCGCATCGATGTTCTCGATGTGCTCGTCGGGGTCAGTAGTCCCGTCGTACGTTCCTAGTGACGGGGGCTTCGCCAGACCCTTAGGGAGGCGGGTAGCCAAGATTTCCTGGGACAATGGACCGCGGGGTTCATCGTCGCTGTTGGAACTAGTGAATGATGGAGATCGAAGGGTACGCTCGGCGTCGGGTCCTTCGGGGAGAAGGTGAGCGGTTCCTTCGGGGAGAAGGTGATCGGGCCCGTCCTTTAGATTTGACCGGGGGAGATTGCTCGTTCCTTCGGGTCCTCTGGTGGCCGGGAGAATGCTGGTCACGCGGGGAGACCTGGTCGCGCTTCCGGGTGACGCGAGGATCAGGATCTTGCCGCAGTCTTCGGTCGATATCTCTTCGGGGCTGCGGGCTCCTTGATCGTCTCTGGTTCCTCCTTGGGGGAGGGGATCTTGTGTAACGCCCCAGTTTTTGTTAGTTTTATTTAATCGAGTCGATTTAATTATTTTTATTATTATATTATTTTATTCTTGACTTTTATTTGATAATACATTATTTTTCATTGTTGTTATGTTTTATCGCGTTTTGGGAGCGATTGCGAGATATTTGAGTGTAGGGGTAATTTGGTCATTTTACTTATTTTTCTTAAGATAGAACTTAAAGAGAAAAGAAAAGAGAGAAAAATAGTAAGGAAGGAAAAGTAGTGAGAAAGAAAAAGAGAAGAAGGAAAAGAGAAAGAAAAGGAGAAAAGAGAGAAAAACTTGGAAAGGAAGAAAACGATTCAACCGACTATTGAAAACACGATTAATCGGGTAAGGGTGCGAAACTCGATTATCTTATACTTGTGTATGATTATGTATCTATGTATTTGGTTGTTATTTGGTTGAAATGGAATGTAGAACAAAAACCATAATATGTTGAAATTGTTGGAAATTGAATCAAATTGTGTCCGAAATCATGTTTAAATGATCATAATTGCTGAGACATGTTAGATAGGTGTTGTTGTGCACTCTATTGGTAATTTTGAGGTGATTGGATGAGATTTGGGAGTGTTTTTGGTGGAATTTCGCAGCAGAAATTCTGTAGAAAATTCTGGATTTTTCTCTGCCCATACGCGTAACACGCAGGGCAATACGCGTATTGGTTTGGGTAATATGCGTATAGCAAGGGGAATTTTGGGCATTACGCGTATGGAAATCCATTTTTCTCGGACATCCGCTGATTTGCATAATGGTACGCGTATTTGGCAAGGCAATACGCGTAACGTGTGAGGCATTACGCGTATGGAGCTTTTAGTGGGATTTTTGGGAGAATTTGGTCTCTACCCATACGCATATCAAGTTGGGCAATACGCGTATGGAATGGGCGAGTGAGCTGGGCATTACGCGTATGGCTCAGGCCAATACGCGTATGACCAGGGAGGGTGCAAAATTTTGCCATTTTGTGATTCCTTTTCTTTGTAATTCCATAACTTGTGTTCCGATTATTCGCTTTGAACATTCTTGGTATCGTTGGAAAGCTATTGAGCTGTTCTTTCTTATTATAATGATTTTGAGATTGTTGGCCGATTTAATTATGTAGGGAAGTTGGAATAGTGTTGTTTTGTCGACTTTTACCGTCGTAATTGTGTGTAATTGATGTGTATCGTGCAATGTGCTTTTGATATGGATATCATATGACTTGTGTGATGTTATATGGTGTGAATGCATGTGATGACATGTTATGATGATGGTTTGTGGCCTAAGGGAAAGTAAATGCAATGTGTTGTGTTTGGTTGTAAATGAATGATTATGGTTGCATATATGTGTGCATTTGAATGTCATGAGTCATTGTATGCCAAGTATCATGATATGCATCTTGTGATGTCGTGTGCCCTTGTGGGGTGTGAGCGACGAATCGGTTCCAGAGGGAATCCGCTATAACATCGTGTGCCTTATACAAAGAGGACCTAAAGTGATGATTATAGACGATCGTGTGCCTTATACAAAGAGGACCTAAAGCGATCCATAAACGTCGTGTGCCTTATACAAAGAGGACCTAAAGCGACGGGGAACATCGTTTGCCCGACGGGGAGTTACACTAAGTAACAAACGATGGTTCCAATAGTTCCTGAGTGAACTAATGATGAGATTGATGGATGGATGGTACCGCATGTGCATAGAGTCGTTGTGTCGGTCTCTTTGCATTTGCATAAATCATGAATGGATTGATTTTGTGTAGAATTGTGAATGGAATTGATGAGTTGATATATATATATATATATATATATATATATATATATATATATATATATATATATATATATATATGTTGGTGATAATTGTATTGTGCATGATTGATATGCCTTTGTGATGGACGTATGAGACATGAAAAGCGTTATTTTGTATTTGAATTCTAATGTCAGTCGTGGTGAGAATATTTTACATGTGTATTATTGTGTTATTATATAATTGTATGCAATTATATTATGATTATGTTTCTCACCCTTCTGCTGTTTTAATGCTCTATGAGGCATTGCAGATTAGATGCTGGAGGTCTTTTTGTGAAGCTTAGGTCTTCATTCTTTTGTCGGTCGGCTCTGATATGTAGCACCGGGTAGTCGGGGAGATCGTTTATGATATTGTGTATATGTATATATATCTTTTGGATTGTACATGTATGACTCTGTATATGACAGACAAACTTTTATGTTATATATATATATGAGATTCAGTTGCAGATTTTCCGCTTATATTCTGTATCTGATAAGTGGTGTTAGGAACTGAGTTCCTCTCTTATTTACTACCTGATTGTTGCATATCTATATGAGCAGGTTATTGTGTGTTTTTAAATCCTTTTGATGTGACGCTCTCGTCTATGTCGTGAATGTTTTAATTATACTCTGATTATTTGTTATCACTTTATTTAATTGGGGGTATAGATTGGGGGTGTTACATTAAGTGGCATCAGAGCCAGTCCGTGTCAGTTTGTGTCAGTCCTTATTGGTCGTTGTGTTTGGGTGAGCTATTTGTTTAACCGTAGTTGCTGTTATTGGATATGAACAGAATACGGCTGGTAGGAATGACGTTGCTTTGGCTGCTGCTATGCAAGCTATGGCTCGGGCTGTGCAGGGTGCACCTAATGCTGGTGGGAATGATGAGTTCAGGAATAACAAACCGCCTGTCTTCAATAGGAGACATGATCCTGATGGTGCTCAGATTTGGCTTAAGGAGATTGAAAGAATCTTCTGAGTAATGGACTGTGCTGAGGAACATAAGGTGAGACTGGGTACTCACATGTTGCAGGAGGAGGCTGATGATTGGTGGGTTAGTAAGCATCATGTTTGGGAAGTTGCAGGTGAAGAGGTCACTTGGGCTTTGTCTAGCGTTGAGTTTTTGAGGAAGTATTTTCCTGAAGATGTAAGAGGAAAGAAAGAAATAGAGTTCTTGGATTGAAACAAGGTAACATGTCTGTTGTTGATTACACTACTAAGTTTGTGGAGCTTGTTCAGTTTTATCCACATTATGCTGAAGCAACTGCGGAGATTTCCAAGTGTGTGAAGTTTGAGAACGGATTGCGTCCTGAGATCAAGCAGGCAATCAGTTATCAAAGGATTAGAAGGTTTTTGGACTTGGTGGATTGTTGTAGGATTTATGAAGAGGATAGCAAAGCTCGTTCTACTCACTATAAGAGTGTGAACGAAAGGAAAGGGAAGCAACCGTTTCGTGGTGGTCCTTATGTGACACCAGCTGACAAGGGTAAGCAAAGAGGTAGTTTTGAGAAAAGGCCAAGTGGGGGAGGTATGTCTAATCCTCTGAGATGTTTTAGGTGTGGTGTCTTAGGACATCGTCAGTTTGAATGTAGAAAGGATATGAGCAAGTGTTCCAATTGTGGAGGTTTAGGACATGTCGCAGCTGATTGCAAGAGGAATGCGGTGAAGTGCTTCAACTGTGGTGAACTTGGACATGTTAGTATGAAGTGTCCGAAACCAAAGCAAGCTCAAGCTGGAGGGAAAGTTTTTGCATTGGCAGGTGTCGCACCCTAATTTTTGACCCTAAGATGTCATCTTCATTTGTGCATCTTAGGTCAAGCATTTCTGCATTGTCTGAGCTAACCCATATCTTGTAGTTTGTTTATTTGTGTTCAAATTAGGTTCACATATCATCATAAAGCTCCACAAGCTGTTTTGAAGCAAGTCAAATCAACAAAAGATCTCCAGTACAAGAACTTTGGAATTAGGATTTTGCTCTGAAGAAATCATTGAGAAATTGACTCTAGCAAGTCAGGATTTATGTGGTCCACCTACCAATTGAGGTTATTTATGTTCAAGGTACTCCACTCAACAAGAATCCATGCTTCATTGATCCTCAACAGGAAGAATTTGAGCCTCAATCCCACTATACTTCAAAATTAGGGTTCCTGTGACGCTTATCAGCTAACAACTTTGATTCTTCATCAAGACGATCTCCTAAACCCTAATTATTGATTCCCTTAGTTTATCAACATCCTCGAGGGTCTCTTAAGACCTTTAGAGGGGAAGTAAGAAGCAAACTTACAAGATTTGGCCTCAGTGCATTCGCAGTCAGAATTAGGATTTGGCTGAAACCCTAACCTTTTGGGATCTTGGGTCAAACGAAGTGTTAATGGTTTTAATCATCATATATTGTCTCATGAAGTATCCAAAGCATCCATATAAAGTTTCGTGAGGTTTCTTACAAGATAAGTAGGGTTTTGGTCGCGAAAGACTTCGTATATGACATTTTTCCCCTAATAGCCCGATTTGGAATAACCATAACTCCTAAACCGTGCACTCAAATTAAACGACTCAAAGCTCATTGGAAAGCTCTCATCAAGATATTTAATTCATTCCATATGAATTTTTGTCTAAAAATGCTTAGATTTTGAGTTATGAAGCTTACAAGACATTTTGGCCAAACACAGAATTTTTCAGCACTTTCCTTCACATTTTTTCTTCAACTTTGACCTCATTTTTCACCCATTTCTACTTGGATTCAAGACTTGAGTCCCAAATAAAAGTTGTAGAGCTTAACAAGAACTTTCCAACCATATGTAGAACATCCCAATAGGATAAGCCAAACTCAAGTTATGATGCTTTGAAGTTAGGTGTCCTAAAATGTCAAAACTTAATAACTTAGAATTTTTCTAAGATTTTTTCTGCCCTCTCATTTGCACGACTTTGTGGTTCATTTTCTTATTGTTACAAGCCTCATTTCAATTGGTTTTCCACATAAGACTTAATCTATCAAATGTCCACTCTTCATAGAGCCAAAAATCTCAAGAATTGATGGAACGGTCATCAAGATATGGCACACCAAAGATGGCATATTGAAACATGTACACACTTGAGAAACTTCAGTTTTTATCTCTTTGTTACACCAACATTGTCACGATTTATTTCACATGTTTTAAACTCAATCTCAATCTGTCAAAGTCACCCTACCTTGTACTAGCTTTTAAAGGGTTCAAGAGTCATTTCATTTGGTGCATTAAACCAAGAACTATCGTGTGGCAAATCTCACCTCACCAATGCATGTCTAACTGAAAAAAGCCTACACCATAGCATGTTGTCTCCAAGAACTTTTTTGTCTGACTCACACCAAAGATAAGTTGCATGGCCAGCTTTTACTTGGCTCAAGAATGATCCAATGTGTGTAGTATCCTGCAGAGGGTATACCTTTACTGCATCCAAGACAGCAGCACATCAACTCACCTATAAAAGGAGCATTGTTCTCATTCATTCAACACAAAAAAAAGAAGCACATCCACAATCACCAACAATAATACTCCACACTCAAAACTCGTGGCAGACAGAAAAATCACTAAACAATCATTAAAACCCCTCTGAAGCATTGTTTTCTTTGGCATACGAGAGCTAGTTGAAGGAAGAAGAATCTTTGCAGCTTGCTTGGAAACCAGGTATGTTTTCTTATTCTCCATTCAATATACATGTTGGAATAAATATGTCTTAGCCAATAATCACCATGTTGTTTGCTACGATGTTGTTTTTTTTCATGGAGCAAATATCATTATGAATTTCATGTTGTGTTTGAAATAAACTACACCAAGGTAGGGGTCCTTTTGAATGTTTGATATATGTGTTATACATGCTGCTGTTATTCTACCTTGAAATAATATCGCGAATACTATCATGAATCCATGCCAAAGGTTATAATGTTTTTTACTTGAACACCAAGACAATAACCCCTTTGAGATGTTTGATATATGCTGCTAAGGTTGTTGCTTTGCTCTTTACATAGAGGGGTATAACTGAGGTATGGACATAGTTAAGATTCTATGAATTTTTAGACAACCGTTGATCATGTGAATGAGTACATGCTGGTTTGTTTTTCTTCGTGTGGACTTCATCATGGTGTTTGGTTCATATGACTAGATTTCTGAACAAGGTTATGCTTCTGTTACCATGCTGTTATCGAGTTGTTGAAATTTATGATGTTTTGGGTGGTATCAGAGGCTGTGTTATTTCATGATTTTTCTAACTAAGTTTCGTATTTGAAACACTTGATCTCCTCTGCTTTCTCTTCATGATGTTAGTTACCATGCTGTTAAGTGTTAGCTCCATTATGATCTACACATAGAATGCTTCAGTTTGATGTTTTATTTCACGTCGATTGATTAAGTTTTAGTTGAATAAGGTTGGTCAGAAGTTGAAGGCTCGTTTTGTTGTTGTAATTGGAAGTGATAGTGGTTTTAATGAGACTGCATGTTCTTCTTCTCATTTTCCATGCGCGATTACTGGTTGGTTGCTTTGCTTGCAAGTTTGTCTGGTAGTGCACTAAAGGTCACATGTCCATATCACGTGTCACGGATTACACTACCCCATGTATACTACTGCATGCGCGTTGGCTTCATTTATATATTTTCATTATTTTATTGGTTTATTAATTAATGAATGTATGTATATGAACGGATGAACACGCCGTCCCAACGGTCACACACATGCACTAAAAACACGCCTATGCCTTGCCTTGCCCGGGTTCGATCCTTGGATCAACCCTTTTGATGTTTTTATTTTTCGCCTGAATGCTTCTCCTCTCCTTGGTGGGCCTTGCGCCTGTACTATCAGCACCCCCATATCCTGGCCCATTAGTTTTCTTTTTGTTTTTTCAACAGAACCAATTACTTGCATGCACCCCCTGCGTTTTTTATTTTATTTTTGTTTGTTTGATGTTTAATTTTATTTTCAATTTAATTTCATATGATTAATGAATATGTGATGTATTTTATTAATTGTTAATTAATTGTTAACTGTTTATTAGCTTTTAATTTTTAATTATCAATTATATCTTAAATGCATTGTTAATCCTATTTGTGATATCAATTTGTTATTTTTAATCATGTTGTTAATTCTTAAATTATCCATTTGTGTCTTGATTATGAGTCTTGGTAAATAGTTAATTTCTAAATGATTAATTATCCGTGTGTAGTTGATTTTTTTTAGTTACCTTATGGCGTGTTGATTGTTAATTTCATGTTCATCTTTACAAGATTAAAGATTGAAGCATATTGATGTGTTCTCATAATCATGTTCATCTTTACATATTTCCATCTTCATGCTTATGTTGCTTCCATCATGTTAGCTCATATCAATGATTTAACTTGTATCATATCTTATCTATTGTAATTTTATCACTTATATGTTTATTATGTCTTACTACTATTTGTATGCCTATTTGTTATCATCTAAACCTTTTCAAAACAATATCAAAATTCTCGATCCAACGTCGAGCCCATTTTCTACCCATGTAAGTCGATCGCCTTCGTGCATCGCATTCAACCTTTTGGTCACCAGACATAAGTCTAGCATCACTCTGCTAGCACCCTCGCCTAAATAACGTAATTTAATCGCATTAATATCCAAAGGAAAATCCCATGCATAATAACCATGTTATTGTGCATGGTGCATATCATTTGCATTCATAATCGTCACCTTAAGATAAGACAATTAGACAACTTAGGATAGATTTTCTAGGTTAGTCCCCCCACAAACTTTGATTTCTTTAATCAAACTTTAGCCTACCAAATTCTCCACACAAGAGAATTATATGTTAATCATCTCAAAGAAAGGGACATACAATCCCATGCCCCACAACATACAAACAGTTTCAAAAGACTGTGGTGGTCTTTCTTAAGATGATGACTCATCTTCTTTTCCTAAACCTTTAAGACATTTAGTATCTTTAATGAAGAACTACAAATGCTCTGATTCCCTCTTGACAAGATATGTAGGCATAAGATACGATATCTTGTCGAGCACACTTAGGAATTGTAAATCACCTACCCTTTAAAGCCTTAGTAAAACAGATGACAAATAACATAAATGAATCAAGAGATTCCTGTAGAGTACTACAGATATCTAGGATGCTAACACCTTCCCTAGGTATAACCAACCCCCGAACTTAGAATCTTAGTGCATTTGCATTGCATTGTGGGAATTCGGTTTTTCTCCCTTCCTTTGGATAAAATCAAAGACCGGTGGTGACATTAAATATGTGATCCTAGTTAACCAATAACTACGGTATCCAATTTTCACCGCGACAGAAATGGCGACTTCACTGGGGATAGCTCATAAGAGGGTTCCCCCTAACTTGTTTAATTATGTTATTTGTTATGCTTGCTTGGGTTGTCACTTTGAGTGGTGAGGAGTCCTAGACCCGGACATGAGTATAATTATAGGAGATGATATGGTCAAGGGTACTTTGACGGAGTCAATTCCTGAAAAGTCGAATTCAGAAAATCATCGCTCAGTTTAGGTTCTTTTGAACTTAATATTGTTTGAACGAGTACATTCGTGAAAACGGTATTAACTTCGACCAAGGACCTTTAAGGCTGAGGACCGTAGCACCTTTAACCCAACTTGGCCTTTTAGGACGTAGTGCGGTGATTATGCAGGAGTCCATTTCCAAATAGTTGTCACGCGATACTACACTCAGACGAGATTCTCTTGAGTATATTATTAATTAACCGAGTAATTTGGGAAGTCGATAATATCCGAAAGATGGGTCGTAGACTCTGGGAACTCTTAGAACCCGTTCGGCAGGTACATTCTGAAACCACACCACCCTATGGGATGGGTAAACCTTGACTCCACTCATGCTCCTTTGAACCTAGGACTTTTTGTTTGCTTGTTTGTGTGCCCTTTTGTTTGTGTGTTTGTGCATACACGTATACATAAGCATCATTTTCGTTCAAGTTCGTGGAGTCTGAGTCTTTTATTTACGTCGTAGGGTACCATGGACAATGAAAGAAGGAACACCGTGAAGTATACTTACAAGAGTTTTGACACAAGTGACCTAAGGAGGTTAGAGACTCTGTTGGTTGATCCAAAAGGATTCGAGCGTAGATATGGGGCGCTTTTGTTTTTGTTGAAGGTGAGGGTTGATCAAGGACTTCTCTCCACCCTACTTCAGTTTTATGATCCGGTATATCATTGCTTCACATTCCCTGATTACCAACTGGTGCCGACTCTTGAGGAATATGCATGTCTGACCGGTGTACCTATTTTGGATAAGTCTCCTTTTCCCATTTTTGGTAAGGACCCTAAGGAACAAGAGATTGCTAAGGTGACACATTTGGAGTTAGAAGACATACGAGGGAATATGACTACCAAAGGAGGGATTTCTGTTTTGCCTATGAAATTTCTGGTGGAGAAAGCTTATCATTATGCCAGGCGTTCTGACATAGCTGCCTTTGAGGCTATATATGCTTTAATGATTTATGGTACCTTCCTGTTCCCCAATCTCAAGGACTATGTGGACCTCAATGCTATCAAGATATTCATGAAGGGGAACCCTGTCCCTACTTTGTTAGCTGAAGCTTATCACGCCATACATTCGAAGCATGCCAAAGGAGGACAAATCACCTGCTGTGTACCCTTATTGTACAAGTGGTTTACTTCGCACTTACCCAAGGCTAACATTTTCTGGGACCTTAAAAAGGGATGGTGGTCTAAGAAGATCATGGCCCTTACTCATTCTGACGTTGATTGGTATAATCCTTATAGGTACGAGGATGTTGTGATCATTGATAGCTGTGGAAAGTTCGGGAATGTGCCTCTTCTTGGCATACAAGGAATAACCAGTTACAATCCGGTCTTAGCTTGCAGATAGTTCAGTTACCCTTTGAAGGTCAAGCCTCTTGGTATTCATACAGAAGGATTTTTCTCCAAGGATTACGAAGAGCAGGAGGAATTGAGGGGCAGGATTTTAGAAGCCTGGAGGGACAAACACAAGAAAGATAGGAATGCTTTGGGGAAGCATAACTGTGTCTCCATGGACCCCTACCTACAATGGGTTAGAAAAAGGGCTATTGAATTAAGAATTCCCTATGATCGCCAAGAGCCTATGGTCTTGAATGAAGAACCTGTCTTCATCTTTGCATCTGAGACAGAGGAATTAAAGATCGCCTTAAGGAAAGCCCAGCAGATAGGGAATGCTTGGAAGGATAAGTGTGAGGTGCTTGTGGAAGAGAATGAAGCGCTTCAAAGACAACTAGAGGCAAAAAGTGAGGAAGTTCTCTCTTGCAAAAGGAGGAAGTTACAAGAAGACCCGAGTCCCTCAAACCCTGAGTCTACTTCGTGGGAAGCGATAATAGATGAGCTGGTTCTCGAGATGTCCCGAATGGAAGAAGAGATTAAGAAGTACAAGCTAAGATTATTGGGGGAATCTCCTTAGGCCGTTTATTAGCCTTTATTTAATTATTGTTAAAAACTCTTGTAAGAATATCAACGGTTGTAATGTTTTCCTTACGAATTTTTAATTCCCGTTTCTTTCACTTGTAACAAATTTTGTATGATTAATGAAATCATGTCCGTTGGTATTCTATGACGATTATAAATACTCAAATTCCACGAACTTTTGCATCTCATTGCATTTGCATTCTCATTCTCATTCACTTCAAAGAACTCAAAGTTTGCTGTTTTTAGAGATCGCAAAATGGATCATGGAAGGAAAGGAATGGTACCATACACCTTCAGGGTTTTTGATGTGGAATAACTGAGGGAACTAGGAGGTCGGATAAGGGATCCAGATGCCTTCGCCACAAAGCACGGGCGCATTCTCTCCTTATTACAGGTACAAGTAGCTGAGGGTTTATTAGAGACATTGGTTCAACTCTACCATGTAATCTACCACTGCTTCATCTTTCAAGATTTCCAGTTGATGCCCACCTTAGAAGAGTATTCTGCTCTATTGGGAATCCCTGTCAAAGATTTACCCCCGTTCTACGGTGGAGAAGGAAGACCCAGTCAGGAAGACATCGCGAGAGTGACTCGCATCAAGCTGTTGGAGATCCAGACCCACATGATGTTCAGAGGAGGAATCGACAGTTTACTTGCTCAATTCTTATTCGAGAAAGCTCGAGAGTTTGCCGACAACGGAAAAACTAGGGCTTTCGAGAACCTTTTAGCGTTACTAGTTTATGGTCTATTTTTGTTTCCGAATGTTGAGAATTTCGTTGATGTTCATACTATCAGGATTTTCATGCTCAAGAATTCTGTCCCTACACTATTGGCCGATGCATACCACTCGATTCATTCAAAGATCCTGAAAGGAGAAGGTCAGATCGTGTGCTATACTGCTATCCTCTATAGGTGGTTTATTTCGCACCTACCAAAAACCACGGCCTTCTGGGATGTGAGGGATGGCTCTGAATGGCCCGTTAAACTCATGGCTCTCACTCATTCGGACATTGTTTGGCATGATCTGATATACGGAGGAATTCCCATGATTCACAGTTGCGGAGATTTTTCCAATGTGCCTCTTCTTGGCACGAAAGGGTGCACCAGTTACAACCCTATTCTCGTCCATCGCCAGCTTGGACATCTAATGACTGAGATACCCGACCCAGGAAACCTTAAAAGAATTTTTCTCTATGAAGGAGAAGACCTCCAGCTGAAGATGCAGATTCTATTTGCTTAGCGTCAAATCAACAGACAAGGAATGACTGCAGTAACAAACCCTGACTGCACGGTTACAGAATCTTGCTTGGAGTGGTCACGCAAGCGGGCCCTCGCTCTGACAATGCCGTACCCTCGGCCCAAGCCTCCTGTAGTGGAACCAGATGAAATTTCAAGGCTGAAAGCAGAAGTGGAGAAACTGACACTGGACAAGTACATATTGCAGGAAAGGATTGACAAGTTGATGGAAGAACTCAATGAAGAAAAGGGGGCATCATCCAGCGGATCGAAGCCCTAGTTCCTCTTTGTTGTATTCTGTTGTTTATTGTACTAAAATCCCTGAGGGTGTACCGTTTGTAACAAAAGCTTTAATGAAAGAGTTTCCAATTATGATATTTAATTACACTTTCGAGTTCCTTGAAGTGAATGTTGCATCATGCTGCATCATACGCATCATTAGCATTTGCATCCGCATTCCTTTTGTGTTCCGAGTCCTCACCCGTGTTTCTCCTCACCAGTTGTTATTAAGAGAAAGACAAGCTGAAGCCCCGATACAATACTCGAGCCAATCGCAAGAAAAGAATGGATAAACTCAAACAGGAAAACAGAGCACTCCGGGAGGAGGTTTCAACATTGAAAGAAAGTCTAGAAAAGATCAACGGAATAATGGAAGCCTTGATGGCTGCTCAGAATCCGCCATCACACAGCACTGTTATCTCTGAGATAATATCATCACCGATCCCAGTGGTGCCCACTACAAACGAAGTTCCTGGTTATCCGTGGGGTATGCCTCCTAACTTTACTCCAGCTGGATATCACCCGACTGTTTCTCAAGTTATTGCTACAACTGCTGTGATGACTACGCCACCACCGGTGGTAAACGCTACTCCGTTTCATCTGGAAGAGCCCGTGTTCCATGCTGACTTTAGTGAGAATGTTGGAATGGAAGAACGAATGGACGGTTTCCAAGATCAGTTCCTAGAAATGAGGAAAGAAATCAAGGCCCTTCGTGGAAAAAAGTTGTTCGGGAAGAGCGCCTCTGAGCTGTGCTTGGTTCCCAATGTCAAGATTCCTCCAAAATTCAAACTCCCTGATTTGGAGAAGTATAAAGGGAACTCTTGCCCACACAGTCACATAGTTATGTATGCTCGGAAAATGTCGGCTCATAAGGACGACGATCCCCTGCTGATACACTTCTTCCAAGATAGTTTGACTGGTACATCCCTTAAGTGGTACATGGGGTTAGATAGTTCAAAGGTCCGCAACTTTAACGATCTTTGTGAGCTTTTTATCAAGCAGTACAAGTATAATGTCGACATGGCACCAGATAGAGACCAGTTGAGAGCTATGGCCCAGAAAGAAAGAGAAAGATTTAAGGAGTACGTCCAGCGCTGGCGTGAACTTGCCGCTCAAGTTACTCCACCTCTGGAGGAAAAGGAGATGACTAGAATTTTCCTGAAAACACTGAGCCCGTTTTTCTATGAAAGAATGGTAGCCAGCGCCCCTAATGACTTTACCGAGATGGTGAACATGGGAATGCGTTTGGAGGAGGGCGTTCGTGAAGGAATATTGGTAAGAGAAGGAAGCACTTCCAGCAATGCCAAGAGGTATGGAAGTACTTTCGGGAAAAAGAAAGAACAAGAAGTAAGTGTTGTACACCAAGGACGGACGAAAGGAAGGTATCAGCAACACCTGCATGTCGCTGCTGTGACCCTAGTTATTAATGCTCCAACTTACCAACCACAGTTTGCACAACATCACCAACCACCACCTCAAACTCCATCTGCTTCGCCACAGCAATACCGTTAGCAAAATCAGCCGTCTTCTTAGCAAGCCCGACAGCTATTCAATAGCCCAAATCGTATGGTGAGGAAGCCAAATTTTGACCCAATTCCTATGTCCTATGCAGAACTTTTTCCAGCATTGTTGAAAAAGGGCCATATCCAGACTAAGCCACCGCCAGCAGTGCCCAATGACCCTCCTTATTGGTATAGAGGAGATCAGTTTTGTCCCTATCATCAGGGAGCGCCGGGCCATAATATTGAGAATTGTTATGGAATGAAAGCCGATGTTCAAAGATTGGTCAAGAGCGGAGTTATAACTTTCAAGGATTCGAACCCGAATGTGCAGAATAATCCCCTACCACCACACGGGGCTGCCAACGTAAACATGATCCAAGAATGTTCCGCAGAAGAACTTGAAGAAGTATTTGTAATAGTTCCCCATATCAAAGAGCTGGAACGAATTGAGTTCACTTATGACAGCCGGAAGACTGCTACAACTCCTCTAGTCATTAATGTACCTGGTCCAGTTCCTTACACTTCCAGCAAGGCTATTCCCTACAGATATAACGCCATTATGCTTGAAAATGGTAAGGAGGTGCCTTTGTCTAATCCGTCATCTGTAGTCAATATCGCTGATGTTAGTCGGATTACGAGAAGTGGTCGAGTTTTCACTACACCAACTAAGGAGGTTCCTTCCGAAAAACCAGTTGTGAAGGATGCAACCCTGGGGAAGTCCGGTAAGAATGATTCTGTAGACAAATCGGATGAGATCCTGAAAATGATCAAAAGAAGTGAATACAAGGTGGTGGATCAGTTGCTGCAGACACCATCCAAAATAACTGTGCTACAACTGTTGATGAATTCTGAGGCCCATAGGCAGGCGTTACAAGGAGTACTCGAGCAGGCATACATTGACCACGACACGACTATGGAACAATTGAGTGGAATAGTGGGTAACATTACTGCATGCAACAATCTGGGATTCTGCGAAGAAGAGTTACCCGAAGAAGGAAGGAAACATAACTTAGCTCTGCACATTTCCATAAACTGCATGAATGACATGATATCCGGAGTTTTGGTTGATACTGGTTCTTCACTGAACGTGATGCCAAAAACAACTCTCGCAAGGCTGACTTATCAGGGACCACCCATGAGGCCAAGTGGTGTTGTTGTCAAAGCTTTTGACGGTTCGAGGAAAACCGTGATTGGAGAAGTGGATTTACCCATGACTATCGGGCTCAGTGTTTTTCAGGTTCCATTCCAGGTCATGGACATTCATGCCTCCTACAGTTGCTTATTAGGCAGGCCATGGATACATAATGCGGGAGCTGTCACATCTACACTCCACCAGAAACTGAAATATGTTTGCGATGGACAGTTAGTCACAGTTTGCGGGGAAAGGGCTTTGGTGGTAAGCCATCTTTCTTCCTTTTCCTACGTTGATGCGGAAGAGGAGGTAGGAACCCCATTTCAAGCCCTCTCGATTGTTAATAATATTAAGAATAATGGGGTTTCCATGGCATCTTTTAAGGATGCACAACGAGTTGTGGAAAGTGGCTCTCAAGGGAAGTGGGGACAAGTATTGGAGTTGCCCGAAAATAAGAACAAGAAAGGTTTGGGTTTCAAAGGTAACAATTATGAGAAGACCCCTACAGGAAATATGGTTATTCTCCCCATCAAGAACGTGTTTCACAGCGGAGGGACTATCCATTCACCAAGGGTAAATATTATGGAGGAAGACTCTGAAGATGCCATCATTCCTCTATTTCCTCTTCCACCAGAAGACCAAGGACCCAAATATGAAGCCAGTGCCACCCTTGAAGATGAGTCTGCCGAAGATCAGCCTAATTTCGTGACGCATGGGGCAAGGTCCCGAAATTGGAGTACTGTCAACATTCCTATTGTGATCCCATTATCAAAGTAATTGTTTTGTTGTTTGTTTTTAGTATATTCGCTCTGCCCAAGGCGATGACATTTATGTGTGGGCTCTACTATAAATAATTCCCTTTGCTCTGCCCAAGGCAAAGGTGATTTTGTGTTAGGGCTTCTATTTGAAATCATTATCATCAATAAAGTTATCATTTTGCATTCCTATTTTTTGTTCCCATTTGTTATTACTCTAAGGAAAGTGGTAATCATAATTTCTCTTAAAAATCACCGTGCACGTTCGTACGCACTTTCATCTGCTTAATATCTAAAATAAAATCACATCACATGTGCAGACTATTGCACGAACTGAACATCGAAAATAATGATCCAATGCCTTCTCCGAACTTTGAGTTTCCTGTGTTTGAAGCCGAAGAAGAGGAAGAAGAGATCCCTGAAGAAATATCCCGTCTACTCGAGAATGAAGGCAAAGCTATTCAGCCTCACGAAGAGCCATTGGAGTTTATTAACTTGGGTACAGAGGAACTCCGTAAAGAGGTGAAGATTGGAGCTTCGCTTGTGCCTGATGTGAAAGCAAGGTTGATTGAATTACTCAAGGAATATGTTGATGTGTTCGCTTGGTCGTACCAAGATATGCCTGGTCTTGACACTGCTATAGTGGAGCACCGTCTACCTTTGAAGCCAGAATGTCCGCCAATCAAACAAAAGCTCAGAAGGACTCGCCCTGATATGGCCTTGAAGATTAAAGAAGAAGTACAGAAGCAGATTGATGTGGGTTTTCTCGTTACATCTAAGTATCCGCAGTGGTTAGCCAACATTGTGCCTGTGTCGAAGAAGGATGGTAAAGTTCGAATGTGCGTTGACTACAGAGATTTGAACAAAGCAAGTCCGAAGGATGATTTTCCATTGCCTCATATTGACGTGTTGGTGGACAGCACCGCAAGGTATAAGGTCTTCTCTTTTATGGACAGATTTTCAAGTTACAATCAAATCAAGATGGCTCCCGAAGACATGGAGAAGATATCATTCATCACGCCCTGGGGCACATTTTGTTACAGAGTTATGCCGTTCGGTTTAAAGAATGGTGGTGCAACATATCAAAGGGCTATGACTACTCTCTTCCATGATATGATGCATAAAGAAATTGAAGTTTATGTGGACGACATGATAGCCAAGTCCAAGACTGAAGAAGACCATGTCGAACACCTGTTAAAGTTGTTTCGGCGTTTGAGGAAGTATCAGCTACGTTTGAATCCTAACAAGTGCACATTTGGTGTCCGCTCAGGAAAACTGCTAGGTTTCGTTGTTAGCCAAAAGGGAATCAAAGTGGAACCAGGTAAAGTTAAAGCCATACGAGAAATGCCGGCTCCGACTATGGAAAAATAGGTCAGAGGGTTCCTGGGGCGTTTGAACTACATCTCTCGATTCATCTCTAATATGACCGCTACTTGTGGACCCATCTTTAAGCTTCTCAGAAAAGAACAAGGTTATGTTTGGACTGAACAATGTCAGAAAGCATTTAATAGTATTAAAGAGTATCTCCTGGAGCCTCCTATTCTGATTCCTCCGGTTAGGGGCAGACCTTTGATCATGTATCTGACGGTTTTAGAAGATTCTATGGGATGTGTGCTCGGTCAACAAGACGAATCCGAGAAGCAGGAGCATGCCATTTATTACCTCAGCAAAAAGTTCACCGACTGTGAATCTAGATATTCAATGTTAGAGAAGACTTGCTGCGCCTTAGCATGGGCTGCTCGACGGTTGCGCCAATACATGCTAAATCATACCACCTGGCTGATCTCTAAGATGGATCCCATTAAGTACATTTTTGAGAAACCAGTCCCGACGGGAAGGATTGCTAGATGGCAGATGTGTTATCCGAATACGATATCGAATATCACACTCAGAAGGCAATTAAAGGAAGTGTTTTAGCAGATCACCTAGCTCACCAGCCCATTGAAGACCATCAATCTATGGAAGATGATTTCCCTGATGAGAACATGATGTATTTGAAAATGAAGGATTGTGAAGAACCATTGCCAGATGAAGGGCCTGAACCGGATTCTCAGTGGGGTTTGATTTTTGACGGTGCTGTCAATAGCTACGGTAAAGGGGTTGGGGCAATTATTGTGACTCCTCATGGATCTCACATCCCTTTCACTTCAAGATTGACTTTTCCATGTACAAATAATGAAGCCGAATATGAAGCATGTATCATGGGCCTGGAAGAGGCAATGGATTTAAGAATCAAGAATTTGGATGTGTATGGCGATTCTGCTGTAGTGATATACCAAATTACAGGAGAATGGATGACCCAACAAGACAATTTGATTCCGTACAGAGATTATGCAAGAAGACTACTTCCGTTCTTCAACAGAGTCGAGTTCCACCACATCCCTCGTACCGAGAATAGGATGGCAGATGCATTGGCAACTCTGGCTTCTATGATTGTGGTGAACCGCTGGAACGACTGCCCCAAGATCGATGTTATGCGCCTTGACAGGCCAACTTATGTGTTCTCAGTGGAAGAAGTTATTGATGAAAAACCCTGGTATTACGATATTGAGTTGTTTCTCCGGAAGCAAGAATACCCGCTTGGGGCATCTAACAAAGATAAGAGAACTTTGAGAAGATTAGCTGGCAACTTTTTCTTGAACAATAATGTGCTTTACAAGAGGAATTTCGACATGGTCTTGCTGAGATGTGTTGATAAGCGAGAAGCGAATACATTAATGACCGAAATTCATGAAGGATCTTTTGGTACCCACGTTAACGGACATGCTATGGCAAAGAAAATCCTGAGAGCAGGCTATTATTGGATAACGATGGAATCTGATTGTTACAAGTTCCCCAAGAAGTGCCACAAGTGTCAAATCTATGCTGACAAAATTCATGTGTCACCGACTCTTCTGAATGTTATCTCGTCTCCATGGCCTTTCTCCATGTGGGGCATTGATATGATCGGTATGATAGAACCAAAAGCGTCTAATGGACACCGCTTTATATTGGTTGTAATTGATTACTTCACCAAATGGGTTGAAGCCGCTTCCTACCCAAATGTTACCAGACAGGTGGTCGTCAGGTTTATTAAGAACCAACTTATTTGCAGGTACGGTGTGCCAAATAAAATCATCACTGATAATGGTTCGAACTTAAATAATAAGATGATGAAGGAATTGTGCGAGGAATTCAAGATTGAGCATCACAACTCTTCTCCGTATCGGCCAAATATGAATGGGGCAGTTGAAGCAGCAAACAAGAATATAAAGAAAATTATCCAGAAAATGGTAGTCACTTATAAGGACTGGCATGAGATGCTCCCATTTGCTCTACACGGGTACCGTACTTCAGTGCGCACGTCAACAGGGGCAATACCCTTTTCGCTTGTTTATGGTATGGAAGCTGTACTCCCAGTGGAAGTAGAGATCCCTTCCATGAGATTCCTAATGGAAGCGAAACTCTCCGAGGCTGAGTGGTGTCAGAACCGGTATGACCAGTTGAACCTGATTGAAGAAAAGAGGTTGGCGGCTTTGTGTCGCGGACAATTATATCAGCAGAAGATAAAGAAGGCTTTTGATAAGAAAGTTCGACCTCGCGAGATTAGAGAGGGAGACCTTGTGCTTAAGAAGATCCAATCTTTCCTTACTGATTCTAGGGGGAAATGGGCTCCCAACTATGATGGTCCTTATGTCGTCAAGAAGGTCCTTTTAGGGGGCGCTGTGATGTTAGCAACTATGGATGGGGAAGAGATCACTCGTCCTGTGAACGTGGATGCAGTCAAGAAGTATTATACTTAGAGATGAAGAAAAGGCAGGCTCAGTTCAGTTCATCGAAGCTTACTACGACAAGTAAAGCCGAGACCTCCAGGAGGCCTAGAACATAGGAACTCAAGAAATGGCATTGTTTTGTTTTTGATGTAATTTCTTTTATCACCACTTTCCAACATTGTTATAACATATGGGATCACGCAATTTGCTGATCACCATTTTATGAAATAAAGTTGCGATCTTATCACTTCTTGGCAAATTGTTTTCATCTTGCAAAATGACTTTTATCTTTGATAATAAATTTCAAATTATCTTATGAGCGGATTACTTTGATTTATGGACACAACAAGGGATATTAACAGTCTCCATAGGCCATGGCTCAAAAGGTATTTATCCCAGGTAATGTGGCCATACCCCAGTAAGTTCTGCTCCAGGTAATCGCAACTCTCCCGTTAAGTTTCTTCGGTCTCCGACCTTCCCCAGCGAAGCGAGTGTTTATTTCACTCCTCGTGAACTATCTCGATCTTCACCAGTGAAAGCGGATGTTTATTTCATCCCCAAGAAATCTTTATCTCTGACATTTCCTCAACAAAATGGATATTTATTTTTATCCGGCTACAACTTCCATTCAGGACTACTTCCGTTCGCGGTGATACTTATTCATCCCCGTGAAATCTCAACGCCGACATCTTCGGCTCGCGACTTTGACCCGAGCTTCTCCGAAGCGAGTGTTTATTTCACTCGTCATTGGATTTTTTTTTCTCTGATTGTCATAGTCTTCTCCAGCGAAGGTGGATGTTTATTTCATCCCCTCGGAATCTTAATTTCGGCTTCCTCCATCGAAGCGAGTGTTTATTTCACTCATTATCAGATTTTTTCTTACTATCGTGAGCTTCCTCCAGCGAAGCGAGTGTTTATTTCACTCACTATTGGAATTTTTCTTACTATCGTAATCTTCTCCAGTGAAGGTGGATGTTTATTTCACCCCCTCAGAATTTTATGCTCGACATTTCCAACTACTATATTGATCCAAACTTCCCCAATAAAGTGGATGTTTATTTTATCCAGTTACAATGCTCATTCCAATTACTTCAGCTCGTAATGGATATTTATTTTATCCCCCGTAAAGTCTCTCCGATCATGAGTTTAATTCGTTCTCAGTGGAATCCAAGGTTCATCTTGACTATCCTGAGTGAAGTCGCGATGCTCATCCCAAGCGGAGTGTTCTCTTTTCCCCAGAGAAGCTGTGAGGCAGGATTCGGTCCCAGAGAAGGGCTTGCCATTCATTCCCCAGCGATGCTGCTGTATTGCCAAGATTGGCCGAGTATTCGTATCGAATTGCTTGTTCTCGTCTCCCGTTTGCTGTTCGTGTGGTTGTCAGCATAAGCATAGGCATAAGCATGGCATAGCATCCTTGCATTTAGATTCATGGCATATGGCCTTTTTTTTTTTGCATTTTGCATTTTGTGTTGTTTGTTTTGTTCTGTCACTTTGGTCGTGTTTATCCCCCAAATGATCGGGTTTGTCTGCTCCCTCCAAGTAGAATCGTCAGCCCTAGGCAGAAAAAAGTACATACTTTCTAATTCCCCGCTAAGTCCGATCCTCGTGGGAGGTGGTTGCTTTAGTTCTCTTTTCCATATTTGGATAAAGATAAAACCACAGTTGAGTTCATTCCTCACTGGATGGGTTCTTGTTTGACCGTTTCTTTCCAGTTATTTCCTGGATTGAACTTTGGTCCCTGACAATCACGATTTTGGATATTTCTGAGATATTGAATCTGGATTAAGCGTGCATTTATTTTGCACTTTGTCTTCCCAAGAAGAGTTTACTTAAAGATCTCTATGGAAGACACAAATTATTTCTCTGATGATTACTACACTTTCAAGGGATTTACACCCAGACGACAAGTAGCTGCTCTTTATTTGAGCAGTTCGGTTATCAAAGATTTCTACGACAAATGGCGGTATCTTTTCTAGACAGTTTGTCTATCCCCAGAAGTTATCAAGATCATCAACTTGTCCTCCCATCAGATGGCACCTCTCCGAGAAGTTTGGTGAAGATTCAGATGATCTTTCTCTTTGTGTGAGAAGACAGTATTTTGCAAGTCAGCCGGCCTGCATCCTTTTTTGAAGATCCCCGAGAAATTTCTTAATCTCTAATGAATTATGGATTCCCACTAAAGTCTTCAATCTCTAGGAAAATTCCAATCCCCTGTGAAGCTACTTTCCAACAAGTATTCATCTTTCTCGGATGGGAAGTTCAAGATTTTACTCAAGGCAGACAACCTCGTAGCTTGTATTTCAAGACTTTGCTCGCGACATACAACCTCACATCATTTTATTTGAAAACCCGTTCATGGCATACAACCTTGAAGCGTTGAGGAAGTCTATTTACCCTTTCTGAATGGAACATTTAGTTAAAAGAGAAGCTAAATCATATTTTGATCATTGGAAGCTTATTTTGGTTATTATCTTTGCTTAGGTTATCATATGTTTGATAGTAGGTAATATACCATATCTTTTTGGTCAGATACCTTTGCTTAGGCTACCGTGTTTGGTAGTAGGTCATCTTTCCTTTTGTGTTTACCTTTTGCTTAGGCTATCATATAGTTGATAGTAGGTAATACACTTTTCTTCGGGTCAGACACCTTTGCTTAGGCTACCGTGTTTGGTAGTAGGTGATCTCTCTTTTCAGCCTATTACCTCTGCTTAGGCTATCGTGGGATAGTAGGTAATACGTCTGTATTTTGGTCAGAAGCCTCGCTTAGGCTATCGTGGTGGTAGTAGGCTATCTTTCCTTTTGTGCTTACCTCGCTTAGGCTATCGTGTGATAGTAGGTAATGCACGCCCTTGTTGCAATTGGATACCTTGGCTTAGGCTACCAGGTGGTGGTAAGTTATCCTGTTCCTTGCAAGTTCTCGCCAAGTGCTTAAGCTACCCTGTGTTGTCAGTTGGTAGTCTCTTTCCCCCCAGTGGAGTTAGATCTTTTCCCGTTTGAGTCGTATCTCGCTGAGTCGTCCCTTGTCGGGTTTCCTTTTTGTTTTCCTTCGTTTTGCATCATTCCATATCATGTGCATTTGGCGGCATCTTAGGGCCAAAAATTTTGTGCATGGTTGTATTTAAGTCTCTCCTATCTTGTCGAGACGAAGATTCCAATCTCCATATCTCCGAATAGGAGAAACTTAAATAGGGGCATCTGTCGCACCCTAATTTTTGACCCTAAGATGTCATCTTCATTTGTGCATCTTAGGTCAAGCATTTCTGCATTGTCTGAGCTAACCCATATCTTGTAGTTTGTTTATTTGTGTTCAAATTAGGTTCACATATCATCATAAAGCTCCACAAGCTGTTTTGAAGCAAGTCAAATCAACAAAAGATCTCCAGTACAAGAACTTTGGAATTAGGATTTTGCTCTGAAGAAATCATTGAGAAATTGACTCTAGCAAGTCAGGATTTGTGTGGTCCACCTACCACTTGAGGTAATTTATGTTCAAGGGACTCCACTCAACAAGAATCCATGCTTCATTGATCCTCAACAGGAAGAATTTGAGCCTCAATCCCACTATACTTCAAAATTAGGGTTCCTGTGACGCTTATCAGCCAACAGTTTTGATTCTTCATCAAGATGATCTCCTAAACCCTAATTATTGATTCCCTTAGTTTATCAACATCCTCGAGAGTCTCCTAAGACCTTTAGAGGGGAAGTAAGAAGCAAACTTACAAGATTTGGCCTCAGTACATTCGCAGTCAGAATTAGGATTTGGCTGAAACCCTAACCTTTTGGGATCTTGGGTCAAATGAAGTGTTAATGGTTTTAATCATCATATATTGTCTCATGAAGTATCCAACGCATCCATATAATGTTTCGTGAGGTTTCTTGCAAGATAAGTAGGGTTTTGGTCGCGAAAGACTTCGTATATGACATTTTTCCCCTAATAGCCCGATTTGGAATAACCATAACTCCTAAACCGTGCACTCAAATTAAACGACTCAAAGCTCATTGGAAAGCTCTCATCAAGATCTTTAATTCATTCCATATGACTTTTTGTCTAAAAATGCTTAGATTTTGAGTTATGAAGCTTACAAGACATTTTGGCCAAACACTTGGAGAATTTTTCAGCACTTTCCTTCACATTTTTTCTTCAACTTTGACCTCATTTTTCACCCATTTCAACTTGGATTCAAGACTTGAGTCCCAAATGAAAGTTGTAGAGCTTGACAAGAACTTTCCAACCATATGTAGAACATCCAAATAGGATAAGCCAAACTCAAGTTATGATGCTTTGAAGTTAGGTGTCCTAAAATGTCAAAACTTAATAACTTAGAATTTTTCTAAGACTTTTTCTGCCCTCTCATGTGCACGACTTTGTGGTTCATTTTCTTATTGTTACAAGCCTCATTTCAATTGGTTTTCCACATAAGACTTAATCTATCAAATGTCCACTCTTCATAGAGCCAAAAATCTCAAGAATTGATGGAACGGTCATCAAGATATGGCACACCTAAGATGGCATATTGAAACATGTACACACTTGAGAAACTTCAGTTTTTATCTCTTTGTTACACCAACATTGTCATGATTTATTTCACATGTTTTAAACTCAATCTCAATCTGTCAAAGTCACCCTACCTTGTACTAGCTTTTAAAGGGTTCAAGAGTCATTTCATTTGGTGCATTAAACCAAGAACTATCGTGTGGCAAATCTCACCTCACCAATGCATGTCTAACTGAAAAAAGCCTACACCATAGCATGTTGTCTCCAAGAACTTTTTTGTCTGACTCACACCAAAGATAAGTTGCATGGCCAGCTTTTACTTGGCTCAAGAATGATCCAATGCGTGTAGTATCCTGCAGAGGGTATGCCTTTACTGCATCCAAGACAGCAGCACATCAGCTCACCTATAAAAGGAGCATTGTTCTCATTCATTCAACACAAAAAAAAGAAGCACACCCACAATCACCAACAACAATACTCCACACTCAAAACTCGTGGCAGACCGAAAAATCACTAAACAATCATTAAAACCCCTCTGAAGCATTGTTTTCTTTGGCATACGAGAGCTAGTTGAAGGAAGAAGAATCTTTGCAGCTTGCTTGGAAACCAGGTATGTTTTCTTATTCTCCATTCAATATACATGTAGGAATAAATATGTCTTAGCCAATAATCACCATGTTGTTTGCTACGATGTTGCTTTTTTTTCATGGAGCAAATATCATTATGAATTTCATGTTGGGTTTGAAATAAACTACACCAAGGTAGGGGTCCTTTTGAATGTTTGATATATGTGTTATACATGCTGCTGTTATTCTACCTTGAAATAATATCGCGAATACTATCATGAATCCATGCCAAAGGTTGTAATGTTTTTTACTTGAACACCAAGACAGTAACCCCTTTGAGATGTTTGATATATGCTGCTAAGGTTGTTGCTTTGCTCTTTACATAGAGGGGTATAACTGAGGTATGGACATAGTTAAGATTCTATGAATTTTTAGACAACCGTTGATCATGTGAATGAGTACATGCTGGTTTGTTTTTCTTCGTGTGGACTTCATCATGGTGTTTGGTTCATATGACTAGATTTCTGAACAAGGTTATGCTTCTGTTACCATGCTGTTATCGAGTTGTTGAAATTTATGATGTTTTGGGTGGTATCAGAGGCTGTATTATTTCATGATTTTTCTAACTAAGTTTCGTATTTGAAACACTTGATCTCCTCTGCTTTCTCTTCATGATGTTAGTTACCATGTTGTTAAGTGTTGGCTCCATTATGATCTACACATAGAATGCTCCAGTTTGATGTTTTATTTCACGTCGATTGATTAAGTTTTAGTTGAATAAGGTTGGTCAGAAGTTGAAGGCTCGTTTTGTTGTTGTAATTGGAAGTGATAGTGGTTTTAATGAGACTGCATGTTCTTCTTCTCATTTTCCATGCGCGATTACTGGTTGGTTGCTTTGCTTGCATGTTTGTCTGGTAGTGCACTAAAGGTTACATGTCCATATCACGTGTCACGGATTACACTACCCCATGTATACTACTGCATGCACGTTGGCTTCATTTATATATTTTCATTGTTTTGTTGGTTTATTAATTAATGAATGTATGTATATGAACGGATGAACACGCCGTCCCAACGGTCACACACTTGCACTAAAAACATGCCTATGCCTTGCCATGCCCGGGTTCGATCCTTGGATCAACCCTTTTGATGTTTTTATTTTTCGCCTGAATGCTTCTCCTCTCCTTGGCGGGCCTTGCGCCTGTACTATCAGCACCCCCATATCCTGGCCCATTAGTTTTCTTTTTGTTTTTTCAACAGAACCAATTACTTGCATGCACCCCCTGCGTTTTTTATTTTATTTTTGTTTGTTTGATGTTTAATTTTATTTTCAATTTAATTTCATATGATTAATGAATATGTGATGTATTTTATTAATTGTTAATTAATTGTTAACTGTTTATTAGCCTTTAATTTTTAATTATCAATTATATCTTAAATGCATTGTTATTCCTATTTGTGATATCAATTTGTTATTTTTAATCATGTTGTTAATTCTTAAATTATCCATTTGTGTCTTGATTACGAGTCTTGGTTAATAGTTAATTTCTAAATGATTAATTATCCGTGTGTAGTTGATTTTTTTTTAGTTACCTTATGGCGTGTTGATTGTTAATTTCATGTTCATCTTTACAAGATTAAAGATTGAAGCATATTGATGTGTTCTCATAATCATGTTCATCTTTACATATTTCCATCTTCATGCTTATGTTGCTTCCATCATGTTAGCTCATATCAATGATTTAACTTGTATCATATCTTATCTATTGTAATTTTATCACTTATATGTTTATTATGTCTTACTACTATTTGTATGCCTATTTTTTATCATCTAAACCTTTTCAGAACAATATCAAAATTCTCGATCCAACGTCGAGCCCATTTTCTACCCATGTAAGTCGATCGCCTTCGTGCATCACATTCAACCTTTTGGTCACCAGACACAAGTCTAGCATCACTTTGCTAGCACCCTCGCCTAAATAACGTAATTTAATCGCATTAATATCCAAAGGAAAATCCCATGCATAATAACCATGTTATTGTGCATGGTGCATATCATTTGCATTCATAATCGTCACCTTAAGATAAGGCAATTAGACAACTTAGGATAGATTTTCTAGGTTAGTCCCCCCACAAACTTTGATTTCTTTAATCAAACTTTAGCCTACCAAATTCTCCACACAAGAGAATTAGATGTTAATCATCTCAAAGAAAGGGACATACAATCCCATGCCCCACAACATACAAACATTTTCAAAAAACTGTGGTGGTCTTTCTTAAGATGATGACTCATCTTCTTTTCCTAAACCTTTAAGACATTTAGTATCTTTAATGAAGAACTACAAATGCTCTGATTCCCTCTTGACAGGATATGTAGGCATAAGATACGATATCTTGTCGAGCACACTTAGGAATTGTAAATCACCTACCCTTTAAACCCTTAGCAAAACAGATGACAAATAACATAAACGAATCAAGAGGTTCCTGTAGAGTACTACAGATATCTAGGATGCTAACACCTTCCCTAGGTATAACCAACCCCCGAACTTAGAATCTTAGTGCATTTGCATTGCATTGTGGGAATTCGGTTTTTCTCCCTTCCTTTGGATAAAATCAAAGACCGGTGGTGACATTAAATATGTGATCCTAGTTAACCAATAACTACGGTATCCAATTTTCACCGCGACAGCAGGGACTCAGACTACTAGTGCAGACCGTCTGATCAGAGGTACTTATTTTATTAATAGTATGCCTTTAGTTGCTATTATTGATACAGGAGTGACTCATTCATTTATTTCGTCTGAGTGCGCGACGTATTTGAATCTTTTGTTGTATTCGATGGGTGGAGAGATGGTTATTGATACTCCAGCAATGGGATCAGTAACTACTTCTTTGGTTTGTTTAAGTTGTTATTTGACCATTTATGGTAAAGATTTTGAGATGGATTTGGTGTGTTTTCCGTTGGAGGGTTTAGATGTGGTTCTGGGAATGAATTGGTTGCAGTTCAATCGGGTTCATATTGATTGTTATCATAAGTTGGTGAGATTTCCTTCTCTTGAGGAAGACGAGGAATCGAGTTTCTTATCTACCAAAGAGTTGAAGAAACTTTTGGTAGATGAAGCTCAGTTGTTTGGATTGTTTGCATCGTTGACTGTGGAGAGTCAAGTTGTACTTGATGTGTTTCCTGTGGATATTTCATATGTGCCGCCAGAGAGAGAGGTGGAGTTTTCTATAGATCTAGTTTTTGGTACTAGACCTGTATCTATGGCACCTTATCATATGTTGGCATCTGAGTTGGTTGAGTTGAAGAAGCAGTTGAATGAATTGTTAGAAAATAGGTTTGTGAGGCCAAATGTATCGCCTTGGGGTGCTCCAGTTTTATTGGTGAAGAAGAAAGATGGAAGTATGCGATTGTGTATTGATTATCGCCAGTTGAATAAGGTGACGATTAAGAATAAGTATCCTCTTCCAAGAATTGATGATCTGATGGACCAGTTGGTAGGTGCGTGTGTGTTTAGTAAGATTGATTTGAGGTCAGGTTATCATCAGATTAGAGTGAAAGAGGAAGATATTCAGAAGATGACTTTTAGGACACGATACGGTCATTACGAATATTCTGTGATGTTGTTCGGGGTTTCTAATGCGCCGGGTGTGTTTATGGAGTATATGAATCGTATTTTCCATGAGCATTTGGATCGATTTGTTGTTGTGTTTATTGATGACATCTTGATTTATTCTAAGTCTCGGGAGGAACATGCGGAGCATATGCGTGTTGTGTTGCAAATTTTGAAGGAAAATAGACTTTTTGCCAAGTTGTCCAAGTGTGAGTTCTGGTTGTCAGAAGTGAGTTTTCTTGGGCACGTGATTTCAGGTCATGGTATTCTTGTGGATCCATCTAAAGTAGATACAGTTCTACAATGGGAAGCTCCTAGATTTGTTACTGAAATTAGAAGCTTTTTGGGTTTAGCTGGATATTATCAAAGGTTCATTGAAGGTTTTTCTAAGTTAGCACTTCCTTTGACCCAGTTGACTTGTAAAGGTAAAGCGTTCATTTGGGATATTCAGTGTGAGGAAAGTTTTAGTGAGCTGAAGAAAAGATTGACTACAGCTCCGATTTTGATCTTACCGAATCCTAGTGAACCGTTTGTGGTGTATTGTGATGCGTCTTTGATTGGTTTAGGTGGAGTGTTGATGCAAGAAGGTAAGGTTATGGCTTATGCTTCGAGGCAATTAAGGATTCATGAGAAGAATTACCCTACTCATGATTTGGAATTAGCGGCAGTGGTTTTTGTGTTGAAAATTTGGAGGCATTATCTCTACGGTGCAAGATTCGAAGTCTTTAGTGATCATACAAGTTTGAAATACTTGTTTGATTAGAAAGAGTTGAATATGAGGCAACGGAGATGGTTGGAATTTTTGAAGGACTACGATTTTGGCTTGAATTACCATCATGGTAAAGCTAATGTGGTAGCCGATGCGTTAAGCCGGAAATCTTTGCATATGTATGCTTTGATGGTTAAAGAGTGGGAACGTTAGGAAGCGTTTAGAGATTTGAGTTTGGTGTGTGAATTGACATCTGATAGCGTGAGGCTTGGTATGTTAAAGGTTACTAATGATTTTCTGTTGACCGTTAGCGAGAAACAGAAGTTGGATGTGAAATTTGTTGATTTGATGTTGGTCGGAGATAAAAGTGTGAATGGTGACTTTAAAGTGGATGATAAAGGTGTTTTGAGATATCGTGGTAGAATTTGTATTCCTGATGATTCGGACTTGAAAAAGATGATTTTAGAGGAGGGACACCAGAGTAGTTTAAGTATACATCCGGAGCTAATAAGATGTATCAAGATTTGAAGAAGATCTTTTGGTGGTCTGGATTGAAGAGGGATGTGGCTCAGTTTGTTTATGTGTGTTTGACGTGTCAGAAGTCGAAAGTAGAACATCAAAAGCCTAGTGGATTGTTGCAACTGTTGGATATTCCCGAGTGGAAATGGGATAGCATTTCTATGGATTTTGTGACAGGGTTGCCGAATACACAGAGGGGACATAATGCCATTTGGGTAGTTGTGGATAGGCTGACTAAATCGGCGCATTTCATTCCGATTGACATTAGTTTTTCTATGGAAAGGTTGGCTGAGATTTATATCCATGTGATTGTGAAGCTACATGGTGTTTCGTTGAGTATTGTTTCAGATCGAGATCCGAGGTTTACTTCCAGATTTTGGGAAAGTTTGCAAAAGGCGTTAGGTTCCAAGTTGAGATTGAGTTCGACTTATCATCCTCAGACGGATGGTCAGACCGAGAGAACTATTCAGTCATTGGAAGATTTGTTGAGGGCTTGTGTTCTTGAGCAAGGTAGTGTTTGAGATAGTTATCTTTCGTTGGTGGAATTCACGTATAACAACAGTTTCCATTCGAGTATTGGAATGGCACCTTTTGAAGCGTTGTATGGAAGAAGATGTCGAACACCTTTGTGTTGGCATGAATCTGGTGAGAGTTCGGTGGTTGGACCGGAGTTAGTGCAACAGACTACAGACAAGGTGATACTTATTCGTGAGAAAATGAAGGCTACTCAGAGTAGGCAAAAGAGTTATCATGATCGAAGGAGGAAAGATCTTGAGTTTCAAGAAGGCGATCATGTATTTCTAAGAGTTACGCCGGTGACGGGTATTGCTCGTGCATTGAAGTCAAAGAAGCTTACTTCTCGGTTTATTGGTCCTTACCAGATATCCGCGAGAGTGGGTGCTGTGGCTTATCGGGTGGCGTTGCCGCCAAGTCTTTGAAATTTGCAAGATGTGTTTCATGTTTCACAGCTTCGGAAGCATGTTCCGGATCCGTCGCATGTAATTCCGATGGATGAGGTAGATGTAAGGGAGAACCTTACGGTTGAGGCTTTACCAGTGAGGATTTTGGATCGCGAGTTGAAGCGGTTAAGCGGCAAGGATATTGCGCTTGTGAAAGTAGTGTGGGGAGGCGCTGCTGAGGGCAATTTGACTTGGGAGTTAGAGAGTCGGATGCGGGAGTCGTATCCGGAGTTGTTTGTCTCGGATAATATTTTCGAGGACGAAAATTTCTAAGTGGGGGAGAGTTGTAACGCCCCAGTTTTTGTTAGTTTTATTTAATCGAGTCGATTTAATTATTTTTATTATTATATTATTTTATTCTTGACTTTTATTTGATAATATATTATTTTTCATTGTTGTTATGTTTTATCGCGTTTTGGGAGCGTTTGCGAGATATTTGAGTGTGGGGGTAATTTGGTCATTTTACTTATTTTTCTTAAGATAGAACTTAAAGAGAAAAGAAAAGAGAGAAAAATAGTAAGGAAGGAAAAGTAGAGAGAAAGAAAAAGAGAAGAAGGAAAAGAGAAAGAAAAGAAGAAAAGAGAGAAAAACTTGGAAAGGAAGAAAATAATTCAACCGACTATTGAAAACACGATTAATCGGGTAAGGGTACGAAACTCGATTATCTTATACTTGTGTATGATTATGTATGTATGTATTTGGTTGTTATTTGGTTGAAATGGAATGTAGAACAAAAACCATAATATGTTAAAATTGTTGGAATTTGATTCAAATTGTGTCCGAAATCATGTTTTAATGATCATAATTGCTGAGACATGTCAGATAGGTGTTGTTGTGCACTCTATTGGTAATTTTCAGGTGATTGAATGAGATTTGGGAGTGTTTTTGGTGGAATTTCGCAGCATAAATTCTGCAGAAAATTCTGGATTTTTCTCTGCCCATACGTGTAACACACAGGGCAATACGCGTATTGGGTTGGACAATACGCGTATGGCAAGGGGAATTTTGGGCATTACATGTATGGAAATCCATTTTTATCGGCCATCTACTGATTTGCGTAATGGTACGCATATTTGGCAAGGCAATACGCGTAACGTGTGAGGCATTACGCGTATGGAGCTTTTAGTGGGATTTTTGGGAGAATTTGGTCTCTGCCCATACGCGTATCAAGTTGGGCAATACGTGTATGGAATGGGAGAGTGAGCTGGGCATTACGCGTATGGCTCAGGGAAATACGCATATGACCAGGGAGGGTGCAGAATTTTTCCATTTTGTGATTCCTTTTCTTTGTAATTCCATAACTTGTGTTCCGATTATCCGTTTTGAACATTCTTGGTATCGTTGGAAAGCTATTGCGCTGTTCTTTCTTATTATAATGATTTTGAGATTATTGGTTGATTTAATTATGTTGGGAAGTTGGAATAGTGTCATTTTGTCGACTTTTACCGTCGTAATTGTGTGTAATTGATGTGTATCATGCAATGTGCTTTTGATATGGATATCGTATGACTTGTGTGATGTTATATGGTGTGAATGCATGTGATGACATGTTGTGATGATGTTTTATGGCCTAAGGGCAAGTAAATGCAATGTGTTGTTTTTGGTTGTAAATGCATGATTATGGTTGCATATATGTGTGCATTTGAATGTCATGAGTCATTGTATGCCAAGCATCATGATATGCATCTTGTGATGTCGTGTGCCCTTGTGGGGTGTGAGCGACGAATTGGTTCCATAGGGAATCTGCTATAACATCGTGTGCCTTATACAAAGAGGACCTAAAGCGATGATTATAGACGATCGTGTGCCTTATACAAAGAGGACCTAAAGCGATCGGATCGCGTGCCTTATAAAAAGAGGACCTAAAGCGATCCATAAACGTCGTGTGCCTTATACAAAGAGGACCTAAAGCGACGGGGAACATCGTTTACCCGACGGGGAGTTACACTAAGTAACAAGTGATGGTTCCAATAGTTCCTGAGTGAACTAATGATGAGATTGATGGATGGATGGTACTGCATGTGCATAGAGTCGTTGTGTCGGTCTCTTTGCATTTGCATAAATCATGAATGGATTGATTTTGTGTAGAATTGTGAATGGAATTGATGAGTTGATATATATATATATATATATATATATATGTTGGTGATAATTGTATTGTGCATGATTGATATGCCTTTGTGATGGACGTATGAGACATGAAAAACGTTGTTTTGTATTTGAATTCTAATGTCAGTCGTGGTGAGAATATTTTACATGTGTATTATTGTGTTATTATATAATTGTATGCAATTATATTATGATTGTGTTTCTCACCCTTCTGCTGTTTTGATGCTCTATGAGGCATTACAGATTAGATGCTGGAGGTATTTTTGTGAAGCTTAGGTCTTCATTCTTTTGTCGGTCGGCTCTGATATGTAGCACCGGGTAGTCGGGGAGATCATTTATGATATTGTGTATATGTATATATATATCTTTTGGATTGTACATGTATGACTCTGTATATGACAGACAAACTTTTATGTTATATATATATGAAATTTAGTTGCAGATTTCCCGCTTATATTCTGTATCTGATAAGTGGGTGTTAGGAACTGAGTTCCTCTGTTATTTACTACCTGATTGTTGCATATCTATATGAGCAGGTTATTGTGTGTTTCTAAATCCTTTTGATGTGACGCTCTCGTCTATGTCGTGAATGTTTTAATTATACTCTGATTATTTGTTATCGCTTTATTTAATTGGGGGTATAGATTGGGGGTGTTACATCTTGGACGGTTTGACTCTTCTAATGCCCCAATCTTTTCGTTCTGCTGCAGGATTAGGGTATTGGTTTTGTTGATCGCCTCCAGGAGGGCTGCGATGGCCGGGTCGGCGTTGGGCGGAACAAGAACGGGCTGGACGTCAAGTAAAGGCTGATCGTTGTTGCAGTCAGCAGGGGTAGGGGAAGTAGAGGCGGTGGCTTCGTCCCTCAGGAAGCGGATATCTCGGAGAAGAGATGATGGGTCGTCAACGTCAGATTTGTTGACGGGGAAAACAGCGGTTTGGAGAGCATCCTTGGCGTGATCTTGAGAGGTCATGATGATGATGATCTTTGAAAATTGTTTTGATCTTCGGTTTCCAGGGAAAGAAAGATGGGGAGAACAACGTCTCCCATAAACGGCGCCACTGATCATGAAAGCTGGATCAGATCCTGTAGAAGTGGGCCACCAAGAACGTCTGGGATGCTGGTCGTATGGAGAGGAGGGGGTGTACCTGCAAGGCACTCCGACGCTCAAGTAAGAAATGGTCAGAGAAAAGGGGCAAGTACAAAGTATTAATCCGTAGGGTGAATATTGGATACCTGACCCTCTCAAGAGAGAGGGTTTATATAGAGCCCCCAGCGCGTGGCCAACGGTCCTATTTTCGGGGCGAAATAATCGTTTTCCCGAAGAATAGGTAACTGCCCAAAACTAGCCGTTATGTCGGACATGGTGCCCGAAACTAGCCGTTATGTCGGGCATAAGCATAGTTTGGGGCACGAGCCCTTAGCTGTCTGGGGAGCGAGGAAGCCGTGCATGACGGGCATCGTTTCCGGGGAGGTGCGATGCAGCCTATGCCCGGTTGGAGGGCAGAAAGGTAACTTTTGCCCCTTCGTGGATTGGACCTAGGCAATTTGGGTCGTCCTGGAGTGGAAGTGGATTGGGCCGCGTCTAGCCATTGGCCCAGTCCAGAACAGTTACATTATAGCCCTTGACATTTTTATATGTTCCAGTGTAGTCCCTTTACAATTTCATATATTTCATTTAAGTCCCTTCAATGTATTTGCAAACATTTATACAACAACTTCAGGAAGAAGTTCTCAGGTCTTAAATTGAAGGAACTTATGGGGAAGACTGTAACTACTAGTCAGAGCAGATTTTACATGTTCAGTAAGACAAAAAATAACGTTTTTTCAGAAAAACTAACGAAGAGACCATTTCAGGTAATAAAATGGTAGTTAAGGGACTACTTTGTAACGATTTTTAGTTAAGGGACTAAAGTGAAACATTAAATTAAGTTAAAGGACTAAAAAATGGATTAATTCAAATATCTAATTTGGTTAATAACTATTTTTAATAAATAAAAAAGTGTAACAATTTGTAATTAAACATGTGGCACAATTTTTAAAATGTACGTAAAATAAGATATGCAATATTTTAAATTAATTTTAAAATAGTTGACACTCACATTAATTTGTTAAAAGATTAAATTATTATATTAAAATTAATTTTTTATTTAAAACATATTTAAATCATTATTAAAATATATTAATTGATTAGTGACTAATATTTGTTCCCGAACATGATTGTATCATAGATTATACTCAGTATTTCAAATAAATAAGTGTATAATATATGGAGAGATTAACAACAAACAATTGTCTTGTATGTAAATTGTATATAGAAATTGTTGGATTTTGAAGATGAGGATTAATATTGGGCTAAAAGTAACATAGGGAGAGATACATCACATATTCATCCAAAACTTTATAGTGATAAATTTGTGAGTTATTCAACTTATAAATGTTCAAGCCTCTATATTTATAAATCAACGTGGGACTGTAACTCACATTTGACTTATTATTCTCAACACTCTCCCTTAAGTGTGAGTCCATAATATTCTCCCTCAAATATAAAATATTTTGTCAACATACACTTGTAACGCTGTTGTTGAGTATTTCGATACACCTCTTTCTGGGTATTTCAATTTCAAGAGGACACCTCTTCTTGGACATTTCGATACATGTAAGTTGGTATGTTTATTCGAAACAAAGGCTCGTGATACCATTTGTTGGGTCATGAGTGTCGCTACTCGAAAAATAGACGACGGGAAGGCGAAAGAGAAGAAATAGAGAGTCGCCATCGAACTTTATTCATCCCAAAAGGGAAAGGGAAAACATCGAGAAAATCCCAAAAAGAAAGGATAAGATGGTCTCGCAACCAAATTATGGGTTCGGAAGCCGGCTATGCAAAGGAAAGGTATTAGCCCTCCCCCACATCCATCGTACTCGATGGGAACCATTCGCTTGTCTCATGTGTAAGGATGTTTGCTAAGGATATTTCTTTCTAAGAGTGTTATAAGAGGGAGAGAGAAGGGGAAGGAACAAAGATTGAAGAAAAGAAATGGAAAAAGAGAAAGGAAAGGTTGGAAACGAAAGGAGAGAAACAAAAAAGGAGACTCAATAGGGCTTTGCGGTCCTATGCCTACGTATTCCCTTGTGCAATGGGAAAGTCAGAGTCAACGTAGTTCGAAGGACTACGGGTAAGAAAATGGGAAGTTTGCTCGTTAGGATTATCGCAATCCTATGTCTACATATTCTCAACGGGTATGAGAAATCAGAGCGTCCGTAGTTCGTGGTACTACGATTTGGTGGTGTTTTTTAAGGACGATGTCATCGTGCGCATTCTAGCAGTTAGGTGCATTGCAGCTCGCTCGTGGAGTCTTATGTGTTACTTGTTTATGGTAGAACGAATGTAACATGCTCTTTTTGAAAAGGTTGATTTTTTCCATCAAGGCAAGATGTTACATTTGATTTGTGAAAGTTGATTTTAGGGGGTGAAATAAGTTCTCAGATAGGATCCCCATGCGGGTAGTACCCAATTCTTTATCTCAAAAGATTTATTATGAAAATTGTATTGTGAATATAGTTGCGTCTTCGTATTGAAAGACGAGTATTGAGACCACACACTCTAAAGTGAGCATCCTAATACTCAGAGAGGAAGAAGTCTTCACTCAATCCTCTCTCTTTAGTTCAATACAAAGAGAATCTTATTCTCTTATTTAAGACGTTTTGATTTTGAATGGTAAGTGCTTTATGACAGTGAACCCTAATGGTAATGTCAAGCACCCAGGATAGGACAAGGCCTTCGCGTAACCACTCCACAACCATCCAAGTTTATTAAGAAAAGAAGTTTCGAAAATGCACTTGGTACAAGACCAAGGTTTTTAGACTCAAGGAGACAAAAGAAAGAGAGAAAAGGCCTTGAAAGAATGGGTGGGGAATAGAGCAACGTAGGTTGATGGCGATGCACAATGCAATCGACTTATAAGGGAGAAATACATACAAGGTTAGTGTGGGGTTTAAAGGAAAATATAAGAGATGAGAATGAGAAGAGAAGAGAATCCCTAAGGTATAAACCAAGTTAATGGATTTTGAAAAATGACTTGACATTGGATCAAGCCTTATTTGTTCTTTATTTTGAAAAGGTGATCTAGCCTAGTTCTTAACAATCAAGCAGGCAAGCATAAAAAGAGACTAAGTTATTACATTGTAATGGGGGAGAGGGAGACATAATACCTACCAAGGGGGGAAATGAGATGTAAGGTATGAAATAAGTAGAGAAATGCAACAAGTGTGAAAGAAACAAGTCATCAATAACCCATTTCAAACAACCAAAGCAAGAGGACTCACTCAAACCAAATAAGAAGGAATAAGAAAACATGCAAGACAACCCATGTTTCCAACTTAAATCAAAGAAACAAAGAGGCATACAAGTGAACATTCATACACATTTGAATCATCTAAACATGCTCAAAGAAGTCACACAACAACACTCAAGCATTTAGGCAAAACTGTACACGCCTGAATAAGTTAACAACATATCAACTATGATAAAACCAAGACAAAGTGATTCAAGTAAGATGAAAAACAATCAAGGTCAGAACCTAAATCACATCAAGGCCAACACATTTCAAATATGAGAAAAGATGCACAAGAGCATTCATCATGAATCAAAGCAAAAGTTAAGCACATGTAAACACTTAGCTCATGAAAATAAAGCAACACTGATCAAGCTTATGTAATTAAATCATGTGAGCATGAGAGGTTAGAAGTAAACACAAGCATTTCAATGTGTATTCAACACCAAGACATCAAAGAAGTTAAATGAGAATCAATCACAAATCATGAGCAAAGAACTAGGCATGCATCATTCATTATCAACCTTAAAAGGATTCAAACATTCACATACAAGCAAAGGAGTTAAAAAGGCAATCCATACATAATGAATCAAAATAAATCAGAAGCTCAAACATAACTTTTCAAGTTAATTAAGATCACCAAACATCAAATGGATTCATGCAAGAACAATGCTAAAAAAAACTAGGTCAAAGTATGCACAATATCACGGTCAAAACATCCATCAACTTGACATAGCATTCTAAAATAGAAAAATGACCCAATAAATTCAAACTAAAAGCTCAAACTCATGTTCATACACTTAATTGTGTGTGTACAAAAGTCTGCTAAATGAATGGCACAAGAACATACACAAAACCAACCCACAAGCTTAGGGTATCTCACAAGTCGAGCACAAATCGAGGGTTACAAATAATCAAATGAAAAGCATATCAAATAGCACCATCAATGCTCATCAAAAGCATCCAAACATCACTACATCATATGTCAAAACATAACAAAAAATTGGCTCAAGGAAAGGTACACAAGGCATCAAAAACCTAAGCCTTAATCTATGGGAAAAAGTGGAAATACCTTTTTAAAAATAAATCAAAATAAAATAGAAAAATAATTTAAAAATAAAAAATTAAAGTCATTAAAATGTCTAAGAGACCTTTTTTTGTGATTTTTAGTATAGAAGGAAAACTAAAAAATAAAATAAAATCAAATGAGAAGAAAAATGAAAATAAAAAAGAAGAAACAAGGGAATGAGGGTGTGGCAGAAAAAATCAGAACAACTGAAGTGTAGTGTGCACGCTGATGGGCATAAAATGAAGTGGTGTGAAAAGCAAGCGCGTTAGGCCCATACTCAACTCAATCCATAAACAAAAAAAAAGACACGCCACACAACATTCATTAAAAGACGTGGCGCTTAGTCAGCACCACCTGGAGGGTCAAAGAGTCAGCCTTTGGCCAACCTATCCAAAAACCCTAGACGTCGGAGCAAAGCTCTGGTCGTCTTCTCCGGGCAGCTCGTCGGAGACGCAGGTCCAAACCTCATTATAACGAGCAAGCGAGTACACTATCCTACCCAGTTTTCCATGTAGATCCCATATATGGCATTCATTTCCATTTTTAAACACCAAATGCATTAAATCTAGCCACGGAAATCATACACTCAAACTAAAATCTCAACAAACAAGCACAACATCACTACATTTTTAATCCATACGATCTCAAAAGCTTAAAAATGGAAACCACAAGCTTAAACACACGTAAAATGCAAGAGAACTAGGGTGAAAATGTTTTACCAAATGGTGAGCTCGGGTACCCTTTGAACTTGCTCAAATCTTCCACAACTTTCTTCCTCTAGCTCCAAGAACCCCAGGGATGAAGATGGAAGCAAGAAATGAGATGAAAAATGCTTGAAGATTGAGATTCAAATAGAGAGATTTTGAGAGTGAGAGAGAGCATTAGGGTTCTGATTTTTGAACCAAATGAAGTGTCTCCCTCTTCTCTTCAGGTTTTTGTGACTTTATATTAAGGTTTAGTGTGGTTAAAAATGGATTACTGTGGTTAAAAGAGGTGGTTAATGATTTGTGTAAAAATTGAAAAATGAATGGTGGATGATGGCGTGGTACGCATGACACATGGTATATGTTGTCATAGTTGTCCTTTTGTGGAGTGGAATCAGAATGGAATCAGGATGGTGAAGGAAACATCTTGGAGAGCAAGTTTTCCTTCTTTTCCACTTTTGGTAACATGACTCAAAAAGGTACATGATGGAAAAATAGCATGTTTTGCTTGGAATGGCAATGTTTAGAGTGGCATTTTGGTGAAGTATACGCATGACTGTGTAACAAGGAACATGCTGCATGAGATTTGTTCATATTGCATGAAAAAATATTCAAGAATGAAGCCTTGAAAATAAGTCACATGACCAACTTTAATCAACAATATATTGCTAGGTTTTAATCCAAAATGTGAGATCCTTAGCTCAAATTAAACTAGGGAGAATAATGATCAAATTTCATGTTCAAAATGAATTAAAACAAAGTTTGGATCAATGAGAAAAATGGAGTTGAAATTGTTTCCACAATTATGTCACAAATGTTTCTAAGTTATGGATTTTGCCATCTTTGAAAACCTTGACTTTGAAGCCACCTATCTTGAGTTCTATTGATCCAATGAAGGAGATCTTGTTATCCATGGAAATCTTGGAATAAAAGGAACAAACTTCATGTGGAAAGAAAATTGATTTGAAGCTTGGAAGTCCATATAAAATGTACTTGAAGTTGACCTCAAAAAGTTGTACATCTTGATCATCCTAACTTTAAGACCACATAACTTGAATTGTGTTGATCCAATGGAGGAGTTCTTGGTATGGATGGAAACCTTGGATAACACTTAAAACTTTCATGTTGCAAGGAAAATGAATTGGAGCCTAGAACCATGAGAAAGAAAGCTTTGAAAATTCTCCCTCCAAGTTAAAATTCTATATTTAGAAAAATTCTAAGTGGCAAGTTCCAAAATCTTGTTTTTCATAACTTTAAGCCCTCATAACTTGAAATCCATGCATTTTTTTAGAATCCACCCATATTGGCAAAGTTGTAGTATGAGAAATGCTCTTCAAATTGATCTTTGGATCAAGGAAAATGGATGTCTGGATTGTGAGTTATGCCCTCGCCAAGTTGGCACCAAATTAGGTTTTTCTTCATGTCTTAGAAAAAAATTTCAACCTCAATCTTGGTAATTTCTCCTGATTAAATGATTCCACTCATTTTCCCTTTATCAAAATTCATGAGATCATAGATGATGACTTGAGAAGCCCATGTTTGACTTGGAATCCCAAGAGTTAACTTTTATGAAGGCAACAATTGACTTTTGGCCAGATGAATCTAAAACTTCCTCTATTCACTTGAGAAGTTCTTGATATGAATTTTGATGAACCAAGATGCTTGTATGGATGCCTTGCGGTGTACTTTGAACCATGGAGACATGTTTCGCTTGAGTATCCTCAGTGGACTTGAGAGCACATTTTTAAGATAGGAGGTGGCAGACTCAAGAAGGCTTATAGGGAGTGAATCCTGACCAAGCTAACTTGAAAGTCCACCCAATCAATAGAGGTACCCTTTTGGAATTACTGATGTTAAGCGAACAAGTCGTGAAAACATTAATTTTTCCACTGGGCACCCGTGAAACCGAGGATTAGTAAACATTTAACCATTTGGACATTTTAGGACGTAGCGCGGTGACTATCGAGAATAGTCGATAAGCGATACTACACTCAAATGAGATTCATCTTAGGGATATTACAGCTCTCACAAGTCAGTCGGTTTGCTGGTAATATTTTTGGAGGGGTCATGATTTTGGGAACCTTGTTAGAACCCGTTCTACAGGTACACAAAAGAAAACCTAGTACATTCCTTTGGGATGGGTAGACCCGTGGCCTCATACTCGTGACGATAAACCCTTAAAACCCATGTTTTCATATATTTGTGTTTGCTGCATTCATGCATTCATGCATCCATAAAAAACTATCAAAAAAAATTTCTCAAAATTTTTCAAAAGAACTAAAAACAAAAAGGTGTTGCAAATATCAGAAACCGCGTTATGGATTTTGGTAGAAGAAAACTTCAGAAGTACACCTTCAGAAATCCAAAACTTGAAGACCTGAGAAGATTAGGAAGGTTGATTACTGATCCAAAAGTCTTCAGAGCTAAGTATGGTGGATTCTTATACCTTTTAAAGGTCAATATGGTGGAAGGAGTCTTATCTACATTGGTTCAGTTTTATGATCCAGTATACCATTGCTTCACATTTCCAGATTATCAGCTCACTCCAACATTGGAAGAATACTCTCATTTGATTGATTTACCCATCACTGATCAGGATCCATTCTCTGGGCTGGAAGAAATTCCTAAAGATCAAATCATTACAAGAGTCACCTCTTCAGAAATATCAGATATCAAAACTCACATGACCACTAAGGGAGGAATTCAAGGTCTACCAGCTAGGTTTCTGTTGGAAAAATCCCTATACTTTGCTAGTATAGGAAACATAGTTGCTTTTGAGGATAACTTTGTTCTACTTACTTATGGATTATTCCTTTTCCCCGACATTGACAATTTCGTCAACATCAACGCTATCAAGATATTCTTAATTGGGAACCCAGTCCCAACTTTACTGACAAATGCTTACCACTTAGTGCATTTAAGGAACTTGTACAGTAGAGGAATGATTACATATTGTGTACCCTTACTCTACAAATGGTTTATTTCCCACTTACCCAAATCCGCTGCTATTTGGGATCTCAAAAGTGGTATGCGATGGTCGCAAAAGATTATGTCCCTCACCCACTCCGACATAGATTGGTACAATCGGGTCTATGACGGAATAAAAATCGTTGACAAATGTGGAAGTTTTCCCAATGTACCCCTCATCGGTACTAAAGGAGGGATCTATTATCATCCAGTCTTAGCTCGTCGTCAGCTTGAATACCCGATGAGGGATGTACCTTACAACATTCATCTGGAAAGTATTTTCTTCAAGGAAGGAGAAAATGACAGAGAACTCAAAGAAGAAATTGTGCATGCCTACCATCATGTTCATAAGAAAGGAAGAAAATCTCTGGGAAAACCAAACTACATCTCCGCAGAGCCTTATCTCTGATGGGTACAAACTAGAGCCATCAAGTTAAAAATGTCTTACCCTCGTCAGGAAGTATTTCCCTTGAAAAAGTATATCTTCTACTTCATGAGTGACACAGAGAAACTGCAGGTCACTTTCAACAAAACTCAACGTGAAAAGAACTTTTGGAGGAACAAGTATCAAATTGTCAGCTTCAAGTGCATAAAGATTCAAGAGTTACTGAAAGAGAAAGATGCTCTGATTTAAATACTAGAGCAACATGCTATAGAAAGTTAAGAGGAATAGAGGAGTTTACTCTCTCCTTTCACCTGGCAAAGGATCATCGACCTGACAACAGTTGAGGAGACCTGATCAAAGAAGCGAAAAGGGAGTCAGCAGCCAGCATCTGAACCTTTGTCAGAGATTCCTTAGAATTCATAAGCCTAATTTTCCTTCCCGCACTTTGTAAAATAATGTACTTTTCCCTGTAAGATATTGTAATCCTTTGAATTCAATAAAAAGTTTCCATCGCAGTATGATATTTGTAACACAATTGTTAAAAGTTCTTTTGAAACCAAAACAAAAAGATCATTCTCATATCATTCATCATTCTTGCATTACACATCTTGGTCATAAAGTCTCACACATGTGTCGCACTTTAGAGTCAAACTATCTCATTTGTACAATACTCGGGCCAATCGGCAAAAGAAAATGGATGATCTTGAGGAGGAAAATAGCGAGCTAAGAGAGGAGGTTAACAATCTGAAGGAAAGTTTGGAAAGACTCAACGACATGATTGAATCCCTGTCAGTAACTCAAGATCAATCACCTCAAAGGACTGTAATCTCAGAAATTGTGTCTACACTAACATTTGAGATACACGTCAGTCTTCCGCAGTACAACATGCCTAAAGGTTTTCCCTGGGGCATGCCTTTCGATTTCATACCTGAGGAATATATACCACCGGTCACTGAAGACCTACGAGCCACAGCCGGAACCTCCAAACTTGAAGGTTACAAAATTCAGGTGAACGAAGATGCAAAGGCTACGACAAAGAATCTTGTACCTGAAGGTTACAAACTTCAGGTCACCGAAGCACCAAGAGTTACCGCAGTAATGTCTATACCACAACCTATGATACATATTATCCCAGAGAAACATATTCTTCAGACCACCCCTGTCAAGGATGAAGAAGTATACGAAAGAATGAATGAATTCCAAGAACGGTTCTTGGAAATGCTGAAAGAACTACATGCCATTCGCAGACATAACTTGTTTGGCAAAGATGCCGCTGACCTCTATTTAGTACCAAATGTCAAAATACTGCACAAGTTTAAGGTGCTCGACTTTGAGAAATTCAAAGGCAACTCTTGCCCTCAAAATCACTTGGTAATGTACGCTCGGAAGATGTCTACCCAGACAAAAAACCAACAGCTACTAATCCATTACTTTCAAGACAGTTTAACTGGTGCCGCGCTTAAATGGTACATGGGGTTAAACTGTACAAAGATCGGTACTTTTAGAGATCGTGGGGAAGCCTTTGTTCAGTAGTACAAATACAATTTGGATATGGCACCCGACATAGATCAACTCAGAGCTATGTCCCAAGAAGATAAAGAAAACTTCTAGGAGTACGCTTAAAGATGGCGTGAAATCGCCGCCCAGATTCGTCCTCTTCTCGAGGAGAAAGAAATGACGAAATTCTTATTGAAAACATTAAGTTCATTTTATTATGACTGAATGGTCGCCGGTGCACCTTGTGATTTTACCGAGATGGTAAACATGGGGGTACGCCTTGAGGAAGCAGTCCGAGAAGGTCGATTGGTTAAGAACATAGAACCGTCCAGTAGTAGCAAGAGATACGGGAGTGTTTTCTAAAAAAAGAAAGAGCAAGACATCAGTAATATCTCGTAGGGTAAGAAAAGGCGAAGGTATCAACCTCGACAGGTAGAAACAATATCTCCTGTTATCAACTCAGTGCCGATCCCGGCATATCAACCACATGTTGCTCAGAAACAGCTAAATCAACAATAGTATCAGCAAAGGCAGCAACAACCTCTTCAACAGGCTCGCCCGTAATACAATAACAATAATCGTTTTCCCCGATCACCAGGGTTTGGCCCCATACCAATGTTATATGCAGAACTATTCCTACTTTTTCTATCAAAGGGGCACGTTCAAACCATGACTCCTCTCACAGTACCAGACAATCCCCCTTATTGGTTCAAGGCTGATCAATCTTGCGCTTATCATCAAGGAGGACCGGGGCATGGCATTGAGAACTGCCCCAACTTCAAATCTGACGTACAAAGGCTCATCAAAAATGGAGTTTTATCTTTAAAATATACGAATCTGAATGTTCAAACAATCTTGTTGCCACAACATGAAAAAGATTCAGTAAACTTGATAAATGAAAGACCTGATAGCAGTTATCAAATTCACGATGTACACCTACTAAGAACAAATCTGTTAAAAATGCATTACGGACAAAGCGGGTATGGCCATGTGCCATCTCATAACTATCATCAATGCGACATTTGTTCCAAGAAGAATCAAGGGTGCATCATTGTACAAGCAGCTCTTCAAAAATAGATGGATCTAGGCTGGATCCAAGATCACAGGATTCGTGGAATAAATATGGTCTATGGACGTCCAGGAATTATTCAAAATCATGACATCCGTGCAATGAATGTCAATCTAGTGGCAATGCACTCAAGGCAAAGTCAGTATCACAATTTACCACTGCATAACTATAACGCTTTCCTAATTTGCTCAATAGACAACCAAGGATGTTCTTTTGTACAAGATGCCCTCCAGCGTCAAATGGATCTAGGATGGATCTAAGACTACCATGGAAGTGAAAATGACTAGGTCAACATGGTTTAGATTTTCGACATTCGTTTAACGAATACCAGCTTGGTAGAGTTACATGCCAAACAAGCCAGACTTGGTTATCTGTCATCACATAATTATCAGGACTGCAAAGATTTCTCCAAAAATGATCAAGGTAGCGCACTTGTACAAAGAACTCTTCAGCATCTGTTGGACCATTGGTGGCTTCCAATCTACCAGGATGAAAACACACATCGAGTTAGCATAACCAATGGAAATCTGGACAGACACCAAAGCTGTGAGATCCGCTTGATGGAAACAGAAGTGGTAAAGATGCACTGCATACAGAGTGGATATGGCCGTTTGCTACCTCACAATTATGAACGTTGACGAATATGTTCAGAAAATAGCCAAGGGTGCTACATTGTGCGAGTAGCTCTCCAAAATCAAGTAGACTAAGGGGAAACCCAATTGTGCCTAAATTCTCAGTCAATAAATATGGTACAAGGTTGCCCAGAGTAGCATGCAGTTTATGACATTAAAAACATTGAAACGTCATTGGTAAAAATTCACAAATGCCTGTGCAGACTTGACTATTTTGGTCGAAGTCGCCATGATCACTCAACTTGCAGAAAATGTCGCAGAAGGCAACATGGTTGCCTCCTTGCCCAAAAAGAGATTCAAGAACTGTTGGACAAAAGAACCATCACAGTTTTCAATGAAAGAGAGTCTGTTAATTATGGAATTAACAAGGATGTTTTCACCATAATTCCTCTGCTCAATGAGCCAAAGCGCTTATAAAATCACTTTCGACAGTGGAAAAATTTCCAACATCCCCGAGCTGGAACCGATTAAGGTTACTTATGACAGTCGAAAGACCCAAATAACCCCTTTGGTCATCTACTTGCCAGGCCCACTTCCATACGAGTCTGAGAAAGCTATTATGTATAAGTATGGTGCAACCATAATAGAAGATGGAAAAGAAGTCCCACTGCCATCCATTGTCAACATTGCTGATATCTGGCGGGTCACCCGAAGCGGTCGAATCTTAAAAAAAGGAGTTGGAGAGCTTGTAAAAGAAAAGAACCTCAAACTGAAGTTCCTAACCAGTAAGCTGGTCAATCAAGCAACACAACGCCTGTGAAAAATAACGATGAAATTTTAAAACTCATCCAGAGAAGTGAATACAACATTGTGGATCAACTATTACAAACTCCTTCTCGAATATCCGTGTTATCTCTCCTGCTCAGTTCAGAAGCTCAAAGAGAAGTTCTACATAAAGTCTTGGAACAAGCCTTTGTAGAACAAGATATAACAGGGGGTCAGTTTGACATCATTATTTCCAACATCACTTCCTGCAATAATTTGGGTTTCAGTGATGAAGAACTTCCAGAGGAAGGCAAAAATCATAACATGGCACTCAATATCACAGTCAATTTCCAGGATGATGATTTAGCCACTGTACTCGTAGACACAGGTTCATCCTTGAACGTCATGCCAAGGTCAACTCTGGTACGATTATATTTTCAAGGCATCCCCATGGGAGGTAGTGAAATCATAGTCAAATCTTTTGACGGATCCAGGAAGACAGTTATTGGCGAAGTCGACCTTCCCGTAACCATTGCTCCCCACACTTTCCAAGTCACCTTTCAAGTCATGGACATCTGAGCAGCATACAATTGTTTATTGGGACGACCTTGGATACATGAAGCAGAGGCATCAAGTTCTTAAGGCAAAGATAAAATGTTCGTGTGGTTTTGTTTCTTGGGATTTAAGTGTTTGCCTCGAAAATTAGAAAACAACCGCTGGTGTCCTAATTTGTGAAAATTAGTTTACTAGCAGGATCGACCATGCAAATCCTAGGACAATGTGCTTTAAAAATGTTGACAATTTATGTAAAAATCAAACCTTTTGTGCATTGAATTTATCATTGTTTTCACAAACTAATGTATTTCGACTGAAAAGTAATAAAGACTTCGCTTTTGAAAGAAATGGTAAAAATGTAAGTAAATTGGAAGAATGAAATTTCAGAAATGTAAAGGGAATTGTAAATGAATAACTTAAGACTTCATTAAAATGCAAGTAATAAAACTGGTGTTTTTCAAACGTAAATTTTCTCAGTAACTACTCTTTTCTCTCACACGGTTACTTTGAGTATTCTTGAGTAACTTGTACAAATTTGGAAACGGACACGGAAATCTAACACTATGACTTTCTATTTATATACAAGAAAAATAACTGTCGATAACAGCTATTTTCCTTAATGATGACAAATGGCATCCTGCATGCCTTCACGTCCTGGATGTATTCCACGCGTCTGATTTCAAACGAATCTCCCTCCTAAATTTGTATTTCAAAAATGTCCGTCGAACATACCCTTTTCACCAGGTTGTCGAAGCTTTTCCCATACTCAGAAAAAATCTCCAAATATCTTACTCCAATTCAACACTCATTTTTGACTGATATACTCTTTTTAGGACTAAACCCATGTCGAAATAACCTGGCAAATTCTTAAACTCATTTCAAGAACAAACATTCAGGCGTCGAAAACTGCAGCTTACAAATTGCCCCCCAGAAAATGCATTTTCGACAAATTGAGAAAAGCATTTTTTGCCAATACAATTTTACGCCTTCAACAGTTCACCAAACAACTGTTCATATGACTAGACAATTGTGACGTCAGAGTCATCATTGCACTTTTACTGAAACGTCTCTTCAACCCATGTTTCAAGATATTTTCATCATCACTACCCTAGTTCCTAGCAGATCGTGGGTCACAAATTTAACTACTACCGTCTAATCCATCCACTCATAACTGCCACGCGTCCCACGATCTCTCCATTAAATGGAAAAATTCTTGAATTTCAACCGCTTCAGTCCCTTTTCCTCACCACCTATAAATAAGTTAAAAAATTTCTTTTTCACTTTTTCACACTTCTTTCTTTGAGTAAGAACTTTCTTCAACGCAACTTCATCTTCTTCATCTTTCTCTGCATTTTTCTTCTATAATCAATCATGGTGTCTTCTACAACTCCACAAACCATGAGCAAAGATGCCAAAAATTTCAAAGGCCTGTCACCTGTTTACAAGATTCTTGGTCCAAAGGTGGTGTGGAACCAGCAATACATACCAGAGCCTCCCAATGAAGAGGAAAAAAGGCGCATTTACCAGTCACAGGTACTCATTCCTATTCTTATTTCTAGCAAATCACATGCAATGTTAGGACCCTTACCTGATTTATCTCTAGATCCTGTAAAAGTAAAGGAATTCTTTCCAGCTTACCACCGTTACAAACCCATAGCTAATGGAGTTAGGCCTAGAACTGATAAGGAGAAAGTCATAGATGAGAAATCCAAAGTAGATGGCCAAGGATCACCCTCTGAGGAAGCCATAAATCTAGGGTACATGAACAACTTTAGAATCTTTAGGTCTTGTCCTTTGTCGAAAGACCCATCTGATTACTTAGTGTAACACCCATATATATATATATATACATACATCAAAGCATATATTATACATGAAATCCACGTTTGGTACTGAAATATACAATAAGTTCCTAGTGAACACATTATACATATACATGCCCAAAAAGCCTAAATACAAAAATCTATAGCATAGTATATCTACAAAATGTTCCAAAGATAAATACTAAGAACTAGATCAAATAATGATCTCAAAAATCTCCACAACGGAAGCCTTGCCACACAAAAGCTACGATCCGTAAGGAAAGTCAAACAACCTTGTCCTTACCCTTCGCCGAACCTGCAGAACCTGTGATATAAACAACAACAGTGGGGTGAGATACATCAAATCTTAGTGAGTTCCCTATCTTATGGATTCTCTCGGCTTTACAAGGTTCTAAACAAAACCTAACTCAAGTCGGGGAAAAAGGAACTAGACTTTGAGTTCAAACATTTCTGACTAGAGAAACAATCGTGTAAAACACAAAACGACATACAAGTTAAGAATCTTCTCCCCGGCCATCCATACAAGGCAAATACAACGCGGGTCACGGATTCTCAACGTAGATAACTTCTCCCCGGCCATCCCACACAAGGCAAATACAACACGGGTCATGGTTATCTACAGTGGTACTTCTCCCCGCCCAGTCCACACAAGGAGCACTTCAGCACGGGTCCGTGTAACCACTAAGTAACTTCTCCCCGCCCAACCCACACAAGGAGCACTTCAGCACGGGTCACGGTTACTTACTTAATAAATACTTCTCCCCGCCCAGCCCACACAAGGAGCACTTCAGCACGGGTCACGGTATTTATTAAGGCACACACACAACAAATCGGAGGAAAACGATCCCCCACTAATAACTACTTAACAAGGATACTCTTCTAGTATCAATGTAAGCATTGCCGTACGATTCTCTAAGTCATTCTATTGTACTAAGGTTTCCTCGCTCTACCTGTTTCATATTTTAACATGCATATTCAATAACGATTAAATTTATTTTATCAAAACATGGTACAAACAAGTGTTTTTCCTTCACTATCATAAAGAGCATTGGAATAGCTTCCCAACGATACCAAAAATGTTCAAAACGGATAATCAGAACAAAAGTTATGGAAATAACAAGAAATGGTATCACGAAAAACAAAAATTCTGCACTTCCACAGGCCGTACGCGTATTGCCTTGTGCCGTACGCGTACTGCCCAGCTGGCTCGCCCAGCCATACGCGTATTGCCCAAAGTGATACGCGTACGGGAAGAGGCTGATTTCCCTTCAAAATTCCATTTAAAACTCCAATACGCGTATTGCCTCAAACCATACGCGTATTGCCCCCTCCCATACGCGTAACGCCTAAAATTCTTCATTGCCATAAGCGTATTGCCCAAATCAATACGCGTATTACCTTGCGTGATACGCGTATGGGCAGAGGAAACCCAGAAATTTTCCTGCAGAAAAGTTCTGCTACGGTTTTCTAAAAAACAACCCCAAAATTCCATTTTTCCCAATCAAAACACACCAAAACATGTTATAAACATAATAACCAGTATAACACACAGTCAATTATCAAATTTCATCAGTTGGATTACGTTTCTATTGTAAAATTTCTCATTTCTCACACTATCAAAACTAACTCTAAACTCAATAAAATTCTACACTAAAGTGTCTAACTAGAACCCACCTGGATTACAAGATGAGGATGATGAAGCTGAGATGAAAAGATTGGAGATAGGTTGATGATTCAAGTCCTTGAGCTCTTGAGAATTTTTTCCTCTTCTTTTCCTTCCTTTTTCCTTCTCTTCCCTTTCTTTCTCCAAAGTTACTCTCTTTAGCAAATAAGGAAAAGGAAAAAGACATAGAAAAAACAACATTAATTGGTAATACTACTAATTGTCCAAATTATCTCAATTTCACCAATTAATAAAATTCCAAGCTAAATAATATTAATCTAATCAGTCCGAGTTCGTCAGTTTACTCTAATTATTTTATCTAATAATTGCTCAGAGTACACCGGAACCCAGTTGATCATAATAATATTATCCAAAACATTCATAAAATTTCGAGGTATTACATCCTCCTCCCCTTAAATAGAAATTTGTCCTCGAATTAAAAGATTACCTGAACAGATGAGGGTAAGCATCCCGCATCTCCGATTCTAGTTCCCAAGTAGCATCACCCGGATGCGTCACATCCCATTACACCTTCACAAGAGGAATGTCTTTGTTTCTTAACACCTTCGTTTCTCTTCCCACAATACGACTCGGTTGCGGTTCAAAAGTTAAGTCTGCTTCTATTTCCACTGATTCCGGTAGAATTGGCTGAAAAGGATCAGGAACAAACCTTCGGAGCTGAGATACATGAAAGACGTCATACATCTCTGACAGAGAGGGTGGTAAGGCTAATTGGTACGCGACTTCACCAATCCTTTCTAAGATCTGATACGGTCCTACATATCTTGGACTTAACTTACGTGACTTAAATGGTCCTTTTAATCTCAATCTCGGAGTAACTTTCAAAAATACATGGTCACCTTCTTCAAATTCCAAGGGTCTCCTACGATTGTCCGCGTAACTCTTTTGACGATCTTGTGCTTGCTTCACTTTCTCGCGGATCATTCGAATCTTTTCCGTAGTCTCTTGGATAATGTCGGGTCCCAAAATTCTATCTTCACCAACTTCCGCCCAACACAACGGTGTTCTACACTTCCTACCATACCATGCTTCGTAAGGAGCCATGCTGATGCTCGCATGGTAACTATTATTATAAGAAAACTCAATTAATGGTAAAATTTCCTTCCAATTTCCTCTACTCTCTAGTACACAAGCCCTTAACATATCCTCCATTGTCTGTATGGTTCGCTCAGTCTGACCATCCGTCTGAGGATGATTCGACGCGCTCGAACGCAACTTCATACCCATCGCTTGTTGAAAAACCTTCCAAAACCTTGAAGTGAACTTCGGATCCCTATCGGACACAATACTTGAGGGAACACCATGCAATCGCACAATTTCAGCAATAAACAACCTTGCAAGGTGACTTGCCTTGTAAGTAGTCTTTACGGCTAAGAAATGCGCAAATTTCGTTAGTCGATCTACAATCACCCAAATAGAGTCATAACCACGCCGCGTACGGGGTAAACCTACTGCAAAGTCCATAGAAATACTATCCTATTTCCATACCAGAATTTCTAAAGGTTGCAACAAGCCACCCGGTCTTTGGTGTTCGATCTTCACTTGTTGGCACACCGCACATTCCGACATATACACCGCAATATCCTTTTTCATCCCGGACCACCAATAGTCCCTCTTTAAATCTTGATACATCTTTAAAGATCCCGGATGTATAGTAAAAGCACCCTTATGCGCTTCTTCCAAAATCCTCCTTTTTAACTCAGTGTTATCCGGAACACAAATCCTTTGATTAAATAAAATAATTCCGTCGGTAGCTCGCACAAAACCCGGTTGTACTAACATTTCTTGTAACTTCTCATCTAACCCTTGTTCTTGTTGGATTTCTTCCCTAAGAGTAGAATTGATATTCAAATTTCCCATGATCACACCATTAGAAGTCCAAACAAACTGAAGATTTAGATCTCGAAATTTTTCTAATAAAGTATACTCTAGCATCATCAACTCAGCATTATGCAACACCTTCCTACTCAATGCATCTGCCACTTTATTGGCTTTACCCGGGTGGTATTTTAGCTCCAAGTCATAATCCTTCAAATACTCCATCCACCTCCTTTGACGCATGTTCAACTCTTTCTGGTCAAAGAGGTACTTTAAGCTCTTGTGGTCGCTAAACATCTCAAAACGTACACCATACAAATAGTGACGCCACACTTTCAAAGTAAATACAACTACCGCCAATTCTAAATCATGCGTTGGATAATTCTCTTCATGGACTTTCAACTGTCGAGAAGCATAAGCCACTACATGTCCATCTTACATTAACACACCTCCTAGTCCTATCTTCGATGCATCACAATATACCTCGTACGACTTGCTAGGATCCGGAATAACCAAAACAGGAGCGGTCATCAATCTTTCTTTCAAACTCATAAAACTTCTTTCACAAGCCGAATCCCACTCATACGAACAATCCTTTCGAGTAAGTCTCGTCATTGGTAAAGCCAGTTGCGAAAAACCTTTGATAAACCTTCTGTAATACCCTGCCAATCCCAAGAAACTTTTAACTTCAGAAGCATTCTTCGGTCTCTCCCAATTAATCACTGCTTCCACTTTTGATGGATCAACCGCTACACCTCCCTGAGATATGACATGACCAAGAAAATTAACCTCAGACATCCAAAACTCACACTTACTTAACATAGCAAAAAGTTGCTTTTCTTGCAATACCGACAAGACAATTCTCAGATGTTCTCCGTGCTCTTGAGGATCACGAGAATAGATAAGAATGTCATCAATGAAAATCACCACAAATTGGTCCAGGTAAGGTTGAAATATCCGATTCATATAATCCATGAAAACTGCCGGAGCATTCGCCACACCGAAAGGCATCACCAAAAATTCATAATGACCATAACGGGTTCTAAACGCAGTATTTGGTACATCTGCACTCTTCACACGAATCTGATGATAACCCGACCGTAAATCAATCTTCGAGAACACACAGGCTCCTTTCAATTGATCTAACAGATCGTCTATCCTTGGTAATGGGTATTTATTCTTGATGGTGACCTTATTCAACTGACGGTAATCGATACACAACCGCATTCCACCATCCTTTTTCTTTACCAACAACACTGGAGCTCCCCAGGGCGAAACACTTGGGCGAACAAAATGCTTAGCCATCAGTTCTTCCAACTGATCCTTTAGTTCTCTTAATTCAAGTGGTGCCATCTGATATGGAGAAACGGATATTGGAGCCGTTCTCGGTATCAGGTCAATAGAGAATTCCACTTCCCTCTCCGGAGGAAGAGAGGTGACATCCTCGGGAAAAACTTCAGGAAACTCACAAACTACCAGAATACTCAAAACTTGAAGGTTGCTGCTCTTTTCCTTAGTAAGAACCAAAAGAACAGACTTTTCCATTTCAAACAAGAAATTAATCATTCCAACCGTACCTCCCAAAATAGTAGTTAACACATCCCTTGGAGTAGCCTCATCGGATGGAATAATGATTAGCTTTTCCTCACACCCAATAAACACCGAATTAGCAGAAAGCCAATCCATCCCCAAAATGACATCAACTTTCTTAAGCGGTAAACAGATAAGGTCGATCTGGAAAAATCTATCATTCACAAAAAAAACACAATTTTCACACATCAATGGTGTCTCAACCATTTCATCCATGGAGGTAGTGACACCATAGAAGGAAACAAAGGAACAACTTGCAATCCAAGTCGCTTCACACATTGCGTTGACACAAAAGAATGCGTTACCCCATAATCAAATAAAACAAAACAAGGATGTCCATTTATGAAACACGTTCCCGCAATCAAGGAGTTATCATTCTTTGTCTTCCTTGCATCTAAGGTATAAACCCTCCCGGTATTCCGTCATTACCCTTGGCCTTTACTTTGAGTACAATCTCTATCCATATGACCCAAACCATTACAATTATAACACCTAAAATTCCCGTCGACACACTTCCCAAAATGACGTTTGTTGCACACTTTACACAGAGGAATAACATTAGGTCTATCAACTTGCTTTCCTTTGAAAGCTGGTGATCTTGGCCCAAACTGTTGACTTGCTCTTCCATGATCACCTTGATTTACCCTACTTGCAACACTTTCCGCTTGCACTTTCATCAAACTATGCTCCGCCACATAACATTGTCTTAGAACTTCTGCATAAGTAGTAAATTCCCTCTGAGAGACACTATGAGATATTTCCGCTTTTAGTCCAAAAAGAAACTGATCTATTTTCCACCGTTCATCCGGAGCATACATAGCCTGCCTAGAATAAGCAGCCATATTCTCAAACTTTTCAGCATAACTGGCCACAGACATATTACCCTGTCTTAACTGTTGAAATTCAAACTCTTTCTGAGTCCGCAAGGAGCTAGGGAAATATTTCTCCATAAAAGTTACCTTGAATTGTTCCCAGACCTTGGGCACACCCTAAATAGTCATAAGAGCTGACACACTCTCCCACCACCTCATGGAAGGACCCTTCAAAGAATGCGAAGAAAAAACCACTTTATTCTCCTTGGTACAAGGCACTATCAAGAAAATCCTTTCCATACCTGAAATCCATTCGTGAGCCTTTACAGGATCTAATCCGCCATGAAATTCCGGAGGATTCATGCGGGAGAAATCCCGAAAAGTCCCACCTATCACTTCTGGAACAACCACCTGAGGATGCAGACCCTCATTGAATTGTTGGACCATTTGCTGCATAAACTGATTCTGCTGTTGCTGCATCTGTTGCATAAACTGATACAGAGGAGCATTCCTATCGCCGACCGGCGGATTCGTCCCAGCTGGAGTAGTTCGGGGCCTACCACGGTTATTTCTGCGCCCGTCAGCCATGTTCCTGAATGTCATACAAATAGGATTAAGTTGATCAGGCTCAATACCATAAATATAACACATAAGACCAAAGGCGACACCACGTATATGAAACGGAAAGAAAAACTTATTCTATTTCATGGCTAGGTCGAAGATACGACCTGCTCTGATACCAACTGTAACGCCCATATATATATACATACATCAAAGCATATATTATACATGAAATCCACGTTTGGTACTGAAATATACAATAAGTTCCTAGTGAACACATTATACATATACATGCCCAAAAAGCCTAAATACAAAAATCTACGGCATAGTATATCTACAAGATGTTCCAAAGATAAATACTAAGAACTAGATCAAATAATGATCTCAAAAATCTCCACAACGGAAGCCTTGCCACACAAAAGCTATGATCCGTAAGGAAAGTCAAACAACCTTGTCCTTACCCTTCGCCGAATCTGCAGAACCTGTGATGTAAACAACAACAGTGGGGTGAGATACATCAAATCTCAGTGAGTTCCCTATCTTATGGATTCTCTCAGCTTTACAAGGTTCTAAACAAAACCCAACTCAAGTCGGAGAAAAAGGAACTAGACTTTGAGTTCAAACATTTCTGACTAGAGAAACAATCGTTCAAAACACAAACGACATACAAGTTAAGAATCTTCTCCCCGGCCAGCCATACAAGGAAAATACAACGCGGGTCACAGATTCTCAACGTAGATAACTTCTCCCCGGCCAGCCCACACAAGGCAAATACAACACGGGTCACGGTTATCAACAGTGGTACTTCTCCCCGCCCAGCCCACACAAGGAGCACTTCAGCACGGGTCATAGTAACCACTAAGTAACTTCTCCCCGCCCAGCCCACACAAGGAACACTTCAGCACGGGTCATGGTTACTTACTTAATAAATACTTCTCCCCGCCCAGCCCACACAAGGAGCACTTCAGCACGGGTCACGGTATTTATTAAGACACACACACAATAAACTGGAGGAAAACGATCCCCCACTAACAACTACTTAACAAGGATACTCTTCTAGTATCAATGTAAGTATTGCCGCACGATTCTCTAAGTCATTCTATTGTACTAAGGTTTCCTCGCTCTACCTGTTTCATATTTTAACATGCATATTCAACAACGATTATATTTATTTTATCAAAACATGGTACAAACAAGTGTTTTTCCTTCACTATCATAAAGATCATTGGAATAGCTTCCCAACGATACCAAAAATGTTCAAAACGGATAATTGGAACAAAAGTTATGGAAATAAAAAGAAATGGTATCACGAAAAACAAAATTCTGCACTTCCACTGGTCGTACGCATATTGGCTTGTGTCATACGCGTACTGCCCAGCTGGCTCGCCCAGCCATACGCGTATTGCCCAAAGTGATACGCGTACGGGCAGAGGCTGATTTCCCTTCAAAATTCCATTTAAAACTCCAATACGCGTATTGCCTCAAACCATACGCGTATTGCCCTCTCCCATACGCGTAACGCCTAAAATCCTTCATTGCCATACGCGTATTGCCCAACTCAATACGCGTATTGCCTTGCGTGATACGCGTATGGGTAGAGGAAACCCAAAAATTTTCCTGCAGAAAAGTTCTGCTACGGGTTTCTAAAAAACAACCCCAAAATTCCATTTTTGCCAATCAAAACACACCATAATATGTTATAACATAATAACCAGTATAACACACAGTCAATTATCGAATTTCAGCAGTGTGATTACGATTTTATTGCAAAATTTCTCATTTCTCACACTATCAAAACTAACTCTAAACTCAATAAAATTCTACACTAAAGTGTCTAACTAGAACCCACCTGGATTACAAGATGAGGATGATGAAGCTGAGATGAAAAGATTGGAGATAGGTTGATGATTCAAGTCCTTGAGCTCTTGAGAATTTTTTCCTCTTCTTTTCCTTCCTTTTTCCTTCTCTTCCCTTTCTTTCTCCAAAGTTACTCTCTTTAGCAAATAAGGAAAAGGAAAAAGACATAGAAAAAACAACATTAATTGGTAATACTACTAATTGTCCAAATTATCTCAATTTCACCAATTAATAAAATTCCAAGCTAAATAATATTAATCTAATCAATCCGAGTTCGTCAGTTTACTCTAATTATTTTATCCTATAATTGCTCAGAGTATACCGGAACCCAGTTGATCATAATAATATTATCCAAAACGTTCATAAAATTTTGGGGTATTACACTTAGCCTGGCTAACAAAAATTGAGGTAGCCAAAGCTGATACTTGGAAAACTATGGGCATCTTCGACCTTATCCAGCTGTCAAAAGTAGGACCTGGATATTGTCCATCTATACTTTTAGATTCCCTTTACTTCTGGGACAACACCTTTAACAATTTCCATCTTCCTTGTGGAATGATCACCCCCACCCTTTTCGACGTAGCGGCCATAACTGGCCTTAGCCCACTAGGAGTGGATTATGACCCCAACCTTCTGTCTGATGACTCCATAGGCTTCGACACAAATAAGGCTAACTTCGCAGCCTATATTGCCAATTACCATGACAAGGAGACTAAAGAAGTCTATGATCAAGAGCATGTAGCCTTCTTAGCCCTCTGGCTGTCGAGATGCGTCTTTTGCTCCAGATCTCTTCAAGTTGCGAAATGCTATATTACCATGGCGAATCAACTTCACGATGGACATCAATTGTGCCTCAGTGAGATCATCCTGGCGAATCTCTATGAATCTCTTGGCGAAGGGGTTACTCTACTGAAAACTATCAAGGACAAAGGAAGTCTTCTGTTGTCAGGACCATTTTGGCTCCTACAACTGTGGCTTAATGCCATGTTCGAAGCTTCCCTCCCCAACAAAAATTCTGTGGATGAAGCTGCTCTGAAGGACAGGAGAATCGAAGGAACCAGACTGGCGCAGCTAACACCAACTGATGAAGGTCTAAGCCTTCAACAAACTTTTACTGGCAACTTTATGATGTTTGCTAAACGTCATAACTTCACTTCCAATATGGTTCCTTTCGCCAATTCGACGCAGTCTTTTAACATAGTTGGCCAATATATTTCTTGTCGGAATAATAACCACTTCATCTTATGGTCTGCTTGATGCGCACCACATGCCCCACTGTGTACATTCGACAAGGCTATGTATGCCTCAGATTCGCTTAGACACTTAAGTAATATCCCTTCTGGAGTTTTCTTAAATAATTCGTTCCCTAAAATCACATAACTCAAAGCTCGATACCTGATTTTTCATTCGACTGGTCCTGTTGGATTTTATAGATATTCCATTATGGGCTTCCTCTAATCTCCAATCATTGAATTATCTATGTTGAAAATTTCAAAATTTTCTTCGTCAGCGTATCCTAGCTTTATCGTCTCCAAATCTAAAGGGGATAATCTAGCTGACACAACTCTTCCTCTAACTGCAATGGCATTTTGCAACTTCTCCTTCGACACTTTGTATCCAGAAGCAATCTGTGCTAAATCATTTGCCTCCTGATTTTCTATTCGAGGGATATGTCGAATCATAACCATTTCGAATCTTTTCAAGAGTCGAGTAGCTATTACAAAGTACATGATTAATGTAACGCCCCAGTTTTGTTAGATTTATTTAATAGAGTAGATTTAATTGGTTTTGGTTTTGTATTATTTTATTTGACTTTTATTTAACAAAATGTTATTTTTCATCATTGTTTATGTTTTATCGCATTTTGAGAGCGTTTGGGAGATATTTGAGCTGAGGGGTATTTTGGTCTTTTTGCGTGGTTAGATATTTTTATAAATAGAAATAGAGAGAGAGAGAGAGAAATAGAAAGAAAAGAAAAAGAAGAGAAAGAAAAGAGAAGGAAAGAAAGAAGAGGAGAGGAAGAGAAAAGAGGAAAATCGCGGGAATTCCGTTTCGAGCGCGAATAATCGGGTAAGGGTGAGAAGTTTCAATTATATCTTGCTTGTGTATGTATATGTGTTGTTTGTTGTAAATGTTTTGATTGTTTCGTGACTTTTCGTATCGATTGGAATTAGGAGCGATTGATAGAAATCGATGTTTTCGCGGATGAAATTCGATATAAACCGCGTAGAATACTCGTTGATTATGTCTAAACATGTTTTGGTTGTTCTGGTATGAATTAGAAGGGTTTGGATGATAAAAATGATGTATTTTGGTCCCATATGACCTAGGTTGACGCTGCTGCGATTTCTGGGTTTCGCAGGTTCGCCTAGCGAGTCCCAGCGAAGGAACGGGCGAACGTTCGCTAGATGGTTCGCCTAGCAAACTTTATGACTGTTTTCCACTGCCTTGGTTCGCTAGGGTTCGCCTAGCGAATACTGGAGCGAACATGATATTTTCCAATTTTGTTTTCGTCGTAATTTTCAAACCGTAAGTCCGTTTTGGTCGCCGTTCGAAGCGTTGGGAAGCTAATGAAAAGCTCTTCCTATTAAAAATGGTTTGGAGGGCAGTAGATGAATTATTTAGGTCGTGGTTTTGGAAAAGTGTTGGGTTGTCGGGTTTTTATCGCGTATAATGTGTGCGATGAAGTGTTATCATGCTATATGCTTTTAATATGTATCGTATGGCTTATGTGCTGGTATATGATGTGAATATATATGATAAGTGTTGGTGATGATGGTTTGTGGTGTTATGGAGGAATAAATGTGTGTTTTGGGTTTTGATTTCAATGTGCGATAATGATGTGTTGTGAGTAACATTTGATATGTAAATCCCTTGTGTGAGGAACTATGATGTTGTGATACGGTGTTGTGATGCGATGTTGTGAGAATGTTGTTATTGTGCGGTAAATACATGGTTTGATATGAAATTCAATGTGTGTTGTGTGGTGGCATTTATGGTTTGAAATGCATTGTTTGAATTGTTTGCAATGCATGAATGTGATGATGTTGAAGCATGTGACAAGTTGTTGTAATTGTTGTAGTTGTTGATTTGTAGCCTAAGGGCAAGAATATGCAATGTGTGGCATTTGATTATTTATGCATGATTATGGATGTGTATGTGGGTGCAATGTGAATGTCATGAGTCATTGTATGCCAAACATCATAATATGCATTGTTGAACGTCCTGAGTGGCGGTTTGATTCCAGAGGGAATCTGCTATAACGTCGTGTGCCTTAAAAATAAGAGGTGTGAGCGATATGATGGATCGTGTGCCTTAAACATAAGAGGTGTGAGCGATGGTTATAGACGATCGTGTGCCCTTGTGGGGTGTGAGCGATCGGGTCGTGTGCCCATGCGGGGTGTGAGCGATCCATAAACGTCGTGTGCCCATGTGGGGTGTGAGCGACGGGGGACATCGTATGCCCGACGGGGAGTTACAGTGATGTAGCGAGCGATGGTTCTGATAGTTCCTGAGTGAACTGATGATGAGACATGTGACATTGGAAGTCGATACCGCATGGCATGTGCATAGAGTCGTGGTGTCGATCTATGTGCATTTGCATAAATCATGAATTAATTGTGCATGGAAATGTGATTGTGATTGATGAAATGAAATATGTGCAATTGTATTGAATGGTATATGTTTGATTGATTATGTGATTATGTGTGGAGAAACCATTATTTGATTGATTATGTGTGGAAATTGTGCATTGATTTGTTATGTGTTGAGATTGTGATAGCATTGGTAATTGATGCGCATATGTGATAAATGCTATGACTTGGTATGCCTTATGTGCAAATACGTGATTATGTTGGATAATTGATACATGTTATGTATTTGTGACTTGCTATATGCATTGGTATGCGATGTGTGAGGTGAGAATAACTGTGTATGTGATTTTTATGTGTTTTTGCATATTATTATGCAATCTTGGTTTAGTTGTTATTTCTCACCCTTCTGCTGGAATATGCTTTTTATGGCATAGTGCAGATTGTCAGCTTTAGAGGCTTGGAGGCTTTTGTGGAGATTGGTCCTCCGTTCCGTTGTCGGTCTTGGTGTCTGCTCTGATACGTAGCACGGGAGTTGGGGAACGATTATGTTATATGTATATAATTGTTGAACATATTTTGTATTACAATTTGTATTTAGATTTTGATGTTCTAAAACCATTCATTTGTAAAACAAGTCAGTTATGGATCTTTCCGCTTTATTCCATAATTGACCTTTCCTTTTGTTGGAAAAAGTTTCCCCTTTTTGGGTAATCTATTTTATGCTATGTATCAAAATAATTGAGCAGGGATTGTATTTTCTTTCTTTAAGTGTGACATCCCTGTTTTCTGTCGGAAAAATAAATTTTTAGTTACTCTGATTTATATTTGTATTATTTATTCGCGAGGGGAATTGGGGTGTTACATTAGTGGTATCAGAGCAGGTCGGTTCGTCCGGCCAAGTTGTTGAGTCAGTCGATGTGACAGTGGAATACTGTCGTTGTTGTTTGTCCCTTAGTACGTGATATGTGTGGAAGCACTGTCAGTACTTTCTGGTTTCCTAATCCTTTGTCTTCAGGTGTGAGTTTGAGATAAGTGGGGGAGAAGCTTGTACTTCTCCCAGTTGCTTTGGTTGTGTGCTGTTGATTGCAAGATTGTAAGTGTGGTTATGATAGTGTTGTTCCCGATTCCGGAGGGAATGCGGAGGTAAGGGTTATGTCGACTAAGGATTGATGCCTTAGTTAGTTTCGTGCATGAGATGTAAGGAATGCTATTATAGTTTGGTGAAGACGGTTTATGCCCCATCATGATTATCGGCTGTCTATTAACAAATTGAGGAACTGATCACCCTTAATCTCTTGTTGATAGCAGACGGGAATTATGTTGGATGGAATAGACGTGTCTTTCCGGCTTTGATAGTGTGTGCAATGAATTGTTTGGAATTTAAGAAAATGGTTACGGATTGTTTCGATGAGTTGAGGAAGATTCTTATATCTGAAGGTGAGACGGATTGGAGGTTTTGGTATGTTAGTCCAGTTGGGAAGTCATTGAGAGAGAATGATTGGGTTTTATTTAAGGACTGCTTCACAGAGCGTAGAGATTGAACTTAATTGGACGAAGGTGAATAGTTGAGGTTTATATCTGCTAAGTAAGTAGGAAACTCTTAGTAGATGGGAATAAGAGGTTTGTTTTGTCTGTGATGGTAGTGTTCTGGGAATTGGCAGGAAGTCGCAGTGATGGGCCGTTAGTTGGGCATAGTTTTCAGATGTGTTTTTGGATGGAACATTAAGGTGTGTCTTAGGGAGCTCCGGTTTGGTTAGTAACAAAAAGGAAGGATGGTTGAATGGAATAACAAGTATGATGCATATGATGGTATTGGTTTTGAGACTATGGAAAACGAAACTTAGAGTTCTGGTGAGGTTTGGAGTCTTTGGAGTTTTAGAGCATTAAGGGAAATTTTGAGAAAACCCTAGGTGTGGATGTAATGTTTGATAGTTCTTTTGAGATGGTTGTTGCTACACATGGGGATTTATGGAATTTTGACTGCAAAGAGAAGGAATTGTGTATGGATTGCTAACAGTTGAATAAGGTAACGATTGAGAATAAGTGTCCACTTTCATGAATAGATAACTGGAATGGTTTGGCTGAGTTTGAGTGAACTTGCAATTGTTTGGAATGTTTGATAAGAGTGGTGGATTGTGTGAGTTGAGGCTGTGATCGACTTAATGCGACTGGTTATGTTTGTTATCATCGGGATAGGCTGTTATTTACTCGATTAAGCTTGTATGTGAGTCTGGACAAGTTTGAATAAGGTTTGGTTTGTTTGGGCATTACAACGTGCAGTGATGTTGTTCGGTGATAGTAATGCGCCTGTAATATTTGTGGAGTAGAGGAATCGTATCTTCCATATTTATGTGGATAAGTTCGTAATGGCTTTGATTAAGGATATTCAGATATGTTATAAACTCAGAGGAAGAACAGGCAGAGTGTTTGGGATTTGAATTACAAGTGTCAAAAAGAGACGAAGTTTTATGCTGAGTTATTCGAGTGAGAATTTGGGTTGAAAAAGGTTAGTTTATTGGATATGTTATTTCAGATGAGAGTATGGTTATGGATCCATCGGAAGTAGATGTAGTTCTACATGAGGGACTCCGAAGTTAGTTAAGGAGATTAGAAACTTTTGGGCTCAGTTGGTTGTTATTACAGGTTATGGAAGACTTTGTTAAGTTCGTACTTCTGGTATCTCAGTTGACTTACAAAGGGTGAGTCGTTTGTCTGGATGTTCGTTGTGAGTAAGTTTTGGTGAGCTGAAGTAGAAGTTGGCTACGGCTTCGGTTTTGATTCTGGATGATCCTAATAAACCGTTTGTGAGATGTGTCTTTGAGGAGTTTAGACAGTGTGTTAATGCAAGAGGGTAAAGTCGTGGCTTATGCTTTACGACAATTGAGGATTCATAAAAGGATCGATACTATTCAGGATTTGGAATTGGACGCGATTGTATTGTGTTGGAGAATCTGGAGGTATTGTTTTAAGGGTTTTAGGTTCAAGGTGGTTGGATGGAGTAATGGACGATTTTGGATGAGTAACAAGACTCTTGTAATTCTGAGTTTTCGTGGGTTTGCCTAGCGAACCAGTTGGCGAAGGTCAGTGAAGGTTCGCTGAGTTGTTCGCCTAGCGAACTTTGGGTGTTTTTGGTTCTGTTTGGTTCTGACTTGGTTCGCCAAGGGATTCGCGGAGCGAACGCAAGGCGCGGGTTCGCTAGAAGGTTCGCCTAGCGAACATGGCAGGTTTTCCAATTTTGTTTCCTTTATAACTTTTGATTGGTGACTCGGATTGAGGCACGGTCGGATGATTGGAATTCCTGATTAGTTATGACTTTGGCTCGAATTATCCTATTGGTAAAGTTTATGTCGTGCGTGATAAGTTAAGTCGAGAGTTTTACTTATGTTTGCTTTGATGGTTAAAGAGTGGGAACTTTTGGGAGGATTTAGAGTTTTGGGTTGGTGTGTGAATTGACGTCTGATAGTGTGCAGTTGGATTTATTAACAGTGAACAATAATTTTTGGTGAATATGAGAGAGAGTTAGACTTTGGACGTGAGATTGGTAGTTTTGATAGTTACGAGTAATCAGAGTGCGCGGCGGAAGCGTGATATGGCACATTTTGCATATGCGTATGGGACTGGTAAGAGTTCATAAGTTGAATATTGGAAATATGTAGGAATGAGGAGACCATTGGACGATTCAAAATGAAAGTGATAAGTGGAAGGTTTCAATATTAATCAGGTACTAATATGTAGTTGGGTGTTTTGGTTATATGTTCGATTGGTGAATTATAGCATTGTTGTAGTATGGTTGTGTGACAAGGATGTTGGTGTTCTGGTTTTGTTGATGTTGTGAGACCCTGTGGTGTCGTGGAACTTTATGTTCTTGTTTGTGTTGTTGCCTCGTTTCCATGGTGATGGTTCGAGTGTGTGTGGCTAATTCCTTTGTGGGGAATTAGGGGAGTGTTACCTAGGGTAGGGTAACAATCTTGTTGTGTTTCGGTTCTAGAGTGAACCTGTGTGTTGGTATCTTGGTTTTTCCTTGTGTCGTGAGTTTGTCGTCAAGTGCATTGTATGGGCTTTGCATCTTGTCGTCGTTGTGGTCGTCGTTGTCGTGTCGTTGTTGTATCTGCTATTGGCAAGGTGGTTTGCCAGTTGTGTTATTCGTGGTGTGCTATTTGTTGGCATGTTGGGTTGTTAGTCGGATGCGGGAGTCATGTCCGGAGTTGTTCGTCTCGGTATATTTTCGAGGACGAAAATGTCTAAGTGGGGGAGAATTGTAACGCCCCGGTTTTGTTAGATTTATTTAATAGAGTAGATTTAATTGGTTTTGGTTTTGTATTATTTTATTTGACTTTTATTTAACAAAATGTTATTTTTCATCATTGTTTATGTTTTATCGCATTTTGAGAGCGTTTGGGAGATATTTGAGCTGAGGGGTATTTTGGTCTTTTTGCGTGGTTAGATATTTTTATAAATAGAAATAGAGAGAGAGAGAGAAATAGAAAGAAAAGAAAAAGAAGAGAAAGAAAAGAGAAGGAAAGAAAGAAGAGGAGAGGAAGAGAAAAGAGGAAAATCGCGGGAACTCCGTTTCGAGCGCGAATAATCGGGTAAGGGTGAGAAGTTTCAATTATATCTTGCTTGTGTATGTATATGTGTTGTTTGTTGTAAATGTTTTGATTGTTTCGTGACTTTTCGTATCGATTGGAATTAGGAGCGATTGATAGAAATCGATGTTTTCGCGGATGAAATTCGATATAAACCGCGTAGAATACTCGTTGATTATGTCTAAACATGTTTTGGTTGTTCTGGTATGAATTAGAAGGGTTTGGATGATAAAAATGATGTATTTTGGTCCCATATGACCTAGGTTGACGCTGCTGCGATTTCTGGGTTTCGCAGGTTCGCCTAGCGAGTCCCAGCGAAGGAACGGGCGAACGTTCGCTAGATGGTTCGCCTAGCGAACTTTATGACTGTTTTCCACTACCTTGGTTCGCTAGGGTTCGCCTAGCGAATACTGGAGCGAACATGATATTTTCCAATTTTGTTTTCGTCGTAATTTTCAAACTGTAAGTCCGTTTTGGTCGCCGTTCGAAGCGTTGGGAAGCTAATGAAAAGCTCTTCCTATTAAAAATGGTTTGGAGGGCAGTAGATGAATTATTTAGGTCGTGGTTTTGGAAAAGTGTTGGGTTGTCGGGTTTTTATCGCGTATAATGTGTGCGATGAAGTGTTATCATGCTATATGCTTTTAATATGTATCGTATGACTTATGTGCTGGTATATGATGTGAATATATATGATAAGTGTTGGTGATGATGGTTTGTGGTGTTATGGAGGAATAAATGTGTGTTTTGGGTTTTGATTTCAATGTGCGATAATGATGTGTTGTGAGTAACATTTGATATGTAAATCCCTTGTGTGAGGAACTATGATGTTGTGATATGGTGTTGTGATGCAATGTTGTGAGAATGTTGTTATTGTGCGGTAAATACATGGTTTGATATGAAATTCAATGTGTGTTGTGTGGTGGCATTTATGGTTTGAAATGCATTGTTTGAATTGTTTGCAATGCATGAATGTGATGATGTTGAAGCATGTGACAAGTTGTTGTAATTGTTGTAGTTGTTGATTTGTAGCCTAAGGGCAAGAATATGCAATGTGTGGCATTTGATTATTTATGCATGATTATGGATGTGTATGTGGGTGCAATGTGAATGTCATGAGTCATTGTATGCCAAACATCATAATATGCATTGTTGAACGTCCTGAGTGGCGGTTTGATTCCAGAGGGAATCTGCTATAACGTCGTGTGCCTTAAAAATAAGAGGTGTGAGCGATATGATGGATCGTGTGCCTTAAACATAAGAGGTGTGAGCGATGGTTATAGACGATCGTGTGCCCTTGTGGGGTGTGAGCGATCGGGTCGTGTGCCCATGCGGGGTGTGAGCGATCCATAAACGTCGTGTGCCCATGCGGGGTGTGAGCGACGGGGGACATCGTATGCCCGACGGGGAGTTACAGTGATGTAGCGAGCGATGGTTCCGATAGTTCCTGAGTGAACTGATGATGAGACATGTGACATTGGAAGTCGGTACCGCATGGCATGTGCATAGAGTCGTGGTGTCGATCTATGTGCATTTGCATAAATCATGAATTAATTGTGCATGGAAATGTGATTGTGATTGATGAAATGAAATATGTGCAATTGTATTGAATGGTATATGTTTGATTGATTATGTGATTATGTGTGGAGAAACCATTATTTGATTGATTATGTGTGGAAATTGTGCATTGATTTGTTATGTGTTGAGATTGTGATAGCATTGGTAATTGATGCGCATATGTGATAAATGCTATGACTTGGTATGCCTTATGTGCAAATACGTGATTATGTTGGATAATTGATACATGTTATGTATTTGTGACTTGCTATATGCATTGGTATGCGATGTGTGAGGTGAGAATAACTGTGTATGTGATTTTTATGTGTTTTTGCATATTATTATGCAATCTTGGTTTAGTTGTTATTTCTCACCCTTCTGCTGGAATATGCTTTTTATGGCATAGTGCAGATTGTCAGCTTTAGAGGCTTGGAGGCTTTTGTGGAGATTGGTCCTCCGTTCCGTTGTCGGTCTTGGTGTCTGCTCTGATACGTAGCACGGGAGTTGGGGAACGATTATGTTATATGTATATAATTGTTGAACATATTTTGTATTACAATTTGTATTTAGATTTTGATGTTCTAAAACCATTCATTTGTAAAACAAGTCAGTTATGGATCTTTCCGCTTTATTCCATAATTGACCTTTCCTTTTGTTGGAAAAAGTTTCCCCTTTTTGGGTAATCTATTTTATGCTATGTATCAAAATAATTGAGCAGGGATTGTATTTTCTTTCTTTAAGTGTGACATCCCTGTTTTCTGTCGGAAAAATAAATTTTTAGTTACTCTGATTTATATTTGTATTATTTATTCGCGAGGGGAATTGGGGTGTTACAATTAAATTCTCTTTGACACACTTGTACTCCTTTGTTATTTGTTTTATGACTAACTCTGAGTCGCCCATTATTTCGACTCTAGTTGCCTCCAATTCCAATAAAATTTCAAGTCCGGCTATTAAAGCCTCATATTCTACTTCATTATTTGAACACAGACCTTCGACTTTATACTTGAATTTTGTTGGAATTCTTTTTGGAGAAATAATTAGAACTCCTATACCAGTTCCATTTTTATGACTAGAACCGTCGAAATATAGTCTCCATGGTTCTAGTTCGACGTATTCCAAAGATTTTTCATTTATAGCGTGGTCGACTATAAAATCAGCCACCACTTGTCCTTTGATAGCTTTTAAAGGCAAGTATGTCAAAGAATACTCAGTTAATGCTAATGCCCACTTTCCAATTCAACTGTGCAGAATTGGTTTGGATAACATATATTTTATTACGTCGAAATGAGAAGAAACATAAACATCAACAGGTTTTATATAGTGCTTCAATTTCATACATGAAAAGTATAAACATAAACACAACTTTTCAATTACACTATATATAGTTTTCGCATCGTTCAAGACCCTATTGAGGTAATAAATGGCTCTTTTGACACCATTCTCATCCTCTTGAGCTAACATGCTCCCTAATGTCTTGTCCGACGCAGATATGTACAACCTCATACTCCTACTTCTACAAGGTGACATTAAAATTGGAGGATGCGTAAGGTATTCCTTGATCTTGTCGAAGGCATCCTGCTGCTCCTGCCCCCATGCGAAGTCTTCCTTCTTTAGTCGAAGTAGAGGGAAAAAGGCTTGCGTCTTCCCACTAAGGTTGGAGATGAACCTTCTGAGAAAGTTGATATTTCCAAGTAGAGACTGCAATTCCTTCTTTGTAGATGGAGCTTTCGCCTCCATTATTGCCTTGGCCTTGTTTTGATTTATTTCGATCCCTTTCTTTTGGACCACAAAGCCTAGGAAGTCTCCCGCCTCCACACCAAACACATATTTGAGAGGATTCATTTTTAAACCAAACTTCCTCATCCTTTCAAAGGACTGTCCAAGATGGTCAATAAGACTTTTTCCTGAAATAGACTTAATAACAATATCGTCAATATAAATCTGCATAAAAGTCTCAATGAAATCGTGAAAAATCAAATTCATTGCTCGCTGATAGGTTGCCCTAGCATTTTTTTAGGCCAAAAGGCATCACCACCCATTCGTAGGTGCCTAAGGCTCCTGGACATCGAAATGCTGTTTTCGGGATATCCTCCTCTGCGATAAAAATTTGATTATAACCAGAGTACCCATCAAGCATACTCAGGTACTCATGGCCTGCGGCAGAATAGACAAGCATTTCCGCCACTGGCATAGGATATTCATCCTTTGGGGTAGCCGAATTCAAATCTCGAAAATCAATGCATATCCTTAATTTGCCATTTTTCTTTATTACTGGAACAATGTTGGCAATCCATTTGACATACCGCGTCGTGCGGATGAATTTATATCTGAGAATCCTTTCGACTTCTTCTTTAATCTTCGACAGAATCTCTGGTGCGAAATGCCTTAGGGTTTTCTTCACAGGCTTCCTCCCAGGTTTTATCGACAGCTTTAATTCGACCAGACTCCTATTTAGACCAAGCATTTCATCATAGTCCCATGCGAAACAATCCTTGAATTCTTTCAACAATTGGACTATTTCGACCTTGAGCTAGGGATCAACTTTTGCACTTATATAAGTTGGTCTTTTTTCTGCCCCCAACCCCAAGTCAATTTCTTCAAGCGGATCCTGGGCCATCACCTTGATATCTGCTGACAATGGATCCTTCTCAAAGCCCAAAGGCTCATCATCGTAAATTGCGTCGAGCCTCTGGTTCTGCCATTCTACTAAATCTTTATCAAGTGGATCTGGGTCAAAGTCCTTTCCAGGACCTTGTTGATCTGCTTCGATCTCATTGGCTTTGACAACCATATACTTTACTTCGGCCTTTAAAGCCGCTTTGAGTTTATTCTCGACTATGTAAGTCGCAATCTTTTCCAGAACCAGTGACTCACTCATTGTCACTGAATTCGCTGCCCCAGCCAGTTGGCTGGATGTGTGAGGTTTCGAAGATGTAATTTTCTTTGCCAACTACTTCTTTATCCCATTGAAACCCATGAGTGGGATAAAAGTATAGAGAATAGAAGGCGTTATCAGTTGCCGTCAAGTCGAATGTGGCTGGGCTACAAGGAGCAATGTGAGCCAGATTCCTATCGAAACTTCGGCGATCGACTTGGTTTACTTCAGCTAGAAAGTAACTCTGGTCAGCTTCTATGTTCTCTACTATTTCATCAGCGTGCCATATTGTTATTCGCTGATGCATTGATGAAGGACGACACTTATGCTGTGTATCCATTCCCTGCCCAAAAGTAGGTTGTAGTTCGCCTTTGAGGCAATCACCATGAACATTGTCGGCCTCGTAATGGTTCCGACTGTTAGATCTACTTGTATCACACCCATAGTAGTTCCTACTTTTTCCTCATAGTTCGACAACACCATGTTATGAGGCTTGGTGTCAGAATCATCTTTGCCAATTTTTTTAAGCATGTAATGCGGCATCAGATTGACTGCCGCTCCTCCATCGACCAAAATTTTATTCACCCCTATGTTGCCCACTTTCCCTTTTATAAACAAGGGCTTCAGGTGGCTTCTCATTGAGTCATCTGGTTTTTTGAAAAATGTGTTTTGTTCCTCAACGCATCCATTGTTCATGATATAATAGCAAACGAGCCTGTGTCTGGCTGTTTCGACCTCCATAGCTTCCTCTTCCTCTTCGACTTCCATTATTTGATCATACTGTCGAGGGAGCACTGGAACGATGTTGCACATTATGTCGAAGGACGCCTTTGATTCTGAGTTAAAGTCATCGGTCATCTCGTCATCCTTGGTCACGTCTTCCTTCGACGATACTTGTTCTGGTACACTGAACTGCTTGTTATCCTTTGACTCTTCTTTCTGACTTAAAGTTTGCACGTTGCTGCTAGTTTCTGGCTTGGCCTTTTCTGCGGCTTCCCTCTTTGCTTTCTTACGTCATTGAAACCTTCTCCACTGAGACTTCGTCATCGGGTTCTTACCCTTATAATTTTCGGAGGGGTAAGACATCCTTTTGGGCTTTTCGACTTCCTTCTTTCCCGTCAGAGAGGATCCCCTTTGTACTTCAAAGTCTCTCCATTTCCTTTGGCCTTGAGCCTGTCGGATTTGGTTGACCCACCTATCATTTGGAGCCTTGTTTGTAGGCTTGAAGGTGTTTGGGTATCTCCCCCCAACCTCTATTTGTTGTGGTTCCCTCTTCTAGGGTCGAATCTTTCTTCCCTTGCAGGTTGGGAATCCTTCCAATTTCCCCTCCTTTTCGCTCTCTCCACTCCCTCCAGATTTTGTGCTGCCTTCTTGTCAAAAACGGCACTACAGCAAGTGCAAAGCATCACCTCAGATCTTTTCTTCTGGCATCTCTGAATAAAATCTGCCAGATTTTCCTCTTCCTTGGGATATGCCAATTTATGGTACTCCTGTCGACATTCTTCGTCAATTTGTACTGAAACGTTCTGGGATACTTCTACCATATTTACGTTGGTAGTTGGCTTAGTTGCAATGCTTAATTTATTCATCTTCAAACTGAGGCCCTCATTTACCTCATGTTCCTTCTTGATACGGTCGAAACCTTCATTGACTTCCTTTGTTGGTGTTTTTGGAGACGAACCCTTGGTATCATGTTGGCAGCAGAATCCAACAACCTTCTCCTTAGGATCTTCCATGGTCCTATGAATGAGCCCAACATCAGCTTGTTTATAGGAACCCTCAGTAGTCCCTTTGTTGATTTGGACGAAAGCATAAGTAGTTTCGTTGTTGACTTTGTCGAAACCTTCAGTAGTTTCGTTGTTGATGTTGATGAAACCCTCAGTGGTTTCATTGTTGATTTTGACGCCCTTAGTGGCTTCAGCATTGTAGTTCTCTGTGATCTTTTCGTCAAGGTGTTCAGTAACCTTGACCATCACGGGATGGTTGACGAAGTCACTGGAAACTTTGACCAAATCGCTTTCATCAGCGGGGATCTTAGTAATCTCCACCATATTCACACTGTTGTCGAAACCCTCAGTAGCCTCGATCATCTCCATGTTGTAGTTGAAGCCCTCAGTGGCTTCCACCATGTTTACCATAGATGGTTCTGCGTAGTGGGCCTCTGCCACTTGCATTGGGTTTGAGTCAATCTTCATCTACAGCTTTGATTTGTCGCCGAATTTGAGTCTTCCATCACGAATTGCATTCTGCACCAAATCCCTGAAAAGGAAACATTGAGACATTTTATGACCCAAGAAATTATGGTACTTGCAAAAACCCCTCTTCTTTTGTTGTTCTAGAGGAGGTGTTTTAGTACCAGGTGGCACTATCATTTGGCCATCTTTAACTAATAAATCAAATATTTTGTCACATTATGTGACGACGAACGTATAAGTTCTTTTGGGGAATTTATCGTTCTTTTCTGATTCCACTAGGTCATTTTCGTTTGACGGAGCCAAGACTTTACAAGCATATGGCGGACCCTATTTTAGTTCTGCCAATTCGACTTCCTGTTCGTCAAAGTTTGACGATTCATCTTCTTCATCATCTTCACACACTCCGACGTAGGTCACTCTTTCTTTTTTATTCTTATTATCCCTAGCCTTTTCGGCTTTTAGTCGTTCGACTTGCCTAACCCTATCAGCCAATTGGGCCATGTCTCTTAAGTACTGTGTATCTAACTTCTTTCTAATCGAATAATCAAGGCCACCAGCGGCCATTTCGACTAACTCGTGTTCAGGCACCTGTGTAAAACACCTTGCCTTGAGCAACCTAAACCTATTCAGGTAATCATCAATTGGCTCAGAGAACTTCCTTTTGACGCTATCCAACTCCTTCAAACTTATCTTCGTTTGTCCCATATAGAACTGTTCATGAAACAATCTCTCCAACTGGGTCCAGGTATATATCGAACCTGCAGGCAGGGAGGTAAACCAAGTAAAAGCATTTTTTGTCAGCGAACTTGGAAAATATTTTATTTTCAAGTTCTCATTATGCGCGATTTCGCCTGCTTTGATCAAATACCGAGCCACATGTTCGACTGTCGATTCACTCGTATCCCCTGAGAACTTTGTAAACTTGGGAACCTTCCACCTTGGAGGCAAATCATCCTGCAAGATATATTCAGACAAAGGAGAAGTGTAATTGGGCCTCTGTAGGCCTACTTATCCCATTTCGAGCCATTATCCTTTCGACCATGGCTGCTAAGTTATTTTCTGCTGGCATGTTATTACAACGCATTTGTTGTATAACATTATCGGCATTTTGGTCCCTGTTGACTAACACCATCCTTGGTTCTTGTTGAACAGGGATTTCGACTCTAGGTTGTTCGGCCACGCCTTCTTGGTTTCCTATGTTCTCCTGAGGGATATTTGGTTGTCTTTGGTTTATGGTAGGTTCCTCTTCGACAACTACCCTTGGGTTCTGAACTACTTGTTAACTTTGAGGGGGCTGGGGGACACCAAAGAAATCAGCAATACGCGCCATCTACGCTGCCAATTGTTGGTTTGTTTGTGTAGTATTTTGAATCAAAGAATTGAATACGACCCCTATTTGTTGAGCCAGCATCTGAACCATATCATGGTTGCTTTCGTCTATTTGTTGCCTAATTACTTGTGCAGAGTTGTTAGTAATGCTTGGCATATGGGTTTGATACCCCGTTCCTAAAGGCTGACTAATTCTACCCATATGGTTTGCACCAGAACCCGACCCTTGCAAAGGCAAAGTTAAGTTAACCATCGGATCTGTATACGCTGATGACGCATTATGTAAACTCGCCATTACCGTTGTTGGCATTCTATATGGTTGTTCTCGATTAAATAGAGGCATCGTGAAACCAGATATAAAAGGCCTGTACGTACTCCCTGAATGGGGAGGGGTCATTTGAGGCATTTAGGGTCCCATAGTAGAAAAGCTATGCGCACTTTGAGGGATCGAATGCGCTGGTGCGGACCCCGCTGTCGATGGTATAGCCTCTGATACTGATACTGAGGCCATATTTCCCCCTGTCGAAGGAGTAGGGGAGACACTAAATTGTTTGTAGAATTTTGATTGTTTGGTAGATTTGGATTCGCCATCGTTCTCACTTGTCTTTTCTAGGTCTTTCTTCGTTATTTATGGCTATCTTACCACTCCTTAGTCTCATAAAACGAAGCGAAGAAGATTTTTTGCAAAAATAGCATAGAATAAAGGTTTTAAATTGTCAATTGCACAAGGTCCCACTGGGCGTGCCAATTTGTTTGCCTCGAAAATTAGCAAACAACCGCCGGTCTCCTAATTTGTGAAAATTAGTTTACTAGCAGGATCGACCATACAAATCCTAGGACAATGTGCTTTAAAAATGTTGACAATTCATGTAAAAATCAAACCTTTTGTGTGTTGAATTTATCATTGTTTTCACAAACTAATGTATTTCGACTGAAAAGTAATAAAGACTTCGCTTTTGAAAGAAATGGCGAAAATGTAAGTAAATTGCAAGAATGAAATTGCAGAAATGTAAAGGGAATTGTAAATGAATTGCTTAAAACTTCATTAAAATGCAAGTAATAAAACTGGTGTTTTTCAAACGTACATTTTCTCAGTAACTACTTTTCTCTCTCACACGGTTACTTTGAGTATTCTTGAGTAACTTGTACAAATTTGGAAACGCACACAAAAATCTAACACTATGACTCCCTATTTATATACAAGAAAAATAACTATCGATAACAACTATTTTTCCTAATGATGACAAATGGCATCCTGCATGCCTTCACGTCCTGGATGTATTCCACGCGTCTGATTTCAAACGAATCTCCCTCTTAAATTTGAATTTCAAAAATGTCTGTCGAACAGACCCTTTTCACCAGGTTGTCGAAGCTTTTCCCATACTCAGAAAAAATCTCCAAATATCTTACTCCAATTCAACACTCATTTTCGACTGATCTCCTCTTTTCAGGACTAAAGCCCTGTCGAAATACCCTAGCCAATTCTTAAACTCATTTCAAGAAAGTCGATCTTCCCATAACCATTAGTCCCCACACTTTCCAAGTCACCTTCCACGTCATGGACATTCGAGCAGCATACAGTTGTTTATTGGGACGACCTTGGATACATGAAGCAGGGGCATCAAGTTCTTAAGGCAAAGATAGAATGTTCGTGTGGTTTTGTTTCTTGGGATTTAAGTAACAAAGTTCATCAACCATCATCCCCCTTTCATATCCATTTCCATAACTATTTCCAAATCCATTTCCATAAATACTTTTCCATGGCCATTTTTTTATCCAAATGTCTGACTTTAAATCCATGTCCATTCCTAACCAAAATCATGAATTCCCTTCCAAAAGCCATAAAGCACAAACCATTTGTTGAAAAATCCAATTCAAAATTCCCAAAAATTCTATGTTTGTTTCAAGCTCCATGATCATTTTCCTTTGTCAAGGTTACCAAGTGCAAAGTTGAAAGCTCGCATTTTTGAGAATATTAAGCTCAAGTTAATTCAAGGTATTCAAGTTACCATGAAGATTCAAACTTTGAAAATCCACAAGCTTAAGATCAAGAAATATACTAAAGTTCAAGTTAGTGGTGCCATGAATATTAATAACAAGGACCATCTTGTTTCAAAATTGATTTCGAAAAACTAATCATGATATTTGAGATTAGAAAACCAAGAACCATTCAAAATTTACAAGTCTATATGTAAAAAAGTCCCACTTCTAACATTTGTTGCATCCATCCTTACAAAGTGCATGATACAGGTTACAAATCCTAATCCTAAAAAAGGGTCGTCCAAATCAAATACAAGGATGGACTCAAATCATATCACAAGAGAGTTTTCATCCTAAACCCAAGATTTTTCAAAGTGCCAAAGTTTTTCGCCATCTTGCCAATCCAAGCTCCAATTTAGTGCTGATTTCATCAAGCGTCTTCACACATCATGCCAAATGATCCTTCAAGCATTAAAAAAAAAACATCAACTCACACATTCATGATCAATATCAATTCACAATCATTCAAACCATTTGTCACGTTCAAACTTTACCAACTTCAATTTCCATCCAAAACCATTCAAAGTCATTCACATATCATAACCATTCATCACATTCAAGATGATTCACAATTCATATCAAAGCCATGTCACATTCATCAATCATCAAAAACCATTCAATTCAATGAGTACTTTTACCATGGAGGTTTGTTCGTTAGTGTTGGCCTTTGGAACAATTATGCGATGAAGTAGCACACGATCTTTTCAAGTATCCGAGAGCGACCAAGAGAATTGCTCTATGTGAAGCTGCAAAGAAAAGAGAGCAGTATTTAAAACAGAAGAGGCACAAATTAGTAATCATGAATTAAAGTGCAAGAACAAAACAAGCAAAAACATAGTCAAGACAAATTCAAGTTCTTTCCAAAACAATTATCAAACACCATCGTGTGAAAAAGGGAAATTCTTCAATTTGTGAATCGCCAATAATCAATTCAGTCACCGACATGTCGGACTAAAAAAACGAAGCAGTTCTCACACAATCATGAAGAGATCACGTTCAAAGCAGGTGTCAATTTCTTTCCAAAACCGGTTCCAACACGCATTCAATTCACAATCAAAGAATCAAACTCACCTAGGCCTATAAAAGCAAGTTTCTCATTCGTATCAGGGGGGAAGAGAGATCAGAATATCACACAAAGAAAAAGTTCAGAGTAGAACAGGGACAATCCACAAAAACTCATTCTCACACATAGCAGTAAAGAGAAAGCATACGCATATGAGAGAGGGATATCACAGTAAGCCGAGAATTCTCACATACACAGAGATTCTAAAACAAGCCACATCCAGCAGAGGTTTGAACACAGAGCAGAGGGACTGATACGCACCAAAGAACATCAGAAACACACACCACACGCACTCGCAGAGAAATTCACACGTAGCAATTGAAAAGAATTCATGTTTCACAAAGTCATCAGAACATAACATCAATAAATCCGCACGCATACAATAGCAAGCGAAACAAGGAAAACACAACATTGCAAGAAATAGAGGTAAGTGATTCAACCGACCCATGTTTTAAAACCACCGCCCCAGGCCCATCTTTTCTTTAGCTTACCTTTTCTTTTAGTTTTCTTTTTTTAGACTAATAATTCTAAGATTTGTAGTTTTACTCATAAAAAAGAGGAAAATAAAAATGATAATAACATTTATCTATTTATTTAATTATTCGAATAATATCAAAAGGTGAAAAATAATTATTATTTCAAAATTAGACCTTTTTTTCAGGTTTTTTTAATACTTAGTTTTATACAAAAAATGATTAAAATTTTTTAGATAGAATTTTCTTAATAAAAAAAATTCAAAAATATTAGGTCTATTTATTAAATCAACATTAAAACTCCAAAAATCCTTTTTTCAGTTAATATTAGGAACTAATCCTTTGAATTTTGGATCTATGTTTATGATGTATATATTTAGGCTTATGGTCATTTCAATTTTTAACATTTACCAATCTATTTAATTTCCAACTTTCGGCTAGATAACTTGTACATGTTTCCCTAGCCTGGAACTTTGGCTCATTTGGCTGATTTTAATTCTAATACTTGCATCTACTAGGCTATTGCCCATTAGGTTGTGTTCATCATCATTCATGTTATTTCTTTGTGCCTAATGTTATTTCCTGTTTGGTACTTTCGTAATCGATCCTGATTTGCTCGTATCGTTTCACTCCCTGAATTCTAAAGGAAATGACCCCTTGTTGAATCCATGTCATATTTAGGTTAACTCGCTTACCCTTTATCCTAGCCGTAGGATTGGAGTCGCCGCACTCCACGTAAGTTCCTGCCGTGGACACTTACTCAACCTTCCCTTTAAATTAACTTTAACTTTGGAGTCGCCGCACTCCATGTAAGTATCTTGCCATGTATACTTACTTCCCCTTAGAACCTTGACCACAGTCACAATTTCCTCACCCTTTTTTAGGGGAACTACGAATGCTCTGATTCCATTCCTATCAGGATACGTAGGCACGAGATGCGATGTCTTGGCGAGCATACTTAGATACTAACCCCTAAGTCTTTCCCTTAGCAGATAACCTTAGCAAGCAAACAATAGAATAACATAAATACTAACAAGAGGTTCCTGTAGAGTACTACAGACATTTAGGATGCTAATACCTTCCCTAGGGGCAACTAACCCCCGAACCTAGATTCTCCTAAATTAGGGTTTCTCGATCTTTAACCTTTCCTTCGGATAAATCAAAGACCGGTGGTGAATTTCAAAGTTTTGTGATTCAAGTTAATTAATAGCTTGACATCCGATTCTCACCGCGACAATAATAAGACAAGAAAAGGTCTCGGTTTTTCTCCAGCATTTACCAAGACTACAAAAAAGGATGAGGCCACTCGACCCATTCAAGATTTCTTTCATAGTTGAGGCTTCCTCCACCCAATTTCGCAAGAAGTTCACACCATCGAGGAAAATGATTATTCCGATAAAGATGAAGATTGGAAGTCATATTTCAACAATAAAGGATATATATCTCAGGAAGAAACATACATTTGCTCTCCAAAGCAAAGTCCCAGACATATACCAAGATCAGATGTCAGAATGATCTATGAAGATTGCGATTCTGAGGCATGTCGTGCTCCACCCAACTCATTAGAAGAAGATACTTTGATGAAAGACAACTTCGATTACGACTCATATGATCCCATAGATGATTTTCCCATTTGGAGGCCTTACATGGAAGATTCAGGGCATAAGAGTCAGCCAGAGAATGCATATCTGTTGAATGACCTTGAGAAAAATCCACCTGTTCTCTCAGAGTCATGGACACGTTACCAGGAAAATTCTGAAGATGTCAAACACCATGTTAATGAAGTTACAAGAATCACGGGACAAGAATTTATCAACTTTGCATTTCCTGAGGTCAATGTCATTGATGAAGATGACTCATCTATCCCCTCAGAAACTTGGGATACTTTCGGGCAGCCAAGCGGCAAGTACAACTTTCTAGTGAAGTACACTGCTCGTGAAAGCTCTCGCATCAGATATGAAGACATCAAGCCAACAAGACGAGGAGATCCTCTTGAAAATAAAAATACTGGCGAAGATACAACACAAGAGTCCTCTTATGGTAACTTTGCATGGGAAGAAGACTCGAGTAATCCAACTCCGCCAGAAATTAGTGCCATTACTGAAGACAATCCTGGAAGGAAATTACCAGACTTTGTGATCCACAGAGGAGTTTGTCACAATTGGTTCGCGATTGATGTCCCGAATATCGTTCATAAATCAAAGTAGTTGCCTCGTCTTTGTTTTGACCTTTCACTTTTCCCAGGTGAAAAGGATGTTTTATTGGGTTTTCATTTCTGTAAATATCTCTCTTCGCTTCACCCAGAGCGAAAGAGTTTTGTTTTATAGGGTTTGTGTTTCAAGAATCGACATATCATAAATAAGAATGTCATTCTGAATTCCTGCATTTATTGTTATTTTCACTTTTTGCTTTTCTAGAAAATGGTAAACCTAAAAAATAACCCAAAATAAAAATAAGCATTTTCCAAAATCCACAGCACACATTTTTGCATTCTCTCTGTCTTTTCTAAAACAATCATCATGTTATGCAGATTATTTATTTTAAACCCCATTGAAACATACGATCTAATGCCTTATCCCAACTTTGAGTTCCCAGTATTCGAAGCTGAAGAAGAAGAGGGCGAAGAAATTCTAGATGAGATCTCCCGACTACTCAAACAGGAAGAAAAAACCATTCAACCCCACAAAGAGCCATTGGAAACGATTAATTTGGGTTCAGAAAAAGAAAAAAAAAGTTTAGATCAGGGCTCTGCCCAGTTCAACTGTCAGAAAGAGTCAGGTACAACTTCTCAAAGAATTTCCATATGTATTTGCTTGGTCCTACCAAAACATGCCAGGGTTGGATACTTGTATCCTAGAACATCACTTACCACTAAAGCCAGAATGTCCTCCGGTCAAACAAAAATTGAGGAGGACTCACCCAGATATTGCCATAAAAAATAAGGAAGAAGTGCAGAAACAGATCGACGCAGATTTCCTTGCCACCTCCGAATATCATCAATGGCTAGCCAACTTAGTGCCAGTTCCCAAGAAAGACGGAAAAGTTAGAATGTGCGTAGACTACAAGGATTAAAACAAAGCAAGTCCAAAGGATGATTTCCCCTACCACACATTGATATGCTAGTTGACAGCACAACAAAATTCAAAGTCTTCTCTTTCATGGATGGATTTCCGGGCTATAATCGAATCAGAATGGTACCACGAGACATGGAGAAAACTTCATTTATCACCCCATGGGACACCTTTTGCTACAAAGTAATGTCATTCGACTTGAAGAACGCAGGAGCAACTTATCAAAGGGCTATGACAACTCAGTTTCACGACATGATGCACAAAGAAATTAAAGTGTACGTTGATGACATGATTGCCAAATCTAAAATAGAAGAACATGTGGAAAATTTGTCAAAATTATTCCAGCGTATGCGAAAATACAAACTCTGCTTGAATCCCAATAAATGCACATTCGGTGTCCTTTCAGGAAAACTATTGGGATTCATCGTCAGCCAAAAAGGAATTGAGGTTGATCCCGACAAAGTCAAGGCCATTCAAGAGATTCCTTCTCCAAAGACTGAAAAACAATTAAGAGGATTTTCGGGACGTCTGAATTACATCTCGAGATTCATATTCCTCATGACCGAGACATGCGCGTCAATCTTTAAACTACTCAGAAAGAACCAAAGTTGTATATGGACAGAGGATTGCCAAAAAGCTTTTGACAATATCAAAGAATATATGCTAAAACCACTTATTATGTCCCCTCCAGTGAAAGGAAGACCACTGATCATCTACTTCACAGTCTTGGAAGACTCCATGGGCTGTGTGCTTGGCCAACAAGACGAAACAAAAAGAAAAGAGTCTGCCATTTACTACTTAAGAAAGAAGTTCACAGACTGTGAAACTCGATACACTATGGTCAAGAAAACTTGTTGCGCTCTAGCTTGGGCAGCCAAACGTCTTCGCCAGTACATGATTTGTCACACTACTTGGTTAATCTCCGAAATGGATCCGATCAAGTACGTCTTTGAAAAGCCTGCTTTAACGGGAAGGATTTTCCATTGGCAGATGTTGTTATCAGAATACGACATCGAGTACCACGCTTAGAAAGTCGTCAAAGGAAGTGTTTTGGCCGATCATCTGGATCACCAACCAATTGACATTAATGAATCAATCAGATTCGACTTCCCAGACAAGGATGTGATGTACCTAAAGATGAAAGATTACGATGAATCGCTATCAAACGAAGGGCCAGAGCCAAGATCCCAATGGGGACTAATATTTGACGGAGCTGTCAACGCTTATGGAAATGGAATTGGGGTAATCATTGTTACACCTCAGGGTACCCATGTTTCTTTCGCTACTAGATTGGCATTCAAATGTATAAATAATGAGGTTGAATATGAAGCTTGCATCATGGGTCTCGAAGAAGCTATCAACTTAAGGATGAAGAATTTGGATGTGTATGGAGACTCAGCCCTGGTTATAAATCAGATCAAAGGAGAGTGGGACACACATCAACTTGGATTTATTCTTTACAAAGACTACGCAAGAAGGTTATTACCCTTCTTCAACAAGATTGATTTTCATCACATTCCTCGTGAAGAAAACCACATGGCTGATGCACTAGCTACCTTATCCTCCATGATTAGTGTGAATCGATGGAACGATGTACCCAAAATTGACATAATGCGCCTTGATAGGCCCGCTTACATATTTACATTTGAAGCAGTCATCGATGACAAACCATGGTATCATGATATCAAATGCTTCCTTCAAAGACAAGAAAACCCACCTGAGGCATCAAGAAAAAATAGGAAGACTCTCAAAAGACTAGCTGGCAACTTCTTCTTGACCAATGATGTGCTCTACAAAAGAAACTTCGACAGGATTTTGCTCAAATGCGTGGACAAACAGGAAGCAAACATGCTAATGAAAGAGATTCATGAAGGCTCCTTTGGCACTCATGCTAATGGGCATACAATGGCAAGAAAAGTTCCAAGAGTAGGATATTATTGGCTAACAATGAAATCCGATTGCTACAAGTACATAAGGAAGTGTCACAAGTGTCAGATATATGCTGACAAAATTCATGTACCACCAATGCATCTCAAATTTCTTTCTTCTCCATGGCCTTTTTCTATATGGGGAATCGACATTATTGGCATGATTGAACCCAAAGCCTCAAACGGACATCGGTTCATCCTGGTAGCCATTGAATACTTCACCAAATGGGCCAAAGCAGTATGATACACCAATGTGACCAGACAAGTGGTGGTCTGATTTATCAAAAACAATTTCATCTGCCGTTATGGTGTTCCAAGCCAGATCATTACGGATAATAGATCGAACCTGAACAACAAGATGATGAAAGAATTATACGCTGAGTTCAAAATTGAACACCATAACTCGTCTCTCTACCGGCCTAAGATGAATGGAGCGGTAGAAGCAGCTAACAAAAATATCAAGAAGATCATTCAAAATATGATTGTGACCTACAAAGATTAGCATGAGATGCTACCATTTACTTTTCACGGTTATCGTACATCCGTCTGCACTTGAACAGAGGCAACCCCTTTCTCTCTAGTATATGGTATGGAAGTAGTGATCCCCATAGAAGTAGAGATACCATCAATAAGAGTCTTAATGGAAGCCAATCTAACAGAAGCTGAATGGTGTCAAAGCAGATACGATGAACTGAATCTAATCGAAGAAAAAAATAATGATGGCTTTATGCCATGGTCAATTATATCAACAAAGGATCAAGAAAGCTTTTGACCAAAAGGTTCGACCTCGGGTATTCAGAGAAAGCGACCTCGTGCTCAAAAAGATCCAATCATTTCTCACTGATTCCAGAGGCAAATGGACTCCAAATTATGATGGCCCCTATGTTGTTAAGAAAGTCTTCTTAGGCGGTGCCTTAATACTCGCAACCATGGATGGAGAAGAGTTTACCTACCCCACGAATGTTGATGCAATCAAGAAATACTTCGCCTAAATAAAAATAAAAAAGTGTCTTGGTGAATTGAAAACCCGAAAGGGCGGTAAAAAAAAAAATTAGAGACATAAACAAAAATAATAATCCCGATAGATTGAAAACCTAAAAAGGCAATCTAGACAAAAGTTAAGGATTTATGGCAAGTAACTGCATCCAAAAAGATTGGATCCTCAGAACTAACATCATCTTTCAAGAGGTCCTCAATCGAAGTCACCTTCAACGGAAGCTTAAAAATACTCGGAATTCAAAGTTGGTAGAAGGATAATGGTCATTATGTTTCAATGTAGCTCCTTTCCCTTTAAATTACCATTTTCTAAAACTTTGTAATTCTCCATGGAATCACGCATTAGGCTGATTACCATTCTATCAATAAAAATTTGAGCCCTTGTGCCCTTTGTTTGCAATTCTCATTTATTCTGCTTTGTAAAATGACATTTTGATATGATTAACGTTATTGAATAAAAAAAAGAATTTACTTTTGCTTTCAAAACGGAAATTTGGAATTTACTCTTGCTTTTAAAATAAAGATGGCAATTTTCTTTTGATTGATGAACACAAGAAGGAACATCAACAACTTCTCCGAAAGCAATCAAACTTCAAAAAGCAGAATCAAAATATTTCTTGTGATCAGTATATCCCGAGTGGAGGATCAATTACATCAGATTGATAAGTTGGAGCATCCCATCTATCACCCCTAGTAAAGGGTCAAGTTTTCATATCCCCTTTAACAAAGGTTGGAATCAAAATCGGGTTTATATCCCCAGGAATGAAGGTAGAAACATGAATCCCTTCCTCCAACAGACTGTTACTTTCAAAAAACACCGATAAAAAGTTGTCACTCCCTAGTAGTCAAGTTTTGTTACTACCAAGAATATGAAAAGTTCAGCAGCAGGAATTTGTTTCTTCAACATATCAGTGATACTTTTATTCCCCAAAGTGGCCGAGTATCCAGTTGTGCTCATCACCAGCCCGTATGTCGTGTCTATTTTGTCAGCATAAGCATTTCATACATACATCATGCATAATTGATTCATATTCATATTCATATTCATATTGCATATTATATTTCAATCACTTTGGTCACAAGTGATAAATGTCCTCTCTCCATTAGAGTTGCCAACTTTAGGAAGAAAGATATAATCTTTCTAAATCCCCACTGAGTTTGATCATCATGTAAGAGTTTTCTTTCCACACTTGGATAGGATAAAATCTCAGTTTGAGTTCTTTCCTCATCAAGAAATGTATTGTTTAGACAATCTCTCTCCAGTTTGCTCCTGGATTGGAATCGGTCCTCGACCGCTTTGATAACTTGAACCTCAGAAAGGCAAGAAGACATTTGGTTATACACCTTTGGAATTTACTCTTCACCATTAAAGATGATATCTTTCTTTCTCGGATTAAGGAAAATCCCCTGCGAAATCTTCTCAACAAAAGACTCTTGGCAATATGGACATCACATCCTCCAAGAAATTTCTACCGATCGGGAAACAAAGAAGTCTGTTTTTGCCACCTTAAATTCCCAATAAGTCGACAACTGGAAGTCTCTCCCCGAAAAGTTTGTCCTACTTTCAAGGAAGCCATAAGCACCTCAAAATTGAATTACATCACATGGAATGTCTCCGAAGAAGTCTCAAAGGGAAGTATGATGTAATTTCTCCAGCAAATGGCATCTCCAACCGAGAATTTTGCACACCTCTGCAGTACAAGCAAATGGTCCTCACCATCAAGTCTGACATCAAATTTTTACTCTCTACGAAGAAGTCTCGAAGAGAAAAATGATGAAGCACGTTTTTCCATCAAACAACATCTCCCCAGTAAAATCTCAGCGAGAAGTTTGATGAAAACCATCACAGAGAACATACCTTGTTAAGAGAAGAACTTGATGAGAAGAAACTGAGACCAGTTCCATGGCTGAAGACCAGGATCGATGGGAGGTTTATTTCAAAAGAAACTGAGACCAGTTCCATGATTGAAGACCAGGATCGAGGGGAGGTTTATTTCAAAGTAAACTGAGACCAGTTCCATGGCTGAAGACCAGGATCGATGGGAGGTTTATTTCAAAAGAAACTAAGACCAATTCCGTGGCTAAAGACCAGGATCGAGGGGGAAGTTTTACCCTTTTCTTAGTAGCATTAATTAGTAAAAGAAGATGGATGAGCAAATTAGCTACCATTCACATCTAGAATCAAAATTTCGGGTATTCTGATATTTAATCCTCTTTTACCATGAACGTCTGAATATCTTCGTCATTCACACCTTCAGGTCCAAGAAGATTAAATAGGGGCATTTGTCATACCCTAAATTTTGACCCAAAGACTTCACATCATTGTGCAAATTATCACCACAATTTTGACTCTAAGACATCACATCATTGTGCAAATCAAAGATTATTGAGTGTTCACCTTGACCAAGAATTAGGTTTTTTTTAAGCCCTACAGAGGATTCAGGCAAAGGATTAATAAAAAATTGACATGATCTTCAAATTATCAAGCCTCTCAATCATTCATGAAGGACAAGAAGTCCTCAACATCAAGAATCAAGCACATGATTGTATCATTTCAAGTTGATCAAGCCTCAAGACCATATGTGTCACCAAATTAGGGTTTTGGTCAACCAAGGCTTCCAGAGGGAAATTTTCATCTGGGTATGAACCAAGACATCAAGATATGTTTTCAAGGAACTAAAATACATCATATTAGTCCATTCATATGATTTGATTGATTCAAAGAACTTGATTCACAAACAATGCAAGAACTCAAATCCATCTGAGCCACAAACTAGGGTTTTGATGAAAAGTCAACCATACCTATGACTTTTGGCAAAGAAATGATCTAAAACCTTGGGATATGATTCAAGACACTCAAATATACCCTTGAAGTTCATTCATAAGTTTAAAATCACATTGGGACATCCATTCATTGAAAATTAGGAATTAGAGTTTCTCTGCACAAAATCCATCTATGACCCAAAGTCAAAGTTTAACGTTTTAGCCAAAAATGTTCATCATGAACCATTATACAAGAAAACGTGATCCATCATTCCATTTGAACAAGATTTGATAAAGAAATCAAGGTAACTTGTAACAGGAACAATGTTGAGAAAGTGAAAATTTCACAAAGTTATGAAAAAAAATGTTTAAGTACCCAACTTCCAAAAGTCATAACTTCCAAACCAAGCAACCATTTTCTTGGATCCAAAGCTCAAATGATAGATCTCATCATATACTACAAAAGTTCAAAACTAATCCATGGTAAAAAAATGTTTGGATTTTAAGTTACGAAGCGATCAAAATCAAGAAAAGTATGAAATGAACTTCCACACTTAGTAAAATTCTGCCTAAAGTAAGATCAGTCAAAACACCAAAATGTGGAGGGATTTTTTACCATGATCCAAGATGAATCAAGTCCGATGGTGAACATCAAAGTTGAAGTACATCATCCCAGCTTTCCAAAGAGCCCAAGACCATGAGATAACTCCACTTGGGCAAAGGGTTATGGAGGTCTCAATACACCTTACTGCAAACTATTTTGCAAAATCAGTTTGGTCATTTCTTACACCACATGATTTTGGAGTCAATTGCAATGATCATGATCATACCAATTCAACATGGATCAGAGTGACTCATCACAATCCTGCAAGATACAGCCAAGGAATCAAGAAAAATCTCATAAGAATGATGAAGTTTTGTCATGAAATCCTTGAAATTCAAAGTGCATTTATGTGCAATAGTGCACATTCAACAAATGTACTCTTTTTAGTCAAGATTCACGCATAAACAACAATAAAAACATCTGAGGAATGTAGAATTGGTCAAAAGTTGGCTATGCTACTTAGAAGAGCTATTGTACCTTGGCATGGAAGTAATGACATCTTGCCAAAAACATTGAATAAGCTCTTATCCACCAAGCTATCATTATTTAGCCAAGATAAACCTATCTACCTATAAATAGAGGTCACCTTGCCTCATTCAAAACACACCATAACAACTTCAATCCTTGTTTTCTGAAAATTCAGTTTTGTTCAAAGTTTCAAACTTTCAAGTGAAGAAGAAATCGAATTTCTCAAACCAAAGAAATTCCATCCAAACTAATGATCCAAACACCTCACATACATCATATATGAATGAACCAAACACTTAAATAACATCTGTAACATCAAATTCATCAAGATCATAGTTCATCCCAAGCTGGTTACAGTTGGATTCGAGCTACTCAATCTAGGAGTTTTCAAACCATTCCAAGAACATCAACACATTCCTTGAGGGTCAAGGAAGCTATCTGGATCATCACCTTGCATCTGTAACACCTCCAAGGTAGAATTCGATTCCTTCTTGCAGAGGTAAGCCTTGAACTTTCAATCTCCATGATCCATGCATCATTTTTAAATTTTCAAAGCCCATATATGTTTGTTATATTACTGTGATCATTTCCCATCAATTAATTGCTATTAATCATGGCTATATAAGATTATATAGTGTTCTTGCAAAAATTAGGGTTCATCAGGTTCATACGAGATAACTCATGCTAGACTAAATTTAAATAAAATTAAAAAGAACCATTCAATTCCTTGTTAAAAACACAAAACTTTGGTGTTTACATCATGTCCAATGGTTACGAGTTGAGAGAGATGGAGTTTCTCTTACAACTCTGATGCTGACTTAAGAAAGAAGATGGTCATGGCGCCATTTTTCAAATATAAAACTCAATCTTAATATTTTATTTTATCGTTTCATTTAAATCAACGAATGTATCACCACCCCAGTGGTAGAGAGTGCGCATTTTGAGTGAGTTTGTCCCTTAGGCCTGGGGTTCAAATCCAATTCACCCCAGACCTTTTGGTTTTATTTTTGTAAAACTATTTTCAAAGGTATTTTTGATATATTATTCACTCCCTCCATCATGCTATCACCACACGCACATGGCTCATTTGGTAAATTTTGAACACTCCACCACAAAGGTGTGGGTTCAATCCTTGGGAGGGCCACCATTCTTTTTTATCACCTATTTTCTTCAAATTTCTTCACAAACTCAAAAATTATTTTCTCCTATCAAATTAATTATTTTTAATCCCAATTTTTTCACACATATCATTTAAATACCTTATTATTTTAATCCACAACAAAATAACAAAAATCATTTTTATTTGATATATTTTTAATATATTAAAAATATTATTTTAAATTGTTTTAAATATTTTAAAATGATTTGTTTTCTTGACTTTTCTTAAACCAAAATGATTTTAAATGTTCGTGTGGATAAAATATCTTTTCATAAACCTTAATCATTGTTTATAACATGATTAATAGATTCATTTGATAAATTATATATTTTTTATTGATTTATCTTTGAAAAATATCTTTTAAAAAATGAAATTAGGGTTTTACTTTGATTTAATCGTTCAAACTTCATTTCAACACTCATGGGCCTCTATTAGAGTGTAAGACCCAACCCTGTTTGTAAATAAACCACTTCATGGGCCTCTGCTATAGTATAAGTCCCATCACACTTTTCAAAATCACGGTGCGATCACTGTTTTTCACAACAATGTTTGGGCCTCTGTTAGGAGTGTAAGTCCCGTCTCTTTGTACATAAATTTTGTTTAAAACAATCATCTGGGCCTCTATTTAGAGTGTAAGACCCAACACCTTTGCTTCTCTCCTACTTAAGATCAAGTCATCTTCAAAGTCAAAACTTTCTTCAATTTCTTCAAAAACACTAAGTCAATCTTGAAGAAAACATCTAATCAATCACAATACATTTGGGCCTCTATCCAAAGAATAAGACCCACCACTTTTCTCAATTCAATTCCTACTTGTTTATATACTTATTCATATATCTGTATATATATATTTGTACATATCTTGTTAATTTTCTCTTAGCATTTAAATCATCCTCAGTTTAGACTAGTTCAAACAATAGGATCCTTTCAATCAGTATAACTTAGTTCAAATAACTAGTTCCCTCTTGTACAAAGGAATTCTTCTCCCCAATACAATCAACCTCCTCTTGGGCTTTGTTCAATTTACTTAACCCTAAAATAATCCAATAAAGAAAGGATTATTTCTCGGTGAAACCTCTTCTTTAACCCCTTTAACCCTTGAGCAGGTCAACAAAGAAAGGATTATTTCCCGGTGAAACCTTTCTTGAACTCTTCCTAGACTTGGAAAGTCTCAATCCCCAACCTCCTCTTGGGCTTCTTACAAGGACCCTCAGGCTTGCTAGAAGCATCCCCAACCTCCTATGGCTTCATACAAGGACCCACAGACTTCCTAGAAGCATTTCTAACCTCTTCTTGGGCTTCATACAAGGACCCACAGGCTTCCTAGAAGAATCCCCAGCCTCTTCTTGGGCTTCATATAAGGACCCTCAAACTTCCTAAAAGCATATGATAGATCCTAGTTATCTTTATCCATACACCAATTCCCAGGAGATTCAAAACCTCTAGGGCATTCAACCCCATCCTTTAAGTCTCTTCTGATCCTCAACAAGGTTTGGTTTTCACTTTACAATCTCCAGCCAGTGTAACACCCTTTTCTACCCCACAATTATTCACAGCAAAATACATAATTATCAGAGTAAAATTCACCTCAAAAGGGTGCACACTTCTCAATAAACTCAAAATAAAACATTTGCTCCATAAACAACGAGTTTTTCCTCAAAGTAAATCAAAAGCCATCAAACAGCAGCGGAACCACCATAACCACAATAATTCAAATTAAAAAGGATTTAAAATAATCCATAACCAACAAATAACAACAAAATAACAATTCAACATGGTTCGACTCAACGACCCAACCCGATGTTACACTATCAGAGCAAGACCCTCTACATCGACCAAAATCAAATAAACTCCAAAAGTCCTCGAAGGCATCCACAACTAAGCCTGATCACCTGCACGTTACCCACGTGGAGGCAACATTCAAACATGCAGGGTGAGTAATCACAATTCATTATAAGCAATATAAAAACGGGATATGCATAAAATGGCGTCATCATCATATACAACATCTTCAGGGTCATCACAAGGAAAACATCAAAATCACAACAACATAAGATACATCAATGCCAATTAAATGCAATGCACAACAAGACTCGTGCATGTGGTACCAATCGTCACAGTCGATGGACACTAGGCCTTCACCCTCCAAAGATCCCCGTTATTAGAATCGGTTTCACACAAGAACCGGAGCACGTCAAAATTTACCTCAAATCCACACAATGGGATTGAAGTCTAACATCATCACTGAAATGCTATGAATGCATGATACATAACATCATAATCATCATCATCAACAAAAGTCATTATGTGCATCATCATTCATCAAAATCTCATATCAATCATGTCATCATATATTCGTCAAACATCACAAAACATCCTCTCATAATCATCAGTGACATCATGGTAAATCATCAGAAAAATCTCAGCACCAAACATCAAGACAACACAAAATCATAAAACAAAATTTCGCGAACAGCAGGCGTTCTCTACTGAGTTTACCGTGTGAACCTGTTCGCTTTGGCGTTCGGTTTGCGAGTCTGGGGCGAGTATTTGCCTTGTGAAGGGATCGTTCGCTTTGCGAACCTGCAATTTTAGGAAATCGCTGCTACGCATCAGTAGCATATCAGACCCAAAAGCTCTTACGATTTCAACCCCAATTACCCCAAAAACATCCCCAAAACATTCCTAAGGTATTATGGTAATCAAAGGCCTAAAACCTACGACTATTAGGTCGATTCATTACACTATCTGAAACCTCAAAATCACATAAACCTTCACAAACTCTCAAGATTCTCATAAACCCCATAAATCCCTTTCACCACAAGGTCGAAACAACATTGATAGGGAAAATCAGCCTCAAGGTCTATTTTATCTAATTCAATTCAACCCTTAATAATCGATTCACAAAAATACCCTCATATCACCATTTTACTCATAAATCCACAAAAGTCACATAAACCTCAAAATCCGCTTTAAACACATCGAATCCCTATAGTGAAAACAATGAAAGGAAATACTCCCCATACCTTAGATTGTCGATTCGAAGCTTTCTCTCTTGAGTCTTTGGAAACCTACTCGAATCCTCGCCTTTTCCTTTTTCCTCAGAGCTCTCACCATCTTCCTTCTTTTTCACGGTCTAACAAAATGAATCCTATTCTCGCTTCTCCTTTTTGTTAAATCTAACGTTTGGGCTTCTAAAATGGGCTTTCTCAATATTACCCTCACTAACTCATCTAAAAGTCCACTTTGCCCTTAATTCTTCTAATATTGTTTAAATAAATAATAATATCATATATACCATATTATATACTATTGTTTAAATAAATAACCAAAACTCTACAAAATTACCAACATCACATAAACCACCAAAATTCACAAAAATGCACGAATATTATATTTAAATAAATTAAATAAATATTCTTACGAAATTTGGGGTGTTACAACTCTCCCCCACTTAAAGAATTTTTGCCCTCGAAAATTACCTCAAGGAAATAGAGTTGGATACGACTCCCTCATCTGATCTTCACGTTCCCATGTCCAACTTTCGCAAGCTGGTCCACCCCACAACACCTTCACCAAAGTTATGTCGTTACCCCACAAATGCTTCGTCTTTCGACCATCAACCCGCACAGGCAATGCTTCCACTGTCAGGTTATCCCTCACTTGTACATCATCCATCTGAATCACATGCATGCGATAGATCCGAAATGTACTTCCTCAACTGAGACACATGAAACACGTCATGCAAATTCGTAAGTGACAGCGGTAAAGCAATTCGATAGGCTACCCCTCCTATCCTCTGCAAGATTTGATATGGACCAATAAAATATGGAGTGAGCTTCATAGACTTCAAAGCTCGACCCACACCAGTCACTGGCGTCACCCTCAAAAACACGTGATCTCTCTCTTGAAATTCAAATGTCTTCCTTCTTTTATCATGGTAACTCTTTTGGCGACTCTGCGAAGCTTTCATCCTTTCTTGGATCATCTTAATCTTCTCAGTCGTCTCTTGCACGTATCAGGTCCGAGTACAGCACTCTCGCCCGACTCATACCAACACAAAGGAGTCCTACACCTTCTCCCATAAAAAACTTCATAGGGCGCCATTCCAATACTAACATGAAAACTATTATTGTACGTGAATTTAATCAACGGTAAATGGCTATCCCAAGATCCTCCGTGATCTAACACATAAGCCCTCAACAAATCCTCCAAGGATTGGATAGTCCTTTCTGTATGACCGTCCATCTGCGGATGATACGCATAACTTATCCTCAACTTGGTACCCAAAGCATTCTGCAAACTCTTCTAGAACCTCGATGTAAATCTCGAGTCTCTATCCAACATAATACTCGAAGGTATACCATGCAACTTCACAATCTCCTCAATGTACATCTCGGCTAACTTCTGCATGGAATGATTAATCTTCATCGGCAAGAAATGAGCTGATTTAGTCAATCTATCCACGATCACCCAAATAGAATAATTTCCCTTAGCAGTTCTCAGTAATCCCGACACAAAATCCATGGAAATACTATCCCATTTCCACTCTGGAATACTCAACGACTGCATCATACCAAAAGGCTTTTGATGCTCAATCTTCGACTTCTGACAAGTCAAACAGATAATGTCTCAAAATCTTCAACACAAACACCACGACGGCCAATTCTAAGTCATGTGTATGATAATTCCTCTCATGAACTCGCAATTGTCTCGAAGCATAGGCAACAACTTGTCCATTCTACATCAATACTCCACCAAGACCCATCTTCGACACATCGCAATACACCACAAAAGATTCGGTCATATTAGGCAAAATCAACACTGAAGCGGTCGTCAACCTCTTCTTCAATTCCACAAAACCATTTGCAAGCTAATTCCCACACAAAAGCTTGACCCTTTCGAGTCAACTGAGTCAAAGATAATGCCAACTTAGAAAAGCCTTCAATAAACTTGTGGTAATAACCCGCTAATCCCAGAAAACTTTGTATCTCGGTAGCAGACTTTGGAGTCTCCCACTGTAATACATCATCAATCTTAGAAGGATCAACGACAATCCCACCACTTGAAATCATGTGGTCAAGGAAACTCACTTCCTTTAACCAAAACTCACACTTCGACAGCTTAGCATACAACTTCTTTTCTTTAAATACTTGCAACACAGTTCTCAAATGCTCGACATGTTATTATTCAGATCTAGAATATATCAAGATATCATCGATAAACACCACCACAAACTTATCCAAATACTCATGAAAAATACGATTCATGTACTCTATGAACACACCAGGTGCATTGTGTCGCGACAAAATCGTGAGTGTAAGCTATTGATTAACTTAACTCGAAAAGCAAGAGTCACCACCGCACTTTTATTTTATCCTAAAAGGAAAGGAAAAAGAGCGAACAAAACCTACACAAGCTCTAAACAAGAACAAGTGAAGAGAGTCTAGGTAAGGGGGTTGGTTACGCAATGGGATGGTGTTAGCACCCCAAAATGTCTATAGTACTCTATAGGAGCCCTTTGAAATATATACCGCTTTTGGTCTGAAAAAGTTTGGTTGAAAAGTGATTGAGGAGATGAGAAGAGAAATTGTTTTTATGATTTTTGTGTTTGGAGAGACTTGTCGCCTCATGCCTGCGTACCCACGATGTGCAATGTAGGATCAAAACCTCGTAGTTCGTGGTACAAAGAATGAAATTTGTTTGTTTTGGTTGATTTTAAATGTAAAGACAAGTCGTCATTTCCAAGCGAATAATTCCGCTTAAAGAAATGAATTATGTCTAAACTTATGAAAAAGTTAAAGGAAAAAATGCACGAGGGCACAAAAAGAGAGTGATGAGTTTGATGTTTTTTTTAAGTCTTTTGAAAAAGATGTCAATATGCTTATGTAGTTTAGTATTTGTTAAGAAATGAAAAGAAAAGAGTAAAATTACTTGACAAAGTCAAGGTTTGATTATGAAAAAGGTGATAGTTTGAAATCAAGAAGGTTTTGAAAAAGGGAGAAAGTTTTGAAAATTGAAGAATGGGGAGGAGAAGAAGTGACTATCCTAAAGCATAAAGTAAAAGCTAAGGATAAGAATAGCCTAACCACACAAGTAAGCTCCATAGTCTTCGAACCACAATTCCAAAGCAAAGGGAAAAGGTCCTAGTTCTAAGTCCAAGGTTCCAAGAATTGCATTGGATGTCCAAGGTCTAAGTTCAAGGATTCAAGAATAGCATTGAAGTCCAAGGTCTAGGTGCAAAACTCCATGTCCATTGCAAAGGATAGTAACTATAGTCCAAGATTAGAAGCACAAGTTTTTTAGAGGTTTTGGCCTTTATTAATGTTTTTGGTCCAAGTGGACAAAGAGAAAAAGGCATAAGCATAAACATGTGTCCAACGGACAAAGGAAAAATTGCAGAAGCATAAACATATGTCCAACGGACAAAGGAAAAATTGCGGAAGCATAAACATATGTCCAACGGACAAAGGAAAAATTACGGAAGCATAAACATGATATGAAATGATAAAAATGAAGCATAAAAGTAAAAAGAGATAAGGAGCGAGAAGGAAATGTAAAAAGATTAGTACAATAGTAATGTTAGTAAGTTAGTGATTAGTTGTTAGAGTTAGTGATCAATAATAATTGAATAATTGCACTTAGGTCAAGATTAATGAGAACACATTAGAGGATTGATAAGACCAAAGCCTCCTAACAACAAGTTTCATAAGTTTTGAACCAAAAAACAAATAATCAACTATTCTTGATAGTTTTCCGAGAAGGAACAAATATTGCGCTATGTTAAGCAATCGCCGAGTAATTTACGGAGTAATTGCCCTACAAATGAGGCCGGTCAATAGCTCTATGTGTTAATGTATGCTAGATGAACGATATGTAAATCGTCATCCGAAAGCGATACCGCACGGAAAAAAAATGGCAATGATCTCGTCTCGATCGAAATTCAATGAAGGAATTTCATGAAGAGAAAAGTGGATCTAACATTTATGATCCACACAACCAACAACAAAGAGAAATAGAAAAAAGAAACTAAATGAAAAGAGAAAAATAATTAACATATTTTTTGTAAGATTTTTTTTTAATAGTCATTTTGAACTAAAATAAAAAAAATAAAATAAAATCTAATTTTAAAAAAAAGAAGTTACTATAAAATCTTAGTGAAGAAAATATTAAGAAAAACATAAAAAGAGTATATAAAATAAGAAATTATATTTTGGAAAAGAAATGAAAGGGAGATGTAATAGAAAAATGGAGGGTGGTGGTGTAAAAATTGGTACGGGCCTAGCCCAAAAACCAAATGAACTCTTAAAAAAATGAAAATGAAAAGAAACAAAACAAATTACTCATCATCTTCTTCTTCGTGAGAAAGAACACGGTTACTATTCACATGAAGCTAGCAAAATGGAGCTCCACCGAATCGGAGTGGCGGAGCTCCGTTGTGGTATCATTTCGACCGAGGAAGCGAGAGGAGTTCAAATATGTAATCGATTTCAACCGTCGGAAACAAATTGCAACGTAAACGGAGATGAAAGCTTCGTCGCAAAATGTCCACTACCTTCAAAATTCAAGTATATGAAGCTTCAATTCTTCTTTTCTTCTTCTTTGTGTGTTGTTGTGTAATTATGTGGTTGTTGTTGAAGATTTATGGATGGAAGATTGAATTGATTGGAATTTTTTTTTTACTCTTGAAACTTGAAATTACAACAATGGAAGAATGGTGTTTAGGAAGAAATTTTCACAGCATGATTTTGGCTTGAAAAGCTTGAATAATTGTGAAGCAGAGGCCCTTATTTATAGATGGAATTGGGTGAGTTTTTGAATTGAAATTGCTGAAATTTTTGTTTCCGTTTTTGTGAATTTTCTCGCGTTTCGTTTGAAGTGTGGTGATCCGCGTTTTGGTTCAGTTTTGAATAATTCGATGGCTTGATGAAGTGGCGCGTGTGGCTTGTTGTTTCAGTGGTTTGCGTGTAACGTGGAGAGGCTATAAAATCACGGCTTGTGTGGGGAATTGTTTACGACTTGAAGCTCGTGAAAGTGGCTGGAGATGTGCTTCTCAGAGCATCTCCAATGGTGCAACCCAATTTTGGGTTCTTTGTGGGACCCATTGAGCCACATCATCTTCAAGTAACTCATCCAATTTTTACTCCAATGGTGCAACTCTAAAGAACCTATTTTGGGCCCCACCACTTTAGTTAAGATATTAATATATTATTCATATTAAATTTTATTTTATTTTTAATAATAATTTAAATTATTTAAATGTAAATTAATATAAATAAATAATTAAAATTAATCATAAAATTTAAAATAATAATTAAAATTAATCTAAAATACATGACATATAATTAAAAACAATAAAAATAAATAACATCATATAATTCGTCATTTAAATTTCATCATTCTCATGTCCAAAACGTTCCCAAATATGCTCGACTAGATCTCCTTGAAGTTGGCGATGAACTTGTTTTTCAAGAAGACTTGCTCTTCTTTGTAGTCTTGTTGCAAGATTCGGATGAGGACCATTAAATGTTTCAGTCGTTGAGTTGTTGTCATCTACATTATCATAAGAGTAATCAAAATCACCTCCGTATGTGTGTCGTTCGTCTTCAACAATCATGTTATGCAATATGATGCAAGCATATATGGTATGCTTAAGGGTTTCCATGTGCCAGGCACGCGCTGGACCACGTATAATTGCAAATCGAGATTGAAGCACTCCAAACGCTCGTTCCACATCCTTTCTAGCCGATTCTTGATGTTGTGCAAATAGTTTTCTCTTTTCTCCTTGCGGCATTGAAATGGTCTTGACAAATGTAGCCCACTCAGGATATATACCATCCGCTAAATAATACCCCATGTTATATGGTGTACCATTAATTGTATATTGCACACTAGGAGCATGCCCTTCCAAAATTTCGTTAAACACGTTGGATTGGTTTAGCACATTAATGTCGTTGTTTGAACCTGCAATACCAAAAAATGCATGCCAAATCCATAAGTCTTGTGATGCCACAGCTTCAAGCATGATTGTGGGCTTTCCATGATCATCTCGACAAAATTGTCCTTTCCACACAACAGGACAATTTTTCCATTCCCAATGCATACAATCAATGGAACCCAACATACCAGGAAAACCACGTGATTCTCCCATTTGTAAAAGATGTTCAACATCATTGTTGTTAGGCTTTCTCAGATATTCAGCTCCAAATACAGCATTCAGGTCCCTAACAAACCTTTCTAAGCATTCAACCGAAGTGCTTTCACCGATTCGAACATATTCGTCTACAATGTCAGCGGGAGATCCATATGCCAACATACGAATAGCAGATGTGCATTTCTGCAATGGTGAAAGACCCATTTTACCAGTTGCATCGACCCTCATTTGAAAATATTCATCATGATTTCCAAGGGCGTCTACAATTCGAAGAAAGACATGTCTATGCATTCTGAACCTTCTTCGGAATTGAACATATGTGTATACTGGATTTCCTGAGAAGTAGTCATTGAATAATCGACTGTGCCCTTCTTCACGACCTCGATCTACCGTTGTTCTTCTCTTTGGCCTAAAGGAACTTCCAGATTGACGTTCATTCTGAAGCTGTTGTTCTTCATCACTGTCGTCCATAAATTCTTCTTCAACCAACTCCCAAAATTCTTGATCGTAATTATCTGAATTGTCTGAATCCATTTTAGTGAGTAAAGAATGAGAGAAAAATGAGAGAAAAATAAGATGAGAATGAGAAAACAATGACATAAGTGGTAGTATATATAATGGTTTGAATAACGGCTAGTTTGAATAACGGCTAGTTTGAATAACGTAATACTTATTATAATTTAAAGTGGTACTAATGACCATTTTACATAGGAGTTGATAAATTAAAGTGGCACTAATGTCCATTTTACATAAGTGATACTAACTACATTCCATATTTATTTTTCATCTTATTACAATATTTTTCATGAATATCTCGTTGACTATCGCTCATAGTAGAAGTGTCTTTCATCATGATTTGCATTACCTTTAATTCTATCTCATCCTCCTTACATTGTGCTAGTCTTTCCATTGTTATTCCTCTTTTAATCCGTGCATCTTGCGTTGCATTTGGAATTTCCTTTGCCTTACCCTTCCTTTTTGCTGCTTGTTGCCCCATTGGACGCTCCATTGGTGATGATGAGTTATACTCATAACTTGAGTGTGACCCACTAGCACAATTCTTTGTTCTTTTTGAAGAATTTTCAGTTGATGCTCCCATCCATTTAGGTTCATCTTTTAACAATCGCCATGCATACTCAAGATTGAATGATGTACCATCATCTTGAACAAAAAAAGCATGTGCATTAACCAATATATCTTTTTTCTGATGTACCACTTTTTTTTTCCATTAACAGCTTGATTGTAACACCCAACAAATTTTTGAACAAGGCTATTTATTCTATGCCATCGACATTTTAATTGACCTTGTAGCTTTTCTCGCACCTGCCCACGATGTTGGTTATAATTATCGGTGATTCTTAACCAAAAACCGTCGGCTTTTTGATCAACTCCCACAATTGGATCCTTGGAAACATTGAGCCATGATTGTATAAGAAATGTATCCTCTTCCCTTGTGAATACCTCTCGAGGTTTTTTTTAACGGAACACCTTTGTTCTTTTTCAACGGTAATATTTTCAATACCAACATGAGTTGAAAATTGTGGAACTTGGTTATCGGACATAAACCCTATCAGTGTTTCGGGTTCATGATGAGAAAAATTCACTCTATGAGTAACTATTTGAGGTCTAAAATACATATTTGGGTTGTTTGGTGAGGGAAAAAATATGGTAGAGTTTGTTGGTGGTGAGGGAAATTGGGAATTTTGAGGATTAAAATTTTGATAATTTTGCATAAAATGAAACATGGATTGTTGAAAATTATATTGATTAGGGTCCATTTGACATTAACAATAATAATTTGAAGTAAGAAGATGAAAATTTGGGTAAAATATATGAACAATTAAAAGTTAATGAGATGAAATTGTGAGAGAAAAATTTGAATGTATAATTTTTACCATCCCATATTTATAGGTAAATAATTAATTGAAAGAAAAAAAAAAAGCAAAAGAGCCGTTATATAACAGCTCTTATTTTTATTATTATTTTATTGAACATTACCGTTGCACTGCCATGAACCTTTGCGCCAGCATGGCAAACTCCAAGGCTGTGTTTTGTGAAAAGAGCTTGCTCCAGCTGGCGAACAAGGCTAAAGCACCTTGCGCTGGAGATGCTCTCATGTGGGATGGTAGCAAGCGGCTTTGAAGTGGTAGCTTGATTGTTTTTTTTTTTTGTAAAATATTTTTTTATTATGTACATGAAATTTTGGAAATTTGGATGTGATTAAAAATAGAAAATAGAAATTTTTATGGAAGTGGATAATTGGAAATGGATATTGGAAATTAGATAAAAATGGTTTAGGAAAAAAGGATATGGATATTGGTTGTTATAGAAGTGGATATGGACTTTTAGAAAAATAGTAGTTTTTTTTATGGAAATTGGATAAAGAATATGGTTTTAAAGATGGATTAGAAAAATGGATATGGGCCTTAGAATGAAATTGACATGGATTTAGGAGAATTGGAAATGGATAAAAAAAATGGCTAATTGAAATGAGTTTTATGAATGGATAATTAGTTATGGTGGTGATAATGGAAATTCAAATTGGATATTGAATTGGTTTAAGGAAAAAATGGAATAGAAAATTTGTTTTTTTTTTTAGAAAGAAAATGGATAGTTGAAAAATGGTTTTGGTAGTAAAATAAAAGAATATGGATAAATTGGTTAAAATGTGGATAATGGTTTATATAGTGGACATAAAAAAAATGGATAACTAAACTTTACTTTCAGCCCAAACCAAATCTTGACTTTTTCCACAAGCCTCTGATAAAATGCCCATAGCTACCACTGAATAAGCCACAACCGAAACAACTGCCGTTTAAATCTGTCATCCTCTGAATCTCAGATCAAATGAATCTTGGACCACTTTGAATTTGATTGAATCAATCTTTAGGAAAATAAATCCACAGACGAACCCAATCTGGACTAATGATCTCAGGTGAATTTGACAGATATTACCACATAACAGCTTGACAGTCACTGCTTGAGAAATAAACCATTGGCACAAATGACAGGAAGATGAAACAAACTTGATAGTTTGACCAAGACTAAGTCAAACATCCATCTGAACTGGATCAAAGCTGAACAACCACACTTGATTTAAAATTATGCTCTTGCTCTGACAAACCTGCACAACGCTCAGAGAGAGAAACTACAACAATTTTTTTTGTATTTTGGTTAGAGATTAGTAAACAGAAACAAATAAAGCAAGTAAGAATAAGAGAATCACACAAGTGCTCAGGAGAAACACAAATTGTGATCTTGTTTGTGGTAATGATATGCAAATGATATGAGTGAAATCGTAGGGGTAAAAATTAGGGTCTTACACATTGGATACACCAAATGGCATCACAGTGTATTCATAGTGACCATACCTCGTCCTGAAAGCCGTCTTCGGAATATCATCAGGCTTAACACGAATCTGATGATAACCTGACCTCAAATCGGTCTCGCTAAACACACAGGCACCTACTAGCTGATCCATCAAATCGTCGATTCTCGGTAGTGGATATTTATTCTTGATAGTCACTTTATTCAACTTCCGATAATGGACACACAATCTCATACTGCCTTCCTTCTTCTTCACTAGCAACACAGGGGAAACCCACAGAGAAACACTCGGTCGAACAAACCTCTTCTCAAGCAACTCTTCCAACTGTTTCTTTAATTCACTTAACTCAGAAGCTGACATCCGATAATGAGCCATTGACACTAGACTCGTACCTGGTATTAAGTCCACTGCAAACTCTACTTCATGCTCTGGAGGCAAATCACTGATGACATCCGGAAACAGATCTGGAAATTCACCTACGACCGGTAAGTCGACACTTGCAGCTTCACGGTCTGTTTACTGTGAATTTTGGTAAACAACCTCTGGTCTATCAATTTTAAACGAAAATTGATTAACTTGCAGGATCGACCACACAAATCCTAGGACATGTGCTAAATTTGAGAGACAAGCGTAAATGACAAATGAAAATTAAAGAGAATGTAAACTGAACTCCACGTTCGACAATGCTGAAATAAAATCTAACTGACCTCCACGTTCGACTACTTGCAATAAGGTAAAGTAAAGGCTTGAAATTTAAAGAGCTTTAAGTAAAGGGTGCAGAAATTAAAGGCGTCGAAAGGAAATGACAATAAGTAAAAAGCTTTGAAAGTAAAATGCGACGAACTACACGTTCTTGAAAAGTAAAGGCTGGAATGATAAAAGTGATGTCGAAGGTAAAGTGCAGGAAAATAAAGGACTTTGAAAATAGATGCAATGGATTAAAGGTGAACTCCACGTTCTTGAAAATAAAAGACTTTGAAAAGTAAAGGCTTAAAGATTAAATGCTTGAATGTAACAGTGCAGTCGAAGGTAGACGCAGAAAGTTTAAATGACTTTGAAAGTAAATTTGGCATGGAAGATAAAGTTCAAGAAATTGTAAAGGCATGGAAAGTAAATGGCTGAATCTTAAACATGATGAAGATAAATTGTATTAATGAAGAAAATGGTGTTACATTACGTACATTCTCACGAACTCGTTTCTCTACACGCGGGTACTTTGAGTTTCTTTGAGTAACTTGTACAGAAATATGAACACCCCTATTACATAGAACTAACTCCTATTTATAGTGCTAGGAAATAACTATTAAGTGGTGGTTACTGCTTCGAACGTGTGGATTTTGGCACCTTCTCCTTGGTCTCAACTGTTCCCACGTTCACAACTGCTCTTATTTAAATTTCAAACATTGGAAATTCCCTCCAGCCTTAATATAACCATTGCAGCGCTTGTTTCCATATTCTCATGGTCGAAACCTTTCCAGCACTTAGCCATTTTTTTGAGGTTCCTACACCTCTATTCGACTCAGGCTTCACCAAAACTGGGTCGAAGCCTTCTTTACATTAAAAATAATTTTTTAACTTAAAATAGCTTTGATTCTTTCTAGCGTCAAAAATGAGGGTTAACAAATTGCCCCCAAGGAATATCCTTTCGCCAGAATTGGTAGGAAGGTCATTTCTTGATATAATAACCATTTCGACGCCTGTTTGCATGGCCTTAACTGAATATCCCACTAATTAATTAATGGCTGAATTGTTCAGTTTCTTTGACCCACGCCTCTGACGTCATACCATCATGACAAATCCTTAAAACGTCCTTTCAGCTGTATTCATCATAACACCTTTCTTGAAAACAGACGTTGGCAGTCTGAACATAACTGCTACTTTTCATCACGTCTCCAGGAGAAAGACACGCGTCCCACTAACTCCTCAACTTCAACGGTAGATCCAAGTCTTTTGGGATTTTCAAATGTCTATATATACCCATTTCCGCCACTTTGTGAACTTTCCACACTTTTCATACTCTCAAGCAACCTCTTCTTCTCTTTAGTTTCTCTCACGCAAACCCAGCAAAAACACCATCTTTTCATCTTCTCCAACAATGGCATCTTCCTAAACTAATCCTCAAACAAAGAAAACTCAAAGAGGCAAGGTCACTCCATTTAAGAAAACCATTCCTCCGTTCGCTAATATCCCAGGCCCCCAACTAGTAGATAACCGTCATTGCATGCCGGAACCCACCTCTGAAGAATCAAGAGCCATATACAAATCTCAGGTAATGATTCCTATAGTTGTTCCCGATAAACCCTATGCGCTATCTGGTCCTTTAGCTGAGGGTTACGTTTCTAACAAGAGGCTAAGTGAGTTTCTCCCCTCGTACCGGAAAACAAGGCCGTTAGGGCAAAGGAGTTTTCCCAAAATCAACGCTGCTGCTGGAACTTCTCTTGAAGAAACCCCCTTGTCCAAAATCAACGTTGGTTATCTCACTGATGGTACCAGGCTGGTGAGAGCTGTCAACCCTTTGAAGGAATTCGACCAATGGATGGCGAAGATGGAGTAGGTCAAAGCTGACCATTGGAAGGAGATAGGGATTTATGACCTTCTTATGCTGTCGAAGACCAGCATACCATATTGTCTGAACATGTTGGCGGCATCCCTATACTTTTGGGACAGCACCCATTATACCTTTCATCTGCCATGTGGAATGGTTACGCCAACCTTATTTGACGTAGCTGCCATCACAGGGCTTCTCCCAGATGGCCTTACTTATAACCCTGATGCTGATGCTGAAGACACCATCAATATTTCAGGCTCCAAACTTACATACACTCTCTTCATCAAACACCACTTTAAACAAGAAGATGACAACGTGTCTGATGAAGAACATATTGCTTTTCTCATAGTCTGGCTGTCGAGATATGTTTTTTGTACCAAGTCTTTGCAGGTAGCTAAGAAGTACCTGCCCCTGGCGAATCAGCTTCACCACAACAGAGGAACCTGCTTGAGTGAACTCATTCTAGCGAACCTTTACGAGTCTATCAGTGAAGGGGCTTCTCGACTTAGAAATATGGAGGCCCAAGGTTCTATGCACTTGAGTGGTCCTCTTTGGCTGCTTCAATTGTGGTTTAATGCTACATTTGAGGCTAGCCTTCCCAGAAAAGGCCTAGTTGATGAAGCCTCTGCTGAAATAAGGGAAAGGAGTGTTGAAGGGACGCGTCTGGCTAAACTCACTCCCAATGATGATGGTGAAAACCTTCAAAGGGCTTTCACCAGTTATATTATGATGTTTGCCAAGCGCTATGAGTTCACTCCTAGCATGGCACCTTTTGCTCGACGAAGCTATGGCCCTGTGTGGTTTAAAAGGCCATTTCCAAATCCTCATCAACCTCTTGATCAAGAATCTGTTGCTATCTGGGAAGCCTTTTTGATTCCTAGATTCTTTATCCACAGGCTGAACTTAGGGAGAGGTTTATCAACATTGATTGCCTATCAACCAAACCTTGTCTCTCGACAATTTGGGCTAGCCCAGAGCTTCCCTCAATGCTTGTATGAGAGAAAGGGCCAAGTAATTCTTCACACCGCCTGCTTCGACGAGGAAAACGTCTCCCATACACTCGACAGCCAGAATGAGAAAAGAGGAATCCTCTCTCCTGTATTTTTTGAACCTTCCTTTCTATGCACTTCATCCTTCCACCAATGGTGGTCGAAGCACTATAGTGAGCACTTTCTCTATGTGGCTACATTTTCTTCGTTACTTGATCAAGATTTTCTCCATGTGCAGGACAAGACGAAAAAGAGTAAGTTCACTCACATCGAAGAAATACAGGCTTTTCAAAAATACTTTGAAACTATCTATCGACCAAATGATCTTAGTCGAACCATTCATGAGGCTGCTGTCACTCTAAAGAGAAAATTTCTAGAAAAGCTGGATCAACTAAAAATTCCTCCCAACGTCCCTCGTGAGAAACGTTATGAGGTAGCTTTTAAACTTTTTCCTCCAAAGTTCCCTCGACTGCCTAATGCGTATTTTGGAGTGGCGCTTGCCCCTCCATTTCCAGATTGGTTTGTCTGTGGGGAGCATTTAAAACTTCTTCGACAGCAGTCTCAGCCAAAGGCTCAACGAGTGGTTTCGACTAAGCATACGTTAGACAGTTTTAAAGGGCACCTTCATATAGGAATTCAGGACGTTCGTGTCGAATCTGAAATATATGAAGGTTTGAAATCCTTAATCCATGGCTTTATAACTAATCATGTAATCATTAACTTGTAACAATTGTGTACTGTCTTTCAGCTGTGCCTAGGAAAGCTGCTTCGACTAGAGCTGCCACCTTACAAAGTGGCAAAGAACCAGAGAGCACACAAGTATATTTCACCTCCCCTGCTTACGCTTGTACTATATGAATTTCCTTCTTATATTTGCATTGCCTCTTCAGACTGGTCGAAAACCTCCAACACCTTCCAAGAAAGGTAGAAAGGATACCCCAGCTGTGATTATAGCTTCAGAGGCCTCATATGAATCTCCTGAGGAGGTTCTCACAAAGAAAAGAAGGAAACCCATCAAGGCTTCTGGACCTACTGGCCCACCTCCTTCAAAGGTGGCCAAAATACTCGAGAAGGCACCCACCACAAGTGGTGTCGAGAAGGAACCTTCCAAGGTGGCCTTGAGAACCCCTCTTGGTGACCATGGGAGTGATAAATCAAGTCCTGCTGTTGAACAGACTCAGGTATGTGCACCACTTTTCATTATGCTGACGTCTTTCGCCCATTACTTAAATCTCATCTTCTCCACTTGTGTTCTTTAGGCACCCATAATCAACAATCCAGATCCCCAACCAACTCCAAGCAACTTTGCCACCACCATAATTGACGACCCGGTTCCTCAACCAACTTCAGGAAGCTTCACCACCACGCTCCTCAACAGCCAAGGTGAGCCAACTTATCACCCATCTTCTGATATTGGTTCTGGTTTGAGTGAGATTAATCAACCTACTCCACATGCTACAGAACACACCACACCACCAGTTCAAACCACTACTCAAAACGCACAAGTTGATGGCGCCAATTCTGATGATGATGATGCCTCAAGCACCCCACCTTTCAACCTGTCCAACTTCATGGATGATGATCAATTGGTTGAAGAAGAAAGGAATGAACCTGAAGTGCAAACACACAACGATAATCCTGGTCAAGCTGCGCCTGAGGAGACAAATGAACCACATCCTATGCCAGTTGATGATCAGGAGAACATTCAATCAACTGCTGAAGAGGCTAACGAAGAGATGGTAGTCGAAGAAGAAAAAGATGACGAACGAGAAGAATCAGAAGAAGAGGAAGAAGAAAAAACTGATCCTAATCCCCACCATACTCCTTCGCCTGTGGTCCTTCCACCACCTGGAGACTCACTGACAACACTCAAGTGGTCGAACCCACGTGAGTTTACCAAATTGATTCTTGGGCAGAGGTATGGTTCTTCTTCTTCTGTCTCTTCGATTCCAGCATCAGATGACTTCGCCCAACCAATTCTCCAAGCCATAAAGAAAAAATTCTTCAGGGGGGATATTCACAGAGTTTTGGCCTCAGATCCATCTGCAACTGCTTATTTGAAGGATACCCTTGGAAAGCTGGAACTCACCACTCTTAATCCTGACGTGTCTGGTATTTTGATAGAATTAACTGCTGTGGTGAACCAAATAGCTGCAGAGATAAAGCTGCTTCCATCTATCAGGAAGACCCTAGAGGAAACATCTGGTCTTGAGAGTGCAGCTTGGTGTGGTGCAAAGGAGTTATATGAGAAGGTCAAAAGTATAGAGGCTGACCAAAAGAAAACCCAAGATGAAATAGCCTCTAATAAGAAGAACATTGAAGCCTGGAAGCAGCAAATCACTGAGTTACAAGCTAAAATTGAGGATGCTGAAAAATGCAACCGTGATTTGCAGAACTTCGACACCATTGAGATGGCTAGGGAAATGAAATATGCCATAGATTGTATTGAGGCAGCTCAAAAACTTAAGAAACAACTTGCCACAGCCAAGCTTGATGAGTCCTTGTGCAATGCTCGCCTCAAACATCACATCGAAACCTTTGCCCAGTTGAAGTCGAGGCTTCCCTTCTGATGCTTTCAAGACCTTTATTTGTTTAACCAATCATTTGTTTCTTGGCCTTTTTCAGGCCCTTATGTAATGAAAATTTTGTGCCTTTGGCATTGCTTAATCAATCATTATTATTTTGCCATTAACTGCTTTCGACCCATATTATATTATGATGCACTTTATTTGTTGCCTCTCATTAATCAAATAAGGCATTCTATCTTTTCTTGGAAAGTCAAACTTTCCAACTTTAAATTCCAAGGCACAAGCCTCTAGCTTTTAAAGTAACATTTATAGCATAGCCCTCAGGTATATTTCCAAGAATAGCTCACGTGTATCCACCGTTTGACTGGCCAATCTAATCGGTCCTTCGCCTCTATAAATTTCTTCCATATGACCACGTTTTGCATAGAAGCAAACATGAATAATTCAGAGGAATCATCAGCCAAAAAAATGGCTGGGAAGGCAAAGGCAGTTGAGGAAGCAAAAAGGATGGAGGCAACCAAGAAACCTGAAGCCTCCATTGGAGCAACCTCTCAAGCCAAGAAGAGAGAAACTAAAATGAAGATCTCTAAGAAAGGGCGCTCCAGCACCCAAGACTCTGATGATGAACCAGATGCAGATTACATGGATTTCCTCAAATCCATAGATTGGATAGATTATGAATAACCTTTCCTTGATTAGAAATTGTTGTATTAATTCTGCTTTGTATACCATATTAGCCTAACTTGGCCTATTTTGGCTTTCTTTTTATTAAATAAAGCTTATGTTTTAATATGAATCTCTTGCAGCATAGGGTTATATTTTTTCAAATACTTGCCATTTACCTTCAAGACTCTTTTATCCTCGTCTAACTCTTCCACTTCATAAGCTCCATTGGAGAAAACTTGTATGACTTGGAATGGGCCTTCCCACTTAGGGGACCATTTGCCCAATGTTCTATCTTTTCGATCCATAAGCAAAATCACTTTCCAAACCAATTCCCCACATGCAAAAGATTTAGACTTAACCTTTTTGTTGTAGGATTCTTCGACCCTCTTGTTTTGTCTTCTCAATAACTCCAAGGCTCTGAGCCTTTCTTCATCCAAATCCACTAATTCACTCATCATCATTTCCCAATAATTCTCAGAGGGAATCTCATGATGTCTTTGAACTCTTACAGACTGTAAATAAATCTCAACAGGCAATACTGCATCATGACCAAAAGTAAGTCGAAATAGGGTAGTGTTGGTAGCCTCTTTAGGGGATGTTCGACATGCCCAAAGAACTTGGTCTAACGTCTTGTGCCAATTTCTAGGCCTCTTTCCCACATGCTTCTTAATTAGTCCAATCACTACCTTATTGGCAGCTTCGACTTGCCCATTGGCCTGGGTATAATAAGGTGTAGAAGTCAACAACTTGAAACCTATTTCTTTGGCAAACTCCTGCACCTTTCGACCAGTAAACATTGATCCTTGATCCGTAGTGATTGTTTCAAGAATACCAAATCTATAAATAATGTGATTTTGAATGAATTTAATAACATCTTCTTGACCTATATTCGCCAGTGGTATTGCTTCAATCCACTTGGTGAAATAATCAATTCCCACCAAAATATATCTTTGGTTCTTTGAAGATGCTGGTCGAATCTCTCCCACTATATCCAAAGCCCATCCTCTGAAAGGCCATGGTTTCACTATGGAATGTAATTCACTTGCCGGGATATGCTGTATGCCAGCATGAATTTGACATTCTTGGCAACCCTTAGGAAATTCTATGCAATCCTTCAGCATAGTGGGCCAATACATGCCTTGTCGAAACAACAACCATTTCATCTTCTGGCCAACTTGGTGTGCTCCACATGCCCCACTATGTACCGTCGAAAGGGCCAAATATGCCTCTGCTTCACTAAGGCATTTCAATAAGACTCCCTCAGGGGTCTTTTTAAATAATTCATTACCCAACAGTACATAGCTTAAAGCTTGATACCTGATTTTTCGCTCTGTCGAAGCCGTTGGGTTTTGCAAATATTCAACTATGGGCTTCCTCCAATATTCATCTGTTAAATTATCTATGGCAAAAATTTCAAAATTTTTGCCATCTATGCACCCAAGCTTAGTTGTTTCTAAGTCTGATGGGCACAATCCAACAGCCACCACTTTACCTCTTGCTTCAATTACTTCTTGAAGGTTTTCCTTCGACACCTTGTATCCAGAGGCAATTTGAGGTATGTGTTGGATGGCCACTACCTCAAATTTCTTTAATAATCTATTGGCTATCACAAAGTACATAATGAGATTTTCTTGAACACATTTATACTCCTTTGTGATTTGTTTTATAACCAATTCTGAGTCTCCCATTATTTCGACTCTAGTTGCCCCCAATTCTAACAAAATTTCAAGGCCAACAATTAATGCTTCATATTCAGCCTCATTGTTAGAGCAAGGTCCTTCGACCTTGTACTTGAATTTTGTTGGAATTTTTTCAGGAGAAATAATGTGTATTCCCACTCCTGTTCCATTTTTATGACTTGATCCATCAAAGTATAACTTCCAGGATTTTAATTCAACATAATTCAAATCATTTTCATTTATGGAGTGATCAACTATAAAGTCTGCAACTATTTGCCCTTTCACAGCTTTTAAAGGTTGATATGTTAGGGAAAATTCTGTTAATGCTAATGCCCATTTGCCAATCCGACTATGCAAAATAGGTTTAGATAACATATGTTTTACAACATCAAAGTGAGAAGAAACATACACATCAACTGGCTTTACATATTGCTTCAATTTAGTACAAGAGAAATACAAGCATAAACATAACTTCTCAATCATGCTATACCTAGTTTCTGCATCATTTAAGACTCGACTAAGATAATAAATGGCTCTTTCGACTCCATTTTCATCCTCCTGAGCTAACATGCTCCCTAGAGTTTTATCTGATGCAGCTATATACAATCTCATACTCTTGTTTCTACGAGGTGGTGAAAGAATTGGAGGGTGGCTTAGGTACTCCTTGATCTTGTCGAAGGCTTCCTGCTATAACTGCCCCCACTCAAAACCATCTTTATTGAAACGAAGCAATGGCGAAAAAGCTTGTGTTTTTCCACTCAGGTTGGATATAAACCTTCTTAAGAAGTTGATCTTGCCCAGCAACGACTGCAACTCCTTTTTAGTTGATGGCGCTTTCGCCTCCATTATGGCTTTGGTTTTATTCTGATTTATTTCAATCCCTTTCTTGTGGACCACAAAGCCTAGGAAATCCCCTGCCTGCACACAAAAAGCACATTTGAGAGGATTCATTTTAAGACCATATTTCCTCATCCTTTCAAAGGACTGTCGAAGATGGTCAATGTGAATTTTCCCAGAAATAGATTTTATAACAATATCATCAATGTAAATTTGCATGAATGTGTCTATAAAATCATGGAAGATTGAATTCATCGCCCTTTGATAAGTGGCACCAGCATTTTTGAGACCAAAAGGCATCACTACCCATTCATAGGTGCCTAAGGCTCCAGGGCATCTAAAAGCAGTTTTATGAACATCTTCCTCAGCAATGAATATTTGGTTGTAGCCAGAATATCCATCCAGCATACTAAGATATTCATGTCCTGTTGCAGAATCTATTAACATTTCTGCCACTGGCATTGAATATTCATCTTTAGGAGTTGCATAGTTTAAATCTCTAAAATCAATGCAAACTCTCAAAGACCCATTCTTTTTAATAACAGGTACTATATTAGCCAACCATTCGACATACCTTGTAGTGCGAATGAATTTGCAACGAAGCAGTCTTTCGACTTCCTCTTTGATCTTTGACAATATCTCTGGTGCAAACCGTCTTGGATTTTGCTTGACTGGTTTTTTCCCAGGCGTCATAGGCAACCTGTGTTCGACCAACTCTCTGCTCAAACTAGACATCTCATCATAATCCCAGGCGAAGCAGTCTTTGAACTCTTTCAACAACTGAACAACTTCAACCTTCAACTGGGGATCAAGATTGGCACTGATGTAGGTAGGCCTTTTGGTTGCCCCCTCACTGAGGTTAACTTCTTCTAAAGGATCTTGTGCTAGCATTTTTATATTATTTGCCAACGGATCCTTCTCAAATCCCAGAGGCTCATCTTCATAGATGGCGTCGAGCCTCTGGCTTTGCTCTCCAGTTTCAACCTTATCTGGAGGTTTTGGGTCGAAGTCCTTACCAAGACCTTCTTGATATAATTCAGAAATGGCTTCGCCAGCCATGTAGTCATTGGCGGCTTCCAAAGCCGCTTGTAGTTTTGTTTCGGCCACATAGGCCAAAATTCTTTTTAAAGCGTCGAACTCAGTCATGATCACTGAATTCATCTCCCCATTCTGTGGGCTCTATTGGAGGTGAGCCTAAGCATGGAAACCTTCCTTCTGGTACCTCCCTGTCCCATCTGAAACCTTCGACAGGGTGTAAATACAATGAATAAAACGTTTCTACATCAGGCGTAAACTCAAAATCAGCTGGAGGACATGGAGCAATGTTCGCCAGATGTTTCTCAAATTGCCTACTATCCACATGATTAATAGGCACCTTAAAGTACCCTTGATCAGCTTCAATATTTTCAACTATCCCGTCTGGTCTCCAAATGGTGATTCTTTGATGCATAGATGAGGGCACAACTCCTATTCCGTGGATCCACTCCCTACCCAAGAGTAGATTGTAGTTAGTTTTCGTCTCGACGACCATAAACACTGTTGGTCTGGTAATAGTTCCCACAGTGAGATCCACTTGAATCACCCCTAGAATGGAACCAACTTTTCCTTCATAGTTCGACAGAACCATGTTGTGGGGTTTGGTATCAGTCTCAAACTTCCCAATCTTGCTCAGCAAAAATCTTGGCATTAAATTAACAGTTGCACCACAATCCACCAAAATTTTGTTGACAAGAACATTTTCTACTTTGCCAGTAATGTAGAGAGGCTTCAAATGACCCTTCATTGCCTCTGTGGGGCGTTCAAAGAAAGCATTCTGTTCTTCGGCGCACCCATTGTTCATGATGTAATAACACACAGGCTTGTGTGCCAACATTTCCAATTCAGTAGTTTGATCCAAGTCTTCGACCTCTGAGACTTGACCAAATTCTTTTGGCATTACTGACACCACATTCACCAGAATATCTAGAGAAGCTGATGACTCACTGTCGAAGTTATCAGTCATATTCTCATCCTCTTCGACCTTCTTTTCTGGTTGAACAGTGAATAACTTTCGTCGTATGGGAATCTTCTCCATTGCCCCAGCTTGATTATCAATATTGGTGCTTGACTCTCCTTGCACCTGAGCCTCCCTGATAGCCTTTCGTCTGCGTTGCTCTCTTCACCATTGTGACCTAGACATGGGGTTTTTACCCTTGTAATTTTGAGAAATGTATGCTGACTTGTTGGTGGTATGGTTCTCTTTTCTATACTCAAATGAAGAACCTCTTTCCACATCAAATTTCTCCCACTTCTTCTTCTGTCCTCTCCCTTCGATAGGCTTGATCCAACTACCTGTTGGCACATTCACAGCTGGTTTGAATGTACCTGGCCTAACTCCTGGTACTTGGTTTTTTAACCCTATCGAATGTCGTCTATAGTCAAAACCTTTGGGACCTTTATTTACCTTCTGCCCCCAGCTTCCACCAGCTTTTTTGACACCTTCTAACTTGTGGGCAGCTTTCTCATAAAAAATGGTGCTGCATCTAGGACATAACATTACTCCAGAACCTTTCTTCTGGTAACGGTGCAGAAAATCCACAATTGTCTCCTCTTGCTTAGGGTAGGCTATCTTGTTTCGCTCTTCTTGTTCATCTGCCTTACTCATCTGTTCAGCTTTTCGGTCTGTAATTTCGACCATATTGACATCAATTCTATCCTTTAAGCATATCTTGGAGAAATGGGCTTCCAGACTTTCAGTGGTCTTCGCCAGACATCCACCACTTGCTGCTGCTTTTGCAGATTTTTGGGAAGCTTCCTGCCAAGCAGCTTTTTCGGCTTCAACCATTTCTTCAGCATTAACCTTTTCGACATCAGGGGATGTCTTGAAGAATTGTTCAGCAGCCATACATATCCAGTTTTCCACCAAACAACCGTCCATGTCTATCATCTCTCCTACCAATAGCAAGTCATCTTCCAATTCCTTAACAACTTGAACTTTGGGAACATTTCTGCCTATGGCTTCATTGGTACTGACGCTACCTGAGCTAGAGTCAGACTCTTCAACCAATTCGACCATGTTAATGCCTTCATTGGCATTCATCTTTAATCCACTCACTGCCCTATCCAAAACCTTGGCAGCATTATCTATTTCAACAAACTTATCAGCAGTTTCCTTGGTCACCAATATTAGACTGGTACCATAAACATTCAGGCCATTTGCAGCCTTATTGAAACCTTCAGTTATCACAGGATTGGTGGCGAAGTCCTCAGTGACTTCCACCATGATGACTGACTCATCAAATTCCTCTGTGGCTTCAACCATCTAAACCTCGTGAGGCTCTGTATAGTTAGCCTCTGCAACTTGCAATGGGTCAGAGTCAATTTTCATCCGAGCTTTGCCTTTGTCACCAAACTTCAGCCTTCCTTCTTGGATAGCATTTTGCACCAAATCCCTGAAAAGAAAACATTGAGAACTTTTATGACCCAAAAAATTATGGTACTTACAAAAACCTCTTTTCTTTCTTTGTTCTAAAGGTGGCATCTTAGCACCAGCAGGTACTATCATTTTCCCATCTTTAACTAACAAATCAAAAATTTCGTCACACTTAGTAACGTCGAAAGTATATGTTTTCTTAGGAAATTTGTCGTTAGATTCGACAGGATTTTTTTCTTCTGAGGGAGCTAATAATTTGCATGCATAAGGTGGACCTTGCTTTAACTCAGCAACGTCAACCTCATTTCCGTCGAAATAAGACGTTTCACCATACAGATTCTCCACATCTTCATTGTATTCGACAAAGGCTACTTTCTTACCCCTGCTGAATTTAGCCTTTTCTTCTTTCAACTTTTCTAGCTGTCGAACCCTATCAGCCAACTGGGCCATATCTCTAAGATATTGGGTATCTAATTTATTCCTAATGGAATGATCAAGACCCCTAACAGCCATTTCGACCAACTCATGTTCTGGCACTTGTGTAAAGTACCTGGATTTAAGAAGTCGAAACCTATTCAGGTAATCATCAATTGGCTCAGTGACTTTGCGTTTGATGCTAGCCAATTCCTTCAAACTAATCTTAGTTTGCCCCATGTAGAATTGTTCATGAAATAAACATTCTAGTTGGGTCCAATTGTATATGGAATTTGGAGGCAAAGTAGTAAACCATGTGAAGGCGTTCTTGGTAAGGGAACTTGGGAAGTATTTGATCCTAAGGCTTTCGTCAGCTGCAATTTCGCCTGCTTCAATCAAATACCTAGCCACATGTTTGACAATAGATTCAGTAGTATCTCCTGAAAACTTGCTGAACTTTGGAACCTTCGTCCTAGGGGGTAATTCTGCTTGGAGAATATAATCCACTATAGGCGAAGTATAATTTGGCCTGGTGAAGCCAAAATTCATACCATTTCTAGTCATTATCCTTTCAACCATGGCTGCTAGGTTATTTTCTTCTGCTTGATTTCGATGTCGAACCTGTCTAAGTAGTTGATCTGCATTTTGGTTCCTGTTCACCATCACTACTGGCTCTTCTTCCATCTGGTATGGCATCTGGTTTCTTGGAGGTTCGACTCTAAAATGATCAATCATCTCTTGATCTTCCAAGTTCGCCTCAGGTATCTGACGTGGATGACGTCTTGGGATATCTTCGACAACAGTTTCTCTTCGATCCACCACTGGTACTCCCATGAAATCAGCCATGCGTGCCACTTGTGCAGCCAACTGTTGGTTAGTTTGAGTCGTATTTTGAATCAAGGGTTGAAAAACTTCTCCCATTGTCTGAGACAATGTATGCACCATTTGCATGTTACTTTCATCCATCTGCTGTCTCAAACAATTTATGGATGTATTTGTAAGGCTAGGCGTTTGAACAGAGTAACCAACACCTATACTCTGGTTATTTCGCCCTCCAGATTCTGACCCTTATAGTGGCGAAGACACCACAGTTTCTGAAAATACAGGTGGAGCATTCTGCAGGTTTTGCATCATTGATATAGGCATACCATAGGGTTGACTCCTTGACCCTGGATGTGGAAAACCTGGAGGAGGGACATGCCTGTACATTGAATTTCCTCCAGAGGGTGTTGGTGAATTAGGACTTTGTGGTCCTATATATTCCAACACAGGTTGAGTATATGATTTTGTATATGTTGACCCTGGTTCAGACACTACTAATGGAAGTGACGCCTGTCCTCCTGTCGAAGACACTGGTGACGGTGAGCTTTGAGACCCCATACTGCTACTTGATTGAGTGTTTGAAAAGACTCCCTTGCGGATCAACTTGTTGGTTGGCATTGGTCGCCATTTTCTTAGTGTATCTTCTCTTTGGTATCCCTTTGTTTGTTGTGGCTAACTTCCCACTTCTCAATAACATACAACGAAAGTACTTCTTCACCAAGAAAGATAAGGTTGACAAAAGTGTAAAACTTAGCACTGGGTCCCACTTGGCGTGCCAATTTGTTTACTGTGAATTTTGGTAAACAACCTCTGGTCTATCAATTTTAAACGAAATTGATTAACTTGCAGGATCGACCACACAAATCCTAGGACATGTGCTAAATTTGAGAGACAAGCGTAAATGACAAATGAAAATTAAAGAGAATGTAAACTGAACTCCACGTTCGACAATGCTGAAATAAAATCTAACTGAACTCCACGTTCGACTACTTGCAATAAGGTAAAGTAAAGGCTTGAAATTTAAAGGGCTGTAAGTAAAGGGTGCAGAAATTAAAGGCGTCGAAAGGAAATGACAAGAAGTAAAAAGCTTTGAAAGTAAAATGCGACGAACTCCACGTTCTTGAAAAGTAAAGGCTGGAATGATAAAAGTGTTGTCGAATGTAAAGTGCAGGAAAATAAAGGACTTTGAAAATAGATGCAATGGATTAAAGGTGAACTCCACGTTCTTGAAAATAAAAGACTTTGAAAAGTAAAGGCTTGAAGATTAAATGCTTGAATGTAACAGTGCAGTCGAAGGTAGACGCAGAAAGTTTAAATGACTTTGAAAGTAAATTTGGCATGGAAGATAAAGTTCAAGAAATTGTAAAGGCATGGAAAGTAAATGGCTGAATCTTAAACATGATGAAGATAAATTGTATTAATGAAGAAAATGGTGTTACATTACGTACATTCTCACGAACTCGTTTCTCTACACGCGGGTACTTTGAGTTTCTTTGAGTAACTTGTATAGAAATATGAACACCCCTATTACATAGAACTAACTCCTATTTATAGTGCTAGGAAATAACTACTAAGTGGTGGTTACTGCTTCGAACGTGTGGATTTTGGCGCCTTCTCCTTGGTCTCAACTGTTCCCACGTTCACAACTGCTCTTATTTAAATTTCAAACATTGGAAATTCCCTCTAGCCTTAATATAACCACTGCAGCGCTTGTTTCCATATTCTCATAGTCGAAACCTTTCCAGCACTTAGCCATTTTTTGAGGTTTCCAAAACTTCCATTCGACTCAGGCTTCACCAAAGCTGGGTCGAAACCTTCTTTATGTTAAAAATAATTTTTTAACTTAAAATAACTTTAATCTTTTCTAGCGTCGAAAATGAGGGTTAACACGGTTAATCTACAATGATGCAAAAATTGCAAACACCAAGGCTTCTTCCTTAAGTCCGTCTACTTGCTTAGCAGACTGAAACATCAACTCCCCACTATCATCAATCTCAAGAAACTCTACAGTCTTATTATAACAGTTTATATGAACACGATTGAACTCCAACCAGTTCATTCCAAAAATCACGTCAATTTGGTGCAAGGGTAGGCACACCAAATCCATCCCAAAACTCTTCTAAAAAATCGTCAAAGAACATCTCAAACACACAAGGGTAGTAGTAACAGAACCATTACCTGGAGTTTCTATTACCATATTACCATTCATTTCAGATAACTTCAAACCCAATCTATTAGCACATTCAAGCGAGATAAAAGAATGAGTAGCACCAATATCAATAATAGCAACCAATTCGATATTATTAATAAAACAAGTACCTCGAATCAGGTTTTCTTTCTCTGGCTCTTCTGCACCACTCAAAGCAAACACTCTACCACTGGTCTGAGCGGCACTCGTAGTCTTCTTTGGCTTTTGACATTGAGTACTGATATGACCTTTCTCACCATAATTGAAAAAGGTTAGACCATCGTCCTTACAATCAGTAGCTTTGTGACCCTTCTTACCACATGTGTAGCACTTCACCACATTATTGGTACACACATCAGCACGGTGGCCTTGCTCGCCCCACTTGTGTTTTTCCCATATGAAGCCTTCTACTTCCCTTTGTCAGCTAAAGTTGTATAAGGCTTACCCATATACTGCCCTTTCTTCTCACTCAATTGCTTGTAATGAGCAGATCGTGCTCGGCTATCCTCATCGTAGATTCTGCTCTTGTCTACCAACTCAGCATACTTGCGGGTCGTTGATACCCAATACTCTGCTTAATTCTGGTCTCAGCCCATTCTCGAACTTGAGACACTTGGACATCTCAGCATCAGCACGATTGTAGTGCGCACAAAACTTCACCAAGTCCTCAAACTTCGCGGCATACTCCGCCATAGTCATGTCTCCTTGCTTTAGCTCAAGGAATTCTACTTCTCTCTTGCCACGAGCATCCTCAGGAAAATACTTGCCCAGAAACTCCTACTTAAACACAACCCAGGTTATTACAGTGCCAACATCCGTGAGTCTCTGACTGGTGTTATCCCACCAATCCTCAGCTTCCTCTTCCAGCATATGCGTTCCAAACTGAACCTGCTGCTCATCAGAACACCCCATCACTCGGAAGATCTTCTCGATCGCCTTCAGCCACTTGTGTGGACTTGGTGGATCATGCGTACCCACAAAAGTCGGTGGATTGTTCCTTTGAAACTTCCCCAAAGCACGAAACTCATCTGGAACTCCACCATTCGGATTGAGTTGAGCCACTACATTAGCAACTGATTCCAACGCATCAACAATAGAACGATCATTTCTTCCAGCCATCCTGCACACCACCAACAAGGTTAGAAGAACTAAAACATCGACAGTGTACACACACTCGTCGACTGACATCAAGTAAAACCTGGCCGGACGGACCGACCTGCTTTGATACCACTAATGTAACACCATTTTCTACCCCACAATTATTCACGGCAAAATACACAATTATCAGAGTAAAATTCACCTCAAAAGGGTGCACACTTCTCAATAAACTCAAAACAAAACATTTGCTCCGTAAACAATGGGTTTTTCCTCAAAGTAAATCAAAAGTCATCAAACAGCAGTGGAACCACCATAACCACAATAATTCAAATTAAAAAGGTTTTAAAATAAACCATAACCAACAAATAACAACAAAATAACAATTCGACATGGTTTGACTCAATGACCCAACCCGATGTTACACTATCAGATCAAGACCCTCTACATCGACCAAAAGAAAATAAACTCCAAAAGTCCTCGAAGGCATCCACAGCTAAGCCTGATCACCTTCACGTTACCCACGTGGAGGAAACATTCAAACATGCAGGGTGAGTAATCACAATTCATTATAATCAATATAAAAACAGGATATGCATAAAATGGCGTCATCATCATATACAACATCTTCAGGGTCATCACAAGGAAAACATCAAATTCACAACATCATAAGATACATCAATGCCAATTAAATGCAATGCATAACAAGACTCATGCATGTGGTACCAATCCTCACAGTCGATGGACACTAGGCCATCACCCTCCAAAGATCCCCGTCATTAGGATCGGTTCCACACAAGAACCGGAGCACGTCAAAATTTTCCTCAAATCCACACAATGGGATTGAAGTCTAACATCATCATTGAAATGCTATGAATGCATGATACACAACATCATAATCATCATCATCAACAAAAGTCATTATGTGCATCATCATTCATCAAAATCTCATATCAATCATTTCATCATATATTCGTCAAACATCACAAAACATCCTCTCATAATCATCAGTAACATCATGGTAAATCATAAGAAAAATCTCAACACCAAACATCAAGACAGCACAAAATCATAAAACAAAATTTCGTGAACAACAGGCATTTGCTACTGAGTTCGCCGTGCGAACCTGTTCGCTTTGCGAGTTTGGGGCGAGTATTCGCCTTGCGAAGGGATCGTTCGCTTTGCGAACCTGCAATTTCAGGAAATCACTGCTATGCATCAGTAGCATATTAGACCCAAAAGCTCTTACGATTTCCACCCCAATTACCCCAAAAACATCCCCAAAACATTCCTAAGGTATTATGGTAATCAAAGGCCTAAAACCTACGACTATTAGGTCGATTCATTACACTATCCGAAACCTCAAAATCACATAAACCTTCACAAACTCTCAAGAGTCTCATAAACCCCATAAATCCCTTTCACCACAAGGTCGAAACAACATCGACAGGGAAAATCAGCCTCAAGGTCTATTTTATCTGATTCAATTCAACCCTTAATAATCGATTCACAAAAATACACTCAAATCACCATTTTACTCATAAACCCACAAAAGTCACATAAACCTCAAAATCTGCTTTAAACACATCGAATCCCTATAGTGAAAACAATGAAAGGCAATACTCCCCATACCTTAGATTGTCGATTCGAAGCTTTCTCTCTTGAGTCTTTGGAAACCTTCTCGAATCCTCGCCTTTTCCTTTTTCCTCAGAGCTCTCACCTTCTTCCTTCTTTTTCACGGACTAACAAAATGAATCCTATTCTCACTTCCCCTTTTTGTTAAACCTAACCTTTGGGCTTCTAAAATGGGCTTTCTCAATTTTACCCTCACTAACTCCTCTAAAAGTCCACTTTGCCCTTAATTCTTCTAATATTATTTAAATAAATAATAATACCATATATTCCATATTATATACTATTATTTAAATAAATAACCAAAACTCCACAAAATTACCAACATCAGCATAAACCATCAAAATTCACAAAAATGCACGAATATTATATTTAAATAAATTAAATAAATTTTCTTACGAAATTTGGGGTGTTACAGCCAGGGTCAGGTTATAATCAACAAATCCCCAAAAGAATCAAGCCCTTGTGGCATTTAATAATCTCCAGTAAGAGTTAGTTCCCTTTTTGACTCCTTAGAGCAATTTGAACCTTCTCTTGGATTTAAATTTCCTCAGCTAAAGTGAGCCCCTCTTAGGCCCCATATAATGATTTCCCTCAGCCTCCTCTTAGGCTTCATATAATGATTTCCCCCAACCTCCTCTTAGGCTTCATATAATGATTTCCCCCAGTCAGCCTCAATCTTGGGCTTTGTACAAGAAATATATAATACTCCCCCAGTTGAGTCAACTTTGAACCTTTCAGCTTCAACCATGGGCTTTGATCAAGGCACAAAATTTAACATCCTCACAGATGAGACCATAAGTCCTCTCTGTAGGAGGATATTTCCTCTATACATCACACTTCAAAATAAACAATAAAAATTTGTTTTCCAGATAATTGATGTAAGTGGCACACTTGTTGATTCAAAATCCAAGTTGGAGTCCCTCCTTTATCATGGCTAAAATTTCTCTTTCATCTAAGTGATGTAAGTGGCAAACCTCTAGATTCTACACATCCAAGTCAATGTCCTTCTCTTAGCATGAAAAAATTTATAAAGGAAAAAGTGGCATTGCTCTACACTGAGTTAAAGCTTCTTCCTTCATGACATTTCAATTCTCCTATAAAGGACGATGTGGCATTGTCGGATTCCACAAATCCCATTTAAAGCAACTTCCCTTATAAATCAATTCTTCAATGACTGTGATGAATAGGTGAGATATCTCCCTTTAGAGATGACAAATTCTCTCTCAGTCACTCCTTCAGCTTCAATCTTGGGCTTTGAACAAGACACAAACATTCCTTTAGCTTCAATCTTGGGCTTTAAACAAGACACAAATACTCTTTTAGCTTCAATCTTGGGCTTTGAACAAGAGACCAAACAATTTCCTCCCATAAAATAGGAGGAACTGAGAACGCTCTGATTTCCCAAAGTCTCTTTATGGGAATACGTAGGCATAAGATTGTGAAATCTTAGCGAGGGCACTAATAAAAAATCTTAGGTCAAGTACCTTCCCAAAAACACTAGAAAACCATAAAAATAACAAAAACATCTCCTCAACCTTCCCAAAGGAAAAACTTTCCCAATCAACAGCAAATTGATTTAAGCAACCAAGCAATTCAACAGTAAAAATATATGTAAATAAAGGTTCCTATAGATTACTATAGATACACTGGGTGTTAATAGATTTCCTTTGTATAACCAACCCCTGATTTCAGATCTCTTTGCATTTGTAGGGAAAACACTTGCGCGCAGGGTTTGTTTTAGATATCTTCCCCTTCCTTTTAAGTTTCATAGGATAAATATAGAAATAAGAAAGTAACACTAAAAGCGGTAGTGGTCGTGTCACAAAAAACTCGGAGCTACAATAGTCATACACTTGTCTGACATAAACTTATCCAAGAGTTAAAGACGCATAAAGAATCATACACACGCTTGTACGAAACTAAAGAAAGATACAATGCGGTTTATGAGTCTCTTGTTCGTTGCATGAGTAGTCCGACACCGGAGTTAAAATGGATGAAATTCCCTAATATGGGTCATTTAATAGCATATGCATATGATAAGTGTGCATTGACCTGACACGCTACGGGTTTTCGAAAACCTTTTTCCATTGTGCACCACACCACCCCAAAATCCAAATGATCGTATCATGTGTATTGGATGGCTTTCAAAATCAAGTCATTTTGTTCTAGTTCACTTGAAACCGGGATGCTTCATACCAGTTACATCACCTGAATGGACGACTCATTCAACTGCAAATGCCGAGGCGTGGCCGAATAATTTATTAGAATTGAAAAGGAATCAAATGCACAAAAGTCCAAGGGGGTACCACCTATAGATTTAGCTGTCGACACATGTTTCGATTCGTTTTGATTTCTTATGTAATCGGACAAATAATTGTACATAATTATGTCTTAATATAAATGAAGTGTTACATATTCACTTATTATTCATATTTTGTCTTTATACATATTTGTTTCATATTTCATCTTAATGTGATTGTTTGTCAAATGGTTATATTTTGGAAATGGCTCAGGGAAAGTTTCGAAGATACATCTCCGGAAGGTTATTTTATTTTCCTTTTTTTTAATTGGTCCAGGGAAAGTTCCGGAGATGCATCTTTGGAACAAGATAATAGGGTGCGTTTCCGTAGATATATATATCTGGAATCAATATGACTATCAGTGAGTGGTCCATATTGAACTAGGTCTCCTATAAATTTTGGTTTTCTTGTGTTATACTTCACACAAACTCAAAATGTCTCAAATGTCACAAATAAACATTTGTTGGTATGTCGCAAGTGTCTCCTACTCCGACGACTCCACACCCCGGAGGACGTTCAAGCTCACCATTCTCACCTGCCTCGAATATATCCTAGACGAAATCCATTATCTCCTACCTTACGGAGACAAACGAAGTGTTGTGAAGCTCGTGTACCATCCACCTTAGCTAGACAACGAAGGGAACATTGTGTTCAGCAAATTTGAGCTCAAGACTCGAGCGGATGTTAGGGCTATGTAGGATATGTATTTCGGTTTCGATGAGAACGTTCTGCTCGAGTTGGAAGCGACGTTACGAAGATCGGTCAAAGATATCCTGAAGATGTGCAACCGTCCACCGACATATTGAAATGTAATATTAATTTTCTATTGAAATCATCATTGTAATGCTCGTTTTATGTTATGAATGTCAATTGTATTTTGAAAAGTTCGTTTTCTGTTGAAATTGTTTATGGTTTTTTTTATATGTAACTACGAATTTGTTCCGGAGATGCATTTCTGAAACATATCAAACCTAATTTATAGGGCGCCACTCAGAATAACCTTTCTTGAATGTGTAAAAGATACGTCAGGAGACATATCTTCGAAAACAAGAGACATATTTTAAAAATCACACGGTGCGCAAGAAATACATAGAATGGAAAAAGAAATTCTCTTATAAATTTACTTTGTAAGTAAAAATAGGAGGCGTTTAAAATACACATTTGAGAGATCATTAAAAGTAAGATTTATAATAAGATTAGATTAAAGGTTTGAAAATATATGAACAAACATGGCTAAAACCATAATGTAATTTTGTATACGGATGAGCATGTATAAAAATAACTATTAATCACACTGCAACTAAAATGAGTATAACAATAACAATATTACAGCGTCCACAAGAGTTTAAAATCATAATCTACATAAATACCCTCTTTTGGATTATTAGAACTAACAAAACCTTTTATGTAGAGAAAAGGCCAAAGGTGTAGCAGCGTTCCACAAGTCTTGGCCAGAGACGTTTTCACCTTCCACTCTTTCATCTTCTTGTTTCCTGCTACATCAAGAAAAGTACTCGCAGTTACCAAAATGGAGAATTCTGAAACCATTCTCAAAAGACTGAGCATTACAATGGGAGAATTGAAAGCAAAATATCCTACAAAAGAAGAGTGGTCGATGTCGATTCCACCTGTAACTGAAAGCCCCAATCCTCAAAATATAAAAATCACTAGTGCTCATAGATTTCTTACATCAAATGTAAGAATGAGAGGTATGGCATTTTATGAAGCATACCAAGTGGCAATGGAGTCAAATGACAAAAGGGTGATATGCACTAACGTTGCTTCTATGTTATGTGACGTGTATGATGGATTCAGAAGCTCTGTCGAAGAAGCATTGCATGGAATCAGTGTAATACCAACTGTGGCGTGGTTACGAGCTGATATGAGTGCTGCCGAAGCATTGGTTTGGCCCTTCATTCTAATCAACTTCGGGTGTTGCTTGATTATACTTTTGAAGAAGTTTGCAAATGAGGTAAATTATAAATCTTTTATGAGTAACTCTATCAGTGAACTGAAACAGATACTTGGGTTCGATGCTGATTTGGATATTCCATTTGATTTCAAGAAAGCAAATTCTATTAGGGAAAATCTTGGTTATTGTTCAAAATTACGTCACGATGCGATTAGATTTATCTTAAAGAAAAGTAATAGTTCAGCTGAAACTGATCAAGAAATTGGCGGGGTGTGTAAATATTTGTGTGAGGTGTTCGCTTGGTTGGGAATGCGTCATTTCAAACTTACCGAAGAGAATTTAGTTAAGCCCCAATCCCTTGTCCTAATTGACCCTAGAATTGCACGAGAGGTAGAAGCTTTTGCCATGGCGTGTGAAACTGTAAAATCTCACTTTTGTCCTCAGTTTTACATGTTTTTGGCTCCAATTACGGATGTATCACAGGTTGAGGCTTCTAGATTTCCTACACTGATTGCTATTTCTTATGAACTTGAGAGGAAATACAACGATTGTCCGACTTCAGCGAATGGCCCAGACTGGATAGTAGTACAAGATTTGGTGAAACTTCATCGAGAGAAACATGCTTTTTTGTAACTCCTCATGACTTAATTTCTTGTGATTCTCAACTTGTTATTGTAAGTCTCGCCAGCATTTAGTTGAAATATTCTGTTTGTAAGATTTGAAATTGTGTACACAATCTTCGTCTTTTGGCTGAAAATGTAAGCTTTTGTTTTATTCATTCATAATGATAGTGTAGATCAAAGGGGATGTATTGTTGTAATTGTTGCTATTGTGGTAGCTATAAGCTGAATTGCAGAAATTATATAATGCGTCATTTTCAATGCATAACTTTTTCTTCTAAAGCTTTTTACGGTTTAATGAAGTTCTTCGTTTTTACAGTTTCATTAAGTTTTCAACATTCCCTTTTGAAGTATTTTCCAAATAAAATGGTAGTCAATCTTAAGATACTTGGTTCTCTCGTGGTAGATTTGATTTGCTCCAATGTGTATAGCACTTTGATCGTCACAATACAAAACTAAAGGGTTGGTGCATTCGACTTCTAATTCAACAAATAAGAAGACAAGACATTGATGTTCAATCTTCGCCAGCATTTCGTTGAAATATTCTGTTTGTAAGGTTTGAAATTGTGTACACAATCTTCGGTTTTTGGCTGAAAAACGTTACCACTTTGTTTTATCCATTCAAAAGCAACATTTTTCGAATTACTGAACCTCGCATCCGTTATATAACCCAATCAGTGTATATCAAAAGGGATGTATTCATTATATAACTTTTTACCTTTTCATGAAGTTCTTCGCTTTTACGGTTTCATGAAGTTTTCCATATGATGAAGAAATAAAAAAAAGAAAGAGAGAAAAGTGTAACAAACTTGCATTGATCAAAATTGAATTGATGATTGTGAGTTAGTTACAACCTACAATATATAGTAAGTTCAATTTCTAACTAACTATAACAAAACAAGCTAATTATCTTCAATAGCAAGTTACATTTACTTGGTACCAGGCATAGAAGAAACTTGTGCTACAAGTTACATGCTAATATATCATAGATATCTAATATGTTGATCTTGGTAATGGAATTGTGATCTGTTTACGGTGGTAAGAATTTGGTAAAAATATAGTCAGTAGTTTGAGCTTTGATGTGGATTGGAAGCCATTTCAACATTCCCTTTTGAAGTCTTTTTCGAATAAAATGGTAGTCAATCTTAGGATACTTGGTTCTCTTGTGGTAGATATGAATTGCACCGATGTGTATACGACTTTGATTATCACAATACAAAACTAAAGGTTTGGTGCATTCGACTTCTAATTTAACAAACAATGAGGCAATGATATATGTTCACATGATGCAAATGAGAGAGCCTTATATTCAGCTTCAGAAACAATTCTGGACATAATATGTTGTTTCTTGGCTCTCCATGAATTCAAGGATGAACCAAGAAAGAAACAATAACTAGAAATAAATCTTCTATTATCAATACAACCTACCTAATTTGCATAAATCATGCTAAGTAATTGCAGTCATGCATCTCTTATAAATAGCAATCCTCTTCTAGACGAGTGCTTAAGATATTTAATGACTCTATAGGAAGTCTCAGTGTCGGTGATTGTAGGTGAGTGAGAAGTTAAGTGAGCTATTGTGTGACAAATGCACTATCATGTATGCCAGTGTTAGATGAAGAAGCTTTTCTATAAGTCGTTTGTAACTTACAATGCCCTAGAAAAGTGTTGATGAGTCTTGATGCAACTTCACTAAAGGATCAATAACATAACAAAGTTATGAAATTGTGAAACGGTTTCATCAATAACAGAACAAAGTTATGAAATCTAGATTGAGTTTCTTGAACAAACACTAAAAACCCTATTAAGTTTTACGAAAGACAGAAAAGAAGGAAAAACAAGAATAAGAAATGATTAAAACTGTCTTACTATTCACTTTCTCAATAGGGGTTCAAAGATTACAAGTGAATAACAACAATTAGCCTGCCTTAACAACCTGAGAGACATGTTAACTTAAACACAAAGTTAATATATTTCAACAACATACTTGGACAGACATTGACTACAGCATGCAAAACTCCTGTTGAACAATGAACCTATCCTTGTCAACACTAGAATTCAATCCAAATACCACAAATCTCCACATTGAAACAGACTCTATACTAACAAGGGAAGAAACTTGCTTTCATCATGCAGCTTTATCAACTGCATACAATGCAAATACTTGCTACTTTGAAATATCTTGGTGATCATATCAGCAGCATTGTCATTAGTCGAAACCTTTAACACTTGGACTTTTCCATGCTCGATTATCTCTCTGACGAAGTGCAACCTCACATGAATGTGCTTGGTCCTCTCATGATAGGCTGAATTCTTTGACATGTGTATTGCACTTTGACTATCACATTTAACAGTGATAACTCAACCTTGAAGTTTCAGCTCCTTAGCAAAACTCCATGCCACAATGCTTCTTTCACAACTTTAGTGATGTGATATACTCCGCTTCAGTGGTTGATAAGGCAAGAACTTTCCGAAGTGTTTCTTTCAATCTGATTGGTGTGCCAAACATTGTGAACACATATCCAAAAATAGATTTTTCGGAACCCATACAACCTGCATAAACAGAGTCGACAAATCTTTCGATTTCGACTTTGCTATCATCACCATAGGCTCCACCATAAATAAGGACTCTACTCAGAGACCCAATGATGTACCTTAGAATCCACTTTAATGCTTGCCAGTGCACCTTCCCAGGACCTGCCATATACCTCTGCTTAAAAGGCTCACTCCATATGCTATGTCTAGCCTCGTACAGACCATAGCATCACCACAAACTTTGTTGTCAACACCACATGCTCTACCATAAATATGGACTTTACCCAAAGACCCATTTATGTATTTTAGAATCCACTTTAATGCTTTCTAGTGCACCTTCCCAAGTTTGGCCATATACCTATGCTTAGAAGGCTCACTCTGTACTCTATGTCTGGCCTCGTACAGACCATAATATACATCAAAGAACCTATTATACTAGCATATGGAATGTTATTCAAATAGGATCATTTGACTTCAGTACTGTTATGGACTGGGCCAGCGCCTGCCCATTAGTCGGGCATGCCCAACCCAATGAACTGAGAAGGCCCAACAAGGCCCACCTTTAGCCAGTGTCGAGCACGTCCAAACCTCCTCATTGTCGAGCATGTGTTAGACAGACATTGTCGAGTAGAGGCTTCGAGTCTAGGAGAGCACCTCTCGCCTCGACCTCCATGTTCTCCTCCCCGCGAGGACATGTCATCATGTAACCTCCCACCTCCGAAAGAGTCGGTCTGCCCACCTTCCGGAGATCTCGGGACCGTTACCCCAGGGCGAAGACCACATGCTGGTCTTCCCTACGCCATGTAAGCCCTGGCAGTTACCTGTATTAGGCCTTGCAATCTAGCCCAACGCAGGTGACCGTTGGCCCCGCGCGGGGCGCTACCTATAAATACCCTCTCATTTGAGAGGGTCAGGTTACATTGCATTCTAACTCTCACACCTATTTTCTGTACTTGCTTACTCCCTATTCCTGACGTTGGCATCGGAGTACCATGCAGGTACACCCCTTCCCCCCACCGTTCCATCGCAACCGGAGTTGCTGATCTCACGACGTTGTTGGCCGGTGTCATACTTTCTGATCAGGTACTATCAGTGGCACCGTCTGTGGGAACACTTGCTTCCCCATTTTCCTCATCGTAAAACCAAAGAAACCTCTTCTTTTTCTGACAATCATGGCCAGCTCCCAGCCTGGGAATAGGACTCCGGACACCGCCTTCACGCAGCTCGACAACGGAGACCACCGCAAGGACAATGCGGACGTCCACGTCGAAGAAGGCGACGTAAGGGACGGGCAGATTGCCTACCCTTTATCTGACAATGCGGCGTACGACGCCGCCCAACAAGACAACCCGCCGGTTGTCTACCAGCCAATCGATGCACCACTAAACTCTGATCCAGGCACGGTTGCCCTGTTCGCCTTGATCAACCAGACCAACCAGTTGATCGCCCATCAGAATGTGAGGATCGAAGCCCTCGTGAGGGGGCGACCACGGCGTTCTTCCCCGCGAAGACATTGTCGCCCACCATCTCCCAATCGTTCTCCTTCCCCGTGAAGGACACCCCCGACGGACTCTTGCAGCCCTTCTTCGCAACCTGCGGGCCGCCGATCGCGCCTGGAACGAACCCAGCCTGTGGTCACCCAGAAGTGACCTTGCTCCCCTCCTTATAAGGAACCACGGTGCTCCCCGACCAAGAAGAGGAGCGAACCTAACGGCGAAAAGTTGAAGGGCCGTTCCAGGAACTCTCCTCGACGACGTGGACCTGGTGGAGGCCATCACTCCCCATCACGGTCACCAATCAGAAGAGATGAGGATGACCAGAGGACCCCTCTGTCCAGGGAGATTATGGACACCCCTATCCCCATAGGGATGGAAAAAGCTCCACTCCTGGGGACCTACGACGGCACAGCCGACTCCGAAGATCATGTCGAGAGCTTCGAGGCCATGCTCGACTATAGGAATGTCCGAGGAGCTATTAAGTGCAGGCTCTTCCCAACCACCCCCAGGAAAGGTGCCATGAATTGATACAAAAACCTTACACCTGAATCTATCACGTCCTGGAAGCAACTGAAGGGACGTTTCTCCAAACATTTTACTGTTACTCACCGACATCCAAAGACGGTGGTCTCGTTGGAAGGCATCTTCCAAGGGAAGAATGAATCTCTCAGAGACTACATTGAGAGATTCAACCGAGAACCCGTTGAGGTCCACACTACCGACGACATGAAAATCTTCCTGATCGTGCAGGGACTACGCATCGGGATCGAGTTCGCCAAGTCTGTGGGCATCCATAGGCCTCACAACTTGGAAAACCTCATCCACCGAGCTCAATCGTACATCGAGTTCGAAGAGTCACAAAAGATTGCATCCACCTCAAGAATGCAATAGAGATCCTGATCAAGGAAGGGCATCTAAAACAGTACGCCAAGAGGAACGAAGCTCCTCGCTCAGATGCCCGAGACACTCAAAGCGTCAAGGAGACAACATCTCCTTCTGGGGAGAACCGACTGCAAGTTGCCCTCAGCGTCACTCGACCCGAGGACTTTTACGTCCCCGAGGGATTCGAGGACCCCCAGGCAGTTCGCAGCATATGGGAAAGCTTCCCCCCTGAAGACCCCGTCACTGCCCGTAACACGTGGGAGAACTTCCCCACGAGGATGGTCATATCCGGCGGAGGCTTCGAGAAGGTCTCCGTCGGGTCGATCAAGCGGAAATTTGACGAGATGGAATCCGCGACCTCAGCGAAGACCACCACTTTCGAGAAGGTGCGAGGGAGATCAAACCCCATCACCTTCTACCTCGAGGAGCTGCCAGGCGGAGCGACCAATGCCACCATCCCCCTCTTGATTCGGGCGTAGATGGCAAACTTTGACGTCCGCAGGATCCTGGTCAACCAGGGGAGCTCGGTGGACATCATGTACACCCATCTCTTCGAGACCCTTCAGCTCGACGAGAAGCATCTGACCCCTTACGTGGGTTCAGATCTGCAAGGGTTCAACCGCACCACCAGCAGACCGTGGGGCTATGTTGAATTAATGGTCACTTTCGAGAGTGAGGACATTGCCCGATAAGTCAAGACCCGCTTCTTGGTGGTCAAATGCCCGTCCCTTTACAACTGCATCCTTTGGAGGACCACTCTGGCCGAACTCACAGCAGTACCATCGACAGTCCATCTGAAGATGAAGTACTACACGGCCAGGGGCCGGATCGTCACGATGAGGGATATTAAAGCGGCCAGGAGGTGCTTCGACGTCGCGACCAAGGGCCTAAGTTCCATCAGCACCAAGCCTAAGGCCAGAGCGAAGTCATCCCTGGACGCAGTGCAGAAGCCGCTCCCGCGCGTCAACGCAATCGACCTCGACAGCAGGTTCCCCGGCGAACAGGAAGAAGGCGGAGCAGAAGACCACGACCTCCCAGCCGAAGGAAACGGGAAGCCTCTCCACCCAACGCGCCCCATCCTAGACGGAGACTTTGAGCTCGTTGCCCTTAGAGACGATACAGACCAAAGCGTGAGAATTGGCACCGGACTCCCCAACCTAGAAAAGAAGCAGCTGAAGGCATGTCTCCGGGAGAACGCTAATCTGTTCGCGTGGAGCGCATTCGAGATGCATAGCCTCGACCCAGAGGTGGCCTGCCATCAGCTCACCGTAGATCTAGCAGCTAGGGCCATAGTACAACGTAGGCGTAGGCAGTCTCCCGAAAAAGCGGAGGCTGCTGAAAAAGCTGTAAAAGACCTCTTAGAGGCAAATTTCATTTCGGAGGAAAAGTATATAACCTGGCTGTCCAACGTTGTACTTGTCAAAAAGAATAATGGAAAACGGAGGATGTGTGTTGACTATACCGACCTTAACCAGGCATGCCCGAAAGATTATTATCCTTTGCCTAACATCGACCAGCTGGTCGACAACTCTGCAGGTTTCAAACTATTGTCCTTTATGGACGCCTACTCAGGGTACAACCAAATCCCCATGGCTAAGGCCGACAAGAAGCACATTGCCTTCATGACCGAGTTGGGCAACTACTACTACAACGTAATGTCCTTCGGCTTGAAGAACGTCGGCGCGACCTACCAACGGATGATGAACAAAGTCTTCTGGGGAGAGATCGGTGACATGCTCGAGGTCTACATGGACGACATGATCGTCAAATCCACGAAAGAAGTCGACCACGCTGCCCATCTGAAGAAAGTCTTCGACACGGCGAGGAGATGCAGGATGAGGTTCAACCCCGACAAATGCACCTTCGGCGTTCGGGCGGACAAGTTCCTCGGTTTCTACCTCACAGAGCGAGAAATCGAGGAAAACCCCGACAATTGTAGGGCTTTCTCCTAGATTCTGACCCGAAACATGAAGAAGTCGATACAATCACTAAACGGGATGCTGACCGCGCTTTCCCATTTCATCGCCAAATTTGCACAGTACGCACTCCCATTTTTCAAGCTTCTACGACAGAAAGCCACGTTCGAATGGACCGAGGAATGTGAGCAAGCGCTCCTCCACCTCAAACAAGTCCTCTCTCAACCCCCGGTTCTCTCCTGACCAGAGAACAGGGAGACGCTGTTCCTGTACCTCGCCATCACAAACAAAGCAGTCATCACATTCCTTATCCGGAAAACTCCCGACAGGCAGACACATATCTACTTCACCATCAAGGCCATCCAAGGCCCCGAGCTCAGGTATCAGCAGATCGAGAAAGTCACCCTGGCCCTTGTTATCGCGGCCAGAAGGCTACGACACTACTTCTTGGCCCACACGATCGTGGTAAGGACCGAGCAGCCCATAAGACAACTCCTCGGTCGACTAGACATGGCGGGGAAGATGCTTAGATGGTCGTTCAAACTTGCTGAGTTCGACATTCAGTATGAAGGACGAAAGGCCCTGAAAGCTCAGGTACTGGCCGACTTCGTAGTAGAAATGACCCTCCCGGAACCTTCGACCAACGAGTCCCAGAAGTGGACGATCTACGTCGACGGGGCATCTAGCTCGAAGGATAGCGGGGCGGGCATCATTCTTGAAAATGAGGAAGGAATCCTGATCAAATTTTCCCTCACATTGTCGTCCCGACGTCGAACAACCAGGCTGGATACGAGGCTTTCCTCGCCGGGATACGATTGGCCAATGACCTCGGCGCCAAAGAAATCAAAATTTACACCGACTCCCAGCTCGTGGCCTCCCAGGTCATAGGAGAGTACCAAGCCAAGAACGACAACCTCATCGAGTACCTGACCCTGGTGAAGGAAAAGATGAAGAACTTCACCTCAGCATAGGTAACCCACATCCTGCGCGAGCAGAACACTCGAGCAGATGTCTTATCCAAGCTGGCGAGCACGAAAAAGAAAAGTGGGAACAAATCTGTCATACAAGAAGTGCTTTCGCGCCTGAGCATCGACAAACCCGTCCCCGCGACTGACATGAATGCCATCGGGGACATCAACTTCTGAATGACGCCGGTATACGGGTATCTCACCAATGGAAAGCTACCTGACGATCCCAAAGAGGCTGGAGTGGTCAAGAGACGGGCATGCTCTTACACCATCGTCGAGGACAAATTGTACTGACGCGGCTTCTCGACCCCCCTTCTAAGGTGTGTCGAGGAATCTAAGGTCCCCGGCATACTCCAGGAAATCCACGAGGGGATCAACGCCCAACACCTCGGCGGACGGTTATTAGCCTGCAAAGCATTACGAGCAGGGTATTATTGGCTCATCATGCTGCAGGACGCCAAGGAACACGTCAAGAAATGCGACAGATGCCAGCGCCACGGGCACATGCACTTGGCTCCCCAAAATGAGCTCAAAACACTCTCGTCCCCGTGGCCATTTGCGTGGTGGGGGATGGATATCCTCGGACCCTTCGTCGTGGGGTCATACCAGAATAAATATCTGATCGTCGGCGTTGATTATTTCATGAAATGGATCGAGGCCGAGGCCCTGGTGTCGCTCCCGGGATTTTCATCCAAGTACAAACGCGAAAGTGGCGCGAAAACAGAGTCGCCAGCAATGTGTATTTATCCCATGAGAGGGAAAGGAAACACTGCATAAACATGGGGGAAAGGAAAAGCATGGTCTTACGACCAAGAGAAACGGGTAAGGGAGTCGGTTACGCGAAGGGAAGGTGTTAGCACCCCACACGTCCATCGTACTCGATGGGATCCACGCTGCTTGTCTCGATCAAAGGGTGTCATTATCTGGAGCTCCACTGCGACTGGAAAGGAAAGGGAACAGGGACGGAAAAGAACGAAGGAACGAGGAAGGAAAGAAAAAGAAGTGACTTGATAGGACATCCTCGGAGTCCTAGGCCTACGTATTCCCTCGGGAACAGGAAAATCAGAGTCAACGTAGTTCGGACACGAACTAGGGGAGAGGTTGTTCACCAAGACATCGCCGTCTCATGCCTACGTATCCTCAATCTAACCAGAAAGAGGAAGTCAGAGCAGTCAGAGTTCCACTTAACCAAGTCTGTGCTTTTTATGAGCGACGTTAGATTCGCGCCCGGAAGTTAGGGTCGATGCCTGTTTGCGACGAGACGGAAGTAACGTGACCTTTTCTAAAAATGGAGTTTGAAACTTAACGATCCCAAAGGATAAAAAAGGTTTGAATTTGTTTTGTGTTTTTTAGACAGAAGTGTTTTTTTCTTTTGAAGTTGTTTGTAACTTGCATTGCACCCAAGTTTACCATGCGGGAACGAATGAGTCACATGGTCGCCTCCAAATGGAACGTATGCTACTCACTCTAGAAGAGGAGGGGAGACCCCTCGTTCTTCATTTCCTACACCTGAGGCTCAAGCGCAATGTACGTTAATCCTTTATTAGATGTTTTTACTCTTTGTTTTGAGATGAGAAAGAGAGACTCAAAGATTAAGAAAACACTAAAGGGTATCTAGTTTGTTCCTAATGTTATCATGCAAGAGTGGCCCTAAGGTCAAGGTTTGAGGACCTAAGTATAAAGAGAAAGAGAAGAAAATTGAATTCTAGCTTACTTCCAAGATGGAAGTTAAGTTATGAACTCAAAGGGATGGAAGAGATTGGACAAAGAAATCACAAGATGCTTTGCACAAACACAAAAGAGAAAGCTTAAAAGATGAGGGAAGAAAGTGTGTGTGGAAGCATATCCACACATTCAACTTACCATTTGCCCCTACACAAAATGGTTAGTTCAATAATGGAATAAGAAAGCACTAGTGAAAGAAATCATCTAAGTAAGTACCTAACATCTCATGAAATGAAACTAGGAATTAAACAAAGTCTAAACCTAAAGAGAAAGGATCCTAAGTGGTGGTACTGGCCTATGGCAGTAGCAAAGCCTATTTACATCTATCAATGGTTACAAAGGCTTACCATATCAATCTATGCCTAAACAATCTACCAAACATCAAAGGAATGCAATGATATGCACTAAAGATGCATCATGAACACTTAAGAGATGTAAAACATGCAATGATACAATATGAAACACCACAAACAGTAGGAAACCACTTCATAAATGTCATTAAGTAACCATGAATTATCATACTTGATATGAAAATAAAACTCATGAAAAAGAGGTGGGAAGAAGTAGAACAATGTCACATAAGAATGCATCATATTGTTTACTTACAAAACAAGTCACAAAGGAGAGGGAAATGCAATTATGAATGAAAATGAACATGGATCAGTAGCCTACATGTTATAATATGACATGAGAATGCACAAATGAACGAGTTTGGTTCATACACAAGTCACATTAGAGATTAGGAAGAAGAGAACACAAGTTGAAGTTCATACAAAATGAAACATACTTCAAATGTTTATGTAATTGATATGACATTTATGAGTCAATAAAAATACATGAAATGGTTCATATAAAGTAGGGAGACATACAATAATGAAGGAGAATTGCATACTAACATGAGATACACACAAACCATATTGAAGAAGAACAAATGATATGTGCACAATTAAGTATGAATGCAAGATGAATATCAATGGCAAAACATGTCAAAATGGAATATGGAATACCTATAATTTTGCTTACATGACCTATAATATTCAAGTAAACATGTGTCAAAATATAACATCAATCAACTCAAGAGATCATAAGCAACATAACATAAAACCCTAGCATATGCATACAATGAAGCACACAAATGCACATGTAATCAATCAACAAGGAAAAAATGGAAATAAACTTGGAAAAATTATGGAATTAGGTCACAAATTGAATAAGTCAGTATCAAATCACATGTCAAAAACTCATGGCAAAATTCAATAAGGAGAATGCTCAAGCAAGTCATCAAAACCACATGGAATCAAAGCAAAAGAATGAACATAATGTTCACCACAATACATGATAAAATGACTTTAAAAATAAAAAAAAATATGTATTAAATGCATGAAGATATTTAATATGATCATACAAAATTCCATGCAAAAATTCAGAAAAGAACTAGTTCAACAAAAATGAGAATGAACCAAGCATCAAGAAGGATGAACATGAGAAAGAAATTAAAAGAAAATTAAAAAAATAATTCCAAAATAAAAGAAAATCAGAACTAAAAAATATGTAAAATTAATTTAATGTGTAGAAATGGTTCATGAATTTTTATAGAATTTTTTAATGCATTTTAGTATTTTTAATAATAGAAAATGGAAATAGTATAAAAAAGAAAATTTAAAATAAGAGTGAAAATATGCAGGGGTGCAAGCGAAGTAAAATTTCAGTTTAAAAAGTGAAATGGGCTCAGAATAGGGGGCGTGAAAAGAAATTAAATCAAAGTCCAATAAGGCGTGTGGCACATGGGATTATGGTGTACACTTAGTCAAGGTGTTGACTCAATCACAGCCCTAGGATCAATCAGCAACAATCAACAAGAAAAGTAAAATGATCCAATGGTTCACCAGGCAAGCATATGGCAACAAACATGCACGCACACACATGCGAGTAAATCAGAGAGAGAACGGGCACGTGAGAGGCCACACGTTCATTTATGCATTGTCACAATATGAAACGTTGGATGGAACAGATCGGACGGTCATGTTTTAAACTGGGATCTAAACCCTAACACACACCTCACCGGCCGGAGAAGGACCTCCGGTCATCTTCTCCGGCCACCTCCGGTCACCTGCAAATCTCACACTCTCCATAAATCTATGAGCTGTATATCAAAATGAAGAGGAAGTCACATACATCAAGAATCCACAGTCCAAATTCACAAACAACGCATGATCAGAGAGAAACGAACAAGAACAGTTTGCCCTAGGTTTGTATCTACACCTCTAAAAGGTCTATCAACTAGCCGGAAATGTCACATTGCTTCTAGTAAGCTATTATCAACACAAAACAAGCTATAATTAGTGACTTAGATGCAAAAGAGTTGGAGAAATACGAACCTGAAACGCGGAGATTCTTGGATCTTCAGAAAACCAGAGGTGAGAACTTGAACTATTGAACTTGTTTTAGCAAAATAAATGTTCGTAGGTGCTTGAGAATGGAGAGGAACTGGATCTGAAATTGAAGATGATTCCACAATTTACAGCCTCACCACTTCAATGCTACTTGATGATGAAGATTGATGAAGAAGATTGATGAATTTGTGCAATGAGAGAGAGAGAGAGAGAGTTCAGAGAGAGTTTGAGATGAAGAGTTTGTGAAATCTAAAAAATGATGAAGCACCCAAAAATCCGTGTGAGTTTAGCTTATATAGTTGGGGTTAGTTGTTAACTTGGATGGTTAACAGTTGAAACTCAATTTAACTGAGTTAGTTAACTGAGTTTGAGTTAACTAACTGAGTCATGTTAGTTATTGACACGGGTTGGAGTTTTGTTATGGTGATGGTGAGCTCATATTGCTTATGGTATGGTGGTGATTAAAAGGAATGAGATGGTGATGAGGTTATGTGATCAGTAGAAACTTGGTGTACAAGTTTGTTCTTTTTCCTTTTTTCATGTATGGTAGCATGGCATGTTATGGTGTGTAAGAACATGTGTTTGTCCAAAAGAAGTAAAGAGTGGATGGTATGATAACATGCGTGCAAACAAGCTGACAACAACAATGCAAAACTTCTCATTCTTGGTAACTTCACATCAATGGAACTATGGATTTTTGATGATGAAATTATCTATGTACCTTGCATGAAATTTTGAGTTTTAGATGGCTATGGATTAAGGACACATCATAGAACAATATTGATGTTTGATTCCAAGTAAAACAATGCCTCTAAAGTGCTGAAAAATTGCTTAGAACATAAGGGAACACAACTGGTTTCATGGGCGTGCCAACCTGCTTGGGATGCATGACAATGGCCTTGTAAATTTCAGAGTGAGACTCCCATTTTTGGACCATCATAACTCTTCATCCTTTGATCAAATAAAAAAATGATAAACATGAATATTGTAGAGGGCATGGAAAGGAACAACTTTGGTGTTGGAAAGTTTTTCATTTGAAGCTTCCTTGATAGAGAAAACAGGCTTGACATTTAGCACACCAAGTGTTTGATGAAATTATGGCGTGGGGGCCTGAACTTGCCTTGCCATGACTTGGAATTTCCCTTGATTTTGCTCCACTTTGATTGATCATAACTCCCTCAATTTTGATCCAATGGAAGAGTTCTTTATATGGATTTGAAGCTTGGAATGTGATCTTTAATTGGCTCAAATTGGGCCTGAAGCTTGAATCTTTTATCATGGAGAAAGAATGCCTTGAATTGTAGTGCAACATAGTCCAAAATTTGCCATTTTTGGAAACCCTAAAGTTTCTATTTTTGGCAGTTTTGTGATTTCTTGATTGTTGATGATTCCTCCATCATTTCTTGATCAAATTTTGTCCAATGAACATATGTAACTTGAATTTCATGAATTTGACCTTAAAAAGTCAGGAGCTGACTTTTCCCACTGCACAGTTGACTTTTCCCCAATTGTATTGATTTTCAATCAACTAATCAATTGAAACCCTTCCAAACCAAATTGATGGACCATTCTTCATCCCCAAACCCTTGAGGACATGTAGAATACCATGAGATCAAGTATTACCCAAGAAATCAGAAATAAACTGATTTTATGGCAAATCCTAGTTTTAAACCCCTAGTCTAGGAGGAATCAGCACATCCTCCAAATCCAAATTCCTTTGAATATGATGTATATCCTTTCTAACAAAGATGAGATATGCCATTTGGAGGTGATAAAAGCTCAAAGATCTTGACCATTGTGGCATTATACTCAAGAATCCCAAAACCCTAGTCTTGCACTGATTAGGATTATGTGATTCCCTTGTATTCTCTTCTCAAGCTTGATCATATGATAAGGTGATGACTCAATTTGAGACCTCTTGAGGCTCCAGGATTCTTGGATTTAGTTAAACACCATGATCCCATGCTAATGAACCAATGAAATGCAAATGATGATTATGCCAAAATGCAATGAAACATAAGCCAGTAAAAGCTAAAAGCAAGAGGGCAAAGTTTGAGGTGTTACACCTGGCCAAAATCAAGGCCCACAACATACTACGTTTCTACAAAAGGAATATACTCGCCCTGTTCGGCGTGCCCCAAGCGATTGTCACCGACAATGGGACACAATTCACCGATAAGAACTTCCAAGACTTCATCACCAAGTTGGGCACGAAGCAGCACTTCACGTCGGTCGAGCACCCTCAAACGAACGGGCAAGCTTAAGCGGCGAACAGATTAATCCTGCGAGGACTGAAACTCCGACTAGGCGATGCCAAGAAAAGGTGGGTCGAGGAGCTGTACAACATCCTCTGGGCTTACCGAACAACCCCACATTCCACGATCGGGGAGACCCCTTTCTGTTTGACTTATGGAACAAAAGCGGTGATCCCCATGGAATAAGGGAACCCTCGAGGAGAACGGAGTCTCCCCACGACGAGGAGATAAACGATGAGGCCCTAAGGGAGGAGCTCGACTTTGTCGAGGAGATAAGGTCCAGCGCATCCCTCCAAGAAGCCTCACTTAAACAGAAAATATCTCTACATTACAACAACAAAGTTATTAAACGTGATTTTCAGGTAGGCACCCTCGTCCTACGAAGGAACTAGAAAGATTCGCGAGAAGGCAAGCTCTCCGCGAACTGGGAGGGCCCCTACCTCGTCCGCGCGAAAACGGAGACAAGAGCCTACTACCTAGAAAATCTACACGGGGAGGAACTTGCTCGACCATGGTAAGCTGAGAAGCATAAATAATACTACAGTTAAACACTACCCATGACATAGCCACGTCGCGATTACGGGGGCGCACTAAGGTACAAGCGCGACTCCCCTCCACGAAACAAGAAGATCAAGGGCCGAGTTGTGTGTGCGCGAGGATCCTTGATCCGACGAGGATACCTCGACCGAGCTCCGTCGTCACTGTAACAATTAGGAAGAATGCCTAGCTCGCGATGGGAAGTTCATGCCACAAAGTTAAGACCTCGACCGAGCTCTTAGCCTCGTTGAAGGTCGGAATACGCCTCCGGCCACTCGACCAGTTCCCCACACGCTCGAGGATCAACAAAGTCGAGCAAACCCCCAAATTACCAAATTACTTAGACAAAAACAACAAATGTATCAAGCATGTAAATATCACACACATATATGAGCAAAAACAAAGCATTAAATCGGGCGGAAGCCCATCGTGCGAATAGTACAAAGATATCAAAAAGCCCCTGAATATAGGCCGGGAAAAAGTCACTACAAAAAATTGGCGCGCAGGCCAAACAAGCTAAATAAAGAAAAAACTAAGTAGCCACATCACCCCCAGGTTGCCCTTCCTCCGCATTCTCGTCCTCATCCTCCTCAGACGCTGATCGAACTATCTGACCTTCGACCACCTCATAGTAAGGATCAGTCCCTTCAGTGATAAGGTCGGGGTTTAGAATCCAGAGCTGCTTCACGACATTATTAACTCCCGCCTCGGCAGCCACGAGGGCATCCTGTTCAGTCTGCCTGAGCTTCACGATCAGTGCTGCCCGAGACGTCAATAGCCTGTCTTCCTCGGTTTCCTTTTCCACAGGACAAACAACTTGCTCTAGCTCGGCGATCCTCGCCAAGAGACCCTTCCTATGCTCACCAGCCTTCTTTAGCTTCTCCTCCAATTGCCCCTGAAGCTCAACCTGGGTTTTGTTCTATTTTTTGCATTTAGAAGGCTCCTTTCCTACCTTCTCCATTTCATCCGCAACATACTTGAAGCGCTCCTGTAGCCTGGTCAGTTCGGCTGCTGGGCAGGTCTCGTCGTTTAGGACCAGGGCAGCCGCACAGACCCGCATCACTGCGGGCAGGTCCTCTAACAGGGTTTTCCTCCTCGAAGCCCGGTCAGCGCCTAGAATGACCTAGGCCTCAGTTACACCCACGCATGAGGGGTTGATATCCGAGAAGAAATTCAGCCTCGAGTGACAAGGCGGAGGCACAAACTTCTCAGCGGGAGGGCTATCACTCTCTGTCAGGTCAACGTGCACTTCCTCGTTGAGTCGCTGTCTTTTAGGGGACCCCTGCATTCTGGGAGATTGGCTACCCTGGGGAGAGGTGGAGGAGTCCCCGATTGCCGAGGTGGTGCCTGGGAGCTGTGACCGGATCTGCTCGACCCGCCCCTTCCCACTCTTCTTCGAAACTTGTGTGGCCGCCAACTTCTTGATACGCTCCTCCGCGCTCGACATGGTGCCTACAAAAGAAAATAGAAATACATCAGTAAGTCAAAGAGCAAAATGCATAGGAAGATCTAATCTAAAAGGCATCCACCACCTAACAACTTGAGGGCATCCTCATTAGAAAATGTCTCGAGGATGGCCCTCATATTAATCAAATGGGCTTTCTCAAAGACCCTCCCTTCGTCACCGAGGATAGGTCTCCCGTCAGGGGTCACGAGCTGTGCCGGGGAGAAACCGGCGACGAATTTGACTATCTTCTCGTGGGCTAGACGATCCCCCTCGCACAATCTACCAGGACTAAATATATAACTTTCCGTACCCTTTTTTAAGTGCTCCTCCGTCCAGAACAGGGGAAACCTCGCCTCGAGGACCTCTTCCCGCTTCCCGTCTATTTCTTGGTACACCCGTCTGTACACCGACTCCACGGCCTCGAACGAGATAGGCTTCATGATGTAGTATCAGGACTTGAAGTGGCGAACAGAGTCCATGTAAGTCTGGAACAGCCTGCTCACCTGCTTGAAAGACACCTAGACATGTTTTCCATCAGTCGCTTGCCTCTGCAAGTGGAATATACGGAAGAACAGTGGTATGGTCGCCCCGATGCAGAGATACTGGCAAACAAGCTCGAAGGCGCGGATGAAGGCAAAAGCATAGGGGTGGAGTTGCGACGGTGCCAGGCGCAGCCAAATGAACACCTCTCGCTGAAAATCGCTGAAGGGTAAGCGCCACTCCGCCTCGTCGAACATAAACTCATACAAGGGAAACCTCATCCCCCTGTACGCCGAGCAGATGCGGTGGTGCTCCAGAAGTCTATACACCATCCAGGTCTTTGAGGAGCCCTCAAGGCGATGCTCGATAGTGGCGAAGATATCGTCCTCGTCACCTGCAACGAAATGGGAAGCGATTCCCAGAGGCTCTTCGCTAGCCCAATCCTATGGCGGCCGTCCCTCGACACTGGCGATCTGCGCCATCAGGGGAGTCGGGCTGGTCGTCAATATCTATATATCCCACGGCCACGACCTCCATTTACCTGAAAAGCAGAAGGAACCGGTGAATTCGATAATCCAGATCAAGTTCACCCCTCCACCACTGATCAAGTGAAAGGGCGAAGAAAGGAAATGGGGAACTGCGAGGGCGGTGCCCCTTCACCCAAGGACGTCGGGAATGCACATCTATCACGTTCAGCCAACGTCCTCGGGACATCAGGCAAGCGTCCCCGAGACCGTCCCCAGGTCCCCGGTGCCTTCATCCTATGTCCCTTGGGGATTCATCCCACGTCCTCAGGACCTTCCTCAGGTCCTCGGGACATTCATCCCATCTCCCTGCGAGATTTATCAAAAGCCTAAAGAAGCTCCACCGTTTTCGCCGAAAACTCCGTGTCCTCCCCGAAACTTCATCAATTCACTGGAGGACCACCATAGAAAACACAAACGGAAAGAAAAGAGCAGAAACTTACTTGAAAACAGCAGTTGTAAAAGTCTGGTGTGGCGGCGTGTGGTGGTGAGACGGTGGCGAAAGCAGAGAGAGGAAGGGAGAAATTCGGAGCAAAGAAGAGGAAAACGTGCAAATGGCCAGGCTAACTCCTTTTTATAAGGCCCTCACGGGACTCGAGGTGCCCCTAAGAACTCGAGTACCCTAGCCATAGCCTAGCCGCCCTAAGTAATAATAATGGGTGACACGTGGCATAAGGATTCCCGTGTATGTCCTTTCGTTTGCTTTGGTGCTCGGGTACACAACTTCTCATCTCCCCGCAACGTCGCCCAACAGCGGCGTACAAAATTTGAGCAGACTATAAAATTCCTACCCGTCTAGCATCCCTTGCTCGTGGCCTTTCAATGGCCACACTCCCGTTCTCGCGGGGACACTGTCCCGTTTAACGAGTCTCCCCGACAAAGGATTATCTATAGGTATCAGACAATTACCTTCAACCCGGTTCTTCAAGCACGCTTATTATGTCCTTGACATGGGGGCTGACTCTTAAGTCATTACTCCGATACTTCGAAGCAACGACTTGGGGGGCTCTTGTTCTGGACTGGGCCAGCACCTGCCCATTAGTCGGGCAGGTCCAACCCAATGAACTGAGAAGGCACAACAAGGCCCACGTTTAGCCAGTGTCGAGCACATCTAAACCTCCTCATCGTCGAGCACGTGTTGGACAGACACTGTCGAGTAGAGGCTTCGAGTCTAGGAGAACACCTCTCTCCACGACCTCCATGTTCTCCTCCCCGCGAGGACACATCATCCTGTAACCTCCCACCTCCGAAAGAGTCGGTCTGCCCACCTTTCGGAGATCTCGGGACCGTTACCCCAGGGCGAATACCACGTTCTAGTCTTTCCTACGCCATGTAAGCCCTGGCAGTTACCTGTATTATGCCTTGTAATTCTTCCCAACGCAGGTGACCGTTGGCCCCGCGCTAGGGGAATCCTATAAATACCCTCTCATTTGAGAGGGTCAGGTTACATTGCATTCTAACTCTCATACCTATTTTTTGTACTTGCTTACTCCCTGTTCCTGACTTTGGCATTGGAGTACCTTGCAGGTACACCCCCCCTCCCGCCGTTCCATCACCACCGGAGTTGCTGATCTCACGACGTTGCTGGCCGCTGTCATACTTTCTAATCAGGTACGATCAAGTACTATGACTTTGTGTAGTACTCAACTTGTACGGAGGATTATTTGGTGTTAGAACAAGATTCGAATTCGACATACCAAACTTGTCGAGAATCTTCTTTAAATTTATCTCTTGAGATAAGCATAATCTCGACTCCTTTCTATCTCTTTGGATGTATATCCCAAGAATTCTAGAGGCAACTACTAAACCCTTAATGTTAAACTCCTTATCGTGTCCAACCTTAGCCTTCATAACATCTTCGACATTGTTGTTTGCTATGTGGATGTCATCCACAAAAAGCAACAAAATAACAAGTGAATTTCTAGGTCAAAATTTGAAGTAAACATAATGGTCAAAATGGCTCCTTATGAAACCAACGTGTCCCATAAACTTGTCGAATCTCCTATTCCATTATCAAGGATATTGTTTCAAGCCATACAAATACCTATTTAGCTTGCACTCTTAAACTTCCTTTCCTTTTTCTGCATAACCTTTAGGTTGCCTCATCAGGTCTGTTTCATCTAGATCACCATACAGGAAGCCTGTCTTCACATCCATCTGTTCAAGTTCTAGGTCAAACTTTGCTACAATGGCTAAAATTGAAGTCAACACCTTCTTTCTGAGTGAAACCCTAACCAATATTTCCATAAAACTCTTCGACATCACTTCTTCAATTCCTTCCTTAACCTTGAAAATCGCATTACAGCTGACTAATCGGGCCCCTACAGGTTTCTCGATCAGCTCCCAAGTATTATTATCATGATGAGATTTTGTCTCATCATCCATGGGTTTAGTTATTAAGTCTTATTTTGAATACTCATAACTTCCTTATAGTCTCTAGGTTATTCTTCAAGAACCTCACAATCAAAGATTAAGGCATAAGCTATGAGATTTGCATAACTAAAACTTTGAGGTGGCTTGATGAATCTTCTAGACACGTCTCTTGCCAGTAGGTAGTCATTATCAGTCTCCTCAGATTTGACAACAACTTCAGATTCTTCTTTGACTTCATCTGGGTTATGCAACTCATCATCAATATGCTCCACCTTAACAGGAATCCCTTCATGTTCCATCTCTTCTTCAGAGATCTTGATGCTTCGACCAATGCCATCAGTTTTCTTGAAAGCCGTTTCTGCTTCATTGAAAACTACATCTCGACTTTTGATAAACCTCCGGTGACTTAGCTCAAGACACCACAACCTATAAGCTTTAACTCCTCTAGGGTATCCAAGGAAAATACATTTTAGAGCTCTAGGTTCAACCTTGTTTTTCCTAATATGAGGATAGGATAAACAACCAAATACTCTAAGTCTGTCGAGATTAGGTGGATGTTTAGACTAGACATCTTCAGATGTTTTCATCCCCAAAGTTGTCGAGGGACACCTATTTATCATGTAAGCTAAAATCATGATTGCCTTAGCCCAAAACACCTTCTTTAATTTTGCACTAACTAACATGCACCTTACTTGTTTCAAAATTGTTCGAATAAACCTTTCAGCCAAACCATTTTGTTGGGGAGACCCTACAGTAGTTCTATAAGTTGCAATACTAGACATATCACAATAGCTATCGAAAGCCTTATTGTAAAATTCAAGACCATTGTCGGTCCTCAGCCTATTGATCTTCATGCCAGTTTGGTTTTCAACCAGTGTCTTCCAAGTTTAGAAAATTTCAAAATTTCCATCCCTATTCTTCTAGATGAATACCCATAACTTTATTGAGTAATAATCAACTATGAATAGAAAAACTTTGCACCTGAGTGTGAAAGATTCCTTGCAGGCCCCCAAAGATCAGTATGAATCTAATAAAGGGATCCATGCATCTTTGTTTACCTTTGTTAAACTTCATTCTTCAGGATTTACCAAATACATAATGTTCACAAAACTCAAGTTTTTCGACAATATCACAAGACAACATATTTTGTTTTGACAATTCGACCAGGTCTATTTCACTGACATGTCCAAGTCTCTTCTGCCATAGCCCAGTATTCGACACATGTTTGGTGGATGCCACATCTGCTAAACCACTTATAACCTCAACCTCAAGGGTATACAAGCCTTGTTTCTTCACGCCTCTCAAGACTTCCTTCAACACCTTCATTACCCTTAGGATACTTTGCTCTCCATTGAAAACATATCCTTTCTTGTCTAATTCACCAATAGAAATAAAATTCCTCTTAAGATCAGGTACATGCCTAACATCTTTATCACACAATTCCTAAAAAATGTCTTTGTTTAGAATCATGTTCCAAGTACACCCGGAATCTATAATCCACTCCTTGCTTGAGTCGCTGCTTGAAACCACTAGGACATCAAATGATTCATAACCATCTTGCACAATGGTCGCATAACCATTATCCTTTCAGCAATTATTATTCAGTCAATCAATGCATACTTTTCTTGTATAACCCTCCTTCTTACAATGATAACACTTAATAGTAGGGGAATTTCCACCATTAGAAATTTGTAGAACTTTACCCTTATTTTTCTCAAACCTACCATCTTTTTTCAAAGATTTCCCCTTAGCAGAAAAATCTTCACCAAAAGAGGATGACTTATGCTCCTTTTGTTCGTTCAAATACATAGAGTACAAGGCTGATTAAACTTCTTCAAAGGTCAATGACTCTCTCCCATACAATATATTTTCTTTGAAGTGAGCATGAGACTTAGGTAAAGAGCACAACAGTAGCAATGATTTTTATCGCCAATCTTGACCTCAATATTTTCAAGATCGAGAATCAACTTGTTGAATATATCTAGCTACTCAGCCAAGACTTTGTCTTCACCCATCTTGAATGAATATAAAGTGTCATACCCCAAATTTTGACCACTAAGATTTCACATCATCACCACAATATGGATGTACCATCATGCCTCATCAATCTCCTCAGGAATTGTTAAACCTTCTCTACAATCAAAGGTTAGGGTTTTAACCCCTCTCAGAACACTTAGACAAAAGATCAATCAAGAATTGACATGATCTTCAACTTGTCTAGTCTCTCAAACATCCATAAAGGATTAAGAGATCTCCTATATCAAGAATTAAGCATAGGTATGCAACATTCCAAGAGGATCAAGCCTCAGGATCGCCTGTGTCACTGTTGAAATAGTATTAGGGGCGGTGTTTTTATCGTCTCCACAGGGATTGCCTGATATTTGATGCTTGCCGTTCAATAGTTACACCGTGTTAAGTTCAAAGGTTTCAATTGGTTCTCAATTTCGTTTAACATCAATTGGTAGCAAAGAGTACTTTTTGACAAAGAGTTTGAAAGGTTTTTATAAAAGCATGTCAAGGTTAGGTTTCGCTAATCCTTTTCACATATATACGATTAATCAAGCATATGAACTCAGTTTCCGACCAATACAACCGCGTATCCTCCCGACTAAGTTTATGTCTAAAGCAAAGTCGTGAGTATCGTTGTTTAGACCGTCAGATGATGTCTCACGCTAACAATCTAAACAACAATCGTTAAGATCAACACAAAGTGAATAGCAAATCCCAAATCTATGTCTAGAGTTTGGTTTTTAAGAGATGAATTTATTAGGTCATGATTTGTAGAATCTATGTCTAGAGCAAGACAAATCACACATAAAGCATTAAGAGAAAATAACTTCATCGATATTGATCAAAGACTTTGTTCATACACAAAAGATCAAAAGCAATACATATAATCAGGATCAACTACCTCTAACCTCAACATTGAGTGTTTAGCTACACATTCTCATGGTAGCTTGGATGATAAGTAAGAAGAGGAGATGAATGAACATCCACGTCGAATAATCGAGAATGGATGTGACTTCAGCTTCTCCAAGTGAAAATCCACTCTTAGATGAGCAAAAATGCAGAAACTATGTTTTTGGGTGAAAATGAACAAAAGATCCCTTCCAAGAAAAGTCAAATTCTATTTATACATATCAGAATTCTGCAGGATTCGCACTGCGAGCGAATCATTCGCACTGCGAATGAGAGAAAATGGCACCTTAAGTGCCTCTGAGACTTAAACCGCCCAATGCTGAGATCGTGGGTTCGCACTGCGAATGAGAGAAAATTTGCCTCAAAAACATTCTACCACCCTTCGCCAGGACCTTCGCACGGCGAACCAACTAGCGAGCCTTCGCCAGGACCTTCGTAGTGCGAACTTTGGGATATTTTCCAAGAAAAACATTCTGCCACCATTCGCTGGAGGCCTCACTGACGTTCGCAGTGCGAACCTTCGCTGCACCTTCGCCAGCTCCTTCACAATGCGAATACCCTGTTGCTGCTATAAATTCAGTGGAAACTTGCATCCACTCCATGTGTCTCACAATTTTGATCCTTTCATGCCTATACCTGCACATTAACACACAAATTACAAGCTCCACACATGTATTCCAATGAAAGCACTACAACACAATTCACCACTTAAATCAACCGATTACGCATGGAAAGTAATGAAAAATGCCAATTATTGCATACAAATATATAACATGTTTGACATCTAACAAACTCTCCCCAACTAACTCTTTGTTTGTCCTCAAGCAAAGTATGCCTCTCAAGAGGATTTGCTCGAGCATTCAGTTCAACCAAGACAAGATAACCGACTCAAATAAACAACAATCACAACAAAGCACAATTACTCAATCCAAGAACTTACCATGTAAAAGAACTTGACTCCTAAACAATTTTCAAACAATGTTTCAAGAGACAACTATATAATCATGCACATGTCACTCTACACTCCACTTCGAAAAAGGATTGAAGGAAAACGTGCATACAAACACGGGACCATTACACTCAAATGACAAATGATGCAAATACTAAGCAATTCATACCATATCTAAATGATCACAAAAAAAATCATGGAATCAAAAGATACTAAGGACTTCAAGGTTGTAGCTTGGTCGGGTGAACAAAAAAAAAGGATATTTCTAAAGGCCATTGAAACGAAATTGCTGATGCACAAGAACATTCACTCTACAAAGCATTCACAACACCACAACTTCATTCACCAATTTTTTTCATTACACCTTCCCAAACTACCACACAATTATTGAATATATTTTTTTTCATTCAAGCAAGCATTTTCTCATTTGTACACACATATACACAACTATTCTTTTCTCATGCTTGCTTAAATTTTTTTCAAAATTTTGAGTAATTCACCCAACTTCTTTTCATTCTCCCCAACTAAGTTTCGACTCAACCTAAAGTGAATGTTCCTTGCTTTTTAAGGCAAGGAAGTCAATTTAAACAACAGTTCAAAGGTTCAAGAAGAAAACATTTTAGAAGCTCTTAAAAATTCAACGATGAACTCAACTTTTCACATATGTACAATCAATAGTTCATCACTAAAAGAGATCTAACAATTTTTGGGCACAAAGGGGCTCACAAATTCTCGCTCCTCACGGGTAAATTACAATCTGGAAATGGTTGTGCTCAATTTCAATCAAGTGCCTTGATCACTTCTAATACTTCCATAAAATCACATACATCACAAGATAAGGCATGAATTAAAAGTATAAACAACATTTATCATCAATCCTTAGCATATATTAAAACTTGGAGGCCTCTCACTTTAGTATTTTGGACCTAAATGACATACACAATCAACACAGTTGTAACAAGAAACACAATTTCCAATTGTTCAAAAACACAAATTCTACTACATACTAACTTCTAGAACTAGGTAACTAAGTACTTTGCCGACAATATCATGCTTAAATTCCTATCATCGCCATCCAACTTGGAAGAATCGACTTTTAAAATAAAGAGTCACCAAAAAGAAGAAAATATTAACTCCTCACAAGCATACCACATAATACATTTGAACAATTTTTTTTTTAAAAACTGCACATTCATAACTAATTGTAAAAGTGAAACAAAAATTTTTTAACTGAAACAAATAACATTACTCATAATAATACTAATGTGCATGGAGTAGAAATACCTACATAGCCAAAAAGTACCTCAAGGGTACAAGTACATCATATCCAAAATAGACTAGTAAAAGCTGAAAAAAAACAAAATACAAAAAAACTTCACTTTGGTGACCAAAGGAAGTACAAAAGTCTGGACCACAAAATCAGTCCTCATCGGACTCTGTCTCGAGGACCCCGGTCACCTGCTCATCATCATCTCCCTCATCAGAACCAGAACCAGAAACCTCCACATCGTCGCCATCACCCTCCATACCATCTCCAACTCCCTCCTCATCAGTATTATCACCAGCAGGACCAGCTGAATCCTCTCCCCCTCCGAAGACTGGCCTGGCCTCAGGCCAACCAGCGTGCGCGAGGAACTTCTCCCTCGACATCAAAGATTGCTCCGCAGTGGGATCCCGAATCTGCAGCTGAAGTACCTGCATAGAGTCATGTAAATCTAACATGGCACACTGAGAATCGGCCATCCAATTACAGTTATACTGGAAAATTTCTTGCTGATAAAGATAGAAATTTTGCGACCTAGAAGTATCACCCCCACTCGTACCGGCCTCAGCACCAGCACTAGAAGGCTCAGCCCTAACACCCTTTAGTTTGCAGAATTTGTCGACGTATCGATCATCGATAGCCAACGGAATGGTAGCCTGACGCCGAGAAGGCATCACTATACCAGCTTCAGCATACAATGTCATGATCAGACAAGGAAATGCGAGAGGGGCATGCTTCCTTGAGGCATTACCTCCTAAACCACTCTCGACAATTGCCCTTATCTCATCGGCAATTATTCTCGCGACATCAATCTCCACATTAGTAAGGATGCTATAGACTAAGTGAGTAAGGGGAATCGGTACTGTTGAGGAATGTGACTTTGGTTTAATATTGGTGACAACCAAAAGTAACACCAGCTGGGCCAACGGCAGCATGTCCTCTCTATGGTACCTGACAGCCACCCCAGAATGGTTGAGCTCAACAGTCTTACCAGGGCGCAAAAGCTCTCTTGTCATTTTCGAGATATCTCTGTGAAGGTGAAGATCCCTATGGTATGCATCCTCCTGACTGGCACATAACGGTAGAGGGTCTCCAAGAACAGCACTAATGGTCTTACGGTCAAATCTCATAATTTTTCCCCCAACCACAGTTCTCCAGCTAAAAAGATCGCCCTCATCAGGAAGAGCGTTGGCATAGAATTCCCAAAAATTTTGAAAAAAATTTAGCAGCCCAAGATTTCACAACAGAGCATGGTTCTATATGTCTTCTATACCCTAAAGCCAGCAGAAAATTCAACATGCATTGAAACATCCTTGCACAGACTTTAATCCAACTTCAACTATGCCAAGTACAAACCTAACCTCAACTAGCATAAAGCAAACAGAAAAGAGATGCAAACCTGGTTAGGAAATGGCAATTGAGAGAGACAACACTTGAAAGAAGACACACGTGAGAGAGAAAGGATGGTTTCTTTTTTTCTTTTTTTTCTTCTTTGAAAGTGAGAGGCAACTATGACCAGGGTTTATTCCCTTCAAGTCTTCAGCCACAAAAGATGGGTCTTGGGCCTATGTGCAGGCCCACCCACTTAATTACCCCACTTTTTTATGAGGTGGCAACAAAACCACAAGGTCTGGTTCGCTGACGTTCGCAGTGCGAATGGCTGGCGAATGTTCGCCCCAGACTCGCAGGGCGAATAAGCCAGCGAACAAGACAGTTTTGCAAATTTTTCAGGTCTGTCCTGCTGCCACAATGCATCTCATTCACAATTGTAAAATCACTTCAAATAGAAAATAAAAGCAAAAATACTTACAATGTTGGGGTGCCTCCCAACAAGCGCTTGTTTAACGTCGGCTAAGCTCGACGGTCCAACGCAACCTCAAGGATCGCGGAAAGGCACAACGGCGGGATTCCGCTCGAAATCTCTTCCAAGATAAACTTTTAATCTCTGACCATTAACTGTCCAATTTTCCTTTGACGTTGTGTCCTCAATTACAATTGCTCCATACGGCTTGATTTCCACAATCTGAAACGGACCGGACCATTTAGACCTTAATTTTCCTGGAAACAATTTTAGTCGAGAATTGAAGAGTAGGACCAGCTGTCCTACCTCAAACTGTTTGATCATAATTTTTCTGTCGTAGTAAGATTTGACACGCTCTTTATACAGCTTGTTGGAATCATGCGCCTGAAGGCGCAATTCATCCAACTCGTGCAATTGAGTTTTTCTTTTTTCACCGCTTAGAGTTGGATCAAAGTTCAAAAATTTAAAGCCCCAAAATGCCTTATGTTCCAACTCTACCAGCAAATGGCAATTCTTACCGTAGACCATTTTAAACGGCGTGAGACCAATCGGAGCCTTAAAAGCAGTCCGATAAGCCCACAAAGCATCATCAAGTTTGTTTGCCCAATCTTTCCTTGAGGCTAAAACAGTTTTTTCCAAAATGCGTTTTATTTCACGATTTGACACCTCCGCTTGACCGTTAGCCTGAGGATGATATGGTGTGGAAACTTTGTGCTTCACACCATACTGCTCAAGAGCTTTGTCAAGCTGAGTGTTACAGAAGTGAGATCCTCCGTCACTTATCAACACTCTCGGAGTACCAAAACGCGCAAAAATGTTTTTTCTCAAAAATTTCACTACGGTTTTTCCATCGGCTTTAGCACAAGCTATCGCCTCAACCCATTTAGAAACATAATCCACACCGACCAAAATGTATTCATTATAAAATGAAGATGGGAATGGACCGACAAAGTCGATCCCCCAACAATTAAAAACTTCAATTTCTAACATATTTTGCAAAGGCATTTCGTGCTGCCGTGAAATTCCTCCACTTCTCTGGCATTTGTCACAACTTAGGGCATGCGCATGCGCATCTTTGAATAACGACGGCCAATAAAAGCCCGATTGAAGGACTTTTGTGGCCATTCTTAACCCATTGAAATGTCCTCCATACAGAGAGTTATGACAATGCCACAGAATATTCATGGCTTCCTCTACCGACACACATCTTCTTAAGAGGTTGTCGACACCAAGTTTAAACAAATGAGGTTCATCACATACAAAGGACTTGGCATCAGACAAAAATTTCCTTTTTTGATGGTGCGTTAGACTGTCCGGTATCAATCTGGCGGCTTTGTGGTTAGCCATGTCAGCAAACCACGGTCTAACCTGCTCCCTAAATAATTTTTCATCAGGGAACTCCTCTTTGACTTCACATTCTTTCTTGGTCACGTCAACGTTTACCAAGCAGGATAAGTGATCCGCCACCAAATTCTCGGATCCTTTTTTGTCACGAATTTTAAGATCAAATTCCTGTAACAAAAGGATCCAACGAATAAGCCTCTACTTAGAATCAGGTTTGGTGAGCAGATACCTTATAGCCGTATGGTCCGTGTAAACGATAACTCGCGATTCAATCAAATAGGAACAAAATTTCTCCAACGCATACGCTATGGCAAGCAACTCTTTCTCAGTTGTTGCATAGTTAATTTGAGCCTCGTTTAAAACTTTGCTCGCATAATGTATCGCGTGAAAAACTTTCGTTTTCCTCTGACCTAAAACAGCCCCTACCGCATAATCACTTGCATCGCACTTTAGTTCAAAATCCAATTTCCAGTTAGGTGCAATGATTATCGGTGAGGTAGTTAAACTTTGTTTTAAAAAATTAAACGAGAACATGCAAGACTCATCAAAGTAAAAAATCTTACCTTTAATGAGCAAATTGCTCAATGGCTTTGCGACCTTTGCGAAGTCCTTAATGAACCGCCGGTAGAATCCTGCATGCCCGAGAAAGCTCCTTATGCCTTTGAAATTCAACGGTGGTGGCAAATTCTCAATAACGTCCACTTTGGCTTTATCCACTTCAAGGCCCTTTGAAGAAACTTTGTGACCGAGCACAACTCCTTCGTTCACCATAAAGTTACATCTTTCCCAATTGAGTACCAAATTGGTTTCCACACACCGTTCCAACACTGTATCCAAATTTTTCAAACAAATATCAAACGATTGTCCAAAAACTGAGAAATCATCCATAAAGACCTCAATTGTCTTTTCGATCAAATCCGAGAATATCGCTTGCATACACCGTTGAAAAGTCGTCGGTGCATTACATAATCCAAACGGCATCCTCCTATAAGCGAAGATTCCAAACGGACATGTAAAAGCGGTTTTTTCATGATCCTCCGGATTCACAATAATTTGGTTGTAACCCGAATAACCATCTAAAAAATAGTAGAATTGTTGACCGGAAAGCCTTTTGACCATTTGATCCATAAACGGGAGAGGGAAATGATCTTTCCGCGTAGCTTTGTTTAGCCTACGGTAATCTATGCACATTCTCCACCCGGTTACGGTTTTTGTTGGAATCATCTCATTTTTCTCGTTTCGAACCACCGTTAATCCGCCTTTTTTCGGTACCACATGCACCGGACTAACCCACGGGCTGTCAGAAATGGGATAAATCATTCCGGCATCTAACATTTTTACCACTTCTTTCCTAACCACTTCTTTCATGATAGGATTTAAGCGGCGTTGTGGTTGAGCAACCGGTTTGAAGTCTTCCTCCATAAATATTCGGTGCATGCAATATGAAGGGCTTATGCCTTTGAGATCGGACAAAGTCCATCCCATTGCATCCTGGTTTTTTCTCGACACTTGAATTAAGCGGCTCTCCTCTTTTTCAGATAAAATACTGCTTATGATCACCGGTTTATTACCACCGTCATCGAGAAAAGCATACTTCAATGTTGAAGGCAACACTTTCAGTTCAAGCTTGGATTTTTCATCATTCACCACTTTTTTTAGAATTTCTTCTTCATACTCCCAAGGTTGTAATTCTTCCAAAGCTTCAAGCTCCAACAAGCACTCTTCAAGAGCTTGCTCTTCTTCAACTGAGAATACTTCCAAGGAATCATCCAAAGCTCTTTGTAAAGTGGTACTGACATGAATTTGCTTTATAACATCAATACTCGCCTTCTCCGTTGCATCGATTCTGAAACAATCACCTTTATCCTTCTTGTGCTTCATGGCATCATAGAGATTGAAACACACCTCTTCATCTTGGACTCTCACTTTCATGAGACCATCGTCCATGTCAATTGCCATTCGGGCAGTTTTCATGAAAGGCCTTCCAAGAATCAAAGGAGCATCCTCATCCTCCTCCATTTCAATGACCACAAAGTCTATCGAAAACAAAAATTTGTCCACTTTGACCAACACATCTTCCGCTACACCGTGAGGACGGGTAGTGGATTTGTCTGCGAGTTGCAACGTCATTTGAGTGGACCTCAATTCCATGTGTCCTAACCATTTCACAATCGACAAAGGTATCAAATTGATACTAGAGCCCAAATCAATCAATATGTTGCCCACATAGATATTTCCTATAGTAACCGGCAAGGTGACTCGTCCCGGATCACATTCTTTCTGCGGGAGAGTACGTTGAATGATAGCGCTACAGCTAGCATCTACCATAATGGTCTCTTGATCCGTATACCTCTTCTTTTTCGTGAGGATATCCTTCATAAATTTCGCATATTTAGGCATTTGCTCCAAAGCCTCGGAAAATGGGATATTTATTTGTAATTGTTTGAAAATATCCATAAACCGAGAATAGTGCCTTGCACTATCTTTCTTTGTAGGAGCATGAGGATATGGTAAATGTTGGATCGGAATATTGTTCACCGGTTCTTTTCCTTTCCTAGTTCTCTTCACTTTATCTTTTATCTCTCTTTTTTTCTCATCCTCACTTTTTTCCTTCTCATTTTCAACTAAAACACCCTCAACATTTTTTTCTACTTCAATCTCATCACTATCTTTTTCTTTTTCAACTACAACCTCCTCCTCCACTAGACTTTTACCTACACCCATGTCAATCTCTCTTCCACTTCTTGTTAGAATTGCTTTGCAATCTTTAGGATTTGGAAGCGTATTTGCCGTAAAGTGCCCTTTTTGTTGGTCGGCCAATTGTTTTGATAATTGCCCGACTTGTGTTCCAAGATTCCTTATGGCCGCATCGGTATTCTTTTGGTTGGAAATTGACATTTGCATAAATTGCGTGAGAGTGTCTTCCATCTTCGTATTTCCAACGGGAGCTTGCGGAGGTTGAGTGTAATTTTGGTATTGTTGACGGTTTGACGGTCCGGCTTCTTGCGGTCTCCACGGTTGTTGATAACCTTGGTTAGGCCGTTATTGGTAACCTTGGTTACCTTGTTGATACGGAGGTCGGGGTTGGTATCCTTGATTTCCAGCATAGTTTACCTCCTCCACAACTGGAGGACAATAACCGGTCGGATGGTCGCCTCTACAAAGTTCACAAACCAAGACTTGTACATTTTTACTCGAGGAGTCATGAATTTCTTTGAATTGTTGAGGAAGTTTAGACATTTGTTTTGTCAACTACTCAACCTGCTGGGATAATAACTTGTTCTGGGCAAGTCTAGCATCGCCTGTTCCTAATTCTAGAACTCCAGGAGTCCGCTGAGAAGGTCCACGGTTATGACTACCTTGATGGTCGTTCAAGGCCATCTTATCAATAATAGATGTGGCTTCTGCTGCAGTTTTGCTTAGCAAGGATCCACCAGCGGTGGCATCCAACAAGGTTTTGTGTACAAGTTGAAGTCCATTTCGAAATATATGAATTTGTGACAATTCATCAAAACCATGGCCCTTGCACTTTCTCAACATTGATTTGAATCTCTCCCAAGCTTCATTGAGAGATTCATTGGCTCCTTGTGTGAACACCGTGATGGCGGTCTTTACCTCCATAAACCGAGTGTGAGGGAAAAATCTCTCCAAAAATTTCTCTTCCAATGCATTCCAATCCGTCATTATGGCCGTTAACTAATCAATATACCATTCCTTTGCCTTCCCAATGAGAGAATGCGGGAATAGTCTCTTAAACAGAGATTCCTCTTCAGCTTCGGGCGCACCAGTCGCTCCCGCGATTTCATAGAATTTCATCAGATGAGTAAAAGGATCTTCATGATCCATACCCGTAAATGGACTTTGATATAGCAATTGGAGAATACCGGTCTTCATTTCGAAATGACGACCGTTCTGTGCATGGCGAGCGAATTGGGCATTGTGTCTCGGACTGTTTGTGCAAGGTCTAGAAGTAGGTGGTGGTGGCGGTGGTGGATCTGCCTCCATAACTGGAAGTATCTGTGGAAGTGGTGGTGGTGTAGAAGTATTTTCCTCTTGTTCTCGCTTTTGTCTTGCTAGCTGCCTCCTTCGTCTAGTACGGCTGTTGATTCTACGCGCGGTTCTCTCAATCTCAGGATCGAAAAGAAGTTGGTCCGCCGGTAGTTTCCCTCGCATAAACCAAGTCTGCACACTAAACAAAACAAATTAACAAGTTCAAGAAAAAGGTTAACAAGCTTAAAACAGCAAAACTATCGCAATGCTTGCAATATCACTAAACAATCCCTGGAAACGACGCCATTTTGTTGAAATAATATTAGGGGGGTGTTTTTATCGTCTCCACAGGGATTGCCTGATATTTGATGCTTGCCGTTCAATAGTTACACCGTGTTAAGTTCAAAGGTTTCAATTGGTTCTCAATTTCGTTTAACATCAATTGGTAGCAAAGAGTACTTTTTAACAAAGAGTTTGAAAGGTTTTTATAAAAGCATGTCAAGGTTAGGTTTCGCTAATCCTTTTCATATATATATGATTAATCAAGCATATGAACTCAGTTTTTGACCAATACAACCGCGTATCCTCCATCGTTGTTTAGACCGTCAGATGATGTCTCACGCTAACAATCTAAACAACAATCGTTAAGATCAACACAAAGCGAATAGCAAATCCCAAATCTATGTCTAGAGTTTGGTTTTTAAGAGATGAATTTATTAGGTCATGATTTGTAAAATCTATGTCTAGAGCAAGAAAAATCACACATAAAGCATTAAGAGAAAATAACTTCATCTATATTGATCAAAGACTTTGTTCATACACAAAAGATCAAAAGCAATACATATAATCAGGATCAACTACCTTTAACCTCAACATTGAGTGTTTAGCTACACATTCTCATGGTAGCTTGGATGATAAGTAAGAAGAGGAGATGAATGAACATCCACGTCGAATAATCGAGAATGGATGTGACTTCAGCTTCTCCAAGTGAAAATCCACTCTTAGATGAGCAAAAATGCAGAAACTATGTTTTTGGGTGAAAATGAACAGAAGATCCCTTCCAAGAAAAGTCAAATTCTATTTATAAATATCAGAATTCTGTAGGATTCGCACTGTGAGCGAATCATTCGCACTGCGAATGAGAGAAAATGGCACCTTAAGTGCCTTTGAGACTTAAACCGCCCAATGCTGAGATTGTGGGTTCGCACTACGAATGAGAGAAAATTTGCCTCAAAAACATTCTGCCACCCTTCGCCAGGACCTTCGCACGGCGAACCAACTAGCGAGCCTTCGCCAAGACCTTCGCAGTGCGAACTTTGGTATATTTTCCAAGAAAAACATTCTGCCACCATTCGCTGGAGGCCTCGCTGACGTTCGCAGTGCGAACCTTCGCTGCACCTTCGCCAGCTCCTTCGTACTGCGAATACCCTATTGCTGCTATAAATTCAGTGGAAACTTGCATCCACTCCATGTGTCTCACAATTTTGATCCTTTCATGCCTATACCTGCACATTAACACACAAATTACAAGCTCCACACATGTATTCCAATGAAAGCACTACAACACAATTCACCACTTAAATCAACCGATTACGCATGGAAAGTAATGAAAAATTCCAATTATTGCATACAAATATATAACATGTTTGACATCTAACAAACTCTCCCCAACTAACTCTTTGTTTGTCCTCAAGCAAAGTATGCCTCTCAAGAGGATTTGCTCGAGCATTCAGTTCAACCAAGACAAGATAACCGACTCAAATAAACAAAAATCACAACAAATCACAATTACTCAATCCAAGAACTTACCATGTAAAAGAACTTGACTCCTAAACAATTTTCAAACAATGTTTCAAGAGACAACTATATAATCATGCACATGTCACTCTACACTCCACTTCGAAAAAGGATTGAAGGAAAACGTGCATACAAACACGGGACCATTACACTCAAATGACAAATGATGCAAATACTAAGTAATTCATACCATATCTAAATGATCACAAAAGAAATCATGGAAGCAAAAGATCACTAAGGACTTCAAGGTTGTAGCTTGGTCGGGTGAACAAAAAAAAGGATATTTCTAAAGGCCATTGAAACGAAATTGCTGATGCACAAGAACATTCACTCTACAAAGCATTCACAACACCACAACTTCATTCACCAATTTTTTTCATTACACCTTCCCAAACTACCACACAATTATTGAATATATTTTTTTCATTCAAGCAAGCATTTTCTCATTTGTACACACATATACACAACTATTCTTTTCTCATGCTTGCTTAAATTTTTTTCAAAATTTTGAGTAATTCACCCAACTTCTTTTCATTCTCCCCAACTAAGTTTCGACTCAACCTAAAGTGAATGTTCCTTGCTTTTTAAGGCAAGGCAAGGAAGTCAATTTAAACAACAGTTCAAAGGTTCAAGAAGAAAACATTTTAGAAGCTCTTAAAAATTCAATGATGAACTCAACTTTTCACATATGTACAATCAATAGTTCATCACTAAAAGAGATCTAACAATTTTTGGGCACAAAGGGGCTCACAAATTCTCGCTCCTCACGGGTAAATTACAATCTGGAAATGGTTGTGCTCAATTTCAATCAAGTGCCTTGATCACTTCTAATACTTCCATAAAATCACATACATCACAAGATAAGGCATGAATTAAAAGTATAAACAACATTTATCATCAATCCTTAGCATATATTAAAACTTGGAGGCCTCTCACTTTAGTATTTTGGACCTAAATGACATACACAATCAACACAGTTGTAACAAGAAACACAATTTCCAATTGTTCAAAAACACAAATTCTACTACATACTAACTTCTAGAACTAGGTAACTAAGTACTTTGCCGACAATATCATGCTTAAATTCCTATCATCGCCATCCAACTTGGAAGAATCGACTTTTAAAATAAAGAGTCACCAAAAAGAAGAAAATATTAACTCCTCACAAGCATACCACATAATACATTTGAACAATTTTTTTTTAAAAAAACTGCACATTCATAACTAATTGTAAAAGTGAAACAGAAATTTTTTAACTGAAACAAATAACATTACTCATAATAATACTAATGTGCATGGAGTAGAAATACCTACATAGCCAAAAAGTACCTCAAGGGTACAAGTACATCATATCCAAAATAGACTAAAGCTGAAAAAAACAAAATACAAGAAAACTTCACTTTGGTGACCAAAGGAAGTACAAAAGTCTGGACCACAAAATCAGTCCTCATCGGACTCTGTCTCGAGGACCCCGGTCACCTGCTCATCATCATCTCCCTCATCAGAACCAGAACCAGAAACCTCCACATTGTCGCCATCACCCTCCATACCATCGCCATCTCCCTCCTCATCAGCATTATCACCAGCAGGACCAGGTGAATCCTCTCCCCCTCCGAAGACTGGCCTGGCCTCAGGCCAACCAGCGTGCGCGAGGAACTGCTCCCTCGACATCAAAGATTGCTCCGCAGTGGGATCCCGAATCTGCAGCTGAAGTACCTGCATAGAGTCATGTAAATCTAACATGGCACGCTGAGAATCGGCCATCCAATTGCAGTTATACTGGCAAATTTCTTGCTGATAAGGATAGAAATTTTGCGACCCAGAAGTATCACCCCCACTCGTACCGGCCTCAGCACCAGCACTAGAAGGCTCAGCCCTAACACCCTTTAGTTTGCATAATTTGTCGACGTATCGATCATCGATAGCCAACGAAATGGTAGCCTGACGCCGAGAAGGCATCACTATACCAGCTTCAGCACACAATGTCATGATCAGACAAGGAAATGCGAGAGGGGCATTCTTCCTTGAGGCATTACCTCCTAAACCACTCTCGACAATTGCCCTTATCTCATCGGCAATTATTCTCACGACATCAATCTCCACATTAGTAAGGATTTTATAGACTAAGTGAGCAAGGGGAATCGGTACTGTTGAGGAATGTGACTTTGGTTTAATATTGGTGACAACCAAAAGTAACACCAGCTGGGCCAACGGCAGCATGTCCTCTCTATGGTACCTGACAGCCACCCCAGAATGGTTGAGCTCAACAGTCTTACCGGGGCGTAAAAGCTCTCTTGTCATTTTCAGGATATCTCTGTGAAGGTGAAGATCCCTATGGTATGCATCCTCCTGACTGGCATGTAACGGTAGAGGGTCTCCAAGAACAGCACTAATGGCACTAATGGTCTCCCTATGGTATGCATCCTCCAGGATTCTTTGGATTGACATCCGAAGAGATAGAAAGTAGTTGAAATTGTGCTTATCTCAAGATGCATCTCAAGAGGCATACCTATGGAAGATTCTCTAAAAGTATGGTATGTCGAATTCAAAGTCTGTTGTGACTTCGACAAACCCTCAACTCAAGCATTGTATATTTCAGTGTCCCAGTATTGATGTCGAAAAAGCTTATATGAATATCATTCCATATGCTAATATATTGGGTTCTTTGATGTATGATATGGTTTGTACTAGACCCGACATAAAATATGCAGTAAGTCTTGTATGAAGGTACATGGCGAATCCTAGAAAGGCTCACTGGCAAGCATTAAAGTGGATTCTAATGTACATAATGGGGTCTCTGAACAAAGTCCTAATTTATGGTGGAGCCTTGAGTGAAGATAGTAAAGCAGCAATCGAAGGATATGTCGACTCTGATTATGCAGGTGGTATGAATTCCAGAAAATCTTTTTCTGGATATGTGTTCACTATGTTTGGCATAACAATCACTTGGAAATCAACACTTCAGAAGGTTGTTGCCTTATCAACCACTGAAGCAGGATATATAGCCCTAACTGAAGCTGTGAAGGAAGCATTGTGGCTTGATGGTTTTGGATAGGAGCTGAAACTTCAAGGTCAAGTTATCACTGTAAAATGTGATAGTCAAAGTGCAATACACCTGTCGAAGAAAACCAAGCACATTGATGTGAGACTGCATTTCGTTAGAGAGGTAATCGAGCGTGGAGAAGTCTAAGTGCTGAAGGTTTCGACTGATCATAATGCTGCTGATATGATCACTAAGATATTGCCCAGTTGCAAATTTGTTCATTGTATGCAGTTGATAAAATTGCATGAAGAAAGCTAGTTTGTTTCTTGTTGTTAGAGTTTGTTCCAAGGTGGAGATTTGTGAGATATTGGATCGAATTATAGTATTGTCGACAGATGTTTATCATGTTGTCGAAGTTTGCTCACATGCTGTTATCAAAGACCTACATGCTGTAGTCGAATTGGGCCTTGTGTTAAGGACTCAACTATTTAAGTTAGTTTGTACTCTAAGTTAGCTTGTAATGGGTAATTGTTAATAATCCCATTAATTTAGTATGTTAGGTTTATTATAAATAGCATACTAGTCTCTCATCTTAGGAGTGAAAAATCCTAATTAGGGTGAGAGGGTTATTTGTTATTCTTGAGTACTTGTAATCTATTTTATAGAGAAAGTAAAGAATAACAGTTATAATCCATCCTTATTGTTCTTCTTGATTTTTCGTTAACCTTAACCCTTGTGTGTTTCTTGTCAATAAAGAAATCGATTATACATTTGTTTTCAAGGCATCGTTTTTCACAACATAGTTGTCCTTATGTCGTGTCACAATTATTATTTTTAAGAGTGTGATACTCCTAGAGAATTGAGTCTGGTTCTTAAGATTAACCATTTGCAAAATCTCAATTTTGTTATAGAATTGAGCCTAGAAAAATTATGTTTGATTATTGAGATCCGCTTGTGAAATCTCTACTAAATTTGTGAGCTCGAAAAAAAATGGTCTTTTATTTGGAGGAATAATTTAATGTAATAAATACAGAAAAAGAGCCAGAGATGCGAAAGAAAGAAGTCGTGACAAATCATATACCTCTATTCCTTGCCAAAATAATTATCCCAATTTGAGATAGGGCACATCTATAATCGTTTATATTGTGTTTATTACGATTGTGCTTGTCACTGTATTATTCACCAAACAATTAAATTATTAGTTTACTATGTAAGTAAAAACTACGCGCTGATGTGTGCTAGGGCAAAGAGAGGGCGAGGAGGACGGGGGCAACCACGGTTGGTACCGCCGTCACCGGAGGTTCTCATTCCGACAGCACCTGTTAGTCCGGTAAATCAAAACGAGAGGGAAGATATCCGCGATAATGTTGAGATTGAAGGAATGGTTGAAGATTACGAAGAGGAAGAAGACGAAACCCTAAAACATGTAGAGGTCCCTTCGATCCAAGCTGATTCTGAGATCAAAGAGGAGCACAAACTGTGGATTGATGTGGTAAGAGATAATCGCAATCCATCGAAAGGTCTAACTCTTGAATACATAGCCCCTTCGAAAGTCAATGGTGAGATTGAAGTTGAAATTCAGGAAGAATATATTGAATCTGAGGTAAAATTCTGGAGTTCAGCGCTGATTTTATATGCTGTGGGAGAAGATTTAAGCATGAATTCCGTCAAAAAATTCATGGAGAAGATGTGGAATTTTGTTAAACTACCTGATATGTTTTTCAATGACGAGGGTTATTTCATTCTACGATTCCATTCACATGCTGAAAGAGATGCAGTTTTACAGAAAGGTCCTTACACAATTCGCAACATTCCTATCCTACTGATGGAGTGGAAACCTGATTTCAATCTACAACAGGACATGTTGAGAACCATTCCCCTATGGGTGAAGCTACCCCAGCTTCCTCTACACCTATGGGAGGCAAAGAGCTTAAACAGAATTGGGAGTGTAATAGGAGTTCCACTTATGACAGATGAGTGCACTGCTAGCAAGATTAGAGTGTCTTATGCTCGCATACTTGTCGAAGTTGATATCATCAAGGAATTGGTAAAGGAGATACCCATCAAGGATTGCTCTGGAAGAAGAGTTGTACAGAAGGTGGAATATGAATGGAGGCCAAAATACTGTGATAGGTGCAAGAAATTGGGCCACCAATGCAAAGATAAAGTGAATCAGATAGACAAACAATGGAGAATCAAGCAAAAACCATCAGAACAAGAGAAGAAAAAGAGCTTAATGAAGGAGTGATAAATGATAATGCTAGCACAAGTGAAGTTCTAACACCAAAGGAGAACCCTATGAATCAACAACAACTTGACTCCAACTGGACCACAGTGATCAAAGCACCAAGAGATAGAGGTAAGAGGATTAATGTTAGTGGAAATATACCAGAAGTAAATTGTATGAATGGATTTGATGCACTTAGGGTTTTGAATGATCCTAGTGAGTCCCATGATAGGGGCCCATGATTATCTCATGGAACATTAGGGGGTTGAATAAAACTGGTAAGCTTAGAGAGATCAGCTCCCGTCTCTACAAGCTTAGACCAGTCATTTTGATTCTTATTGAAACTAGAGTAAAGAAAGATAAAGCTGACAGTGTGAGAAATAAACTTAAGATACATGATAGCTACATTGACAACTACCAGAACCATTATAATGGGAGAATCTGGATTTCTTGGGATGAAAGTAAAATTACCATTCAGAAAGTAAAGAGTTCTGATCAATACATACATTGTGGTGTTTATGATACACAAGGAAGATTCAAATATTGGATGACTGCAATTTATGCTCATAACCAGGTGGACAACAGGAAAATTTTATGGAATGATTTGAGTCAGCTGCATAACAGTCAACAAGGACCTTGGTGTGTGCTAGGTGACTTCAACAATGTCACTAAAGTAAATGACAGAATAGGGGGAAGACTTGTGACTGAGAAGGAATACAAGGATCTAACTGACATGATGGACTGGACTGGGCTCAGTGAAATGGATAGTTCAGGGGACTATTATACATTGAGTAATAAGCATGTGAATGGTACAATCTACTCAAGAATTGACAGACTTATAGGCAACTCAGCCTGGTTTCATGACCATATAGACAAGATTTTGAAGGTAATCCCTCCCAATGTATCTGATCATGCTATGCTGTGTGTGGATGATAATATCCAACCTTTGAAGAGAAATAGTAGATTCAGATTCAATAATTGTATGGTGAACATGATTGGCTATGATGAGGTGGTCAAGAACAGCTGGAATAAACATATGCATGGTAGCCCTATGAATGTGTTATGGAGGAAATTAAAGAGACTTCAAAGAGACTTGATTATCTTCAATAAACAGAACTGCAATGTCAGATATCAACTAGAGAATGCTAGGAAGAAGTTGGATACTGCTCAAATAAACCTTATGCAGAATAGAATGAACAAGAATATGATTGAGAAATTCAGACAATGCACCACTCAAGTGATGTATTAGAATGACTTTGAAGAGAAAATGATAGCACAAAGGGCAAAAATTGACTGGCTTAGGTTGGGAGATGGTAATAACTCATACTTTCATGCTACTATAAAGGCAAAACATCACAATAAAGCTATGAATACTCTATGTAAGGTAGATGGAACAATCATTGATGATCACAAAGAGATTCATAATGAGGTTATGGAGTACTACAGGGGTTTGATGGGCACTAAAGCTAATACTACAAAAGCTATTGATATTGAAGCCATGAGAAAAGGGGACTAAATTTCCAAGGAGGATGGAGATTATCTTATAGCTCAGGTAACTGAAAAAGAAATAATAGCTGCTCTGAAAGACATAGGGGACATGAAATCACCAGGCATTGATGGTTTTGGAGCTAAATTCTTCAAAGCTAGTTGGGATACTATAAGAAGGGATTTTGTTGATGTTGTCCAAGAATTATTTGACAAAGGTATTATGATGAAAGGATTCAACTGTACTGTAGTAACCCTTATTCCAAAAAGTGAGTCTGCTAGCTATGTGAAGGATTATAGACCAATAGCTGGCTGCACTACTTTCTACAAGGTTATCTCTAAAATAATGACAAACAGACTTGGTAGAATTTTACAAAAGGTGATCAATCCTAGCCAGGCTGCCTTTATCCCAGGCCAGGTCATACACAATCATATTATTTTGGCTTTTGAATTAATGAGAGGTTATGATAGAAGAGGAGGGACACCAAGATGTATGCTTCAACTAGATCTTCAAAAAGCATATGACATGATTGATTGGGAAGCTATGGAGATTGTTCTGAATGAGATACGAATGCCACACAGATTTACAGCTTGGTTAATGCAAGTTATTACCACTGTCAGCTATAGGTTCAACATTAATGGAGATTTGTCTGATATTCTACATGCTAAGAGGGGGATAAGGCAGGGGGATCCTATATCCCCTTTGGTTTTTGTGATTATAATGGAATATATGAATAGAATCATGGCTAAGATGCAAACCAATTCTAATTTTAATCATCATAGCAAGTGTGAAAAGCTTGGACTGACTCATCTATCTTTTGCAGATGATATATTATTGTTCAGTAGGGGTGACAAAGTTTTTATTCAGATGATTCTTGGAGCATTCCAACAGTTCTCAGAGTCCACTGGCTTGAGTATAAACCCTAATAAGTGCAAAATGTTTTGTGGTGGTATGACAGAAGATATTATTGAGGAGATAAAAATGCAAACTGGTTTTGAACAGGGGCTACTGCCCATAAGATATCTAGGAGTCCCTTTGTCTGGCAGAAGACTTAATGTGAATCACTATCTTCCACTGGTGGACAAAATCACTGCAAAAATAAAGCATTGGACAACAAGATTACTTAGTGCAGCAGGTAGAGTTCAGTTGGTAAAGAGTGTCTCCCAGGCCATTGCTCATTATTGGATGAGTTGCTTCCCTCTCCCAAAAATGGTGCTTCACAAGATAGATGCTATATGTCGACCATTTATCTGGACGGGCAAAAAAGGTATAAGTAGAAAAAGTCCTATCTCTTGGAAAAAGATGTGCAGCCCGATCAAAAATGGAGGATTGAACATCATAAATCTTGAGATTTGGAACAGTGTTGCTATGTTGAAATGTCTGTGGAATGTCTGCCTAAAGAGTGATAACCTATGGGTCAAGTGGGTCCATAGTTATTTTCTAAGAGGCCATTCTATTCTTACTTGTAATGATAATGATAACAGGTGCACTTGGATTATGAAGAACATCATCCAGCAGAGAATGTTGATTAGTGATATACAGAACCAGTGGGATGATATGATTAGCAAGAAGAAGTTCCAAATGAAGAAGGTTTATTTGCTGCTAAACACCAACAACACTGCAGTATCTTGGCATTCTATGCTGTATCATAATTTGGCAAGACCTAGGGCTGTGCAAACGATGTGGATGGCTTGTCATAATCGACTTGCCACAAAAGCCAGATTGAAGAAAATTGGATCGGGACTCGACGATAAATGCAGCTTATGTAAAGACAAAGAGGAAACTATGGAACATTTGTTATTTGAGTGTGTAGATACTAGAAGTATTTGGGATTATTTCCTCGACTGGTTAGAGATCCAACACAGTCCGAGGAAATGGGGGGAAGAACTGTCTTGGCTAGTGATGAATACAAAAGGGAAAGGATGGAAGAAATAATTCCTGAAGCTAGCTGCTACTGAAGTTGTTTATGGTATATGGAACTATAGAAATAGAACTATCTTTGAAGGACAATGTGATAAAGATAATGTTGTTAGAAATATAAAAGAATGTATAGTTTTTAGAGGGTGGCAAAAGACTAAGTATAGGAGTCACTTAGCAAAAATGCTTATGTAATTAGTCTTCTGTTTTGGTTTTTTTGTGTCTTTGTGATTAGGCTGGACCGTTTGGGTCGCCTTTTGGGCTTTGTATTGTTTTTTTGAGATATATAAATATTCTTTATTTCAAAAAAAAAATGAGGAGGCGTTTAAAATACAAATTTGAGAGATCATTAAAAGTAAGATTTAAATTAGATTAAAATTAAAGGTTTGAAAATTTTACTTTCATTGAAAATTAAAGGTTGAACATATATAAAAATAACTATTAATCACACTGCAACTGAAATAAGTATACAATAACAATATCAAAGCCTCAACGAGAGTTTAAAATCTTAAATACCCTCTTCTATAATATAGTCAATTTTGGATTGTTAGAACTAACAAAACCTTTTATATAGAGAAAAGGCCAAAAGCGTTGCACAAGTCTTGGCCAGAGACGTTTTCACCTTCCACTCTTTCTTCTTCTTGTTTCCTGCTACATCAAGAAAAGTACTCGCAGTTATCAAGATCCAAAATGGAGAATTCTGAAACCATTCTCGAAAGACTGAGCATTACAATGGGTGAATTTAAAGCAAGATATCCCACGAAACAAGAGTGGTCGATGTCGATTCCACCTGTAACTGAATGCCCCAATCCTCAAAAAAAAAAAATCACTAGTGCTCATAGATTTCTTACATCAGATGTCAGAACGAGAGGTATGGCATTTTATGAAGCATACCGAGTTGCATTGGAGTCAGATGAAAAAAGGGAGTTATGCACTAACGTTGCTTCTATGTTATGCGACGTGTACGATGGATTCAGAAGCTCTGTCGAAGAAGCATTGCACGGAATCAGTGTATTACCAACTGTGGTGTGGTTAACTGCTGACATGAATGCTGCCGAAGGATTGGTTTGGCCCTTAATTCTAATCAACTTCGGGTGCTGCATGATTATACTTTTGAAGAAGTTCGCAAATGAGGTAAATTATAAATCTTTTATGAGTAACTCTATCAGTGAACTGAAACAGATACTTGGGTTCGATGCTGATTTGGATATTCCATTTGATTTCAAGAAAGCAAATTCTATTAGGCAAAATCTTGGTTATTGTCCAAAATTACGTCACGATGCGATTAGGTTTATCTTAAAGAAAAGTAATAGTTCAGCTGAAACTGATCAAGAAATTGGCAAGGTGTGTAAATATTTGTGTAAGGTGTTAGCTTGGTTGGGAATGCGTCATTTCAAACTTATTGAAGAGAATTTAGTTAAGCCACAATCCCTTGTCCTCCTTCAACCTAGAATTGCACGACAGGTAAAGGCTTTTGCCATGGCGTGTGAAACTGTAAAATCTCACTTTTGTCCTCAGTTTTACATGCTTTTGGCTCCAATGTGGAATGTATTACAGGCTGAGGCTTCTAGATTTCCTACACTGATTGCTATTGCTCAAGAACTTGAGAGGAAAGACAACGATTGTCCAATTTCAGCGAATGGCGCAGACTGGAAAGTAGTACAAGATTTGGTGAAACTTCATCGAGAGAAACATGCTTCTTTGTAACTCCTCATGACTTAATTTCTTGTGATTCTCAACTTGTTATAGTAAGTCTCGCCAGCATTTAGTTGAAATATTCTGTTTGTTAGGTTTGAAATTGTGTACACAATCTTCGTTTTTTGGCTGAAAAATGTTGACATTTGTTTTATTCATTCAAAATGATATTCCTCCATAGCAGAAAGCAACATTTGTAGAATTACTGAACCTCTTATTCGTTATATAACCCAATCAGTGTATATCAAAAGGGATGTATTGTTGACTTGCTGTAGTTGTTGCTATTGTGGTTGATATAAGCTGAATTGCAGAAACTATATAATACGACATTTTCTATGCATAAAATTTTATTAAACAATTTTTTAACTTTTTCTTCTAAAACTTTTTACGGTTACAGTTGAGATATTTGATGACTCTATAGGAAGTCTCATAGTGTGTGATTGTAGGTGAATGAGAAATTAACTGAGTTATTGTGTGACAAAAGGTGTTTTAGAAAGTTTAGCTCCAAAAAATTTTGTCATGTAGCATGTCAAGGCAATATTTTCTTTGGTATATTGCCTTTGGAAAAAGCCACCTCAATGCTTAGAAAGTATTTCAGCAGACCAAGATCTTTAATTTTGTATTCATGATCCAAAACTCTCTTGATCTTATCAAATTCATCAAGTGAAGGACCTGCTATAATTACATCATCCACGTACACCAAAAAAACAGTGAAATATGAACCCTCATTAACGATGAATAAAGAGTGGTTTGAGGTTGAATGTTTATAGCCTTGATCAAGTAAGACACCTGTCAATATCTCATACCATTTACTATTTGTTTGTTTTAATTTATGGAGAGACTTAAGTAATTTGAGTACTTGATTGGGTTTGGGGCTTGTAACTCGTTGTGGAATTGTTTACATGTAACTATTCATGGAGAGACTTAAGTAATTTGCATACTTGATTGGCGTAAAGTTCACATAAAATTTCAAGGCAAAATTTGCAACTATTCCTACGAAATTTCAAGAAAATTTGAAGGTTTTCAAGTTTAACTATTTCCTACGAAAATTGTTGTAGTAAACTCCGCAGGAATATTGATATATTGTTTTAAAATAAAAAAAACCGCAGGTAAATCTCATAAATTCTTGCGAAATTTGCTGCTACCTCACATTTCGTAGGAAATAATGTTTTCTAAAATAAATCTACAGTTAAAACCGCAGGTTTTCCTGCGGATAGTTTTTCACACGTAATCTCTTTATTTCTAGTACAGTTTAGCTTACCCCCAGCCAGGATCATTAAAAAAAACCTAGCAACATTACACCCGACCCCTAAACACCCTACCTTAGTGTGGCTAACAATCTAAGAAAAGAGATTAATATAGTGAAAAATAAATAAAATTTTAAATGTTTTTAAATTATTATAATAATGTAAGTTAAATTTAAGAAATTTATGTATAAAAAAATTCCGAAATTCTCCCCTCTCAAATCTATCAATTTTTTTTCAAATCTCTATCTCTTCCCTTCCAAACCATCTAATCTCACCACTTCATAAAGCTATAGGAAATTTTTAAATCCTATCTACAAGTATGTTTGCATGATTTCTATTTCATATAAAGAAATTGGTGGCGCCTATTTATCAACATTTGTGTGTAAGGTGTTAGCTTGGTAAAAAAAAATGCTTCATTTGGCACTTATCATAGAGTATTTAGTTAAGCCTCAATCCCTTATATTTCTTCGCCCAAGTATTGCACGAGAGGTAGAAAGATTTCACCAAGGCATTGAATTGAATATATACATTAACTTTATGTTTATATACTCTAACCCAACTCAAATGCAAATCAATTGAAAACTGAAACTAAACTACTTGAATGTGAATTATTTTTAAAAATCACATTACAGAGCTTGATTAGCTTAAGCCCTGACATGAGTTTCCTCAATAACTTCAGCTATTGCACGATCATTACTTCTAGCTGCCATTTCTTCCTGCACAACTTCCTCAAATTCACACTAGATTGAAGATCGAAACTAAAGAGAATCACAATCTTTATTCTCATGGATTGGGAAACACGAGTGTTAGTGAGAACTGATTGATTTGCACAAGAATGAAGATGAACGGTGGAAACAACAGCTTGAATAGAATGCTTCCAGTATTTGACGGGAAGAATTGGAATTTGTGGTCGAGTTAGATGCATGTGTTTTTTGGCGCTAATGATGTTCTTGATCTCGTCAATGGTGATTAAACGTGTGATGCAGAAAATGCAACAGAAGCGCAAAGAAATGTGCAATGTGAAACGAGCAAGAAGGATCAAAAGGAATTGTTCTATATCCATCAATGTGTGAATATGAAGATTTTTTAAGAAGATTGTTGACTCTATGACAGTAAATGCGGTGTGGGATACACTTGTGTGGTGCTATGGTGGTGGCACATTAGTAAAGGAAGTAAAGTTGCAGTCCCTGCAACAGCAATACGAGAATATCAACTTGAAGAACAATGAGAATGTGCCTGATTATATCTCCATTGTGATTGTGGTCAGGAATGTGATAAAGGCTTGTGGAGAAAGGCTCTATGATTAAGTGATCATTGAAATGTACTAAGATCACTAGCATCATGGGAATTAAATAGCTTTATAGTAGTTTAGAGGCACGATAATTGCATCTGACTAAAAGAAACTCTAAAAGGGAAACATAACAGCATGTGAAAGCTTCTTTTGTCATGAAGAATAAAAAGCAAGCATGGCTAGAGAACAAGAAAAAGAATGGAGGTGGTGCTCAGAATTTAGAATTATCCAATCCAGATGAGAAGAAACATAAATATGTTCAGAAGGGAAAGGAAAAGTTTGATAAGAAAAAAGTTAAGTGCTACAATTGTAACAAGTTTGTACATTTTATTGTTGATTATTGGCCAAACAAGGTTAGCAAAGATGAAGTAGCCAATACAATCAGAGGAGATTTAGAGGATGAACCGTTCTATTGATGTCATAATAGAATGCAGGTTGAATACTGGTAGATTGGTGGTAAATGGACACTTGCTGCTCAAATCGCCTAACTGGAAACAAGCAATGGCTGGTTGATTTGGAATATGGTAAAAAGACCAAGATCATATATGTTGATGATGAGTATTTGAATGCTTAAGGAATGGGAAATGTCAGAGTCAAAGTGAAGAATGGAAATTTGTAATGATATAGAATGTATTGTATGTTCTTGGCATGAATAGAAATCTGATGAGTGTAGGTCAGCTGCTTTAAAAAGGTTTTTCAATAACCATGAAGGACAATCTCTTGAAGTTGTATGATTGTAATCAGAAGTTGATTATGTAGTTTGAACAAAAAAGAAACATGATATTCAAGGTGAATACGGAAACAACAGTCACTCAATGCCTTAGTGTGACAAGTGTTGAAGGGGAAAGTGAGTTTTGGCACAAGAGATTGGGTCATCTAAACTTAAGAAGCTTAGGGAATCTGAAATCAAAGAATCTGGTACATGGAATTCCAAAGATTGTGGCACTAGAGAAATCATGGGATATATGAATGAGAGGCAAGAAACCAAGATTTCCATTCTCATTAGAAATGAATCAAAGAGAAACTCATGATTTAGGTGTGCTGCATTTTGATGTATGTGGGCCATTTAAGGTACATTCACTTGGGAGAAACAAGTATTTTGTGTCATTTATGGATGATTTCACAAGAATTACACGGGTAGAACTCATAAAGTTCAAGCATGATATGTTTTTTGAGTTCAAGAAGTTTAAAGTGAAAGCTAAAAATCAATGTGGACAAAGGTAAAAGATCCTCAAAATAGATAGTGGAGGTGAGTTCATTTCAACAGAGTTCAAGAAGTTATGTGATAAGCATATAAATGAGCATGAAGTGACTGCTCCACACACTCCACAACACAATGACCTTGCTGAAAGGAGAAATAGAACTCTGCTTGACATGACATAGAGCATGCTAAAAGAAAAGAATTTACCTCACACATTGTGGGGTGAAGCCATTGCCTCGTCAGCATATATGCTCAACAGATGTCCAACAAAGAAGTTAAATGAATTAGTTCCTATTGAGAAGTTGATTAGAAGAAAGAAAAGTGTGAGCCATTTCAAGGTGTTTGGTTCTGTATGTTACAAACATATACCAGATGCTACTAGATGGAAATTTGAAGACAGAAGCAAAGTCATGTTGCTTATAGGTTACCACTGTACATGTGTGTATAAGCTTTATTGCTCAGTCACTTAAAAAGTTGAAGTCTACAGAAATTTCTTAGTAAAAGAATCAGAAGTATGGGATTGGAACAAGTTTTAATCCAATTCTAGTGCAATGTCAACACAAGAGTCTGATTTTGCCTCATAAGGTGATTCTTCCACTAAAAGTGGATATGCCTCTGAAGGTGACTCTGCCTATGAAAGTGACTCTGACTCTAAAGGAGATTATGTCTACGTAGGCGAGTCTAACCTTGAAGGTGACTTTGAGTATGAAGGTAAGTCTGACCCTGAAGGTGACACTAACTTTGAAGGTGAGTATGAGTCTGAAAGCGGTTCTGCCTCTAAAGTTGGACCTTTTAAAAATGGCCCTGTCTGTGATGGTGGAACTGCGTCTGAAGGTGAACTTGCACAGTTTTAAAATCCATAGAGAATTAGATGGATATCAAGAACACTTGTAGAATTCAAACCTTCAAATAGTTGGTTGTCTCTCTAAGATATTTGTCTAACACCAAGCTTGACATATGTTATGCACTTGGAATGGTAAGTAGGTTTATGAGTAAGCCAATGTGGTAACATTTCAAAGCTAGAGTCAAGATACTAAGGTATGTAAAAGAGATTCTGAGGTATGGAATTTTTTTTCCATCTGGAGTGTCAGATGATGTTGAGCTGATATGCTATTCAGACTCAGACTGTAACACCCCCTTTCTATACCCCCAAATAATCACATAATCATTTAGGCACATATTAAAAATTCCGTTCCGTCAGAGTATAATTATAAACATAGTATAAAAGTGGTATGTCACATTATACATGAAATTAAAACATTCAACACCTGCTCAACAAATGATATGCAACAGTGGGGTAACTTTGCAACAGAGGAACTTAGTCCTTACACCCACATCTCAATATTTAGAATAAAAGCGGAAAATCTAAACATTGAATAACATCAAACATATATATATATATATATATATATATATATATATATATATATATATATATCATCAAGTATTATCCACCAACATAATTCATATTTACATAAACATTCATCAACAAGATACATGTACAAATGTATCACAAAAGAATCATATACATCCTAGCTACCCGGTGCTACATATCAGAGCCGACCGACCAAAAGAATGAAGACACGCTTCACAAAAAGACCACCAGTATACCTACTCTGCAATGCCTCATAGAGCATCATAAAACAGCAGAAGAGTGAGAAATATTATCATAATAACAATGCATATAATTATATATCTTAGCATAAAAATACACATATTCTACATTCTCACCACAATTCATCACAACTCACTCATATACATCACATTGTATATATATACAAAACCAAGCATATTCATCATGCATACTTTCACAATTCTTATCATTCCACATAAACATACACATTTAAGTTTATTCATCAATGCACAATTATAAAGATGATAAATGCAAATCATAGAGACCGACTCACGACTCTATGCAAATGCAATGCGGTACCGACTCAATCATCTCAAGTTCACTCAGGAACTTATTGGAACCATCGCTCGTTACCAATATAACTCCCCGTCGGGCCTACGATGTTCACCCATTGCTCACACCTCACATAGGCACACAATGTTTATGGATCGCTCACACCCCACACGGGCACACGACTTGATCGCTCACACCCCACATGGGCACACGATCATCTATAATCATCGCTCACACCCCACATGGGCACACGACGTTATAGCGGATTCCCTCTGGAACCGATCCGTCGCTCACACCCCACATGGGCACACGACATTACAAGATGCATATCATGATGCTTGACACCCAAGAACTCATGACAATCAAATGCATCTTCACACATATGTGCAACCATAATCATGCATATATTTCAACTCATCATCATTATTCATGCATTGAAAACAATTCAAACAATGCATTTCAACCATAAAGGCCACCAACCACATACATTGGAATTTCACATAAACAATGCATACCATCACAAACCACAACAATCATACAATCACAATTACTTCCACAAGGGATTCACACCACAAAGGCTACCCACAACACATCATAACAACATACATTGATATTCAATCAAACAATGTATTTTACCACACAACAACATCATTTATGGATCGCTCACACCCCACACGGGCACACGACCCGATTGCTCACACCTCACCTAGGCGCATAATCGTTTGTAATCATCGCTTACATCTCACATAGGCACACGACGTTACAACGGATTCTCATTAGAATCACTCAACACAAGAATGTACATCATTATGCTTCACATACAAAATTACTCAAGACATTCTTGAAATGCATACATACTCACAATATATTCATGCATTCATCTCATACAATCACATACAATCTATATACATTCACATCAATGCATTATTATATGATTCACATCCAAAACAATGCACATATTTTCCATAAGGCCATAAACCATCATCACAACATTCCATCATGTATATTCACATCATATAACGGCCCACAAGCTACACGTTACATATCAAAAGCATATAGCATGATAACACATCAATCGCACACATTGTACGCGATGAAAACCCGACAACCCGACTATTTTCCAAAAACACGAATTAATTAAATCATCTTTTACCCTCCAAACCATCTTTAATATAAATAATATTTCACTAGCTTTCCAACGCTTCAAACGGGGACCAAAACGGACTTACGGTTCAAAAGTTATGAAGAAAACAAAATCGGACATTTTGGAAAACCTGTGATCATGAGTCGACGCATGATGCTGGGGGGTCAGCGCATAAACCTGGGAATTTCGCCCGGGTCAGCGCATGAAATCATGAGTCGACGCACAGTTGCAGGGGGTTGGCGCACGAGGTGCAGATTTTGCTAAAAACTCAGTTTTCGATCGTTAAATGACTTCCGGACCTCCGATTTCGATTCCGTAAAAAGCTGTGATCTCAGAATTTAACATACTACAATATTTTCACCATTAAAAAGCCATCTAACACATTTTCCATTTTTGAAATATTTTGAAACATAGTTTTATCATTTTATCCCAACTCCAAACTCATTTTTACACCAATAGATAACATCCATATCAGTACACAAACCTCAAACAACATCAACAACACATTTATGCATACAAAATCATATTTTGATCATCATTCACAACATTTTCTACATTTAGGGTTTATACACAAACTCATAAAAATCAACAACAACAACAACACAATCATACATAATGATATACATTGATGAGATAATAAGATTTCACACCCTTACCCGGATTCCAAGCTTGCTAGATGATTGTTCTTGATGGTTTTCTAGGTTTTTCCAAGTTTTCTTCTCTTTTCTCTTCTTCCTCTTTCTTTCTCTCCTTTCTCTCTCTATTTCTCTTTTCTTTCTCTTTCTCCCCTCTTTCTTCTTCTTATCTCTTTTTCTTTTCTATTTCTTTTCCTACTTTCTTTTTTTTCTCATTTTCTTTTCTTAATTTCTACTCAAATTCAATTAATTCATTTTCTCACATAATTCTACACTTAATCACTTTTCTACCAATTTTATGAAATTTCTCACATAATTCTATTTCCACTAAATTTCTAACTTACTATTAATTGAGAAATGTCCAAAATACCCTCCATTCTAATTTCCCCGAAAACTCTCAAAAACGGTAAAATATCATACATGTCAACATAGCATATTAACACACCAATTTCACAAATAAAATAATTTATCACTCAATTTAAATAAAAGACTCAACAAAATGGGAATAATCGGAATCGGGGCGTTACACAGACTGGTGGGACATAGTAGAATGAAGAAGAGCTACATGATACATGTTAATGTATCTAGGAGCTCCAATTTCACGATGCTCCAATAAAAAACCAGTGGTTACACTATCAACTTGTAAAGAAGACAAAGTACATAGTTGGTACTTTGTCAGCATGTTAGACTATTTGCCTTATGAATTTTCTGCAGGAACTGAAGTTCAAGGTGAGCAAACCAGTCATGTTGATGAAAGACAACAAATCAGCCATAAGTATTTCTAAGAATCCAGTGCTACTTGGAAGAAGCAAGCACATTGATACTAAGTATCATTTTCTGCATAATCAAATTCAGAATGGATTACTTGAGGTTGTACACTGTAGCACTCATAAGAAACTTGCATATGTGCTTACCAAGGAAATCAAAAAATGAACACTTCATCAATTTGAGGGATGCATTTCGTGTTGTTGACTTTTAATCTTGAATATGAATTAAGGGATGAAGTTTAATGTAATTCAAATTCATGTTGTTTAGTTTTAGTTTTCATTTGGTTAGCATTTTTGTTCGGGTTAGTGTATCAAATTTCAAAGTTAGTTACATTTGTAACAGAATTAAGAATTGAGAATTTGAGATTTGAGATTCAGGTAGTTATAGAATTTCTCTCTCTCTCTCTCTCTCTCTCTCTCTCTCTCTCTCTCTCTCTCTCTCTCTCTCTCTCTCTCTCTCTCTCTCTCTCTCTCTCTCTCTCTCTCCAAAAGTTTTCTTCTTATTCATCTTCTTCTTGTGAATCAATGGAGTTTCATTGTTTACTCCAACAGTAATTAGGGTCATGGCATGTCTTAGTGCTCAGGAAATGATGTTTACAAGTTTGAGGTGGCATAAAATTATTTAGGTTAAAGAAAAACACAATGAATATATGTGTTTTTATAAACTATGCTGAGTAATGTTTCCCCTCGGTTGATATTCTATCTGAAGGAATAGAAGACTTAATATTTAAATAAAAAATAAAATGACAATAATGATGCTTTTATAAAAGAAATATAAATATAAATTTTTGTTGATGAGATTCGAATCTCGTCGCTTACTTGCTTTTCCTCTATATAGCACGGGAAAGTATAGGTATCAACCGATGGAATAAATTATAATTTTAAAAAAATTGAAACGTAGAGAGTTCAAGGTTTATATCTCAATTTTTGTTGAATGAGATGAAAAATTTCTCATAAAATATATTATTTATAGTAGAATGGGCATTTTTATAAAATTAGACTATTTACCAAATAGTTATAGAGAAGATAACACCTACACCACAATATTCAATTACATAAACGTGAAATAATACATAAAAAAAGATAACGATAATTATTTTCATAAGATTAATTATATAAAAAAGATAAAAAAAATTATTTATCCTCATTTATGCATGTTAAAAAAAATTGTTTGAAATACGCAGCAGAAAGTTACATAAATAGAGCTTTAAAAAAATTTTCGGTTAAACCAAGTGTAACACCCCAAAATAATTATAATATTTATTTAATTGATTAATTATGATTATTCGGTATTTTTTTGGTGAATATTATGATGAATGGTGACCTTGTGTGGTGTGGTAGGGTAATCTGAGTTAAGGGAATATTGAGGTACTTAGAATTAGTAAATTAATTAGGACTATTTTATTAGTAATAATAATAGAATAATTTGAATATGTAGATTATTATTTAGATTATTATTCTTATTATTATTTAAAATAATTAAGAGAACCATTTAGGGTAAGACAGTAATATTGAAAATGTTAAGTGAGGATAATATGGGTAAATCATAATTAGGGTCCAAGGGGTAGGTTTCACAAAAAGAAAAAGTGGGAATTAGGGAAGTTATTCTGTGCAATCGTAAAATGTGAATAGAAACAGCGAAAAGGAGGCAAGGGCACAGAGAACGAGGGGATCAACCGTAGAACCCCAAAGAAGGATCTGTTGCTGGAAAAATTCGAGGTATGGGGGGTTAATCCGGGTTAATCTGTCTGATATGGGTATAAGGTAGACGTAGTTTTGTGTGTTTTGTGTTTTTGACGAATTTATGATGAATCTATGACGAATTGCATGTTGAATTTTCGTGGATCTGTGTACATATGATTTTCTGTGATGAATTATGTATGAGTTGCTGTAATTGCTGTGAAATTCGTGTGGATAATTGTTGTTGCTGTGATGAACATAAAAACAAAACCAGATCTGAGATTGAGGGTGGGGATTAACGAATTAGGACTTAATAACTATAAAGAAATTGATGAAAATAATAAAGTAGGATAAAGACTTAAATATGTGATGAATCGAAATAGTTTTAGGTCTGATTTTTGGAAGATCGAAGGTCCTGGAATGGGGAGTTTTCGTTCAGATGCGAAACCTGAGTTTTTGGAGTGATTTCTGGTGATACGCGTAACGGGGGAGTATTACGCATATGAATGGGATATTCCCAAGGTGGTACGCGTAGCATACGTACCCGTCCCCAAAGCTAGCACGGTCCTCTGCCAGTACGTGTAGCGTACGCGTATTGGAAGCTGGGGATGAAGGGCCTACGCGTATGGGAAGCCATTACGCGTAGTGGATTCTTGGGAAAGGTGAATTACGCGTATGGACTAGCCATTACGCATAATAGGACATTGGAAGGAGTTTTAAGAGGAGAACCCTCTCTGCTCGTACTCGTAACACGGATGGTGATACGCGTAAGAGAGGCCTGGGCAGGTGGCCCTATGCGTATGATACGCATGCCAGTGGGCGAGGAAGTGAGCCATACGCGTGTGGGGCCTGGCCATACGCGTATGGGCAGGGCAGCTGGCAGATTTGTCTGCTTTTGCGATTTTTGTCCCATTTTCGCTTGTGATACAGTTTCCTTGAAACGTAAGACTATGATGAGGTAATGAAACATGAGTAAACTAGTGATGAGGGTGAGTAGGATAAAAACGGGAAAATTGTGAGGAAATGATGATGACATGACGAATTGTGAGGTAGAGTGACGAATCGTGATGACTGCGAATTATTGTTGTATCATGATGTTTGATGATGATTCATGAATGATGATGCAATTATGATGATTTTATGACGATGATTATTATGACAATTTGCATCATGCATTCATGGCATAGTCGGGACTCCGGTCCATTTGGTGGCTTCAATCCCATTGTGTGGATTGAGGTGTTTTGTGTCGTGCTCTGGTTCTTGTGTATAATCGATCCTATTGGTGGGGATCTTTGGAGGGAGATGGTCCAGTGTCCATCAATTATAACGAATTGGTACCATATGCATGAGTCTATGATGTTGCATTTGCATACTATGTGGCATTGCATTCTTTTGATGTAATTGATGCGTTAATGATGTTTGTGAATGACTTGGTGATGTCTCAGGTGATACTTTATCTTTTTCTTATATCTTATATATTGATTCGTGATTACTTACCCTGCCTATTTGATTATTACCTCCACGTGGGTAACGTGCAGGTGATCAGGCTTAACTCTCTTGGCGCATGAAGATTTAACATTTTGAAGTATTTTGATTTCTCCATCGATTTAGAGGGTTTTGCTCTGATATGTAACATCGTGTCGGGACGTTTGAGTCAAACAATTTACGTTCTTTTATTTGTGGGCATGATGATGTTTATGAATTTTGTTTTAAGAAGTTTTTAGATTATAAAATTGTTTAAATTTTAATTTCTGCTGTGTGAATGTTTAAATAAATTCATGATGGTAAAACCCGTGTGACGGACCAGGTGGTTATTTGTTGTATTGTGACGAAATGTGACACCTTTTTGGGACTTTACTCTGATATAATTGTTGTATTTATTTGTGATGTTTGTGGGGTAGAAAAGGGTGTTACATTAGTGGTATCAGAGCTGGTCGGTCTATCCGGCCAGGTTTAACATGATGTCAGTTCCCTGTCAGCCGACGAATGTGTGTACACTGTCAATGTTTTGTTTCTTCTAACCTTGTTGGTGGTGTGCAGCATGGCTGGAAGAAATGATTGTGCTATCGCTGATGCGTTGGGTCACTTCCTCAAGCAATGGATCAGAACAATCAGAATGGTGGAGCTCCTGATGAGTATCACGCTTTTGTTGAAGTTTCAGAGGAATAACCCGCCGACTTTTATGGGTACTCATGATCCGAAGAGTGCACAGAAGTGGATGAAGGTGATTGAAAAGATATTTCGGTTGATGGGGTGTACTGACGCACAACAAGTTCAATTTGGAACTCATATGCTGTTAGAGGAGGCTGAGGACTGGTGGGATAACACCCGCCAGAGGCAGGAAGACGTTGGTACTATGATAACCTGGGCTATGTTCAAGCAGGAATTTTTGGGAAATTTATTTCCAGAAGATGCTCGTGGCAAGAGGGAGGTGGAATTCCTTGAGTTGAAACAAGGAAACATGACTGTGGCAGAGTATGCTGCAAAGTTCGAGGCGCTGGTGAAATTTTGTCCTCACTACAACTGTGTTGATGCTGAGGTGTCCAAGTGTCTCAAGTTTGAGAATGGGTTGAGGCTAGAAATTAAGCAGGGTATTAGGTACCAACAAATTCGCAGGTATGCTGAGCTGGGGGATAAGAGTAGGATCTATGATGAGGATAGCTGAGCTCGATCTGCTCACTACAAGCATCTGAGTGAGAAGAAAGAGAATGGGCAGTATAGAGGAAAGCCTTATATGACTTCAGCTGAGAAAGGGAAGCAGAAGGCTTCAGATGGGAAGAAGACAAGTGGGGGAGCAACTCCCGCTTCCGTTAAGTGTTACAGATGTGGTGAGCAAGGCCACTGTGCTGAGGTTTGCACCAATAATGTGTTGAGGTGTTACAGGTGTGGTAAGAAGGGCCACAAAGCTAGTGATTGTAAGGATGATGGTCCAACCTATTTTAATTGTGGTAAGAAGGGTCACATCAGTACCCAGTGTCAGAAACTAAAGAAGACTGCTACTGCTACTCAGATCAATGGCAGAGTGTTTGCTTTGAGTGGTTCAGAAGCTCCAGAGGGATAACTTGATTCGAGGTACTTGTTTTATTAATAATGTTGAGTTGGTCGCTATTATAGATACGGGTGCTACTCATTCATTTATTTCGTTTGACTGTGCTACTAGATTGGGTTTGAAATTGTCTGATATGAATGGTAATATGGTAATAGAAACTCCGGCTAATGGTTCTGTTACTACTACTTTTGTGTGTTTGAGATGTCCTTTGGTGATTTTTGGAAAGAGTTTTGTGATGGATTTGGTGTGTTTACCCTTGCATTAAATCGATGTAATCCTTGGAATGAACTGGTTAGAGTTTAACCATGTTCATATCAATTGTTATAATAAGACTGTAGAGTCTCCCGAGTTTGGTGATAATGGAGAGTTGATGTTCTTGTCTGCTAAGCAAGTAGACGAACTCCTGGAAGAAGAAGCCCTGGTGTATGTGATATTTCCATGTTGCAAGTTGATTGTGAAGCTGCGAGTGTCGAATTACCCGTTGTCTATGAATTTCTAGATGTGTTTCCAGACAACATAAGCGATTTGCCTCCAGAACGTGAAGTAGAGTTTGCAGTGGACTTAATACCAGGTACGACTTCAGTGTCAATGGCTCCTTACCGGAAGTCCGCTTCTGACTTAAGTGAATTAAAGAAATAATTAGAAGAATTACTTGAGAAGAGGTTTGTCCGACCGAGTGTTTCTCCGTGGGGTGCTCCTGTGCTATTAGTGAAGAAGAAGGACGGAAGTATAAGGTTGTGTGTTGATTATCGACTGTTGAATAAAGTGACTATCAAGAATAAATATCTACTTCCGAGAATCAACGATTTGATGGATCAGTTAGTAGGCGCCTGTGTGTTTAGCAAGATTGATTTGAGGTCGGGTTACCATCAGATTCGGTTTAAGCCGGATGATATTCCGAAGACGGCTTTCAGGACGAGGTATGGTCACTATGAATACACTCTGATGCCGTTTGGAGTATCCAATGCACCTGGTGTGATCATGGAGTATATGAATCGGATTTTTCATGAGTATTTGGATCAGTTTGTTTTGGTTTTCATTGATGATATTCTGATATACTCTAAATCTGAAGAAGAGCATGTTGATCATTTGAGAACCATGTTTCAAGTATTGAAGAAGAAGAAGTTGTATGAAAAACTGTCAAAGTGTGAGTTTTGGTTGAACGAAGTAAGTTTTCTTGGCCATGTGATTTCAAGTGGTGGGATCGTTGTGGCTCCTTCTAAGATTGATGTTGCATTACAGTGGGAGACTCCGAAGTCTGCTACTGAGATACGAAGTTTCCTTGGATTGGCAGGATATTACCGCAAGTTTATCGAGGGCCTTTCTAAGTTGGCATTAACTTTGACTCAGCTGACTCGAAAGGGTCAAGCTTTTGTGTGGGATGTAGCTTGTGAAGAGAGTTTTGTGGAATTGAAAAAGAGGTCGACGACCTCTCCAGTGTTGATTTTGCCTAATCCGAATGAATTTGTTGTGGTGTATTGTGATGTGTCGAAGATAGGTCTTGGTGGAGTATTGATGCAGAATGGTCAAGTTGTTGCTTATGCTTCCAGGCAATTGAGGGTTCACGAAGTGAATTACCCAACCCATGACTTAGAGTTGGCAGTTGTGGTGTTTGTGTTGAAAATTTGGAGATATTATCTATTTGGCTCTAAATTCGAAGTGTTTAGCGATCATAAGAGCTTGAAGTACTTGTTTGATCAGAAAGAGTTGAATATGAGGCAGAGAAGATGGTTGGAATTATTGAAGGATTATGACTTTGATTTGAATTACCATCCTTGTAAAGCAAATGTAGTGGTTGATGCATTGAGAAGGAAGTCATTGCATATGTCGATGCTTATGGTGAAAGATTTAGAATTAATTGAGCAATTTTGAGATTTGAGTTTGGTATGTGAAGAGACTCCTGACAGTGTTAAGTTGGGAATGTTGAAGTTGACTAGCTGTATTCTAGAAGAGATCAGAGTAGGACAACAATCTGACATGAAGTTGGTTGACCAGTTGACATTGATCAACCAAGGTAACGGAGGTGAATTCCAGATTGATGAGAATGGTGTGATGAGGTTCAGAGACAGGGTGTGTGTCCCAGATGTTCCAGAAATTAAGAAAAGCATTCTTGAGGAGGGGCATCAAAGTGGATTAAGTATTCATCCCGGTGCTACGAAGATGTACCAGGATTTGCAGAAGTTGTTTTGGTGACCATGTATGAAGAAGGACATTGTCGAGTTTGTGTATGCGTGTTTGACTTGTCAGAAGTCAAAGATTGAGCATCAGAAGCCTTTAGGTATGATGTAACCGTTGAATATCCTATAGTGGAAATGGGATAGCATTTCCATGGACTTTGTGTCGGGGTTGCCGAGAACTGCAAAGGGGAATGATTCGATTTGGGTGATTGTGGATAGATTAACTAAATCGGGTCATTTCTTGCCAATAAAGATTAATCATTTTATGCAGAAGTTAGCTGAGATGTATATTGAGGAAATTGTGAAGTTGCATGGGATACCTTCGAGTATTGTGTCGGATAGAGACCCGAGATTTACATTGAGGTTCTGGAAGTGTTTACAAGATGCTTTGGGTACTAAGTTGAGGATGAGTTCTGCATATCATCCGCAGACGAACAGTCAGACGGAGAAGACTATCCAATCCTGAGAGGATTCGCAAAGGGCTTGTGTGTTGGATCACAGAGGATCTTTGGATTGCCATTTCTCATGATCGAGGTCACGTACAACAACAGCTTTCATGCTATTATTGGAATGGCGTCGTATGAAGCTTTGTATGGGAGAAGATGTAGAACTCCATTGTGTTGGTATGAATTAGGCGAGAGTGTTATACTCGAACATGAAATTATGCAGGAGACGACTGAGAAGATTAAGATGATCCAAGAAAGGATGAGACCTTCGCAGAGTCGTCAGAAGAGTTATCATGATAAGAGAAGGAAAGCACTTGAATTCCAAGAGGGAGATCATATGTTTTTGAGGGATACGCCAGTGACTGGTGTGGGTCGAGCTTTGAAGTCTTGGAAGCTCACTCCCCTTTTTGTTGGTCCGTATCAAATCTTACAGAGGATAGGAGAGGTAGCCTATCGGATTGCTTTGCCGTCGCCGCTTGCAAATTTACATGATGTGTTCCATGTGTCTCAGTTGAGAAAGTATATTCTGGATCCATCGCATGTGATTCAGATGGATGATGTACAGGTGAGAGATAACCTGACGGTTGAAGCATTACCTGTGCAAATTGATGGTCGTGAAATAAAGCAACTGCGGGGTAAAGACATAGCCTTGGTGATGGTGTTATGGGGAGGACTAGCTGGCGAAAGTTGGACTTGGGAGCGTGAAGATCAGATAAAAGAGTCGTATCCGACTCAGTTTCCTTCTGGTAATTTTCGAGGGCGAAAAATCTTTAAGTGGGGGAGAGTTGTAACACCCCAAAATAATTATAATATTTATTTAATTGATTTATTAAGATTATTCGGTGTTTTGGTGAATATTATGACGCATGGTGACCTTGTGTGGTGTTGTAGGGTAGTCTGAGTTAAGGTAGTATTCAGGTACTTAGAATTAGTAAATTAATTAGAACTATTTTATTAGTATTAATAATAATAGAATAATTTGAATATTTAGATTTCTATTTAGATTTAAATAATTATTATTATATTTAAAATAATTAAGAGAACCATTAAGGGTAAGACGGTAATATTGAGAAAGTTAAGTGAGGATAATATGGGTAAATCATAATTAGGGTCCAAGGGGTAGGTTTGACAAAAAGGATACGTGGGAAATAGGGAAGTTATTATGTGCAATCGTAAGAAGTGAAGAGAAACAGAGAAAAGGAGGCTAGGGCACAGAGAACGAGAGGATCAACCGTAGAACCCCAAAGAAGGGTTTGTTGTTGGAAAAATTTGAGGTATGAGGGGTTAATCTGTCTGATATGGGTTTAAGGTAGACGTAGTTTTGTGTGTTTTGTGTTTTTGACGAATTTATGATGAATCTATGACGAATTGCATGTTGAGTTTTCGTGGATCTGTGTACAGATGATTTTTTGTGATGAATTTTGTATGAGTTGTTGTAATTACTATGAAATTCATGTGGATAATTGTTGTTGCTGTGATGAACACAAAAACAAAACCAGATCTGAGATTAAGGGGGGGATTAAGGAATTAGGACTTAATAACTATAAAGAAATTGATGAAAATAATGAAGTAGGATAAGGACTTACATCTGTGATGAATCGAAACAGTTTTGGGTCTGTTTTTTGGAAGATCGAAGGTGCTGGAATGGGGAGTTTTTGTTCAAATGCGAAATCTAAGTTTTCGGAGAGATTTCTAGTGATACGGGTAACGGGGGAGTATTACGCGTATGAAGGGGACATTCCCAGTGAGGTACGCGTAGCATACGCACGCGTCCCCAGGGCCAGCACAACCTTCTGCTAGTACGCATAGCGTACGCGTAAGGAGAGTAGGGTCATACGCGTATGGGAACCCATTACGCGTATGGGAATATGGGGATGAAGGGCCTATGCATATGGGAAGACATTACACGTAGGGGATTCTTGGGAATATGGGGATGAAGGGCCTATGCATATGGGAAGACATTACACGTAGGGGATTCTTGGGAAAGGTGCATTACGCGTATGGACTAGTAATTACGCGTAATGGGACATTAGGGGGAGTTTTGAGAGGAGAACCCTCTCTGCTCGTACGCGTAACAAGGATGGTGATATGCGTAAGAGAGGCCTGGGCAGGTGGCTCTATGCGTATAATAAGCAGCCCAGTGGGCGAGGAATTGAGCCATACGCGTATGGGGCCTGGTCATTCTCGTATGCGCAGGGCAGCTGGCAGATTTGTCCGTTTTTGTGATTTATGTCCCGTTTTCGCTTGTGATGCAGTTTCCTTGAAACGTAAGACTATGATGAGGTAATGAAACATGAGTAAACTAGTGATGAGGGTGAATGGGATAAAAACGCGAAACTTTTGACGAAATGATGATGACATGACGAATTGTGAGGTATAGTGACGAATCGTGATGAGTGCGAATTAGTGTTGTATCATGATGTTTGATGATAATTCATGAATGAAGATGCAATTATGACGATTTTATGACGATGATTATTATGGCGTTTTGCATCATGCATTCATGGCATAGTCGGGACTCCGGTCCATTTGGTGGCTTCAATCCCATTGTGTGGATTGAGGTGTTTTGTGGCGTGCTCTGGTTCTTGTGTAGAATCAATCCTATTGGTGGGGATCTTTGGAGGGTGATGGCCCAGTGTCCATCAATTATGACGAATTGGTACCACATGCATGAGACTATGATGTTGCATTTGCATATTGTGTGGCATTGCATTCTATTGATGTAATTGATGCGTTAATGATGTTTGTGAATAACTTGGTGATGTCTTGTGTGATACTTTATCTTTTGCTTATATCTTATATATTGATTCGTGATTACTCACCCTGCCTGTTCGAATGTTACCTCCACGAGGGTAACGTCCAGGTGATCAGGCTTAGCTCTTCTGACGCATGAAGATTTAGCATTTTGAAGTATTCTGATTTCTCCGTTGATTTAGAGGGTCTTGCTTTGATATGTAACATCGGGTCGGGACGTTTGAGTTGAACGATTTACGTTCTTTTATTTGTTGGCATGATGATGTTTATGAATTTTGTTTTAAAAAGTTTTTGGATTATAAAATTGTTCAAATTTTGATTTCCGCTGCGTGAATGTTTAAATAAATTCATGATGGTAAAACCCGTGTGACGGACCAGGTGGTTATTTGATGTATTGTGACGAAATGTGACGCCCTTTTGGGACTTTACTCTGATATAATTGTTGTATTTATTCGTGATGTTTGTGAGGTAGAAAAGGGTGTTACACCCAGGGCCATAGTCTTCCTCTTAGAGAGATACTTTATCACTAAGCTTATACTTCAGCTTGTTATTAGGTGTCAAGAAGTGCTTATTTCCATAATTGATTTTGATGCCTTTAAGCTCTTTTAATCTCTTTAATCGGGAAACGACTTATTAATTAAGTGATTCTTGCATTTTTGTAAATATAAGGTATTTTGATGTGTTTGTGTATTTGTGTAGCAATTTAGGTGAAAAGATCGCAGCTCGATTCGCACGGAAACGTTGAAAATTGGAAAGATGCGTGTCGCAAATTAGGCCCCTGCACCGCCCAGCCATGCTAAGGCACGGGAAGACTGCACCGCCCGGCGCTACTAAGGAGCAGGATGTGCAAACTTTGTCAAATTCCAGAAGCGTTCCTTGCTGCGCATCTTCAGCCTTCGCCCGGTCGTGGACTCATCGCCCGGCGCTGTGATTGCTTCGCCCGACGCTTGAAGATATTTTCTGAGTTCCAGCTGACACTGTAGCTATCACGTGGGCTAACTTTTGGCCATCGCCCGGCGCTGAAAAGGACCGACCGGCGTTGCTTTCTGGGCTGATTTTGTACTTAAATAGATTTGGTTGATATTTTGGCCATACCATCACTTTTCATTATCCTCTTTTGTAACCTAGAACCTTGTTTGAAGAGAAAAACTCCATTGTTACTCTTTTTCTTAGTTTCAAAGCTTTTATGCTTCAATCCTTGATTCTTTGAAGATTGATGCTCCAAAAGCTTTGCAACATTACTTGTTGATCAAGCTACCAAGACAATGGGTAGCTAAGTAACTCTAGTGTCAAGATTAGTGGAGGTAATCCATCATTTTGTATGTATTGATCTTGTATTAAGTTTGTGAACTTTGCTAATGATAAATATAGAGAAAAAACTTTGTTTACAAGGTTTATATTTTGTTTTGATTCATGATTGAGAGATATGTGTTAAAACTTGACCTAAGTTTCAATCCATCAATATTCATGAGGCTAGAGATATTTTTGAATGTTAATGTTCTAAAATATTGTTCTTTAATGTTATCATATTGATAGTTTGTGTGAGAGATCAACAAAGGATCAATATGATAAATCCCACAACAATTGTTCGAGAGAAACTTGTTGAGAGGATATGTGAGTTTATTTATCGTTAGCAAGTTCACTCGCTTTTTTGAGTATTTACGTACGAAACGGATTACCGGCTACTAATCTTGGCATGTTTTTACAAATCATTAAAATCAATCTTTTTACCGTTGATTTCTAAAATTCGAATGCAAACGATCCGATTTAAAATTACCAAAACCTTTGTTACGATTAAAGCTTGAAACCCTTTTAACTATCGAACGGCGGCAATATACACAATCTCTATGGATACGGTAAAACACCCCCTAAATACTTTTCAAAAAATTGGCGCCGTTGCCGGGGATTGTTGTTATATTGCGAGCTTTGTAATAGTTCTTGAGTTTTTAACTTGTTTAACTTTTTCTTGTGCTTGTTGATTTGTTTGGTTTAGTGTGTGTTGCACCCCAAAATTTGCTCTCCTTACTTTATTACTAACTGGCTTATGTTGCATTGCATTTTGCATTATCATGTGTGCATATCGTTGGTTCTTAGCATGGGGTCAAGGTGCCTGAGGCAGTGCTTCAGAGGGTCAAGCAAGAGTCCTGGTATTGTCCAAGAGAGCTCAGGTGGATCATCCTCTCCTAACCAGTGCAGAGATTAGGGTTTTGAGATTCTTGGGTTTATTGCTCCAATGGGCAAGCTCCTTGGGTTTTTATCATCATCAAATGGCATATATTATCTTTGTTGGAGAGGATACACATCATATTCAGAGGAATTGGGATTTGGAGACTGTGTTATTTCCTCCTAGACTAAGGGTACCACAACTAGGGTTTGCTATAAAGTCAGTTTATTTTTGATTTTTTGGGCAAGACTTGATTCCATGGTACTCCTTGGGTCCCTAAGTACCTAGGGATGGGAGGTTGTCCATCAGTTTGTTTCAGGGGAAGTTCAATTGGCCAATGGATTGAAAATCAGTTGAATAGGATAAAAGTCAACAGTGAGAGGAGAAGTCAACTGTGGAATTTTGAGGTTCTCTCCAAGGTTTCAAGGTCTCACATCCTCATATGGTCTTCAAGGGTCAAGCTTCATTCATATTTGTCAGGAATCAGGAGCTGGTGCAAAGTTTCTAAATTTGGAAAGTGACCTATAATGAAAAGTTTCCATTTTTGGCAAGTTCCTTCACTGCATTCAACTTGACTTTTCACCATCAAGAAAGCTTCAAATGAATTTTTCTCCAACATTAAAGTTGAATATATTTTTCTCCTCTTTCCAACAAGTACTAGTGGGTCTCCATATCATTTGTGAAACTCCAGTTATGATCAAAATAAGGCAAAGTGGTTTTTAGGGTTTTTCATGGTGCCATTTTCACAACTTTGGGCATAATGACCTATAACCAATTCCATTGTTTCATGCCACTTTCCAATATTAAAAGACTTTCCTTGAGGTTTATTTTGGGCCCAAGAATGAAGAAATTCCATGGTTTATTATTCACTTTCTTCCCATTATTCAAAAATGCCAAATTATTTAAAGCTCATGAACCAATTATTTTCAAGGCCCAAGTTCCATAGGGGTGTAATTATCAATCCAAATGCTAGTGATCCATCATGGAATTTTTAAGTGAACATGCATGAAGAGAGGTATATTCCACATAATGCAAAATTCAAAAATTATTCAAAAAATCATTAAACCATGGATTACCCAAGCCCAATTCATATTCAGAGGCAAACCCTAGTCTTTATAAACCCATCCATGCATTGGTTAGGGGTCATGCACGTGAAGTTGGAGGAGTTTTCAAGAAAACCCTAAAAGAAGATTTCTCATTCAAACTCACGATCCACAAGGTTTTTGCCAAAAGTACTTCCACAAATCTCTTCCTGGTGGTTTCTAGAGCACAACCCAACCACCATTCGCAGCCAAGGGCAAGGTTTGAAGGTATACCATCTCAGGTTGAAAGGTTTTTATGTGAATATTGATGTGTTATGTCTGCTGATCATCCTAATATAATTTGCTTTGGTTTTGGACGAATATTGAGTGCGTATGATGAGTTTAAAGTTTTGAACCATTACACTATTTCCTTCGTTTTGCTTTATATATGGGTTATTTGTGAATTTGGAGTGCACATTCAAAATCCTTGTGAAAATCTGGTTGGATTAGTATAGTCGTTTGCAGTTTCTGGGCAATTTCAGGTTGACCTTCATCCCAGACGGCGGAAGGAACCCTAGCGCCATCGCCGGAGAAACTTGCAGGCCGCCAGCTGACTATAGCCCACGTGCACTCTTTTTTATTTTTTATTTCGCTGACTGATTGTTGGGCTAGACTTGCTACCTGCACCCCACCCCCCAAGCCCAATACCATTTCCAGTTCATCTTTTTTCATTAACGCACCCCCCTTGCACTTCTTATTTCATTTTATTTTCATTATTACATTTTCATTTTCAATTATTAAAAATGGTTTTTCACATCTAAAAAATCATCATAAAATTCATACATCATTTTTATTAAAATATAAAATTTTTACAAATTTTGTATTTTATTTTTATTTTATTTTTATCACTTAAATTAATTATTTAATTCAATTTCTTTTTAGCATTACACATCTCATGCATACATAAATTTCTTTATTTTAATTCTCCTCATCTATAAATTATTTTTAATCCGTTCTTTTGGTATTTGTTCACTAACGTTCTAAAGTGCATAAAAATATTTTCCTTTCATTTTTAACTTTATTTCATATTGCATTTAGGTCCTTCTCTTTGGCACACTGAATCCCACTTCCCACCTGAATTTTGTATGGTTAATTGAATGACTAACACTTTGAATTTTTGCAGGGACTTTTGATATGTTGTTTACCTCTGGTTGAGGAACCTTAATGTTTAATTTGGGAATTTTAGGAGTCATTTGTTTCTAATTGTCTGATTTGTTTTCACTTGAGATTTTCTTGCAGGCGCATCCGTGACTTTGTATGATTATCTGTTTGAAAAGGCACTTGTGCCTTTTGCTTTGGGGCTGTTTCTTTGTTTCTTTGATTCATGTTTGGATGATAATCATTGTTGTTTGCCATTGTGTGATTTTCATTCACCTCCTTTCTCTTACTTATGTTTGCTTCTCACTAACCTTTTATGCAGGGACTAAGGTAAGTTCTTTAAGGGTATGGATAAGTATCCATGATCACCCTTACTTATTCCTTCCCTCATCTCTTTCCTTTAGGGTTTAGGTTGAACCTCACTAACCGTAGGTCACCCATGCATGATAACTTTAGGATTCATAGTCCCCCTTAGAGTTACCCTTGTGTCTTCTCTCTTCTCATCTCAAATTTCTTTAAAAAAAACTTAATAATAATAAGGTGTATTGCGCACGAGCCTAAAGTATGGGGAATGAGAAATGAGGGGCTTCCTCTCATCTTTCTAGAGTGCTTAGCGAGCGTCCTGTCTTGGGACGATGCGTTAAGTATTCGCCCCTGTGCCCTAGACTTTGGTGCAATGCGACTTAAGAACTAACTTATGCTACTTCTGTCCTAAAAAACACAAACCAACTTCAAACCTTTTTGTCCTTCGGGACCTTCAACTTAAAGGCTATTTTAAAAAAGGGCACGCTACTTTCCGTCTGAGACGCAAACAGGCATCGACCCTAACTGCCGGACGCGAACTTAACGTCGCTCATAAAAAAAACACGAAAAAGAACTTGGTCCGAACTACGTTGACTCTGAATTCCCCATTGCACAAGGGGGGTACGTAGGCCTAGGACGTTGACGTCCTACCGAGTCTGTCTTTGTCTTTCCCTCCCCGTCTTAGTACAGCCCTAGATGATAGTATAACTCACCCTTAGAATAGACAACAAGCGTGGATCCCATCGAGTACGATGGACGCGTGGGGTGCTAGCACCTTCCCCTCGCGTAACCGACTCCCGAACCCAGGTTATGGTTGCGATGACCATTCCTTTCCCTCTTCCTCAGGTTTATGCGGTGTTCCCTTTCCCTCCCTTGGGATAAATTTACACGGCTGGCGACCCTGTATTTTCCGCGCCACTCTCGCGTTTGTACCTGGATGAAAATCCTGGGAGCGACAGCTGGCGACTCTGCTGGGGACTCTGGTTGACCTATGCTGGTCCATCCCTATGCGAGTCAATCCTAACGCTTGCTTGTCTTTGTTCTCTTTGGGTGTTTTGTTTTTTATTTGCTTTATGTGTTGTATTTTATTTTATTTTTATTTTTACCGCATTTTGTGCATTTCATTTTATTACTGTCATGCTGCTGTGTTGTGCTGGCTGTTCTTTGTTTTGCAGGTTGGGTGGGACTGAGAGCTAAGCCCAATACCAAGGCTTGAGAATACCCTAGGACTAAAGTGGAAAGTAGTGGGACCTACGTGCCCGCTTGGTACGTTTGTGTGTTCACGAAATTCACAACCAGATGAGGCTATCTTGGGATGCATTCTAACGTGTGTGTCTTGCGCATGTTGGGGTGTTGATCTAGAGAGCTGTCGACTCTGGTGACCGATCATTGAGGACCTTAGTGGAAACATCCCTCTTTAGTGGTGACAGTGGCAGACCACATCCTGTGGCAAACCCATTCGCACCCGAGGGCCCGCTTTGGAACTCGCATAGGATGGCCCTACGTTTTGAAGAGAATCAGTGGAGGCACTCCTCGATTGACTTTAGTACTGTACCCCGAGGGATGAATGTACTATTGTTTCTCGACCTCAGTGCCAAAGCTGAGGACCTTCCGCTTTGGAGAATCAGTTGAGGCCTCCTCGATTGATGATGATGCCAAACCAGGAATGGTGAACGTATCATCATTTCTCGACCTGAGAGCCCGGGATACTGAACATCCTAGTACCCACATGTGAGAGGGGATGGGCGTTTGCAGGTTTGCAGGTAACCGAGACTTTCAACCTACACGGTTTTCTGGATTTCTCATCAATGTCTGATTATTTGGGTTCCTCGGTGGTTCAGAGTTCTGGTTTTCTGGTTTCTCGTTCAGCTAACAGCACAGCACATCCAGCAGTGTGCCTTGACCCCATGTTTGCATGAGCATATCATTTTTCTTGCATTCTGACGTGTTTGACATTCTTCAGGGCTTGCATCTTACCCTTGATTCTGGTTTTCTGAGGTCGCTTCAGTATGGATGTTCAGAGAAAGAAGACTGTCGCCTATTCATTCCCAGAGCCGACTTTGACACTGATTCAAAATTGATTAATATGGCTGGTTCCGGAGTTCGTACAGAGTTCAGTGGAACGTATGGAAGACTTCTAAAATTTGTCTATAATATCTCCCAGTATGAGAAGGATGTCATTCACACACTTCTTCAATTTTACGACCCGTCTCTGCGTTGCTTCACTTTCCCGGACTACATCTTGGCTCCAACGTTGGAGGAATTCTCATTTATTTTGGGAATTCCTATCAGTCATGATATAGTTTTCTTTTCTAAGGAACACCCCGGTATGAAAGAAATGGTTGTGGCTCTTCATATTAGTGAATCCGTCCTGAGCAGTAATGTCGAAGAAAAACAAGGGGTTAAGGGTTTCTTGTTGAAGTTCTTATTTGATCAAGCTTGTATACATGTCAAAGAGAAGAACAGGATTGCTTTCCAAGCTATTCTGGCTGCGTGTATCTATGGGATTGTGTTGTTTCCGAATATTCCTGATCTGGTGGATATGCATGTAACAGCCCGATTATGATTATCTCCATTTTGTGCTAATTTGTATTATTTTGTTGAGTCTTTTATTTAATTTGGGTGATAATAATGTTATTGTGAAATTGGTGTTTTAATCTGATATGTTGGCGTGTTATATTATTTTACCGTTTTTGAGAGTTTTCGGGGGAAATTAGATTGGAGGGTCTTTTAGACATTTCATAATTATTGTTAAGTTAGAATTTAAGTGAGGAATGATTTAAGGGTATTTGTGAGATATTTAAAGTAAAGAAAAGAAAGTAGTAAGAAAAGAAATAGAAAGAAAAGTATAAGAGTTAGAAAAGAGAGAAAAGGAGAGTTAGAGAGAAAAATAGAGAGAAAGAAGAACAAGAGAAGAAAAAGAGAAGAAAAGATTGGAAAAGCTAGGAAATCGTCAAGACAACTCTAGGAATCGAATTTAATCGGGTAAGGGTGTGAAATATTATTATCTTATCCATGTGTATGATTATGTATGTGTGTGTTTGAATTGTTTAGATTGTTTTAGAGATATATGTGGTTAGGTCGAATTGGACAAAGTCGATAAAAACCGATGTTTTCAAGGTTAGAATTCGAAATAAATTACGTAGTTGTATCGAGTAAGGTTAGGTCGTCGTATAGCGTGCTTTTTATTCGATTTGGTGATGTTTGAAAATTCTGGTTTTTGAAAGGTTGAAATTTAATCGAAAAATCAAACGTCGTAGAAATTTCGTTTATGTGTTCTAAATTGTTCTTATGTATTTGGTGGTTGCGCGTATATGTTTGTTTCGGTGAAAATGTTCGATTTAGTCAGGTTTTTGGGCGAAAACGTAAAAATCCGCAGTGCTGTAGTAGAAAATTCTGGTTTTTCGGGGAAACTTCGGAAATTCATATCTGTTGATCCGTAAGTCGGTTTTGATCCCCGTTCGAAGCGTTGGAAAGCTAATGAGATGTTCTTTCTAGGAAAAATGGTTTTGAGGTCTGAAACTGGTTCAATTAGAGCAGTATTTTCAAACCGTATCGTAGTGTCAGGCCTCCGGTTTATGTTTTTGCGTTATTTTGAAATATCCATATCTTTTGCGTTGTTTATCCGATTGAGGTGTTCTTTATATGGATGGGAAGCTAAAAATATGTTCTATGATTTGGTGAAGAATAATATTATTTTTAGCCGAATATTAACCGACTTTTCCAGTAAACCGTAAATCGAATTGTTTTGTTATTTGTGAAAACGTTCGGTTGCCGTTTGGCACAATTGATGTGAATGTATGTGGATTGTGTGTGATGTATGCATGTCAAGAGTGTCATGAGTCATGTTGTATGTGAAGCATCCTGATGTGCATTCTTGCATTGTGGGGTTCTAAGATGAATCCGTTGTAACGTCGTAAGCCTTTTGAGAGGTGGGGGCGATGATTACAAACGATTGTAAGCCTTTTGAGAGGTGGGGGCAATCCATAAACATTGTAAGCCTTTTGAGAGGTGGTAGCAATGGGTGAACATCGTATGCCCGACGGGGAGTTACACTAAGTAACGAGCGATGGTTCCAATAAGTTCTTCAATTGAACTTGAGATGAAATGAGTCGGTACCGCATTGCATTTGCATAGAGTCGTGAGTCGGTCTCTATGATTTGCATTGGTCATCCTTGTATTTGTGCATGGATGAATGAACATGAATATATGTGTTTATGTTGAATGATAAGCATTGTGATGAATATGCTTGGTTTTGTATATATATATATATATATATATATGCCTTGCGATGTATATTGAATGAGTTGTGATGAATTGTGATAAGAATTGTATCGTTGTAATGATGCATTGAAGAATGAATATAATATGCATGTTTATGTGGAATGGTAGAATGGTGAGAATGTGTTATGTGTATACTTTTGTGTTGAGATATATGATTATATGCATTGTTATTATGATAATATTTCTCACCCTTCTGCTGTTTTATGATGCTCTACGAGGCATTGCAGATTAGGTATCTGGTGGTCTTTTGTGAAGTGTGTCTTCATACCTTTTTGGTCGGTTGGCTCTGATATGTAGCACCGGGTAGCTAGGATGCTTATGTTTGATTCCTTTTTGTGATACATTCGTGTATGTATCTTGCTGATGAATTTGTGTATATAAACATGAATGATGTTGTTGTATCATACTTGTTGATGTATATATATATATATATATAATGTATATATGTCTGAAGTTATCAATGTTTAGATTTTCCGCTTTCATTCTAAATATTGAGATGTGGGTGTAAGGACTGAGTTCCTACGTTGAAAGTTACCCCACTGTTGCATATCATTTGTTGAGCAGGTGTAGTATGTTTTAATTTCAAGCATAATGTGACATGCCTTTTTATGTCATGTTTACAATTATACTCTGATGAAATTTCCAATACGTGCCTAAATGATTTATTTGATTATTTGGGGGTATAGAAAGGGGGTGTTACATTAAGTGGTATCAGAGCCAAGGTTGAGTCAGTCGTGTCTGTCTCGTTGTTGTGTTGGTTGAACTGTTGTTTAACCTTTGTTGTTATTTTTGGGAATGATCAGAATATGGCTGGTAGAAACGATAATGCGATGGCTGCTGCTATGGAAGCAATGGCTAAGGCGGTGCAGGGTGCGCCGAATGTAAGTGCTAATGAAGAGTTCAGTAAGAATCAACCACCGGTCTTCAAAGGAAGATTTGATCCCGATGGTGCTCAACTTTGGCTGAAAGAGATTGAAAGAATCTTCAGAGTCATGGACTGTGCGGAAGAGAATAAGGTGAGGCTTGGATCTCACATGCTGAGGGAAGAAGTCGACGATTGGTGGGTCGGTATGCGTGAAATTCTTGAGGTGGATAATGAAGAGGTAACTTGGGAATTGTTTCGTACCGAGTTTTTGCTGAAGTATTACCCTGAAAGTGTGAAAGGGAAGAAAGAGATGGAATTCCTGAAATTGAAACAAGGTGGTATGTCAGTGGTGGACTATACTGCTAAGTTTGTGGAATTGGTTCAATTTCATTCTCATTATGTTGCGATTACTGCTGAGTTCTCAAAGTGTATTAAATATGAGAATGGTTTGCGTCCTGAGATTAAGCAAGTTGTGGGATATCAAAGGATTAGGAGGTTTTCGGATTTGACTGAATGTTGTAGAATCTTTGAGGAAGATAGCAAAGCTCGTTCTACACATTACAAGAGTGTGAATGAGAGGAGAGGGAAACAGAAAGCTAGAAGTGGACCTTATGTGACCCCCGCTGATAAGGGTAAATATAAGGGAAACTTTGATAAGAGATCTGGAGGAGGAAGTTCTGGGTTCATTAAGTGTTTCAATTGTGGTGGAATGGGTCATAAAGCAACTGAGTGTAGGAAGGCCGTTGGGAGATGTTCTAACTGTGGAGGTATTGGGCATTCTACTACTGAGTGTAGGAGGAATATGGTGAAGTGTTTTAACTGTGGAGAAGTGGGTCACATTAGTACTAAGTGTACTAAGCTGAAACAAGCTCAAGCGGGCGGAAAGGTGTTTGCATTGGCGGGGACTCAGACCACTAGTGCAGACCGTTTGATTAAAGGTACATGCTTTATTAATAGTACACCTTTAGTTGCTGTTATTGATACGGGAGCGACTCATTCGTTTATTTCGTCTGAGTGCGCGAGGCATTTGAATCTTGCGTTGTCTTTGATGGGTATTGAGATGGTTATTGAGACTCCTGCTTCAGGGTCGGTAACTACGTCTTTGGTGTGTGTAAGTTGTCCTTTGACCATTTATGGTAAAGACTTCATTATGGATTTAGTGTGTTTGCCGTTGGAGGGATTGGATGTAATCTTGGGTATGAACTGGTTGCAATTTAATCGAGTTCATATAGATTGCTATCATAAGTTGGTAAGGTTTCCTTCTTTGGAAGATGATGAAGATGAGAGTTTTCTATCTACTAAAGAGTTGAAGAAACTTTTAGAGGATGAAGCTCAATTGTTTGGTTTGTTTGCATCATTGTCAGTGGAGAGTAAGACTGGTATTGATGTGTTTCCAGTGGTGTGTGATTTTCCAGAAGTGTTTCCGGAGGATATTACGGATGTACCGCCGGAAAGAGAAGTTGAGTTCTCTATTGATCTAGTTCCTGGCACTAGACCGATTTTGATGGCGCCGTATCGTATGTCGGCATCGGAGTTGATAGAATTGAAGAAGCAGTTGAATGACTTGTTGGACAAGAGATTTATAGGGCCAAGTGTTTCTCCATGGGGTGCTCCGGTATTGTTGGTAAAGAAAAAGGATGGAAGTATGCGGTTATGTATTGATTATCGACAGTTGAACAAGGTGACAATTAAGAACAAGTATCCGCTTCCAAGGATTGATGATTTGATGGACCAATTGGTTGGTGCGCGTGTCTTTAGCAAGATTGATTTGAGATCGGGATATCACCAAATTCGTGTGAAAAACGAGGATATTCAGAAGACGACATTTAGGACACGATATGGTCATTACGAATATTCCGTGATGCCATTCGGGGTTTCTAATGCGCCGGGGGTGTTTATGGAATACATGAATCGTATTTTTCATGAACAGTTGGATCGTTTTGTGGTTATGTTCAACGATGATATTTTAATTTATTCTAAGTCTCAAGAAGAGCATGAAGGGCATTTGAGAATTGTGGTGCAAATTTTGAGAGAGAAACAATTATATGTTAAGTTGTCAAAATGTGACTTTTGGTTATCGGAAGTAAGTTTTCTTGGACATGTTATCTCCGGGAGTGGTATTAGTGTTGATCCATCTAAGATTGATGCGGTGATGCAGTGGGAGACTCCTAGATCGGTTACGGAAATTCGAAGCTTTTTAGGCTTGGCGGGTTATTATCGGAGGTTTATTGAGGGATTTTCGAAGTTGGCACTTCCGTTAACGCAATTGACTTGTAAAGGAAAGGCTTTCATTTGGGATATAGATTGTGAAAAGAGTTTCATTGAGCTAAAAAGAAGGTTGACAACGGCTCCGATCTTGATTTTGCCGAATCCTAATTAACCATTTGTTGTATATTGTGATGCTTCATTGATTGGTTTAGGTGGTGTTTTGATGCAAGATGGAAAAGTTGTGGCATATGCTTCAAGACAATTGAGAGTGCATGAAAAGAATTATCCTACGCATGACTTGGAGTTAGCGGCCGTGGTGTTTGTTTTGAAAATTTGGAGGCATTACCTTTATGGTACAAGATTTGAAGCTTTTAGTGATCACAAAAGCTTAAGATATTTATTTGATCAGAAAGAATTGAACATGAGACAACGAAGATGGTTAGAGCTTTTGAAGGATTTTGATTTTAGTTTGAATTACCATCCGGGTAAGGCGAATGTGGTAGTCGATGCCTTAAGTCGAAAGTTGTTACATATGTCCGCATTAATGATGAAAGAATGGGAACTTTTGGAGGATTTCAGAGATTTGAGTTTGATTTGTGAAATGACGCCGCGAAGTGTGAGACTTGGTATGTTACATGTTACGAATGATTTTCTTGCAACGGTTAGTGAAAAGCAAAAGTTGGATTTGAAGTTCGTTGATTTAATGATGAATGAGAATGAGGATTTCAAGGTTGATAACTTTGGAGTTTTGAGATTCCGTGGTCGTATTTGTATTCCCGACGACGCGGAGTTGAAAAAGATGATTTTAGAGGAAGGACGCCGAAGCAATTTAAGTATTCATCCGGGTACGAATAAGATGTATCAAGATTTGAAGAAGATCTTTTGGTGGTCCGGTTTAAAGAGGGATGTGGCTCGATTTGTGTATGCGTTTTTGACTTGTCAAAAGTCGAAGGTGGAACATCAGAAGCCTAGTGGTTTGTTGCAACCGTTGGATATTTCGGAATGGAAATGGGATAGTATATCGATGGATTTTGTTACGGGATTGCCGAATACGCAAAGAGGTCATAATGCTATTTGGGTGATTGTTGATAGGCTTACTAAATCTGCTCACTTTATTCCAATTGACATTAGTTATCCTTTGGAGAAGTTAGCCGAGATTTATGTTCGTGTGATTGTGAAGTTACATGGTGTTCCTAAGAGTATTGTATCGGATCGAGATCCGAGATTTACATCAAGATTTTGGGTGAGTTTACAAGAGGCTTTGGGTTCTAAGCTAAGATTGAGTTCGGCTTACCATCCGCAAACAGATGGTCAAACCGAGAGGACGATTCAATCGTTGGAGGATTTGTTGCGTGCTTGTGTGCTAGAGCAAGGTGGTGCTTGGGATAGTTATTTAGCGTTGATTGAGTTCACCTATAATAACAGGTTTCATTCGAGTATTGGTATGACACCATTTGAGGCTTTGTATGGTCGGAGATGTCGAACACCTTTGTGTTGGCATGAAACTGGTGAGAGGGCGATTGTTGGACCGGAATTGGTACAAGAAACGACGGAGAAAGTGAAGTTTATTCGGGAAAAGATGAAAGCTTCTCAAAGTAGACAAAAGAGCTATCATGACAAGAGAAGGAAAGATCTTGAGTTTAAAGAAGGTGAACATGTGTTTTTGAGAGTTACACCGGTTACGGGTGTGGGTCGTGCTTTGAAGTCGAAGAAGTTGACTTCTCGTTTTATTGGTCCGTATCAGATTACTGCACGTGTTGGCGCTGTGGCTTATCGTGTGGCGTTGCCTCCGAATCTTTCGAATTTGCATTACGTTTTCCATGTTTCGCAACTTCGGAAGTATGTTCCGGATCCATCACATATTATTCCTATGGACGAGGTAGAAGTGAGAGATAATCTTACGGTTGAAGTTTTACCGATTAAGATTTTGGATCGTGAAGTTAAGAAGCTAAGAGGCAAGGATATTGCGCTTGTGAAAGTAGCGTGGGGAGGCGCTTCGGAGGGCAATATGACTTGGGAATTAGATAGTGGGGTGCGAGAGTCGTATCCGGAGTTGTTTGAATCAGGTAATATTTTCGAGGACGAAAATTTCAAAAGTGGGGGAGAGTTGTAACAGCCCGATTATGATTATCTCCATTTTGTGCTAATTTGTATTATTTTTTTGAGTCTTTTATTTAATTTGGGTGATAATAATGTTATTGTGAAATTGGTGTTTTAATCTGATATGTTGGCGTGTTATATTATTTTACCGTTTTTGAGAGTTTTCGGGGGAAATTAGATTGGAGGGTATTTTAGACATTTCATAATTATTGTTAAGTTAGAATTTAAGTGAGGAATGATTTAAGGGTATTTGTGAGATATTTAAAGTAAAGAAAAGAAAGTAGTAAGAAAAGAAATAGAAAGAAAAGTATAAGAGTTAGAAAAGAGAGAAAAGGAGAGTTAGAGAGAAAAATAGAGAGAAAGAAGAACAAGAGAAGAAAAAGAGAAGAAAAGATTGGAAAAGCTAGGAAATCATCAAGACAACTCTAGGAATCGAATTTAATCGGGTAAGGGTGTGAAATATTATTATCTTATCCATGTGTATGATTATGTATGTGTGTGTTTGAATTGTTTAGATTGTTTTAGAGATATATGTGGTTAGGTCGAATTGGAAAAGTCGATAAAAACCGATGTTTTTACGGTTAGAATTCGAAATAAATTACGTAGTTGTATCGAGTAAGGTTAGGTCGTCGTATAGCGTGTTTTTTATTCGATTTGGTGATGTTTGAAAATTCTGGTTTTTGAAAGGTTGAAATTTAATCAAAAAATCGAACGTCGTAGAAATTTCGTTTATGTGTTCTAAATTGTTCTTATGTATTTGGTGGTTGCGCGTATATGTTTGTTTCGGTGAAATGTTCGATTTAGTCGGGTTTTCGGGTGAAAACGTAAAAATCCGCAGTGCTGTAGCAGAAAATTCTGGTTTTTCGGGGAAACTTCGGAAATTCATATTTGTTGATCCGTAAGTCGGTTTTGATCCCCGTTTGAAGCGTTGGAAAGCTAATGAGATGTTCTTTCTAGGAAAAATGGTTTTTAGGTCTGAACCTGGTTCAATTAGAGCATTATTTTCAAACCGTATCGTAGTGTCAGGCCTCCGGTTTATGTTTTTGCGTTATTTTGAAATATCCATATCTTTTGCGTTGTTTATCCGATTGAGGTGTTCTTTATATGGATGGGAAGCTAAAAATATGTTCTATGATTTGGTGAAGAAAAATATTATTTTTAGCCGACTTTTAACCGACTTTTCCGGTAAACCGTAAATCGAATTGTTTTGTTATTTGTGAAAACGTTCGGTTGCCGTTTGGCACAATTGATGTGAATGTATGTGGATTGTGTGTGATGTATGCATGTCAAGAGTGTCATGAGTCATGTTGTATGTGAAGCATCATGATGTGCATTCTTGCATTGTGGGGTTCTAAGATGAATCCGTTGTAACGCCGTAAGTCTTTTGAGAGGTGGGGGCGATGATTACAAACGATTGTAAGCCTTTTGAGAGGTGGGAGCAATCGGATTGTAAGCCTTTTGAGAGGTGGGGGCAATCCATAAACATTGTAAGCCTTTTGAGAGGTGGTAGCAATGGGTGAACATCGTATGCCCGACGGGGAGTTACACTAAGTAACGAGCGATGGTTCCAATAAGTTCTTCAATTGAACTTGAGATGAAATGAGTCGGTACCGCATTGCATTTGCATAGAGTCGTGAGTCGGTCTCTATGATTTGCATTGGTCATCCTTGTATTTGTGCATGGATGAATGAACATGAATATATGTGTTTATGTTGAATGATAAGCATTGTGATGAATATGCTTGGTTTTGTATATATATATATATATATATATGCCTTGCGATGTATATTGAATGAGTTGTGATGAATTGTGATAAGAATTGTATCGTTGTAATGATGCATTGAAGAATGAATATAATATGTATGTTTATGTGGAATGGTAGAATGGTGAGAATGTGTTATGTGTATACTTTTGTGTTGAGATATATGATTATATGCATTGTTATTATGATAATATTTCTCACCCTTCTGCTGTTTTATGATGCTCTACGAGGCATTGCAGATTAGGTATCTGGTGGTCTTTTGTGAAGTGTGTCTTCATACCTTTTTGGTCGGTTGGCTCTGATATGTAGCACCGGGTAGCTAGGATGCTTATGTTTGATTCCTTTTTGTGATACATTCGTGTATGTATCTTGCTGATGAATTTGTGTATATAAACATGAATGATGTTGTTGTATCATACTTGTTGATGTATATATATATATATATATATATATATAATGTATATATGTCTGAAGTTATCAATGTTTAGATTTTCCGCTTTCATTCTAAATATTGAGATGTGGGTGTAAGGACTGAGTTCCTACGTTGAAAGTTACCCTACTGTTGCATATCATTTGTTGAGCAGGTGTTGTATGTTTTAATTTCAAGCATAATGTGACATGCCTTTTTATGCCGTGTTTACAATTATACTCTGATGAAATTTCCAATACGTGCCTAAATGATTTATTTGATTATTTGGGGGTATAGAAAGGGGGTGTTACAATGCACGCCGTCAGAATCTTTATTTCGAAGAATCCTATACCTACCTTGCTAGGTGATGTGTACCATTCAGTTCACTATAAGAATGAGAATAGGCATGGGAAAACTGTGAGTTGCTGTGCGCCGCTCTTAGCTACTTGGTTTCTGAGTCGTCTCCCTGAATCTGGCGCTTTCGTTGATACGAAAGATTCTCTGAAGTGGTCTAAGAGGGTTATGGGCTTGACTGCTGACAACATTACTTGGATTAATCGTGACTTGCTAGGAATGGAGATTATTTGCAAATGCGGAGAATTCCCTAATGTTCCCTTGATAGGGAGGAAAGGTGGAATTAACTATAATCCCTCCCTAGCTATCAGACAGTTTGGCTATCCTTTGAAGAATCCACCCGAAGAGCGAGATGTCCGTGAGTCCTTGTTCTTCAATGGTATTGAGGATCAAGGGTTGATAAGGAAAGTTGTGAATGCTTGGAAACAGGTGGCTAAGAAGGGTAAGATTCCATTCGAGAAAAGTGACAATCGGGCTTTCCCTCCCTATAAAGAGTGGATTAAGAAGAGAGTAGAAGAGGAGCTTCTTCCATTCCCAGTGGAACCACCTTTGTATCCTTTGGTGATCGAGCCTCCTACCACCGTTGAGTTGGAGAAGTATAACGAATTATGGGATGAAAAGGAAAGGTTGCGGGAAGAAAATAGTGAGCTAAAGAGAGAAATTTATCAGTGGAAGCATGAGCGGGGTGAAGCTGTTCATACCGCCAAGTTAAAGACAGAGCTCCTTGCTAAAGTAGAAAAAGAGCTTGCTGACATGATCGCATCCAGAGAAAGGATGAAACAAGCTTTGGATGGCGTCAGTAACGTTCTCAGGTCCAAGGAGGAGGAATTAGGCAAGGCTTTGTTGAAGATTCACAGGTTCAATGATCACCAAGAAACTGCCATGGCTGAGAATAAGAGAAAGGAAGACGACTACCTAACTAAGATTGATCAGTTGAAGTCAACACTCAAGAAGAAAAATGCTGAGATCTTATCAGGGATATTCAAGAGACAAGTAGTCGAAGATCGACTCAAGGAAGCCATAGCCTCCATGGAAGAACTGAAAGTCCAAGCTGAAGTGAAGAAACCTAGACATGAGGGTCCTAGCATGAATGGTGTTTCTGGAGAAGACGCTTGGGAGTTACATTGCCGATACTTGGATGGGATCATACACAGGAGAGACCTTCTCATTCAAGGGCTAATTCAGAGGCCGAAGCACCCCGATACCAGAAAGTTGTTCAAGGAGATTCAAGACTGGTGCAGAAAGCATAATGGATGGGGGGGGATTGACACTTGCGAATTTTGATGACATGCCATAGTTTTCTGTTCTCTTTTATTGTATTTGGATCACCACCAGGCTTGTTGGATGGGACCTAGGGTTTTTATATTCAGACTCGTTATCTCGGATTTATGATTGTTGACATTTGGCTTTTCTCTGGTTTTCTTAATATATGAGCAGAAGTTCCATTATATCTTGTTATTAAACCGGAATCGAGGGGTGGATCGCCTTGTGAATTTTCAAACATGTCCATTTGCATTTGCATATTCATAATCATTTTGCATAATCATTTTGCATGACAGGTGTTTATCTCCGGTATTCTTATCTTGTTCTCATCACAGAATTGCAGATCAGCGTATTCACCGGTATCCTACTAAGCAGAATCAGAAGAGACTCATGGATCAGCTACAGAATGAGATCATTGAGATGCAGACTCGCATGAACCAATTCATGGAATTAATGCAAGGGGTTGCTCAGGGACAAGAACAGTTGAGAACTCTCGTTCAGCCACTGATTGCGAGGGTTGATAATGATGGTGTCCTTCATGGAGGGCTTCAGACTGGTGTTACTGATGATGGTCAGAATGGTCCTACTGGCGGAGGTGTTCCTGCTTCTGGTGTTGTGATTCCTCCGGGCGGAGTAGAAAGTGCTGTGATTCCCACTGCAGTGGGAGGTGGTACTGGTACTGGCACAGTTCAGGGTCGTCGGTATGATGATGTTCAGGATGATGTATTTTCTTTGCCAGGTGGGGATGCTGGTCCCCAGACTGATCAGGATCAGAGGATCCGGTTGATTGAGGAACAGCTAAGGGGTGTTGTGAATCAGGATTTTGTGGGAATGTATCTAGAGGATTTGGGGTTGGTTCCAGGCGTTGTTATTCTGCACAAGTTTCAGACTCCCACTTTCGAGAAGTATAATGGTATGACTTGTCCCAGGACCCATGTGAGAGCATACAGAAGCAAGATGGCTGCATATGCGAAGAATGAAAAGCTGATGATGCATTGCTTCCAGGATAGCATATTTGGACATCCCTGGAGTGGTACATGCAACTGGAAAGGAAGGATGTGCACAGTTGGAGAGATCTGGCAGGGGCATTTATCAGACATTACCAATATAACACTGATATGGCTTCTAACAGAACACAGTTGCAAAATCTGTCGCAGAAGAATAATGAGAGTTTCAAGGAGTACGCTCAGAGGTGGCGTGAACTAGCAGCTAGAGTTCAGCCTCCCATGTTGGAGCGTGAAATGATAACTATGTTTATGGCCACCTTGCAGGGTCATTACTTTGAAAAATTGGTACCATGTATGTCTGGAAAGTTTGCTGATTTAATCTTGGTAGGAGAGATGGTAGAAAGCGGAATTAAGGCAGGAAAGATATCAGGCAGTGATGGATCCTCATCTGGAGGAAGCAAGAAGCCTTATGCCAGTGGTTATAAGAAGAAGGAGGGAGATACAAACTCTGTGTCATCATATCGTGGTAGAGATGGACCTCGTCAGAATTACAATTAGCAGGTGGCTTCTGTAACCATCCCAGCAGCACCTCAGCAGCCAGCAGTAACTCAGCAACAAAATCAGGCTCCTCACCGGTCTCAGCCTCTGACTAGGCGGGATAGGCATTTTGACACTCCACCTCTTCCATACGCTTAATTATTTCAGTACTTGCTACAGCTACAGTTAATCCAGAAGAGAACATTGGCTCCACCTACTGGTAATCCACCTCCCGGATATGACGCCAACGCCCACTGTGAGTTCCACTCTGGGGCACCCGGACATTATATTGAGAACTGTAAAGCTTTTAAGCATCAGGTTCAAGATCTGCTGGATTCCAAAGCCATCAATTTCTCCAATGACGTTCCGAATGTGAATCAAAATCCAATGCCGAATCACGGTGGGCCAAAGGTCAATGCTGTCATAAAAGACTGTGAAGACTTGAGTTTGATTTCAGATGTGAACGAAATCCAAACTCCCTTGGGTGTGGTGAAGGAAAGACTATTGAAGGGAGGGGTATTTCCCGGTTGTGATGAAGGTTGTGTAGGATGTGTGTCGCAGCCAGGCGGTTGTGATTTATTGAAAGCAGGTATTCAGAAAATGATCAGCGAAGGGGTATTACAGTTTGACAGGGGCTATAAACAGGGTATTGTTACTGACAGAGAGATTGATGTTGCCACGATAACAATTCCATTCAAGACGATAACTATATCAGCGCCGGCGAGACCAGCGCCGGTCACTATCACTGTTCCCGGACCAGTTCCGTATGAGAGTACCAAGGCCATCCCATGGAATTATGGGGCCGAGGTGTTTGTTAATGGTAAGAAGCTGGAATTGGAAAAGACATCAGTTGTGAATACAGGGGTAGAAAATCTTGTTAAAGCAGGGGCTATCACTAGGAGTGGTAGAGTCTCTATTCCCTCCGAGAATCAAGCTAGCAGTTCAAGACAAGACAAAGGTAAGCAGATGATGGATGAGTCTGTACAGAGGCAGGAAGCTAATAATTCTACGACAAAGCCAGGTGGGGATACTTTCTCAGAAGACGTAGAAGAGTTTATGAGGTTGATCAGAAAAAGTGATTACAAGATTGTTGACCAACTCCACCAAACTCCATTGAAGATTTCCATCCTATCCTTACTGTTGTGCTCTGAGGCACACCGAAATGCATTGCTGAAGATTCTGAATATGGCTTATGTACCGCAGGAGATATCTGTCAATCAGTTAGAAGGGGTTGTGGCTCATGTGAATGCTGGTAATGGTTTGGGTTTCACCGATTTAGATCTGACTCCGGCTGGGAGGAATCACAACAACGCTCTGCATATTTCAGTGGAATGTCGTGGTTCTTTAATGTCGCATGTGTTAGTTGATATTGGGTCGTCCTTGAATGTGCTACCGAAGAAGGCTCTGATGAAGGTGGATACTCGTGGGTTGATTTGTACACCAAGTGACTTGGTGGTACGTGCTTTTGATGGCTCCAAGAGGTCAGTGTTTGGAGAGTTAGTTCTGCCGATCAAGGTGGGTCCTGAGGTTTTCAATACCACCTTTTACATAATGGATATTCAGCCTGCCTATAGTTGTTTGTTGGGACGCCCATGGATCCATGGTACTGGGGCAGTAACTTCTACGCTGCACCAGAAGTTGAAGTATATGGTGGATGGCCACGTTGTGACTGTTTGTGGTGAAGAAGACATCATGGTGAGTCACCTATCGACCTTCAAGTATGTAGAGGTAGATGGTGAGATACAGGAAACTTTATGCCAAGCCTTTGAAGCTGTGAAGATTCCCCAGGAACCCCCAAAGGCAGTCACTCAGCCTGAGGCGGTTGCCCAACCTGAAGTCGTCATACAACCAGAAGTTCCAATGTCCTCTTTCAAAGAGGCGCGTGCTATAGTTGAAGCTGGTGGTTCTCAGAAGTGGGGCAGTGTTATTGATGTTCAAAGGAAGCAAGATACTCATGGACTGGGATACAAGCCACCTAGGCGTTCTGAAGAGCCTCCCAAGTTCTATGGTCCAGTCCGTTTCACCAGTGCCGGTGTTTTGTTCGACAGAGTCAATGCTATTGAGGATGAAGGAGATAGTGATTATGACATGGATGAATGGATCCGTCCCTGCATTCCTGGTCAGAGTCTAGGCAACTGGTCCTCCGAGAAAGTTATCCAAGTGACGCGCCCGGAGTAATTTACTTTTGTTTTCTGTTATGTTGAGTCCTACGCTCTGCCCAAGGCATAGTGATATTTATTTGTAGGGCTTGGATGTTTTATTTGCTATTTTTATCATCAATAAAGGACGTTTTTCATTCAAATATTTCGATCCCTGTCTTTCTATTTTTACTTTTTGCATTAACCCACATCAAAATGGCAATGTGTTTTCTTATTTGTTGCACTCATAATGAACATAAAACATCCATCATGCAGGTTCCTTTGTTCAGATTCCACCCATGACTTGGCTATGGCTCGATATGACTTCGACAATCCCATTTATCAGGCCGAAGAAGAGACTGACGAAGACTGTGACTTACCAGAAGAATTAGCCAGGTTACTGAAACAAGAGGAAAGGGTTATTCTACCTCATCAGGAGGAGGTTGAGACTGTTAATCTGGGAACTGAGGATGTTAAACGAGAAGTAAAGGTTGGGGCTGCCCTGGAGGACACTGTTAAGGGAAGATTGATTGAGTTACTTTGAGAGTATGTGGATATATCCGCCTGGTCTTACCAAGACATGCCTGGGCTTGACACGGACATTGTTTCACACCGGCTACCACTTAAAGAGGGTTATACTCCAGTTAAGCAGAAATTGAGAAGGACGAAACCAGACATGGCTGTCAAGATCAAGGAAGAGGTTCAGAAACAGTTGGACGCCGGATTTCTTGCTGTGACAAATAATCCTCCGTGGGTTGTTAATATTGTACATGTACCTAAGAAGGATGGGAAGATCAGGATGTGTGTTGATTACCGAGATTTGAATAGGGCGAGCCCGAAAGATGATTTCCCGCTCCCCCACATTGACGTGTTAGTGGACAATACTGCTCAATATTCTGTGTTTTCCTTCATGGATGGCTTCTCTGGGTATAACCAAATCAAAATGGCCCCAGAGGACATGGAGAAGACTACTTTCATAACACCGTGGGGAACATTTTGCTACAAGGTAATGCCCTTTGGATTGAAGAATGCTGCGGCAACCTATCAGCGGGCGATGGTGACTCTCTTTCATGATATGATTCACAAGGAGATCGAAGTCTATGTTGATGACATGATTGCGAAGTCACAGCCAGAGGAAGAACACTTGGTAAATCTCCAGAAGTTGTTTGAAAGGTTGAGGAAGTTCAGATTGAGATTGAATCCGAACAAGTGCACTTTCGGCGTGAGGTCTGGTAAATTGTTGGGTTTCATTGTTAGTGAAAGAGGTATAGAGGTTGATCCTGCAAAGATAAGAGCCATACAGGAGATGCCTGAGCCAAGGACAGAGAAAGAGGTTCGCGGTTTCTTGGGGAGGTTGAATTACATTGCCAGGTTTATCTCTCACCTGACGGCTACATGTAAACCAATTTTCAAGTTGTTAAGAAAGTACCAAGAGGTCAGGTGGAATGAAAATTGTCGAGAAGCGTTTGAAAGAATAAAGACGTATTTGCAGGAACCTCCAGTCCTTATGCCACCGGTGTCTGGGAGACCGTTGATTATGTACCTTACGGTTCTTGAGAATTCGATGGGTTGTGTGCTCAGTCAACACGACGAGACGGGTAAGAAAGAGCACGCCATTTACTACCTGAGTAAGAAGTTCACTGATTGCGAATCAAGATATTCTATGCTGGAAAAGACATGTTGTGCACTCGCTTGGGCATCCAAGCGCCTAAGGCAGTATATGTTAAATCACACAACCTTGTTGATTTCGAAGATGGATCCGATTAAGTACGTGTTTGAGAAGCAGGCACTTTCTGGATGGATAGCCCGTTGGCAGATGGTTTTGACAGAGTATGATATTCAGTATGTTTCTCAGAAGGCCATTAAGGGAAGTGTTCTGTCAGAATATCTTGCTGATCAGCCAGTTGAGGATTATCAACCTATGAAGTTTGAGTTTCTAGACGAGCATGTTATGTTTCTGAAAATGAAGGATTGTGAAGAGCCTCTGCCTGACGAAGGACCTGAGATTGGATCACAGTGGAAGATGATTTTTGATGGGGCTGTCAACTCGTATGGTAATGGAATCGGAGCAATCATTACAACTCCGAAGGGTTCTCATATACCTTTCACTGCCCGGTTAACATTTGTGTGTACCAACAACGAGGCAGAGTATGAAGCATGCATCATGGGGTTAGAAGAAGCAATTGATTTGAGAATTAAGAACCTCGATGTCTATGGTGATTCTGCGTTGGTAGTTAATCAGATTACAGGAGAATGGGAGACTCGTCAGGCAAATTTGGTACCTTATAACAACTATGCCAGAAGGTTGTTACCTTTCTTTGATAGGGTGGATTTTCATCACGTGCCCCGAGCTGAGAATCAGATGGCTGATGCGTTGGCAACATTGGCATCCATGTATAAGGTGAACCGTTGGAATGAAACTCCGTCGATTAGAATCATGCGTCTGGACAGACCAGCTTTTGTGTTTGCAATTGAAGATGTATCAGATGGCAAGCCGTGGTATCATGATATTAAGGTTTTTCTGAAGAGACAAGAATACCCAGAGGGTGCCTCCACCAAGGATAAGAAGACTCTGAGAAGGTTGGCAGGGAACTTCTTTCTGAACAAGGATGATGTGTTATATAAGAGGAACTTCGATATGGTCTTGCTACGTTGTGTTGATGAACACGAGGCAAACTCATTGATGGAGGAAGTTCACGAGGGTTCTTTTGGTACTCATTCCAGTGGACATACCATGGCTAGGAAGTTGTTGAGAGCAGGATATTATTGGATGACTATGGAGTCTGATTGTTTTAAGTACGCTCGGAAGTGCCATAAATGCCAGATTTATGCAGATAAGATGCACGTACCGCCTACGCCTCTAAATGTGTTGTCATCTCCTTGGCCGTTTGCAATGTGGGGTATAGATATGATTGGAAAGATTGAGCCTACTGCTTCCAATGGGCATCGTTTCATTTTGGTTGCCATCGACTATTTCACAAAGTGGGTGGAGGCAACCTCGTGCGCCAACGTCACCAAGCAAGTGGTAGCCCGGTTTATAAAGAAGGACATCATCTGTCGTTATGGGGTCCCGGAGAGAATCATTACTGATAATGGCTTGAATTTAAACAACAAGATGATGAAGGAACTATGTTAGAGTTTTAAGATCGAGCATCACAATTCTTCTCCGTATCGTCCGAAGATGAATGGGGCTGTTGAGGCGGCAAATAAGAATATCAAGAAGATTGTGCAGAAGAAGGTGGTAACATATAAGGGCTAGCATGAGATGTTACCTTACGCCCTACATGGTTATCGTACTTCGGTGCGTACGTCAACTGGGGCAACCCCTTTCTCATTGGTATATGGTATGGAAGCAGTCTTACCCTTAGAGGTCGAGATTCCGCCTTTGAGAGTTCTGGCAGATGTGAAGCTTGATGAAGTTGAATGGGTACGCTCCAGGTTGGATCAGTTGAACCTTATTGAAGAAAAGAGATTGGCGGCCATCGCACATGGTCGTTTGTATCAGAGCAGGATGAAGCACGCCTTTGATCAGAAAGTGCGCCCTCGGGATTTTCAGACAAGTGAATTGGTTTTGAAAAGGATCCTTTCTTCTCAGACAGATCACAGGGGAAAATGGACTCCAAACTACGAAGGGCCGTATGTAGTCAGAAAGGTTTTCTCTGGTGGGGCCTTACTACTCTCAACTATGGATGGCGAAGATTTTACATCCCCTGTGAACGCAGACGTAGTCAAAAAATACTTCGCATAAAAGAGACCCGCTGGACATAAAAAGAAAGTCCAGGCAAAAAGGGGCATCCCGGCGAACCATAAAAAGGAAAAGGTTCGGGCAAAAATTAGGGATAAAATGTAAAAAAGAAATGTGTACACCCGCAAAGTTGAAAACCTGAAAAGGCGACTTTGGCAAAAGTGGGTATCTCGGTGGATTGAAAACCCGAAAAGGGCGATCCAGACAAAAGTTAGGGATTTATAAGCGAAAAGCTACGATCTGCGAACATGTTCAACACCTGGAAATTCTGAAAGAAAAGGATCAGTACAGTTAGTTTCTTCGAAGGCCAAGACATTTGTGGATAACCAAGTCATACGGGTCATAGCTGAGTCGAATCATGGTGGATATTTGTTCCCACATTGCCGACATGTGTATTTTCTTTTTGTTTTTTTGCGCAATTACCTCTTTCTAGGAATTGCTTCCTATTGTAAATGCCTATTTACAGGCCACTCTTCAATAAAATATTCATTTCACTCAAAGAGCTTTCCATTGTTTGTTTTACTTTTACTTTTACTGTTTTGTTTGCAAAAACGTCCGATATTTTTTATAAACATTGCACATAAAACTTTGAGCTTTGCGAAGCATAACGAAAAGCAGTAGAAATTACTTAGGCGTTAACAGTGATAGTTATGTTGTGGCATTCTCCTTTTGTTGTTGGTATTTGACTTGCAGAGCAACAGCATTGTACTCCCTAACATCGAGACTGCTCCTTCCCCAGCAGGGCAAACTTTCCTCAGCAGAGCAGACCTTCCCTAGCAGAAGACTTGGAAAGTATTTTCTCCGAATCAAGACGCTATTTCCTCACAGACTCATGGTGCTCACTTCCCCCATCCAGCCAGGAAGTGTACTTTCACCAACAACGTTATATTCTAATCCCCAGCAAGGTGGGAGTAAGGTCATTCTCCCCATCAGCATGCTAAGTTCAGCAGTATCCCCAAGCAGGATGGTATCATGGACTGTTTTCCCCAGCAGGTCCTGAGCCCAATTGGATATTAGCAATCTTCAGTAATGGACTTCCGGTTCTGTTATCGGCGTTCATTCTCAACTCCCCCAGCAGAAGTTGTTGATCCAAGGAGTCGGTCAGGAGGACACTTCTCAGCAGAGTTCCTAGATTCAGAGGACAATTTATTTTTGTCATCCTCGGCTGAATTGGTCTCTTCTCTCCAGGATTTATTTTGCTGGAGAGACCCTCTTTGCATATCATAAGCATTTGCATTGCATCCTCAAACGCATAGCATTTCCACTTCGTGTGGAGCATTACGGCAAAATTCAAACATTTGCAGTCCAAAGCATAAGCCAGGTTTTGATACTTTCCTTGCCAGTTCTCTTTCTCAGCAGAGGTGGCATAACTCAGGAGATTTTGGAGGGATGCGTTCCTCATACTTGTGCTCCCCGGCAGAGTCTTTTATTTAGACTTCACCTTCCCCAACGGAGTCATCTTATCTGTGGATCAGGAGTCCGTTAGAAGTTTGTCTGTGTTTGTCTCATTTTGGCCTTTTTCTTTTGTGAGTCTTGTTTCACGTTATCCCCAGTGAAGTCCACTTTATGTTGGTTATCCTTTGTGGGTACGATTGAGGTCGTATTCATATTTTCTTTGTGGGTAGAATGATTGAGGTCAGTCTTCCTTTGCGGGTACAATTGAGGTTGTATTCGTTTTGTGGATGCGATTGAGGTCGTATTCGTATTTTCTTTGCGGGTAGAGTGATTGAGGTCAGTCTTCCTTTGAGGGTACAATTGAGGTTGTATTCGTTTTGTGGATGCGATTGAGGTCGTATTCGTCTTTTCTTTGCGGGTAGAGTGATTGAGGTCAGTCTTCCTTTACGGGTATAATTGAGGTTGTATTCGTTTTGTGGGTGCGATCGAGGTCGTATTCTTATTTTCTTTGTGGGTAGAGTGATTGAGGTCAGTCTTCCTTTGCGGGTATAATTGAGGTTGTATTCGTTTTGTGGATGCGATTGAGGTCGTATTCGTCTTTTCTTTGCGGGTAGAGTGATTGAGGTCAGTCTTCCTTTGCGGGTATAATTGAGGTTGTATTTGTTTTGTGGGTGCGATCGAGGTCGTATTCTTATTTTCTTTGTGGGTAGAGTGATTGAGGTCAGTCTTCCTTTACAGGTATAATTGAGGTTGTATTCGTTTTGTGGGTGCGATCGAGGTCGTATTCTTATTTTCTTTGTGGGTAGAGTGATTGAGGTCAGTCTTCCTTTGCGGGTATAATTGAGGTTGTATTCGTTTTGTGGGTGCGATCGAGGCCGTATTCTTATTTTCTTTATGGGTAGAGTGATTGAGGTCAGTCTTCCTTTGCGGGTATAATTGAGGTTGTATTCGTTTTGTGGGTGCGATTGAGGTCGTATTCGTATTTCCTTTGTGGATATGGTTGAGGTCATATTCCTTATTTTTCAGCACGCTCTTTCTCGTTATTCTTACCATAAGCAAATTTCCGGGGCTCTTTTCGGTATTCAATCCCCGTGTACCCTGGAAAGTCTGAGAGCCGTTGCTATCATACCTTCAGGACCAAGTTGATTGAATAGGGGCAGCTGTTGCACCCCAAAATTTGCTATCCTTACTTTATTACTAACTGGCTTATGTTGCATTGCATTTTGCATTATCATGTGTGCATATCATTGGTTCTTAGCATGGGGTCAAGGTGCCTGAGGCAGTGCTTCAGAGGGTCAAGCAAGAGTCCTGGTATTGTCCAAGAGAGCTCAGGTGGATCATCCTCTCCTAACCAGTGCAGAGATTAGGGTTTTGAGATTCTTGGGTTTATTGCTCCAATGGGCAAGCTCCTTGGGTTTTTATCATCATTAAATGGCATATATTATCTTTGTTGGAGAGGATACACATCATATTCAGAGGAATTGGGATTTGGAGACAGTGATATTTCCTCCTAGACTAAGGGTACCACAACTAGGGTTTGCTATAAAGTCAGTTTATTTCTGATTTTTTGGGCAAGACTTGATTCCATGGTACTCCTTGGGTCCCTAAGTACCTAGGGATGGGAGGTTGTCCATCAGTTTGTTTCAGGGGAAGTTCAATTGGCCAATGGATTGAAAATCAGTTGAATTGGATAAAAGTCAACAGTGAGAGGAGAAGTCAACTGTGGAATTTTGAGGTTCTCTCCAAGATTTCAAGGTCTCACATCCTCATATGGTCTTCAAGGGTCAAGCTTCATACATATTTGTCAGGAATCAGGAGCTGGTGCAAAGTTTCTAAATTTGGAAAGTGACCTATAATGAAAAGTTTCCATTTTTGGCAAGTTCCTGCACTGCATTCAACTTGACTTTTCACCATCAAGAAAGCTTCAAATGAATTTTTCTCCAACATGAAAGTTGAAGATATTTTTCTCCTGTTTCCAACAAGTACTAGTGGGTCTCCATATCATTTGTGAAACTCCAGTTATGATCAAAAGAAGGAAAAGTGGTTTTTAGGGTTTTTCATGGTGCCATTTTCACAACTTTGGGCATAATGACCTATAACCAATTCCATTGTTTCATGCCACTTTCCAATATTAAAATACTTTCCTTGAGGTTTATTTTGGGCCCAAGAATGAATAAATTCCATGGTTTATTATTCACTTTCTTCCCATTATTCAAAAATGCCAAATTATTTAAAGCTCATGAACCAATTATTTTCAAGGCCCAAGTTCCATAGGGGTGTAATTATCAATCCAAATGCTCGTGATCCATCATGGAATTTTTAAGTGAACATGCATGAAGAGAGGTATATTCCACATAATTCAAAATTCAAAAATTATTCAAAAAATCATTAACCATGGATTACCCAAGCCCAATTCATATTCAGAGGCAAACCCTAGTCTTTATAAACCCATCCATGCATTGGTTAGGGGTCATGCACGTGAAGTTGGAGGAGTTCTCAAGAAAACCCTAAAAGAAGATTTCTCATTCAAACTCACGATCCACAAGGTTTTTGCCTAAAGTACTTCCACAAATCTCTTCCTGGTGGTTTCTAGAGCACAACCCAACCGCCATTCGCAGCCAAGGGCAAGGTTTGAAGGTATACCATCTCAGGTTGAAAGGTTTTTTCATGCTCTTAAAACTCCAATTTTTTTATGTGAATATTGATGTGTTATGTCTGCTGATCATCCTAATATAATTTGCTTTGGTTTTGGACGAATATTGAGTGCGTATGATGAGTTTAAAGTTTTGAACCATTACACTATTTCCTTCGTTTTGCTTTATATATGGGTTATTTGTGAATTTGGAGCGCACATTCAAAATCCTTGTGAAAATCTGGTTGGATTAGTATAGTCGTTTGCAGTTTCTGGGCAATTTCAGGTTGACCTTCATCCCAGACGGCGGATGGAACCCTAGCGCCGTCGCCGGAGAAACTTGCAGGCCGCCGGAGGACATGTGGAGAAGACGATGTTTTGGCCGTCCGATCTGGGGATCTTACGGCCCACGCTCTGCCACGTTTTATTTTATTTTTATTTTTTTTTTTTTTTTTATTAGTTGTATGTTCATTAACCCATGATAATAACTGTGCACCTCCAATCATTTTATCTCCTTGGGCTGACTTTTGGTTTAGTTGACTTAACCGTATCCGTGGATCAGATCATGTGGCCACAGTTGGGACAGCACATTAAAACGAACACGCGCGGCTCACGTGGGAGAGCAGCATATGCTGCATGTTCTGGTGTGATACGTGCACGTTTATTAGGGTATACCCTTTCATCATGGCCACTAATCGTGAATACTATTATTTTTGTTGACTAATTATAGCGCGTTGGATCAAGCAGAAGGCCATGAATTGGTCAACCCAGCTGACTATAGCCCACGTGCACTCTTTTTTATTTTTTATTTCGCTGACTGATTGTTGGGCTAGACTTGCTACCTGCACCCCACCCCCCAAGCCCAATACCATTTCCAGTTCATCTTTTTTCATTAACGCACCCCCCTTGCACTTCTTATTTCATTTTATTTTCACTATTACATTTTCATTTTCAATTATTAAAAATGGTTTTTCACATCTAAAAAATCATCATAAAATTCATACATCATTTTTATTAAAATATAAATTTTTTAAAAATTTTGTATTTTATTTTTATTTTATTTTTATCACTTGAATTAATTATTTAATTCAATTTCTTTTTAGCATTACACATCTCATGCATACATAGATTTCTTTATTTTAATTCTCCTCATCTATAAATTATTTTTTATCCGTTCTTTTGTTATTTGTTCACTAATGTTCTAAAGTGCATAAAAATATTTTCCTTTCATTTTTAAATTTATTTCATATTGCATTTAGGTCCTTCTCTTTGGCACACTGAATCCCATTTCCCACCTGAATTTTGTATGGTTAATTGAATGACTAACACTTTGAATTTTTGCAGGGACTTTTGATATGTTGTTTGCCTCTGGTTGAAGAACCTTAATGTTTAATTTGGAAATTTTAGGAGTAATTTGTTTCTAATTGTCTGACTTGTTTTCACTTGAGATTTTCTTGCAGGCGCATCCGTGACTTTGTATCATTATCTGTTTGAAAAGGCACTTGTGCCTTTTGCTTTGGGGTTGTTTCTTTGTTTATTTGATTCATGTTTGGACGATAATCATTGTTGTTTGCCATTGTGTGATTTTCATTCACCTCCTTTCTCTTACTTATGTTTGCTTCTCACTAACCTTTTATGCAGGGACTAAGGTAAGTTCTTTAAGGGTATGGATAAGTATCCATGATCACCCTTACTTATTCCTTCCCTCATCTCTTTCCTTTAAGGTTTAGGTTGAACCTCACTAACCGTAGGTCACCCATGCATAATAACTTTAGGATTCATAGTCCCCCTTAGAGTTACCCTTGTGTCTTCTCTCTTCTCATCTCAAATTTCTTTAAAAAAAACTTAATAATAATAAGGTGTATTGCGCACGAGCCTTAAGTATGGGGAATGAGAAATGAGGGGCTTTCTCTCATCTTTCGAGAGTGCTTAGCGAGCGTCCTGTCTTGGGATGATGCGTTAAGTATTCGCCTCTGTGCCCTAGACTTTGGTGCAATGCGACTTAAGAACTAACTTAAGCTACTTCTGTCCTAAAAAACACAAACCAACTTCAAACCTTTTTGTCCTTCGGGACCTTCAACTTAAAGGCTATTTTCAAAAAGGGCACGCTACTTTCCATATGAGACGTAAACAGGCATCGACCCTAAATGCCGGACGCGAACTTAACGTCGCTCATAAAAAAAACACGAAAAAGAACTTGGTCCGAACTACGTTGACTCTGAATTCCCCATTGCACAAGGGGGGTACGTAGGCCTAGGACGTTGACGTCCTACCGAGTCTGTCTTTGTCTTTCCCTCCCCGTCTTAGTACAGCCCTAGATGATAGTATAACTCACCCTTAGAATAGACAACAAGCGTGGATCCCATCGAGTACGATGGACGCGTGGGGTGCTAGCACCTTCCCCTCGCGTAACCGACTCCCGAACCCAGGTTATGGTTGCAATGACCATTCCTTTCCCTCTTCCTCAGGTTTATGCGGTGTTCCCTTTCCCTCCCTTGGGATAAATTTACACGGCTGGCGACTCTGTTTTTTCCGCGCCACTCTCGCGTTTGTACCTGGATGAAAATCCTGGGAGCGACAGTGTGCAGAATTCGTTTTATGCGAGGGAAGTTACCCGCGGACCAACTTCTGTTCGATCCTAAGATTGAAAGAATCGCGCGTAGAATCAATTGCAGAACAAGGCAGAGGAGGCAACTTGCTAGGCAAAGACAAGAACGAGAGGAAGGTTCGACTTCGACACCAATACCACCAATTCCACAGTTACCACCAACTATGGCTGATCCACCACCACCACCACCACCACAAGCTTCAGTTCCTTGTACTAATAGTCCGAGACATACTGCACAATTCCCGCGTAATGCTCACAACGGTCGGCATTCCAAAATGAAGACGAGTATTCTCGCTCTTCTATATCATAATCCTTTTACTGGTATGTGTAATACCCTGTATTATTTAAATGCTTAACTAGATATCGGATGAGATCAGATGAGTATTTATGTGCTCTATCTTTGATTAATTGGATTTAGGGAATCCTCTAAGTAGTTTAAGTATCGACATTTGGGATCAATAGAGCAACTAATGAACTCTGAAGAGATCAATTTATTATTAGTTCAAGATAGACTTTTATGATAACTCTAATAATTGATCAATTGGTTGAGATGACAAAATATCAATTAGAGATATTTTACTCTATTGGATTATATTATATAATATTGGTTTATATATATATATATATATATATATATATATATATATATATATATATATATATATATATATATATATATATATATATATTTGTTAAGAAAAAGAAAAGGAAAAGAAAGATAGTAAAGAGAAAGAAGAAGAAAGAAGAGAATGAAGAAGGGGAAAAGAGAAAGAGAGGTTGGATCATCATCATCAATTCATCATCTTCTTCAAACTCCTCTTCGGTTATCAGGTGGGTTCTAGTTAGATGCTTTAGTGGTAGAGTTGTTGAGTTAGAGTTAGGTTTTTGGTTTTGTGAGAAATGAGTAATTTTGCTATATCAAAGAATCTAACGGATGAAACGCGATATAAATTGTGTAGTATGATCAATATATGTGTGGAATCATCTGTTGATAATTGTTTTGATGTCCCAACATGTTTAGGTATGAGTTCCAATGGTTTTAGTATGAGAAAAATAGGGTTTTTGAGCTTCTGCAACAGGGTTAACCGGTTAACGGCATGGGTTAACCGATTAACCCATGGAAAAATGGTGTTTTACGTGAAATTTAGATTGGTTAACCGGTTAACCAAATGTGTTAACTGATTAACACTGTTCTGAATTTTTGAAAATCTTCTAAAACCCATAACTTTTGAACCGTAAGTCCGTTTCGGTCCCCGTTCGAAGCGTTGGAAAGCTAATTTCATAATCTTTGTGATGGTGAGGTAGAAAGATGGTTATATGCCATGGATTGATAAGAAAAATATAGTAATGTAATGTTTACAAAATGTGTAAATGTTTAAAAATGGAATTTGTGTGAAATGTTTGAAGATCCATGTCTTTTGGATCGTAACTCCGATCGAGGCATGGTAATAGTCGTTGGAAAGCTGTGGAAATATCCTACGCTACAAAACATAAAAGTTTTGATTTCGGTACTCGATTAAATGAATCGGAGGGAACCCGAAAGGGGTGTTTTATGTGTTATGTTATTATATGTGTTACTTGTGATATTTGTGATTATACCATGTCTATTTAATTGTGAACTGTGAATGAGAGAATATGCATGTTAATGTAAAATGAAATAGGAAGAGTGAGGAAAACATCAACCTTGACAATAAGAAAACCTAGGAAGAACTAGGATTGGTAGATAACTCTAGATGGCAATACTTGGGCACGTGTTGTAAGAAAGTGCATCCTTGCCGGTATTGGCCTAGTCGAGAGTGGAACACTAGTATGGAACATGAAGTTAACTTTGTGGTTTGAAGGACAAGAAAGGCCTTGAGGCATTATGGCCTAGGCATTGTTGAATACATTATTTTTGTTGTGTGATCATGTAATCGTAACCATTTTATTTTGAGTTGCCCTTGAAAGGCCTTCATGAGTCTCGAGCTCCTCTGAAGTGCATGCAGGATTACTTTGTAGGTTTGATTCCCTATGTGTAGTACAATTGGAAGCCTATGCAATGGGTACGAGACTTGTGATGGTTAACAGGCCATGAGAAGTGACGGTTCACAGTTAACAGGCCGATGATCCCGAATCCAATTGTATACTAAGTAACTACAAGGATCTATGACTCGGGTCGCCTTCTAGACGTAGAAGCGGACGGGAATAAGAGATACCTTTGTACCGGTTATCGATTAATGATGTGGTGAGTTAAGGAACTCATGTCATGTTTCCATATAGTGTGAGATTGTGAACTCAAGGTCTTTTCCCTTCCCCTTGACTTGAGTTAGGATTGATAGAACCCTGTAAAGCCGAGAGAATCTATAAGATAGGGAACTCACTGAGATTTGATGTATCTCACCCCACTATAGTTGCTTTATTTCAGGTGCAGGTTTGATTTTACAAGTGGAGCTATGCTTGGATGTTTCAAGAGAAGTTTAGTTAAGTTTATTCCGCTGTGTATTCTTTTGTTGTATACAATTGAGGATATTGTATATCATTCTTAGTTTTATTATTTTTTTTTTGGCTATTTTCCATGACTTGTGCCATGTGTTGTATTTATGTTTTAGAAATGGACAAGTATGTGAACGATGCCGTTAGGCACTTTTGATGTGTCAGTACCAAATAAAATGCTTGTATAGTATTATTCTAGATATATATTATACAGGGCATTACAGTTGGTATCAAAGCAGGTCGTATCCTCGGCCTAGCCTTGAAACATCATAAGTAAATCTATTCCTGCCTCTTAAGTGTGTCTTGCCATCATGAAACTTAATATCATACTATGTAGTGTTGGGCCTGATCAACCTAATACTATGTATGTGATAGGTAGAATCATGGTTGAGCGACCGCAAGGACTCCGAAGTGCTGTTGGAACTTGTGCTATGAGGGTAGGCTCAAGCCAAGAGTTAGTAGTGTGGATTTTTGGTCAGCTCAGTTGAAGGTTTTGTAGAAGTTATGCTTGGGTAGCATGGAATTAAGGAGTGGTGTGTTGCTCAAGCAATCCTTTGGAATTTATGGAGTCTTAAGGTTAAGGATCTTTAGCGGACGATTGGTTAAGGTATCAAGGAATACGTAAAATCGCAAGTAGAGATGGATTGACCACTAGTGTGGATAAGGATTTCAAGTAATCTCATTCCGTGGAAAAAGAAAAGTTGTTTTGTGGAACACGTGGCGTAGGGTCCGGAAGTGAGATAGTATTTGGTGCTTCAATTTCTAAGGTCGTTAAGGTATCTTGAATGGACGAGAGTATCTTAAGGAATGTGTTCGGAACAATATCTTCCGGCTGGTTAAAAGTTGAGAGTTAAGGACGTTCGGCTTTTATGGGAACTTAAAGTAGTAGAGAAGTGTGTGAAGGAACACCAGGATGTGTCTACATGCTTCAAGTGAAACAAGTGTGAGCCGAAAGGGGAGTAAGAAATGAGTTGTGTATCTTCAGTTATGCATGGAGATTAAGTTCAAGGTAATACATCAGGATTTCTATTTTCGGTGAGAGATCAATTTAGAATTTTTTAACTTACCTAAGGAACCGTATAAGGTTTTGGTGTTGGAGAAAGAATGAGCTTCATGAAGTAACGGAAAGTGTAGTGTTACGAACCGGAAGAAGTTGTATTAAGAAACAGAGTAAGTATCTTGGATCTAAGGGAATATTAGTAAGATGGGTTATAATTGGACCTAAGAGGATTACCACGGAGAGCAAGGTAAACGTGGTGTGGAAACAGTATCAACGGAATGTATTTTGGACGAGTGTGTTATAGAGTTATTAAGGTATTGATGAACCTATAATTAAGGAAGTGTAATTACAGATGGTTCACTCATGAGAACCGTATTAGTATGACGTGGAATGAGAAAGTTACACCTTGGTATTAAGAACAAGCGTAGTAGTAGCACCGTAGTCACAATGTACGTGATGGATTCTTATTCTTGAGACAAGTGTGAAGGGACGTACCTTGTGGAGCAGTGAATATTGTATTTTAAGGAGTAAGATTGTGGTAAAAAAATGAAAAGCAATTCAGGACTTATTACGGACTAAGTGTAAATTATGGAACGATTTATACCAGAAGGGTTTCGTTAATAAATGATGAGAATTGTCAGTTACGGATTTTTTCGTTAAATAATTTGGTGTAAGTATGGTGTGTAATGGATAGTAAAGGGTAAGAAATCCCGGCTAGTGCGTATGAAGTAATGGAAAGGTTCTCCAAGAGGGTGCATTACCCCGATCTATTTTCAAGTATAGAGGATTTCTATATTTGTGAATAATCGGACTATTCGAAATCTACCTTTTATTGGACTAAGAACGTTGTAGTATTATTTCTCACCAAGGAATTCAAGTGAGAGAACAAGGTTGTATGCTTGACATGAGATGACTATCATTTTCATAGTACCGCGTGATGGTTGTGTGTTGGTTTTTGCTTATGGACGAATCAAGTATGAGTGGTGGTTGAAACCCTATAATGTCGTCATTATCGGCTTTCATCTAGAGTAGTTGTATAAGCAGAGAGCGAACTACCCCGTTGAGGTGTTGTCGTGTGACTGCGTCGGAATTTGAAATTTTACCTTGTCACTGGTTTGGAGTGGGTAATCTGCACGTTTTAACTTTGTTATGTTTTACCTTGAGTGGATCATGGTTGGTGAAGGTTATATAAGTTAAGGAGCCATGGGTTGAGAATGGTATTCCAAGATCGAGCAAGACGGATTGATGGTTTTGGGTAGGGATGACTTTGAATTAAACGAGATGGGTTATTTTCAGCTTCTGCAGCAGTGTTAGCCGATTAACACGTGCATGGAAAGTGTTTTACATTGAATTTTGAGGAGTTAACCGATTAGCTTAGAGGGTTAATCGATTAACGTGTGTGTAGGTTGTGAAATCCCTTAGAGACCATCATCTGCGTTTTGTTACCTTATGTTGCTCCTATTGGAGGGTATTGTGCGAATACAGAACTGGATTGTAAGTTAATGAAAGACGAAATTGTATTTTGAAATTAGACCTTCTGGAAGGGTGTTGCATAGTGGACCATTTGTTTAGACGACAAGGGAGTTGACGTTTGGGGAAGTAATCTTGTGAGTTTGTGTTGAGTATGAGAAAGCCTTGAGGGCAAAGTCAGAGAACACTCACGAGGTGTTGACCTCACAAGGAATATTGCGGTGTTGAATTATGGTGCTAGTAAGGTTCGAGTGGTTGGTCAGAGTTTAGTAATCGTTAACTTTCGTGGGTTCACGGTATTGGATTTAGACCGTGAGAGTGGTACCAGATGTGTGCAGTTGTGTGTTACCCAGGGGAGGAAATTTGAAAGTTATCTTTCTAAGTACGAGTAAGAATTTGACGTTCCGAAGTTAAGTATGTGACTTGGAATCGCTTATGAAATGGAACGAATGAGAAAAGTGGATTCAATTGAGAAACGTGTTATGGACTTCGAAGGTGTGTGTGTAAGTGGAGTGTTGTACGTGAATGGGCGAGTAGTATGGAAACTCACAATTACGTTTTGGATGGTTTAAGTTGGATAAGTGGTGACTCGCATCTGACGGAAGCTTCGTGATGGTGTTATGTAATATTAGTTGAGAACTCGTACCAACAACAAACCTTGAGGGAGTCAAAACCCCGTAAGAAGAATCAATTTGGAATGTGGTAACCAGAGCCGGAGATTGTTAAACTATTTTGGATATGTTATTTCGAGTTTAGAATGGATTTGGAGTTGTGAATGTCATGGTTGTAGCAGTGTAACTCTTGCATCTTTATCGTCTAGAGAGTGTTGGGCAGAGGTTAAGATATTGTGTGTTGGCAAAGAAATTGTTCTACTATAAGACGTTAATAAGTTCTTGTGTCGATTGGTTAGTAAGGACCCCAGTGGATAAGTGTGTTTCTTCACGGACTGTTAGCCACTTGGTTATGCTTAAGAATTTGTGGTATTTCACTGTTAGAATTTGAGTTGCGCAGTGGAGAGTGACAAATGAAAGAGTTCAGTCGGATTAATAAGAATCAGATGGATGGTTACTTATAAGAATAATAAAGAAATAAGGAGATCTTGTTGAAGTGTGTTACCTTTTGGAGTGACACGAAAGAAAGGAAATATCGGATGTAATGATTACAATGTTTAGTATCAGACCAGATGGAACTGGTAAAGAAGTCATTTGACTAGTTATGAAGTGGTTCGAATGTTAAAGGATTGTGGAAGAATAGTTGTCGGTAATTGTATGAAGTTAAGGAATCACTGAATTACATTGTGAAGATTTGTTGAGTGTTTGTTATCCTAAATCAAGATAAGATATTACGGTTTGGTTGCGACTCAGTAGAGGAATATGGAATGGTACTTTCTTTCTGAAGGTAGATTGTGATCAAGTGTTGTAGTATGAAACCACAGATGAATTTTGGGAAGAGCAAGATGGAAGTTAACCCAATATTGGAATAAGAGTATGACTAAGGACGTGAAGTTTGATAAATTGTAAAAATACGGATTTTAGTCTGTGAAGTCAAGTTAGAATTGGTATACGTCAGAACTTTGGACGGACGTAAAGTTAAGTGTGGATCTAAGACAGAGATATAAGTTGCAATTGTTGTTGAGTAGAGGAAATTCGGGGGCAAATTTCAATTTAAGGGGGGGAGAGTGTAATACCCCGTATTATTTAAATGCTCAATTGGATATCGGATGAGATCAGATGAGTATCTATGTGCTCTATCTTTGATTAATTAGATTTAGGGAATCCTCTAACTACTTTAAGTATCGACATTTGGGATCAATAGAGCAACTAATGAACTCTGAAGAGATCAATTTATTATTAGTTCAAGATAGACTTTTATGATAACTCTAATAATTGATCAATTGGTTGAGATGACAAAATATCAATTGGAGATATTTTACTCTATTGGATTATATTATATAATATTGGTTTATATATATATATATATATATATATATATATATATATATATATATATATATATATTTATTAAGAAAAAGAAAAAGAAAAGAAAGATAGTAAAGAGAAAGAAGAAGAAAGAAGACAAGGAAGAAGGGGAAAAGAGAAAGAGAGGTTGGATCATCATCATCAATTCATCATCTTCTTCAAACTCCTCTTCGGTTATCAGGTGGGTTCTAGTTAGATGCTTTAGTGGTAGAGTTGTTGAGTTAGAGTTAGGTTTTTGGTTTTGTGAGAAATGAGTAATTTTGCTAAATCAAAGAATCTAACGGATGAAACGCGATATAAATTGTGTAGTATGATCAATATATGTGTGGAATCATCTGTTGATAATTGTTTTGATGTCCCAACATGCTTAGGTATGAGTTCCAATGGTTTTAGTATGAGAAAAATAGGGTTTTTGAGTTTCTGCAATAGGGTTAACCGGTTAACGGCATGGGTTAACCGATTAACCCATGGAAAAATGGTGTTTTACGTGAAATTTAGATTGGTTAACCGGTTAACCAAATGTGTTAACCGATTAACACTGTTCTGAATTTTTGAAAATCTTCTAAAACCCATAACTTTTGAACCGTAAGTCCGTTTCGGTCCCCGTTCGTAGCGTTGGAAAGCTAATTTCATAATCTTTGTGATGGTGAGGTAGAAAGATGGTTATATGCCATGGATTGATAAGAAAAATATAGTAATGTAATGTTTACAAAATGTGTAAATGTTTAAAAATGGAATTTGTGTGAAATGTTTGAAGATCCATGTCTTTTGGATCGTAACTCCGATCGAGGCATGGTAATAGTCGTTGGAAAGCTGTGGAAATATCCTACGCTACAAAACTTAAAAGTTTTGATTTCGGTACTCGATTAAATGAATCGGAGGGAACCCGAAAGGGGTGTTTTATGTGTTATGTTATTATATGTGTTACTTGTGATATTTGTGATTATACCATGTCTATTTAATTGTGAATTGTGAATGAGAGAATATGCATGTTAATGTAAAATGAAATAGGAAGAGTGAGGAAAACATCAACCTTGACAATAAGAAAACCTAGGAAGAACTAGGATTGGTAGACAACTCTAGATGGCAATACTTGGGCACGTGTTGTAAGAAAGTGCATCCTTGTCGGTATTGGCCTAGTCGAGAGTGGAACACTAGTATGGAACATGAGGTTAACTTTGTGGTTTGAAGGACAAGAAAGGCCTTGAGGCATTATGGCCTAGGCATTGTCGAATACATTATTTTTCTTGTGTGATCATGTAATCGTAACCATTTTATTTTGAGTTGCCCTTGAAAGGCCTTCATGAGTCTCGCGCTCTTCTGAAGTGTAGGCAGGATTACTTGGTAGGTTTGATTCCCTACGTGTAGTACAATTGAAAGCCTATGCAATGGGTACGAGACTTATGATGGTTAACAGGCCATGAGAAGTGACGGTTCACGATTAACAGGCCGATGATACCGGATCCAATTGTATACCAAGTAACTACAAGGATCTATGACTCGGGTTGCCTTCTAAACGTAGAAGCGGACGGGAATAAGAGATACCTTGGTACTGGTTATCGATTAATGATGTGGTGAGTTAAGGAACTCATGTCATGTTTCCATATAGTGTGAGATTGTGAACTCAAGGTCTTTTCCCTTCCCCTTGACTTGAGTTAGGATTGATAGAACCCTGTAAAGCCGAGAGAATCTATAAGATAGGGAACTCACTGAGATTTGATGTATCTCACCCCACTATAGTTGCTTTATTTCAGGTGCAGGTTTGATTTTACAAGTGGAGCTATACTTGGATGTTTCAAGAGAAGCTTAGTTAAGCTTATTCCGCTGTGTATTCTTTTGTTGTATACAATTGAGGATATTGTATATCATTCTTAGTTTTATTATTATTTTTGGCTAGTTTCCATGACTTGTGCCATGTGTTGTATTTATGTTTTAGAAATGGACAAGTATGTGAACGATGCCGTTAGGCACTTTTGATGTGTCGGTACCAAATAAAATGCTTGTATAGTATTATTCTAGATATATATTATACAGGGCCTTACAGTATGTATCACGAGGATCCTTTTACGCACTTGACGAAGTTTTATGAGATTGCGGGCGCGACTGGTGCACCCGAAGCTGAAGATGAGTCGTTGTTTAAGAGGCTATTCCCGCATTCCCTCATTGGGAAGGGCAAGGAATGGTATCTTGACCAATCTACGCCTATCATGGTGGATTGGAACATGCTTGAGGAAAAATTCTTGGAACGATTCTTTCCTCACAATCGTTTCATGGAGGCTAAAACGACAATTGCAGTTTTTGCTCAAGGTGGAAATGAGTCTCTCAACAAAGCTTGGGAGAGATTCAAGTAAATGTTGATAAAGTGTAAAGAGCACAGTTTCGATGAGCTTTCCCAAATTTATATTTTCCGGAATGGTCTTCAATTGGTCCATAAAACATTGTTGGATGCCACCGCGGGTGGATCCTTAATGAGCAAAACTGCCGATGAAGCCATTTCCATTATTGACAAGATGGCTTTAAACGGCCATTAGGGAAACCATAACCGTGGCTCTTCTCAAAAGAAAGCAGGAGTTATTGAGTTGGGAACAAATAACGCCATACTTGCGCAAAACAAATTACTATCTCAACAGGTTGAGTTGCTTACGCAACAAATGTCAAAGTTGCCTCAACAAATCAAAGAGATGCATGAAAAAGATAGCAAAAATGTGCAAGTAGCAGTTTGTCAGCTTTGTAGAGGTGATCACCCAACCGGCTATTGTCCTCCTTGTCCTCCGGTGGAAGAAGAAGCGAATTATATGAACAACCAAAATCAACAAGGTTATCAAAGACAATAACAACAACCCTTCCAAAATCAACAAGGGTACCAAAATCAACAACCAAGAGGAAACTACCAAAACCAACAAGGGTATCAACAAAATCGGAAAAATCCGTATCAACCACAAGGTGGGAGTTACAAGCTTGAAGAAACTCTCAACCAATTCATTTAAATGTCAATGGCAAATCAAAAGACGAATGAAGCATCCATCAAAAACCTTGAGAATCAAGTTGGGCAACTTGCAAAGCAATTGGCCGAGCAACAAGCGGGACCTTCTTTTTCCGCTAATACTCAAACCAACCCAAAGGAGCATTGTAAAGCTATTGTTACTAGAAGTGGGAGAGAGTTGGGAGAAGGAGAAAAAAATGAAAAAAATGATGATGTGAGTTTAGATGTGGTTGTGGAGGAGGAAAAAGTTGATGATGTTGTAGTTGAAAAGAATGATAAGGAGGAAGTTGAAAAAGAAAATGAGAAGTTAGTTGAAAAAGATAACCTTGAAAAAGAAAAGAAAAGAAGAGTGAAAAAGGGGAAGGAGGTAGTGAACCCTATTCCAATTCAAAAATTGTCGTATCCTCATGTGCCTACGAAGAAAGACAATGAACGACATTACGCTCGTTTCATGGATATATTCAAACAATTGCAAATCAATATTCCGTTTGCCGAAGCGCTTGAACAAATGTCGAAATATGCTAAGTTCATGAAAGATATTCTCACAAAGAAGTGAAGATATTCGGAACCGGAAATAATTATCCTTGACGGAAGTTGTAGTGCTATAATCCAAAGAACACTTCCAAAGAAAGAAGTTGATCCAGGGCGTGTTACTTTGCCGGTAACAATTGGTGATGTCTATGTTGGCAAAGGCTTAATCGATTTAGGCTCAAGCATTAATCTAATTCCATTGTCCATTGTGAAGAGGCTTGGGAACATTGAGATGAAAGCAATTCGGATGACTTTACAATTGGCCGACAAATCCACAACTCATCCTCATGGATTGGCTCAAGATGTCTTGGTAAAGGTTGATAAGTTTTTCTTTCCGGTTGAATTTGTTGTTATCGATATGGAGGATGATGAGGATGCACCATTAATTCTTGGGCGCCCTTTCATGAAAACCGCGCGAATGATGATCGATGTTGATGACGGTTTGATGAAAGTGAGGGTTCAAAATGAAGAAGTGTGCTTTGACCTTTTTGAAGCAATGAAACATTCTCAAGACAAACATGATAACTTTCGTATCGATACAACGGAAGAAGCAGTTTTGGAAGTATCAAAGCAAGTTCATGTAGTATCTCCTTTGGAAAGGGCTCTTGATGATTCATTTGAAGTATTTTCCGATGAAGAAGAAAGAGCACTTGAAGAATGTTTGAAAGAACTTCAATCTCTAAAAGAGTTGCAACCGTGGGAAGTTGAAACAGAAGAGTTAAAGAAGGAAGTGAATGATGAGAAGTCTCAACTTGAATTAAAGGTTTTGCCTTCCAATTTGAAATATGTGTTTCTTGATGACGGTTGTAACAAGCCGGATATCATTAGCAACGTTTTGTCTGAAAATGAGGAAAACCGTTTAATTCAAGTTTTGAAGAAAAATCAAGATGCTATAGGTTGGGTTCTTTCCGATATAAAAGGAATTAGTCCGGCTTATTGCATGCACCGAATTTTAATGGAAGAGGATTTCAAGGCAGTAGCCCAAACACAATGTCGTTTGAATCCAACAATGAAAGAAGTAGTGAGAAAAGAGGTTGTCAAGCTCTTGGATGCCGGTATGATTTACCTAATTTCCGATAGTCCTTGGGTAAGTCCGGTCCAAGTTGTGCCTAAGAAGGGAGGAATTACCGTAATTCGAAATGAAAAAAATGAGTTGATTCTGACAAGAACGGTGACGGGTTGGAGGATGTGTATAGATTATAGGAGGCTAAACACTGCTACAAGAAATACCATTTTCCGCTTTCGTTTATGGACCAAATGTTAGAAAGATTGTCAGGCCAACAATTATATTGGTTTTTGGATAGTTACTCCGGTTATAACCAAATTTCGGTTGACCCGGACGACCATGAGAAGACGGCATTCACATGTCCTTTTGGGATTTTTACCTACCGAAAGATGTCGTTTGGGTTATGCAACGCACCGGCAACGTTTCAACGTTGTGTTCAAGCAATTTTCTTCGGTCTTATTGAAAAATGGAGGTATTCATGGACGACTTCTCCGTGTTCGGAGCGTCTTTTGATCTTTGTTTGAGAAATTTGGAGGCCGTTCTTGAACGGTGTGTTGAGACAAACTTGGTATTGAACTGGGAGAAGTGCAATTTATGGTAACGGAGGGGATTGTGCTTGGCCATAAAGTCTCCTCTAAAGGTCTTGAATTTGATCAAGCTAAAATTGAAGTAATCGAAAATTTGCTCCTCCAACTAATGTCAAAGGCATCCGAAGTTTTCTTGGCCATGCTGGCTTTTATCTGCGGTTTATCAAAGACTTCTCCAAAGTTGCAAGGCCATTGAGTAATCTACTCAACAAAGATAAGTCCTTCTCCTTTGATGATGAATGTTTAAATGCCTTTAAAATTTTGAAAGAGAAACTCATCACCGCACCCATAATCGTTGCTCCAAATTGGACTTTGAATTTTGAATTAATGTGTGATGCTAGCGATTATGTTGTTGGTGTGGTGCATGGGCATAGAAAGGCCAAAAAATTTCATGTTATTCATTATGCGAGTAAAGTTCTTAATGAGAAACAAGTTAACTATGCCACCACTGAAAAAGAATTACTCGCTAATGTTTACGCACTTGAGAAATTTTGGTCTTATCTGATTGGTTCTAAGGCGGTAGTCTACACTGACCACTCGGCAATTAAATATTTGCTTACCAAGCCGGATTCGAAGAAAATGCTTATCCGATGGATCCTTTTTTTACAAGAGTTTGATTTAGAAATCCGTGACAAGAAAGGATCGGAAAACTTGGTAGCAGATCATTTGTCTAGGTTGGTCAATGTAGAGGTAACTCACCGTGAGAATGAGGTCCGTGAAGAATTTTCGGATGAAAAGCTTTTTCGAGTACAAGTTAGGCCGTGGTTTGCAGATTTTGCTAACCACAAAGCCACCGGTTTTATACCGGAAGACCTAACTTGGAATAAAAGACGGAAATTCCTCTCGGATGCTAATTTCTATGTTTGGGATGAACCATACTTGTTTAAGTTAGGAGGTGACAATTTGTTAAGGAGGTGTGTCACTCTTGATGAAGCCAAAAGTATCCTTTGGCATTGTCACAACTCGCCGTATGGAGGGCATTACAATGGTTTAAGAACAGCAACTAAAGTCCTCCAATCGGCCTTTTATTGGCCTACATTGTTCAAAGATGCCAACCTCCATGCTAAAAGTTGTGATACATGCCAAAGAAGTGGCGGGATTGGAAAAAGAAATGAAATGCCTTTGCATACTATTTTAGAAGTCGAAGTTTTCGATTGTTGGGGCATTGATTTTGTTGGACCATTCCCACCATCTTTTTCAAACGAGTATATTTTAGTTGCGGTTGACTATGTTTCCAAGTGGGTGGAAGCAATTGCGTCACCGAGGGCCGATGGCAAGACGGTGATAAATTTTTTAAAGAAAAACATATTTTCCCGTTTTGGCACCCCTCGTGTGTTAATTAGTGACGGAGGTTCGCATTTTTGCAATGCACCGCTCGAAAAGGTCTTAGAGCATTATGGTGTAAAGCACAAAGTTGCAACTCCGTACCATCCGCAAATAAATGGTCAGGCCGAGGTGTCTAATAGAAAAGTAAAAAGAATTTTGGAGAAAACCATGTCAAGTTCGAGGAAAGATTGGTCAGAGAAGTTAGATGAGGCTTTGTGGGCGTATTGTACCGCTTACAAAGTGCCAATCGGCCTAACTCTGTTTCAAATGGTTTATGGAAAGTCATGCCAATTACCCGTTGAATTGGAGCATAAGGCTCTTTGGGTGTTAAAAATGTTGAATTTTGATCCGAGGTTGGCCGGTGAAAAGAGAAAGGTTCAGTTGCACGAATTAGAAGAAATGTGAAATAATGCTTACCATTCAAGTAAGATCTATAAGGAAAAAGTGAAAGGATACCATGACAAGAAAGTTTCTCAAAAGGAATTCCAGGTTGGTCAGATGGTACTTTTGTTCAATTCCCGCTTGAAATTGTTTCCGGGAAAATTAAAGTCCAAATGGTCTGGACCGTTTCTTGTTAAGGAGGTTAAGCATTATGGAGATGTCGTGATAGAGGATTTATAGAAAAAAGAAAGTTGGACCGTGAACGGCCAACGCTTGAAAATTTATCTTGGAGGCGATTTTGATCTCGAGATTGGTTCTGTGTTTCTTGATTATCGTTGATCGTCTTGGATCGTCGAGCTTAGCCGACGTTAAACAAGCGCTTGTTGGGAGGCACCCCAACATTGTAAGTATTTCTTGCCTTTTTATTGTTTTTATTGTTTGCATTGTCTTTTGAGTGATTTTTGAGGTCTCTGCATGTTTTGAGTTGAGTTGCCTAGAGAAGCCTTAAAAAAAATTGGTTTGAATCACCATAGCAGAAAAACCTGTTATCTGGTGTAGAGCGTCCGGCGGCAGTTTTGCTTCGCCCGGCGGTGCGTGAAATTTAAAAGAGGCTTCATCTCTGAGTGGCTAGGCGAGAGAGTTTAGAGGGTGGGAATTTTGAAACATTTTCTGATTTAATTACGGGATTAGTGATTCCAATTGGGTGTTTTTTCAATTTTGCCCCTGTTTTATAAAAGACTTGAGAGAAAGTGTAGAAACTTTTCTCTGATTCTTCCCTTTGGCAAACCCTAGCTCTTTGCTCCCTCACACTCTCTTATTTCAGAACTCTCTAAACTCAAGGTATTGCATGTTCTCACTTTAATTTTTGTCTTTCTTTTCTTCATCATGCTTCATTAGTAAAAATGTGGTTAGGTTTGTGTTGATTGTTAAACTTAGATAAATGTTAGCTTAATGCTCTTCTTTAAACTTGCATGTCTTGATTTTTGCAATCTCTGTTGTTTACTGGTTGTGGGTTTGAAGAAGAATGCTTTGGAAAAACAGTGTTGTTTTTAACATTTTTTTCTGGTTTCGCATGTACCGTCGGGCAGTAGAGGGACGTAGCAGCGCTCTTGCTTCGCCCGACGCTGCTAAGGCGGCAGCCCTATTTTTCCCAGTTTGGGTTTTCACTGTTTGTTTCATTTTTTTATGTTCTGACAGTGCTAATGTGTATTTATGTGATGGGTTGTTTTCGTTTAGTTTTGTGCAGATGTCTGGCCGCTTTGCTCCACAACACACTTCTAAGAAGAAGCAAAAGAGTGTTGCTACTACATCAAATGTTCCACTTGAGTATAACCACCATTCCAAAAACACTTCAAGTCACCTTGTGAGTGTGTGCGTATTTGATACCTCTTTTGAGCCGAAAAGATATTTTTGTTTGAATCATGAACCCGATTTTTAACCCGTTTTGAAGAGCATTTAAGTTAAGCTTATGGCAATATTGAAGTTGGGGAGAGTGATTTATTTTGAAAAGAGAAAAAAATTTGGTGATACAATGCATTCTAAGATAAAGAAATCAAAAAAAAAAAAAGAAAAAAAATGAACAAAAAGAAAAGAAAATCAAAATAAGAGAATGCATTGTGAAAGAAATAAATAAGGATTGAACAAGATTGAAATTTAAAAAAAACATGCTCTTCATAGTTTTTACCCTTTCTTGTTTCAATGGTCGTGTACATATGTCCCTTGTTTTTAACCCCGGCCAAGTTACAACCGATAAAAGTCCTTTTGTGAACTTTGTTTCCATAGTTTTCATGCGTAGTAAGATGATTGCATAAATTGTTTTGGATGTGGCACGATTACTTATGAGTGTGTTTTGTCTCGTGTAAATAATGCGTGTAAGTATTTAGGTGATTTAATTCGAGCTTAAGGGTACTTGGTGTTGCATTGTATAATTTTGTGATTAGGATTTGAGTCATATTCATGTTTTGATCCTATGAGTGATTAGAAATACTTTGTGCGTGTATTTGTCGAGTTTGAACCATTGATGTTTTCAGTTGATTTGGTGTTTGGAAATCTTGCTTGTGGTTGTTGACATTTACTTTTGTTTGAGGGCAAACAAAGATGCAAGTTGGGGAGAGTTTGTTAGGTGTCAAGAAGTGCTTATTTCCATAATTGATTTTGATGCCTTTAAGCTCTTTTAATCGCTTTAATCGGGAAATGACTTATTAATTAAGCGATTCTTGCATTTTGTAAATATAAGGTATTTTGATGTGTTTGTGTATTTGTGTCGCAATTTAGGTGAAAAGATCGCAGCTCGATTCGCACGGAAACGCTAAAAATTGGAAAGCTGCGTGTCGCAAATTAGGCCCTTGCACTGCCCGGCCCTGCTAAGGCGCGGGAAGGCTACACCTCCTGGCGCTGCTAAGGCGCGGGATGTGCAAACTTTGTCAAATTCCAGAACCGTTCCTTGCTGCGCCTCTTCAGGCTTCGCCCAGCCGTGGACTCATCGCCCGGCTCTATGATTGCTTCGCCCGGCGCTTGAAGATATTTTCTGAGTTCCAGCTGACACTGTAGCTGTCACGTGGGCTAACTTTTGGCCATCGCCCGACGCTGCTTTCTGGGCTGATTTTGTACTTAAATAGATTTGGTTGATATTTTGGCCATACCATCACTTTTCATTATCCTCTTTTGTAACCTAGAACCTTGTTTGAAGAGAAAAACTCCATTGTTACTCTTTTTCTTAGTTTCAAAGCTTTTATGCTTCAATCCTTGAATCTTTGAAGATTGATGCTCCAAAAGCTTTGCAACATTACTTGTTGATCAAGCTACCATGACAATGGGTAGCTAAATAACTCTAGTGTCAAGATTAGTGGAGGTAATCCATCATTTTGTATGTATTGATCTTGTATTAAGTTTGTGAACTTTGTTAATGATAAATATAGAGAAAAAACTTTGTTTATATGGTTTATATTTTGTTTTGATTCATGATTGAGAGATATGTGTTAAAACTTGACCTAAGTTTCAATCCATCAATATTCATGAGGCTATAGATAGTTTTGAATGTTGATGTTCATAAATATTGTTCTTTAATGTTATCATATTGATAGTTTGTGTGAGAGATCAACAAAGGATCAATATGATAATTCCCACAACAAGTGTTCGAGAGAAACTTGTTAAGAGGATATGTGAGTTTATTTATCGTTAGCAAGTTCACACGTTTTTTCGAGTATTTACGTACGAAACGGATTACCAACTACTAATCTTGGCATGTTTTTACAAATCTTTAAAACCAATCTTTTTACCGTTGATTTCTAAAATTCGAATGCAAACGATCCGATTGAAAATTACCAAAACCTTTGTTACGATTAAAGTTTGAAACCCTTTTAATTATCGAACGGCGGCAATATACACAATCTCTGTGGATACGATAAAACACCCCCTAAATACTTTTCAACACTTGTCGACATTCATTTCTTTTGAATGAAATTATTCAAATATTTTCTTATAAATTTTTTAAAAAATACTCAAATATTTTTAACCATTAATATTTCAAAAAAAAAAAATTAATAAGAGGCATGGCTCGAACATAAGAACCTTTTTAAAATAATGCACAATTTCTACCATTCGACTACTTGTTATTTCCGTAATTTTACTCTCATAGTATACTGTTATCTTATAAATTTTACAACTCAACTCTCCCATCATCCTCTCAAAAAACCTTTCTGTAACAAGAACTTCATCAATGGAGCCAAATCCCATAAATTCATTAAACACAAAACATAAATATGAAAAATAAAAAACACACAATAAAAAAAAAAATGTCTTCCTCAACATCACTGATTCCTTTAGCTTTGAAACCCTTAAATCGAAGTAACAAAAAAGCATCCATTTTCCTATGATCGACGAATTGAAGCAACACAAAAGCATCTCGTTTCTCTTAACGATGCTTTTTCGCTTCAGAATTCTTCTACAAACAATGTTAATATGAAGGGTTTTTCTGCTAAAATGCCAAAGTGTTTTTGTGATTTACTGGTTGAGTTTTTGTAGTTGAATTTCACAAGAGTGATGTTAAGTTTAGTGGTTCAATTGAGGTTTTACACAATATGATTTCTTTGACTAAGTGTTAGTTGCATTCTAATGGCTTTAATGGTCTTTTACCTGATTTTGAAGGGTTAAAAGATTTAGAAGTTTTGAGTTTAAGGGATAATTATTTCAATGGCATTGACCATCTCAAACAGTTGCTCTAGTGGTAAGATATCTCTGCAAGAGCAAGTCTATGGTCTTAGTTTAAAATTCATTGTGATTGTTTTTTTTATGTTTTATCAATGTTTTAATATCCAAAACAAAAATAATTATATTTTATCTATGGAATGTTAGCGAGTTTTGATTTACCCCATCGTAATAAAAAAATTGTAAAAAAATCACGTGAATTATAAAAATTTAGAGAAAAGTCATCTAGACTTGCATAACATGAAAATTCCATGTCATTTTGTCAACTGAAAGGTCATAGACACGAAATATTTACATTATTAGAGAAAAAAAATATTACATGAAGTAAACCAAATCTCATTTGCACTATAGAGAGAATGTATATTTAACCAATTATTTGTTATCATATATGCCATTATATATTTAATGATGAGAATGTTAGTATTTTTAGTTTAAATCAAAACCGAAATATTTTCGTTGCCCACCATCAAAAATCTAGTACCACTAATCAAACAATTATTCTAAAAATCATGCCAAATCTAGGTTTTTTCTGGGTTTGGAATGCCCAAATCTGGGTTTGCATATTCATGACAAATCTTATTTTTTATGGGTTTGCATATTCTTGACAAATCTTTATTTTTTCTAAGTTTGCAAATTCATGACAAATTAATTTAAGTTTTTTCATATATTAATTAATGGGCTGATGGAAATGTGGCAAATGTTGACCTTAATTTTGCTCCCAATCAAAATGCGGCAAATATGGGTTTTTTCATTTTTACAGTTATCATTGCTATGTTAATCTCAGTAAGTTAAATTTAAGAAATTTATGTAAAGAAATATTCGGAAATTCTCCCCTCTCAAATCTATCAATTTTTTTACGGGGGCGGGGGCGAGGAATGCTATTATCCACCCTGCATCTGGGCTCGCCACCGCCCGGTCTACTTTAATTTAATTTAATGCCTCATTTTAATTATTTTATTATATATTTATTAGAGTTATTTTAATTTTTAGAAATCGTTTTACTAGAGTTATTTTACTTTTTAAAAACATGTTTATTAGAGTTAGTTTACTCTTTAGACACATGCTTACTATTAAAATAATTAAGTATTTATTTAAATTATTAATTTTTATTATTATGAAAAAATATATATTTAAAAAATAAAAAATTCACGGGTGGGGACAAGGTGGGGGCGGGAATCCCGTTTCCATTGGGGAGAGTCTGAGTGATAATTTTTTACTCCCGACTGGATTTGGGTGTGGGGACGTGTCTGTTACAGGGCGGCAGATGCGGGTGCAGGGTTGCTTAAACCCTCCCCCGACCCATTGTCATGCCTACTTTCTAGCAACATTAGACACGACGTCTAAACACCCTAGCTTATTGTGGCTAACAATCTAAGAAAAGAGATTAGCATAGTGAAAAATAAATAAATTTCTAAATATTTTTAAATTATTATAAAATGTAAGTTAAATTTAAGAAATTTATGTAAAAAAATATTTCGAAATTCTCCCCTCTCAAATCTATCAATTTTTTTTTCGAAACTCTATCTTTTCTCCTCCAAACCATATAATCTCGCCATTTCACAAAGCTATAGGAAATTTTAAATTCGAATTTACAAGTATGTATATAATTTTTGCATGATTTCTATTTAAGATAAAGAACTTGGTGGCGCCTACGTATCAACATTTGTGTGTAAGGTGTTAGCTTGGTAGAAAATGCTTCATTTCACACTTATCAAAGAGTATTTAGTTAAACCTCAATCCCTTATCTTTCTTCGACCAAGTATTGCACGAGAGGTAGAAAGCATTCACCATGGCATTGAGGCTTAAGTAAATACTCTTTGAATGGTGCAAATATTACCTATGAACACTAGTGACTTTTATTTGAGAGGTGGTGCTTACATATGGAATCAATCACTCTTCTTTTGTGGAATATCTTGCTTTTCCCCATTTTAGATCTTGACAACTACAAGTATTTTTCTCTTTATAAAGGATTTTGGGATACGAGCTACACTTTAGGATTTTTTTTTTTGTATTTATTTATTATATTATATTAATGGTTTTGTTAGTTTTTATAATCCTAAATTTATCGTGGAATTGCAAATTTTGTGTAATTGTTTTCAAAAATCTCTTAGAAAAAAAATTGCGCTAAAAGTGCAGTTAAATCCCAGTAATATTTATGCAACTAAAATATCTTAATATTTTGTACCACTTTAATGTTGATTAAACTAAGATTTTACTATTCCGAAATAGTTTTATTAATTAAGAAATAAGTTATTATGATTTTAAGGTGTCACATAGTTGGTATCAGAGCAAGTCGGTTTATCTGGCTTTAGGTGTTAAGAGTTTATTATATCTCGGGTGCAACATATGTGTTAGCATTTTAAGTATTATGTTCTCTTAAGAGCTATTTGCTTTTTATGTACAACTAATTTTTCTTTCTAGTTGTGCATGAAAATACGGCGGCTAGAAGTAAGGATCGTGGAATAATGACGTTATTGAGACAATTCATGTTTTGCAACTCATGTAAGTTTCTATAATCATTTGATGGTGTGGATAGAGAAGTTGAAAGGAAGGTGTTCCACAAAATCTTCATGTGGGATTTGGGTTGTGGTTTGCTGATGTATTTGGTAGTTAAGAAATCAAACTATTTTCAATAATCAATTTAGGGATCCTGGTTATATTGTGCAGATAATTATTATTTTCTCGTGGTGGTGGTTGGCAACTCCTTTATACCATAGAATTTTTTGTAATTATTATAAATGGTGTAAGTATCCATTAGATTTCCTTTAGTTGTTCTAAGCTGTAAATTAGTTGGGGGGGACGGTTGTAATTCGGGTTGGAATACCCCTAGTACTCCATGTGGAATGAATATTTGGCTTATAAAAAAATGTTAGAGCTCAAGCTAATCAAGCTTTGTAATGTAATCGTTAAATGTAATTAAAATTCAAGTTGTTTAGTTTTAGTTTTCATTTGGTTTGCCTTTGAGTTTGGGTTAATGTATATAAACCCAAAGTTAGTTACAATTGGTAGAAGATTGATAATTTGAGAAATTGAGTTAGTTATAATCTCTCTCTCTCTCTCTATCTCTCTCTCTCTCTCTCTCTCTCTCTCTCTCTCTCTCTCTCTCTCTCTCTTTCTCTGCAATTCTTTCAATTATTCATCATCAACTTCTTCTTGTGCAACAATGGAGTTTCATTGTTAACTCCAATAATTGGTATCTAGAGCTCTGGTTTTGATTCACAGTAAAACACGAGTGTACCTGGGTATGCGATTATTTTATCATTAAATTCACTTTGAATCGAAGATCGAAATTGAAGAGAATCACAATCTTGATTCTCAGGGATTAGGAAATACGAGTGTTGGTGAGAAATGAGTGATTTGCACAAGAACGAAGATGAACGGCGAAAATGGTAGCTTGAATACTGTCATACCCCAAATTTTGACCACTAAGATTTCCCACCATTGTGAAAATCATCATCACAATATGGATGAACCATTAGTCCCCCCAAAGATGGGTGAGCATCCACTACAATCAAATTTAGGGTTTCAAGCCCTCTCAGAGCTTTAGACAAAGGATCAATCAAGGAATGATATGATCTTCAACTTGTCTAACCTCTCAAGTATATACAAAGGATCAAGAGGACTCCCACTTTAAGGATTAAGCACAAGGATGCTCCCTTCCAGGTGGATCAAGCCTCACGATCGCCAGTGTCACCAAATTAGGGTTTGGTCGACCAAGGCCTCCAGATGAACATTTTTCTTTGGGCATGAGCCAATGCTTCAAAGCATAACCTAAAATACTCCATGGAACCTCATGGACCCAATCATCAAGTCAATTTGACCTCAGGGGATGCATCCATCAAAAATCAGGAATTAGGGTTTCTAGACCTAATTCACCCCTAAGTTGACTTTTGGGACAAATCATGAGCCAAGACCTCAAGACATGATTTGAGGGTCTCCAAAATACCACATTGATCCATTTGTAACAATGGATTGATCCAAGAAGCTTGAGCAACAAGTCTCAATTTCATCAGTACCACAGTTAGGGTTTTGAGAAAAAAGTCAATTGTAACTTTGACTTTTGACCAGGACATGCTCCCAAACCCTAGGACATGCATCAATATACCCTATGACACCCATGGAACATGTCCATCAAGTTTGATTTAGTTCAAGGACATGATTTCATAGAGAATTGCACAGTTTGGAATTCATCTAATAAAAAGTCAACTGTGCACAAAAGTCAACTTTGACTTTTTGAGATTTTTCACAAAAATGGATTTTTAACCCTAAAATGATGTTAATGTATGATTTGAATCATGATTCATCAAGAAAAATCAAGAAAAGTTGGATAACTTGTAAAAGGGGTAACCATAAAAACTTAGAAAATTTTCTAAGTTAAGAAATAAAGTGGCTAGGGTACCAACTTTGGAGGATCATAACTCCTAAACCACAAGGCCATTTTTTCTCATCCAAAGTTGGATTTGTAGCTCTCATGACCCTCTACAAAAACTTCAACTAGACCTCATTCCAATTCATTATGGATTTTGAGTTATGGAATGATCAAAATGGCTGAAAAGTGAAAATGTCACTTTTTCCAACACTTAGTGAAATTTTCACTAAGTCAAAATATGCCTTCACTTTTTTCCAAATGTAGGGGCATTTTTCACTTGGATCCAAAAAGTATCAAAACCAAATATGATCAAACAGTTGTTGTATCATATAAGGGCTTTCCAAAATGGCCAAGAACATCACCAAATTCAATTTGAGCTAGGAGTTATGGTAGTGGCAAAGTACCTTGCTGAAAACTGCCAAGGCAATGCAGAATTTTGCTTTTTTGGTCGATTTGCCAAAATCAGCCAATTCCAAGCCTTGTCATCATCTTGGACACATTTGAGGATCAAATCTAAAGGGGACAATCACTGAGCCAAGCCTCCAAAGTCCTTGGAACAAGAAGTAGCATGCCAAACCTAGAATTGCCAAAAAGAGGGACAAGACTCCAATTTTGGATTGAAGCATTTAATAGATGCTTAGAGGTGGCATGGACTGACACATTTGCAACTGAATTCAGTCAAGATTCCTCCAACAAGTAGGGAACCAAATCTCTGTGCTCTAACCTCTAGTCAATGGCTAGAGGAGACTTGGATTTTCATTGGCCAACATTGAACAAACCTCTGTTGCAGTTACCATTCACTATTGCTTGCAAAACAAACTTACTCTACTATAAATAGAGCTCATTTGTGCTCAGTTTGAGTACAACAAAGTCATCTAACAGATTCTTTCCTCTAAATCTCTTATTTCACTCCAATTTTGCCTTCTAAGGCAAGTCACTATCGAGTTTTGAGTTTAAGAGCTTTTCCAATCAAACCAATCACTCACACACCTCACATACATCATATAGAAGTGATCCAAACACTCACACAACATCTGGAACACTGATTTCACAAAATCACCAGCCAATTGCTCAAGTTCTTGACAAATTTGCAGTTGGGGTACCATCTTCAGCTCCAGATCATTTCAATTCATTCCAAACATCTAGACACATTCCATGGCACCTAGGGGAGCTATCCAAATCATTGGAACCTAGCTGTAACACCTCCAACATAAAATATGATCACCAGCTGCAAGAGGTAAGCATAAGCTCTTCTAACTCTATGATCCAGGCAATTTTTGCTGCACAATAATTTGGCCATATGTTCATAATCATGCATGGAATATTTTCCCTCAATCAATTGCATTATTTGAATCGTGTGTAGAATTTCTGAGCCTTCATGCAGATATTAGGGTTCTTGAGGTTTTGTCTTGATTTCTTATTCCATGTTAAAAATAAATGAAATTAAAGACCATAGACATGATTGTGAGGTTGAAACGAGTAGATTGATATGTGGATTGCATGATATAATCAAGTATTCAGTGAGATTGGAGAGAAAATACAAATCTGGGCAAACCTAGAACACGCGCGTGTTCTTGGGTGTTCTTGGCGCCATTTTTTGAATATTTGAATATTTGAATTTTGTGATTTTATTTAATTGATTCAAAAATCAAAGATTAATGATTTTGAGTTGATTCTTTTTTCAATAATTCACAAAAATGTTAAAATATTTTATTTTAACAAAAAATCCCAAAAATATTATTTATTTCATATAATTGATATTTTTGCAAAGAATTAATGTTTTAATTGTTTTTGACATTTAAAATATTTTTTCCTCTTGATTTTGTAAATTCTATTGCCTTCTAATCATTTTGTAGGTCAAAATATGATTTTAGAAGCATTAATCCAAGATCACAATTTGTTTCCACATATTAAAACAATTTTTGATCATTTTAATTGAATTTTTTATTCAATTAAAGTCCATTTTGGAAACAAATTAGGGTTTTGATTAATTCAACCCTCATCAATGATTTTCAATACACTTTGGGCCTCTAATAGAGTGTAAGACCCAAGTCTTTTTGTAAAATAACCTATTTTTGGGCCTCACTTATTGTATAAGTCCCTCTGGGTATTTTCAAAAACCTCGGCGCGATCGTCGTAATAATTTTTTGGCCTACCCTCGAGTAGTAAGACCCATTCCCTTTTTTAAACTCTTTGGGCCTCTAATAGAATGTAAGACCCAATCCTTTGTAAATACAAACCCATTTTGGGCCTCACTTATTGTATAAGTCCCGTTATATTTCAAAAAGTTCGACGCGATCATCGTCCGTTGAAAAAACAAACCTTGGGCCTCTCCTCGAGCTATAAGACCCATTCAAAATCTTTTGGGCCTCTATTAGAGTGTAAGACCCAACCACCTTTTAACCAAAACAATTTTGGGCCTCAGACATTGTATAAGTCCCTCTGTCTTAAAAGAAAATCTCGGCGCGATCACCATTTCAAAGCAAAATCATCTGGGCCTACCCTCGAGTAGTAAGACCCATTTCTTTTCTTAAAACTCTTTGGGCCTCTTAAGAGAGTGTAAGACCCATCCCTTTGTACAGAAAACCTTTTTTGGGCCTCAGTCATTTGTATAAGTCCCTCTGTACAAAAACAACAGTGCAATCACTACTAAAACCCTGGGCCTCTCTTTGAGCTGTAAGCCCCAATCTTTCCTTTCAAAGCACTTTCTCCTTTGATTTTGAAATATACTGTTGTCTCCAATCTTTCTTTGTTGAACAACTAACCAAACAGCATGGAAGCTCTACAACCGAGTAAGTGTTTATATGCTTTCTTTATCCGCTTTCATATACATATAACTGTATTGTGGGGCTGTTTCACTGTAAGTCTTCTTTCATAAACTCATATCGACTGTGTAATAATAGTATAGATATTTAGAGTTTCCCCGGCAATTACGTTTAGAACTAGGCAAAACTCTGTCTCTTTCCACCCGACGTTCTCTCGGATATTGCACCATGCCTTTTCATAACAATTATCTTAGATAACTAGGTCTAAGGAAATCCCCTTTTGAACAGTTAATTATACAGAAGGCCATCGTTCCAAGTGAAACCCCTTCTGGAATTGTTCATCCGCCACCTCTTGGGCGTTGTACAAGGACCCTCAGGCTTCCTAAAAGCACCCCCCGCCTCCTCTTGGGCGTTGTACAAGGACCCGTCGGCTTCTTAGAAGTATACACAGCCTCCTCTTAGGCTTCGTATAATGATTTCTTCCTCCGGGAATGATAGTCTCCTCTTGGGCTTCAAATTGTCCCTCGGCTTCTTAAAAGTTTCCAGCCTCCTCTTGGGCTTTGTACAAATTATCCCGACGACCTCCTAGAGGTATAGGAACAGAAATTAGTCATCTTAATAGAACAGTCTTTCAAAGAGTCTAGATCTTTCTACCATGAACGCACTACTACTGTTTCTTTAAGCATAGTACAAAAGATAAAACTCTAGACTTGGACAGTCTAAGACCCTTGAGTCCCAAAGACATTCTCAAGCACCTTTCAAGTAGGGAAAAACACCAGTAGACTTGGACAGTCTCAATACCCTTTGGATTTCCTGTTTCCTTAAAGAACAGGAAATAACCCTGATCCTCTGGTCAGTACCAAAGTACAACCACACCTAGAATCAGTCTCTTTATAAGAACTGATTTTCTCTTTTATACAACGTACTGGACCTGTCACTCAACTGAAACAGTTACCTTAGCCTCCTCTTGGGCTTTGTACAATGATTATCCCCAGTGGGCCACCCCTTTAACCTCTATCTCGGGCTTCATATGAGCACTACGCCAAAATTGCAAAAAGATAGCGCAACAAAGACAGGGCTTTTTGGACAAAGCCCTGCTATAGGTCTTTTAAAATTTTCGCTAAAAAAAACGCTGAAATAGACAGCCTTTAGAAAGTGCTTTTCAAAAGCGCTGTTAAATGCCCTTAGAAAGCGCTTAATGGAAGACACCTCAGAAAGCGCTTTCCAGAAAGCGCTGCTATAGGTATTACTTTAGAAAGCGCTTTATAAAAGCGCTGTCTAAGGTTAACCTTTAGAAAGCGCTTTCAGAAAAGCTCCCTCTAAGGTCTTTAATTCTCCCCACTTTAGAAAGCGTTTTTTTAGGAAAGTGCCATCTAAGGTCATTTATTAATTAAAATATAAAACACATTTCATTTCATTTTCTGAAACTGCTTCTATTCATTTTCTTCTCTCGACCGCGCGTTTCTTTCTCCTGAAACCCTTGCTCTCTTTTTTCTCTGTTAAAACCCTTTGCCATTGTCGTCGTTCATCTGCCATTGCCGTCGTTCATTCGCGGTTGCCGTCATTCTGCTGCCGTCGTTCATTGTCGCGACTTCACTACTGCCGCCGTTCTTCATTGTCGTGACGAAGAAGAGGTACATTGTTGTTGTTGTTCTTACTTCTAACATTGTTCTTTGTTGTTGTTCTTGTCATTGTTCTTGTCATCGTTATTGTCAATCGTTTTTGCATGTTGTTGTCGTTCTGTTGCTGTTATTGTTGCTTCAGTTATTGTTGTTATTGTTGCTTCTGTTGCTGTTATTGTTGAGAATGTGAAATTAGTAAAACAACATTGTATATGGTTGAGTGCCAAAAATTGTTGGAAAATAGTGGTTATATCATGCGTAGCAGAATTTGATTTTACCATGATTTATTTGAAGCTCTGTTTATAACAATGTATTCTAAATATTCTAAGTGATATCAGGTATACATAAATAGGACACAAATTATGATAATATTTAGAATGAATAATTGCAAAAGATATCATGCAGATAAATCATAGGTTCATCCAGACAAACACTTTAATTAGAAATAGTGCTGTTAGTAGGAAACTTATTCTGTCTGCAGTTTCATTGTTCTGTCTTTTAGAGTCAGATGATGTTTTGTTGTATTTTGCGACAAGTTTGCTTTAGTTTTTACTGTTGTAAAACTTTGGTGTTGAGGCATTGCTTATTCCTTACTTATTTTAATCTATAGTATTTTTGCTTTTAAAAGAAAATAGGAAGTTATTATGTATGCCTCAAACCTAGAAAAAATAATGCAATTGGTATTACATGTTACGGTTCCTAAGTCAACATTCCACCATCCTAAAACTTGGCTTATAACAAAACACTTATTGAGTAAATCACCTTATCCTAAAACTTGGCTTATATATAATGAACAACCTTGTTTTATTCTGAAATAGGTCCAAAACACTTTAATTATGCACCCTATGAACTCCATAGCTGCTTCGGAGAATGATCATAGGATTATGGATTTTTAAATTTATCATTTAATTTTTGTTTTTTTTTTCTTACAGGTAAAATGTCTAGTAAACAGGAAGATACGCACGAGACACGTGATACACATGAAGCTCAGAATGAAGCTTCGAAAGTAGAACATGAAATAAAACGAGGAAAACCCATTATGAAGTCAATCATCCGCGCTAGAGATAAAGGGACGAAATTTGATGTACATTGGAGTGACGAGAACCAACTAGTTGAGCCTAACGGTTCAATGTTGTCTTCATACATTGGTTCACTTGTCCGTCAGCACATTCCAATCACTAGTGATAATTGGAGGAGTAAATCGTTGGATGCCGGTAAAGAAAAGATATGGACTGAGATACAGGTACTTACCAAATATGATTGATGTTATTAGATTTTTGTTGACGATTAAGTCTTTAATTTACTTATACTAACACACTTTATGTTTATATGTGTATGTTTTTTCGTTGAGGTCCTTTAATATTGAAGAAAGTCGAAAAAAGTATTGTCTTCAATTGGCCGGAAAGAGACACAGAGGGTTTAGAGCCTTATTATCAAACAAATATCTTAGGGATGAGGACAAAATTTTTGTTGAAGCAGAACTTCCACCGTTGTATGCGGATGTGATTACACCGGAAGAATGGGGCATTTTCGTAGACAAACGGAAAACCGAAGAATTCAATGTAATGTTATCTTGTCATGTTTATTGATTGTATTATATATTTGTTTCATTAGTTTGTTTTGATATGACTTAAAAAATTTTATCCAGAAATTGAGTGCCATTAATCGCGAAAGAGCATCAAAACCCGCGTATCCATACAGAAAAGGGCGTTTGGGATATGCACGGATACAACAAAAATTGGTAAGTATATATTAATGCTATGATTTTATTAATTGTATTATTGTGTTATAATTGATGAACTTATTATTTAACTAAATGTGTAGTTAGAAGAGTCTAAAAGTGAAGAATCATCACTTCTGGACCATGTTTTGTGGAAGGAAGCTCGCGTGGGTAAGGATGGAGCTGTTAGAGAAGATGTTCAGCATGTTTATGACGAATGTGTAAGTATAACATTATGTCTCAAAGTTAATCGAAATTTTATTAAAATATAATTAATTTTTAATCCCCACTAATAATTTTCGATTTGTCAATGAATTTCAAGAGAATCTATCTAAATCCTTACCCACAGCTGAGGATGATTGTAGGAGCATTCTTAGTCGAGTACTAAATGTTCCTGAGTATCCCGGTCGGGTGAGAGGTAAAGGATTTGGTGTGACTCCATCTTCCCTATATAAGCAACGAAAGAGAAAAAATCCCAGCAACCAAGAAGTCATGCAAACTTTGATGGCACTACAAGCGCAAGTCCGTGAATTGCAACATGATAAAGAGAGATATGAGGCGGAAAACCGCGGTTCCGGTATAAAAGATACTAGTGACAAAGCTAGTATCAATTCTCCAAATAAAATTCCCGAGGTAATTAGCACATATTTATTTTAATTAAATTAACACATTTATTTTAATTGACCTTTATACATATTAACAGTTACATATTTATTATTGCTTCAGGGCATTTCATCTTGCCAGCTGTATTTGTCGTTACCGACTTATCGCATGGTTGGCAAGGGAAAAGTGCATAACCTTGTGGGAGCGTTACTTCACCATCAACCACTACCTAATGGATATCTAAAAGTGTCGGTTGATATCGCTTTAGATACGGATGCGGTACTACCCGTACCTGACTCGGTTTCAGAGGTTACATTGCTGCGGGATGCAATAGGTTCGTTTGTTGCATGGTCGTTAGACCTCATTTCCATATGTGATGAGGTATATTGAAAACCATTATGAAAATCATTTTGAACCTATACGTACATTTTTTTTACATGGTGATGTTAGACTCCTACAAAACCCGCAGCTAAGAATAAAGGGGTTTTGCGGCAAAACGAGTCTGTTGAATCACACAGAGAGGTAGCTTTTAAGTGTTATTCTATTATCCGAATTCAAAAATTTCATGATTTTCTACTTTACCTAACTTATATGATTGTTAGGTTCTTGCTCATGCTTCACAACAGACCGGCATGAAAAAAGCTCCTACAAGGACCGTGCAGGAAAAAAGAGCTCGCTTTCAGTCGTGTCTAGAAACACTTATGACAATGTCAGATTTGATGGATGGTGCTATTCGTCAAATAGATATGGTCGAAGCTGTTTTTGGATTTTCGCATTCCGAGATAATCGGAAAAGAGGACATGGAGCAGATATTCAAGCATGCTGAATTAGGCATCGGTGTTATGCATTCATACATCTGGTACTCCAATCAATCTATTATTTATTTAGTTAAACAATTTATTTACACATTTCAATGAAAATAGTCTAATGTTTATTATGTTTTTATTTAAGGTGCATGTATGAAAAATTCATGCGGGGGACGGAATTGTCAAACAGATTCCCTTTCTTCTCTTGCAGCCTTGTTAATGCACTGAGAATTGGTATGAATGCAATTGAAGTAAGAGACCACTTACTTGAGCGATTTATGGCCAGCAACACAGAAAGTCTGTTTCTTTTACCGTATAATACTGGAAACGGGTAAGATTTTCATTCTAATTTCATTCTAATCTTTAATTTGTATCTTTTGCGTAGATATTATCCATCTAAACTTTTGTTATATTTTACAGTGGACACTGGTTGTTGGTTGCCATTAATCCTATAACAGAAGTGGTCTATTATCTTAATTCATTGGATACTGATTGGTCCACATATCAGAATATGAAGGAATTGGTTGACACGTAAGTGAGATTGTTCGAAATATTCGTGTGTATTTGTATATTTAATTATTTCTGTGACATTGTTCTAAGTTTACGTTTTTCTTTTATAGAGCTATACTACTATACCGTGCACAAAGAGAGACTCGAGTAGCACGGGCTAGATCAACCAATATTACATGGGTCAAAGTGGATGTATATTAATTTTCACAATATTGCTTATTAGTGATGCTACTTGATAACACAAAACATCTATATATTATTTCTTATTTGTTTGTCTATGTGTAGTGCCCTCGTCAGCGTAATGGCATAGACTGCGGGTACTTCGTTTTGAGGTTCATAAGAAAAATCCTTCAAATGGGACAATTGGAGATTCCTATTACGGTATGCATGGTTTTATAACTTAGGATTTATTTTAATATTTATCGGATATGTCATATAATTTATTATTTTTAACTAAATAATGCGTATTTTGTTTTGTTATGTAGTATTTCGATGATATGGCGTGTCCTTATTACACGAGGAAACAATTGCAAGATACTAAGGAGGAATTGTGCGAATTTTTTATTGCAAGAAGAATTATTTCTTGAATGTATAGTTTTGTGAATGTAAATTCTAGTTTATTGAAATGTAAATTCTGCATTAATGTAAATTCTAGTTTTGAAATAGAATTTGTTAATGGAAATGCGTATCCATACTGGTTTATTGAAATGTGAATTATACAGGTTTATGGAAATGTGAATTATACAGGTTGCTCCATAAAAAAAATGGTTAAAATGGGATTTTTTAAAAAAAAATCTTCAAAATTATAGGTAAACAAATGACAGCGCTTTTGAGAAAAAAGTGTTGTCTAAAGGTATATAAAAAAATCATTATACGTATACATTAGACAGCGCTTTTAAAAGCGCTGTCTAAAGTCCCCCTTTATAGAGCGCTTTTGAATAAAAAAGCGCTCACTAAAGTATATAAAAAAATTCTTTAAAATTTTAAACGTATACATTAGACAGCGCTTTTGAAAGCGCTGTTTAAAGTCCCCCTTTTAGAGAGCGTTTTTTCATAAATAAAAAAGCGCTGTCTTTACCTACGACAGCGCAGCCTTAGACAGCGCTTTTATAGGCCAAAAAAAAGCGCCCTCTTTTCCCTTGTTTAGCGTAGTGGAGATACAAAGACTCTCTTGTTGAGTCAAACATCTTTAGCCTCCATCTCGGGCTTCGTACGAGATACTAAAACACTCTCTTGTTGAGTACAAAAAACTCTCTTGTTGAGTCAACCCTTTTAGCCTCTCTCTCGGGCTTTGTACGAGACACATAAAAACTCCCTCTTGTTGGGCTGATAGCCTCCTCTTAGGCTTTGTATAAGAAAACCCAGGTTGAGTCAATCAACCTTTTAGCATCAAAGTTGTGCCTCATTCGCAGTATACAAACATCAACAACTCCTTTTTCCCTTCATCTAATTGATGTAAGCGGCAAGCATCTGGATTATTTACATCCATGCCAATGTCCCTCTTTTAGCATGAGAAATTCCTAAGGAAAGATGGCATTGCTCTACACTGAGTTAAAGTCTTCTCCTTCAGGTTAAAAACCCCTATAAAGGAAATTATGGCATTTCTAGGATCCACGTATCCCGGTTAAAGTAATTCCCCTTTATAATCAGTCACCCAACAGTTGTGACAGACAGGCCCCTTTAGAGATGACAAATTCTCTCTAAAGACAACACCTTTAGCTTCACATCTTGGGCTTTAAACAAGATACAAATAAACCCTTCAGCTTCACATCTTGGGCTTTAAACAAGATATAGATCACCTTTCGCTTCACGTCTTGGGCTTTAAACAAGACACCAAAACACCCATTTCCTCCCATAGAATAGGAGGAACTACGAATGCTCTGATTTCCCTGTTTCGGTAAACGGGGATACGTAGGCATAAGATTGAAAGGAAAATCTTAGCGAGCACACTAATCCAAAATTCAAATCCCGTACCCTCCTACCAATTGAAAAGTAACAATCCTAAATTCTCAACCAAAAGATCAACATTCAATCAAAATAACCTAAGAGAGACCCCCAATCTTTGTAGCATCTGTAAACCAACAGTTTTGACTGTTTAAACTTAGTTTGCAAGCAGGGTTAGTTGGAGACATCTATTTCCCTTCCTTCATCAGCTTCAATAGGATACAAAATGAATCGAGCTGTAGTAAAACCCAAAGAGCGACAGTGCTTCGCAACCATGTCCAAAATCGCTCGCTACAAATACAACGCTTCCAGTATTCGACTGGAAGAATTGGAATTGGTGGTTGATTTAGATGCGTGTGTTGTTTGGCGCTCAAAATGTTCTTAATCTCGCCAATGATGGTTACACGACATTGCAAAAAATGCAAGAGAAGCGCAAATAAATGTGCAACATGAAACGAGGAAGAAGGATTAAAAGGCATTGTTCTATATCCATCCGTGTGTGGATATGAAGGTGTTTGAGAAGATTCTCGTCTCAAGACGGTGAAGGAAACATCAAATATGTTTGTGTGGTGCTACGGTGGTGACGCATCAGAAAAGAAAGTAAATTTGCAGTCCCTACACAAACAATACGAGAATCTCAACATGAAAAACAATGAGAAGATGCTTGATTACATCTCGAAAGTGATTGTGGTCACGAATGAGATGAAGGCTTATAAAGAAACACTCTCTGAAGAAGTAATCATTGAAAAGTTACTAAGATCACTTACTTCTTAGTTTGATTACATAGTTTTAGTCATATAACATTTGAAAGACACTAGAACCATGAGAATTGAAGAACTTTTAAGTAATTTAAAGGCACGAGAATTGTGTGTGACTGAAAGAAACTTTGAAAGGGAAATAGAACATGCCCTAAAAGCTTATTTTGTCAAGAAGAACAAGCAGCAAGCATGGCTAAAGAACAAGAAAAATAATGGTGGTGGTGCTCAGAAGTTAGAACTCTCCAATCCATATGAGAAGAAACATAAAAATGTTCAGAAGGGAAATGAGAAGTTTGATAAGAGAAAGGTTTAGTGTTACAATTGCAACAAGTTTGGCCATTTTGTTGTTGATTGCTGGTTAAACAAGGTTAACAAGGATGAAGAAGCCAACATAGCCAGAGGAGATTCATAGGATGAACCTGTGCTATTAATAGCATCTGAGAATGCATGTGAAATAATAGTTGACTGGTGGTATATGGACATTGGATACTCAAATCACCTAACTTGAAAAAAAGGAATGACTGGTTGATTTTGACTATGGTAGAAAGACCTGGATCATAGGTGTTGATGATGAATATCTGAATGTTGAATGAATAGAAAATGTCATAGTGAAATTAAAGAATGGCAAAACTGTACTAATTAAGGATGTATGATATGTTCCTGTCATGAATAATTATCTGATGAGTGTAGGTTAGCTGCTTGAAAATGGTTTTTCAGTAACCACGAAGGGAAATCTCTTGAAGTTGTATGATTGTAATCAAAAGTTGATTATGCATACTAAACTTGGAAGAAAGATGACAATCAAGGTGAATTTTGCAACAACAGACACTCAATGCCTTAGTGTGACAAGTGTTGAAGGGGAAAGTGAGTTGTGACACAAGAGATTAGGACATCTGAAATACAAAGAATCTGGTACATGAAATTCCAAAGATTATGACACCACAGAAATCGTGATATATGCATGAGAGGCAAGCAACCAATATTTCCATTCACATTAGAAATTCCTCCAAGAGAAACTCATGATTTAGGTGTAATACCCCATATTTTTATTTTGCTCTGGATAATATTAGTTGTGATCAACTAAGTTCCGGTGTACTCTGAGAAGTTATCTGCAAAGATAATTAGAGTAACTGTTGAGCTCGGAGCAGATCCAAGTAATATTATCTGACTCTCAGGTTTTATTAATTGGAGTTGTAGAGACTATTTGGACATTTAGTAGTGTTACTAATTAATGATATTTTTCTATATCATTTCATTTCCTCCTTTGCCAAACATAGTAACATTTGAGTTAGAGAGAATTTGGAGAAGGGAGAAAGAAGGAGAAGCAAAACCCTAGAAGCTCAAGATCAAGAATCATCATCTACTCTTCATCTTTTCATCTCATCTTTCTCATCTTTCTCATCATAATCAAACTCTAAGGTGGGTTCCAGATAGAGACATTTGTTATAGAAATTTCTTAAGTTTCTAGAGTTAGGTTAGATATTGAGAAATGGTTAATTTTGCTAATCAATGGAATCTAACGGATAAAATGAGATATAAATTGCATGGAATAATCAATATGTATGTAGAATCATCTGTTGAAACTTATTATTATGTTTGAACTTGTTTGGAATGAGATTGAATTGGAAAGTATCCATTTAAAACAAGCATTTTCGATTCTGCGCCCAGAGTAACCGGTTACCTATATTGAGTAACCGGTTACCTAAAAGTGTCTCTAACTCTCATTTTGGCTCTGTTTCGAAGTAACCGGTTACCCTATATTGAGTAACCGGTTACCACTATTGATTTTTCCAAAAATGTTTCAAAAATTCATATCTTTCGACTCGGGTGTCCGATTTAGATGTTCTTTATATTGATGGAAAGCTATGAAAGTATTCTATGCTACAGAAAGTGAAATTCTTAATAACAACGTGAGATTTATTAATTTAAGGTAATTAATTGGAAATATTATCTTTAGGTGGGATGCTATTTCATATGTTTTACTCATGTTATTGTATTATATCATCCATACACTTTGTTGCTAATTGAAAAAGGGTGAATACATACTTAAAGGATAAAATAGGAAGAGTGAGAAAAAACTTACCCCAAAGTATATTAGAACCTAGTAATGGACTAGGAAATTGGTAAATAATCTAAGGTTAACGCTCGCGCATGAAAATCCGAAGCGTGTAACCAAATATCGAATGATATAGAAAGGAATAAACACTATTATGGAACATGTGTACTATGTTAAGTATTGAGAAAAGGCAAATGAGGCCTCAAGGCAAGTGCAGCCTAGAAATGTTGATTACAATCACGGTTGTATGTGAAATCACGAAATCGTAACCATTCCCCTATTATGTGTCGTCCATGAGTAACGAGCTCCTCTGGAACGAATGCACTATTACTTGGTAGGTTTGATTCCCAATGTTATAGTACGAATGGAACCTATATGGTAAAGATACTTGTGACAGTGTACGGACCGTGTGAAGTGACGACTTAAGGTGATAATGTGTCCCTTAGCTCCGAATCCATCTCGTATGCCAAGTAATTTACGAGGATCCATGACTCGCTCCGACTTTTAGACGTAAAAGAGGACGGGAAGAAGGGATGCCTTGATAAGGTTATCGATAGTGATAATTATTATTGAGTTAAAGGACTCATAACATGTTTCCATATAGTGTGAGATTGTGAGCTCAAGGTCACTTCCCTTCCCTTTGACTTGAGTTAGGATTGATAGAACCTGGTAAAGCCGAGAGGATCTATAAGATAGGGAACTCACTGAGATTTAATATCTCACACTATGTTGTTGATTATATTACAGGTACTACAAGTTCTACGAAGGGTAAGGATAAAGTCGTTTGATTTTCCTTACTTTCCTTGGCTTTTTGGGATGGCATGGCTTCTGTTTTGGAGTTTTATTTTGAGATCATTGTATTGATCTAGTTCTTAGTGTATTGGGACATCTTGTATATGTTATTGCATAGACTTTTAGTACTTTGTATTTTGGGCATGTAATGTATACAATGTATTAACTAGAAACTTACGGTATTTCAGTACCAAAACATGGATTCATGTATAATATATATGCTTTGAGGTATGTTATTATATATGGGTGTTATAGTTGGTATCATAGCAGGTCGTATCCTCGACCTAGCCATGAAATAATATAAGTATTTCTTTCTGTTTCATATGTGTTGTGTCGAGGAACATGGCTGACGGACGCAGAAGCAACCGTGGTAGACCCAGAACCACTCCTGCAGGGACGAATCCGCCGGGCGGCGAGGAGTATGTCATGTGGCCCCAGTTTTTGCAACAGATGCAGCAGCGGCAGAACCAGTTCATGCAACAGATGGTACAACAGATGAATGGGGGTTTTCATCCTCAGATGGTTGTTACAGATGCTGTAGGTGGGAGTTTTCGGGATTTTATCTGCATGAATCCTCCTAAATTTCATGGCGGATTAGATCCTGTGAAAGCTCATGAATGGGTGGCTGGTGTGGAGAGAATCTTTCTGATCGTTCAGTGTAGCGAAGAGAACAAAGTGGTGTTTGCTTCTCACTCATTGAAAGGTCCTGCTATAAGGTGGTGGGAGAGTGCTTTAACTTTAATGACTATCCAAGAGGTTCCTAAGGTCTGGGAGCAATTTAAGATTTCGTTTATGGAGAATTATTTCCCTAGTTCTTTGAGGACTCAAAAAGAGTTTGATTTCCAACAGTTGAGGCAAGGTACTTTGATTGTGGCTGCGTATGCTGAAAAGTTTGAGATCATGGCTGCTTACTCTAGGCAGGCCGTGTATGCTCTGGATGAAAGGTGGAAGATTGACCAATTCCTCTTTGGATTGAAAGCTGAGATTTCTCACAGCGTGTCTCAAAGGGAGTTCACTAGTTATGCTGAATTGCTAAGGCAATGTTATGTGGCTGAGAATAGTTTGAAGAAAGTTTAGACAGAAGGAGGTTCGTGTAGGACGAATCCGAATGATCGTGGGAGATCCAACCAACAGTTTAGGCCTATGAAACAAGCCTTCAAGGGGAAACAAGTTCAGCATTCTAGGGCAAGTACACCTCCTGTGTGTCGTACTTGTGGTAAGATACATTCTGGTAGATGTCGCTTCGAAGGAGTGGAGTGCCATCGGTGTCATAAAGTGGGACACATGGCGAAAGATTTTCCTCTGGGTAGGAATCAAATGCAAGAAAGGACTGTCGGCCGAGTTTATACTTTGGATACAAAGAAAGAAAATGGCGATAACTCTTTGATTGCTGGTACGTGTTTCGTTAATGGGAATCCTTGTTTTGTATTATTTGATTGTGGAGCGACACACTCTTTTGTGTCAGTGCAATGTGTGAAGCGACTTAGCTTGCAAGCTATTCCATTATCTCCACCCATGTTGGTTACTACGGCTATGGATGAGATGGTTGAAACACCTTTAATGTGTGAAAAATGTGTTTTATCTGTGGATGGGAGAGTTTTCCAGATTGATCTTATTTGTTTGCCGCTTAAGAAAGTAGATGTTGTTTTGGGAATGGATTGGCTTTCTGCTAATTCGGTATTTATTGGTTGTGAAGAAAAGCTAATCATCATTCCATCTATTGAAGCTACTCCAAAGGATGTGCTAACAGCTATTTAGAAGGTACGGTTGGAATGATAAATTTCTTATTTGAGAAGGAAAAAAATGTCTTTTTGGTCCTCACTAAGGAGGAGAGTAGCGACCTTCAAGTTTTGGATATTCCTGTAGTTTCTGAGTTTTTTGAAGTTTTCCCCGAGGATATCACTCCTCTTCCTCCAGAAAGGGAAGTGGAATTCTCTATTGACCTGATACCGGGAACGGCTCCTATATTCGTTTCTCCGTATCGGATGACACCACTTGAGTTAAGAAAATTAAAGGATCAATTGGAAGTGTTCTGGACTGGAAGGGCACTTGGCCCATAGTAGGGCAAGACCCAACCCAGTCCAGCTTTTGGCAAGGTCCAATAGATAGAAACTAGTCGTTGGGCAGAAACTAGTCGTTGGGCATAACTAGCCTTTGGGCAGAATTCACTTATGCATCCAGAATGGCCCAATAGCCTAGATCCATCCAGTTGAGGACAAAGGGAACCAGTTTTCCCTCTGCCCCTCTACCGAGGAGAGAGGGCCAGCCGGTCATCTCTACCCATCCATCACATTCTTGCCCGTCACGTACAGGGCAGACATCCAGGGATGGCCAGAGTGCTCTTGCCCAGAATCATCTCCTGCCCCTCTGCCGAGGAGGCTGCCCAGAATTCAACCAGTAGTCTCGAGCCAGCCAGTTGAGGACAAAGGGAACCGATTTTCCCTCTGCCCCTCCACCGAGGATGACTGGCCAACTGATCTCCAGGGACAGAAGGCCAGCTCTGCCCTTCATTCCATCTTTGCCCGTCATACATGGGACAGTCATCCAGGATCAACCAGGAATGCACCTGCTCGGAAACACTCCCCTGCTCAAAGCAACATCCTAGTTCTAAGCATGTCTGCCCCTCATCCGAGGAGAGATGGCCAGTTGACCTATAGGGGCAGCCGCCCATCTCTGCCCTCCGTCTCACCTCTGCTTGTCATGTACGGGACAATAATCCAGAACCAAGCAGGATTGCACCTGCTTGGAAACACTCCCCTGCTCAAAGCAACAAGCTAGTTCCGAGCAGGTTTGTCCATTCTAATGGTTAGTTTCTGGCAGTTGCCTATTGTTCTGGACTGGGTCGGCGCCTGCCCATCAGTTGAGCAGGCCCAACCCAATACTTTTGTGACCCAATAAGACCCAAGTCTACCCAGCGCCGAGCACACTCAAACCTCCTCGTCGAGCACATGCCGGCAGGCTATGTCGAGCAGAGGCTGTATGCGCCGAGGAGAGGCCACACCTCTCCCCGTGATCTCCATGTAGTCCTCCTCGCGAGGACACGTCACCACGTAACCTCCCACCTCCGAAAAAGTCGGTATGCCCTTCTTCCGGAGATCTCGGGACCGTTACCCCAGGGCGAAGACCACGTGCTGGTCTTCTTTACGCCACGTAAGCCCTGGTAGTCACCTGTATTGGGCCTTACAATCCAGTCCAGTGCAGAGGACCGTTGGCCCCGCGCTGGGGGCAGCCTATAAATACCCTCTCATTTGAGAGGGTTATGTTACATTACATTCTAACTCTCACTATACACTTTGTACTTGCCCTTTTCTCTGACATTTTCTTACTTGAGCGTCGGAGTGCCTTGCAGGTACACCTCCTCCTCCTCCTTTATTCCAGCATTGTAGACGAAGCTCTAGCCCACTATAAGGTTCTGATCAACCGATAAGATCAGTGGCTCCGTCTGTGGGAACTCTTGTTCTCCCCATCTTTCTTTCCCCAGAAACTAAAGATCAAAGCAGATTTCCAAGATTTCAATCATGGCCAGCCGTGACAACGCCATCGATGCTCGCAACAATGTCATCCTCCCCGTTAGCAAGATGGACAAGGATAGAGCATTTCCTCTTCTCGAGGACCACGTCCCCCTCCAAAGGGACGAAGTCGTTACATCCCTTCCTCCAAATCGCAATGATAAGGAGGACCGGCGACCAGACCACAACAAAAAAAAACAGATCCTGGTGTCGTCCAACGCCGACCCGGCCATGGCTTCCCTGGTCGAAGCTCTTAACAAGAAATGAGGAGAAGCCCGACTAACAGGGGAGGGCTCCTCGACTTCAACTAATAGCACGGAGCCTTCCGGTCCTCTGCCCCCGATTCCATACGGAGAATTCGAGGTTATCCTCCTCGGCAGTGACCCGAACAAAGCAGAGATGACCTCACCAGCCTCCCCAACGAGTAGAGTGCATAAACAAATAGTTCCCTGCGAGCACACAAGCCGAGCAAGAATATGTTCCCCGCGAACACCTTAGACGAGGAAAGTATTCTTCCTTCTGCCCCTCAACCAAGGAAGGCTGGTCAGTTGACACCAAAGATCAACAGGACCACCGCTGCCCTCCTTCACATTTCTGCCCGTCACGCATGGGCAACCATCTAGGAACGATCGAAATGCTCCTGCCCGTAACTACGCCTCTGCCCGATGCAATGACTAGTTCCTGGCAATTGAGGACAAAGGAAAGCATTTTTCCTTCTGCCCCTCAGCCGAGGAAGGCTGGTTAGCTGACACCTAGGATCAGCATGACCACCGCTGCCCTCCTTCACATCTATGCGCATTACACATGGGCAACCAAAGTCATACGACAAAACATCAAAGTCAGCAGTCTCGTCCTGAGAAGAAATCACTGATTCACGCGAGGGCAAGCTGGCCGCAAACTAGGAAGGGTCGTACGGGGTCAAATCAAAAACAGGCATCGACGCCTACTTCCTTGAACAACTGGATGGAAAACCATTTGCTCGACCATGGAATGCTGAAAAGCTCAAATAATATTACAGTTAGGACCAACAACCAGATATGACTAACTGCCGACAAACTTCCCCCATAACGAAGAAGTTGCTCGGGCACAGGAGTGTGCCCTGGTGCAAGCACAATCCTAAATTTATTCAACGAAGGCCAGTTTCTGCTCATGGAACGAACAGACTCTGTGCCCAACGGGGCAACGGGGATACCTCAATCGAGCTCCGCCGTTGTTGTACCAGCATGGCAGGACACCCAGCTCGGGATGGGAAAAGTCCAAGCCTAGTGGGATCAGGACCTCGACCGAGATCCTAGTCCGCACAGCAGAAACTACTTTCGCCTCCTCGACAAGTTCCCCAAACTGTGAGCATCAAAACAAGTCGAGTACAAAACGTCCCTTCTGCAGGGCACGTCCTCCCCTAGCCTGGTCGGCGCAAAACTTCTCTTCCGCGGGGCACGTCCTCACCAAGTCTGGTCGATGCAAAAAGTCCCTTCCGCGGGGCACATCCTCACCAATCCTAGTCGGCGCAAAACGTCCCTTCCATGGGGCACATCCTCATCAAGTATGGTCTACGCAAAACGTCCCTTCTATGGGGCGCGTCCTCATAAGCGACCAGCTGTTGACCATACTTACCATAGACAAGCGAAGAGTTTGTCCCCGAACATTTTCGTTCAAAAATAACGAGCTCAAAAAGCTTCCCCGTAGTGATACTCTTGCCCCTCGGTCAACCAACAAGACTAACTCAGGTCATTACTCTTCATCTTAGAGCAAATACTTGGGGGGCTCCTGTTCTGGACTGGACAGGCACTTGGCCCACAGTAGGGCAAAGACCCAACACAGTCCAGCTTTTGGCAAGGCCCAATAGCCAGAAACTAGCCGTTGGGCAGAAACTAGCCGTTGGGCACAACTAGCCGTTGGGCAGAATTCACTTCTGCATCCAGAACGACCCAATAGCCTAGATTCATCCAGTTGAGGACAAAGGGAACCGGTTTTCCCTCTGCCCCTCCACCGAGGAGAGAGGGCCATCCGGTCATCTCTGCCCATCCATCACATTCTTGCCCGTCACGCACAGGGCAGACATCCAGGGATGGCCAGAGTGCTCCTGCCCGGAGTCATCTCCTGCCCCTCTGCTGAAGAGGCTGCCCAGAATTCAACCAGTAGTCTCGAGCCATCCACTTGAGGATAAAGGGAACCGATTTTCCCTCTGCCCCTCCACCGAGGAAGACTGGCCAACTGATCTTCAGGGACAGAAGGCCAGCTCTGCCCTTCATTCCATCTTTTCCCGTCATACACGGGACAGTCATCCAAGACCAACCAGGAATGCACCTGCTCGGAAACACTCCCCTGCTCAAAGCAACGGGCTAGTTCTGAGCAGGTCTGCCCTCATCCGAAGAGAGATAGCAGTTGACCTCTAGGGGCAGCCGCCCATCTCTGCCCTCTGTCTCACATCTACCTATCATGCACGGGACAATCATATAGAACCAAGCAGGAATGTACCTGCCCGGAAACACTCCCCTGCTCAAAGCAACAGGCTAGTTCCGAGCAGGTCTGTCCATTCCAATGGCTAGTTTCTGGCAGTTGCCTATTATTTTGGACTGGGTCGGCGCTTACCCATCAGTCGAGGAGGCCCAACCTAATATTGTTGTGACCCAACAAGACCCAAGTCTACCCAACGCTGAGCACACTCAAACCTCCTTGTCGAGCACATGCTGGCAGGCTATGTCGAGTAGAGGTTGTATGCGCCGAGGAGAGGCCACACCTCTCCCCAAGATCTCCACGTGCTCCTCCTCGCAAGGACACGTTACCACGTAACCTCCCACCTCCGAAAGAGTCGGTCTTCCCTTCTTCCAGAGATCTCGGGACCGTTACCCCAGGACGAAGACCACGTGCTGGTCATCTTTACGCCACGTAAGCCCTGGCAGTCACATGTTTTGGGCCTTGCAATCTAGCCCAGTGCAGAGGACCGTTGGCCCCGCATTGGGGGCAGCCTATAAATACCCTCTCATTTGAGAGGGTCAGGTTACATTACATTCTAACTCTCACTCTACACTTTGTACTTGCCCTTTTCTCTGACCTTTTCTTACTTGAGCGTCGGAGTGCCTTGCAGGTACACCCCCTCCTCCTCCTCCATTCCAGCATCGTAGACGAAGTCTTTGGCCCATTTCAAGGTCTGGATCAACCGGTAAGATCAGGAAGAATTAATGGCTAAGCATTTTGTTCGACCTAGTGTTTCGCCCTGGGGAGCTCCAGTGTTATTGGTAAAGAATAAGGATAGTGGAATGCAGTTATGTATTGATTACTGGCAGTTGAATAAAGTCACCATCAAGAACACGTACCCATTACCCAGGATAGACAACCTGTTAGATCAATTGAAAGGAGCCAGTGTGTTCTCGAAGATTGATTTATGGTCGGGTTATCATCAGATCCGTGTGAAGAGTTCAGATGTATCAAAGACCGCATTTAGAACCCGTTATGGCCATTATGAATTCTTAGTAATGCCTTTCGGTGTGACGAATGCTCCGGCAGTTTTTATGGATTATATGAATCAAATATTTCAAGCTTACTTGGACCAATTTGTAGTCATCTTCATTGATGACATTCTTATTTACTCTCGTACTTCTCGAGAGCATGAAGAGCATTTAAGAATTATTTTATTGATCTTACAAGAGAGACAACTTTTTGCCAAGCTAAGCAAGTGTGAGTTTTGGATGTCAGAGGTTAGTTTACTTGGTCATGTCATATCCCAGGGAGGTGTGGCAGTTGATCCATCAAAAGTTGATGCGGTGATTAATTGGGAGAGACCGAAGAATATTTCGGAAGTTAGAAGTTTCTTGGGACTAGCAGGTTATTACATAAGGTTTATCAAGGGCTTTTCTCAAATGGCGTTACTAATGATGAAACTTACTCGAAAGAATTGTCCTTATAAGTGGGATTCGGCTTGTGAACAAAGTTTTATGAGTTTGAAAGAAAGATTGACGACTGCTCCTGTTTTGATCATTCTAGATCCTAGCAAATCCTATGAAGTATTTTGTGATGCATCAAAGATGGGAATAGGAGGTGTTTTAATGCAAGATAGTCGTGTGGTGGCTTATGCTTCTCGACAATTAAAGGTCCATGAGAAGAATTATCCAATGCATGATTTGGAGTTGTAAGCGGTTGTGTTTACATTAAAAGTGTGGCGTCATTATTTGTATGGAGTACGTTTTGAGATGTTTAGTGACCACAAGAGTTTGAAATATCTTTTTGACCAAAAAAAATTAAACATGCGTCAAATTAGATGGATGAAGTATTTGAAGGATTATGACTTGGAACTAAAGTACCATCTGCAATAAAAAGCGTGGGTGAAGGCCATGAAGGAAGAACTTTAGGCAATAAAAAAACAAGACATAAGAATTAACTGTTCTACCTAAGACTAAGAAAGCCATCAGTGTGAGATGGGTTTTCAAGATAAAGTTAAAGCCAAATGGTTCAGTTTCCAAGCATAAAGCAAGGTTAGTAGCTAGGGGATTCCTACAAAATTCTAGTTTATACTACTTTGAAGTGTTTGCGCTTGTAGTTAGACATTAAACAATAAGATTGGTTATTCCTATAGCTGCATATATAAATTAGCCTCTGATACATTTAGATGTAAAATTAGCTTTTTTAAATGCTCCTCTGTAAGAAAAAGTTTATGTGTTACAACCTCTTGGATTTGTGATAGAGAATAAAGAAGGGATAGTTTACATGTTGCATAAAGCCTTCTATGGGTTGAAACAAGCTATAAAGGCTTGGAATCTAGGAATTGATTCATATTTCAAGCATTTGGGAATAAAAAAATATGAAATGGAGTATGGTGTGTATGTGCAGCATACCTAATGGTAATGTGGTTCTGGTGTGTCTTTATGTAGATGACATACTACTGGTATGGAGTTATATTTATGAGATTAACAAGTTCAAAAAGGTGTTGATGAATGCATTTTATATGACTGACCTTGGAAACATGGTATATATTCTATGGATGGAGATTTTACACTTTGATAAGGGAATTATTATGCACCAACTAAAGTATAAGATTGAGTTTCTAAAGATATTTGATTTTATAAATTGTAAGCCAGCAATCACACCTACTGAGACAAACCATTAACTAGATTATGATAATGTTGTTGAGGATATAGATGTTGCAACCTTCGAATAGTTTGTTAGTTCTCTGATATATCTGTGTAAAACTAGGTCAGACATATGTTATACAGTTGGAATGGTAAGTAGATTTATGAGTAAGACAAAGTGGTCACATTACGAAGCTGCAGCCAAGATACTAAGGTATGTAAAAGGGACACTAAGGTATGGTATTTTGTTTCCATCTGGAGTGTTATATGACTCAGAGCTGATATGCTATTCAGACTCGGACTAGTGCGGGGGCAGAGTGATAGAAGATGCACTACATGATACATGTTTATATATCTAGGATCTCCCATTTCATTGTGCTCCAAGAAACAACTAGTGGTTGCACTTTCAACTTGTGAAGAAGAGTACATAGCTGGTGCTTTGGCAACATGTCATGTTGTTTGGCTTATGAATTTTCTACAGGAAATGAAGTTCAATGTGAGCAAACCATTCAAGTTGAGGATAGGCAACAAATCAGTCATAAATTTTCCCAAGAATCAAGTGTTGCATGGAAGAAGCAAACACATTGATACTTAGTATAATTTTTTGTGGAATCAAGTTCAGAATAGAGTTCTTTAGGTTGTTCACTGCACCATTCATAAGCAAATTACAGATGTGATGACCAAGGCAATCAGAACTGAATACTTCATTAACTTGAGGGGTGAAATTGGTGTTGTTGACTTTTAATCTTGAATATGAATTAAGTGATGGTGTTAAATGTAATTCAAATTTAAGTTGTTTAGTTTCAATTTTCAATTGGTTACAAAATCTCTCTCTCTCTCTCTTTCTCTCTCTCTCTCTCTCACTCTCTCTCTCTCTCTCCAAATTTTATCTTCTTCTTGTGCATCAATGGAGTTTTATTGTTAACTTCAATAGTAATTAAGGTCATGGCATGTACTTGATGTTCAGGAAATGATATTTACAAGTTTAGAGCAGCATAAAATGATTTAGGGCAAGGCAAAAAGTAATGATTAAATGTTTTTATAAACTAAACTGAGTAATCTTTTCCCTCGGTTGATATTTTATCCGAAGGAATAAAAGACTTCAAATTTAAATAAAATAAAATAACAATAATGATAATATTATAAAATATATATATATATATATATATATATATATATATATATATATATATATATTGTTCTGGACTGGACCAATGGCTAGACATGGCCCAATCCACTTCTGCTCCCAGAACGGCCCAATTGCCTAAGTCTAACCCACAAAGGGGCAAAAGTTACCTTTCTGCCCCTCCAACTGGGCAAGGACTGCATCCTTCCTCCCCGGAAATGCTGCCCGTTACGCACGGCTTCTTCGCTCCCCGAACAGCTAAGGGTATGTGCCCGAAACTATGCTTATGCCTGACATAACGACTAGTTTTGGGCACCCTGCCCGACATAACGGCTAATTTTGGGCAGTTACCTATTCTTCGGGAAAACGGTTATTTCGCCCCGAAAATAGGACCGTGACCACGCGCTAGGGGGCTCTATATATACCCTCTCATGTGAAAGGGTCAGGTATCAAATATTCACCCTACGAACAAACTCTTTGTACTTGCCCCTTTTCTCTGACCCTTTCTTACTTGAGCGTCGGAGTGCCTTGCAGGTACACCCCCTCATCCTCTCCATACGCCCAGCATCTCAGACATACTTGGTGGCCCACTTCTACAGGATCTGATCCAGCCTTCAAGATCAGTGGCGTCGTCTGTGGGAAACATTGTTTTCCCCATCTTTCTTTCCCCGAAAACCGAAGATCAAAGCAAATTTTCAAGATCATCACCATGGCCTCTCAAGATCACGCCAAAGGTGCTCTCCAAACCGCTTTCCTCCCTGTCAACAAGACTAACGTTGACGGCCCGTCATCTCTTCTCTGAGATGCCCGTTTTCTGAGGGACGGGGCCACAGCTTCCCCTTCCCCTACCCCTGCTGATCACAACAACGATCAGCCTTCGCTGGATATCCAGCCAATTCCTGTTCCGCACAACACCGACTCGGCCGTGGCGGCCCTCCTCGAGGCAATCAACAAAACCAACACCCAGATTCTGCAGCAAAACAAAAGGATCGGGGCACTAGAAGTGTCCAACCGTCCAAGATCTCCTCCTCCGAGGAGGAACCAACGATGATCAAGAAGCCCGCAGCCCCGGCGAGATATCGACCAAAGACTGCGCCAAGAACCTGACTCTCGTGCCATCCGAAAGCGTGACCAAATTTCCCCACGTGACCAGCACTCCCCCGGTCACAAGAGGACCCGAAGAGACGAGAAGTCACCCCCGGTCAAGTTTAAAGGTCGAGCACGATCACCTTTTCCCCGAAGGAACCGCTCACCTTTTCCCCGAAGGAACCGCCGCCGCGAGAGTACCCTTCGGTCCCCGTCATTCACCAGTTCCAGCGGTGATGATGAGCCTCGCGGCCCATTGTCTTAGGAAATCTTGGCAAACCGTCTCCCTAAGGGCCTGGAGAAGCCCCCGTTACTAGGCACGTACGACGGTACGGCGGACCCCGACCAACACATCAAGAATATCGATGCACTTCTAGACTACCGCGGCATCCGGGGTGCCATCAAGTGCCGATTATTTCCGACCACGCTCCGAAAAGGGGCAATGAGATGGTACAAGCAGTTTCCCAAAGAATCCATTACCTCATGGAGACAACTGGGCAGAATGTTCTCACGGCATTTCACAGCTTCTCGCCGTCACCCCAAGACTGAGGCATCCCTTAGGGCCATAATCCAAGGAAAGGACGAACCTCTCCAAGCATACATCGAGAGGTTCAACAAAGAAGCAGTACAGGACCCTACAATGGACGAGATGAAAAAGTTTCTGCTCAAGCAAGGACTGGGCCCGGGCTCCGAGTTTTCTAAGGCCGTCGGCCTCGCACCTCCGAGGAACCTGGATGCCCTCCTCCTCAAAACCGAATCGCACATTCAGTACGAAGAGAAGGTTGCGGCCAGCAACATCTGAGCATCACGCCACCAGGAGAAAGCTCGGGCCTCCAGAGGCGAGGAAGCCTCTACCTCTCGTCGAGGCGAAAGGAGGCGTGAGGAATGTCCTCGGGACAGCAAGGGACCCGCCGGGCGATTCCACGACTATACCCCCCTGACCGTCTCCAGGGAGAAGATACTATCCAAATGTGTGAATTCGGAATTCAAGCAAGCAGGGGTCCGCTTCCCCAAATAACTGCCGGCCAAACCCAACGCCGATAAATCGAAGTACTGCCATTTCCACAAGAGTCGCTGCCACACTACTAAAGACTACATCCATCTGAAGGATGCTATCGAGATACTGATCAGGGACGACCACCTGAAATAGTTCGCGAAGAAGAAAGACACTCCTCGGCAGGATGCCCATGAGTCCAAGAAAATAGAGGAAGAGGTACCTACCTCGGAAGAGGCTAACATCCAGGTTGCTATGTCTGTATCGTGACCAGAGGACTTCTACGTCCCAGACGAGCTCAGCACCCCTGCTTATTTCGCGGCCCACAGCCCGTGGGAGAAGTTTCCCTCCGCCATGGTTATCTCTGGCAGAGCCTTCAACAAAGTCACGGTGGGCTCCGTGAAACGAAAATTCGAGCATCTGATCAACACAAGCTCCAATAAGGTGACCACGTTCGATTAGGCCCAGAAGGGCTCTATCCCCATCTCCTTCTATCAGGAAGAGCTCCTCGGGGGATCTCCAAACTCGAGCATTCCTTTGCTCATCAGAGCTCGAATGGAAAACTTCGACGTTCGCAGAATCCTCGTCAACCAGGGCAGCTCGGTCGACATTATGTACTCCCAGCTGTTTTCAACACTTTAGTTGGACGAATCGCACCTTACCCCCTACGTGGGGTCTGATTTACAGGGATTCAACAGATCAGTAACCAAGCCATGGGGATACGTCGAACTGATCTTAACCTTTGGATCAGCTGAGACGACCAGATCGGTCAAGGTACAATTTCTGGTAATCGACTGCCCGTCGCTTTACCAGTGCATATTTGGAAGACCAACTCTGGCCGAGTTGGTAGTTGTGCCTTCAACAGTCCACCTCAAGATGAAGTATTACACTTCAAAAGGGATGGTCGCCACCCTCCACAGCGACATCGAAGCTGTACGACGGTGTTTTGAAGCAGCCACAAAGGGGCTCAACGCCATTGCGTCCAAGCCAAAGGCATCGAGCAAGCCAGCATTGCCCAGCAGCTCCGAGGAAGCCAAGCCCTTGCCTCAGGTCGACTCCATTGACCTCGACAGCCGCTTCCCCGAAGAAGACCAACAGGGGGACCAAGCAGCTTCAGCCAGCTCATCTACCTCATCCAGCAGCAACTCCTATCCGATGCGGCCAATCCCGGATGGCAACTTCGAGCTCGTTGTGTTCGGCGACGACCCTCAGCGGTTAGTGAAGATTGGAACAGACCAGCCCGACATCACGAGGAAGCAGCTCAAAGCATGCCTCCGTGAGAACGCTGACCTTTTCGCCTAGAGCATCGCCGAGATGTCCGACTTGGACCCGTCTGTCACCTGCCATCAACTCACAATTGACCCGCCCGTCAAAGCAGTAGCACAACGTAGGAGAAAGCAGTCTCCGGAGAAAATAGAGGTTGTAGAAAAAGTTGTAAGGGACCTCCTCGAGGCCAAATTTATCTCAGAGGCCAAGTACACCACTTGGCTCTCCAACGTTGTAGTTGTGAAAAAATCTAATGGAAAATGGCGAATGTGCATTGACTACACCGATCTTAATAAGGCATGCCCGAAGGATGCCTATCCCCTCCCCAATATTGATAAACTTGTTGATAATTCTGCCGATTTTAAACTTTTATCGTTCATGGACGCGTACTCAGGCTATAATCAAATTCCAATGGTGATGACCGACAAAAAATACACGGCCTTCATTACCGAATCGAGCAATTATTACTACAACGTAATGCCCTTCGGCCTGAATAATGCCGGAGCAACCTATCAAAGAATGATGAACAAGGTCTTCCAGGGAGAGATAGGCGACATGCTCGAAGTCTATATGGACGACATGATCGTAAAATCCCACGAGGAAACCGATCACACTGCCCATTTAAGGAAGGTCTTCGAACAGGCCAGAAAATACAAAATGCATTTCAACCCGGAGAAGTGCACGTTCGGTGTCCGGGCAGGCAAGATCCTCGGCTTCTACTTAAAGGAACGAGGAATCGAAGCCAATCCCGATAAGTGTCGAGCATTCTTCGAATTTCCAACACCCAAGTCAAAGAAATCCATCCAGTCCCTCAACGGGATGCTCGCGTCACTATCTTGTTTCGTGGCCAAATCTGCCCAGCATGCCTTACCGTTCTTCAAACTCCTCCGCAAGGAGGCAGCGTTCGAATGGACCGAGGAATGTGACAAGGCTCTTCTCCATCTGAAACGGGCACTCTCAGAGCCACCAGTCCTCTCTCGCCCAGACAATGGCGAAACGTTGTACATGTACCTTGCCGTAGCAACCGAAGCAGTAAGCGCCGCTCTCATCTGCGTGACACCTGACGGACAGAAGCCCATATATTTCACGAGCAAAGCACTGTAAGGACCAGAGTTAAGGTACCAACAGATAGATAAAGTGGCCCTGGCCCTCATCAACGCAACCAGAAGATTAAGACACTACTTCCTAGCCCACACGATCGTGGTTCGAACAGATCAACCCATAAAGCGACTGCTGGGATGGCCAGACATGGCCGATCGAATGCTCAAATTGTAAAGACCATATAATAATACATGCATCAAATCATATATTATACATGAGTTTCACTTTTGGTACTGAAACATAATAAGTTCCTAGTTAACACATTATATACATAAATGCCTCTAATACAAAAGAACTAAAAGTCTAAGGCATTACATATACAAGATGTTCAAAAATGATGAAAACTAAGAACTAGATCAATACAATGATCTCAAAACATAAACGCCATAGCGGAAGCCATGCCATCACAAAACCACGATCCGTAAGGAAAGTCAAATAACTTGGTCCTTACCCTTCGCCAAACCTGCAGAACCTGTGATGTAAACAACAACAGTGGGGTGAGATACATCAAATCTCAGTGAGTTCCCTATCTTAAAGTCCTCTCGGCTTTACAAGGTTCTAACAAAGTCCTAACTCATGTCCAAGGGGAAAGGGGAAAGACCATGAGTACACACACACAAGTGACCGCCACGGTGAGCCTGTAAACTCACACTAGTACCGAAGTACCTCTTGAGCCTGTAAACTCAAGGATTCACAAAGTACCGAAGTACGTTCTGAGTCCGTACACTCAAGAACTCATATATCAATAACCAATACCAAGGTATCCCCTTTTCACGTACCCTTCTACGTCTAGAAGGCGATCCGAGTCATGGATCCTTGTAGCTACTTGGCATACGATTGGATTCGGGATCACCGGTCTGTACACCGTGATCCGTCACTTCTCACGGCCCGTACACCGTCACAAGTCTCTTTACCCGTAGGCTCCAACCGTACTTAACACGGGACTCAAACCTACCAAGTAGTTGTGTATAACGTTCAGAGGAGGTGCTCGAGTCTCATGAACTACACCGCACAACTGTGGTTATTGATAAACAGAAATGCACACGCCTCGGCCTTCATGCACGAGCGTTGCCACACGTGGAACAATTACACTTCCGACACAGTTTGGTAATAATCCTCACCCTGCCTAGTCCATATTTTAACATGCATATATTGTCAATAATAATTATACACAATTAACAGATAAAAGTCGATAAAACGACACAATTTCAGAAATCTCGACTTAATTAAATCGGCTGACAATCTTAAAACCAAAGTAATAAGAAAGTACATTTTATTATCTTTCCAACGATATCAAAATTGTTCCAATCTGATTTACGTACAAAAAGTTACGGCATTGTAAACAATCGATCGGAAAAATAAATCACAACAGCAGAATTCTGTAACTCTCCTGGCCGTACGCGTATTGGCATTCCCCGTACGCGTATTGCCCAAAAGCTCGCCCAGCCATACGCGTATTGCCCCAGGCGATACGCGTATTGCTCAAATGCCCGGCCATCCATACGCGTATTGCCTTTTCCGTACGCGTATTGACAAGCCCCATACGCGTATTGACATGCTCCATACGCGTATGGGCAGAAGAAAAATGCAGAAGTTCCTGCAGAATTTCTCTGCTACGGGTTGATCCAAAATCAACCCCAAAATCACATTTTGATCAATCATCAAGCAACAAAACATGTTATAATACAACAACCAGTATAGCATATAATCATACATTGAATTTCAACAGTTAGGTTTCCGATTTTGGGCCAGAATAATCGATTTTTCACAATTTCAACCTAACTCTAAACTCAACAAAACTCTACTCTAAAGAGTCTAACTAGAACCCACCTGGATTACTAGACGAGGAGGTTGATACAGAGACGAGTAACGAAGAACAGATGAATTGATGATGATTCTTGAGCTTTTGGAAATTTTCTCTCCTTTCCTTCTTCCACTTTTCCTTTCTCCTCCTTTTCCTTTGTTTTTCCTTCTTTCTATCTTTCTCTTTATCTTTGTTTGGTTTTCAAGGAAAATGAAAAGAAAATAGATAGTATAGAAACTATCATTTTTAGTAACACTACTAAATGTCCAAAATTAGCTCAAATACATCAAATTATAAAAACTCAACGTTAAATACTATTAATTTAATCGACTCTGAGTTCGTCAGTTTACTCTAATTATTTTATCAAATAATTACTCAGAGTACCCCAGAACCCAGTTGATCATAATAATATTAACCAGAGCGTTTATAAATTTACGGGGTATTACATCCTCCCCCCCTTAAATAGAAATTCGTCCTCGAATTTAGAATATTACCTGAACAGATGTGGATAAGAATCTCGCATTTCCGATTCTAGTTCCCAAGTAGCATCGCCCGGATGCGTCATATCCCATTGCACCTTAACAAGTGGAATATCTTTGTTCCTTAACACTTTTGTTTCCCTTCCCACAATAAAACTCGGTTGTGGTTCAAAAGTCAAATCCGCTTCAATTTCCACTGATTCGGGTAGAATTGGCTGAAGAGGATCAGGAATAAACTTACGGAGCTGAGATACGTGAAAAACGTCATGCATCTCGGATAGAGAGGGTGGTAAGGCTAATCGATAAGCAACTTCACCAATCCTTTCTAAAATCTGATACGGTCCCACGTATCTCGGACTTAACTTACGTGACTTAAACGGTCCTTTCAATCTCAATCTCGGAGTAACTTTCAGAAATACATGGTCACCCTCCTCAAATTCCAAAGGTCTCCTACGATTGTCCGCATAACTCTTTTGACGATCTTGTGCTTGTTTAACCTTCTCGCGGATCATTCGAATCTTTTCCGTTGTCTCTTCAATAATCTCGGGTCCCAAAATCCTATCTTCGCCAATTTCAGCCCAACACAAAGGTGTCCTACACTTTCTCCCATACAATGCTTCATACGGCGCCATACCGATGCTCGCACGGTAACTATTGTTATAGGAAAACTCAATTAACGGTAAAAGTTCTTTCCAATTCCCTCTACTCTCTAACACACAAGCTCTTAACATATCCTCCATCGTTTGTATTGTTCGTTCAGTCTGACCATCCGTTTGAGGATGATTCGACGTGCTCAAATACAAATTCGTACCCATCGCTTGTTGGAACACTTTCCAAAATCTCGAAGTAAACTTCGGATCTCTATCGGACATAATACTGGAAGGAATACCATGCAATCTCACAATCTCAGCAATAAACAACCTTGCAAGATGACTTGCCTTATAAGTAGTCTTTACGGCTAAGAAGTGTGCAGATTTCGTTAGTCGATCTACAATCACCCAAATAGAATCATACCCACCTTGGGTACGGGGTAAACCCACTGCAAAATCCATAGAAATACTATCCCACTTCCAAACTGGAATATCCAAAGGTTGTAACAACCCGCCCGGTCTTTGGTGTTCAATCTTCACCTGTTGGCACACCGCACATTCTGACACGTATCCCGCTATATCCTTTTTCATCCCAGGCCACCAATAATCCTTCTTTAAATCCTGATACATCTTTGAAGAACCAGGATGTATCGTAAAAGTACCCTTATGAGCTTCGTCTAAAATCTTCCTTCTTAATGCCTCATCCTTCGGAACACAAATCCTTTGATTAAACAGAACAATCCCATCTGTCGCTCGTGTAAAACCCGGCTGAAGTAACAATTCTTGTAACTCTTCTTCTAACAATTGTGCCTGTTGAATCTCAACTCTCAAAGTAGAATTGACATTCAAATTTCCCATAATCACACCATTCGGAGTCCACACAAACTGGAGATTAAGATCTCTAAACTTTTCCAACAATGAATACTCTAAAATCATCAATTCCGCACTATGAACCATTTTCCGACTTAAAGCATCCGCTACTTTATTCGCCTTTCCTGGATGATACTTCAATTCTAAGTCATAATCCTTTAAGTACTCCATCCACCTTCTTTGTCGCATATTCAACTCCTTTTGATCAAACAAATACTTCAAACTTTTGTGGTCACTGAACATTTCAAAGCGTACACCATATAAATAATGACGCCACACCTTCAGTGCAAACACCACTGCAGCTAGTTCCAAATCATGAGTTGGATAATTCTTCTCATGAACTTTTAACTGTCGAGAAGCATAAGCTACCACTTGACCACCTTGCATCAGAACACCCCCTAATCCCCTCTTAGAAGCATCACAGAATACTTCATAAGAGTTGTTAGGATCAGGAATAATTAATACTGGAGCACTCGTCAAACTTTCCTTCAAATGCATAAAACTTTGTTCGCAACCTGAATCCCATTCAAAAGTAACATCCTTCCGAGTAAGTTTCGTCATTGGTAAGGCCAATTGAGAAAAGCCCTTGATAAACCTTCTATAGTAACCGGCCAATCCCAAGAAACTTCTAACTTCTGAAACATTTCTCGGTCTCTCCCAACTAATCACTGCTTCTACTTTCGATGGATCCACTGCCACACCACCTCCAGATATAACATGTCCAAGAAAATTAACTTCCGACATCCAAAACTCACACTTGCTCAACTTAGCAAACAATTGCTTCTCTTGCAAGACCGATAAGACAATCCTCAGATGTTCTCCGTGCTCTTGTGGAGTACGAGAATAAATAAGAATGTCGTCAATAAAGATTACCACAAATTGGTCCAAGTAAGCCTGAAATATTCGATTCATGTAATCCATGAAAACAGCTGGAGCATTAGTCACACCGAAAGGCATCACTAAGAATTCATAATGACCGTAACGTGTCCTAAATGCAGTCTTTGGCACATCGGAACTCTTCACTCGAATCTGATGATAACCCGACCGTAAATCAATCTTTGAGAACACACAGGCTCCTTTTAATTGATCTAACAAGTTGTCTATCCTTGGTAAGGGATACTTGTTCTTAATGGTAACTTTATTCAACTTACGATAATCAATGCACAACCGCATTCCCCCATCTTTCTTCTTTACCAACAACACTGGAGCTCCCCACGGTGAAACACTAGGCCTAACGAAATGCTTAGACATCAAGTCCTCCAATTGGTCCTTTAATTCTCTTAATTCAAGCGGTGCCATCCGATACGGAGAAACGGATATAGGAGCCGTTCCCGGTATCAGGTCAATAGAGAACTCAACTTCTCTCTCCGGAGGAAGAGAAGAAACATCCTCAGGAAACACTTCAGGAAATTCACACACTATTGGAATACTCAGAACTTGCTGTTCACTACTTCCTTCCTTAGTAAGAACCATTAAAACAGATTTCTCTTTCTCAAACAAGAAATTTACCATTCCCACCGTACCTTCTAAAATCGTTGATAATACATCTTTCGGAGTAGCCTCAGCAGATGGAATAATAATTAGCTTCTCCTCACAACCGATAAAAACCGAATTAGCTGAAAGCCAGTCCATTCCCAGAACAACATCCACTTTCTTGAGCGGCAGACAAATAAGATCAATCTGGAAGACTCTTTCGTTCACCGACAACACACAATTTTCACACATCAGGGGTGTTTCAACCATTTCATCCATGGCAGTAGTAACCACCATAGGAGGAAATAAAGGAATAGTTTGCAACCCAAGTCGCTTCACGCATCTTAAAGACACAAAAGAATGTGTAGCCCCACAGTCAAATAAAACAAAACAAGGTTGACCATTAACAAAACACGTACCCGCAATCAAGGAATTATCACCCTTAGCTTTCCTTGCATCCAGAGTATATACTCGACCCGTAGTCTTCCCTTGTGCCTGATTCCTACTCTGAGGACAATCTCTCGCTACATGACCCATCTTGTTACACTGATAACACCGTATCCCATCCGAATAGCACCTACCAAAATGACTCCTCCCACAAGTGCGACATACCGGAGGCACACTAGTTCTAGAGCCATGTACTTGCTTCCCTTTGGAAGACTGTTGCCTTTGCCTAAACTGTTGATTCGACCTTCCACGGTCACCTTGAGTTACCCTGTTCGAATCCACCTCCATTTGTATCTTTTTCAAGCTATTTTCTGCCACATAACATTGTCTTAACATCTCAGCATAAGTAGCAAATTCCCGTTGAGACACGCTGTGTGAAATCTCAGCCCTTAACCCAAACAGAAACTGATCTATCTTCCACCTCTCATCAGGAGCATACATGGCCTGTCTAGAATAGTCAGCCATGATCTCAAATTGTTCCGCATAAGAAGCCACTGATAAATTTCCCTGTCTCAACTGTTGGAACTCAAACTCCTTTTGAGACCTTAAAGAACTCGGAAAATATTTCTCCATAAAGATTACCTTAAACTGTTCCCACACTTTCGGCACTTCCTGAGTTATCATCAAAGCTGAAGCGCTCTCCCACCACCTCATGGCAGGACCCTTCAACCAGTGAGAAGCAAAGACCACCTTATTCTCCTCACTGCAATGAACTATCTGAAAAATCCGTTCCATTCCTGTTATCCATTCGTGTGCCTTCACCGGATCTAGCCCTCCTTGAAACTCCGGAGGATTCATACGAACAAATTCCCTGTAGGTTCCTCCTGTAACTTCCGAAACAACCACTGGAGGATGCAGACCATCAGCCATTTGTTGCATCATTCCTTGCATGAACTGATTCTGCTGTTGCTGCATCTGCTGCATAAATTGGTACAACGGGGCATTCCCTTCATCACCCTGTGGAACTGTCCCAGCTGGAGTAGTCCTTGGTCTTCCACGGTTGTTTCTGCGTCTATCAGCCATGTTCCTGAATTCCATATCAATAGGATTAAGTTGATCAGACTCAATACCATAAATATAACAGACAAGACCCATGGCGACACGCCGCATATGAAACGGAAGGAAACACTTATTCTATTTCATGGCTAGGTCGAGGATACGACCTGCTCTGATACCAACTGTAAAGACCATATAATAATACATGCATCAAATCATATATTATACATGAGTTTCACTTTTGGTACTGAAACATAATAAGTTCCTAGTTAACACATTATATACATAAATGCCTCTAATACAAAAGAACTAAAAGTCTAAGGCATTACATATACAAGATGTTCAAAAATGATGAAAACTAAGAACTAGATCAATACAATGATCTCAAAACATAAACGCCATAGCGGAAGCCATGCCATCACAAAACCACGATCCGTAAGGAAAGTCAAATAACTTGGTCCTTACCCTTCGCCAAACCTGCAGAACCTGTGATGTAAACAACAACAGTGGGGTGAGATACATCAAATCTCAGTGAGTTCCCTATCTTAAAGTCCTCTCGGCTTTACAAGGTTCTAACAAAGTCCTAACTCATGTCCAAGGGGAAAGGGGAAAGACCATGAGTACACACACACAAGTGACCGCCACGGTGAGCCTGTAAACTCACACTAGTACTGAAGTACCTCTTGAGCCTGTAAACTCAAGGATTCACAAAGTACCGAAGTACGTTCTGAGTCCGTACACTCAAGAACTCACATATCAATAACCAATACCAAGGTATCCCCTTTTCCCGTACCCTTCTACGTCTAGAAGGCGATCCGAGTCATGGATCCTTGTAGCTACTTGGCATACGATTGGATTCGGGATCACCGGTCCGTACACCGTGATCCGTCACTTCTCACGGCCCGTACACCATCACAAGTCTCTTTACCCGTAGGCTCCAACCGTACTTAACACGGGACTCAAACCTACCAAGTAGTTGTGTATAACGTTCAGAGGAGGTGCTCGAGTCTCATGAACTACACCGCACAACTGTGGTTATTGATAAACAGAAATGCACACGCCTCGGCCTTCATGCACGAGCGTTGCCACACGTGGAACAATTACACTTCCGACACAGTTTGGTAATAATCCTCACCCTGCCTAGTCCATATTTTAACATGCATATATTGTCAATAATAATTATACACAATTAACAGATAAAAGTCGATAAAACGACACAATTTCAGAAATCCCGACTTAATTAAATCGGCTGACAATCTTAAAACCAAAGTAATAAGAAAGTACATTTTATTATCTTTCCAACGATATCAAAATTGTTCCAATCCGATTTACGTACAAAAAGTTACGGCATTGTAAACAATCGATCGGAAAAATAAATCACAACAGCAGAATTCTGTAACTCTCCTGGCCGTACGCGTATTGGCATTCCCCGTACGCGTATTGCCCAAAAGCTCGCCCAGCCATACGCGTATTGCCCCAGGCGATACGCGTATTGCTCAAATGCCCGGCCATCCATACGCGTATTGCCCTTTCCGTACGCGTATTGACAAGCCCCATACGCGTATTGACATGCTCCATACGCGTATGGGCAGAAGAAAAATGCAGAAGTTCCTGCAGAATTTCTCTGCTACGGGTTGATCCAAAATCAACCCCAAAATCACATTTTGATCAATCATCAAGCAACAAAACATGTTATAATACAACAACCAGTATAGTATATAATCATACATTGAATTTCAACAGTTAGGTTTCCGATTTTGGGCCAGAATAATCGATTTTTCACAATTTCAACCTAACTCTAAACTCAACAAAACTCTACTCTAAAGAGTCTAACTAGAACCCACCTGGATTACTAGACGAGGAGGTTGATACAGAGACGAGTAACGAAGAACAGATGAATTGATGATGATTCTTGAGCTTTTGGAAATTTTCTCTCCTTTCCTTCTTCCACTTTTCCTTTCTCCTCCTTTTCCTTTGTTTTTCCTTCTTTCTATCTTTCTCTTTAGCTTTGTTTGGTTTTCAAGGAAAATGAAAAGAAAATAGATAGTATAGAAACTATCATTTTTAGTAACACTACTAAATGTCCAAAATTAGCTCAAATACATCAAATTATAAAAACTCAACGTTAAATACTATTAATTTAATCGACTCTGAGTTCGTCAGTTTACTCTAATTATTTTATCAAATAATTACTCAGAGTACCCCAGAACCCAGTTGATCATAATAATATTAACCAGAGCGTTTATAAATTTACGGGGTATTACACAAATGGTCGCTCAAACTATCTGAATTTGACATCCAATATGAAGGTAGGAAAGCCCTCAAGGCCCAGGCTCTGGCCGACTTCGTCGCAGAAATGACGTTCGCAGACTCCCCGGCGAGCCAAGCGCGCAAAAGGACCATTTTTGTGGACGGTGCCTCCAGCTCGGCAGGAAGCGGTGCGGGCATCATACTGGAAAGCAATGAAGGAATCATCGTTGAAGTGTCACTCACCCTGTCCTTCCCCACCTCTAACAACCAGGATGAGTACGAAGCCTTCCTCGCTAGATTACGTCTAGCCGAGGATCTAGGATCAGAGGAAGTCGTCATTTGTACAGACTTACAACTCGTGGCCCTTCAGGTCCGAGGAGAATATCAAGCCAAAAATGACAACCTGGCCGAATACTTAGCCCTGGTCAAAAGGGAAATGGCAAAGTTCACAACGGTAGAAGTGAAACATGTTCCCCGCGAACATAACGTCCGAGCAGATGTTCTATCCAAACTGGCCAGCACGAAGAAGAAAGGCAGAAACAAGTCCGTCATACAGGAAGTTCTACCTCGACCCAGCATCGAGAAGGATTCCCCGAACCTCGACGTACACGTAATTGGCGACAACAATTATTGGATGACCCCCGTTTACAACTACCTCGCCAAGGACGAACTCTCGTCCGACCCCAAGGAGGCCAGTGTGGTTAGGAGAAGAGCCTGCTCTTATGTCCTGGTCGAAGATAAACTCTACCGGCGAGGATTTTCCATTCCACTACTCAAATGCATCGAGGAAGAAATGGTCGCTCACATCTTGCGTGAAATCCATGAAGGTATCAACGCCCAACACCTCGGTGGAAGGTACCTTGCCCGAAAGGCCCTCCGAGCAGGATATTACTGGCCGACCATGCAGCACGACGCTAAAGAACACGTGAAGAAATGCGATAAATGCCAACGGCACGGGGACATGCACCTGGCTCCACCTAACAAGCTCAAGGCTATGTCCTCCCCGTGGCCATTTACCTGGTGGGGCCTAGACATCCTAGGACCCTTCGTGGTAGGTTCAAATCAGAACAAATACCTAATAGTGGGCGTAGATTACTTCACAAAATGGATAGAAGCGGAGGCTATGGCCAAAATAACCGCCCTCAACATACTACGTTTCTATAAACGAAACATCCTTGCGCGTTTCGGCATCCCCCAAGCGATAGTAACGGACAATTGGACACAATTCACAGACAGGAAGTTCCAAGACTTCATCGCCTAACTGGGCACAAAGCAGCACTTCGCATCCGTCGAGCACCCTCAAAAAAACGGGCAGGCTGAAGCAGCTAACTGAGTCATCCTTCGAGGCCTCAAACGAAGGCTGGAAGAAACAAAGAAGGCTTAGGTCGAGGAGCTACACAGTGTGTTATGGGCATACCGCACAACTCCACACTCTACAACCAGGGAAACACCTTTTTGTCTAGCATACGGGACTGAGGCTGTAATTCCCGTCGAAGTTCACGTACCCTCCAGGCGGACAGAGTCGCCCCTAGACGAGGAGATGAACGACGAATCATTAAGGGAGGAACTCGAACTCGTCGAAGAAATCCGAACTGGGGCAATCTTCCACGAAGCCTCATTAAAATAAAAATTTACCATTAGGCACAACGCCAAGGTGATACGATGAGAGTTCAACGTGGGAAACCTTGTTCTAAGGAGAAACCACAAAGACTCTCGCCAGGGCAAGCTAGCCGCTAACTGGGAAGGACCCTATCGTGTCCGAACAAAAACGGAAAATGGGGCCTATTACCTGGAACATCTCAACGGGGAAGAACTTGCTCGACCAGAGAACGCCGAAAAGCTAAAACAATACTATAGCTAAGGCCTTAATTCTCAGTTCACCCGTCTGAACGACGAAAGTCAGCTACCGACCATTATGCACGCCCAGGTACAAGTGTCGCATACCAACAAAGCAGAACCCCGCTTAGTAACGAGCCGAGTATCTGCTCGACAACGGTCCTCAATCGAGCATCGCCGTCGTCAAAGTACCATGACTGGCAGAACCCCAGCTCGCGATGGGACGTTCACGCCGGGAACTCATGCCTCAAACGCGACCTGAGCTCCGTATCCCCGCCAGGACATTCCCTGGCCGTTCGACCAGTACCACTCACTGCCGAACACATCTACAACGAGCAATCCCCTGAAACTTCACATAATACAAATACTCCCTAACACGGGTAGACATACATTCACAACAAGCATGAGTACAACACTTAGCAGAAAATAAAAGCAAGTAAAGCCATGCAAATAGCAAAACCGGCCACCAGGACCGGACACATAATTTAAACATGATAAACGGCCACTAGGACCATGATTGTACTGGATTACATAAACTGGGGGCCATGGCCCCCAATAGGTTACAACAAATACACAGCACGCAGGCCGAAAAAATTACAACAACAAACAGGAAAATCCTTCACTCATTCATCTGGTCGGCAGGCTCGGGCTGACGCCCCTGGTTCTTCGCGGCCTGATCCTCGGCACGCTCTGCAAGGAGAGCATCAGGCATGATGATCCGACCATCTTCAACACGCGTCAGGTAGTGGGTACCCTCGGTGGAAAACTCAAGTTTGGGGTTCACCACCTGCAGTTGAGACACGATATTCCTGAATGATTCGTCCGCAATGACGATGTTGTCGTCCTCGGCCGCCAACATACAAGCAACCAGTTCAGACCTTGTCTTCAATTCCTTCACGTCCTCGGGTTCATCCTCACCCGAAGCATTGACCGCCCTCAGCTGCTGGACCAGCTCCTCAGCCGCTATCTTCTCCGCTGCCAGCGTAGAATTCTCCTTCTTCAGCCTGGCCACCTCTTCGACAGCCGTCTTTCGGGCATCGTCAGCACTCTTCAACTCTTGCTTGAGGGACTTCACGGTAGCTCGAGCAGCCTCGAGTTCAGCCTCAGTTGCAGAGTCACCTTCAGCATATATGGCCGCCATCTCCAGAACTCTGACCAGTGAAGAGGCATCCTGGGCCACCAACGCCCTTTTGCTCGGGCGATCCATGTTTTCCAGCCGAAGAGATTCTTCCCGCGGCACGACCAAGGAGTTCCCCTAAAAAAACCACCTATCAAGTATGCAAGGAGGAAGCTCGAACTTCCCCTTCTCTGGGGCCCGGCTGAGATCCACAACGTCATTGACCCTCGGCCGCTTGGTTCGTGAGATCAAAGGAAGTGGGGATCCCTGGGGAGCAGGGGTAAGAGAAGAGGTCCCCGCAGCAGACTGAACAGGAGTGGGAGCACGCGCATTAGCAAATTGAGACTTGGGAGGAGCCATTCCGGGCTTGTTCCTCGCAAGAGCATTCTTCACCATCCTCTCATGAGCCTGAGGCATCTCACCTGCACAAACAAAATAGGAGCATGTTAGATACGAGAAAAGAAAATAGTTCGGGCAAATCAAAATAACTAAGACTGCCAAGCAGCTTCCGAGCTTCCGCAAGAGTCTTGCACTCCAGGAGTGCCTTGGTATTAATAAAGCAGTATTCAACCCTCTAGCTACCATCCTCCTCGAAGATCGGTTCACGCTTCTTTGTCCAGCATTAAGCGAGCAGGAAGGAGTTAACATACTTCACCAGCGCCTCGTACGCAATGGTATCCTGCTCGTCTAACTCATGCGGCTGAAGAACATAATCGCCAGGCTTCTTGGTGAAATGGCCAGGTCCCCAGTGAATGGGGAACTTGTACACTCTCTCCCCGATGAACTTTCCAGCCTCATCGCGCAACTCGTTTCCCTCCTCGTCAACCTCAATCTCCCAGAGATAAGTGTTGTCCTGGGCAGCTTCTGATACGGGCTCGATTATATAGTACCTCTCCTTGAACATCCGTATCGATTCAGAGAAAGGCTTGAACAGCTTGCGGGGCTGCTTCAACGAAACCCAACCGTACTTCCTCCCCGACAGCTGCCGTTGAAGGTGGAAGACTGTGAAGAACAAGGGAAAAGTAGCCCCTATCTTCAAGAAATCACAGGTCAGCTCAATCGCTCGTATAAAGGCCAACGAGTTCAGATGCAGCTGCGTAGGGTCCAACTTCAAGTGCACAAACACTGACTACTGGAAATCAGTGAACGACAATCTTAATCCCAGCTCTTTGAAGGCATATTGGTACATAGTGAAGCGATCCCCAAAATTCGTGCAGACCCGGTCATCCTCGGAGGGAAAGTGCACCTTCCACTCCCCCTCTGGCCCAACTTCTGTAAAAACATCCCCTAAGTACTTCGCGAAGGTGGACTCGTGCTCGGCTGGTTCGGCCACCTCCCACTCCTCTGCAGAGTCCCCTACGGCATTCTCTTCCATATCTTCCATTTCCTCTTCCTCCCTGGCCTCGCTGGGGATACTTGAAGTCGTCGAACTACTGCTGTCCGAGGAACTTGCTTCTTCCTCGGACGAGTCTAGGATGATTTCTCCATCTGGCCCCGTCGCCATATCGATCACCTGAAAAGCAGAGAAAAAAGTGAATTCGGCGATAGATCAAATTCACCCTTCCACCGCTGGTCAAGTGAAAGGGCGCGCAAAGGGCTGAGGACGACGTCCCCGACCTAAGCCCCAACATCGAACAAAATCACTAAGAGTCTCCCACAAGGAGATGCCCGGAGATATCCGCTTCCATACGAGGAACTTCCTCGAACCACTTCCCTGTTTCCGTTTGAAGCTTCACCGGAAACTGCAAAAGCTTCACCGCAGACTGCAAAGGCTCGCCGGAAACTTCATCGCTACTAATGAATCCAAACGATCACGGCGGTTACGCGTGCGTCATCATCACAATGACGCCGAAAACCGCCCGATTCACCAGAATATCCTAACACCTAGCGGCCTCATCGGCGGCAGGAAATGGCACAACCACCGTCCACCACCAACAATCACCGAAAATCAGTCTATTTCATCTCCTAAACCTAAACCTAACCGCATGCAAGACTACAAACAACCGTCAAATAGGTAAAAGAGCACAGAATAAGCAAACTTACTTGATTTAGAAGATGAAAATAGTTCCCCGAAAGTTGATGTGGTGGCCGAAATAACAGACGACGGTGACGGGCAAGAATTCTGAAGAAGACGAAGAGAAACAAGAGCGAAAAGTTCAAAATGAAACGGACTTCCCCCTTTAATACAGAGAGGCACGTGCAGTGGCACGCGCTTGTAGGTCATGATGGCTATTAACTAGCCATCATTGCCTAGTAACTGCTACACGGAGCTCTAGGCACGCGTGGCGCCCTAACGTTTCCAATTCTGACTAACCAAACGACGACTTCACGCTAGCTCCCCGGAGCATCAAGCTCTCCTTAAGTCATCACTCTCATGCTCGGGAGCAACGACTTAGGGGGCTCCTATTCTGGACTGGACCAATGGCTAGACATGGCTCAATCCACTTCTGCTCCTAGAACGGCCCAATTGCCTAAGTCTAATCCACAAAGGGGCAAAAGTTACCTTTCCAACCCTCTAACCGGGCAAGGACTGCATCCTTCCTCCCCGAAAATGCTACCCGTTACGTACGGCTTCTTCGCTCCCCGGACAGCTAATGGCATGTGCCCGAAACTATGCTTATGCCCGACATAACGACTAGTTTTGGGCACCCTGCCCGACATAACAGCTAGTTTTTGGCAGTTACTTATTCTTCGGGAAAACGGTTATTTCGCCCTGAAAATAGGACCGTTGGCCACGCGCTATGGGGCTCTATATATACCCTCTCATGTGAGAGGGTCAGGTATCAAATATTCACCCTACGAACTAACTCTTTGTACTTGCCCCTTTTCTCCGACCCTTTCTTACTTGAGTGTCGGAATGCCTTGCAGGTACAGCCCCTCCTCCTCTCCATACGCCCAGCATCTCAGACGTACTTGGTGACCCACTTCTACAGGATCTGATCCAGCCTTCACGATCATATTTTTATATATATATATATATATATTGCAATCAATGAGATTCAAATTTTGTCGATTAGTTACTTCCCCCCTTTGTTATAGGTATCAACTGAGGGAATAAATTATAATTTAAAAAAAAAATAAAATGTAACGCGTTTAAGGTTTTGTATCTCGATTTTTTGTTGATTGAGATGAAAATTTTCGCATAAAATATATTATTTATAGTAGAATGGATATTTTCATCAAATTAGAATAGTTACTACATAGTTATAAAAAGAGAGAATACCTACACCACAATATTCATATATATATATATATATATATATATATATATATATATATATATATATATAATGATAATTATGTTCATAACATTAATTATATAAAAAATGTTTTAAAAAAACTTATTTATCCTCTTTAAAAAAAATAGTTTGAAAAACGCCGTAGAAATTTATATAAGTTGAGTTTTAAATTTTTTTTTTGAATCTAACACCATAGTCTTCTTCTTGAAGAGGCGCCTTACCGCAAGGTTAACTACTTCAACTTGACTCGAATAGTTTCTTCAAGTTGTCAATATTCATTTCATATATTAAACTACTCAAATAGTTTCTTACAAATAATTAAAAAAAAAAAAAAATCAATATTTTTAACCATTATTATATCCAAAAAAACAAAATAACAACAGCCATGACTCGAACACAAGAACATCTGTAACATAACACACAATTTTTACCACCCGACTATTTGTTATTTTTTTAATTTTACTCCCATTGTATATTGTTATCTTATAAACTTTACATTTCAACTCCCTTATCATCCTCCCAAAAAACCCCTTATGTAACAAGAACTTCATCAATGGAGCCAAATTCCATTAATTCATCAAACACAAGACAAATTTATGAAAAAACAACAACACACAAATAAAAAACAAATTCCTTCCTCAACATCATCGATTCTTTCAGCTTTGAAATCACAAATCAAAGCAACATATAAGTATCCATTTTCCTAGCATCCACAAATTGAAAGAGCACAAAAGCATCCTATTTCTCTTAAAGATGCGTCTTTGCTTCAGAATTTTTCTACTAACAATGCTAATATTATGGGTAAGTTCCAGAATGTTTTTCTGCTAACAATACCGAAGTGTTTTTCTGGTTTATTGGTTGAATGGTCACAAGAGTGAAATTAAGTTTAGTCGATCAATTGAGGTTTTATTGAATACGACTTCTTTAACTAAGGTTTGGTTGCATTCTAATGGCTTTAATGGTCCTGGTTTTAAAGGGTTGGAAGATTTAGAGATTTTGAGTTTAAGGGATAAGCAGTTGTCCTAGTGGTAAGATGCCTCTGCAAGAGCAATTCTACGGTCTTTGGTTCAAAATTCATTGGGAGTATTTTTTTTCAATGTTATAGTGTTCAAGAAATATATATTTTACCTCTGCAATGTTAGCGAATTTTGATTTATTTGATCATAATAAAAAGAAATTTGTAATTTAAAAAAAAATATATTAAAAATAATTAAAATAAATAAATAATATGAATTTTAAAAATTGAAAGAAAAGTCATCTAAACATGTCAAACATGAATATTCCATGTCATTTTGTCAACGGAAAGACAAGAGATATGCAGTATTTACATTAGAAATTAAGAAAAAGAGTATTACATGACATAAACCGAATCTTACTAGCATTAAAGAGGGTACGTTAATTTAACCTAATTTTTTTTGTCATATATGCCATTATATATAAAATGAAGGGAATGTTAGTATTTTTAATTTATATGGTTACAATTAATCATTCAACTAAGGAATTTGAAACCAATGTGCTGGGAAATATCAATATGACAGACTACAATTTCTATTTCACATAAAGAAATTGGTGGCGTGTGCCAAGGTGTTAGCCTAGTTGAAAATACTTCATTTCACACCTATCAAAGAGTATTTAGTTAAGCCTAAATCTCTTACCTTTCTTCACCCCAGTATTGCGCAAGAGGTAGAAGCTTTCTCCAAGACATTCAGGTTTCACTAAATACTTTTTGAATGATGCAAATTGATAAGAAAGTTTCAAGGCCCAATAGAGAAAGGAAGAGCCCATCTTGGCTTAAAGATTTTTATTATTAAATAGGGTGTTCCATTAGTAATATTCCCTTTTGTTTTAATTTTTATTCTATTCGTTTGTTGGGTCAGGCCCAATTAGCAATCTCTTTTGACTATTTAAATGTAAGCTTGGAAGCTAGGGTTTCTTAATGAAAGTTCTGAATTTTATTTGTCTTGTGTTCTTTTCTTTCAATGCAACTTAGATTTAATTTTTAACCAAGCTAAACCTAACATTGGTGCTTTCATCCTTTGCTCTCATGGCTCCCCCAAAACCACCTAACCCTAAGGATATTGTAGAAGAAGTTGTCCAAACAGCTCATTTTCACCTAGATAATGCTATGGCTCAAACCCAACAACAAATGGATGAGAGGTTTGATAAAGCTACAGCAGATTTGGAACAACACATTGGCCAGATTCATACCAGATTGGACAATGAAAAACAACTTGCTGAATCAAGATTTGAATCTCTCATGTCCTACATCAACAAACTGGTGCTACAAAACGACCAACAGCCTAGGGTTATACATTCTGCAGCTTCCTCATCAGGTATCATACAAAACCCTCATATTATATCAACCACTATTACAACCCCTTCAACTCAGACCCCCACTCCCATTAATACACCTCTTAGAACCTCCAATGTTTTTTCTAACCTTCCTCCACCACCCATTTTCACAATACCATCACGCCCCACCCCTAACCAGCCCCCACCCCCTTTCCAACCATTCCATTCTGCCACAACAGCATTCCATTCAAATCAAAATTTCAACATCCCTTATTTCCAGCAAAATCTGTACTCGCAAATGACACAAATACCCCCATTACCCCCATTCAGAACCCCAAAACTTGAACTTGCCATGTTTGATGGGTCTAATCCATTATAATGGTTATTTCAAGCAGACCAATTTTTCTCATTTTATAATTTACCACCTGAAAATAGATTGGCTTTAGTTTCTTTTTACATGAAGGGTGATGCTTTAGGCTGGTTTAAGTGGATGCATCATAGCCAATTACTCCAAACCCCAATCAACCTTTTACACTAAACCTACCACCCAAACCCCACCCAATGGGCCTGCGTCGCAAGGGACACAACAACCCAAACCTCAAAACACACTTATATTTTCAAAACTGCCTATCAAACGCCTTTCCCAAGCCCAATTACAAGAGAGAAGGGCCCAAGGTTTATGTTTTAATTGTGATGAGAAATTTATCCCTGGCCACAAATGCTCTTCTGGCAGATTTTTACTTCTAATGGTTGAGGAGGAATCCACCAACGAATCAATAGAGGTTGAGGACAACACAGATTCTGAAGTTCTACAATCTAGTGACGATACCTACTTTCAATTATCCACTCAAGCTTTAACTGGTCAATTCTCACCACAAACCCTCAAATTCAAAGGACTCATTGGTGGCCTACCGGTTATGGTCTTGGTTGACACGGGTAGCACACATAACATAATGCAACCCCGCATTGCACACCATCTAAATCTTACAGCCACCCAAATTCCTCAATTTTCAGTTATGGTTGGAAATGGTTCTCACTTACAATGTGAAGGTATATGCCAAAATGTTCAAATTGTACTCCAAGACAAATCCTTTCATCTCTCATTCTACTTACTACCCATTGAAGGGGCCGATGTCGTCCTTGGCATGGCATGGTTGCGCACACTAGGTCCTATACAAGCTGACTTTTCAATCCCATCTATCACTTTTTCTCATAAAGACACCCAATGACCTTAAAAGGAGACCCTACCACTCACCCAATTCATACTACCTTCCACCAACTCAAACATATGATTCACACCAATTTCATCTCATCCTTCCACTTGATGCTTTTTGAACCAGCCAAACAACCAAACACCTTGCAATTAGAGAACTTTCCACCCCACCTTGACCTTCAACTTTCAAACCTCTTGCACCAATACCAAACTATTTTCCAACCCCAACAGGGTCTTCCGCCACCTAGACACCACAACCACCACATAAATCTTTCACCAAACACCCCCCCCCATCAATGTTAAACCTTACCGATACCCTCATTCCCAGAAAGATGCCATGACAACTATTATTAGGGATATGTTACAAACTGGCACAATTGTCCCTAGTACTAGCCCCTTCTCCTCCCCGGTTCTTTTGGTTAAAAAGAAGGATGGCACTTGGCGGTTTTGTGTTGGCTACCGCGCCTTGAATGCTGTGACCATCAAAGACAGATTCCCTATACCCACCATAGATGAACTACTGGATGAACTAGGTTCAGCCAAAGTCTTTACCAAGTTAGATTTACGCTCTGGTTATCACCAAATCCGAGTTGCATCGGAAGATACACACAAGACAGCATTTAGAACTTTCGATGGACATTACGAGTTTCTCGTGATGCCTTTTGGGTTAACTAATGCCCCCTCTACGTTCCAGTCGGCAATGAATGATCTTTTGCGGCCTTACTTGCGCAAATTCGTTCTTGTTTTTTTTGATGACATCCTTATTTACAGTTCCAATTTTAATGACCACCTTACTCATTTAAAGATTGTTTTTGAATTATTACAGTCTCATGTTTATGTTGTGAAATTGTCAAAGTGTGTTTTTGCAGTTGACAGAGTTCATTATTTAGGTCACGTTATTTGTATGGGTACGGTTGTGCCTGATCAAGAGAAGGTTAAGGCAGTGTTGGACTGGCCTCAACCACGTAATCTCACTGCTCTCCGCGGTTTTCTGGGACTCACTGGTTTTTACCGTCGTTTTGTTCGACAGTACGCCTCTCTCGCCGCTCCGCTCACCGATTTATTACGTTCCACTAATTTTGTATGGGGTACAGATCAGGCCGCAACCTTTACAGAGTTACAAAGAGCAATGACCGACATGCTGGTATTAGCTTTGCCTAACTTTACAAAAAAATTCATTGTGGAAACTGATGCTTCAGGGGTAGCTATTGGCGCTGTATTGTCTCAAGATGGCCATCCCATTGCCTTCTTCAGTAAAAAGATGTGTCCTAGGATGCAAGCTGCGTCTGTCTACGTCCGCGAAATGTATGCTGTTACAGAAGCAATCAAGAAGTGGCGTCAATACTTAATAGGTCAACAGTTCCATATATACACAGATCAGAAAAGCCTTCGAAATTTGTTACTCCAGAAAATACAGACACCAGAACAGCAGAGATGGGCAGCAAAACTATAAGGGTTTAATTTCGAGATTTTTTACAAACCTGGCAAGTCTAATTTGGTCGCAGACGCCCTGAGTAGGAAATACCCGTCTGATGATTCCTTGCTATTCTCACTATCTTCACCGATCCCAGATCTCTTGTCAAGGTTACGTGAGTTTTATGCAAAAGATAGTGCAGGAAGACACTTGGTTAGCCAGACTACTCAAAACAGCAGCGAACAGAATCAATATAAGTTTTCTAATGGGTTATTGTTTTACAAAGAACGACTCTTCATACCTGACTTTCACAACTTGCGCCAAAATATTCTTCATGAGTTTCACGCGACCCCCACAGCAGGTCACTCTGGTACCAAAGCCACTCTAGCTAGAGTGTCAGCTTCCTTCTCTTGGCCTGGTATTCACAACGATGTTAAACAAAAGATTAAATATTGTGATACCTGCCAACACAACAAATATATTACTCAAAGAAAAAAAGGGTTGCTCCAACCATTACCAATTCCAACTCAAGTCTGGGACGATCTGACTATGGATTTCATCACACGTCTGCCCTCCTCTTTTGGCCACATAGTTATTTGGGTCATTTGTGATCGCCTGACGAAGTTTGTCACTTCATTGCTCTACCGTCAAAGTTCACCGCTAAGGATCTTGCCTCGCGGTTCTCTGTGGACGTTGCTCGACTTCATGGGATTCCTAAGTCCATCATTTCAGACCGTGACCCCTTGTTCTTGAGTACCTTCTGGAAAGAGTTTTTCAAAGCACAAGGCACAACATTAAAATATAGCACAGCGTACCACCCGGAAACGGATGGTCAAACGGAAGTTACCAACAGATCAGTTGAGACTTATCTCAGATGTTTCTCAAGCACCCATCCGCGCAACTGGTACAAGTTTTTACACCTCGCTGAGTTCTGGTATAATTCCTCCTTTCACACTGCCATCCAGATGACTCCTTTCAAGGCGCTTTATGGTCGGGATCCCCCGAATATTCGTGATTATACGGCTGGCTCTGTAGAGGAACCGTCCCTAGATACCTCGCTGCAAGAACGACAGAAAATCATCAGTGAGTTAAAAGAAAACTTGAGGAAGAGTCGTAAACAGATGGAAAAACAAGCTAATACAAAAAGGGTGGATTTTTCTTTCAAACCTGGTGATTTAGTCTTGTTGAAGTTACAACCTCACCGACAGCAATCTGTTCACCACCGTGCTTCTCAGAAGTTAGCACAAAGATTTTTTAGACCCTTTAAAATCATCAAGAGAGTTGGGGAAGTAGCCTATTTACTTGATCTCCCATCTTCCTCCCGAATCCACCCAGTATTTCATGTTTCTCTCTTGAGACCTTACTATGTTTTAGAAACTTCAACTCTTGGTTCTCAAACGATGGCGGAGAGGCAACATTATTTTTCAGAAGAGAACAAAGTGTTAGAGGCTAAGAATGGGAAAAATGCAAGTCAAGCCAGCGCTGGGGTTATATATGCGGAGAAAAATGAAAAGTTGGCTTCAAAAGATCATCTCCATCCGTCGGTCCTTCTCCCTCCACGTGGCCCTAATCCACCTTTCACAAAATCTACCGTGGATTCATTTCAGTTAAATGGAAAATTAATATCTGATATCAGTCAGCTTAACCACACCAAGTACATGGGGAACAGTTCTCACGTGAACCATTACAAGCCAACCGTGGTTTTGAATGATACACACGCTTCCCAAAACGCGCATGCTGCCAACCACCCCACTTTTCCTAGCCACTTGTCTGAAGCCTCCAACAGCTCTTTTTCCACGCACACGGATCGAGGCACTTTAGTCAATTCATCTGACCAGCCCATGTGCTCCCCACCTTTTCCCACGCCAACCGTTACTTCTTCCACTACCACATCATCCCACGTGACACCTTCAAACAATTTTATTCCACAGCCCACTTTTCCTCATATTTTGCCAACCGGCCCAAGTGAAGCGTCTTCCAGCCCATCTCCTTTCCTTAACCAAGCTGTCTCCAATATGAACCTTGAGGACAAGGTTCTTAATGGGCCATTGAGTATTTATAAGAAAGTTTCAACGCCCAATAGAGAAAGGAAGAGCCCATCTTGGCTTAAAGATTTTTATTATTAAATAGGGTGTTCCATTAGTAATATTCCCTTTTGTTTTAATTTTTATTCTGTTGGTTTGTTGGGTCAGGCCCAATTAGCAATCTCTTTTGACTATTTAAATGTAAGCTTGGAAGCTAGGGTTTCTTAATGAAAGTTCTGAATTTTATTTGTCTTGTGTTCTTTTCTTTCAATGCAACTTAGATTTAATTTTTAACCAAGCTAAACCTAACACAAATATTATCTATGAACACCAGTGGTTTTCATTTGAGAGGTGGTGCTTAGAGATGGAATCAACCACTCTTCTTTTGTGAAATATCTTGCTTTGAATTTGAGAATGGTTTTCGAATTCTCCATTTTAGATCTTGACAACTACCGATATTTTTCTCTATATAAAGGATTTAGTGAAACGCTGCTAGCTACAATTTAGGCTTTTTTTTCCTATATTAAGGGTTTTGTTAGTTTTTATATTCCAAAGTTTATTGTGGAATTGCTAATTTAGTGGAAATGCTGTTTAAAATCTCTTAGAAAAAATAATTGAGCGTCAAAAGTGTAATTAAATTTCAGTAATATTTATGCAAGTATAATATCTTAATTTTTTTGTACCAATTTAATGTTGATTAAACTATGGTTTTAAATTGCTTTGTAGCTGCAATATTTTCCTTGTCATATCTACTACAACTAGACAAATACTCATGTGAATAATACCCGTGTGAATCACATGGATATGTTATATGTACATTATTTTATCAAGATATTAATTATTATACATGGTCAGTGAAAAAAAAATTTACACTATCAATGAATCACAATCATTTGCTTGTATTACTTTTTAAATGACTAAAATAAAAGTCAAATATTATGAATAAATGAATGGTTATAATTAATTGACAGTATAAAAATCTTTAAATTATCAATGCAGATCAATTAAATTTTTTTAAGTATTACTAAAACATTAATAAAAACAATATTTGATTACTTTTAAAATATAATATAATATTTAAATGATATAGTTAAAATTAAATTATATTAAAAGACATGTTTTTATTGGAAAAAATTTATATTTTTAATGTACTTGAATGAAATGGTTAAGATCATCATAATTCGGTTTTGATTATGTACATTGAGTAATTATGATTATTTTAAAGTAGATGTGATTGTGGTTCAAATTGGTTTGATAAATTTAATAAATTTTTTTGATGACAAATTTGTCTCGTATTTTTTTTCTTCTAATTTTAATTATTGTCACATATTTTTTAGTAGGGGTGGCAAAGTGGACGGCCCGCCCCGTTTAGACCTACCTTATTTAAGTCTATTCAAAAACGGGGCGGAGCGGACAGACCAATTTAGGCGTCCGAGCTCAAAAGTCAAGTCTGTCCTGTTTATTAACGAGTTCGTCAATCTTTTTTTTAAGAATATGATTTACTACATAATTTATAAAATTGATAATCATTACAAAAAAGACTGACAACTTTTAACAATGTATAGTAAAACTTTTAACAAGTCTTAATGCAAATGTCATATTCTTCAACTTAAACAAACAAAGTAACTATAATACCAAAAATAAAACAAACACACTAAAACCCCAAAAATTAAAACTTTATTACCTTATTAATAAAAATCTCTTTTGTGCAAAACTTACCTTATAGCTTTAGAACCCGACTCCAATGAGAACGAGTAATAGAAAATAGAAAATAATGTATTCTCTATGTTTTACAATAAAGATTTTTCTTACTGTGAGTGAAAATAAAGAACAAAACAAAAACTAATTAGTGTCTTAAAAATGTGGTGTTTGTTGTTATGTGAAAAATGAATATTACGGTTTGAAGAAATGAGAGTTGTTTAAAAGTATGTCTACTACATACAATGTTAATATTGTTTTAATTCTAAGTAAAATAAATAATTAAAAAAAAACCTTGGGCAAAACCCGTCCCACCCGCCTCGACCCGTTTTAAAAGTGGGTTAGGCGGGACGGACCAACTTAAAACACCGAGCCGAAAATCTCGTCCTGCCCCGCCAAAAATGATGGGTTAAACGGATGGGTCCAACCCATTTTACCACCCCTATTTTTTAGATATATGTAAGAAAAATATGTGTCCCTTGTTCTTTTAAATATTTAAAATTTACAAATATATCTCATGAGTATTTATTTATAAATCAATAATAAATTTTTATCCCATTTTAAAATTAAAATAATAGTGATAAATGTTTTTTTATAAACAACAAATTCATATAAAAGACATACTAGGAAAACACCAATTCATATACAAGGATCGCATCAAGCCATCAACAAAATACAAGAAGGTACACAAAGACACAATAACTCTAAATCACAAAATATCAAGAGGAGACTTGCATCAATTATAGAAGCTAGACTTAGGCTTAATTTTAAACCTAAACCCCAACCAAGTTCAAGAAGTTTGCTTCACCCTAATTGGAATATTGTCAAGATTACTAATCTTATCATTGAAAATGATTCACTACTTCAGTTCCTTTTGATTAGGTTATTTAACATTGGTTAGTTCTTTCAACTAGAATTTAAACACGTTTACTGTATTTGCTTCTTGATTGATGTTGCTTGTGAATTATTCTTTCTTGTTTAGTTGTCATCATCAAAACCTAAAAAAAATATTTTTGGGAATAAATATTTTACAACAAGAGGATAAAAAATCAACCCACATAGACTCGAGAATAACAAAGAAGTTTCCATAAACAAGTCAGTGGTTGTTGTATCTAAATGGTTTAAGGGCTCACAACTTACTAGCATATATAAGAATTACCATACATTGATTAAAAAAACATATCTATCCAGGTTTAATGAGAACCCACCCCCACTGCTTCTAACAACCATAGAACACAAGAATCATATGAAGTTTACTCAAAACGCCCCATTAGATTAAAATTAGATAAAGTTCTTAACTAAATGGGAAAGATCAATAAAATCCATTGAAAAATAAAATTGTTAGAGCCGGTGCAATCAACACTTCCAAAGAATATGGAGAGTGCTTAGGAATCGAATATCATCGAAGGATCTTCTAGCCAAATGGAACATTTTTCCGCCAGGGACTTCGCTTGCATGTCCATTGTGCGAGAGTGTTAATGAATCTAGCTCTTACTTGTTCCTCTCTTGTAGTTACGCCAAGGAAGTGTGGAAAAGCATTATAGATTGGTCTGGATTCTGTTTTTCTTTGCAGGATTCTTGCTTATTCTCTTTTAACTCGAGCCTTGAGTTATTACAGAGGAAGATAGAGAAGGAGTTTGGCATTTGTACTTGGTCTACAACTCTCTGGTGTATTTGGGCGTGCAGAAATAATAAGGTATTTAAGAGTAATTTTTTGTCTGTGTCTGATTTAGTCTACTCAATTAAGGTTCTGTTGTGGAAAGGGGTGTTTTCTAGAAATGTCAAATCTAAGTGTAATCTTTTTGAGTGATTTTGTGCTCCTTTAGAGTGTTTGAAGCGGATGTAACATTCCCGCTATTTGTATCCGCGCTGCTGCACTTCTTGTGCGTTTAATATATTTCCTCCTTGCCTATTAAAAAAAAACACTTCCAAAGAAAATGCACTAGAGAGACTAAGATATCTCACTAAGCTTAATTGCTTAGATTGCCATAGAATTTATGGACTTAGAAACTCATTGACGTTATTCTTTTTTAGCTTACATTACACAAGCCAGGATCATTAAAAAAAACCTAGCAACATTACACCCGGCGCCTAAACATCCTACCTTATTGTGGCTAACAATCTAAGAAAAGAGATTAGTATAGTGAAAAATAAATAAATATCTAAATGTTTTTAAATTATTATAATAATATAAGTTAAATTTAAAAAATTTATGTAAAAACAATTTCGAAATGCGCCCCTCTCAAATCTATCAAATTTTTTTCAAATCTCAATCTCTTCCCTTCCAAACCAAATAATCGCATTATTTCACAAAGCTATAGGAAATTTTAAATTCAAATTTACAAGTATGTATATATTTAGAAAAATGTTATTTCTACGCCAAAACTATACACATACACCGTATTTCATTGTTCACCTATACGGTAAAATGAAATATTATAATAATACTTTTAAAAAAATTATTATTTTAATATTTTTAATTTTTAAATTAAATGATATTGACATAAAATTGTGTGATTAACCAACTTAATAACTTTATTAACTAACCTTTTCCATTTTATTAACCAACTTTGTTTGTTGCTAAAAATTATTTTTTATAAGTCAACGTTTATTAATCAATTTTATAAATTCATTAACCAATCTTTTATATTGTATTAACCAACTTCATTGACTATTAAAAATTATTCTTAATATCTGAACGCTTATTAACCAACTTCATAACTTTATTAATCATTTTTTTACATTTCATTAACCAATTTTAATTTATTACTAAAAATTATTTTTAACATCTGAATATTTATTAATCAATTTCATCACTTCATTAACCAACTTTTTACATTTTATTAACCAATTTTATTTCACTATTTTAAAGGTACTGTTCACACACTGTTCACGTATTGTTCATTCACTATTCACGCAATATTTTTGCACTATTCACGTATTATAAATATTATTTTTTATTTATTAAAAAAATAAAAAATAATGTTCACCGTATAAATACGATAAACAGTGTTTGGTGTAAGTATTTGATGTAAGAAAGGGGCGTAGGAATAACATACCTGATATGTTTATTGCATGATTTCTATTTCAGATAAAGAAATTGGTGGCGCCTTCGTATCAACATTTGTGTGTAAGGTGTTAGCTTGGTAAAAAATGCTTTATTTCACACTTATCAAAGAGTATTTAGTTAAGCCACAATCCCTTATCTTTCTTCGCCTAAGTATTGCACGAGAGGTAGAAAGCTTTCACCATGGCATTGAGGCTTAAGTAAATACTATTTGAATGGTGCAAATATTACCTATGAACACTAGTGACTTTTATTTGAGAGGTGGTGCTTACATATGGAATCAACCACTCTTCTTTTATGGAATATCTTGCTTTGAATTTGAGAATGGTTTTAGAATTCTCCATTTTAGATCTTAACAACTGCCAGTATTTTTCTCTATATAAAGGATTTTGTTAACCGCTGCTAGCTACACTTTAGGCTTTTTTTTTTCTATATTAAGGGTTTTGTTAGTTTTTATAATCCTAAGTATATTGTGGAATTGCTATTTTTGTGGATATGCTGTTTAAAATCTCTTAGAAAAAATAATTGAGCGTCAAAAGTGCAATTAAATTTCATTAATATTTATGCAAGTAAAGTATCTTAATATTTTGTACCACTTTAATGTTGATTAAACTATGGTTTTAAATTGCTTTGTAGCTGCAATATTTTTGTTGTCATATCTACTACGACTAGACAAATACCTGTGTGAATAATACCCGTGTGAATCACATTGATATGTTATACGTACATTATTTTAAGTATTACTAAAACATTGAATAAGTATTATATTTGATTATTTTTAAAATATAATATAATATTTAATTGATATAGTTGAAATTAAACTATATTAAAAGACATGTTTTTATTGGAAAAAATATATATTTTTAATGTACTTGAAATGGTTATGATTAGGATAATTCGGTTTTGATTATTTTAAAGAAAATTTGATTGTGGTTCAAACTTGGTCTGATATTATTTTTTTATAGTAATCAGGAATAAATATTTATCTTGCATTTCTTATAAATTTAGTGATGACAAATTTGTCTCATGTTTTTATTCTAATGTTAATTAATGTCACATATTTTCTAGATATATATGAAAATATGTGTCCTGTGTTTTTTTCTTAAATATTTTAAATCCATAAATATATTTTAAGATTATTTATTTATATATCAATAATAAGTATTTATCCGATTTTTTTAATAAATATAATAGTGATAAATATGTCTCTCACCTTTTTATCTATAATTATATATAGGTTCTGTTTGGTAAGACTATATAGGCTCTGTTTGGTAAGACATTTTTTGAACTTATAACAGTTATAACTTATAGTTTATAAACCCATGACAATAAAAGACTTGTTTGGTAATGGTCTTTTCATCACGAGTTTATAGTTTATTTTATTAGCTTATAGTTTATTTTTCAGACGCTATTTTAAATAGCGTTTTACCTTATGGCTTATCATTATTTCTTCCACTTTTACCTTTATTATTTTAACTAAAACCCACCATTAGCCTTTATAATTTATTATAATTTAAAATAAAATAATTATTATTAAATATCTTTTATGTCATTTTATTTTATTAACTAATTAAACCATTAATTTTACTAAACATTTCAATTAGTTTATCAGCTATAAATCATCGATCATCAGCTATAAGCTATAAGCTATCAGTCACTATCTATCAGTCATAAACTATAAATTATCAGCTAACTTATCAGTCAACCGTTATTTTTACCAAACCGAACCATAAAGAGGATACACTATTTTGAGCTGACCTATTTTTTTTTCAATATTACCTTTGATAATGGCATATTTTTCAACAATTTTTTATTCCATATTTTTATATAAAAAAAAATAGTAAGCGTAATTACAAATACAAAGAGTGTTTAGAGGTTGAGCGGTTTGAGGTTCCACAAAGTTTTTTCTAACCATATAAAATGGATATAAATGTGATGAAAGAGGGATAAGATATATCTTAAAATAATTGTGATAGATGATTGTAAGTAATATCTATGAAGAGGGCCACGTTTATAGAGCAATGGGTATGGCTTTCAGTTGTTTAATGGATTGTTGCAATAATTATGAGTCTGTCTCATTATTTTATGTTACATTTTTTAAGTAACAATGGGTAGAAATAGGTGATCTTAGCGTAAAGGAATTTGGAAACTTTGAAAGGCAAATAAAATTAAAGAAAGATTGTGACGGTTTTGCAACATTTTTTTAATAGGCAATAATATTAACGGCACAAGGGGTGCTCGAAACCCAAAACAGAACAACAAACAAGCCGGAAACTATCCGTGACTGATACACTTTAAAGTAGCAGAATACCAATCAAAAAAGGAATACTTACAAGGGGAATTACTAAAGTTTAAACATCTCCAAGAAAAATATTTTACTCGGTTAATAACATCGTCCACCGAGATCGATTCTGCAAAAATGATTATGTTCCTCCTCAGCCAAAGCATTCAAACCGTTGCTGCCCAGACAACACAACCCCTTTTTCTACTAACCAAATTGTGGAACTTAGAAGATAAAATACAAAAAGAATCGAGACAACTTTCGTCAAGCATTATTTGGATTCCCAACCACTTTCTAATTCCATCCCACACATTAGAAGCAAACTGGCACTGCATAAAAACATAAGTAATATTCTCCTCATGTCCTTCACACGATGCGCAAAGGGTAGATGCCCCCCAACCACAATATTCCTTCTTTTCAACTGGTCTTTGGTAGCAATGCGGTTTCGAAACAATCTCGAAAGAAATACCTGCAAATTCGACGGAATGAACGCTTCCCAAACACATTTGTAACCTGCCAATACTTCTTCTTCTACCTCGTAGTCTATCTTATCTTGAAACAAAAACTTGTAACAAGAGGAGACAGAAAAAATAGATGTATCGTCATGTCTCCACTCAAACCTATCTTCTGAATCTTGCTCCAGTTGAAACTTTTCCAAAATTTACAGCAATTCTTCTTTCCCAGTTTCCATGACAGTGTCTGCTTCATAATTATGAGACGCATGACACTAATCCCAAACAGACCCTCTCCAAACACCTGCCCCAGCAACAGAACATCTAACATTTGCACAATAACAAAACAGGTTAGGGAAAAACACCCTCAACGGCTCATCGAGAGCCCACGAACTGTACCAGAACGATATACTTCTGCCGTCCCCCAGCTGACACTTTATGCTATCCACAAAGTCATCAGAACTCGTAAGTTGATTAAAGATAATTGATAACAAATCGCGCCACCATATTGAATTATTCCTCTTACCACTCGATCCATCACAATTCATCACAGTACTCAAACCATTATTCGCATATCTGTGCTCTAAAATACATCTCCACAAAGCTTCTTCCTCATTCAAACATCTCCACTTCCATTTCATCAGAAGAGACCGGTTGAAATCGGTGATATCTTTCACTCCCAAACCACCTTCATCCCTCGGGGCACACACCGTTTTCCAACTAAGCCAATGCACTTTCTTACGACTCTCACACCCACCCCACAAAAAATTGCTTTGAATTCTTTGGATCTCCTTTAAAACCTTCACAGGCACCTTGTAGAAATAGAGCGTATAAATCGGTACTGCATTAAAAACAGAGTTTAACAACACTATTCTACCGCCAATGGACATGTTCTTCCTTTTCCAAACCGACAACCTCTTCCTCAATTGCTCTAAAACACCTTTCCACACCGAAGCTTTCCTCGGACTGTCACCTACTGCAATGTGGAGGTTGAATTTTGTATGGCCTTTTCTTTCCGGTTTGTTGTGTAGATAGACAAAGTGCTTATTTAATGTGTTTTTAGACTTATGTATAATATATTTATTTATCACTTATGTTTTATTCTTTCTCGGCAAATTAAGTTTCCATTTCATTTATTTTACAACAATTGGTGTAGAAGAAAAGCACTTTCAATGTCTTCTATTTATTTCCATTTCCAATGTAAATATTGAAATAAAGTAGTATGCTATTATATCATCCTCATAACACTATTGCACCTTATACTATTGATTGTGTTTACTCTAATTTCTTTCTCTCTGAGTTTGCCTCACCCTTCTCTGAGTATTTATTTATATATAGGGGTATTCGTGGTTTATGAACTGCACTGAACCAAACCACATTTATGGTTCAATTCAGTTTACAATAACCATTTCAATAAAATTGCAGTTAATTGATAAAATAGTTTTAATTCAGTTTAAAATTAGTTTAGAACCAGTGTGTTTTTATAAACTAATTTATAATCAGTTTACAATTATAAACCAGTTTTATAATTTAAACTCTTTTAAAATCAATTTTTTTAAGGTAAATTCTTATATACCCTATCATTTTAGTTGGGTATCGGAACCCAAATGATTTTGACCAATAAAATAGCTTTAATAATTTATAATAAAATAATGAATTATTATACTTTAAAAAAAAAAAAAAAGACGAATAGTATCAATTTAATACATATGTGTTTTTCCTTTTTATTTTTGAGTGTCATTTACATAAAATCAATATACAATAACCTTCCTACAAATTTAATTCTATTGATTTCAGTTTTTTAATATAGGGGAAGAATTTGAATAAAAATCATAACCTTGTAAACTTTTATGTTTGACGTGAGTTTAATGTTTAATGGCATGTTATGGTCTAATTTTTATTACAATTGTTATTCTTACATTGTTATAGATTTAATTCTGAACAAGAACAACTTGAAATTGCATAGTTGAAGATGATAATGTTCTTCAAATTAAAATAGACGAACAAAATATTAAAGAATTAGATAATCAATATTATTTTGATTCGAAACATATATAAAAAGGGAAACATGCAGAAATTTGAGCGAAACATTTATAAAAATAACATTGCATGCAAGACATTTTTTTTTCTATTTTACAGAAGGATACAATCAGTTTGTTTTTCAAAAGACTACAAGCAGTTTTTAATTAAATTGTAATACATATGTATATTTTTAATTGGATACACCTCAGTAGGTACCAGTACCCTAAACCTTTTATTATTGGGTACTAAAGTCCTCACTTTTTTTAATTTAATTAAAAAATTATAATATTTGAAAAATTTTATTAAAAAAATTTAATAAATTTTTTTATTTAAAAAAATTGATTTTTTTTTTATTTTTCTGAAAAAAAAGAAAAAATTCGGAATAAATTATTTTAATTTTTTATAAAATTTTCTAGAATTTTTTTTTTAAAAAAATTAAAAATAATTTTTTTTTAAAAATAATTTTCTGAAAAATAAAAATTTATGAATAATAAAATTATTTTTTTTTAAAAATTTTAAGAATAAAAATTTTCAAATTTAAGAAAAAAAATTTTGTTGGATTAATAATTGAAATGAGGAAAATGTTTGCTCTAGAGTTGAATTGAATAAAAATCAATTGCGCTGTAAGTTACGAGATCTCAAAGACAAATAACTTATGTCAATTACGTTTACAATTTTGGTGAGGCAAAGAGAATATAAATTTGTAAAGGCTAAGAGAATATATATTTTGGCTTGAAAGTTATCTTAATTTTAATTGAAAGTTTTATAAAAAAATGTTGAACACTTATACCATTTAGATTATTATACCATTTAAGATGGGTATAAATATTATTTTCAAATTTTTTTATTTTTCAAATGATCAATATCGCAACTGCAAAAATCAACTAGCGGAAAAAATAGAAGAGTTGTCACCGAACGTTATTTATCCCGACGAAGGGAAAGGAAACGATCGAAGAAAACCTAGAAAAAGGGAAAGACATGGTCATCGCAACCATAGTCTGGGTTCGAGAGTCGGTTACGCGAGAGGAATGTATTAGCACCCACTCGCGTCTATCGTACTCGATGGGATTCACGCTTGTTGCCTAATCAAAGGGTGTGTTATCTAAAACCTATTGTTAAACGAAAATGAAAACCTAAAGGAGACTCGATAACGTATTCCCTCGTGCAATGGGAAAGTTAGAGTCAACGTAGTTCGGAGGACTACGGGTGAATGGGGGAAGGTTGCTCACCAAGACATCGTCGTTTTGTGCCTACGTATCCTCAATCGGACGAGAGAGAGGAAGTCAGAGCAGTCGTAGTTCGGCCTAGGAGTCGGGAAAAGATCTCGATCGCACTGGGGCAAGAGAAAAGGTTTGATTAACTGATTGGTCTCGATCGTACAGGGGCGAGAGTAAAGGGAAGTTAGTTGTTAGTGTGCTCGCCAAGATATCGTCGTCTTGTGCCTACGTATCCTCACTAAGGAATGAGGAATCAGAGCATTCGTAGTTCATAGGACTACGGGGAAACGGGATCTCGATCACACTGAGGCGAGAGAAAGAGGAGAGAAGGGCGCATGGAAGGTCTAAGGGAAACTGAATCTTATATGTTATCATGCAACAATAGCCCTAAGGTCAGGATTAGGAGGGAGCTAACCTATTGTTATCATACTTGGATTGAGAGCCTAATGTCTCTCTTACCTCCAACTTAATCAGAAATTAAGTGGAGCTAGGAATCCTAAGGGATCATGTGAACAAACACAAGTAAACATTTTATTAATCAATCACAAAATAAACGATGTCGTAATCTCAACTACGAGGAAGTTGAGTGACTCTCCATCAACAAGGAAGATGCAACAGAAATGGAAAATGTCGTGATCTCAACTATGAGGAAGTTGAGTGACTCTTCGTCAACCGCAAGATGAAAACGATGTCGTGATCTCAACTATAAGGAAGTTGAGTGACTCTTTGTTCACCACAAAGTAAGACAGAAAAGGGGAGCAAACAACATTAAAGTATCAATGAATTGGCACCCAAGCCAAGTATACAACTGTCGCACCTCGAAAAAATCGCTTCATCGAAGACACGACCCTCGCGCGAAAGGCGCAGAACGGTTCGACAGAGTCGCCACCGAACTTTATTTATCCCAAAAGAGGGAAAGGAAAATATCGAGAAAAACCTTTAAAAGGGGATAAGAACATGGTCATCGCAACCACATTCTGGGTTCGGGAGTCGGTTACGTGAGGGGAAGGTACGCGCACCCCCTCACGTCCGTTGTACTCAACGGGAACCTCTTAGTTCGATTTGTGATGAACGTTATCTAAGCTTGTTTGTTTTCTTCTCAACGATAAACGCGTAACGGTAAGATGAAGGGATAGATGCTAATGGGGAAATGAGGGGTTTTTTATTAGGGTGCTCGCCAAGGATTATCGCAATCTTGTGCCTATGTATGCTCATTCGGACGAGAATGAGTAATCAGAGCAATCGTAGTTCGACTACGGGGTTTGACGGAAAAAGATGGTAGTGTGGAAACAGGGGAAAAAGAAAAAGTGTACCCGCCAAGATCATCGCAATCTTGTGCCTACGTATCTTTACTCAGACGAGAATAAAGATTCAGAGCAGTCGTAGTTCGTGGTATGCCCATGAAACAAGGGAGTTGGTTGATTTTTAAAAGAGGCGTTAATTGCTCACACACGAGTAAGAGAACTCGTACCCAAACAATTGAAGGAAGATCAAAGACTTGAACCCCCATTTTTCACCTTGAAAGAGTTTCAATAGTTGTTAGTCGTTTTGAGGTTTGATTATGAAAGTCCGCTTGATGTGGGATCAAGGGTTTATTGTATGCACTTGGTTGTTTTGAAAAGGATTTGATTTGTTAAAAGAAGAGGCGTCAATTGCTCACACACACGAGTAAGAGAACTCGCACCCAAACAATCGAAGGAAGATCAAAGACTTGAACTCCCATTTTTCACCTTAAAAGAGTTGTGATAGATGTTAGTTATTTTTGAAGTTTGATAATGAGAATTCGCTTGACGTTGGATCAAGGGTTTATTTGTATGCGAAGAAGTTAGTTTGAAAAAAGTTTGGTTAGAGGTTGATTTGAAAATGGTTCGATGACGAATCGAGTGTTTGGTTGAAAAGAGGTTTGTTTGAAAATGGCTCGACGACGAGTCGAGAATTAGTTTGAAAATGGGTTGTCTATGCTAGTCCCTAGGGGTGCTCCTAGTAAACAAACCACAATCAAAAGAAAACTAAGTGTGTATATCCGAATGGGGAGCGGGGTACATGTAAAGTACAGGAGATGACATGAAATAAAAGGTCTCATTGTAAGGTAGCCCAAGAGGAAGCCGTGTGTGTGCAAGGTGTCCTAAACTGAGCCTTGAGCAAGAGTCGAACAAAAGCTCCAAGCAAAGGATAGTAACCAACAGTCCAATAATTTATTGTTTTAGAGTTTCGATATTTATTAGTGTGTTTTGAATGGTGTATAGACAAAGAAAATGGTTAGATGAACAAGTATGAATATGATATGAACAATGATAATAAGATAATATGAACAATAATATAATCAAGATAATATGAACAAGATATAATATCGACATAAAAGTTGTCGCTCCCGAGGATTTGCATCCACGGTACAAACGCGAAAGTGGCGCGGAAAAACAGAGTCGCCAGCAATGTGTATTTATCCCAAGAGAGGGAAAGGAAACACTGCGTAAACCTGAGGGAAAGGAAAGAGCATGGTCTTGCGACCAAGAGAAACGGGTAAGGGAGTCGGTTACGCGAAGGGAAGGTGTTAGCACCCACGCGTCCATCGTACTCGATGGGATCCATGCTTGTTGTCTCGATCAAAGGGTGTCGTCGTCTGAAGCTCCATTGCTATTGGAAAGGAGAATGAATGCGAACGGAAAAGAACGAAGAAACGAAGAAGAAAAGAAAAAGAAGTGACTCGATAGGATGTCCTCGGAGTCCTAGGCCTACGTATTCCCTCGGGAACAGAAAAATCAGAGTCAACGTAGTTCGGACACGAACTAAGGGGGGAGGTTGCTCTCCAAGACATCACCGTCTTGTGCCTACGTATCCTCAATCGGACGAGAAAGAGGAAATCAGAGCAGTCGTAGTTCGACCTACGGGTCGGTGAAAAGAAGTCTCGATCACACTGGGGGGAGAAAAAGGGCTCGGTTAATAAGTCTCGATCACACGGAGGCGAGAGACAAAAAGAGGGAAATTAGTTGTTAGTGTTCTCGCCGAGATATCGCATCTCGTGCCTACGTATCCTCAATCTATCCAGAGAGAGGAAGTCAGAGCGTCCGTAGTTCGCGGAACTACGGGAAATGGGATCTCGATCACACTGAGGCGAGAGAAAAGGGGGAGACGCACGGAAGGTCTAAGGGAACTGAATCCTACAAGTTATCATACAAAATGGCCCTAAGGTCAGGATTAAGAGGGAGCTAACCTAATGTTATCATGCTTGGATTGAGAGCCTAATGTTTATCCTACTCCGAGCTTAATCAGAAATTAAGTCGGACTAGGAGCCTTAAGGGAGCATGTGAATACAGAGGTAATCAAAAGGTAAACATCAGACGACTCAATCACAAAGAGAAATCAAATAAGAAACCAGGTTAAAAGAAATTCAAGTACGAAGAGAAAATCAGGAATTAATCAGGATAGGCATCAAAATCAATATCAACAATTAATCAAAATATCCAAGTTAAAAATTAGAATTAAAACCTAAATTAATATTTTAATAACTTCCCATCTAAATCTTAACAAAATTATAATGAAAGCCTAATTCTAAAAATAAACCTAAAGAAAATCTAGTCCTAATCTAAGGTTAATTCAAGTTAAAACTCTTCTAATAATAAAAAAAAAAACTAAAATTGAAACTAAACCTAAGATTAAAGTTCTAATTAAAGTATACTTAACTAAAAAAAATTTATCCTAAATTATCTAATTAAAACAAATTAATAATAAAGAAATAAATAAATAAAAACTAAACCAAAGCTCAGGGAGGTGCAATCAGTGCTATAGGGGGTGGGAAAAGAAACCCATTCGTCTGGGCTTTTTGTCTAGGCCCAAGATCTTCTCCTTGCAGCCAGGAGGGTGTGTTGAGTAAACTGAGTGTGTGGAAAAGAAGAAACATGTGGGCTTTAAGAACCCGGCCCATAATGCAAAACAAAATGACCTAATTACTAACTTAAAACAAAATTAACCTTATTCTCTAAATCCTCTTCTTCTCCACGCCGTAAATCTCCTCTCCCATGTCTTGGAAAACCAAAGCGATGTCTGATTATGAATTATGACCTAATGATGCAAATTAAAAGGAAACATAAGCCAGTTAAGGTAGGGCAAAGAAAAGGCAAATTTTGGGGTGCTACAGCTGCTCCTATTCAATCGACTTGGACCTGAAAGGATGATAGCAACGGCTTTCAGATGTTCAAGGTAGAAGGTGATTGAATACAAAAGAACCCAAAAATTTGCAAACGGTGGGGAGAGAAATGACATGGTGATTGCCGGCCAAAGGTGGACTCATGTCCAAAGGTTAGTAGAATCAACGGACCTACAAAGATGACTCCGCTGGGAAATGGAGGTAGACCATCAACTCTGAGGTTGAGGAAAAAAAATAGCATCAGCTCTAAGAAAGAAAAGGATAACCATCAACTCTGAGGTTGAGGAAAAGGTAGACATCAACTCTGAGGTTGAGTAAAAACCCTAATTTCAACTCTGAGGTTAGAAGAAAGATATACGTCAGCTCTGAGGTTGGTAAAAAGGTAGACAACGATTTTGAGACCGAAAATAAAAACATTGACTTTAACTCTGAGGCTAGAAGCAAGGAATCGGTCAACACTGAGGTTGGAGATGAAAGGCGTCAACTCTGAGGTTGAAGAGAATATATACGACAACTCTGAGTTTGGGGGAAAATAGGTACGACAACTCTGAGGTTGGAGAAGCAGGGCGTCAACTCTGAGGTCGGGGAAAAATATGTGCGACAACTCTGAGGTTGGAGAAGAAAGGCGTCAACTCTGAGGTTGGGGAAAGAGGATTGTTCATCAACTCTGAGGTCGAGAAAAGGTATACAACAATTTTGAAGTTGGAGAAAGGCGTCAACTCTAAGGTTGGGGAAGAAAGGAGATACGACAACTCTGAGGTTGGGGACGAAAGGCTTCAACTCTGAGGTTGGAGAGAAGATATATAACAACTTTGAAGTTGGTAAAGAAAAGGATATTCAATAACTCTGAGATTGGTAAAAAGGTATACGACAACTTTGAAGTTGGAGAAAGGCGTCAACTCTAAGGTTGGGGAAGAAAGGATATTCATCAACTCTGAGATTGGTAAAAAGGTATACGACAACTTTGAAGTTGGGGAGGAATGGGTTATTCATCAACTCTGAGGTCGAGAAAAGATATGCAACAACTCTGAGGTTGGAGAAGAAAGGGTAATATTCATCAACTCTGAGGTTGAGAAAAGGTACATGACAACTTTGAAGTTGATAAAAGGGAAAGGATATTTCATTAACTCTGAGGTCAAGAAAAGAACCACGGCAACTTTGAAGTTGGTAAAGGAGGGCGTCAACTCTGAGGTTGGGGAAGAAAGAGATGTACGACAACTCTGAGGTTGGAGAAAGGCGAAAACTCTGAGATTGGACAAAATAAGCGCCAACCCTGAGGTTGGGATCACTGTTTTGATTGAGGGTTGATCTGGGCTTTCACACAAGGTACCAAATATGGCTTATGCTCCGCATGCATATGTTTGAATTTTCTTTCTATGGCGTAATGCTCTATACGAAATGGAAATGCTACGCGTTTGAGGATGCAATGCAATGATGATTACTACATGCGAGAATGAGAGGACACTCCACCATGGAATGCGTAGAATGGAACAAGCAGACTTCACCGAGGAAGGGATCACCAATATCTAATCTCCTGTAGGGAGATAACCAACTGTACCACCAATAACCACTGGTGATACAAACTCTGTAGGGGAACTGCAAGCTGAATTGCAAACTCTGTCGGGGAGATGCCAATGAAGATTGGACTTTGAACTATTGAGACTGCCAATAACCATTGGACTTTGACTTATGGGGAAATACCGAATCTGACTTTTGAGGAAGAGAATACTTTGACTTCTCACCGTCTTCAAACTGCTTGAAAGTATTCTGTCGTCTTACCCTGCTGAGAATGAGGAATCCACCATCAATGCTAGGGATAAGAAATCTTCATAAAGAACCCTTTTCGATTTAAGGGTGATTCTCTGCTTGGGGAAGAATAGCAATTCCAACACCTCGCTGGCGAAAGATACCTTCTGGCTCCTTGTTGGGGAAGAGACTTCAAAAGCCCAAACTTAGCGCTTCAAGTTTCTGTTGATCAACTACATACTGATTATCAAGAGTGAACAACGGTTCCTTTAACTCTCAACTTGCCCCAGAACATAGGGTCTACTAGAAGAAATCATCTCAAGAGGATTTTATAGAAGACTGGGCGTTCGACAATGCCCTAGGGTCTTCAAACTCTTGGAGAGATTCATCGGATCTCGACGTAACTGCCCCAGACTGTACGTTCTATGAAGGAATTCGCCTCGAGAGGATTCGTAGTGACTTGAAATACTCTGTCTCAGTGTTTTGAACCTTGAAGAGGTGCTCCTGATTAACCGTCTTCTGGAGAGGATAACTTCTCATGCTCCGGAAGTGGCCTGCCTCGATATGAGCTTTGAAGTGACTTTGCCCCTGATCTTAGAATGAATGCCCCAGAATAACTGAACTTCGGAGAGATTTCTCGACGTGACTGCCCTAGATTGGCTACATCTTAACACGACTTACTGGGGATAGCCCATGCTTCACAAAGCCTCTTGGAAATATGCCCCACAATACGACTGTCCTTCAGAATTTCCAAGCATCCCAACTTGGCAGGATTAAGCTTCTGGACTGACGTTCATTGTGTAAGCTTCCTTAATACTTAGGCACATGCATGCAAGCAGAACAAGTTTATTATGAGAATGATAATTCTAATTCAACAAACATGTTAACCTTGAAGTTTTATTGAAAATGCGTCGCCAAGCTTTATGAACGAATCACTAGCGGGGATACGACATTGATTTTTGAATGGAAAATAATACGCACATGCAATACCAACAAAAATCTTATTAGCACCACTCATGGGAGTCAGGAACGCTATCTCGTTGAAGTTCGCCTTCAGAATAAACCTTGCTTCAATTAGGACTTCTAAGGGTTGTAACGTGACCTAGTTCAGGGTTTTAGAAAAAAGGATTTATGGCTCAAAATTTGTATGTACCCACCCATTCTCCTTGATGTTCCCCAATCTTACGCTCAGTTAATTTGGCACAAGCGCTCATCTCCCAAAAGAAATTTTTTTGTGAGGATCGATGGTTAAGGAACCTACGAGGTTTTCGAAATGAAAGTCATCCCTTTTTGTCCTCAGTGTTTTACGATCACACGACTTGTTCTTTATCGAGGATTTTCTCTTGATCATTTCTTTTTTATTTTTATTTTTTATTTCCCTGATTTTGCCTGGACTGATTCTTTCTGAATTTTTCGATTTCGAAGTCCAGCGGGATGCCCTACCTTTTGCCTAAGTCGCTTGTTTTCAAGTTTCGACTTAGCGAGCTTTCTTTCTTTTTTTTCTTTCTCTTTTGATTCTTTTTTTTTGAACAAATCGTGTGACACTGGTTGTCTGACTTGTTTGAAGGGGTTGTGACTGCCTCATTACTTGGTCGATGAGGGATAACCATTGTGGTTTCACGTCCCTCGATCTCCTGGTGTGTGAGGGAAGAGAGGGAATGGATCCTCAGATGCACATTCCTTTCGAAATTTGGGCGCTCGGTCAAATTAACTGACGCCTAACCTGCCCCTGGATTAAGTGTGAGGGTTTTTTCGAATGAAAAGAAACTCCTACTTCAAGGCTCAAAGGGTTTGACAAGGGTCTATCTCCCTTATATCTCTGGTGTTTGGGAATTTGAAGCAATGCCTGTACATCATCAACAGGGTTTTATCCAAAAGCATACAACCAAAGACTTTGCGTTTTCACTTCATCATCCTCCCTCCAAGAGTTTAAGGCAAGAAAGTCGGTATTGCAGTGCATATATAAACATGATATGAGTGCATAAAAGTAAATTACTTCAAGAACAACGCATTCATTGCATTAAAACATCATTTAGAACACAAACAAGTTTTTTAGGCATACAATGCTTTAACAAGAAATGAAAAACTACAAATGAGAATGCAGTAAAGAAACCGAATATCGCCATCACTGAGGAGGCCTGATTCTGTCTGGACGTCCTTGCAAACTGAGTGCTCACTTGAGACAGGAGGCTTCAATTGATGTACATATCATCTTCGGTGAATGCAATGATCTCTGAGTCCACCAGGTCTTGCACCTTGTGCTTGAACACGTTGCAATCTTCAATGGAATGACCCGATGTGTCTGAGTGATACTCGCATCTAGCATCCAGATCATAATCAGGAGGAATGGGATCAGGGACAGGCTTGGCATCCCTTAGTTCATCCAGAGAACTCTCAAGTAGACGGGCAAGAACATCACTGTAAGGAATAGGGAGTGGATCTAACCTTCTCGCAGGCCTTCGTGATCTTTGTTGTCTCTGTTGCTGAGGAGCATAAGGTCGCTGATTCTGAACAGACCGTTGAACAACAGGAGGAATATACACAGCATTAGTTTCTCCTTCCTTTCCCTTGGAGGACCCAGCATAAGGTTTCTTTGCATCTTCAGCACCAATTCGAATCTTTCCCGTTTTGATGCCATTTTCGACTCTTTCTCCTGCCAATACAAGACCTGAAAATCCAGCTGACAAACATCCAACCAATTTCTCATAATAATGCCCCTGAAGCGTATCCATGAACATATCAACGAGCTCTCTTTCCAACATTGGAGGTTGAACTCGGGAAGCCAATTCACACCACCTCTGGGCGTACTCTCTAAAGCTTTCATTTTGTCTCTGAGAAAGACTCTGCAATTGTATCCTATTGGGCGCCATGTCCGTGTTGTATTGGTAATGCTTAATGAAAGCTTCTGCCAAATCTCTCTAGCTCTTAATATGCGTTCTCTCCAAGCTCATATACCAGTCTAAAGATGCCTCAGATAGGCTATCCTGAAAGCAATGCATCATCAACTTCTCATTCTTTGCATGAGCAGCCATTTTACTTGCGTAAGCCCTCACGTGAGTCCTTGGGCAAGTCATACCGTTGTACTTTTCAAAAGTAGGAGTCTGAAACTTGTGTGGGATAATGACGCCTGGAACCAGCCCCAGATCATCCAAGTCCATGCCTAGAGTATTTTGATCCATAACCCCCTTCAACTGCTCTTCAATCAGCCGGATCCTTTCATCATTAACAACAGGGATACCAGCATCCATGCTTCGCACAGAGAAAACATCGTCTTGCTGGTCATCATAGTGATGGCCATGAACTGCACGAATAGTGCTTCTTCCTCCTACCAAAGAAGGAATTAGCACTCCACCTTGAGCTCCATTATGAACACCACCTCCGCCAAGAGAAATAACATGACCGCCATGTAGTACACCGTTCTCGTCTACTCTTGCCACAAGAGGTTGCACCAGGGTTCTGAGCTCTTTTTGCCCTTGTGCGACCCCTTGCATCATCTCCATGAGTTGGTCAATACGTGCCTGCATGGCAGCCATTTCCGCTTGCATCTGCTCCATAATTCTTCTGAGTGGCTTAAGCAGTTAAGTCTGAAATTCTGAAGACAACCAGATCAGGACAAGAATAACCAAGCCTCGAACACCTGTTATGCAAATGATTATGCAATGCAAATGCCATGTTCGAATATTTCCAAGGAATCACCCTGCTTTGACTCAAGTTTTTTTTGTACAAACCACAAGAAAAAGATGGAAATGCTCTGCAGCGAGTCTCAAAATTAATATCCCTTGCAAATACAAGAACATGTATGCGAAAATGATGATGCAGATGCAACAGACATGGGATCAAGGCTTCCATAAAGCTCTGTACTGCTGTGTTGTTGCATGGATAAGACCCAGAATATCAGAAACCCAGAAATCCAGAATAACGGCCCATTCAAACTGCCAGAATATCAGGATGATAACAGTACACTAATGAGAAATCCAGAAAACTGGGTAGGTTGAAGGTTTCGGTTACCTGCAGACCTGCAAACACCCATCCCCTCTCACATGTGGGTTCTAGAAAACTAAGGATCCTCAATATCACGGGCTCTCAGGTCGAGAAATGATGATACGTTCACCATTTCTGGTTTGGCATCATCATCAATCGAGGAGGCCTCAATTGGTTCCCCTAAAAAAGGATATCCTATAGTAAGTTCCCAGCATTGGGTCCTCAGATCGACAAGTGTAATGGGTTTGCCATTTCTGGTCTGCCATTATCACATATCGGGAGGAGAGGTGTTGCTGAGTCCTCAGGAGACGGTCGCCAGAGTCGACAGTTTTCCAGGTTATATTCCATCATCTTCCCCAAATGAGCAGGATAGAACATTACCAAGGAAACCTCGTCTGGATGTGGAGTTTTCATGTATACTAAGTCTGGCCAAATGCCAAACAAGTCACACTACTTTCCACGCTAATCATAGGTGTATGCTCAAGCTTGGGTATTGGGCTTTTCTCTCATGAGTCCAACCCACCCTACAAACAGAAAATCCAGCAGCAGAACAGTACAACATAAAAATGAAATGCAATGCAATGCAATAAATGCGGTAAAAATAGTAAAACAGTAATACAGTAATATACAACAAATAAAGCACAACAATAAACACCCAATGAAAAAAAAACAAGCAAGCGCTAGGATTGACTAGCAAAAGGGGATGGACCAGCAAGAGGTCAACCTTTCCCCAGCAGAGTTGCCAGCTGTCGCTCCCGAGGATTTGCATCCACGGTACAAACACGAAAGTGGCGCGGAAAAACAGAGTCGCCAACAATGTGTATTTATCCCAAGAGAGGGAAAGGAAACACTGCGTAAACCTGAGGGAAAGGAAAGAGCATGGTCTTGCGACCAAGAGAAACGGGTAAGGGAGTCGGTTACGCGAAGGGAAGGTGTTAGCACCCCACGCGTCCATCGTACTCGATGGGATCCACGTTTGTTGTCTCGATCAAAGGGTGTCGTCATCTGAAGCTCCACTGCTACTGGAAAGGAGAACGAACGGGAACGGAAAAGAACGAAGAAACAAAGAAGAAAAGAAAAAGAAGTGACTCGATAGGACGTCCTCGGAGTCCTAGGCCTACGTATTCCCTCGGGAACAGGAAAATCAGAGTCAACGTAGTTCGGACACGAACTAAGGGAGGAGGTTGCTCGCCAAGACATCGCCGTCTTGTGCCTACGTATCCTCAATCGGACGAGAAAGAGGAAATCAGAGCAGTCGTAGTTCGACCTACAGGTCAGTGAAAAGAAGTCTCGATCGCACTGGGGCAAGAGAAAGGGCTCGGTTAACAAGTCTCGATCACACGGAGGCGAGAGACAAAAAGGGGGAAATTAGTTGTTAGTGTGCTCGCTGAGATATCACATCTCGTGCCTACGTATCCTCAATCTATCCAGAGAGAGGAAGTCAGAGCGTCCATAGTTCGCGGAACTATGGGAAATGGGATCTCGATCACACTGAGGCGAGAGAAAAGGGGGAGACGCACGGAAGGTCTAAGGGAACTGAATCCTACAAGTTATCATACAAAATGGCCCTAAGGTCAGGATTAAGAGGGAGCTAACCTAATGTTATCATGCTTGGATTGAGAGCCTAATGTCTATCCTACTCCGAGCTTAATCAGAAATTAAGTCGGACTAGGAGCCTTAAGGGAGCATGTGAATACAGAGGTAATCAAAAGTTAAACATCAGACGACTCAATCACAAAGAGAAATCAAATAAGAAACCAGGTTAAAAGAAATTCAAGTACAAAGAGAAAATCAGGAATTAATCAGGATAGGCATCAAAATCAATATCAACAATTAATCAAAATATCCAAGTTAAAAATTAGAATTAAAACCTAAATTAATATTTTAATAACTTCCCATCTAAATCTTAACAAAATTATAATGAAAGCCTAATTCTAAAAATAAACTTAAAGAAAATCTAGTCCTAATCTAAGGTTAATTCAAGTTAAAACTCTTCTATTAATAAATAAAAAAAACCTAAAATTAAAACTAAACCTAAGATTAAAGTTCTAATTAAAGTATACTTAACTAAAAAAAAGTTATCCTAAATTATCTAATTAAAACAAATTAATAATAAAGAAATAAATAAATAAAAACTAAACCAAAGCTCAGGGAGGTGCAGTCAGTGCTATAGGGGGTGGGAAAAGAAACCCATCCGTCTGGGCTTTCTGTCTAGGCCAAAGATCTTCTCCTTGCAGCCAGGAGGGTGTGTTGAGTAAACTGAGTGTGTGGAAAAGAAGAAACATGTGGGCTTTAAGAACCCGGCCCATAATGCAAAACAAAATGACCTAATTACTAACTTAAAACAAAATTAACCTAATTCTCTAAATCCTCTTCTTCTCCACGCCGTAAATCTCCTCTCCCATGTCTTAGAAAACCAAAGCGATGTCTGATTATGAATTATGACCTAATGATGCAAATGAAAAGGAAACATAAGCCAGTTTAGGTAGGGCAAAGAAAAGGCAAATTTTGGGGTGCTACAAAAGTAAATAAAGATAATATTGACGGAAAGTAAAGTTAGTTGTTAGTGGTTAATGGGATGAATCGGGTCCAATGTAGCGCTAAGTCATCGTAGCACGATCTATGACGAAGATCACACTATAGGAGGATGCGCACTTTGATCTTTGTGCTAAAACACGATGGAGGAATGATATTGAGGATCATTCTCCAATGGAATCGTGCCACACGAAAAGAAAAGGTGAAGATCTCGTCTTAATCACAAACTTTAGTTGGTTAATCGAAGGTAACCTATCACAATCACAAAGTATAGAAAGAGATCTCGATGATCACTCACTACAGATTTGAAATAATGAAGGTTAATCGCTTTAACTATCAACATTCGTGAATAGAAAGACTTCATCGATCGAAAATGAAAAAGAAGAAGAAAATGAGAAATGAAATGGAAATTGGCACGAGATCAAAATGGTCTCGTCTTAATCATGATTTAATCGATAAATCGATAATCAACGATTTTAGACTTTCATTGACCAAAACTGAAAAGAAAAGATAGAAATCGAAAATGAAAAGATATAATCGAAGATAAGATGGAAAAGGAAGAAAGGTCTCATCTTTACCAAAATTTTAAATCGATAAATCGATAATCTTTGGTTTTAGATTTTCATCGACCAGTAAGAAGAGAAATAAATAAATAGAATATGAAATGAAAAGGAAATCGAAATTAAAATAAAATCGGTCTCGTCTTAATCAAGATCTTAAATCGATAATTGGTAAGCTATGATTTTTGACTTTCATCGACCGATAAAAAAAAAAGAAAAATAAATAAATAGAATATGAAATGAAAAGGAAATCGAAATTAAAATAAAATCGGTCTCTTCTTAATCAAGATCTTAAATCAATAATCGATAAGCTATGATTTTTGACTTTCATCGACCGATAAAAAAAAGAAAAATAAATACGCCTCATATTAATCAAGATTTTGAATCGATTTCAATAAATCAACTAGTCAAGATGTTTGTTATATCATTGGCCCAAAATGAATGGTAAAAACAAATAAATCGAAAAGAAAATAAATAGGCCTCATATTAACCAAGATTATGGATCTATTTGAAATAAATCAACAAATCATGATGTTTTTGATATCATTGGCCCATAAACATCAAATCGGAAGTGGAAATCGAACAATGAAAGTGGATTTAATTGAGGAAACTTAAAAATAGCTAGAAAAAATAAAACATAAGAATTAATAATTTACAATTTAAAACTTAAATGTTTAGAAAACATTTTAAAGCAAATCAAAATAAAGGGGAGAGGGTATAGCGTAAAAAACAGTGAGTGTGTATGAAATAAAAAATGGATTGAAGTGGAATCATTTGGGTTTTGACCCATCATCCCCTCAGCCTCATAAAAACCTGGCGTGACAAAAAAGAAAGGGTGTGCTGAGAAAAAATGGAAACGGGCTAATGAATGAGCCCACGAACAACCAATAGTTCAGCTTTTCAAAACGTTATCAACACAGCGACATTACTTCTCGGAACCATTCGAACGGCTCAGAAAGACTTTTCTTCGTCATTGCTTCACCATCATCAACCTTCAAAAATCAAAAGAGGGTTTTAGGAAAGAACAACGCGAAATCAAAGTCTCCGACCTTTCTCCGTTTCGTTTCAAACACCACCGTCCCTGTTTCTTGTTTCAAGTTTGCTTTTGACCCTTTTCTCCGTCTTAATCTCTCTGCTCAAACGATCTCAATCTCTATTTCATTCCTCTTTCATCTCCTTCTTTCACTCTATTTCTGGTTTCAAATCTGGATTCTCTAAAAGGTTTGGGGTTTTTGATTTTGGTTGGGTTTGAAGTGGGTTGTTGATTAAAAAGTTATTGGTAGCGTTTAAGGTTGGAGAGGAATTTGCATAGTGTTTGATAGTGAATGAAAGTTCTGTTGCGGTTTGGGGAAGAAGAGGGGTGGTGATTCGGGTTTGAGGGAGGTTCGTGGTGAGGAGAGAATTTGGTGGAGTTTGAGCAGAATTGGAGTGGGGGCTAGGGCTCCCCCCATGAGGTTAAGAAAGGTTGAATTTATAGGAAGAGAGGAGGGTGTTTTCGGGAATAAATTAAGGGAATATTCTGCAGGTCATTTTTTGTGACGGTTTGTGAATTAGGTATGGTGATTCGAGGTGTACGACGCGTTATTGTTTACGGTTTGAGGTATGCTAGCTGGCATTTCTTCTTTTCGTATTGTGGCGTGATGCTTGGTTTCGAAAGCGTTGCTTATGTGGTGATTTTGTGGCTGCAACCTTGTCGTTTTGCAGAACTTTATTGCGATGGTTTTGGCTGATGCGGGGTCTATTGGTTTATGCAGGGTGGGGTCTTGGTCTTGGTGCTGTTGCGGGAAGGTTTATGTCTTGTAGGATACGATTCGCAGGTACGGTTTGTGTTTGTGTGATGGTTATGTGACAGCTTGTTGTGGCTAGCAAGTTGGATTTCGTGGCTGGTTGGTTTGCATGTAGTTGATGGCATACTTTGTAGCTTGTATCAAATGTTGGATTGTTTGATTTTGGTGTAGTGGAATTGCTGGTCATGATAGCTAGGTGTGCTTCATATTGACTGAACTTTCTCATGTGCGTGAGGTTTAGTTGTGTAGGTTGGCTTGTTGCAATTTGTTTCTATTTTCACTTGTTGTAATTTGAAATGGGCTGTCAAATGTAATGGGCTCTCAATTTTGCCATAGGCTTTTATTGTTGTGAAGTGTTTGTAACAAGTGGTATTTTTGTAAAAAATTATGGACGTGTATTGGTATGGAAAGACTAATGGACCAAAAGTGAAATTGTTTTTTTCTTTCTTCTTTTTTTTTTTAAGAATGGAGTATGATCTTAAAAATGAAATTATGAAATTGGATATAACTTGAAATGGACCAAAATAAACCAAATGGGATCAATGAATGACGAACTGAATTTGGATATGAAGAATTAAAAATACGGACGAATGATGGATCTAGGAAAGAAAATAAATGGATAATGAACAGAGAATGGGTGATGGGCATGAATCATGAAAATGAATTCCCAACTTAGATCCACGAATGCACACCTTGAACTTAAATTAACACCACACTTGAATTGGATCCACAAAATGCATCAAAACCCTGAACTGGAAATGATCTGGTCCTTAACAACCTCTAAACCATGAAACTATTAAATTTAACACAGCCTGATAACTTGACCCATATACAGATGATTTTCCTTGACACAAACCCTAATTAGCACCTCAAACACACCACTTGAATTATGCGCACCCTGACCTTGATCTTGAAACATACCCTTCAATCACTTCGACAGCCAGAAACAACATTTTTTTTTCTTCTAATTTTCTGAATATGGTTAGTGGGTGAATGTACAGACGAGAAAGTTATACACAGGTAGGAAAAATTTGGGGTATGACAACAACTAGGAGTGAAAACTCCTCCCTCAACAACAAGTTGTAAGCAAAAATGCTAAAACTTAAGCATGCTTCATACAAGGGCACAAGTGGTACCTAACGGAGAAAGTCGGTTGCCTCTTCAAAGTGCGCAAAAAGCTCAAGACTTGAAAGAAGAAGATTCCAAGGTGGAAGAGAACCAAGCCATCAAGTACTTCAAATAAGTAAGAGGGTCCAACATTCAAGTATCTAACATCAAGTTCACAGCATGTCAGAATCTAACAAGAATCAAATATAAGCAACCATTACCCAAGGTAATAAATAAGGAGAACCAGAATTAACATTAGGAATCAGTCTAAATGATATCAGGGACTAAGCATAATCTGCCTCAAGAGATCTCATCAGTCAAAATAAGGCTATGAAAAATATTCCACACAAAATCTCCACAAGATTAATCAAAACTACAAAGAGATTAAAACTAGGATTAAAAATATACTCCTAATTAGTCAAAATCCTAACCAAAATTAATCCACAATTAGTCAACCGCTAATCAATGTTAAGAGTCAAGGTTAATTTCTAATTCAAAATTCTGAAATTCTGGTTAAGCAGATCACTAAGATGTCGGACAAGATGTCATGACACTTGATCTCTGCTTCTCACAAAGATTAAGGAAGAACAGAAACAAGCAGCAGAAAGAAAACAACACACAAGAATTGTAAACCCAGTTCGGTGATCAATAACACCTACGTCTGGGGACTACCAAGCCAGGAATGAAATCAACTAAGTAGAATTAGTTCTAAGTTAAACTCAAACGTTTACAACTTAGCACCTAGAAACTACCCTTCCTAGATTTCTACCTAAGGCACTCCTAGGTATGAGACCCTTCTCAATTCCCTTCCAATCACAGTAGTGACTGAAAATTACAACTCAATAAACTGTCCTCCTCAGGTATTCACACAATACAAGAGAGGCTCACAAAAGTACAAACCCTAGTACTCTATAATAGCTATAAATTTTTCACCCCTTCTAGGTCCAATCCATCCTATTTATATAGCAAAACAGAACTGGATTTGGGCTTTAAAAATGCAGCAATTCTGCTCCACAGAATCTGCGACCTATTCTTTTCTTCAATCCTAAGTTTCCAAAAATGTCTCCTTACAAGGAAGTCGTATATTCCTTTTAGAATCGGAATCTCTGATTCCTCAATCTCAGATGCCACCTAGGATCAAATCATATTCCAATCATACCTGGAAACAAATACAGTTATTCCAAAACTGTAACAGACTGTAACAAACAAAGATGTCGAATCCATATGATAGGACATCTTGTCTAACACCTTAACCTGCAGTTAGTTCATCATGTCAAGACATCTTGTCCAACATCTTTCTGCTAAGTTAGTTTTACCAAATTGATGCCAACCTCAAGGGCTTGGACTCATCAATCTCCCCTTTTGGAAGATTTTGGCTAAAACTAACTGTACAACTATAATTGACCTGCAGAAGCATATTAGGGAGACCATTATCAGAACAGCAGCGGAAACACAAAATATTGTCTCCCCCTCAACCAATACCTCCTGTAAGCAGCATAAACTACTCCCCCTCATTGGTTAGTAGCATATCAGCAGATGTTAGTATTTCTCCCCCTTTTTAGCCACAATATGACAAAGGCATGACTAACTCAAAAACAAATTCAACAGTTTGTAGTAAATAAAGTACACACCCAACAAAATTAAAAATTATCCTGGGCATTCAGCCCTTACACAACCAAAAACAAACAAAATAAAACCGAGAACGTGAGAGTATTTAAGACAATCCACCCAACACAGATGGGAATACATATTCAGATAATTGAATAGCATTCCCATAACAAGTGAAATGTTATGCTTCTTCAGATAGGAAAACACCAAGCTTGTCTCTTAATACTTCAAATTGACTTGCATCCAAAGCTTTAGTAAAAATGTCAGCTAGTTGATTTTCTGTGGCAACATGCTCCAGAGTGATGATTTTGTCTTCCACAAGGTCTCGAATGAAGTGATGTCTGATGTCAATGTGTTTGGTTCAGCTGTGCTGAATTGGATTCTTTGAAATATTTATTGCACTCAAGTTGGCACAGAAAAGTGTCATAACATCTTGCATGACATTATATTCAGTCAGCATTTGCTTCATCCACATCATTTGAGAATAGTTGCTCCCTGCTGCAATATATTCAGCTTCAACAGTGGACAAAGAGACACAGTTTTGCTTTTTACTGAACGAGGAGAATAAATTATTCCCTAGAAAAAAATATCCACCAGCGGTGCTTTTTCTATCGTCTGCATTTCCATCCCAGTCAGCATCATAATATCCGATTAGTACATAGTCAGAGCTGTGTGTATAGAGTAGTCCATAGTCATATGTGTCATTTACATACTTCAGAATTCTCTTGACCTGATTAATATGGCTAACTTTGGGTTTAGCCTGATACCTAGCACAAACTCCTACTGCAAATGTTATATCAGGTCTGCTAGTTGTCAGATATAAAAGGCTTCCAATCATGTTTCTGTAGAGACTCTGATCAACACTCACTCTTTTCTCATCTCTTGACAATTTCAGATGAGTAGGAGCCGGAGTCTTCTTGTGTTTTGCATTTTCCTAGCCAAACTTCTTAACAATATTCTTGCCATATTTCCTTTGACAGAGAAATATAGAATCATCCATTTGTTTGACTTGAAGACCAAGGAAGTAAGTTAATTCTCCAACAAAACTCATTTCAAACTCAGATTGCATTTGCTCAACAAAATGTTGAACCATTTCTTCTAACATTCCTCCAAAAACGATATCATCAACATAAATTTGTGTTATCATGAGATTTCCTTCTCTTTCTCTGACAAAGAGAGTTTTATCAATTCCTCCCTTTCTGTAGCCATTTGTAACAAGAAAGTCTGTTAGTATTTCATACCAGGCCCTTAGAGCTTGTTTCAACCCATATAAGGCTTTCTTCAGCTTGTATACATGATCAGGAAATGTCGGATCAATGAAGCCTTTGGGTTGTTCCACATAAACTTCTTCATAGAGATATCCGTTCAGAAATGCACTCTTGACATCCATTTGAAAAAGCTTGAATTTCAGCCAGCAGGCTATCCCTAGTAGCAGTCTCACAGACTCCAGTCTAGCTACAGGAGCAAAAGTTTCATCAAAGTCCACTCCCTCTATCTGAGTATACCCTTGCGTAATAAGTATGGCCTTGTTTCTTGTGACTACTCCGTGTTCATCATACTTGTTCTTAAACACCCATTTTGTTCCAATCACATTTGATCCTTCTGGTCTGGGTACAAGATCCTAGACATCACATCTCTTGAACTGCCATAGCTCTTCTTGCATCACATTGATCCAGAATTCATCTGTCAATGCCTCCTTGACATTTTTTGGTTCCATCTTTGACACAAAGCATGCACTCGCAACAACATCTCGAGATCTGGTCATCCTTCCTCCATTTGGATCCCCTATTATGAGTTCCTTGGGGTGATCTTTCTGAATTCTGATGGAGGGTCCCTTGTTAACCTGCTCAGTTATAGTAGGTTCATGATTGTCATTATTGGATACTGCAGCACCTTTAGAGTTATCTTGGGTTGTTTCAACATCCTCAGTGACATCTTCCTCCTCCATGGGAAAACATGCTCCAACATCATTTGTAGCTTTGACTTCCATATGAGAGTCATCAACTGCAACATTTATGGACTCCAGTACCACTTGCGTTCTTGAATTATAGACTCGGTATGCTCTGCTATTAGTAGAGTATCCTAGAAAGATTCCTTCTTCACTCTTGGGATCCATCCTTCTTCTCTGCTCACGGTCTGCAAGGATGTACCATTTACCTGGGAAGACATGAAAGTATTTCACATTTGGTTTTCTACCTTTCCATAATTCATACAGTGTGGCAGATGTTCCAGACCTGATAGTTACCCTGTTTAAGATGTAGCAAGTTGTGTTCATTGCCTTAGCCTAAAAGTGATAAGGGAGTTTTTTGCATGAAGCATGACCCTTGCAGATTCTTAAATTGTTCTATTCTTTCTCTCAACTACACCATTCTGTTGAGGGGTGATGGGTGAAGAGAACTCATGGCTGATTCCTTCTGAGGAGCAGAACTCATTAAACTTACTGTTCTCAAACTCCTTCCCATGATCGCTTCTAATTCTAACAATCCCATAATCCTTTTCTCTTTGAAGTTTCTGACACAATCCTTTGAAAACTTCAAATACTTTTGACTTCACTTTGATAAAATGCACCCATGTGTACCTAGAGAAGTCATCTACAACAACATATGCGTACCTTTTTCCACCTAGGCTTTCAACCTGCATAGGTCACATTAAGTCCATATGGAGGTGGTCTGATGTTGAAGCCTTTTATGTGACATTCTGGTTTGTTTCCCAATTTGACATTCTCCACATATCTTGCCTTCATCTATCTTCAAATTAGGAATCCCTCTGACAACCTCCTTGGATATGACTTCCTTCATTCCTTTTAAGTCTAAATGACCAAGTTTCTGATGCCATATCCTCACTTCATCACCCCTTGATACCAGGAAGGTAGGAGGACACTTACTTTCATGAGGAGCCCATAAGTAGCAATTATCCTTAGATCTGGTACCTTTCATGATAAGTTCTTCTTTTTCGTTTGTCACCAGGCACTCTGATTCATAGAAGTTAACTTGAGGCCTTGGTCACACAATTGGCTATTGCTTATTAGGTTTGCAGTTAAACCTTTGACATACAAGACCCTATCTAGTATAGGCTGTCCCTCATACTTTAACTTACAAACACCTTTTATCTCTCCTTTTGAACCATCTCCAAAGGTGACATGACCAGTGGAATGAGGTTTAATGTTAGCCAAGAACTTCTTGACACCTGTCATGTGTCTGGAGCAGCCAGTGCCGAAATACCAGTCTTCTTTGGCAGAGGCTATCAAGGAGGTGTGAGCTATGAAGGCTACTGTATGATCCTTAGGGATCCACTTCTTCTTCCCTTTAGGAACCTTCTTCCTTCTTCTAGATCGTGTTGATGATTTAGGATAACCATTTAGCTTATAGCAGTGAGCCTTTATGTGACCGAACTTCCCACAGTAATAGCACTGTTTGTCCTGTTTTTGTTTTCTTGGAAAGATGTTCTAAGGCCTTTGATGATGTTGAGACATTTTTCTTAACATCACATGGGCTGAGTTCCCTCCAGTCCTCTGCCCTTCAACCTGATCAAATTAGCCGAGACCTCTTCCACTTTCAGTATTTCTTCCTGACATAAGGATTTCATCGAGCACATCTGAGCTATTGCTCATCATTCTTATGTACTTGGTCATGTTGTTGAGTTTGGAGTTTAACAACACCACTTCATCCTCCAGATCAGAGATCGTCTCCAAGTGATTTAATATTTCATCACAGAGTTGGGAAATAAGATTCTGTTGATCATATCCCAATTGGAACAGCTCAGCAAGATCACCAGGGTTGAGATATCCACTATCTGACTCCTTGTCAGAATCATACACTCCAGTCATTGCAGACACCTTTTTTGCAGATTCTCCATCGCTTGAGGAGTTATCCTCAGACCACGAAGTGGATAGACCTTTTTTCTTCTTGTGGGAGGTGGGACATTCACCTCTTGTGTGTCCAAAACCCCCACACTCAAAACATTAAATTCCCTTTCCTCGGTTGGATTTTTTTATCATAGCTAGGTCTTCTTCCAAAGTTTCTTGGTCTATAGATGTCGGATGTCTGAGCCTTGACATTGGTCTTAGACTTCTCATCCATTTTCTTCACCAGTTGATGAAACTATTTTTCAAGAAACCCTGCAGCTTTGGACAGACCCTCATTGGTGTCACCCTCTTCTTGGTTGGTTACCAAGGTAAGACTTTTCTTTTTTTCATCCTTTTTGCTGATAGCCATCTCAAAAGTTTGAAGTGATCCCATAAGCTCATCTACTTTCATAGTGTTTATGTCCTGAGTTTCTTCAATAGCTGTCACTTTCATATCAAACCTCTTGGGAAGAGGCCTTAGAATCTTCTGAACCAGCTTGGCTTAAGGAATTTTCTCCCCAAGGTCACTAGATGTGTTGGTAATATCAACGATGTTCATGTGAAATTCATGTATACTTTCATCTTCTCTTATCCTCAAGTTCTCAAACTTAGTGGTGAGAAGCTGGAGTCTTGAAGATTTAACTCGAGAGGTACCTTCATGAGCAGTCTTCAGAATTTCCCAAGCATCCTTTGCAACAGTGCAATTTTTGATGAGTTTCTTGTCCACCCCATTGAACAAGGCATTCAAGGCTTTGGAATTTCCTTGAGCAAGCTTATCATCTTCATCATCCTAGTCTTCCTCGGGTTTTAACTCATCAGTGAGCTCCCCATCTTTGTCTTTGATCTTTGGTGGATCCCACCCTTTAACCATAGACTTCCAAGCTTTACCCTCCACGAACTTGATAAACGCCACATGCGCGCTTTCCAATAGTCATAATTGGAACCATCAAGTATGGGTGGTCTATTAATAATTCTTCCTTCTTTATCCATCGAACCAGAATGTATCGTCCCTGAATCTCATCCAGATACAGAGCAGGATGCCTGCTCTGATACCAATTGAAATTATGGTTAAGCAAATCACTAAGATGTCGGATAGGATGTCGTGACACTTGATCTCTGCTTCTCACAAGAATTAAGGAAGAACAGAAACAAGCAGCAGAAAAAAAAACAACACAAGAATTGTTAACCCAGTTCAGTGATCAACAACACATACGTCTGGGGGCTACTAAGCCAGGAATGAAATCAACTAAGTACAATTGGTTCTAAGCTAAACTCAAACGTTTACAACTTAGCACCTAGAAACTACCTTTCCTAGATTTCTACCTAAGACACTCCTAGGTATGAGACCCTTCCAAATTCCCTTCCAATCACAGCAGTGACTGAAAATTACAACTCAATAAACTGTCCTCCTCAGGTATTCACACAATACAAGAGATGCTCACAAAAGTACAAACCTTAGTACTCTATAACAGTTGTAAATTTTTCACCCCTTCTAGGTCGAATCCATCCTATTTATATAGCAAAACAGAACTGGATTTGGGCTTCAAAAACACAGCAATTTTGCTTCACAGAATCTGCGACCTATATTTTTCTTCAATCCTAAGTTTCAAAAAATGTCTCCTTAAAAGGAAGTCGTATATTCCTTTTAGAATCGGAATCTCTGATTCCTCAATCTCAGATGTCACCTAGGATCAAATCATATTCCAATCATACCTGGAAACAAATACAATTATTCCAAAACTGTAACAGACTGTAACAGACAAAGATGTTGAATCCACATGATTGGATATCTTGTCGAACACCTTAACCTGCAGTTAGTTCATCATGTCAGGACATCTTGTCCAACATCTTTCTGTTAAGTTAGTTTTACCAAAATTGATGCCAACCTCAAGGGCTTGGACTCATCAAATTCAATTAAAAACGAGGTGCAATTAATTTGAAATTAATTCTAATCTAAAGTTAATCCTAAATGAATTCAAAATTAAACTTCTAAAAAAGACTAAATATAATCTTAATAAACCAAAAACAATTATCCAAAAAAACAATTATCAAAATCTAAATCTAATTAGGCAAAATTAATTTCTAAAGTCAATATTAAAATCTAATTAAACCAAAAAAACCTAAAAATCTAGAAAACTAATAAAATTAGAACTAAAGGGTGTACTAAGTTATCAAGGGAGTGGACAGAATCAGCATGGGCTTCTTGACTAAGTCCATTTATTTCCGTACAGGGGGTGCAGACAGGAATTTGGTGGTGTAGACAGAAAACTATGTGGGCTTAAGGCCCAAGAGTTTGTTGCCGAGAGAGGGGGGGTGTGGCTTAGAGGTGTCAGTTTAGGGAGCTGGGGCCTAAAATTCAAGGCCCCCAAAAATAGAAGGGCTCAAAATTTTAAAAATAAATGAACCCTTAAATATGTAGGCCCCCTAAATTAAGGGCACCTAAAATTTAAGTAGGGCCTCAAAGCCCCAACATTTTCAAAACTTGACATTTTTTTTTAAAAATAGATTTTTTCAATCTATTTTTTTTAAAATCGTTTTTTTATTTTTGGAAAAAATCGTTTTTTTTTTATTTTCGGAAAAAAATAATTTTTTTTTTTATTTTTGAAAAAAAATCAATATTTTTTTTTTATTTTCGAAAAAAATCGGTTGTTTTCATTTTACAAAAAAATTGTTTTTTTTTATATTCGGAAAAAATCGGATTTTTTCATTTTTAAAAGAAATCGGTTTTTTTATATTTGTAAAAAATTGGTTTTTTTAATTTTCGGAAAAAATCGGTTTTTTTATATTCGAAAAAAATCAGTTTTTTTCATTTTCGGAAAAAGTCGGTTTTTTTAATTTACAGAAAAACTCAATTTTTTTTTTCGAAAAAAATCGATTTTTTCATTTTCGGAAAAATTGATTTTTTTTTATATTCGGAAAAAAAAACGGTTTTTTTTCATTTTCAGTAAAAATCGGTTTTTTTCCATTTTCGGAAAAAATCGAGTTTTTTATTTTTGAAAAAAACAGTTTTTTTTATTTTTTTTGGGAAAAAATTGAGTTTTTTTTTTGGAAAAAAATGTTTTTTTTTTATTTTCGGAAAAAAATCAGTTTTTTACTATTTTTGAAAAAAATCGGTTATTTTGTATTTTCGGAAAAAATCGGTTTTTTTTTTATTTTTGAAAAAAATCGGTTTTTTTTATCAGGGTGTGAAACAGGGTGTGAAACGAAAAGGAGATTGAGCTTAGAGGTGTCAGTTTAGGGAGCTGAGGCCTAAAATTCAAGGCCCCCAAAAATAGAAGGACTCAAAATTTTAAAAATAAATGAACCCTTAAATATGTAGGCCCCCTAAATTAAGGGCACCTAAAATTTAAGTAGGGCCTCAAAGCCCCAACATTTTCAAAACTTGACATTTTTTTTTTAAAATAGATTTTTTCAATCTATTTTTTTTAAAATCGTTTTTTTATTTTTGGAAAAAATCGTTTTTTTTTTTTTTTTTCGGAAAAAAAAAAAAAATTATTTTCGAAAAAAAATTAATATTTTTTTTTTATTTTCGAAAAAAATCGGTTGTTTTCATTTTACGAAAAAATTGTTTTTTTTATATTCGGAAAAAATCGGATTTTTTCATTTTTAGAAGAAATCGGTTTTTTTATATTTGTAAAAAATTGGTTTTTTTAATTTTCGGAAAAAATCGGTTTTTTTATATTCGAAAAAAATCAGTTTTTTTCATTTTCGGAAAAGGTCGGTTTTTTCTAATTTACAGAAAAACTCGATTTTTTTTTTCGAAAAAAATCGATTTTTTCATTTTCGGAAAAATTGATTTTTTTTATATTTGGAAAAAAAACGGTTTTTTTCATTTTCAGTAAAAATCGGTTTTTTCCATTTTCGGAAAAAATCGAGTTTTTTATTTTCAAAAAAAACAGTTTTTTTTTTATTTTTTCGGAAAAAATTGAGTTTTTTTTTTATTTTCAGAAAAAAATCAGTATTTTACTATTTTTGAAAAAAATCGGTTATTTTGTATTTTCGGAAAAAATCGGTTTTTTTTTTATTTTTGAAAAAAATCAGTTTTTTGTTATCTTAAAAAAATTTCGTTTTTTTTATTTTATGAAAAAAATCATTTTTCTTAATTTTCAGAAAAAATCGGTTTTTTATATTTCGGAAAAAAATCAGGTTTTTTTTTTATTTTCGGAAATAATCGGTTTTTTTCCTTCTAAAAAAATCGGTTATTATTTTCGGAAAAAATTGATTTTTTTTTTATTTTCGGAAAAAATCAGTTTTTTTTATTTTCTGAAAAAATCGGTTTTTTTTTATTTTTGGAAAAAATCGGTTTTAGAAAAAAAACAGTTTTAAGAAAAAATCGGTTTTAGAAAAAAATCGATTTTATAATATAAAATATTTTATTTCAAATAAATTAGATTTTGAGCCCTTCACTTAAGCCCCCTTAAAGACAAAAATATGAAGGGACTTAAAAATTAGGGGCAAAAAAAATATTCATTTATTAAGGGGCCTAATAAAATAGGGCCAATAATAGACCTACTTATTGGAGCTTTGTCAGTTAGGGCTTTTTTGACACCTCTATAACCACAAACGAAAGAAAACCTAATAAACCAAAGAACAACATCATAGCCCCTATCCTCAAACCTCTTCCGTTTCCCCTCTGTGCCATCCTCCATCACCGAAACTTTCTTCTTTCCGTCTCTGTTCTTCTCTCTCTTGAACTCAAATGAGACCACCACAACCGCCACACCAGAACTTGCCTATGGCGGCGGCGGAGGTTTCATCTCCCATTAAAACGCTCATCCCGGCCTCTTTCCAAATCCTAAATCGAAACCAAAGCCTAAAACCTAAAATCTGCAATGGAGACCGATTGAGAGGGAATCAAAGCTTATGAGTTAGGGCTTCGACTCCCTGACCTTGAATCTACATCGTGTTGGCTTAATCAGAGCAAAATGGAGGTGGAAGAAAACATTACCTGCGTGGATCACACGCTCATACGAAGATGGATTAGGGTAAGTTTTCATGCTTGAAGCTCCTCAATCCTCTTTCTTACTCTTGTTCCTCTTCTACTCAAAATTCTTCTTCTACTCCACTTCCTTCTTCTACTCAAAATGCTTGAAGGTGATTGTAGTGATTTGGTGTGTTGAAGAGGTCGTTGAGATGTTGAGATGAATCGAAGAAAATTCGGTTGAGATTGTAAGGATGAATTGAAGAAAGTTTCTTACTGCAGCGTGAAGATGAATTTGGGATGGAGTTGTTTCCCTTTCGTTTCTGCGTCTCGTTCTTGCGGCAATTTTGCGGAGGTCTTGTTGCGAATTCTACTGAGTTTGTTGAATGATGCTTATCATGAAATTCTCGTTGTTGCAGGATTGTGGATTTAAGAAGGTTGAAGACGATTGAAGGCTGTTAATGGTGAAGAATTGTGAATATGGGGAATTTGTAAATAATCGTGTGAGAAGAATGGATGAGAAAGAACAAGCTCTCTTTCTTTCTATTGCAGTTTTTAAGATTTTTAGAGAGTGTTGTAGATTCAAGGAAGAAAAAAAATGAGAGAGAGTTTTCTAGCAATTCTGTTAGAAATTATTAGAGGTGGTTAGTTTCTGTTGGAGTTTTTTTGGTTAGAATTTTGTTGTGAATTAAGTTTTTGGATTCTCTTTGTAATTCTCTGATGTCAGCTTCTTTGTAATTTCTGCTGTGTAAAAAACTGTTATGATTTTGTAACTGAACTTTTGTATCACTGCTATGTATTTTGGCGTAATGTTATGAATAAGCTGCTGTAGTTGGTTTTTCCGGCTGTTAATTTGTAGCTGAAAATTCTGTAACGTACTTTTCCATTGTAATCTCCCTTTTGTTATGAAGATTTGCAACTACTCTATATAATTTCTTTTTTTTGCCTGCGATGCACCACTTTATTTCACTGCCTTGACTTTTTTTTGGTGCAGTACTTTTCTTTTTATTGCTATGTGTTATTCTTTTCCGCTACTGTGATATACCCTGCTGTGTAGCTGTTTATTTTATGCTAAAAACTGCTATGGGTCATGTGCTACTTGATATCACGTCGTCGCTATCCCACTTATTTGCAACACTCAGCTGAGTCATAAAAGTTGCAGTACATCAATTTCCGGCCAACTGAGTTAGTAGTGGTTAAATTTATATGTTGAATAACATTGGCTTTGTTGTGAAAACAAGCTTTGGATGAAAAAAAACATGTAAAGACATTACATTTGACTTTTGCAAATGTGAATGGTTAGTCAATTAGTGATTAAGAAATTGGGTATTGGTTTTGGAAATTAGTGAAATGGATTGAATTTAATTTGAATATGAAAGTTGGATATGAACCAAAATTGTTTTGACTAAGTGGATTTACCATGGTATTGAGTTTAGTACTTGAACAAAAATTAGGTTGGTACAATGGATACGGATATTGAATTAGGTTTGGATATGGAAAGATTTGGATATGGAATGACTTTGTGATTTTGAAAATGAATGTAAGAGTGGATATGGTTCATGGGTTAGTTAGATTTGAAAATGAACAAGGATATGAATTTAGAAAGAATGATTTATTTGAAATGGATTAGATTGGAAGAACTAGTTTTGAAAATGATTTATGGATATTGGTATTTGGTAATTTCGGATAGCGAGAAAATGAATATCCAAATGTATGAACTTAATCTAGTAATGGGTGTGGATTGGACAATGAACGTTTAAACTTGGTTATGGATATAGGAATTTGGTTTCAAAATGGATATGGGGATGACAGAAATAGGATGAATGGATTTGAATTCTAAAGTTGGATATGGTTAGACAGATGGATAGGTTCACACATGGACAAATGAGTTAAAAAGTGAATGTTGAATTTGAACTTGAATGATGAATGATGGTGAACTTGAATGATGAATGATGGTGAACTTAAATAATACCTTCCAAATAAACCATAACCATGCACTTCCCATCCTTAACTTGAATCGGATCCTTGAGCAAAATCAATCCTTATGAACTCTGAATAATCCTGAATCAATGCTCCATAAGAAGATAAATTCACATCAACTTGCAGTAATAGCAACAAGTGAAATGCCTTCATCACAATGACCCCCTAATGAAGATAAGACAGGAAAACCCTAATCCTCCTTGAGATACACTGATGAAGGTGAAATGACTTGAACAAAGAAGGAGTCTAACCCTGAATCACACCCGTGAAACTCTGACCCGATGCTTTTGATGAATCCTCTGAATAGAATAACTTTGAAGCTTGATGAACTTCTGAATAAGAAGATATTCCTGATAATATAAATTCAGACCATTGCTTCAACTGATCACCTCTGAGTAGGGAAAACCAAAATCACAAGAAAATACTTGGATCCCATGTCTCAGGAGCAAGATGCAAATAAATGATTATGAGTTATGACCTAATGAAGATGCAAATGAATGCGAACCAAAATCCAATTAAGGTTAGAAAAAAGGAGGGCAAATTTTGGGGTGTTACAGCTGCCCCTATTCAATCGACTTAAACCTGAAGTGATGATAGCAACGACTTTCAGACGCTCAAGGTGGAAGGTGATTGAATATAAAAGAAACCACGAAATTTGTGAATTGTGGAGAGTTATACAATAAAGTGTTTGACAACCGAAGGTGGACTCAAAGTAGAGATGCCACTCGAAAGCGGACTTGAAAGAGATGCCGACCAAGGGCGGACTCACAATCGAATCGTAACAGAAGGAATGTCGGCTGGAAGCAGACTCACATCAAAAGAATTCAACTAGAACATGAATTCTCAACAGGGAATGCCGGTCGAAGGCAGACTCACATCAAAACGAAGGTGAATTTTAAGAATAATTCCGGTCGGAGGTGGACTCACATCTAACAAGAAAGGGGTGTCGGCCAATGGCTGACTCGCAACGAATGGTTTAAAAGAAAAGAATGCCAGTCGGATGCGGTCTCACATCAAGAGGATAATAACCAAAAGTGACTTCTAATAGGAATTTCGGTCGGAGATGGACTCATAACCAAAGGTTACCATCACAAGATGGATTTTCAAAAGGAAGGCCGACACACAGGAAAACTCACATCCAAACACAAAGGTAAGCCGACACGAAGACGGACTCACAACCGGAGGTTACCATCACAAGATGGATTTCTAAAAGGAAGGCCGACACACAGGCAGACTCATATCCAAACACAAAGGTAGGCCGACACACAGGCGGACTCACAACCAGACGTTACCATCACAAGATGGATTTCAAAAGGAAGGCCGACACACAGGAAGACTTACATCCAAACACAAAGGTAGGCTGACACGAAGGCGGACTCATAACCGTAGGGTACCATCACAAGATGAATTTCAAAAGGAAGGCCGACATGAAGGTTGACTCACATCCAAACGCAAAGGTAGGCCAACACGAAGGCGGACTCACAACCGGAGGCTACCATCACAAGATGTATTTCAAAAGGAAGGCCGACACGAAGGCGGACTCACATCCAAACGTAGTAGAATCAACAGATCTACAAAGATGACTCCGCTAGGGAAAAAGGTAGACCGAAGGTACAGTCAACGAATATACGACCCTGGAAGCTGATTGAAAGATATGTTGGGGAATGAAGCTTCTGGTGTGAAGAACCATGTGATAGTAAAAAGGCTAGTCGTCAGCACTGCGGCTGGGAACGTACATTGTATGAGATCAAGACGGTGACTGAAACGTCAACTTGATTAACCGGGTGTTTGAAAACTACCGTGCAACATCAATTATGAGGTTGAGAAAACGACTATATGCCAAATCCGAGGTTTGGGGAAAAAGACGTACATTGATAAAGAAAGGGATAAACATCAACTCTGAGGTTAAAGAAAAAATAGGCCTCTACTCAAAGATTGAGACCATTTTGAGTAAACATCAACTCTGAGGTTTAGGAAAATGGGTGACATTAAAAGATGACATCAACTATGAGGTTGAGAAAAAAAGAGGCACGACATCAACTCTGAGGTTGAGGAAAAAGAATAACGTCAACTCCGAAGTTGGAGACGATAGTCTTAACATCAATAGACTTCAACTCTGAGGTTGGGGCTAGATATTGGTCAACATCAACCATTGAGGTGAGGAAAGACTTGGATAAACACCAACTTTGAATGTTGAGAAAAAGGTAGACATCAACTCTGAGGTTGAGAAAAAAATTTAGGCAGCCGTCAACCCTGAGATTGAGGACAAGAGATAGATGGGCACCAACTCTGAGGTTGGAGAAAAAGGATATACGTCAACTATGAGGTTGGAAAAAAGGAATCTATCAACGGTGAGGTTGGAGACAAAAGGTAGACATCAACTCTGAGGTTGGAGACATGTCACGCTATACGTCAACTCTGAGGTTGAAGGCAGAAGATGGACATCAACTCTAAGGTTGTGAATAACAAGATTGATCATCAACTCTGAGGTTGGTGACGAAGGGCATCAACTTTGAGGTTGAGAAAAGATATACGACAACTCTGAGGTTGGTAAAAAGGGGCGTCAACTCTGAGGTTGGGGAGGGACATGCGTCAACTCTGAGGTTAGGGAATCACAAGGTAAACATCAACTATGAGGTTGGAAAAAAGGCAGGCATCAATTCTGAGGTTGGAGAAAGTAGGCGTCAACTCTGTGGTTGAGGAAGAAAGGCGTCAACTCTGAGGTTGGGGAAGAACAGGTAATGCTTTCTTCGGAGGAATGGAATCATTATTATGATAGGTACCAAATCTGGCTTATGCTTCGATGCATGTTTGAATTTTTCTATGGCGTAATGCTCCATACGAAATGGAAATGCTACGTATTTTAGTAGATGCAATGTAATGATGATTACTATATGCAAGAATGAGAGGACACTCCGTCGGGGAATGTGTAGAACGAAACAAGCAAACTTCACTGAGGAAGGGATCACCAATATCTGATCTCCTGTGGGGAGGTAATCAACTTTACCACCAATAACCACTGGGGCTGAAAACTCTGTCGGGGAACTACAAATTGAATCGCGAACTTTGTTGGGGAGATGTCAATGAAGAATAGACTTTAAACTACCGAGAATGCCAATAACCATTGGACTTTGACTTGCGGGGAAATACCAAATCTGACTTGTGAGGAAGAGGACACTCTGACTTCTCGCCGTTTTTAAACTGATTAGGAATATTCCAACATCTTACCCTGCTGAGAATGAGAAAACCGCTTACACTGTCAGGGATAAGAAAATCCTCATAAAGAACCCTTCTCTATTTGAGTATGATTCTCTGCTTGGGAAGAAAAGAACTTCCAACACCTTGTTGGGAAAAACTATCTTCTGGCACCTTGCTGAGGAAGAGAAACCCCATAATGGGAACCACTTTGGCGCTTTACGCTTCTGCTGATCAACTACATACTAATTATTATAAGCGGCCAATGGTTCCTTTAATTCTCAAGTTGCCTCAGACCACGGGGTCTCCAGAGGATTTTATAGAAAACCCGACATTCAAAATGCCCCTAGGACTTCAAACTCTTGGAGAGATTTATCAGATCTCAACGTAATTGCCCCAGACTGCATAATCTGTGAAGGAATTGGCCTCGAAAGGATTCATAAAGAACTTGAGATATACCTGCCCCAGTATTCCGAACCTTTGGGAGGTGCTTCTGATTAACCGTCTTCTGGAGAGGATAACTTCTCATGTTCTTGAGGTGGCCTGCCTCGAAACTAGCCTTGAAGTTACTTTGCCCCTGACTGACCAATCTTTGGGGGAGTGTCCCGGACCAAGTGCTCTCAGAGAGATTTGCTAAATCTTGACATGACTGCCCTTCGGAGTTTTCAAACATCTCAACTCGACAGGATCAAGCTTCTCGACTGATGTTCATTATGTAAGCTTCCTTGATGCTTAGGCACATGTACGCAAGCAGAAAATGTTTATTATGAGGGTGATAATTCTAATGCAACACCTATGTTAAACTTGAAGTTTTTATTTAAAATATGTCGCAAAACCCTGTGAACGAATCACTAGCTAGGATGCGACATTGTTTTTTTGAATGGAAGACAAAATGCACATACACTACCAACAAAAATCTTATTAGCACAACTCGTGGGAGTCAGGAACGCTATCTCGTTGAAGTATGCCTTCCGAATAAACCCTGCTTCAATTAGGACTTTTAAGGGTTGTAACGTGTCCTAGTTCGCGGTTTTAGAAAAAAGGATTTATGGCTCAAAGTTTGTTTGTACCCACCCATTCTCCTTGATGTTCTCCAGTCCTACGTTCAGTTAATTTGGCACAAGCGCTCATCTCTGAAAAGGTTATTAAATCTTGGAAGTGATGGTTAAAGAACCCACAAGGTTTTCGGAATGGCAGTCACCCCTTTTGTCTTCGGTGTTTTGTAGTCACACAACTTGCACTTTGTTGAGGATTTTTCTTTTGATAATTTCTTTTTACTTTCTATTTGTTTTTTATTTCCCAGATTTTGCCTGTACCAACTTTTATTTTTTTGATTTTGATGTCCAGCGGGATTCCCTAACTTTTGCCTAATTCACTTGTTTTCAAGTTTTCGACTTAGCAGGATTTCTTTCTTTTTCTTTTTTCCTCTTTTTTTATTCTTTTCTTTTGGACAAATCGTGTGACACTGGCTTGTCTGACTTGTTTGAAAGGGTTGTGACTGCCTCACTCTTTGGTCGGTGAGGGATAACACATGTGGTTTCACGTCTTCTGACCTCCTGATGTGTAAGGGATAAAAGGTAGTGGATCCTTAGATGCACACTCCTTTTAAAATTTGGGCGCTTGGTCAAATTAGTTGACAACTACCCTCCCATCTGAGGGTTTTTTGTATGAAAAGAAACTCTTACTTTGTGGCTCAAAGGGGTTGATGAGGGTCTATCTCCCTTATCTCTCCGGTGTTTAGGAATTTGAAACAATGCCTGTACATCATCATCAAGGTTTTATCCAAAAGCATATGACCTGGGATTTTTGCGTTTTTACTTCATTACCCTCCAGTGTTTTAAAAACCGGACCGGACCGGCCGGTCGGACCAGTTGGACCGGGAACCGGCCAAGTAACCGGCCGGGTTCACTTGGTCGATCGGCCATGTCTTCGAACCGGTGGGAACCGGTGTGAACCGGTGCGAACCGGGAAAATCGGCGGTTTTCGCAAACTGGTGGTTCAACTGCTTATTTTAAAAAAAAAAAAAAAATTTTTTTAATTTTTTTTTAAAATTTTTTTTACTCAAATACATAGGAACTTTTCTCCAAGAATAATAGTGATCACTCATTTGATTCAAGTGATACACAAATTAAGTTTCGTAATATCCACAAAACTATTTTTACTATTTTGTATTTATATTGATTGAAAAATCATCATACAAATATTTGTATAGAAATTTAAGAACACAGATTAAAAAACTAAATATAATATAATTTTAGACTTAACTGATTTCCATTATATATATATATATATATATATAGACTTGAAAAATTTATTATTTAGAATAATGTTAATATTTGTATTATTTTAATTATTAACATTAAAACTGATTTTCTATTAACATTAAAACTATGAATTTAAATTAAACTCTGTTTAATTTAGACTCTGTTTAAAATTTACAATTAGACTCTGTTTAAAATTTGAATTTAAATTATGAACTTGTGAATTTATGATAAGATATTTTCAAAAAATTTAAGTGCTAGTTATATTTTTTAGAGACTGAATCATCCGGTTCGACCGGTTTTACCAGTTTTACCTATTATAATGACAGGTTTATTCAACCGAGTTATCCGGTTTAATCCGGTTTGGTCATGCGGTTCGACCAATGACCCAGTGGTTCGACCGATAAACCAGTGACTCAGTACCCTTACCGGTTTGATGACCAGTCCGGTTTTTAAAACACTGTTATCCTCCCTCCAAGAGTTTAAGCAAGAAAGTTGGAATTGCAATGCACAGAAACATTTATGAATGAATAAGAATAGAACACTTCAAGAAAAACATATTCATTGCATTAAGATCGTCATTAAAAAACAAACAAGTTTTTACATTCAAACACAACATTAACAAACAATGAAATATTATAAATGAAAATGCAGTAAAGAAGCTGAAGATTGCCATTGTTGAGGAGGCTTGACTTCATCTAGACTTATTGCTTCTGACGACTTCCTTGAATTCTGAGTGCTCACTTGATAAAGGAGGCTTCAATTGATGTGCAGATCGTCTGTAGTGAATGTAATGACCTCTGAGTCGACCAGATCTTGCACCTTGTGCTTAAACATGTTGCAATTTTCAATTGAATGGCCTGGTGCGTCCGAGTGATACTCACATCTTGCATCCAAATCATATCCAGGAGGAATAGGGTCTGGAACAGGCTTGACCTCCCTTAGTTGAACCAGAGAACTTTCAAGCAGACGAGCAAGAACATGACTGTGAGGAATAGGGAGTGGATTGAACCTTCTCTCAGGCATTCTTGATCTTTGCTGTCTCTGTTGCTGATAGTTTTACTGCTGAGGAGCATAGGGTTGTTGATACTGAACAGGCTGGTGAGCAGTTGGAATAGACACAACATTAGCTTCTCCTTCCTTTCTCTTGGAGAACCCAACATAAGGTTTCTTTGCATCTTCAGAGGAATTAGCAACAACTTAAATCTTTCCCATTTTGATGTCGTTTTCGACTCTTTCTCCTGCCATTACAAGGTTTGAAAACCCAGTTGACAAACATCCCACCAATTTCTCATATTAAGGCCCTTGAAGCGTAGCCATAAACATGTCAATGAGCTCTCGCTCCATCATTGGAGGTTGAACTCAGGAAGCCAATTCACGCCACCTCTGGGCACACTCTTTGAAGCTTTGGTTTTGTCTTTGTGAAAGACTCTGCAGATGCATTCTATTGGGCACCATGTATGTATTGTATTGGTAGTGCTTAACGAAAGCTTCTGCCAAATCCTTCCAGCTACGGATATGAGTCATCTCCAGTTGCATATACCACTCTAAGGATGCCCCAGCTAGGCTATCCTGAAAGAAATGCATCAGCAGCTTCTCATCATCCGAATACGCATACATTTTTCTGAAATATGCCCTTATGTGAGTCTTAGGGCAGATGGTTCTATTGTATTTTTCGAAAACAGGCACCCTGAACTTTGGAGGGATCTTCACACCCAGGACCAAACCCAAGTCATCCATGTCCATACCCAAAGCATTCTGACTCTCGAAAGCCTTCATTCTTTCCTCGAGCATACCAAACTTCTTGTCCGCCTCGGTAGGGAAACTCATCTCAGCATCGTAAAATTGTTCATCCTGATTATTCACCTCTCGATGAAGAACATGAATCTTAGCAGCACTTCTTCTGGATTGACCCATAGAAGGGGGTGGAGGAATATCAGTACGTGGAGGATTCATATCTCTGCCCGGAGTATTACCACCAACAACATTCCCATTATCAGCCTTTGGGATAACAACAGCAGCCCTATGGACAAGCGCCCTTAATTCCTCTTGACGTTGAGCTATACCTTACATCACTTCCATGAACTGAGCCATACGAGTCTGGAATTCCGACAATTCTGATTGCACCTGATCCATGATTCTCCTCTGGTTGATTCGAGTTGCATAGTGGTGAGAAGTCAAGTTTGCAATTCTGAAGAGAATACCAAGTCAAAATAAGAATCCTCATTCTTGAATACCTGCTATGCATATGAGTATTAAAATGCAAATGTAATGTTCAATTATTTCCGAGGAATCTTTCTGCTTTGATTCAAGTTTTTCACAGGAACACCACAAGGAAAAGATAGACAGCTCGACTACGAGACCCAAATTTACGATCCTTGGAAATAAAAGAACATGAATGTCAGAATGCAAACATGTTATGATGATATGGATGCAGAGACATGAGATTAAAGCTTCCATAAATTCTGAATAGTTGTTGTGCTAATGATAAGTTCAAAACTCTGCTCTAATGAGAATACCTGAATACCCATAACACCGGAATAACCAGAATACTAGAATAATAGAATAATAAGTCCCCACTGATTAGAAAACCAGAAATCCGGGTTGGTTGAAGGCCAAAGTTTCCTGCAAACCTGTAAACACCCATCCTTTCTCACATATGGGTTCTAGTCTTGGACGGCATCCTAACAGGTCCTCAGTATCACAGACTCTCAAGTCGAGAAATGATGATATGTTCACCATTTCTAGTTTGGCATCATCATCAATCGAGGAGGCCTCAACTGACTTCCAAATAAACGGTCTCCAGATTCGTAAGCCTTCTAGGTTAACACCCTGACATGCACAAGACGCGGATATCATAATATCTCCCAAGAAAACCTTGTCTGAATGTGGATTTCGTGTAAACCAAACATACCAAGACGCTACGCAGGCCACACTACCTTCTATTCTAATCCTGTGTGTATACTCAAGCCTGGGTATTGGGCTTATCTCTCAGAAAACCCTGCCCACCAAAGAAAACCAGCAATCCAGGGCAGTCCAATATATATATATATATATGACAATAATGAAATGCAATAAAGTAGATCAATGCGATAAAAGCAATAAACGTGCAATAAAAGCCATAAATAAAGCAGGTAAAACATACAGATAAACACCTAATAACCGAAAACAAACAAGCGCTAGGATTAACTCGCTTAGGGAACCAGAGTCCCTAGCAGAGTCGCTAGCTGTCGCAACTGCGAAAATCAATCGGCGGAAAAAACAGAAGATTCACCACCGAACGTTATTTATCCCGACGAAGGGAAAGGAAATGATCAAAGAAAACCTAGAAAAAGGGAAAGACATGGTCTTCGCAACCATAGTCTGGGTTCGGGAGTCGGTTACGCAGGAGGAAGGTATTAGCACCCCCTCGCGTCCATCGTACTCGATGGGATCCATGCTTGTTATCTAATCAAAGGGTGTGTTATCTAAAGCCTATTGCTAAACGAAAATGAAAACCTAAAGGAGACTCGATAAGACATCGTCGTCCTAGGCCTACGTATTCCCTCGTGCAATGGGAAAGTCAGAGTCAACGTAGTTCGGAGGACTACAGGTGAATGGGGGAAAGGTTGCTCGCCAAGACATCGCCGTCTTGTGCCTACGTATCCTCAATCAGACGAGAGAGAGAGGAAGTCATAGAAGTCGTGGTTCGACCTTACGTGTCGGGAAAAGATCTCAATTGCACTGGGGCAAGCGAAAAGGTCCGGTTAACTGATTGTCTCGATCGCACGGGGGCGAGAGTAAAGGGAAGTTAGTTTTTAGTGTGCTCGCCAAGGCATCGTCGTCTTGTGCCTACGTATCCTCACTAAGGAATGAGGAATCAGAGCATCCGTAGTTCACAGGACTACGGGAAAACGGGATCTCGATCGCACTGAGGCGAGAGAAAGAGGAGAGAATGGCACATGGAAGGTCTAAGGGATACTTAATCCTATATGTTATCATGATACAATGACCCTAAGGTCAGGATTAGGAGGGAGCTAACCTATTGTTATCATACTTGGATTGAGAGCCTAATATCTCTCCTACCTCCAACTTAATCAGAAATTAAGTGGAGCTAGGAATCCTAAGGGATCATGTGAACAAACACATGTAAACATTATACTAATCAATCACAAAATAAATGATGTTGTAATCTCAACTATGAGGAAGTTGAGTAACTCTCCATCAACAAGGAAGATGCAACAGAAACGGACGATATCGTGATCTAAACTATGAGGAAGTTGAGTGACTCTTCGTCAACCGCAAGATGAAAACGATATCGTGATCTCAACTATAAGGGAGTTGAGTGACTCTTCGTTCACCACAAAGTAAGACAGAAAAGGGGAGCTAACAACATCAAAGTATCAATGAATTGGCACCGAAGCCAAGTATACAACTAGGAGTGAAAACTCCCCCCTCAACAACAAGTTGTAAGCAAAAATGCTAAAATCTAAGCATGCTTCATACAAGGGCGTAAGTGGTACCTAATGGAGAAGGTTTGTTGCCTCTTCAAAGCGTGCAAAAAGCTCAAGACTCGAAAGAAGAAGATTCCAAGGTGGAAGAGAACCAAGTCATCAAGTACTTCAAACAAGTAAGAGGATCCAAAAGTCAAGTATCTAATATCAAGCTCACAACATGTCAGAATCTAACAAGAATTAAATGTAAGCAACCATTATCCAAGGTAATCAATAAAGAGAACCAAAATTAACATCAGGAATCGGTCCAAACGATATCAGGGACTAAGCATAATCTGCATCAAGAGATCTCGTCAGTCCAAACAAGGTTATGAAAAATATTCCACATAAAATCTCCACAAGATTAATCAAAACTACAAAGAGATTAAAACTAGGATTAAAAATCTACTCCTAATTAGTCAAAATTCTAACCAAAATTAATCTACAATTACTCAACCGCTAATCAATGTTAAAATTCAAGGTTAATTTCTAATTCAAAATTCAATTAAAAATGAGGTCCAATTAATTTGAAATTAATTCTAATCAAAAGTTAATCCTAAATGAATTCAAAATTAAACTTCTAAAAAAACTAAATCTAATGTTAATAAACCAAAAACAATTATCCAGAAAAACAATTATCAAAATCTAAATCTAATTAGTTAAAATTAATATCTAAAGTCAATATTAATATCTAAAGTTAATATTAATATCTAATTAAACCAAAAAAAACCTAAAAATCTAGAAAACTAATAAAACTAGAACTAAGGGTGTACTAAGTGATCAAGGGAGTGGACAGAATCAGCATGGGCTTCTTGACTAAGCCCATTGATTTCCGTACAGGGGGTGCAGACAGGATTTTGGTTGTGTAGACAGAAAACTATGCGGGCTTAAGGCCCAAGGGTTTGTTGCCAAGAGGGGAGTGTAGGAGCGTGAAACTTGGTGTGAAATGGAAAGGAGATTAGGCTTAAGGCCCTAGACCCGGTCCGAACCACAAACGAAAGAAAACCTAATAAACCAAAGAACAACATCATCACCATAGAGTATATTTCTCTATATAGAGGATTTTCTGGAACGCTGGTAGCTACACTTTGGGCTTTTCTCTATATACAACATTTTGTTAGTTTTAATAATCCTCAACTGCCGTTTATTTAAAATCTCTTAGAATAAAATGTTGAGCGCCAAATGTGCAAATTAAATCTCAGTAATATTTATGCCACTTTTAATGTTGTTTAAACTATGGTTTTAAATTGCTTTGCAGCTGCAATATTTTTGTAGATCGCACGTATTTGTAATACGTACATTGCATTAAATAATAGTAAAACATTGAATACATATTATATTTGATTATTTCAAAAATTTAACATAATAGTTAATTAATATAGTTGGAATTAAATCATATAAAAAGACTTGTTTTTTATCGAAAAAAAATATTTATTTTTAATGTAATTGAATGAAATGTTTATGATCATCATAATTCAATTTTAATTATGTACACTATGTTATTATGATTATTTTAAAGCGGATTTGATTGTGGTTCAAAATTTGTCTCATGTGTGCTAAAATATTAGTGACAAATATTTTTTTACTTTTTTTTAATTTATAAAAAAAAAAAATCTCTCCCGTATTTCTTTTATATTTATTGATAAAAATTGTGTCTCAGTTTCTTTAATTTTTTTAAAATAACAAATGTGTTAGATATCAATTAAATTTTTTATAAAAATTTAAAATACATAAATATATCTTCAGAGTTTTTATTTATATATCAGTGATAAACATTTATTCCACATTTTACATATATGTCTCACACTCTTTATCAATCATAAATATTTATCAAATATATGTTTAATACTTATCATGGACAAATATGCATTTTATATTTTTTTATTTATGATTCGGTGACACAATTGTCCAATGTTTTATTTTATTATTTGTAATGACTATTATTTATTATGTACTTTTCTAAATATACATCAAGTAAATACTTACTCTTTTATTTTGATGCAATGTTTTTAAAATAATCATGTTTTTTCAAATAAAATTTAAAATAATCACATTAAAAAAAAAAACAAACTAATCATATTTCAAACAAAAGAAAAATCATTGATAAGAGTTGTAGTCAAATCAATTTGCGCATGCAATCAACTTTTGTACACAGTTAAAGGTGAGAATAGGTCAGGCCAACTAACAGGGGCCTACGGCCTAGCCTACATAGGCTCAGGTCAGACCAGACTTTTTCTTAAATAGAAAAGGCCTAGGCTTTTTTATAAGCCTATTTAGCTAAAGAGGCTAGGCCACAGGCCATAAGAAAAACCTTTTAAGCATATCAGGCTGACCTATTTAAGAAAAAATCAATAAATTTATTATTATTATATTCTATTTTGTACTTTGAACTAAAATACGAAAATAAAACTTAGTTATCTTGAAGAACTTATGAAAATAAGTTGAAAAAACATTATAAACAATGTCATAAGTTGTTGTCATAAGTTTTTCTCATAAGTTATCTTCAACAAATAGTATCACCAAACTTATGCTAATAAGAAAACTTGAACGAGACAATGAAAACAAACATTTAATCTCATTGATCTTTTAACTTGTTAGTCTATTTAATATTAGTTGAATTTCTTATTTACAGATGTTCAAATGAAGTAGGCTTTTAAATAGGCTAGTAGGCTAATCAGGCATTCGAAAATGCCAGACTTAGGCCTAAAAATAAGCCTATGATAGGCTACAGGCCAGGCTTAGGCTTTGAATTTTTTAACAGGTCAGGCTCAGGCTTGGCAAAGCCTAGCTCGGCCTAGCTTATTCCCACCCCTATACACAGTAGTTAGAGCTATCAAAATGGGCTACTCGGCCCTGATGGGATCAGACTTTTTTAGGGCTAGACCAAAAAAGTTCATTGCTAATATGAACTCGAAAATTACTATCAGAGTCTGCCCCAAGATGGGTTTCAGGCTACCCGACCCTAAACGGGTTTTTTTAAAATTAAAAATAAAATAAAAAATCTCATAATATTTATTATAAATAAAATTTAAAATTATATTATTTTAAACATAATATATTTTTAAGTACTATATTATCTTTATAAATACTATAATGTGTTTTTAAATACAATACATATTTAAATTGTATAAAATAATATTTGAATATTTAACATAAGAGGAACTAATAGAATACGAGAAAAGAGTGTTGATTATATTAATGTATAATATTTAATAGAGAAAGATGAATATAATAGAGATAATATTTAGTGAGGTGAGAAAAATCAATGTGTTATTTTTTAGTAAGACAATTTAAGTATTAATATAATTTTTTAAAATTTATAGTGATGTAGGCCTAAAGAAGCCCTGAAAAATATGGGCTCTAATTTTAAGGTCTAAATTCTATGATTTTTCGGGCCTGACAGGCCAGGCCATATGGGCTAGCCCATTTTGATAGCTCTAATAATAGCCATTGTTTATGGCCCATGCATACAACTTTTGTACACTGTAGCCACTGTCTGTGCCGCATGCAATCAACTTTTGTACTCATTAGCTATTGCTTGTGACTACTGTGTTGTCTTGTTATATAAACTTTTGTACACAGTAGACACTGCCTGTGGCGCATGCTCCTAGAGGATGCATGCATACGCTACATGCAATGACATGACCTATACACATGCGCCATGCATGCTAGCGCTAATATACAAAAAGTTGTATGCATGAGTAAATGATTCTGATTACACCACTTGTTAGTGAATTTGTTTTGTTTGAAACATGGTAAGTTTGATATTTTTTGTTAAATGTGGTTATTTTAGAATTTATTTTTAAAAAATATGATTATTTTTAAAAAAAATATCTAGGCATAATTAGTTCCCAAGTCTCTTAATTTAATTTAATGTTTCACTTTAGTCTCTTAACTAAAAAACTTTACAAAGTAGTCCTTTAACTCCTATTCTTTCACTTGAAATTATTCATTCCGCTAGTTTTTCTTAAAAAAAACGTTACTGATCGTGAAGGTTGGATCAAATCCTGTAGAAGTGGGCCACCAAGAACGTCTGGGATGCTAGTCGTATGGAGAGGAGGGGGTGTACCTGCAAGGCACTCCGACGCTCAAGTAAGAAAGGGTCAGAGAAAAGGGGCAAGTACAGAGTATTAATTCGTAGGGCGAATATTGGATACCTGGCCCTCTCAAGCGAGAGGGTTTATATAGAGCCCCCAGCGCGTGGCCAACGGTCCTATTTTCGGGGCGAAATAACCGTTTTCCCGAAGAATAGGTAACTGCCCAAAACTAGCCGTTATGTCGGACATGGTGCCTGGAACTAGCCGTTATGTCGGGCATAAGCATAGTTTCGGGCACGAGCCCTTAGCTGTCCGGGGAGCGAGGAAGTCGTACATGATGGACATCGTTTTCGGGGAGGTGTGATGCAGCCTATGCCCGGTTGGAGGGCAGAAAGGTAACTTCTTCCCCTTCGTGGATTGGACCTAGGAAATTTGGGTCGTCCTGGAGTGGAAGTGGATTGGGCCGCGTCTAGCCATTAGCCCAGTCCAGAACAGGAGCCCCCCCAAGTCGTTGCTCCCGAGCATGGGAGTGATGACTTAAGGATAGCTCGTTGCTCCGGGGAGTTAGCGTGGAGTCGTCGTTTGAAGACGAGGAAGATTGTCTCAATGTGCTTGTGACCCCCGGTGTCCGTGAAATTCGTGGTCGTGACCATGTTGCTCGGTGCTCGGGGAGACTAAAGGTCAGTCAGAATTGGAAACGTTGGGGTGCCACGTGTGCCTAGAGCTCCGTGTAGCAGTTACTAGGCAATGATGGCTAGTTGATAGCCATCATGGCCTACGAGCGCGTGTCCGCACGTGCCCCTTTGTATAAAAGGGGGAAATCCGTTCCATTTGGAACTTTTTGCTCTGATTTCTCTTCGTTCCCTTCAGCATTCCTGCCCGTTACCGCCGTTTGCTTACTCCGACCACCGCTCCAAGCTTCGAACAGCCACTTTCGTCTTTTTAAATCAAGTAAGTTTTTTTATCCTGTGCTTGTTCTACTCCTTTTGGTGGTCAATGGTAGATTGCATGTGGTTAGGGCTAGATTTAGAGGACGAAATAGGTGGATTTCCGGTGATTGTTGGTGGTGGACGGTGGTTGTGCCATCTTTTCACTTCTGACATGTCGCCGGACGTGTTAGCATGTTTTAGTGATGAAGGCGGTTCACGGCGTCGTTGTGGCAGCTATGCATGTGTGACCTTCGTATTCATCTTCCGAATGAGTGATGAGTTTTCTGGTGGAATATTCCCAGATTCCGGTGAAGCTTTGCGACTTCCGGCGAAGCTTCGAACGGAAACTAGGTACGAGTACGGGGAAGCTCCTCGCTTGGGGATGATTTGTTTTGAGCGTCTCCTCGCGGGGAGGTTTCAATTTTTCTTTTGATGTCAGGGCTTAGGCCGGGGACGTCGTCCTCAGCCCTTTGCGCGCCCTTTCACTTGACTTAGCGGAGGAAGGGTGGATTTGATTTGTTGTCGAATTCACTTTCTTCTCTGCTTTTCAGGTGATCAACATGGCGACGGGGCCGGATAGAGAGATTGTCTTAGATACGTCTGAGGAAAAAACAAGCTCTTCGGATAGCAGTAGTTTTACGGCTTCGAGTTCACCCAGTAATGTCGGGGAGGAAGAGGAGCTGGATGACATGGACGAGGACGTTGCTGAGGGCTTCATGGAGGAGTGGGAGGTGGTCGAACCTGCTGAACATGTGTCTACCTTTGCAAAGTACTTAGGGGACGTTTTTACGGAGGTTGGACCGGAGGGAGAGTGGAAGGTGCACTTTCCTTCCGAGGATGAGCGGGTCTGTACGGAATTTAAGGACCGTTTCACGATGTATGAATATGATTTTAAGGAGCTGGGTCTGAGGTTGTCGTTCACCGATTTTCAGCAATCGGTGTTCGTACACTTGAAGCTGGCCCCCACGCAACTGCACCCCAACTCGTTGGCCTTTATCCGGGCGTTTAAGTTGGTGTGCGAGTACCTTTCCATTGGGGCGACTCTTCCTCTGTTCTTCACCGTCTTCCATCTTCAAAGGCAGCTTTCGGGGAGGAAGCATGGTTGGGTCTCTTTGAAGCAACCTCGCAAGTTGTTTAAACTGTTTTCAGAGTCAATACGGACGTTCAAAGAGCGGTATTACATCATCGAGCCGGTGTCCGAGGCTGCCCAAGACAGTATGTATGTCTGGGAGATTGAAGTTGATGAGGACGGGAACGACCTGCTCGATGAGACGGGGAAATTTATTGGGCATTGAATCTACAAGTTCCCCATCCATTGGGCACCTGACCACTTCGCCAAGAAGAGTAGTGACTATGTTTTTCAACAGCACGAGCTACACGAGCAGGATACCGTGGTGTACGAGGAGTTGGTGAAGTACGTTAACTCCTTTCGGCTCGCTGAGTGCTGGACGAACAAAGGTAGCCCGATCTTCGAGGAGGATGGTAGTCAGAGGGTTGAGTACCGGTTCATAAACACCAAGGCACTGCTGGAGTGCAAGACTTCTGCGGTAGTCGAGGAGCTTCTTGGTAGTCTTATTTATTTTAGATTTGTTCGTATTATTTCTTTTCGTCGTAACTAACGTGTTCGACTTTTGTTCGTGCAGGTGAGATGCCTCAGGCCCATAAGAGGGTTGTGAAAAACGCTCTTGCGAGGAACAAGGCCGGAGCAGTTCCTTCGAAGTCTCGGTTTGCTGGTGCGCGTGCCCCCCTCCGGTTCAGTCAGCTGCGGGGACTTCTTCTCCCACTCCCGCTCCTCGGGGGTCTCCCCTGCCTTTGGCTTCGCGAGGCAAGCGACAGAGGGTCACCGATGTCGTGGATCTCAGCCGGGCCCCGGAGAAAGGGAGGTTTGAGCTTCCTCCTTGTATACTGGATAGGAAATTCTTCGAGGGGAACTCCTTGGTCATGCCTCGGGCGGAATCTCTTCGTCTGGAAAGCATGGAACGCCCAAGCAAGAGGGCGTTGGTGGCTCAGGACGTTTCTGCTTTGGTTAGGATGCTGGAGATGGCAGCCGTTTATGTTGAAGGGGACTCCGCAACTGAGTCCGAACTCAATGCTGCCCGGGCTTCTATGGCGTCCCTCAAGGAAGAAGTCAAGAGTGCCGATGATGCCCGGAAGAAGGCCGTGGAGGAGGCGGCCAGGTTGAAGGATGAGAACTCCAAGCTGGCAGCGGTGAAGGAAGCTGCCGAGGAGCTGGTCTAGCAGTTGAGGGCGGTCAATGTCCCGGGTGAAGATGAGCCGGAAGATGTGAAGGGATTAAAAATGTGGTCTGAGCTGGTCGCTCGCATGCTGATGGCTGAAGATGACGGCATTGTCGTCGCGGATGAATCATTCAGAAACGTCGTGGCTCAACTGCGGGTGGTGAACCCCGGGCTTGACCTTTCTGACGAGGGTACCCACTATCTGGCGCATGTTAAGGATGGTCGGATCGTTATTCCCGATGCTCTTCTTGAAGGGAACGCCGAGGATTAGCCTGCGGAGGACCAGGTGCCTCAGCCCGAGCCTGTTGAGCATATAGACGAGTGAGGAGTTTCCTTGATGTTGTTATAATCTGTCCGACCTGCGTGCTGAGTAACTGCTATAATTTATTTTTGGGGGGCATGGCCCCCATTTTATGTAACTCAGTACAATCGTGGTCCTTGTGGCCACTTATCATGTTAAATTATATGTTTGATTCTGTTATCCGCATGATTTTACTTTCTTTTATTTGTTGATAAGTGTTGTACTCATGCTCGGTGTGAACGTATATCTGCCCGTGATCGGGAGTATTTGACTTGTGCGAATATTTAGGGGGATTGCTCATTGTAGATGTGTTCGGCAGTGAGGGGAATTGATCAAACGGTCGGGGAATATCCTGGCGGGGTTGCGGAGCTCAGTTCGCTTTTGAGGCCTGAGCTCGCGGCGTGAACGTCCCATCGCGATCTGGGCTTTGTGGTTTCTTCTTAGGACAAGGCTTCCCACATCGAACTCTCGTCGTATCACCTTGGCGTTGTGCCTGATGGTAATTTTTTGTTTCAGTGAGGCTTCGCGGAGGGCTACCCTAGTTCGGATTTCCTCGACGAGGTCGAGCTCTTCTCTTAATGATTCGTCGTTTGTCTCCTCGTCTAGGGGGGACTCTGTCCGCCTGGAGGGTATGTGAACTTCAACGGGAATTACGACCTCAGTTCCGTACGCTAGACGGAAGGGTGTTTCCCCGGTTGTAGAGTGTGGAGTTGTACGGTATGCCCATAGTACACTGTGCAGTTCCTCGACCCATGCCTTCTTTGTTTCGTCCAGCTTTTGTTTAAGGCCTCAAAGGATGACTCGGTTAGCTGCTTCAGCCTGCCCGTTTGTTTGAGGGTGCTTGACAGATGCGCAGTGCTACTTCGTGCCTAGTTGGGCGATGAAGTCCTGAAACTTCCTGTCCGTGAATTGCGTCCCATTGTCCGTTACTATCGCTTAGGGGATGCCGAAGCGTGCAAGGATGTTTTGTTTGTAAAAACGCAGGATGTTGAGGGCAGTTATCTTGGCTAGAGCCTCCGCTTCTATCCATTTTATGAAGTAGTCCATGCCCAATATTAGGTATTTGTTCTGATTCGATCCTACCACGAAGGATCCTAGGATGTCTAGGCCCTACCAGGAAAATGGCCATGGGGAGGACATATCCTTAAGCTCGTTAGGTGGAGCCAGGTGCATGTCCTCGTGCCGTTGGCATTTATCGCATTTATTCACGTGTTCTTTCGCGTCGTGCTGCATGGTCGGCCAGTAGTATCCTGCCCGGAGGGCCTTTCGGGAAAGTGACCTTCCGTCGAGATGTTGGGCGTTGATTCCCTCATGGATTTCGCGCAGGATGTGTGCGACCATTTCTTCCTCGACACACTTGAGTAGCGAAATGGAGAATCCTCGCCTGTAGAGCTTATCAATCATAAATATTTATCAAATATATGTTTAATACTTATCATGGACAAATATGCATTTTATATTTTTTTATTTATGATTCGGTGACACAATTGTCCAATGTTTTATTTTATTATTTGTAATGACTATTATTTATTATGTACTTTTCTAAATATACATCAAGTAAATACTTACTCTTCTTTTATTTTGATGCAATGTTTTTAAAATAATCATGTTTTTTCAAATAAAATTTAAAATAATCACATTAAAAAAAAAACAAACTAATCATATTTCAAACAAAAGAAAAATCATTGATAAGAGTTGTAGTCAAATCAATTTGCGCATGCAATCAACTTTTGTACACAGTTAGAGGTGGGAATAGGCCAGGCCAGCTAACAGGGGCCTACGGCCTAGCCTACATAGGCTCAGGCCAGGCCAGACTTTTTCTTAAATAGAAAAGGCCTAGGCTTTTTTATAAGCTTATTTAGCTAAAGAGGCTAGGCCACAGGCCGTAAGAAAAACCTTTTAAGCATATCAGGCTGACCTATTTAAGAAAAAATCAATAAATTTATTATTATTATATTCTATTTTGTACTTTGAACTAAAATACGAAAATAAAACTTAGTTATCTTGAAGAACTTATGAAAATAAGTTGAAAAAACATTATAAACAATGTCATAAGTTGTTGTCATAAGTTTTTCTCATAAGTTATCTTCAACAAATAGTATCACCAAACTTATGCTAATAAGAAAACTTGAACGAGACAATGAAAACAAACATTTAATCTCATTGATCTTTTAACTTGTTAGTCTATTTAGTATTAGTTGAATTTCTTATTTACAGATGTTCAAATGAAGTAGGCTTTTAAATAGGCTAGTAGGCTAATCAGGCATTCGAAAAGGCCAGACTTAGGCCTAAAAATAAGCCTATGATAGGCTACAGGCCAGGCTTAGGCTTTGAATTTTTTAACAGGTCAGGCTCAGGCTTGGCAAAGCCTAGCTCGGCCTAGCCTATTCCCACCCCTATACACAGTAGTTAGAGCTATCAAAATGGGCTACTCTGCCCTGATGGGATCAGACTTTTTTAGGGCTAGACCAAAAAAGTTCATTGCTAATATGAACTCGAAAATTACTATCAGAGTCTGCCCCAAGATGGGTTTCAGGCTACCCGACCCTAAACGGGTTTTTTTAAAATTAAAAATAAAATAAAAAATCTCATAATATTTATTATAAATAAAATTTAAAATTATATTATTTTAAACATAATATATTTTTAAGTACTATATTATCTTTATAAATACTATAATGTGTTTTTAAATACAATACATATTTAAATTGTATAAAATAATATTTGAATATTTAACATAAGAGGAACTAATAGAATACGAGAAAAGAGTGTTGATTATATTAATGTATAATATTTAATAGAGAAAGATGAATATAATAGAGATAATATTTAGTGAGGTGAGAAAAATCAATGTGTTATTTTTTAGTAAGACAATTTAAGTATTAATATAATTTTTTAAAATTTATAGTGATGTAGGCCTAAAGAAGCCCTGAAAAATATGAGCTCTAATTTTAAGGTCTAAACTCTATGATTTTTCGGGCCTGACAGGCCAGGCCATATGGGCTAGCCCATTTTGATAGCTCTAACAATAGCCATTGTTTATGGCCCATGCATACAACTTTTGTACACTGTAGCCACTGTCTGTGCCGCATGCAATCAACTTTTGTACTCATTAGCTATTGCTTGTGACTACTGTGTTGTCTTGTTATATAAACTTTTGTACACAGTAGGCACTGCCTGTGGCGCATGCTCCTAGAGGATGCATGCATACGCTACATGCAATGACATGACCTATACACATGCGCCATGCATGCTAGCGCTAATATACAAAAAGTTGTATGCATGAGTAAATGATTCTGATTACACCACTTGTTAGTGAATTTGTTTTGTTTGAAACATGGTAAGTTTGATATTTTTTGTTAAATGTGGTTATTTTAGAATTTATTTTTAAAAAATATGATTATTTTTAAAAAAAATATCTAGGCATAATTAGTTCCCAAGTCTCTTAATTTAATTTAATGTTTCACTTTAGTCTCTTAACTAAAAAACTTTACAAAGTAGTCCTTTAACTCCTATTCTTTCACTTGAAATTATTTATTCCGCTAGTTTTTCTTAAAAAAAACGTTACTGATTGTGAAGGTTGGATCAAATCCTGTAGAAGTGGGCCACCAAGAACGTCTGGGATGTTGGTCGTATGGAGAGGAGGGGGTGTACCTGCAAGGCACTCCGACGCTCAAGTAAGAAAGGGTCAGAGAAAAGGGGCAAGTACAGAGTATTAATTCGTAGGGCAAATATTGGATACCTGGCCCTCTCAAGCGAGAGGGTTTATATAGAGCCCCCAGCGCGTGGCCAACGGTCCTATTTTCGGGGCGAAATAACCGTTTTCCCGAAGAATAGGTAACTGCCCAAAACTAGCCGTTATGTCGGACATGGTGCCTGAAACTAGTCGTTATGTCGGGCATAAGCATAGTTTCGGGCACGAGCCCTTAGCTGTCCGGGGAGCGAGGAAGTCGTGCATGATGGACATCGTTTTCGGGGAGGTGTGATGCAGCCTATGCCCGGTTGGAGGGCAGAAAGGTAACTTTTTCCCCTTCGTGGATTGGACCTAGGAAATTTGGGTCGTCCTGGAGTGGAAGTGGATTGGGCCACGTCTAGCCATTAGCCCAGTCCAGAACAGGAGCCCCCCCAAGTCGTTGCTCCCGAGCATGGGAGTGATGACTTAAGGATAGCTCGTTGCTCCGGGGAGTTAGCGTGGAGTCGTCGTTTGAAGACGAGGAAGATTGTCTCAAAGTGCTTGTGACCCCCGGTGTCCGTGAAATTCGTGGTCGTGACCATGTTGCCCGGTGCTCGGGGAGACTAAAGGTCAGTCAGAATTGGAAACGTTGGGGTGCCACGTGTGCCTAGAGCTCTGTGTAGCAGTTACTAGGCAATGATGGCTAGTTGATAGCCATCATGGCCTACGAGCGCGTGTCCGCACGTGCCCCTTTGTATAAAAGGGGGAAATCCGTTCCATTTGGAACTTTTTGCTCTGATTTCTCTTCGTTCCCTTCAGCATTCCTGCCCGTTACCGCCGTTTGCTTACTCCGACCACCGCTCCAAGCTTCGAACAACCACTTTCGTCTTTTTAAATCAAGTAAGTTTTTTGATCCTGTGCTTGTTCTACTCCTTTTGGTGGTCAATGGTAGATTGCATGTGGTTAGGGCTAGATTTAGAGGACGAAATAGGTGGATTTCCGGTGATTGTTGGTGGTGGACGGTGGTTGTGCCATTTTTTCACTTCTGACATGTCGCCGGACGTGTTAGCATGTTTTAGTGATGAAGGCGGTTCACGGCGTCGTTGTGGCAGCTATGCATGTGTGACCTTCGTATTCATCTTCCGAATGAGTGATGAGTTTTCTGGTGGAATATTCCCAGATTCCGGTGAAGCTTTGCGACTTCCGGCGAAGCTTCGAACGGAAACTAGGTACGAGTACGGGGAAGCTCCTCGCTTGGGGATGATTTGTTTTGAGCGTCTCCTCGCGGGGAGGTTTCAATTTTTCTTTTGATGTCAGGGCTTAGGCCGGGGACGTCGTCCTCAGCCCTTTGCGCGCCCTTTCACTTGACTTAGCGGAGGAAGGGTGGATTTGATTTGTTGTCGAATTCACTTTCTTCTCTGCTTTTCAGGTGATCGACATGGCGACGGGGCCGGATAGAGAGATTGTCTTAGATACGTCTGAGGAAGAAACAAGCTCTTCGGATAGCAGTAGTTTTACGGCTTCGAGTTCACCCAGTAATGTCGGGGAGGAAGAGGAGCTGGATGACATGGACGAGGACGTTGCTGAGGGCTTCATGGAGGAGTGGGAGGTGGTCGAACCTGCTAAATATGTGTCTACCTTTGCAAAGTACTTAGGGGACGTTTTTAAGGAGGTTGGACAGGAGGAGGAGTGGAAGGTGCACTTTCCTTCCGAGGATGAGCGGGTCTGTACGGAATTTAAGGAACGTTTCACGATGTATGAATATGCTTTTAAGGAGCTGGGTCTGAGGTTGTCGTTCACCGATTTTCAGCAATCGATGTTCGTACACTTGAAGCTGGCCCCCACGCAACTGCACCCCAACTCGTTGGCCTTTATCCGGGTGTTTGAGTTGGTGTACGAGTACTTTTCCATTGGGGCGACTCTTCCTCTGTTCTTCACCGTCTTCCATCTTCAAAGGCAGCTTTCGGGGAGGAAGCATGGTTGGGTCTCTTTGAAGCAGCCTCGCAAGTTGTTTAAACCATTTTCAGAGTCAATACGGACGTTCAAAGAGCGGTATTACGTCATCGAGCCGGTGTCCGAGGCTGCCCAGGACAGTATGTATGTCTGGGAGATTGAAGTTGATGAGGACGGGAACGACCTGCTCGATGAGACGGGGAAATTTATTGGGCATAGAATCTACAAGTTCCCCATCCATTGGGCACCTGACCACTTCGCCAAGAAGAGCAGTGACTATGTTTTTCAACAGCACGAGCTACACGGGCAGGATACCGTGGTGTACGAGGAGTTGGTGAAGTACGTTAACTCCTTTCGGCTCGCTGAGTGCTGGACGAACAAAGGTAGCCCGATCTTCGAGGAGGATGGTAGTCAGAGGGTTGAGTACCGGTTCATAAACACCAAGGCACTGCTGGAGTGCAAGACTTCTGCGGTAGTCGAGGAGCTGCTTGGTAGTCTTATTTATTTTAGATTTGCTCGTATTATTTCTTTTCCTCGTAACTAACGTGTTCGACTTTTGTTCGTGCAGGTGAGATGCCTCAGGCCCATAAGAGGGTTGTGAAAAACGCTCTTGCGAGGAACAAGGCAGGAGCAGTTCCTTCGAAGTCTCGGTTTGCTGGTGCGCGTGCCCCCCTCCGGTTCAGTCAGCTGCGGGGACTTCTTCTCCCACTCCCGCTCCTCGGGGGTCTCCCCTGCCTTTGGCTTCGCGAGGCAAGCGACAGAGGGTCACCGATGTCGTGGATCTCAGCCAGGCCCCGGAGAAAGGGAGGTTTGAGCTTCCTCCTTGTATACTGGATAGGAAATTCTTCGAGGGGAACTCCTTGGTCATGCCTCGGGCGGAATCTCTTCGTCTGGAAAGCATGGAACACCCGAGCAAGAGGGCGTTGGTGGCTCAGGACGCTTCTGCTTTGGTTAGGATGCTGGAGATGGCAGCCGTTTATGTTGAAGGGGACTCCGCAACTGAGTCCGATCTCAATGCTGCCCGGGCTTCTATGGCGTCCCTCAAGGAAGAAGTCAAGAGTGCCGATGATGCCCGGAAGAAGGTCGTGGAGGAGGCGGCCAGGTTGAAGGAGGAGAACTCCAAGCTGGCAGCGGTGAAGGAAGCTGCCGAGGAGCTGGTCTAGCAGATGAGGGCGGTCAATGTCCCGGGTGAAGATGAGCCGGAAGATGTGAAGGAATTAAAAACGTGGTCCGAGCTGGTCGCTCGCATGCTGATGGCTGAAGATGACGGCATTGTCGTCGCGGATGAATCCTTCAGAAACGCCGTGGCTCAACTACGGGTGGTGAACCCCGGGCTTGACCTTTCTAACGAGGGTACCCACTATCTGGCGCATGTTAAGGATGGTCGGATCGTTATTCCCGATGCTCTTCTTGAAGGGAACGCCGAGGATTAGCCTGCGGAGGACCAGGTGCCTCAGCCCGAGCCTGTTGAGCATATAGACGAGTGAGGAGTTTCCTTGATGTTGTTATAATCTGTCCGGCCTGCGTGCTGAGTAACTGCTGTAATTTATTTTTGGGGGGCATGGCCCCCGTTTTATGTAACTCAGTACAATCGTGGTCCTTGTGGCCACTTATCATGTTAAATTATATGTTTGATTCTGTTATCCGCATGATTTTACTTTCTTTTATTTGTTGCTAAGTGTTGTACTCATGCTCGATGTGAACGTATATCTACCCGTGATCGGGAGTATTTAACTTGTGCGAATATTTAGGGGGATTGCTCATTGTAGATGTGTTCGGCAGTGAGGGGAATTGATCAAACGGCCGGGGAATATCCTGGCGGGGTTGCGGAGCTCAGTTCGCTTTTGAGGCCTGAGTTCGCGACGTGAACGTCCCATCGCGATCTGGGCTTTGTGGTTTCTTCTTAGGACAAGGCTTCCCACATCGAACTCTCGTCGTATCACCTTGGCGTTGTGCCTGATGGTAATTTTTTGTTTCAGTGAGGCTTCGCGGAGGGCTACCCTAGTTCGGATTTCCTCGACGAGGTCGAGCTCTTCTCTTAATGATTCGTCGTTCGTCTCCTCGTCTAGGGGGGACTCTGTCCGCCTGGAGGGTATGTGAACTTCAACGGGAATTACGACCTCAGTTCCGTACGCTAGACGGAAGGGTGTTTCCCTGGTTGTAGAGTGTGAAGTTGTACGGTATGCCCATAGTACACTGTGCAGTTCCTCGACCCATGCCTTCTTTGTTTCGTCCAGTTTTCGTTTAAGGCCTCAAAGGATGACTCGGTTAGCTGCTTCAGCCTGCCCGTTTGTTTGAGGGTGCTTGACAGATGCGCATTGCTACTTCGTGCCTAGTTGGGCGATGAAGTCCTGAAACTTCCTGTCCGTGAATTGCGTCCCATTGTCCGTTACTATCGCTTGGGGGATGCCGAAGCGTGCAAGGATGTTTTGTTTGTAAAAACACAGGATGTTGAGGGCAGTTATCTTGGCTAGAGCCTCCGCTTCTATCCATTTTATGAAGTAGTCCATGCCCAATATTAGGTATTTGTTCTGATTCGATCCTACCACGAAGGATCCTAGGATGTCTAGGCCCTACCAGGAAAATGGCCACGGGGAGGACATAGCCTTAAGCTCGTTAGGTGGAGCCAGGTGCATGTCCTCGTGCCGTTGGCATTTATCGCATTTATTCACGTGTTCTTTCACGTCGTGCTGCATGGTCGGCCAGTAGTATCCTACTCGAAGGGCCTTTCGGGCAAGTGACCTTCCGTCGAGATGTTGGGCGTTGATTCCCTCATGGATTTCGCACAGGATGTGTGCGACCATTTCTTCCTCGACACACTTGAGTAGCGAAATGGAGAATCCTCGCCTGTAGAGCTTGTCTTCGACCAGGACGCAGGAGTAAGCTCTTCGCCTAACTATGCTGGCCTCTTTTGGGTCGGATGGAAGTTCATCTTTAGCGAGATAGTTGTAGACAGGGGTCATCTAGCAGTTATTGTCGCCGATTACGTGTACGTCGAGGTTCAGGGAAGTCTTCTCGATGCTGGGTCGAGGTAGAACTTCCTGTATGATGGACTTGTTTCCGCCTTTCTTCTTCGTGCTGGCCAGTTTGAACATAACATCTGCTCGGACGTTATGTTCGCGGAGAACATGTTTCACTTCTACCGTTGCGAACTTCGCCATTTCCTTTTTGACCAGGGCTAGGTATTCGGTCAGGTTGTCATTTTTGGCTTGATATTCTCCTCGGACCTGAAGGGCCACGGGTTGTGAGTCTGTGCAAATGATGACTTCTTTTGCGCCCAGGTCCTCGGCTAGGCGTAACCCAGCGAGGAAGGCTTCGTACTCAGCCTGGTTGTTAGAGGTGGGGAAGGACAAGGTGAGCGACACCTCAATGATGATTCCTTCGTTGCTTTCCAGTATGATGCCTGCACCGCTTCCCGCCAAGCTGGAGGCACCATCCACAAAAATGGTCCATTTGCGCACTTCGCTCGCGGGGGAGTCTGCGAATGTCATCTCTGCGATGAAGTCGGCCAGAGTCTGGGCTTTGAGAGCTTTCGTGCTTTCATATTGGATGTCAAATTCGGATAGTTCAAGTGACCATTTGAGCATTCGACCGGCTATGTCTGGTCATCCCAGTAGCTGTTTTATGGGTTAATCTGTTCAAACTGCAATCGTGTGGGCCAGGAAGTAGTGTCTTAATCTTCTGGCCGCGTTGATGAGGGCCAGAGCCACTTTCTCTATCTGTTGGTATCTTAACTCTGGTCCTTGCAGCGCTTTGCTCGTGAAGTATATGGGCTTTTTCCCATCAGGTGTCTCGTGGATGAGAGCGGCGCTCACCGCTTCGGTTGCTACGGTGAGGTACAAGTACAAAGTTTCACCATTTTCCGGGCGGGAGAGGACTGGCGGCTCTGAGAGCGCCCGTTTCAGATGGAGAAGAGCCTTGTCACATTCCTCGGTCCATTCGAACGCCGCCTCCTTGCGGAGGAGTTTGAAGAACGGTAAGGCGTGTTGGGCGGACTTGGCCACGAAACTAGATAGCGACGCGAGCATCCCGTTGAGGGAATGGATGGATTTCTTGGACTTGGGTGTAGGGAACTCGGAGAATGCTCGGCATTTTTCATGATTGGCTTCGATTCCTCGTTCTGTTAAGTAGAAGCCGAGGAATTTTCCTGCTCGGACAGCGAACGTGCACTTCTCCGGGTTAAAACACATTTTGTATTTTCTAGTCTGTTCGAAGACCTTTCTCAAATGGGCAGTATGATCAGTTTCCTCGTGGGATTTTATGATCATGTTGTCCATATAGACTTTGAACATATCGCCTATCTCTCCCTGGAAGACCTTGTTCATCATTCTTTGGTAGGTTGCTCCGGTGTTCTTCAGGCTGAAGGGCATTACGTTGTAGTAATAATTGCCCGATTCGGTCATGAAGGCCGTGTATTTTTTGTCGGCCATTGCCATTGGAATTTGATTATAGCCCGAGTAGGCGTCCATGAACGATAAAAGTTTAAAACCGGTAGAATTATCAATAAGTTTATCGATATTGGGGAGGGGATATGCATCTTTCGGGCATGCCTTATTAAGATCGGTGTAATCAATGCACATTCTCCATTTTCCATTAGATTTTTTCACGAGTACAACGTTGAACAGCCAAGTGGTGTACTTGGCTTCCGAAATAAATTTGGCCTCGAGGAGGTCCCTTACAGCTTTTTCTGCAGCCTCCGTTTTTTCCGGAGACTGTTTTCTCCTACGTTGTGCTACGGCCTTGATGGCCGAGTCAATTGTCAGCTGGTGGCAGGCGACAGAAGTATCTAAGTCGGGCATCTCGGCGGCGCTCCAGGCGAAGAGGTCGGCGTTCTCGCGGAGGCATGCTTTTAGCTATTTCCTCGCGATGTCGGGCAGGTCTGCTCCAATCTTCACTCTCCGCTGAGGGTCGACGCCGAACAGAACGATCTCGAAGTTGCCATCCGGGATCGGGCGTATTGGATGGGAGCTGCTGCTGGATAATGTAGACGGGCTGGCTGAAGCTGGTCGTTCCTCCTGTTGGTCTTCCTCAGGGAAACGGTTGTCGAGGTCGATGGATTCGACCTGAGTTATTGGCTTCGGCTCCTCGGAGCTGCTGGGCAGTGCTGGCCTGCCTGACGCCTTCGGCTTGGAAGTGATGGCGCTGAGCCCCTTCGTGGCTGCTTCAAAACATCGGCGGGAAGCTTCAATGTCGCCGTGGAGCGTGGCAACCATCCCCTTAGAAGTGTAGTACTTCATTTTGAGGTGGATGGTAGAGGGTACTACTATCAACTCGACCAGGGTTGGTCTCCCGAAGATGCATTGGTACAGAGATGGGCAGTCAACCACCAGGAACTGTACTTTGATGGACCTGGTCGTCTCTCCTGTCCCAAAGGTTACGATTAGCTCGACGTAACTCCAAGGTTTGGTCACCGACCCGTTAAATCCTTATAGGTCGGACCCCACATAGGGGGTGAGGTGCGACTCATCCAGCTGGAGCGTCGAGAACAACTGGGAGTACATTATATCGACTGAACTACCCTAGTCGACAAGAATTCTGCGAACGTCAAAGTTTGCCATCCGAGCTCTGACGAGCAGGGGAATGCTGGAATTCGGTGATCCTCCGAGGAGTTCTTCCCGGTAGAAGGATATGGGGACGGAACCTTTCGGGGCCTAGTCAAGGGTGGTCACCTGGCTGGAACTTTTGTTGATCAGGTGTTCGAATCATCTTTTCATGGAGCCGACCGTGATTTTGTTGAAGCTCCCGCCAGAGATGACCATGGCGGAGGGGAACGTCTCCCACGTACTGTGGGCCGCGAAGTAAGCGGGGACGCTGAGCTTGTCCGGGACGTAGAAGTCTTCTGGCCGCGATACGGACATAGCGACCTGGATGTTGGGTTCTTCTGAGGAGGGTACTTCTTCCTCTATCTTTTTGGATTCTTGGGCGTCCTGCCGAGGAGCGTCCTTTTTCTTTGCGAACTATTTCAGGTGGCCGTCCCTGATCAGTATCTCAATGGCATCCTTGAGATGGATGCAGTCTTCAATTGTGTGGTCGTGACTCTTGTGGAAGCGGCAATACTTCGACTTATCCGAGTTAGGTCTGGCCGGCAGTTGTTTGGGGAAGCGGACCCCTGCCTGCTTGAATTTCGAATTGGCATATTCGGACAGTATCTTCTCCTTGGAGACAGTCAGGGGAGTATAATCGTGGAATCGCCCAGAGGGTCCCTTGCTGTCGCGGGAGTCCCAGGGACGGTCCTCGCGCCTCCGTTCACCTCGATGAGATGTCAAGGCTTCCTCGCCTCTGGAGGTCCGAGCGTTCTCCTGATGGTGTGATGCTCGGACGTTGCTGGCCACAACCTTCTCTTCGTACTAGATGTGCGATTGGGCTTTAAGGAGAAGGGCGTCTAAGTTCCTCGGAGGTGCGAGTCCGACGACTTTAGAAAACTCGGAGCCCGGGCGGAGCCCTTGCTCGAGCAGAAACTTCTTTATTTCGTCCGTTGTAGGGACCTGCACTGCTTCTTTATTGAACCTCTCAATATATGCGCGGAGAGGTTCGTCCTTCCCTTGGATTATGGCTCCAAGGGAGGCCTCAGTCTTTGGGTGACGGCAAGAAGCTGTGAAATTCCGTGAGAACATTCTGCCCATTTGCCTCCACGAGGTGATGGACTCCTCGGGCAACTCCTTGTACCATGTCATCGCCCCCTTTCGAAGCGTGGTTGGAAAAATCCGGCATTTGATAGGTCCTCGCACGCCACGGTAGTCGAGTAACGCATCGATGTTCTCGATGTGCTTGTTGGGGTCGGTAGTCCCGTCGTACGTGCCCAGTGACGGGGGCTTATCCAGACCCTTAGGGAGGCGGGTGGCCAAGATTTCCTGGGACAATGGACCGCGGGGTTCATCGTCGCTGCTGGAACTAGTGAATGATGGAGATCGAAGGGTACGCTCGCGGCGTCGGGTCCTTCGGGGAGAAGGTGAGCGGTTCCTTCGGGGAGAAGGTGATCGGGCCTGTCCTTTAGATTTGACCGAGGGAGATTGCTCATTCCTTCGGGTCCTCTTGTGGTCGGGAGAATGCTGGTCACGCGGGGAGAACTGGTCGCGCTTCCGGGCGACGCGAGGATCAGGATCTTGCCGCAGTCTCCGGCCGATATCTCTTCGGGGTTGCGGGCTCCTTGATCGTCTCTGGTTCCTCCTTGGGGGAGGGGATCTTGGACGGTTTGACTCTTGTAACGCCCCAATCCTTTCGTTCTGCTGCAGGATTAGGGTATTGGTTTTGTTGATCGCCTCCAGGAGGGCTGCCACGGCAGGGTCGGCGTTGGACGGAACAGGAACGAGCTGGACGTCAAGTGAAGGCTGATCGTTGTTGCGGTCAGCAGGGGTAGGGGAAGGAGAGGCGGTGGCTCCGTCCTTCAGGAAGAGGGTATCTCGGAGAAGAGATGATGGGCTGTCAACGTCAGATTTGTTGACGTGGAAAACAACGGTTTGGAGAGCATCCTTGGCGCGATCTTGAGAGGCCATGATGATGATGATCTTTGAAAATTGTTTTGATCTTCGGTTTCCGGGGAAAGAAAGATGGGGAGAACAACGTTTCCCACAGACGGCACCACTGATCGTGAAGGCTGGATCAGATCCTGTAGAAGTGGCCCACCAAGAACATCTGGGATGCTGGTCGTATGGAGAGGAGGGGAGTGTACCTGCAAGGCACTCTGACCCTCAAGTAAGAAATGGTCAGAGAAAATGGGCAAGTACAGAGTATTAATTGTTAGGGTGAATATTGGATACCTGACCCTCTCAAGCGAGAGGGTTTATATTGAGCCCCCAGCGCGTGGCCAACGGTCCTATTTTCGGGGCGAAATAACCGTTTTCCCGAAGAATATGTAACTGCCCAAAACTAGCCGTTATGTCGGACATGGTGCCCGAAACTAGCCGTTATGTCGGGCATAAGCATAGATTCGGGCACGAGCCCTTAGCTGTCCGGGGAGCGAGGAAGTCGTGCTTGACGGGCATCGTTTCGGGGGAGGTGCGATGCAGCCTATGCCCGGTTGAAGGGCAAAAAGGTAACTTTTGTCCCTTCGTGGATTGGACCTAGGCAATTTGGGCCGTCCTGGAGTAGAAGTGGATTAGGCCGCGTCTAGCCATTGGCCCAGTCCAAAACAGTTACATTGTAGCCCTTGACAAATTTATATGTTCCAGTGTAGTCCCTTTACAATTTCATATATTTCATTTAAGTCCCTTCAATGTATTTGCAAACATTTATACAACAACTTCAGGAAGAAGTTCTCAGGTTTTAAATTGATTGAACTTATGTGGAAGACTGTAACTACTAGTCAGATCAGATTTTACATGTTCAGTAAGACAAAAAATAATGTTTTTTCAGAAAAACTAACGAAGAGACCATTTCAGGTAACAAAATGGTAGTTAAGGGACTACTTTGTAACGATTTTTAGTTAAGGGACTAAAGTGAAACATTAAATTAAGTTAAGGGACTAAAAAATGGATTAAGTCAAATATCTAATTTGGTTAATAACTATTTTTAATAAATAAAAAAGTGTAACACTACCTTTTAATTTGTAATTAAACATGTGGCACAATCTTTAAAATGTTCGTAAAATAAGATATGCAATATTTTAAATTAATTTTAAAATAGTTGACACTCACATTAATTTGTTAAAAGATTAAATTATTATATTAAAATTAATTTTTTATTTAAAACATATTAAAATCATTATTAAAATATATTAATTGATTAGTGACTAATATTTGTTTCCGAACATGATTGTATCATAGATTATACTCAGTATTTCAAATAAATAAGTGTATAATATATGGAGAGATTAACAACAAACAATTGTCTTGTATGTAAATTGTATATAGAAATTTGTTGGATTTTGAAGATGAGGATTAATATTGGGCTAAAAGTAACATAGGGAGAGATACATCACATATTCATCCAAAACTTTATAGTGATAAGTTTGTGAGTTCTTCAACTTATAAATGTTCAAGTCTCTATATTTATAAATCAACGTGGGACTGTAACTCACATTTGACTTATTATTCTCAACACTCTCCCTTAAGTGTGAGTCCATAATATTCCCCCTCAAATATAAAATATTTTGTCAACATACACTTGTAACGCTGTTGTTGAGTATTTCGATACACCTTTTTCTGGGTATTTCAATTTCAAGAGGACACCTCTTCTTGGAATTTTCGATACATGTAAGTTGGTATGTTTATTCGAAACAAAGGCTTATGATACCATTTGTTGGGTCATGAGTGTCGCAACTCGAAAAATAGACGACGGGGAGGCGAAAGAGAAGAAATAGAGAGTCGCCATCGAACTTTATTCATCCCAAAAGGGGAAGGGAAAACATCAAGAAAATCCCAAAAAGAAAGGATAAGATGGTCTCGCAACCAAATTATGGGTTCAAAAGTCGGCTATGCAAAGGAAATGTATTAGCCCCCCATCCATCGTACTCGATGGGAACCATTCGCTTGTCTGATGTGTAAGGATGTTTGCTAAGGATATTTCTTTCTAAGAGTGTTATAAGAGGGAGAGAGAAGGGGAAGGAACAAAGATTGAAGAAAAAAAATGGAAAAAGAGAAGGGAAAGGTTGGAAACGAAAGGAGAGAAACAAAAAAGGAGACTCAATAGGACTTTGCGGTCCTATGCCTACGTATTCCCTCGTGCAATGGGAAAGTCAGAGTCAACGTAGTTCGAAGGACTACGGGTAAGAAAATGGGAAGTTTGCTCGTTAGGATTATCGCAATCCTATGTCTATATATTCTCAACGGGTATGAGAAATCAGAGTGTCTGTAGTTCGTGGTACTACGATTTGTTGGTGTTTTTTAAGGACGATGTCATTGTGCGCATTCTAGCAGTTAAGTGCATTGCAACTCGCTCGTGGAGTCTTATGTGTTACTTGTTTGCGGTAGAACAAATGCAACATGCCCTTTTTGAAAAGGTTGCTTTTTGCCATCAAGGCAAGATGTCACATTTGATTTGTGAAAGTTGATTTTAGGGGGTGAAATAAGTCCTCAGATAGGATCCCCATGCGGGTAGTACCCAATTCTTTATCTCAAAAGATTTATTATGAATATTGTATTGTGAATATAGTTGCGTCTTCGTATTGAAAGACGAGTATCGAGACCACACACTCTAAAGTGAGCATCCTAATACTCGGAGAGGAAGAAGTCTTCACTCAATCCTCTCTCTTTAGTTCAATACAAAGAGAACCTTATTATCTTATTTAAGACGTTTTGATTTTGAATGGTAAGTGCTTTATGACAGTGAACCCTAAAGGTAATGACAAGCACTCGGGATAGGACAAGGCATTCGCGTAACCACTCCACAACCATCCAAGTTTATTAAGAAAAGAAGTTTCAAAAATGTACTTGGTACAAGACCAAGGTTTTTAGACTCAAGGAGACAAAAGAAAGAGAGAAAAGGCCTTGAAAGAATGGGTGGGGAATAGAGCAAGGTAGGTTGATGGTGATGCACAATGCAATCGACTTATAAGGGAGAAATACATACAAGGTTAGTGTGGGGTTTAAAGGAAAATATAAGAGAAGAGAATCCCTAAGGTATAAACCAAGTTAATGGATTTTGAAAAATGACTTGACATTGGATCAAGCCTGATTTGTTCTTTATTTTGAAAAGGTGATCTAGCCTAGTTCAATTTTATCTTTCTTAACAATCAAGCAGGCAAGCATAAAAAGAGACTAAGTTATTACATTGTAATGGGGGAGAGGGAGACATAATACCTACCAAGGGGGGAAATGAGATGTAAGGTATGAAAGAAGTAGAGAAATGCAACAAGTATGAAAGAAACAAGTCATCAATAATCCATTTCAAACAACCAAAGCAAGAGGACCCACTCAAACCAAATAAGAAGGAATAAGAAAACATGCAAGACAACCCATGTTTCCAACTTAAATCAAAGAAACAAAGAGGCATACAAGTGAACATTCATACACCTTTGAATCATCTAAACATGCTCAAAGAAGTCACACAACAACACTCAAGAATTTAGGCACAACTGTACACGCCTGAATAAGTTAACAACATATCAACTATAATAAAACCAAGACAAAGTGATTCAAGTAAGATGAAAAACAATCAAGGTCAGAACCTATATCACATCAAGGTCAACACATTTCAAATATGAGAAAAGATGCACAAGAGCATTCATCATGAATCAAAGCAAAAGTTAAGCACATGTAAACACTTAAATCATAAAAATAAAGCAACACTGATCAAGCTTATGTAATTAAATCATGTGAGCATGAGAGGTCAGAAGTAAATACAAGCATTTCAACGTGTATTCAACACCAAGACATCAAAAAAGTTAAATGAGAATCAATCACAAATCATGAGCAAAGAACTAGGCATGCATAATTCATTATCAACCTTAAAAGGATTCAAACATTCACATACAAGCAAAGGAGTTAAAAAGGCAATCCATACATAATGAATCAAAATAAATCAGAAGCTCAAACATAACTTTTCAAGTTAATTAAGATCACCAAACATCAAATGGATTCATGCAAGAACAATGCTAAAAAAAACTAGGTCAAAGTATGCACAATATCATGGTCAAAACATCCATCAACTTGACATAGCATTCTAAAATAGAAAAATGACCCAATAAATTCAAACTAAAAGCTCAAACTCATGTTCATACACTTAAGTGTGTGTGTACAAAAGTTTGCTAAATGAATGGCACAAGAACATACACAAAACCAACCCACAAGCTTAGGGTATCTCACAAGTCGAGCACAAATCGAGGGTTACAAATAATCAAATGAAAAGCATATCAAATAGCACCATCAATGCTCATCAAAAGCATCCAAACATCACTACATCATATTTCAAAACATAACAAAAAGTTGGCTCAAGGAAAGGTACAAAAGGCATCAAAAACCTAAGCCTTAATCTAAGGGAAAAAGTGGAAATACCTTTTTAAAAATAAATCAAAATAAAATAGAAAAATAATTTAAAAATAAAAAATTAGAGTCATTAAAATGTCTAAGAGACATTTTTTTGTGATTTTTAGTATAAAAGGAAAACTTAAAAATAAAATAAAATCAAATGAGAAGAAAAATGAAAATAAAAAATAAGAAACAAGGGAATGGGGGTGTGGCAGAAAAAATCAGAACAACTGAAGTGTAGTGTGCACGCTGATGGGCATAAAATGAGGTGGTGTGAAAAGCAAGCGCGTTAGGCCCATACTCAACTCAATCCATAAACAAACAAAAAAGACACGCCACACAACATTCATTAAAAGATGTGGCGCTTAGTCAGCACCACCTGGAGGGTTAAAGAGTCAGCCTTTGGCCAACTTATCCAAAAACCCTAGACGTTGGAGCAAAGCTCTGGTCGTCTTCTCCGGGTAGCTTGCCGGAGATGCAGGTCCAAACCTCATCATAACGAGCAAGCGAGTACACTATCCCACCCAGGTTTCCATGTAGATCCCAGATATGGCATTCATTTCCATTTTTAAACACCAAATGCATTAAATCTAGCCACGGAAATCATACACTCAAACTGAAATCTCAACAAACAAGCACAACATCACTACATTTTTAATCCATATGATCTCAAAAGCTTAAAAATGGAAACCACAAGCTTAAACACACGTAAAATGCAAGAGAACTAGGGTGAAAATGTTTTACCAAATGGTGAGCTCGGGTAATCTTTGAACTTTCTCAAATCTTCCACAACTTTCTTCCTCTAGCTCCAAGAACCCTCAAGGATGAAGATGGAAGCAAGAAATGAGATGAAAAATGCTTGAAGATTGAGATTCAAATAGAGAGATTTTGAGAGTGAGAGTGAGCATTAGGGTTCTGATTTTTGAACCAAATGAAGTGTCTCCCTCTTCTCGTAGGGTTTTTGTGACTTTATACTAAGGTTTTGTGTGGTTAAAAATGGATTACTGTGGTTAAAAGAGGTGGTTAATGATTTGTGTAAAAAATGAAAAATGAATGGTGGATGATGGCATGGTACGCAATATGTTTTCATAGTTGTCCTTTTGTGGAGTGGAATCAGAATGGAACCAGGATGGTGAAGGAAACATCTTGGAGAGCAAGTTTTCCTTCTTTTCCACTTTTGGTAACATGACTCAAAAAGGTACATGATGGAAAAATAGCATGTTTTGCTTGGAATGGCAATGTTTAGAGTGGCATTTTGGTGAGGTATACGCATGACTGTGTAACAAGGAACATGCTGCATGAGATTTGTTCATATTGCATGAAAAAATATTCAAGAATGAAGCCTTGAAAATAAGTCACATGACCAACTTTAATCAACAATATATTGCTAGGTTTTGATCCAAAATGCAAGATCCTTAGCTCAAATGAAACAAGGGAGAATAATGATCAAATTTCATGTTCAAAATGAATTGAAACAAAGTTTGGATCAATGAGAAAAATGGAGTTGAAATTGTTTCCACAATTATGTCACAAATGTTTCTAAGTTATGGATTTTGCCATCTTTGAAAACCTTGACTTTGAAGCCACCTATCTTGAGTTCTATTGATCCAATGAAGGAGATCTTGTTATCCATGGAAATCTTGGAATAAAAGGAACAAACTTCATGTGGAAAGAAAATTGATTTGAAGCTTGGAAGTCCAAATAAAATGTACTTGAAGTTGACCTCAAAAAGTTGTACATCTTGATCATCCTAACTTTAAGACCACATAACTTGAATTGTGTTGATCAAATGGAGGAGTTCTTGGTATGGATGGAAACCTTGGATAACACTTAAAACTTTCATGTTGCAAGGAAAATGAATTGGAGCCTAGAACCATGAGAAAGAAAGCTTTGAAAATTCGCCCTCCAAGTTAAAATTCTATATTTAGAAAAATTCTAAGTGCCAAGTTCCAAAATCTTGTTTTTCATAACTTTATGCCCTCATAACTTGAAATCCATGCATTTTTTGAGAATCCACCCATATTGGCAAAGTTGTAGTATGAGAAATGCTCTTCAAATTGATCTTTGGATCAAGGAAAATGGATGTCTAGATTGTGAGTTATGCCCTCGCCAAGTTGGCACCAAATTAGGTTTTTCTTCATGTCTTAGAAAAAAATTTCAACCTTAATCTTGGTAATTTCTCCTGATTAAATGATTCCACTCATTTTCCCTTTATCAAAATTCATGAGATCATAGATGATGACTTGAGAAGCTCATGTTTGACTTGGAATCCCAAGAGTTAACTTTTATGAAGGCAACAATTGAATTTTGGCCAAATGAATCCAAAACTTCCTCTATTCACTTGAGAAGTTCTTGATATGAATTTTGATGAACCAAGATGCTTGTATGGATGCCTTGCGGTGTACTTTGAACCATGGAGACATGTTTTGCTTGAGTATCCTCAGTGAACTTGAGAGCATATTTTTAAGATAGGAGGTGGCAGACTCAAGAAGGCTTATAGGGAGTGAATCCTGACCAAGCTAACTTGAAAGTCCACCCAATCAATAGAGGTACCCTTTTGGAATTACTGATGTTAAGTGAACAAATCGTGAAAACATTAATTTTTCCACTGGGCACCCGTGAAACCGAGGATTAGTAAACATTTAACCATTTGGCCAATTTAGGACGTAGCGCGGTGACTATCGGGAATAGTCGATAAGCGATACTACACTCAAATGAGATTCATCTTAGGGATATTACAGCTCTCACAAGTCAGTCGGTTTGCTGGTAATATTTTTAAGAGGGGTCAATGATTTTGGGAACCTTGTTAGAACCCGTCCTACAGGTACACAAAAGAAAACCCAGTACATACCTTTGGGATGGGTAGACCCGTGGCCTCATACTCGTGACGATAAACCCTTAAAACCCATGTTTTCATATATTTGTGTTTGCTGCATTCATGCATTCATGCATCCATAAAAAACTATCAAAACAAATTTCTCAAAATTTTTCAAAAGAAACCAAAAAGGTTTTGCAAATATCAGAAACCGCGTTATGGATTTTGGTAGAAGAAAACTTCAGAAGTACACCTTCAGAAATCCAAAACTTGAAGACCTGAGAAGATTAGGAAGGTTGATTACTAATCCAAAAGTCTTCAGAGCTAAGTATGGTGGACTCTTATACCTTTTAAAGGTCAACATGGTGGAAGGAGTCTTATCTACATTGGTTCAGTTTTATGATCCAGTATACCATTGCTTCACATTTCCAGATTATCAGCTCACGCCAATATTGGAAGAATACTCTCATTTGATTGATTTACCTATCACTGATCAGGATCCATTCTCCGGGCTGGAAGAAATTCCTAAAGATCAAATCATTACAAGAGTCACCTCTTCAGAAATATCAGATATCAAAACTCACATGACCACTAAGGGAGGAATTCAAGGTCTACCAGCTAGTTTTCTATTGGAAAAATCCCTATACTTTGAATAGTTGCTTTTGAGGATAACTTTGTTCTACTCACTTATGGATTATTCCTTTTCCCCGACATTGACAATTTCGTCAACATCAACGCTATCAAGATATTCTTAATTGGGAACCCAGTCCCAACTTTACTGACAGATGCTTACCACTTAGTGCATTTAAGGAACTTGTACAGTAGAGGAATGATTACATGTTGTGTACCCTTGCTCGACAAATGGTTTATTTTCCACTTACCCAAATCTGCTGCTATTTGGGATCTCAAAAGTGGTATGCGATGGTCGCAAAAGATTATATCCCTCACCCACTCCGACATAGATTGGTACAATCGGGTCTATGACGGAATAAAGATCGTTGACAAATGTGGAAGTTTCCCCAATGTACCCCTTCATCGGTACTAAAGGAGGGATCAATTATCATCTAGTCTTAACTCGTCGTCAGCTTGAATAACCGATGAGGGATGTACCTTACAACATTCATCTGGAAAGTCTTTTCTTCAAGGAAGGAGAAAATGACAGAGAACTCAAAGAAGAAATTATGCATGCCTACCATCATGTTCATAAGAAAGGAATAAAATCTCTGGGAAAACCAAACTGTATCTCCGCAGAGCCTTATCTCTGATGGGTACAAACTAGAGCCATCAAGTTAAAAATGTCTTACCCTCGTCAGGAAGTATTTCCCTTGAAAGAGTATATCTTCTACTTCATGAGTGACACAGAGAAACTGCAGGTCGCTTTCAACAAAACTCAACGTGAAAAGAACTCTTGGAGGAACAAGTATCAAATTGTCAGCTTCAAGTGCACAAAGATTCAAGAGTTACTGAAAGAGAAAGATGCTCTGATTTAAATACTAGAGCAGCATACTATAGAAAGTTAAGAGGAACAGAGGAGTTTACTCTCTCCTTTCACCTGGCAAAGGATCATCGACCCGACAACAGTTGAGGAGACCCGATCAAAGAACGGAAAAGGGAGTCAGCAGCCAGCATCTGAACCTTTGTCAGAGATTCCTTAGGATTCATAAACCTAATTTTCCTTCCCGCACTTTGTAAAATAATGTACTTTTCCCTGTAAGATATTGTAATCCTTTGAATTCAATAAAAAGTTTCCATCGCTTTATGATATTTGTAACACAATTGTTAAAAGTTCTTTTGAAACCAAAACAAAAAGATCATTCTCATATCATTCATCATTCTTGCATTACACATCTTGGCCATAAAGTCTCACACATGTGTCGTACTTTAGAGTCAAACTGTCTCATTCGTACAATACTCGGGTCAATCGGCAAAAGAAAATGGATTATCTTGAGGAGGAAAACAGCGAGCTAAGAGAGGAGGTTAACAATATGAAGGAAAGTCTGGAAAGACTCAACGACATGATTGAATCCCTAGAAGTAACTCAAGATTAATCACCTCAAAGGACTGCAATCTCAGAAATTGTGTCTACACCAACATTTGAGATACTCGTCCGTCTTCCGTAGTACAACATGCCTAAAGGTTTTCCTTGGGGCATGCCTTTCGATTTCATACCTGAGGAATATATACCACCGGTCACTGAAGACCTACGAGCCACAGCCGGAACCTCCAAACTTGAAGGTTACAAAATTCAGGTGAACGAAGATGCAAAGGCTACAACATAGACTCTTGTACCTGAAGGTTACAAACTTCAGGTCACCGAAGCACCAAGAGTTACCGCATTAATGTCTATACCACAACCTATGATACATACTATCCCAGAGAAACAGATTCTTCAGACCACCCCTGTCAAGGATGAAGAAGTATACGAAAGAATGAATGAATTCCAAGAACGGTTCTTGGAAATGCAGAAAGAACTGCATGCCATTCGCGGACAGAACTTGTTTGGCAAAGATTCCGCTGACCTCTGTTTAGTACCAAACGTCAAAATACTGCACAAGTTTAAGGTGCTCGGCTTTGAGAAATTCAAAGGCAACTCTTGCCCTCAAAGTCACTTGGTAATGTACGCTCAGAAGATGTCTACCCAGACAAAAAACCAACAGCTACTAATCCATTACTTTCAAGACAGTTTAACCGATGTCGTGCTTAAATGGTATATGGGGTTAAACTGTACAAAGATTGGTACTTTTAGAGATCTTGGGGAAGCCTTTGTTCAGTAGTACAAATATAATTTGGATATGGCACCCGACATAGATCAACTCAGAGCTATGTCCCAAGAAGATAAAGAAAACTTCTAGGAGTACGCTCAAAGATGGCGTGAAATCGCCGCCCAGATTTGTCCTCCTCTCGAGGAGAAAGAAATGACGAAATTCTTATTAAAAACATTAAGTTCATTTTATTATGACCGAATGGTCGCCGGTGCACCTAGTGATTTTACCGAGATGGTAAACATGGGGGTACGCCTTGAGGAAGCAGACCGAGAAGGTCGATTGGTTAAGGACATAGAACCGTCCAGTAGTAGCAAGAGATACGGGAGTGTTTTCCAAAAAAAGAAAGAGCAAGACATCAGTAATATCTCACAGGGTAAGAAAAGGCGAAGGTATCAACCTCGACAGGTAGAAACAATATCCCCTGCTATCAACTCAGTGCCGATCCCAGCATATCAACCACATGTTGCTCAGAAATAGCTAAATCAACAACAGTATCAGTAAAGGCAGCAACAACCTCTTCAGCAGGCTCGCCCGTAATACAATAACAATAACCGTTTTCCCCGATCACCAGGGTTTGACCCCATACCAATGTTATATGCAGAACTATTCCTACTTTTGCTATCAAAGGGGCACGTTCAAACCATGACTCCTCTCACAGTACCAGACAATCCCCCTTACTGGTTCAAGGCTGGTCAATCTTGCGCTTATCATCAAGGAGGACCAAGGCATAGCATTGAGAACTGCCTCAACTTCAAATCTGACGTACAAAGGCTCGTCAAAAATGGAGTTTTATCTTTAAAATATACGAATCTAAATGTTCAAACAATCTTGTTGCCACAACTTGAAAAAGATTCAGTAAACTTGATAGATAAGGACCTGATAGCAGTTATCAAATTCACGATGTACACCTACTAAGAACAAATATGTTAAAAATGCATTGCGGACAAAGCGGGTATGGCCATGTGCCATCTCATAACTATCATCAATGTGACATTTGTTCCAAGAAGAATCAAGGGTGCATCATTGTACAAGCAGCTCTTCAAAAATAGATGGATCTAGGCTGGATCCAAGATCACAGGATTCATGGAATAAATATGGTCTATGGACGTCCAGGAATTATTCAAAATCATGACATCCGTGCAATGAATGTCAATCTAGTGGCAATGCACTCAAGGCAAAGTCAGTATCACAATTTACCACTGCACAACTATAACGCTTTCCCAATTTGCTCAAAAGACAACCAAGGATGTTCTTTTCTACAAGATGCCCTCCAGCGTCAAATGGATCTAGGATGGATCCAAGACTACCATGGAAGTGAAAATGACTACGTCAACATGGTTTAGATTTTTGACATTCGTTTAACGAATACCAGCTTGGTAGAGTTACATGCCAAACAAGCCAGACTTGGTTATCTATCATCACATAATTATCAGGACTGCAAAGATTTCTCCGAAAATGATCAAGGTAGCGCACTTGTACAAAGAACTCTTCAACATCTGTTGGACCATTGGTGGCTTCCAATCTACCAGGATGAAAACACACATCGAGTTAGCATAACCAATGGAAATCTGGACATACACCAAAGCTGTGAGATCCGCTTGTTGGAAACAGAAGTGGTAAAGATGCACTACATACAGAGTGGATATGGTCGTGTGCTACCTCACAATTATGAACGTTGTCGCATATGTTCAGAAAATAGCCAAGGGTGCTACATTGTGCGAGTAGCTCTCCAAAATCAAGTAGAATAAGGGGAAACCCAATTGTGCCTAAATTCTCAGTCAATAAAATGGTACAAGGTTGCCCAGAGCAGCATGCAGTTTATGACATTAAAAACATTGAAACGTCATTGGTAAAAATTCACAAATGCCTGTGCAGACTTGACTATTTTGGTCCAAGTCGCCATGATCACTCAACTTGCAGAAAATGCCGCAGAAGGCAACATGGTTGCCTCCTTGTCCAAAAAGAGATTCAAGAACTGTTGGACAAAAGAACCATCACAGTTTTCAATGAAAGATTGCCTGTTAATTATGGAATTAACAAGGATGTTTTCACCATAATTCCTCTGCTCAATGAGCCAAAGCGCTTATAAAATCACTTTCGACAGTGGAAAAATTTCCAATATCCCCGAGCTGGAACCGATTAAGGTTACTTATGACAGTCGAAAGACCCAAATAACCCCTTTGGTAATCTACTTGCCAGACCCACTTCCATACGAGTCAGAGAAAGCTATTATGTATAAGTATGATGCAACCTTAATAGAAGATGGAAAAGAAGTCCCACTGTCATCCATTGTCAACATTGATGATATCAGTCGGGTCACCCGAAGCGGTCAAATCTTAAAAAAAGGAGTTGGAGAGCCTGTAAAAGAAAAGGAACCTCAAACTGAAGTTCCTAACCAGTAAGCTGGTCAATCAAGCAACACAGCGCCTGTGAAAAATAAAGATGAAATTTTAAAACTCATCCAGAGAAGTGAATACAACATTGTGGATCAACTATTACAAACTCCTTCTCGAATATCCGTGTTATCTCTCCTGCTCAGTTCAGAAGCTCATAGAGAAGTTCTACATAAAGTCTTGGAACAAGCCTTTGTAGAACAAGATGTAATAGGGGGTCAGTTTGACATCATTATTTCCAACATCACTTCCTGCAACAATTTGGGTTTCAGTGATGAAGAACTTCCAGAGGAAGGCAAAAATCATAACATGACACTCAATATCACAATTAATTGCCAGGACGATGATTTAGCCAGTGTACTCGTAGACACAGGTTCATCCTTGAATGTCATGCCAAGGTCAACTCTGGTACGATTATATTTTTAAGGCATCCCTATGGGAGGCAGTGAGATCATAGTCAAATCTTTTGACGGATCCGGGAAGACATTTATTGGCGAAGTCGACCTTTCCATAACCATTGGTCCCCACACTTTCCAAGTCACCTTCCAAGTCATGGACATCCGAGCAGCATACAGTTATTTATTAGGACGACCTTGGATACATGAAGCAGAGGCATCAAGTTCTTAAGGCAAAGATAGAATGTTCGTGTGGTTTTGTTTCTTGGGATTTAAGTGTTTGCCTCGAAAATTAGCAAACAACCGCTGGTCTCCTAATTTGTGAAAATTAGTTTACTAGCAGGATCGACCATACAAATCCTAGGACAATGTACTTTAAAAATGTTGATAATTTATGTAAAAATCAAACCTTTTGTGTGTTGAATTTATCATTGTTTTCACAAACTAATGTATTTCGACTGAAAAGTAATAAAGACTTCGCTTTTGAAAGAAATGGCGAAAATGTAAGTAAATTGGAAGAATGAAATTGCAGAAATGTAAAGGGAATTATAAATGAATAACTTAAGACTTCATTAAAATGCAAGTAATAAAGCTGGTGTTTTTTCAAACGTACATTTTCTCAGTAACTACTCTTTTCTCTCACACGGTTACTTTGAGTATTCTTGAGTAACTTGTACAAATTTGGAAACGCACACGAAAATCTAACACTATGACTCCCTATTTATATACAAGAAAAATAACTGTCGTTAACAGCTATTTTCCCTAATGATGACAAATGGCATCCTGCATGCGTTCACATCCTGGATGTATTCCACGCGTCTGATTTCAAACGAATCTCCCTCCTAAATTTGTATTTCAAAAATGTCCGTCGAACAGACCCTTTTCACCAGGTTGTCGAAGCTTTTCCCATACTCAGAAAAAATCTCCAAATATCTTACTCCAATTCAACACTCATTTTCGACTGATCTACTCTTTTTAGGACTAAACCCCTGTCGAAATACCCTGGCCAATTCTTAAACTTATTTCAAGAACAAACATTCAGGCGTTGAAAACTGCAGCCTACAAATTGCCCCCCAGAAAATGCATTTTTGACAAATTGAGAAAAGCATTTTTTACCAATACAATTCGACGCCTTCAACAGTTCACCAAATAACTGTTCATATGACTAGACAATTGTGACGTCAGAGTCATCATTGCACTTTTTTTGAAACGTCTCTTCAACCCACGTTTCAAGATCTTTTCATCATCACTACCCTAGTTCCTAGCAGATCGTGGGTCACAAATTTAACTGCTACCGTCTAATCCATCCACTCATAACTGCCACGCGTCCCATGATCTCTCCATTAAATGGAAAAATTCTTGAATTTCAACCGCTTCAGTCCCTTTTCCTCACCACCTATTGTCATACCCTAAATTTTGACCACTAAGATTTCCCATCATTGTGAAAATCATCCTCACAATATGGATGAATCATTAGTCTCCCCAAAGATGGGTGAGCATCCACTGCAATCAAATTTAGGGTTTCCAGCCCTCTCAGAACTTTTAGACAAAGGATCAATCAAGAAATGACATGATCTTCAACTTGTCTAAACCCTCAAACATCCACAAAGGATCAAAAGGACTCCCACTCCAAGGATTAAGCACAAGGATGCTCCCTTCCAGGTGGATCAAGCCTCACAATCGCTAGTGTCACCAAATTATGGTATGGTCGACCAGGGCCTCCAGATGAACATTTTCCTTTGGGCATGAGCCAATGCTCCAAATCATATCCTAATATACTCCATGGAACATCATGGACCCAATCATCAAGTCATTTTGACCTCAGGGGATGCATACATCAAAAATCAGGAATTAGGGTTTCTTGACCTAATTCACCCCTAAGTTGACTTTTGGGACAAATCATGAGCCAAGACCTCAAGACATGATTTGAGGGTCTCTAACATGCTACATTGATCCATTTGTAACAATGGATTGATCCAAGAAGTTTGAGCAACAAGTCTCAATTTCATCAGTACCACAGTTAGGGTTTTGAGGAAAAAGTCAACTATAACTTTGACTTTTGACCAGGACATGCTCCCAAACCCTAGGACATGCATCAATATACCTTATGACACCCATGGAACATGTCCATCAAGTTTGATTTAGGTCAAAGACATGATTTCATAGAGGATCGCACAGTTTGGAATTCATCGGATAAAAAGTCAACTGGGCACAAAAGTCAACTTTGACTTTTTGAGATTTTTCACAAAATGGATTTTTAACTCTAAAATGATGTTAATGTATGATTTGAATCATCATTCATCAAGAAAAATCAAGAAAAGTTGGATAACTTGTAAAAGGGGTAACCACAAAAACTTAGAAAATTTTCTAAGTTAAGAAATAAAGTGGCTAGGGTACCAACTTTGGGGGATCATAACTCCTAAACCACAAGGCCATTTTTTCCCATCCAAAACTGGATTTGTAGCTCTCATGACCCTCTACAAAAACGTCAACTAGACCTCATTCCAATTCATTATGGATTTTGAGTTATGGAATGATCAAAATGGCTGAAAAGTGAAAATGTCACTTTTTTCAACACTTAGTGAAATTTTCACTAAGTCAGAATCTGCCTTCACTTTTTTCCAAATGTAGGGGGATTTTTCACTTGGATCCAAAAGGTATCAAAACCAAATATTATCAAACAGTTGTTGTATCATATAAGGGCTTTCCAAAATGGCCAAGAACATCACTAAATTCAATTTGAGCTAAGAGTTATGGTAGTGGCAAAATACCTTGCTGAAAACTGCCAAGGCAAGGCAGAATTTTGCACTTTTGGTCGATTTGCCAAAATCAGCCAATTCCAAGCCTTGTCATCACTTTGGACACATCTGAGGATCAAATTTAAAGGGGACAAACACTGAGCCAAGCCTCCAAAGTCTTTGGAACAAGAAGTAGCATGCCAAACCTAGAATTGCCTAAAAGAGGGACAAGACTCCAATTTTGGATTGGAGCATTCAATGCATACACCAAGGTGGCATGGACTGAGCCATTTGCAACTGAATTCAGTCAAGACTTATCCAAGACCAAGGGAACCACAACCCTGTGCCCTAACCTCTAGTCAATGGCTAGAGGAGACTTGGATTTCCATTGGCCAACATCGAACAAACCTCTGTTACAGTTGCCATTCACTATTGCTTGCAAAACAAACTTGCTCTACTATAAATAGAGCTCATTTGTGATCAGTTTGAGTACACCAAAGCCATCGAACAAATGCTTTCCTCAAAATCTCTTCTTTCACTCCAATTTTGCCTTCTAAGGCAAGTCACTATCGGGTTTTGAGTTTGAGAGCTTTTCCAATCAAACCAATCACTCACACACCTCACATACATCATATAGAAGTGATCTAAATACTCACACAACATCTGGAACACTGATTTCACAAAATCATCAGCCAATTGCTCAAGTTCTTGACAGAGTTGCAGTTGGGGTACCATCTTCAGCTCCAGATCATTCCAATCCATTCCAAGCATCCAGACACACTCCATGGCACCTAGGGGAGCTAACCAAATCATTGGAACCTAGCTGTAACACCTCCAACATAAAACACGATCACCAGCTGCAAAAGGTAAGCATGAGCTCTTCTAACTCTTTGATCCAGGCAATTTTTGTTGCACAATAATTTGGCCATATGTTCATAATCATGCATGGAATGTTTTCCCTCAATCAATTGCATTGTTTGAATCGTGTGTAGAATTTTTGAACCTTCATGCAGAAATTAGGGTTCTTGAGGTTTTGTCTTGATTTCTTATTCCATGCTAAAAATAAATGAAATTAAAGACCATGGACATGATCGTGAGGTTGAAACGAGTAGATTGATATGTGGATTGCATGTTACCATCAAGTATTCAGTGAGATTGGATAGAAAATGTAAATATGGGCGAACCCAGAACACGCGCGTGTTCTTGGTGCCATTTTTTGAATATTTGAATATTTGAATTTTTGTGATTTTATTTAATTGATTCAAAAATTAATTTCTCTCTGAGTTTTAATGATTTTGAGTTGATTCTTTTTTCAATAATTCAAAAAAATGTTAAAATATTTTATTTTAACAAAAAATACCAAAAATATTATTTATTTCATATAATTGATATTTTGCAAAGAATTAATGTTTTAATTATTTTTGACATTTAAAATATTTTTTTCCTCTTGATTTTGTAAATTTTAATGACTTCTAATCATTTTGTAGGTCAAAATATGATTTTAGAAACATTAATCCAAGATCACAATTTGTTTCCACATGTTAAATAATTTTTGATCATTTTAATTGAATTTTTTATTCAATTAAAATCCATTTTGGAAACAAATTAGGGTTTTTGATTAATTCAACCCTCATCAATGATTTTAAAATACACCTTGGGCCTCTAATAGAGTGTAAGACCCAATCCCCTTTTAACCAAAACCTTTTGGGCCTCAGATATTGTATAAGTCCCTCTGCGTTAAAAGAAAATCTCAGCGCGATCGCCATTTTCAAACTGAAAATCATCTGGGCCTCCCCTCGTGTTGTAAGCCCCATCTCTTTTCCTAAAATACACTTTGGGCCTCTAATAGAGTGTAAGACCCATCCCTTTTGTAAATAAAATATTTTGGGCCTCAAATATTGTATAAGTCCCTCGGTATATTTACAAAGTTCGGCGCGATCGTCGCCTTTTCAAAATTAACTAATGGGCCTACCCTCGAGTAGTAAGACCCATTTCTTTTCTTAAAACTCACTTGGGCCTCTTGAAAGAGTGTAAGACCCATCCCTTTGTACAGAAAACCTTTTTGGGCCTCAGTCACTTGTATAAGTCCCTCTGTACAAAAACAACAGTGCAATCATTGATAAACCTTGGGCCTCTCCTTGAGCTGTAAGCCCCGATATTTCTTTTCAAAGCACTTTCTCCTTTGATTTTGAAATATACTATTGTTTTTAATCTTTCTTTGTTGAACAACTAAGCAAACAGCATGGAAGCTCTACAACCGAGTAAGTGTTTATATGCTTTCTTTATCCGCTTTCATATACATATAACTGTATTGTGGGGCTGTTTCACTGTAAGTCTTCTTTCATAAACTCATATCGACTGTGTAATAATAGTATAGATATTTAGAGTTTCCCCGGCAATTACGTTTAGACCTAGGCAAAACTCTGTCTCTTTCCACCCGACGTTCTCCCGGATATTGCACCATGCCTTTTCATAACAATTATCTTAGATAACTAGGTCTAAGGAAATCCCCTTTTGAACAGTTCATTGTATAGAAGGCCATTGTTCCAAGTGAACCCCCTTTTGGAACTATTCATCCGCCTCCTCTTGGGCGTTGTACAAGGACCCACAGGCTTCCTAGAAGCACCCTGCCTCCTCTTAGGCGTTGTACAAGGACCCGTCGGCTTCCTAAAAGTTTTCATAGCCTCCTCTTGGGCTTCGTACAAATAGTCCCTCGGCTTCTTAAAAGTTTCCAGCCTCCTCTTGGGCTTTGTACAAATTGTCCCGACGACCTCCTAGAGGTATAGGAACAGAAATTAATCATTTTAATATAGCAGTCTTTCAAAGGAGTATAGCCCTTCACACCTAAAGCGTACTTTCCCTCAGGCATAGTACAAAAGATGAAACTCCAGACTTGGACAGTCTGAAGCCTCTTGAGTCTCAAAGACATTCTCAAGTACCCTACAAGCATAGGAAAAAACCAAGTCTCTCTCACGAGAGTACACCACACTTGGACCTGCTTCAGGATCCCAATAATCCTCAGCAGTAAGATAACCTTCTCTTGGGCTTTGTACAATGATTCTCCCCAGCAGAGCTAATCTTTTCTTCCTCATATAAGAATTGGTTTTCTCTTATATCCAACGCACTGGACCTGTCACTCGACTGAAACAGCATTTAGCCTCTATATCGGGCTTCGTACGAGATACAAAGACTCTCTTGTTGAGTCAAACATTTTTTTAGCCTCTATCTCGGGCTTCGTACGAGATACAAAGACTTTCTTGTTGAGTCAAACATTTTTTAGCCTCTATCTCGGGCTTCGTACCAGATACAAAGACTCCCTCGTTGAGTCAATCATTTCTAGCCTCTATCTCGGGCTTTGTATAAGATACAAAGACTCCCTCGTCGAGTCAATCATTTTTAGCCTCTATCCCGGGCTTCGTACGAGATACAAAGACTCCCTCGTTGAGTCAATCATTTTTTAGCCTCCGTCTTGGGCTTCGTACAAGACATATACACAAGAACTCTCATGTAGAGTCAACCCTTTTAGCCTCTCTCTCGGGCTTCGTACGAGACACATAAAAACTCCCTCTTGTTGGGCTGATAGCCTCCTCTTAGGCTTTGTATAAGAAAACCCAGGTTGAGCCAATCAACCTTTTAGCATCAAATTTGTGCCTCGTTCACAGTACACAAACATCAACAACTCCTTTCATCTAATCGCTGTAAGCAGCAAGCCTCTGGATTATGTACATCCACGCCACTGTCCCTTTTTTAGCATGAGAAATTCCTAAGGAAATATGGCATTGCTCTACACTGAGTTAAAGTCTTCTCCTTCAGGTTAAAACCCCCTATAAAGGAAATTATGGCATTGTTAGGATCCACGTATCCCGGTTAAAGTAATTCTCCTTTGTAATCAGTCACCCAACAGTTGTGACAAACATACCCCTTTAGAGATGAAAAATTCTCCCTAAAGACAACACCTTTTAGCTTCACATCTTGGGTTTTGAGCAAGATACAAACCACCTTCAGCTTCACATCTTGGGCTTTGAACAAGATATGGATCACCTTTCGCTTCACGTCTTGGGCTTTGAACAAGACACCAAAACACCCATTTCCTCCCATAGAATAGGAGTAACTACAATTGCTCTGATTTCCCTGTTTCGTTAAATGGGAATACGTAGGCATAAGATTGAAAGAAAAATCTTAGCGAGCACAATAATCCAAAATTCAAATCCCGTACCCTTATACCAACTGAAAAGTATCACTCTTAAATTCTCAACCAAAAGATCAACATTCAATCAAAATAACCTAAGAGAGACCCCCGATCTTTGTAGCATCTGTAAACCAACAGTTTTGACTGGTTAAACTCAGTTTGCAAGCAGGGTTAGTTGGAGACATCTATTTCCCTTCCTTCATCAGCTTCAATAGGATAAAAAATGAATCGAGCTGTAGTAAAACCCAAAGAGCGACAGTGCTTCGCAACCACGTCCAAAATCGCTCGTTACACCTATAAATAAGTTTAAAAAATTCTTTTTCACTTTTTCACACTTCTTTCTTTGAGTAAGAACTTTCTTCAACGCAACTTCACCTTCTTCATCTTTCTCTGCATTTTTCTTCTACAATCAACCATGGCGTCTTCTACAGCTCCACAAACCACGAGCAAAGATGCCAAAAATTCCAAAGGCTTGTCACCTGTTTACAAGATTCTTGGTCCAAAGGTGGTGGGGAACCAGCAATACATACCAGAGCCTCCCAATGAAGAGGAAAAAAGGCGCATTTACCAGTCACAGGTATTCATTCCCATTCTTATTTCTGGAAAATCACATGCAATGTTAGGACCCTTACCTAATTTATCTCTAGATCCTGTAAAAGTAAAGGAATTCTTTCCAGCTTACCACCGTTACAAACCCATAGCTAATGGAGTTAGGCCTAGAACTGATAAGGAGAAAGTCATAGATTAGAAATCTAAAGTAGATGGCCAAGGATCACCCTCTGAGGAAGCCATAAATCTAGGGTACATGAACAACATTAGAATCTTTAGGTCTTGTCCTTTGTCGAAAGACCCATCTGATTACTTAGCCTGGCTAACAAAAATTGAGGCTGCCAAAGCCGATACTTGGAAAACTATGGGCTTCTTCGACCTTATCCAACTGTCGAAATTAGGATCTAGATATTGTCCATCTATGCTCTTAGCTTCCCTTTACTTCTGGGACAGCACCTATAACAATTTTCATCTTCCTTGTGGAATGATCACCCCCACCCTTTTCGACGTGGCAGCCATAATTGGCCTTAGCCCACTAGGAGTGAATTATGACCTCAACCTTCTGTCTAATGACTCCATAGGCTTCGACACAAATAAGGCTAACTTCACAACCTATATTTCCAATTACCATGACAAGGAGACTAAAGAAGTCTCTGATCAAGAGCATGTAGCCTTCTTAGTCCTCTGGCTGTCGAGATGCGTCTTTTCCTCCAGATCTCTTCAAGTGGAGAAACACTATATTACCATGGCGAATTAACTTCACGTTGGACATCAATTGTGCCTCAGTGAGATCATCTTGGCGAATCTCTATGAATCTCTTGGCAAAGGGGTTACTCTGCTGAAAACTATCAAGGGCAAAGGAAGTCTTCTGTTGTCAGGACCATTTTGGATCCTACAACTGTGGCTTAATGCCATGTTCGAAGCTTCCCTCCCCAACAAAAATTCTTTGGACGAAGCTACTCTGAAGGACAGGGGAATCAAAGGAACCAGACTGGCGCAACTAACACCAACTGATGAAGGTCTAAGCCTTCAACAAACTTTTACTGGCTACGTTATTATGTTTGCTAAACGTCATAACTTCACTTCCAATATGGCTCATTTCGCCAATTCGACGCAGTCTTTTAACATAGTTGACCAATACATTTCTTGTCGGAATAATAACCACTTCATCTTATGGCCTGCTTAATGTGTACCACATGCCCCACTGTGTACATTCGACAAGGCTATGTATGCCACAGATTCGCTTAGACACTTAAGTAATATCCCTTCTGGAGTTTTCTTAAATAATTTGTTCCCTAAAATCACATAACTCAAAGCTCGATACCTGATTTTTCGTTCGACTGGTCCTGTTGGATTTTGTAGATATTCCATTATAGGCTTCCTCCAATTTCCAATCATTGAATTATCTATGTTGAAAATTTCAAAATTTTCTTTGTCAGCGTATCCTAGCTTTATCGTCTCCACTGGGCGTGCCAATTTGTTTACCTTGAAAATTAGCAAACAACCGCTGGTCTCCTAATTTGTGAAAATTAGTTTACTAGCAGGATTGACCATACAAATCCTAGGACAATGTGCTTTAAAAATGTTGACAATTTATGTAAAAATCAAACCTTTTATGTGTTGAATTATCATTGTTTTCACAAACTAATGTATTTCGACTAAAAAGTAATAAAGACTTTGCTTTTGAAAGAAATGGCGAAAATGTAAGTAAATTGCAAGAATGAAATTGCAGAAATGTAAAGGGAATTGTAAATGAATAACTTAAAACTTCATTAAAATGCAAGTAATAAAACTGGTGTTTTTCAAACGTACATTTTCTCAGTAACTACTTTTTTCTCTCACACGATTACTTTGAGTATTCTTGAGTAACTTGTACAAATTTGGAAACGCACACGAAAATCTAACACTATGACTCCCTATTTATATACAAGAAAAATAACTGTCGATAACAACTATTTTCCCTAATGATGACAAATGGCATCCTGCATGCCTTCACATCCTGGATGTATTCCACGCGTCTGATTTCAAACGAATCTCCCTCCTAAATTTGAATTTCAAAAATGTCCGTCGAACAGACCCTTTTCACCAGGTTGTCGAAGCTTTTCCCATACTTAGAAAAAATCTCCAAATATATTACTCCAATTCAACACTCATTTTCGACTGATCTCCTCTTTTCAGGACTAAACCCCTATCGAAATACCATGGCCAATTCTTAAACTCATTTCAAGAACAAACATTCAGGCGTCGAAAACTGCAGCCTACAAATTGACCCCCAGAAAATGCATTTTTGACAAATTGAGAAAAGCATTTTTTACCAAGACAATTCAACGCCTTCACCAGTTCACCAAACAACTATTCATATGACTAGACAATTGTGACGTCAGAGTCATCATTGCACTTTTTCTGAAATGTCTCTTCAACCCACGTTTCAAGATCTTTTCATCATCACTTCCCTAGTTCTTAGCAGATCGGGGGTCACAAATTTAACTGCTACCATCTAATCCATCCACTCATAACTGCCATGCGTCCCACGATCTCTCCATTAAATGGAAAAATTCTTGAATTTCAACCACTTCAGTCCCTTTTCCTCACCACCTATAAATAAGTTAAAAAATTTCTTTTTCACTTTTTCACACTTTTTTCTTTGAGTAAGAACTTTCTTCAACGCAACTTCATCTCCTTCATCTTTCTCTGCATTTTTCTTTTATAATCAATCATGGCGTCTTCTAGAGCTCCACAAACCATGAGCAAAGGTGCCTAAAATTCCAAAGGCCTGTCACCTGTTTACAAGATTCTTGGTCCAAAGGTGGTGGGGAACCAGCAATACATACCAGAGCCTCCCAATGAAGAGGAAAAAAGGCGCATTTACCAGTCACAGGTACTCATTCCCATTCTTATTTCTAGCAAATCACATGCAATGTTAGGAACCTTACCTGATTTATCTCTAGATCCTGTAAAAGTAAAGGAATTCTTTCCAGCTTACCACCGTTACAAACCCATAGCTAATGGAGTTAGGCCTAGAACTGATAAGGAGAAAGTCATAGATGAGAAATCCAAAGTAGATGGCCAAGGATCACCCTCTGAGGAAGCCATAAATCTAGGGTACATGAACAACTTTAGAATCTTTAGGTCTTGTCCTTTGTCGAAAGACCCATCTGATTACTTAGCCTGGCTAACAAAAATTGAGGCAGCCAAAGCTGATACTTGGAAAACTATGGGCATCTTCGAACTTATCCAGCAGTCGAAAGTAGGACCTGGATATTTTCCATCTATGCTCTTAGCTTCCCTTTACTTCTGGGACAACACCTATAACAATTTCCATCTTCCTTGTGGAATGATCACCCCCACCCTTTTCGACGTAGCGGCCATAACTGTCCTTAGCCCACTAGGAGTGGATTATGACCCCAACCTTCTGTCTGATGACTCCATAGGCTTCGACACAAATAAGGCTAACTTCACAGCCTATATTGCCAATTATCATGACAAGGAGACTAAAGAAGTCTCTGATCAAGAGCATGTATCCTTCTTAGCCCTCTGGCTGTCGAGATGCGTCTTTTGCTCTAGATCTCTTCAAGTTACGAAACACTATATTACCATGGCGAATCAACTTCACGCTGGACATCAATTGTGCCTCAGTGAGATCATCCTACCGAATCTCTATGAATCTCTAGGCGAAGGGGTTACTCTGCTAAAAACTATCAAGGACAAAGGAAGTCTTCTGTTGTCAGGACCATTTTGGCTCCTACAACTGTGGCTTAATGCCACGTTCGAAGCTTCCCTCCCTAACAAAAATTATATGGACGAAGCTGCTCTGAAGGACAGGAGAATCGAAGGAACCAAACTGGCGCAGCTAACACCAACTGATGAAGGTCTAAGCCTTCAACAAAATTTTACTGGCAACGTTATGATGTTTGTTAAACGTCATAACTTCACTTCCAATATGGCTCCTTTCGCCAATTCGACGCAATCTTTTAACATAGTTGGCCAACACATTTCTTGTCGGAATAATAACCACTTCATCTTATGGCCTGCTTGATGCGCACCACATGCCCCACTGTGTACATTCGACAAGGCTATGTATGCCACAGATTCGCTTAGACACTTAAGTAATATCCCTTCTGGAGTTTTCTTAAATAATTCGTTCCCTAAAATCACATAACTCAAAGCTCGATACCTGATTTTTCATTCGACTGGTCCTGTTGGATTTTATAGATATTCCATTATGGGCTTCCTCCAATCTCCAATCATTGAATTATCTATGTTGAAAATTTCAAAATTTTCTTCGTCAGCGTATCCTAGCTTTATCGTCTCCAAATCTAATGGGGATAATCTGGCTGACACGACTCTTCCTCTAACTACAATGGCTTTTTGCAACTTCTCCTTCGACACTTTGTATCCAGAAGCAATTTGTGCTAAATCATTTGCCTCCTGATTTTCTATTCGACGGACACTAATTGGCAAATTGCGACGGTTCATTTTGGCAAATTACGACGGTTAGAACCGTCGCAATTTGTAAGTTACGACGGTTTCGTTCCTGTCGCGGAAACGTGCGTCGCGAGGCCGTATTGCGGCGGTTGTGAAAATTGTCGTGCAAACCGTCGTTATTTTCGTGACGGGTAGCTAACTGCCGTAATCTCCATATTGTGACGGTTTCCAACCGTCTTAACTTGCTTAATGATTTTTGTTTGCAAAGGTATATTGTGGCGGTTTGAACCGCCGCAAGTTGCAAATATTTTTTTTTTTAAAATCTAAGGTATATTGTGGGGGTTTGAACCGCCGCAAGTTGCAAATATTTTTTTAAAAAAAATCTGCACTCAGTTTAGGATTCAGAATACAGCTATTGTAGGTTACATTAATGGCAATCATCAATCTTCATGATATTCACACAATAAACACAAACATTAAATCGTGAGTCTAGAAAACACAGATATGTATGTATACACAGATGTGCTAATCACTGAGAATAGAGATCCGTACATAGCCAGCAACCTCTGCGGACAAAAAACATTTTGACATTATGGCAAAGGCATTACACTGTGATACAACAATAAAGTAGTTAAAAAGAACGCTCAAAGAACTTAATATCAACACGAATTAACCAGAATTAACCAACCGGCAAACTGGCTGCTTTTCGATCGATCGGTTGAATTAGTTGGTTCCGTTTAGTTTTTAGTATGTCAATATCTTCAATATGGTTTGTACTGGACCAAATATATCTTCCTTTGCGATTGGCATGTCGTCCTGGTGATTGTTATAAATACGATTAAAAACATTAGGAATTGTATTTTCATAATCATTTGCAAAGATGGGGATTTAACTGAAGACGTGCGTGTAAATATATACCAGAACATTTGAGAATACAGTAGGTTGAACATAGAAGCCCTTGCTGCCATGCCTTTCTCCTCCATTTTAAGATTACTTTGAGCTGCCAGTGGAAGGATAACTTTAGCGATAACAGTCGAACTAGTGAATGCAACCTGCAAAAGATTGTCTAAGTTAAACATCGAATGACTGCTACTATGAAGTACCAATAAACATCACAACACAGTTGAAATCAAAATTTCTACACAAGCCAATGATCCATAGAAATTTTAACATATAACTTCAGGTGGCTGCAGCTATGAAGCATTAACGCAGACACGGACATGACACATGTCGAATACCAGACACTTCTTCAGTCTGAGGTATTGGTACTGCATAGTCCACTATACATAGAGTGGACCTAGTTTTAAGATACAAACAACTTAATATACAAACAAATTCTAGTTTTGGAAGAATAACCTGTTCAGCATCTTACAGGACAGTAATACTGCAGTAGTGATGGAGAACTCAGGTTTAGCTAGGCAATGTAGTATAGAAGAAAGCCAAGGTTCGGGGGTAAGCAGTAGGGTTGGAGGGTAATTAAAACAGGTAATAGTGTAGAAGAATGTACTGACTCAAGACAAAGCAGTTTGGTAAATTTTGGCAAGAAATCCAAGGAACATAATAGGCAACAAATAGTTACAAAAATAAACTTATATGCATAGAACATAATCAACAAACACCTCTCAGTTATGAGGAGCTTAATCAGGTACAGGTGAACAAGGAGCAGAAGAATCAAGTTGAACTAAACCAAATGGAGCTAATCTCAATAAACTCAAATGAGACAATTCAACACTCTCACAGTTTTAAGGAGCATGACCAAAACAAACAAATTCTGCTACATTCTCAACAGCAGGTTCCCAATATATGCATTTCTATGGAGCACAATAATTTACAAACTCTCAGCATACTGATTCGAGTCTAAAAGAATACAATACATGGATAACATACATTTATAAGGAGAAAATAATAAATATAGAATGAAGGGCTGAAGATCAAATGGCTGAATTTTCAAGACTAAATAATCCAGTAAATGAAGTTAAAGAAGCATACACAGACAGATAGGTATTTGCAGCAGAACAATCAAAGGGCTCTAATTGTAAAGGAGCACAAGTTACATTTATCTCACAGTTTTATGGAACAAAATTCACTTCTAATCTCATATGTGCAGTGCCACCCTAATTGGTAAAAAAGAAAATTTATCAATTTTGGCGAATTACTAAAACAGAAAATTGTGAATAAAGTAAAGACGGTGCTAAGATACCTACCTTCAACACTTTAGCACAGCTGCCATTGTTAATACTCCAATATCTTATCTCACTGTCATAGTCACAAGAGCATATAAGGTCTTCTTTATTAGGGTGAAAGTCTAGTCATAACAGATACAGAATGCCCAGTGAAGGTACAAAAGCGAATACCTGGGCTGCATTGGTAATTACATATAAGCTAATTTCAAATAACAAATAAGAAAAACATAATCCATCAAACAAACTATCATAATCATTGGCCACTTCCGACCTTACATCAAATATGCCTATGATAATATAAAGCACTTTTTTGTTTGGAATAACGGTTTGGTGTCTTCATTCACTTTTTCCTTATCATCCATAATAGAGAAAAAAAATAACTACAGATATAGAAAGGCAAAGCCAATTCAATTAAAAACACAGTACTAAGGGCAACCCAAATTGTTCAAAGTCATAATAATTAAAGCATAAGTAATTTACACATACGACTCAGAAGTGAAAATGATTTGTTTCCTAGAAGAGTGAGTACATCAGCTGCATTTAGAGCTTTTCCACTACTCATGCTTGGTGACAGGGAGGCTTTATTTAATAACAATTTCTTCAAAAGCTTTACCAAGTCATCCTTTTCAATATGAGGGTACCTATATAATAGCCAATTGCAACATCAATGAAAAATATCACTTTGGAAAGCAATACTTAAAAATAGTTACATCCTCATTTGTTCACTACATACAGCCCATAACTAGCAATCAAACAACTATATTGTTACCATAAAAAGCAAAAAGGGCCATGAAAATGAATTGAGAAAATAGATCAATACTGATGAACTTTCAAGACCTTAACAAGGTAAAACATGCAACCATCAACAGGTAGAGGCTAAAGGAAAAAACACAACACGAGCAACACACACTAAACTAAAGCATTGTAAATACCTTTCCACCAACTTATTATAAGCTAAAGGGAATGATTAACCATCACCATGGACAATTCCACTATATGCGCCACTTCTTGAATACCAAGCATGGTACCTTCTAGGCAATAGTTCCGATTCCATAAGCTCATTCCAAAACTGTAGAAAAAAAATGTATGACATGGCCCGCCAGAAAGGAAATGCATAATGAGAAAATAAACCTCCCCATGGTCAACATCCACATCCATGTTACGATTCTGATTTTCCACATCAAGATGGGTTTTCTCAAGGACCTTCTTGGAAATCCTCAAATGTTTCAAATTGACAGCAGGTGCATCACTGGAAGGAACACACTTCTGCAAAGCCATATCCCTGCAAAACATCAGAGGAACATGTAAAGCACCAATCTAAAACACAAATAGAGATTGATGAAGAAACTGATTGCAAAATTCAAAAAAATATCATATAGAACTAGACGGAGATATCATATGAGTGATTGGTAGCAATATAATTCATGTTACGGAAAGCTCAATAAGCTCATCCTGCCAAATTGGTTACTGTCTCGGAAGAATAGCAATATGTATATGATATGTCATTAGTGTTGAATTTTGTAGTCTATTATTAATCATATAAGAAATGAGAAAAAAAGTAAACAACCTATGAATTTTAATTTGGTGCAGTAACTATGAATTTGAAAGATGTTGAGTACATTGACATAACATATTCCAAAACAGAACCACATTTGTTCACTAAAAACAACAGTGAAAGAAAATTACACACGAGGAACAGTCATGAGGAACAATTAGATATTCCTAAACTCAAGAGTAAAATTACATTACATGCAAAATAAACCTCCAGTTTTTTCCTCACTTGAAAATCACAGATATTGGGATCCTAACAACATGTTTGTTAGAAATCCATGTAAGAGAATCTTGGGCAAAAGTATGATTCCTTATATTTTCCTTAAGCCGAGGTATAACATTCACAACGAGACTAGCCTTCTCGTTAATATCAATAAATGTTATTTCACTTGGCCTCACACTCACAAACAAAGCCAAAGGAGCTTCAAATTCAGCTCTATAAGTTGAGTTTGCTAACCCCACATTAGTCAAAGTTATGGTATAAGATTGATTATAAGACCCCATAAAAATAATTTATCATCCAACCAACTGTTACAAAGATCCGCTGTCAAGGCTAACAGTGTAGGGCCAAAGTCAGGATTCCACACAAAAGCAGCTCAAGTTCCTATAATAATATCAGCTCAGGTGCAAACTAAGACAAATTTATCCATTGTTATAAATGGGAAATAGGTAGGATATGTCAAGTGCTCTATAAAAAGTGAGACAGGATACCCCATATCCCCTTTTCTCTCTTGTATATATGAAGAGGTGTTAAGTAGTATCAATTTCATGGTTACTATTAGGGTGCAGATTAGCATTTTGAAACCCTTTCTATATATACACATTCACATTTTTATATTCTATTAATACCCTACAAAATTAGCATAATTTAGATATTGGCCATCTACAAATTTGTGCCTTTGTATTCGGTGTAGTTTCTAGTAATGTTTGAGATTTTGGTCATCATATGTATATCAATACAGTTTCCAGACCCCTGTACTAACATTTGATAAATATGTATAAAAATGATGGAGCGAGAAAGCTTACATGTTGATGCCGGAGAAACTCTTTTGGAGATTTTAACAACTGAACTTCAACTTTATATGTAATTTACTCTGTTACACATATTGACTATTGAAGACATACACATGTACAAATAGGCTCTGTTATTGTTGCTTTGAATTGGCGAGACATGTAATCTACGTCATGCTCTATTTGTTCCATATATATTAGAAAAACAGAAGCAACCCATCATCTTCAAAGGTAGGATTTACCATATATTAATTTAAATTTTAGTACTTGAGGAATACACATCTTTTTCAAAGGTCGCCTATATAATGATGATGATGTATGTATTCAGAAAACACAGCTTATGAATTATAAAATCTAGATTATGGAAATGATTTGGAAAAGTTCATTGATAGACAATTGATAATACCTCCTCATCTCTCTACTATATGACTCATATGCATAGCATTTTCCAACTTCTCATGTATTAGGATGGTATGTGTATTACATATATAGCACGAACATGAACATGGAAGAGAGAAGTGAAAACAATTACCTCAAATTACCTCACACCAATTTGATATCACACTGTAACTTTCAGTAAGGACGGATGATTGGCAATTGTCGCAAGTTTAGTGTCACAAACCTCAAATTACCTCACACAAATATGATATCACACTGTATAAAACATAAATATGTATGAGGATATGTTTGATGCCCTGTATTAAGTCATTTTCAAATGCAATTCAATTCATTCATATGCTTAAAAGAATGATGGCAAAATTAAGATTACATTCATGTATAACTTAATCCATATTGAAAGGATGGACAAATGAAGATTGATATATCCTACCTCTTATTCTTTGATCATACTGCATATTGTCTTACTCTTAGGTTTAAAACCAAAATTAGAAAACCTCTTCTGAGATAACATCTTTCAAGAATATGTTAAAAAAAATACTAGTCACCTAAAACCCTAAATTAATTTCTACTAACAGAACTTTAAAAAAAATTTAACCCAAATCAATTGAAGAAATAAACCCAAACTAATCACCAAAAACCCTAAAGAAATTGAATAAGTAGTAGAAGAAGAAGAGTCAACCTGTAATGATTTATGAATAGAGATGCTGAATGTGATGCAAGATATCAATCGTGAATGCGGTGAAGCTGCTTCCTCGAGAGATAAACAGAGGGAACCCTTGAGAGAGAGAGAGAGAGAGAGAGAGGTTTCTTCTATGAGAGACAAACTCATTGAATGGGAGGATGAGATCTCAAACCGCCATTACCAACTGTGCCTTTTCCCGAAAATGAGAGGAGTGTGGTAGTAAATGGGAGATGAAAAGGGCTTGTGGTTTCTCGACCATCATGGATGAAGCCCGGAGGCAGTCCGTGGACCGTCGCAGATGAGATGTTAAGGCGGATTTAATCACAATTTTTTTCACCCACGTGTTATTAGAATTATATTTGGATATTTTATAAGAGGATTTATTTATTTATGTTAAAAATTTTGAGGCAGTTGGGCTTAACTGTCGCGGGAATTGTCGCAGATAGGAAATAAGGACAGTTATTACATAACTGTTGCAATCCATGTGTCGCAAAATGGTTAATTTCTTGTAGTGGGATATGTCGAATCATAACCATTTCGAATCTTTTCAAGAGTCGAGTAGCTATTACAAAGTACATGATTAAATTCTCTTTAACACACTTGTACTCCTTTGTTATTTGTTTTATGACTAACTCAGAGTCGCTCATTATTCCGACTCTAGTTGCCCCCAATTCCAATAAAATTTCAAGTCCGGCTATTAAAGCCTCATATTCTACTTCATTATTTGAACACAGACCTTCGACTTTATACTTGAATTTTGTTGGAACTCTTTTTGGAGAAATAATTAGAACTCATATACCAGTTCCATTTTTATGACTAGAACCGTCGAAATATAGTCTCCATGGTTCTAGTTTGACGTATTCGAAAGATTTTTCATTTATAGCGTGGTCGACTATAAAATCAGCCACCACTTGTCCTTTGACAGCTTTTAAAGGCAAGTATGTCAAAGAATACTCAGTTAATGCTAATGCCCACTTTCCAATTCGACTGCGCAGAATTGGTTTGGATAACATATATTTTATTACGTCGAAATGAGAAGAAACATAAACATCAACTGGTTTTATATAGTGCTTCAGTTTCATACATGAAAAGTATAAACATAAACACAACTTTTCAATTACACTATATTTAGTTTCCGCATCGTTCAAGACCCTATTGAGGTAATAAATGGCTCTTTCAACACCATTCTCATCCTCTTGAGCTAACATGCTCCCTAATGTCTTGTCCGACGCAGATATGTACAACCTCATACTCCTACTTCTACAAGGTGACATTAAAATCGGAGGATGCGTCAGGTATTCCTTGATCTTGTCGAAGGCATCCTGCTGCTCCTGCCCCCATGCAAAGTCTTCCTTCTTTAGTCAAAGTAGAAGGGAAAAGGCTTGTGTCTTCCCACTAAGGTTGGAGATGAACCTTCTGAGAAAGTTGATATTTCCAAGTAGAGACTGCAATTCCTTCTTTGTAGATGGCGCTTTCACCTCCATTATTGCCTTGGACTTGTTTTAATTTATTTCGATCCCTTTCTTGTGGACCACAAAGCCTAGAAAGTCTCCCGCCTCCACACCAAACTCATATTTGAGAGGATTCATTTTTAAACCAAACTTCCTCCTCCTTTCAAAGGACTGTCGAAGATGGTCAATATGACTTTTTCCTGAAACAGACTTAATAACAATATCTTCAATATAAATCTGCATAAAAGTCTCAATGAAATCGTTAAAAATCAAATTCATTGCTCGCTGATAGGTTTCCCCAGCATTTTTTAGGCCAAAAGGCATCACCACCCATTCGTAGGTGCCTAAGGCTCCTGGACATCGAAATGTTGTTTTCGGGACATCCTCCTCTGCGATAAAAATTTGATTATAACCAGAGTACCCATCAAGCATACTCAGGTACTCATGGCCTGCGACAGAATCGACAAGCATTTCCGCCACTGGCATAGGATATTCATCCTTTGGGGTAGCCGAATTCAAATCTCGAAAATCAATGCATACCCTTAATTTGCCATTTTTCTTTATTACTGGAACAATGTTGGCAATCCATTCGACATACCGGGTCGTGCGGATGAATTTGTATCTGAGAAGCCTTTCGACTTCTTCTTTAATCTTCGACAGAATCTCTGGTGCGAAACGCTTTAGGGTTTGCTTCACAGGCTTCCTCCCAGGTTTTATCGACAACTTTAATTCGACCAGGCTCCTATCTAGACCAGGCATTTCATCATAGTCCCATGCGAAACAATCCTTGAATTCTTTCAACAACTGGACTATTTCGACCTTGAGCTGGGGATCAACTTTTGCACTTATATAAGTTGGTCTTTTTTCTGCCCCAACCCAAGTCAATTTCTTCAAGAGCATCCTACGCCATCATCTTGATATCTGCTGACAATGGATCCTTCTCAAAGCCCAAAGGCTCATCATCGTAAATTGCGTCGAGCCTCTGGTTCTTCCATTCTCCCAAATCTTTATCAAGTGGGTCTGGGTCAAAGTCCTTTCCAGGACCTTGTTGATCTGCTTCGATCCCATTGGCTTCGACAGCCATATACTTTACTTCGGCCTCTAAAGCCACTTTGAGTTTATTCTCAGCTATGTAAGCCGCGATCTTTTCCAGAACCAGTGACTCACTCATTGTCACTGAATTCGCTTCCCCAGCCAGTTGGCTGGATGTGTGAGGTTCCGAAGATGTAATTTTCTTCGCCAACTACCTCTCTATCCCATTGAAACCCATGAGTGGGATAGAGGTATAGATAACAGAAGGCGTTATCAGTTGCCGTCAATTCGAATGTGGCTGGGCTATAGGGAGCAATGTGAGCCAGATTCCTGTCGAAGCTTCAGCGATCGACTTGGTTTACTTCAGCTAGAAAGTAACTCTGGTCAGCTTCTATGTTCTCTACTATTCCATCAGCGCGCCATATTGTTATTCGCTGATGCATTGATGAAGTGACGGCATCTATGTTGTGTATCCATTCCCTGCCCAAAAGCAGGTTGTAGTTCGCCTTTAAGGCAATCACCATGAACATTGTCGGCCTCGTAATGGTTCCGACTGTTAGATCTACTTGTATCACACCCACAGTAGTTCCTACTTTTCCCTCATAGTTCGACAACACCATGTTATGAGGCTTGGTGTCAGAATCATCTTTGCCAATTTTTTTAAGCATGTAATGCAGCATCATATTGACTGCCGCTCCTCCATCGACCAAAATTTTATTCACCCATATGTTGCCCACTTTCCCTTTTATAAACAAGGGCTTCAGGTGGCTTCTCATTGAGTCGTCTGGTTTTTTGAAAAATACGTTTTGTTCCTCAACGCATCCATTGTTCATGATATAATAGCAAACGAGCCTGTGTCTGGCCGTTTCGACCTTCATAGCTTTCTCTTCCTCTTCGACTTCCATTATTTGATCATACTCCCGAGGGAGCACTGAAACGACGTTGCATATTATGTCGAAGGATGCCTCTGATTCTGAGTTAAAGTCATCGGTCATCTCGTCATCCCTGCTCACGTCTTCCTTCGACGATACTTATTCTGGTACACTGAACTGCTTGTTATCCTTTGACTCTTCTTTCTGACTTAAAGTTTGCACGTTGCTGCTAGTTTCTGGCTTGGCCTTTTCTGCGGCTTCCCTCTCTGCTTTCTTACGCTGTTGAAACCTTCTCCACTGAGACTTCGTCATTGGGTTCTTACCCTTATAATTTTCGGAGGGGTAAGACATCCTTTTGGGCTTTTCGACTTCCTTCTTTCCCATCAGAGAGGATCCCCTTTGTACTTCAAAGTCTCTCCATTTCCTTTGGCCTTGAGCCTGTCGGATTGGGTTGACCCACCTATCATTTGGAGCCTTGTTTGTAGGCTTGAAGGTGTTTGGGTATCTCCCCCCAACCTTTATTTGTTGTGGTTCCCTCTTCTAGGGTCGAATCTTTTTTCCCTTGCAGGTTGGGAATCCTTCCAATTTCCCCTCCTTTTTGCTCTCTCAACTCCCTCCAGATTTTGTGCTGCCTTCTTGTCGAAAACGGCACTACAGTAAGGGCAAAGCATCACCTCGGATCTTTTCTTCTGGCATCTCTGAATAAAATCTGCCAGATTTTCTTCTTCCTTGGGATATGCCAATTTATGGTACCCCTCCCGTCGACATTCGTCGTCAATTTGTACTGAAACGTTATGGGATACTTCTACCATATTTACGTTGGCAGTTGGCTTAGTTGCAATGCTTAATTTATTCATCTTCAAACTGAGGCCCTCATTGACCTCATGTTCATTCTTGATACGGTCGAAACCTTCACTGACTTCCTTTGTTGGTGCTTTTGGAGATGAACCCTTGGTATCATGTTGGCAGCAGAATCCAACAACCTTCTCCTTAGGATCTTCCATGGTCCTACGAAGGAGCCCAACATCAGCTTGTTTATAGGAACCCTCAGTAGTCCCTTTATTGATTGGACGAAACCATCAGTAGTTTCGTTGTTGACTTTGTCGAAACCTTCAGTAGTTTCGTTGTTGATGTTAATGAAACCCTCAGTGGTTTCATTGTTGATTTTGACGCCCTCAGTGGCTTCAACAATGTAGTTCTCTATGATCTTTTCGTCAAGGTGTTCAGTAACCTTGACCATTACGGGCTGGTTGACGAAGTCACTGGAAACTTTGACCAAATCGCTTTCATCAGTGGGGATCTTGGTAATCTCCACCATATTCACACTGTTGTCGAAGCCCTCAGTAGCCTCGATCATCTCCATGTTGTAGTCGAAGCCCTCAGTGGCTTCCACCATGTTTACCATAGATGGTTCTGCGTAGTGGGCCTCTGCCACTTGCATTAGGTTTGAGTCAATCTTCATCTGCGGCTTTGATTTGTCGCCGAATTTGAGTCTTCCATCACAGATTGCATTTTGCACCAAATCCCTGAAAAGGAAACATTGAGACATTTTATGACCCAAGAAATTATGGTACTTGCAAAAACCCCTCTTCTTTTGTTGTTCTAGAGGAGGTGTTTTAGTACCAGGTGGCACTATCATTTGGCCATCTTTAACTAATAAATCAAATATTTCGTCACATTTTGTGACGTCGAACGTATAAGTTCTTTTGGGGAATTTATCGTTCTTTTCTGATTCGACTAGGTCCTTTCCGTTTGACGGAGCCAAGACTTTACAAGCATATGGCGGACCCTGTTTTAGTTCTGCCAAATTGACTTCTTGTTGGTCGAAGTTTGACGATTCATCTTCGTCATCATCTTCACACACTCCAACGTAGGTCACTCTTTCTTTTTTATTCTTATTAACCCTAGCCTTTTCGGCTTTTAGTCGTTCGACTTGCCTAACCCTATCAGCCAATTGGGCCATGTCTCTTAAGTACTGCGTATCTAACTTCTTTCTAATCGAATAATCAAGGCCACCAGCGGCCATTTCGACTAACTCGTGTTCAGGCACCTGTGTAAAACACCTTGCCTTGAGCAACCTAAACCTATTCAGGTAATCATCAATTGGCTCAGAGAACTTCCTTTTGACGCTAGCCAACTCCTTCAAACTTATCTTCGTTTGTCCCATATAGAACTGTTCATGGAACAATCTCTCCAACTGGGTCCAGGTATGTATCGAACCTACAGGCAGGGAGGTAAACCAAGTAAAAGCATTTTTTGTCAGTGAACTTGGAAAATAATTTATTTTCAAGTTCTCATTATGCGCGATTTCGTCTGCTTCGATCAAATACCGAGCCACATGTTCGACTGTCGATTCACTCGTATCCCCTGAGAACTTTGTAAACTTGGGAACCTTCCACATTAGAGGCAAATCTTCCTGCAAGATATATTCAGACAAAGGAGAAGTGTAACTGGGCCTCTATAGGCCTACATTTATCCCATTTCGAGCCATTATCCTTTCAACCATGGCTGCTAAGTTATTTTCTGCTGACATGTTATTACAACGCATTTGTTGTATAACATTATCGGCATTTTGGTCCCTGTTGACTAACACCATCCTTGGTTCTTGTTGAACAGGGATTTCGACTCTAGGTTGTTCGGCCACGCCTTCATGGTTTCCTACGTTCGCCTGAGGGATATTTGGTTGTCTTTGGTTTATGGTAGGTTCCTCTTCGACAACTACCCTTGGGTTCTGAACTACTTGTTCCCTTTGAGGGGGCTGGGGGACACCAAAGAAATCAACAATACACACCATCTACGCTGCCAATTGTTGGTTTGTTTGTGTAGTATTTTGAATCAAAGGATTGAATACGACCCTCATTTATTGAGTCACCATCTGAACCATATCATGGTTGCTTTCGTCTATTTGTTGCCTAATTACTTGTGCATAGTTGTTAGTAATGCTTGGCATATGGGTTTGATACCCCGTTCCTAAAGGCTGACTAATTCTACCCATATGGTTTGCACCAGAACCCGACCCTTGCAAAGGCAAAGTTAAGTTAACCATCGGATCTGTATACGCTGATGACGCATTATGTAAACTCGCCATTACCGTTGTTGGCATTCCATATGGCTATTCTCGATTAAATGGAGGCATCGTGAAACCAGATATAAAATGTCTGTACGTACTCCCTGAATGGGGAGGGGTCATTTGAGGCATTTGGGGTCCCATAATAGAAAAGCTAGGCGCACTTTGAGGGATCGAATGCGCTGGTGCGGACCCCGCTGTCGATGGTATAACCTCTAATACTGATACTGAGGCCATATTTCCCCCTGTCGAAGGAGTAGGGGAGGCACTGAATTGTTTGTAGAATTTTGATTGTTTGGCAGATTTGGATTCGCCATCGTTCTCACTCGTCTTCTCTAGGTCTTTCTTCGTTATTTATGGCTATCTTACCACTCCTTAGTCTCATACAACGAAGCGAAGAAGATTTTTTGCAAAAATAGCGTAGAATAAAGGTTTTAAATTGTCAATTGCACAAGGCCCCACTGGGCGTGCCGATTTGTTTGCCTCAAAAATTAGCAAACAACCGTCGGTCTCCTAATTAGTGAAAATTAGTTTACTAGCAGGATCGACCATACAAATCCTAGGACAATGTGCTTTAAAAATGTTGACAATTTATGTAAAAATCAAACCTTTTGTGTGTTGAATTTATCATTGTTTTCACAAACTAATGTATTTCGACTGAAAAGTAATAAAGACTTCGCTTTTGAAAGAAATGGCGAAAATGTAAGTAAATTGCAAGAATGAAATTGCAGAAATGTAAAGGGAATTATAAATGAATAACTTAAAACCTCATTAAAATGCAAGTAATAAAACTGGTGTTTTTCAAACGTACATTTTCTTAGTAACTAGTTTTTTCTCTCACACGGTTACTTTGAGTATTCTTGAGTAACTTGTACAAATTTGGAAACGCACACGAAAATCTAACACTATGACTCCCTATTTATATACAAGAAAAATAACTATCGATAACAGCTATTTTTCCTAATGATGACAAATGGCATCCTGCATGCCTTCACGTCCTGGATGTATTCCACGCGTCTGATTTCAAACGAATCTCCCTCCTAAATTTTAATTTCAAAAATGTCCATCGAACAGACCCTTTTCACCAGGCCGTCGAAGCTTTTCCCATACTCAGAAAAAATCTCCAAATATCTTACTCCAATTCAACACTCATTTTCGACTGATCTCCTCTTTTCAGGACTAAACCCCTGTCGAAATACCTTGGCCAATTCTTAAACTCATTTCAAGAAAGTCGACCTTCCCATAACCATTAGTCCCCAAACTTTCCAGGTCACCTTCCAAGTCATGAACATCCGAACAGTATACAGTTGTTTATTGGGACGACCTTGGATACATAAAGCAGGGGCATCAAGTTCTTAAGGAAAAGATTGAATGCTCGTGTGGTTTTGTTTCTTGGGATTTAAGTAACAAAGTTCATCAACCATCATCCCCCTTTCATATCCATTTCCATAACTATTCCATAAATACTTTTCCATGGCCATTTTTTTATCCAAATGTCTGACTTTAAATCCATGTCCATTCCTAACCAAAATCATGAATTCCCTTCCAAAAGCCATAAAGCACAAACCATTTGTTGAAAAATCCAATTGAAAATTCCCAAAAATTCTATGTTTGTTTCAAGCTCCATGATCATTTTCCTTTGTCAAGGTTACCAAGTGCAAAGTTGAAAGCTCACATTTTTGAGAATATTAAGCTCAAGTTAATTCAAGGTATTCAAGTTACCATGAAGATTCAAACTTTGAAAATCCACAAGCTTAAGATCAAGAAATATACTAAAGTTCAAGTTAGTGGTGCCATGAATATTAATAACAAGGACCATGTAGTTTTAAAATTGATTTCGAAAAACTAATCATGATATTTGAGATTAGAAAACCAAGAACCATTCAAAATTTACAAGTCTAAATGTAAAAAAGTTCCACTTCTAACATTTGTTGCATCCATCCTTCCAAAGTGCATGATACAGGTTACAAATCCTAATCCTAAAAAAGGGTCATCCAAATCAAATACAAGGATGGACTCAAATCATATCACAAGAGAGTTTTCATCCTAAACCCAAGATTTTTCAAAGTGCCAAAGTTTTTCGCCATCTTGCCAATCCAAGCTCCAATTTAGTGCCGATTTCATCAAGAGTCTTCACACATCATGCCAAATGATCCTTCAAGCATTAAAAAAAAACATCAACTCACACATTCATGATCAATATCAATTCACAATCATTCAAACCATTTGTCACTTAAAACTTTACCAACTACAATTTTAATCCAATACCATTCAAAGTCATTCATTAATATCCAAAATTCATATCATATTCACATATCATAACATTCTCAATCCAAATTTCGAGTCTTGACGTATTCATTCACATATCATACCATTCATCACATTCAAGATGATTCACAATCCATATCAAAGTTGTTTTGGACTGGGCCGAGGCTGCCCAACAGTCGAGCAGGCCCAACCCATACAGCCTGGGGAGACCCAATAAGGTCCTTCTGCAAGACGCGCGACTGCCACCTGCGAGTCACAGTTTCGTCGGGCACTTAATCAGTGTCGGGCACGTGGGACAATAGGAGAGGAGGGCATTACACCCCACTGAGGTGTGCCTCCTCGACAGACTAGCTTCTCCCCGCGAGTATGCTACACATCACTCCTCGACGGACATGATTCCTCCATGCGAGGTCATGTCCATTCTACGGGCTTGATATCTCCTCGACACAGAAGGCTCCTCCCTGCGAGGAGTACCCAACGGTCCATGCCATGTGGACACGTTCCAAGTAACCTCCCACGTCTGAAGGATTCGGTCTGCCCTACCTCCGAAAATCTAGGAGCAGTTACTCTAGGGCGAAGACCACGTGCTGGTCTTCACTACTACACGTAAGCCCTAGCAGTTGCTTGGAGTGGGCCGAGTTGATCCAGCCCACTGCAGGTAACCGCTGGCCCCGCGCTGGGGGCTCTCTATAAATACCCTCTCATTTGAGAGGGTCAGGTTAGACACATTCTTGCTACCACTTACTCTTTCTGTATTTGCTGTTATTCTGTACACTCTCTCACTTGAGCGTCGGAGTACCTTGCAGGTACACCCCCCCTGGCCGTCTCTCACCATCACCGGAGCTGTCGTTCCAGACGCCGTTGGCCACTCTCAACTGTCTGATCCAGGTACGATCAGTGGCGCCGTCTGTGGGAATTTCATAAGCTTCCCCATTTTTCTGCTCGATAAACCAAAGCTTTCTCCATTCAACGACCATCATGGCCAACCCGTCGGCGAACCAAGCTCTAGACAACGTCATCGCGTAGCTCAGTAATGGCAACCGCGTCGACAACAACGTTGCCCAACCTGTCGTGGAGAACGACGTCAGAGACGGAATCACCGCCTCACCATTTTCCGAGGACGTGGAGTACGAGACAGCTCACCAAGACGGACAGGAAACAGTCCTCCAGCCCATGGACCCGCCGCCAAATGCGGACCCGAGCACTGCTGCCCTGTTTGCGTTGGTCAATCAGACCAACCAGATGATCTTCAACCAGAACATCTGGATCAAGGCGCTGGAGAAAAGTCGTGGCTGGTCTTCCCCGCGAAGGCACCGACCACCACCATTTCCTAGACATTCGCAGTCCCCGAAGGCATCTCGCAGTCCCCGAAGGCATCTCGCAGGGGTCGCAGACCACGCTTGGAGCGTACTCAGCCGGAACATCCTCAGAAACGCCATCACTCTCCGCCACCAAAGGGACCAGTTCGCTCCTCGAAAAATAAAAAAAAAACAGGTCAGACGACGAGGAGCCCCGAGGCCGCCCAAAGGACCACTCCCCGAGACGTCACTATGTTCATGGGCGACACTCCCCCTCCGTGTCTCCGGGAGCCAGCGAGGATGACGATTACCGGACACCTCTGGCCAGGCACATCATGGACGCCCCTATTCCTAAGGGCCTGGAGAGGCCCCCATCCTTGGGGACATATGACGGGACATCTGATCCTGATGACCATGTCTAGAGTTTCGAAGCTCTGCTCGATTTCAGGAATGTCTCGGGCGCTATCAAATGCTGATTATTCCCTACGACTCTTCGGAAAGGGGCCATGGCTTGGTACAAAAACCTAGCATCTGAATCAATCACATCGTGGAGGGTCCTGAGGGAGCGCTTCAGAAAACATTTTACGGCTTCTCATCGACATCCGAAGACGATAGCCTCCCTGGAAGCCATCTTTCAGGGGAAGGATGAACCTCCCCTGAGCTAGATAGAGAGGTTCAACAAAGAAGCAGTCGAAATCCACGTAACTGATCACATCAAAATGTATCTCATCATCAAGGGTTTGAGGATAGGATCCAAGTTCGCAGAATCCGTCGGACTACACCGTCCCCGCAGCTTTGAAGGCCTCCTTGAGAGGGCTCAGTCGCACATTGAGTTCGAGGAAGCTGAAGTTGCACAAATAGCCCTTGATTTGAGGCGCAGAGAAGGCCCCCGCGGCAACAAGGAAGAAGACTCCCCTCCACCCAAGGGAGGTGGAGGCAGGAGAAGAGAAGACTCCCCTCCACCTAGGCGAGGCGGAGAAAGGAAAAAAGAAGCCCGGACCAAAGAGCCCCACGAATCACGGGGACCGTCTGGCCTTTTCAAAGACTACACACCGCTAAACGCGTCCCGCGCGCGTATTTTTAGCGACTTTTCCAATTCAGAGTTCGTCAAAGGGGGAATACGTTTCCCGAAACTGGCGGTCTCCAAACCAAATGCTGACAAGTCCAAGTACTGCCGATTCCACCGTAGTCACGAGCACGTTACTAAAGATTGCGTCCACCTTAAGGACACGATCGAAACGCTGATTAAAGAGGGGTACCTGAAGAAGTACGTCAAGCAGCAAGAGACCCCCCGCCCCAGCGGCCAGGAGGCCCAGAATGTCGAGGAGTCAACTCCTTCTCCCAACAACGGATCGCTGCAAGTCGCGTTGAGCATCACGCGGCCTGAAGACTTTGGTTTTTCGGGAGAATTCAACAACCCTGAATCTGTCCGAAACATGTGGAAGAACTTCCCAGCAGAAGACTCGATAAGTGCCCGCAGTACCTGGGAATCTTTCCCCCAAGCCCTGGTCATATCAGGCGGAGCCCCCGACAGTTTGACCGTGGGGTCGATAAAGAGGAAATTCGACGAACTGAAAGCAACAACTCCTCGAGCCCCTACCCTCGAGAGAGTTAAGGGAAGGTCGAATCTGATTACCTTCTACCTAGAGGAACTCCCCGGTGGGGCACCGAACGCAAACATCCCCCTCCTGATCCGGGCACAGATGGCCAATTTTGATGTCCACAGAATTTTGGTCGACCAGGGGAGCTCGGCGGACATCATGTACGTCCACCTCTTCGAGACCCTCCAGCTGACCAAGCAACACTTGTCCCCGTACGTAGGGTCAGACCTACAAGGCTTCAATGGCGCGACCACCAGACCATGGGGCTTCGTGGAGTTGATGGTCACCTTCGGGATTGAGGAAACTGCCCGACAGGTGAAGACGCATTTCTTGATGGTGGACTGCCCATCCCTCTACAACTGCATCATGGGGAGGACCACGCTGGCGGAACTGACGGCCGTACCATCAACGGTCCACCTGAAGATGAAATACTACACAAAACGTGGACGTGTGGTCACTCTCCACGGGGACATCAACGCGGCCAGAAGATGTTTCGACACAACAATCAAGGGTCTGAGTGTCGTTGGCGGCGTCAAACCCAAGACTCAGGCTGAGACACCTCCGGACGTCGTGCAGGTGCCACTCTCGCCGGCCAGCGCGGTCGACCTTGACAGCAGGTTTCCCGGGGAGCAGGAAGAAGCTGCAGGCGATGACCTCCCAGTTGGAATCAACGGGAAGCCTCTCCACCCAACGCGCCCCATCCCAGATGGAGATTTCGAGTTGGTTCCTCTCGGCGACAGCCCAGACCGAAGCGTGAAGATTGGCTATGGACTCCCCGACCTGGCGAAGAGGCAACTGAAGGCGTGCCTCCGAGAAAATGTAGATTTGTTCGCCTGGAGTGCTGCAGAGATGCCCGAACTGGACCCTGAAGTAGCTTGTCATCAGCTGACTATAGATCTGGCCGCTAAGGTTGTAGCTCAACTTAGGCGTAGGCAGTCTCCGGAAAAAATGGAGGCTGCTGAAAAAGCTGTAAAAGACCTCCTAGAGGCAAACTTTATTTCCGAGGCCAAGTACACAACTTGGCTCTCAAATGTTGTACTCGTTAAGAAAAATAATGGAAAATGGAGGATGTGCGTTGACTACACGGATCTTAATCGGGCATGCCTGAAAGACTCTTACCCCTTACCTAACATCGACCAGCTGGTCGATAATTCTGCAGGATTCAAATTACTATCCTTCATGGATGCCTACTCGGGGTACAACCAAATCCCCATGGACGAGGCCGACAAGCAGCATACCGCTTTCATGACCGAGTCGGGCAATTACTACTATAACGTAATGCCCTTCGGCTTGAAAAATGCTGGCGCCACCTACCAACGGATGATGAACAAGGTATTTCGGGCAGATATCGGCGACGTGCTCGAGGTTTACATGGACGACATGATCGTCAAATCTGCAGAAGAAGTCGACCATGCCGTTCATCTCAAGAAAGTGTTCGACATGGCGAGGAAATGTCGCATGAGGTTCAACCCCGACAAATGCACATTCGGAGTTCGCGCAGGGAAGTTCCTCGGCTTCTACCTCACGGAGAGGGGAATCGAGGCGAACCCCGACAAATGTAGGGCATTCTCCGAAATCCCTACCCCGAACTCGAAGAAGTTGATCCAGTCACTTAACGGAATGCTGGCCGCTCTCTCCCGTTTTGTAGCCAAATCTGCCCAGTACGCACTCCCCTTTTTCAAGCTCCTCCGACAGAAGGCGACTTTTGAATGGAGTGAAGAATGCAAACAAGCCTTCCTCCATCTAAAACAAGTCTTGTCACAACCCCCGGTCTTGTCCCGACCAGATAGCCGGGAAACACTTTTCCTGTACTTGGCCGTCACCGGCGAAGCGGTGAGTGCTGTCCTTATACGGGAGGCCCCCGACAGACAGAAGCCGATTTATTTTACGAGCAGAGCTCTTCAAGGTCCCGAGCTCAGATACCAACAGATTGAAAAGGTCACCTTGGCCCTCGTATCTGCAGCCAGACGACTACGTCATTACTTCCTGGCCCACACAATCGTGGTAAGGATATAGCAGCCTATCAGACAGCTCCTCAATCGACCAGATATGGCGGGGAGAATGCTCTGGTGGTCTCTCGAGCTATCCGAGTTCGACCTTCGATACGAAGGAAGAAAAGCCTTAAAGGCTCAGGTACTGGCCGACTTCGTAGCGGAAATGACCGTCCCTGAATCCCCGACCAATGGCTCCCAGAAATGGACGATTTACGTCGACGGAGCCTTCAGTGCAAAAGGTAGCGGAGCGGGCATTATCCTCGAAAACGAACAGGGCATCCTGATAGAGGTCTCCCTCGAACTGTCCTTCAAGACATCGAACAACCAAGCCGAATACGAGGCCTTCCTCGCGGGACTTCGACTTGCGGAAGACCTTGGCGCAAAAGAAGTCAAAATCTTTACAGACTCTCAGCTCGTAGCATCACAAGTTCGGGGAGAATTCCAGACCAAAAACGATAGCCTCATCGAGTACCTAACCTTGGTGCAAGAAAAGTTGAAGAAATTTGTCTCCGCGGAGGTGGTTCATATCCCGCGCGAGCACAACACCCGAGCAGACGTGCTCTCCAAGCTTGCGAGCACTAAGAAAAAAGGAGGGAACAAATCAGTCATCCAGGAGATACTGACCCAGCCGAGCATAAGCAAACCCGCACCGACCACAGAGGTCAACGCAATCGGGCACGCGGATTGTTGGATAACCCTAGTTTACGAATATTTGGTGATGGGCAAACTGCCCGACGATCCTAAAGAAGCAGGGACAGTCAAGAGGCGGGCATGTGCATATACCGTCGTCGAGGGTAAGCTATACCGTCGAGGATTCTCCATTCCCTTACTCTGGTGCGTCGAAGAGAGCAAAGTTTCGGGGATCCTCCAAGAAATCCATGAAGGGATCAACGCCCAGCACCTCGGCGGAAGGTCCCTAGCCCGAAAAGCACTCCGAGCGGGGTATTATTGGCCCACTATGCAACATGATGCAAAGGAACTCGTCAAGAAATGTGACCGCTGCCAGAGGCACAGGGACATGCACCTCGCTCCTCCAAACGAGCTTAAGTCATTGTCATCCCCGTGGCCGTTTGCATGGTGGGGAATGGATATCCTCGGACCTTTCGTCGTAGGGTCGTACCAAAACAAGTACCTCATCGTCGGGGTAGATTACTTCACGAAATGGATTGAGGCCGAGGCGCTGGCCAAAATCACTGCTTTCAACATACTCTGTTTCTACAAGAGAAACATCCTCGCCCGATTCGGTGTGCCCCAAGCCATTGTCACCAACAACGGGACGCAGTTCACCGACAGACACTTCCAAGACTTCGTCGCCAAACTGGGCACAAAACAGCATTTCACGTCAGTCGAACACCCTTAAACCAACGGGCAGGTCGAAGCAACGAACAGAGTGATACTCCGGGGATTAAAGCGACGACTCGGTGAGGCCAAACAACGGTGGGTCGAGGAGTTGCACAGCGTCCTCTGGGCGTATCGAACAACCCCACACTCCACGACCGGGGAGACCCCGTTTCGCCTAACGTACGGGACCGAGGCAGTTATCCCCGTGGAGACCAGGGAACCCTCGAGGAGGACAGAAGCTCCCATCAACGAAGAAACAAACAACGAAGCCCTGCGCGAGGATCTCGACATTATCGAAGAGATAAGGACCGGCGCTTCCCTCCAAGAAGCCTCTTTAAAACAAAAAATTACTTTGCGTTATAATGACAAAGTTATCAAACGAGACTTCCTAGTAGGCAGCCTTGTCCTACGGAGAAATCAGAAAGATTCACGCGAAGGAAAGCTGGCCGCAAACTGGGAGGGCCCATACCGCGTCATTGCAAAGACGGGAACGGGTGCCTATTACCTCGAAAACCTCCACGGTGAACAACTTGCTCGGCCATGGAATGCTGAGAAGCTCAAACAATATTACAGTTAGACACTGCCCGGGACAGTATGACATCGCGACCAAGGGGCGCGCGACGGTACATGCGCGATACCACTATATAACACACGACGGCCGAAAACCATGAGGTGTGTGCATAAGACTTTTGGCTCGACGAGGAGTCCTCAACCGAGCTCCGTCGTTGACGTACCAAATAGGCAGAACACCCAGCTCGCGATGGGAAGTTCACGCCACGAAGCTAAGACCTCGACCGACCTCTTAGCCTCGTTGAAGGTCGGAGTACAACCCCCGACCACTCGACTAGTTCTCTTCACAGTCGAGGATCATCATAGTCGAGCAAACTCCCAAGACGCCAGCGATCTCAACTACTTAGGCAAAAATAAACAACGTATAAAGCATCACACACAAGTGAAATAAATAAAGAGGCAAAGCGATGTATTAAAATTGGGCAAAACCCATTGTACGAATATTACATCAATAAGCCCACAAGCCGGACAACAACAACAAAATGGCACGCAGGCCAAGTAAACTATACTCCTACTCAACAGCAGTCTCGGCAGTGGTTTCAGCAGCGTCCGGCCCGCCCCCTTCGTTGGCATTTCCTTCTTGCCCGGGCAGAACTATCCGGCCATCAACCACCTCACAGTTAGCGTCAGCCCCGTCGGTCACAAGACCGGGATTTAGGATCCGAAGCTGCGCCACTGCATTTCGGAACCCTATGCCTGCCGCCTCAAGAGTGTCATCCTCAGATAGACGGAGATCCTGCTCGACACTCCTGAGTTTGGCCACCAGAGCTACCTGAGTGGTTAGGAGCTTATCCTCTTCAGTTTTGCCTTCAGCTGGCAGAACAGCGTCCTCCAGCTCTGCAACCCTCTCCTTGAGCCGCTTCTCTGCCTCCAGCTCGGTGATCCGGGCAAGATGACCTCTCTCCGCTTCCTCAGCTTCCTTTAGCTTTGTCTCCGCCCGCTGCTGCTGCTCGCTCTGTTCTTTATTCAAGTCCCTGCACTCCTTCAGCTCTTTGCGCAGGTCGAGCAGCTCAGCCTCCAAGATCTCGAGCCTCTCTTGCAGTAGGAAAAGTTCAGCAACGGGGCGGGTTTCATCGTTCAGCACAATAGCAGTCGAGCAGAGTCGCATGACGGCAAACATATCCTCAAAGATCGTTTTCCTCCTCGCTTCCACAGTAGTCCCCAGCACAGCCTGGATTTCAGAGGGAGGGACGCGATGATAGATGACTTCAGAGAAGAAGCGAGGCTTGAGATGGCATGGTGGGAGTTTGAAGCTCGAAGGAGGTGGGGGACTTTCTTCATGGAGCAGGTCGACAACCTCCGCGTTCGAAACCCGTTGCCGTTTCGGCGTCCCTTGAGCGCCCGGAGACTGGCTCCCGGCAGGAGGTGTGCGCCTGTCTAAAATCCCCGACACAGTCACAGCAAGCTGGGATTGGCTGGAACCTTCGGGCATCGCGGCAGAGGAAACACCCTCGAGCACGGCCCCAGAAGGAGCAACGCCTTGACCCTTTGGATGAGATGACTCTCCCCGAGCCTGTTCTTCTCGAGCCCTCTTCACCTTCAACTTCTTGAGCCTCTCCTCAGCTCCGACCATTTTCCCTGCAAAAAGAAAGAAAACATTAGTAAGGCAAAATATACATACGCGAGGAAGGCTTAGGTCGAGGATGTTTTCACCACCTAACAGCTCGTCTGCTTCTTCATCGGAGAAGGTCTCGAGCAGAACACGGGTATTGATCAAGCGACGTTGCTTCGTCACCTGCCCGTCTGCTCCCGTTATGGGCTCGCCACCCAGCGTTTCATACCGGGCTTCATTGAAGCTTTCGACAAAAACGACGATTTTATCATAAGCTTCCCGGTCGTCGACGTCCAACTGACTATGTTTCACCTTGTATTTATCAACCCCCTTCTTGAAGTGTTCCTCCGTCCAGTACAGGGGGAACTTCAGCTCCAGAACCTCCTCGGAGCGACCGTCGACTTTACGGGTAACCCTCTGGTACAGCGAGTTGATAGCCCCGAGGGTGACCGGCTTCACAAAGTAGTAGCGGAACTTGAAATCCCGGACGGAATCCAAATACGTATGGAACAAAGCTTTGCTTTGCTTAAAGGACACCCAGCCATGTCGTCCACCAGCCGACGACCTTTGAAGATGGAATATTCGAAAGAAGAGGGACACTGTCGGTACGATTTTCAAGTGCTTACAAACGAGCTCAAAGGCCCGGATGAAGGCCAGCGAGTTCGGGTGAATCTGTGAGGGTGCCAGCTTCAACCAGGCGAAGATCCCCTCTTGTAAATTCGTGAAGGGCAGCCTCCACCCCAATTTGTCGAACATGAACTCGTATAACGGGATACGCATTCCTCGATAAGGCGAGCATATCCGATGATGCTCCTCCGGGCGGAAAACCTTCCAGGATTTGTCAGACCCAATTAGCCGATGCTCGACGGTGCAGAACGCGTCTTCCACGTCTCTGTAGACAAATATGGACGACATCTCTAGGGCTTCGTCGCAGACCCAATCCTCGAGCAGGCGTTCTTGGGCAAAATCCATGTGAGCCATAGGAGATTCTGGGTGGTCGTCTTCTTCAAAGGATCCTACGGCCACCTTCGCAGCCAAACCGTCCATTTACCTGAAAAGCAGAAGGAAACAGTGAATTCGATGGGTCATATCAAATTCACCCCTCCACCGCTATTCAAGCGAACGGGTGAGGAAGGGGCAAGGCTCTCTCGTTTCCCCGACATAACCGGCCGAGGATCAACATGTTCACCGGGGAACTCATCGCCTCCCCGAAAAACTCTGCCCCCTTTGTTCCCATAAAGCTAACGAAAAGAGTAACCGTTGGGGATCCCGGGACATTCAACGTGTCCCCGAGATATTCATCCCTGGTCCCCGAGACATTCAACGAAAGCAAGAGAAGTTCTTAACACTTCCTCTCTCAACAACAAGAGATTCCCGCCGTATTCGCCAAGAACCCTTTCATTTCTCATGGAAACTTCATCAGTTCACCAAGGAAATGCTATACACTAGCTAAAATCAAAGGGAAACGCAAGAAAAAGGTCAGTTTTTGAGCAAATACCTTATAGGCGGCGACTTAGGTTTCCGGCGTGGAGTTTCCGGCAGTTGACGGCGGCGAACGGCTGCTGTAGAAGATAGAGAGAAGGAGAAAGAGTGTTAAGAGAGAAATGAAAAAGTGGGAAATGAACGAGGGAAGGAGTTTTTATAGTGGCTCTCGCGGAACTCGAGGGACATAGGGCACTTGAGTACGCTACACTAGCCAGCCGCCCTAGCCTCCCTATGTAATGATGACAGACGACACGTGGCACGCATGCAATCGTTCATCCTCCCACGCGTGTCCTTTCGATTCTCCCCAACATTTCGAATTTGAAACCCCTCGTCTCCCCGGCGTACGACCAGACACAACTGTCCAATGCCCGACTTATGTGCGACCGTACGAACGTCGACCACGAGAATGGCCTCCTCGATTCCTCTCCTGGCATATCCCCGACATGCCAGCAACCCTTAAGTCATTACCCTGACATCTTAGAGCAACGACTTGGGGGCTCCTGTTCTGGACTGGGCCGAGGCTGCCCAACAGTCGAGCAAGCCCAACCCATACAGCCTGGGGAGACCCAATAAGGTCCTTCTGCAAGACGCGCGACTGCCACGTGCGAGTCACAGTTTCGCCGGGCACTTAGTCAGTGTCGGGCACGTGGGACAATAGGAGAGGAGGGCATTACACCCCACTGAGGTGTACCTCCTTGACAGACTAGCTTCTCCCTGCGAGTATGCTACATATCACTCCTCGACGGACATGATTCCTCCCTACGAGGTCATGTCCATTCTACGGGCTTGATATCTCCTCGACACAGAAGGCTCCTCCCCGCGAGGAGTACCCAACGGTCCATGCCACGTGGACACATTCTAAGTAACCTCCCACATCCGAAGGATTCAGTCTGCCCTACCTCCAAAAATCCAGGAGCAGTTACTCTAGGGCGAAAACCACGTGCTGGTCTTCACTACTACACGTAAGCCCTAGCAGTTGCTTGGAGTGGGCCGAGTTGATTCAGCCCACTGCAGGTAACCGTTGGCCCCGCGCTGGGGGCTCTCTATAAATACCCTCTCATTTAAGATGGTCAGGTTAGACACATTCTTGCTACCACTTACTCTTTCTGTATTTGCTGTTATTCTGTACACTCTCTCACTTGAGTGTCGGAGTACCTTGCAGGTACACCCCCCCCTGCGCCGTCTCTCACCATCAACGGAGCTGCCGTTCTAGACGCCGTTGGCCACTCACAATTGTCTGATCCAGGTACGATCAAAAGCCATGTCACATTCATCAATCATCAAAAACCATTCAATTCAATGAGTACTTTTACCATGGAGGTTTGTTCGCTAGTGTTGGCCTTTGGAACAATTATACGATGAAGTAGCACACGATCTTTTCAAGTATCCGAGAGCGACCAAGAGAATTGCTCTATATGAAGCTGCAAAGAAAAGATAGCAGTATTTAAAACAGAAGAGGCACAAATTAGTAATCATGAATTAAAGTGCAAGAACAAAACAAGCAAAAACATAGTCAAGACAAATTCAAGTTCTTTCCAAAACAATTATCAAACACCATCGTGAAGAGATCAGGTTCAAAGCAGGTGTCAATTTCTTTCCAAAACCGGTTCCAACACGCATTCAATTCACAATCAAAGAATCAAACTCACCTAGGCCTATAAAAGCAAGTTTCTCATTCGTATCCGGGGGGAAGAGAGATCAGAATATCACACAAAGAAAAAGTTCAGAGTAGAACAGGGACAATCCACAAAAACTCATTCTCACACATAGCAGTAAAGAGAAAACATACGTATATGAGAGAGGGATATCACAGTAAGCCGAGAATTCTCACATACACAGATATTCTAAAACAAGCCACATCCAGCAGAGGTTTGAACACAGAGCAGAGGGACTGATACGCACCAAAGAACATCAGAAACACACACCACAGGCACTCGCAGAGAAATTCACACGTAGCAGTTGAAAAGAATTCATGATTCACAAAGTCATCAGAACATAACATCAACAAATCCGCACGCATACAATAGCAAGCGAAACAAGGAAATCACAACATTGCAAGAAATAGAGGTAAGTGATTCATACCTTAATCTTTTTTTCCATGATGTATTTCGTTTGTTCTAACGGAACTGAATCGAATTCGAGTGGGCGAGGGAGCAACTACCGCATTCATGTTGCGAAGAGAAAGTTCGCGAGAGTGAAAAGGGGTTCGAGCGATCAGAGGACGAGCGAACGTGATCGAGAGTGAGGAATGAGATTGGGATCGCGGGGTTGATTCATGTTTCGTTTTGGGACGCCTTTTGTTTTTCCTCTGAGCATTATAGTGTTTGTTTTGTGTTTCTTCCCAAACAGCGCCCAAATTCGCCATGGCCGTTTTCCTCTTCCCTTTTTACCTTTTAAGCTTAGTTCTATTTGGAACTGGGTCAACCGACCCATGTTTTAAAACCACCGCCCCAGGCCTATCTTTTCTTTAGCTTACCTTTTCTTTTAGTTTTCTTTTTTTAGACTAATAATTCTAAGATTTGTAGTTTTACTCATAAAAAAGAGGAAAATAAAAATGATAATAACATTTATCTATTTATTTAATTATTCGAATAATATCAAAAAGTGAAAAATAATTATTATTTCAAAATTAGACCTTTTTTTTCAGGTTTTTTTAATACTTAGTTTTATATAAAAAATGATTAAAAGTTTTTAGATAGAATTTTCTTAATAAAAAAAAATTCAAAAATATTAGGTCTATTTATTAAATCAACATTAAAACTCCAAAAATCCTTTTTTCAGTTAATATTAGGAACTAATCCTTTGAATTTTGGATCTATGTCTATGATGTATATATTTAGGTTTCTGGTCATTTCCATTTTTAACATTTACCAATCGATTTAATTTCTAACTTTCGGCTAGATAACTTGTACATGTTTCCCTAGCCTGGAACTTTGGCTCATTTGGCTGATTTTAATTCTAATACTTGCATCTACTAGGCTATTGCCCATTAGGTTGTGTTCATCATCATTCATGTTATTTCTTTGTGCCTAATGTTATTTCCTGTTTGGTACTTTCGTAATCGATCCTGATTTGCTCGTATCGTTTCACTCCCTGAATTCCAAAGGAAAGGACCCCTTGTTGAATCCATGTCATATTTAGGTTAACTCTTTTACCCTTTATCCTAGCCGTAGGATTGGAGTCGCCGCACTCCACGTAAGTTCCTACCGTGGACACTTACTCAACCTTCCCTTTAAATTAACTTTAACTTTGGAGTCGTCGCACTCCATGTAAGTATCTTGCCATGGATACTTACTTCCCCCTGGAACCTTGACCACAGTCACAATTTCCTCGCCCTTTTTTAGGGGAACTACGAATGCTCTGATTCCATTCTTATCAGGATACGTAGGCACGAGATGTGATGTCTTGGCGAGCATACTTAGATACTAACCCCTAAGTCTTTCCCTTAGCAGATAACCTTAGCAAGTAAACAATAGAATAACATAAATACTAACAAGAGGTTCCTGTAGAGTACTACAGATGTTTAGGATGTTAATACCTTCCCTAGGCGCAACCAATCCCCGAACCTAGATTCTCCTAAATTAGGGTTTTTCGATCTTTAACCTTTCCTTCGGATAAATCAAAGACCGGTGGTGAATTTCAAAGTTTTGTGATTCAAGTTAATTAATAGCTTGACATCCGATTCTCACCGCGACAATAATAAGACAAGAAAAGGTCTCGGTTTTTCTCCAGCATTTACCAAGACTACAAAAAAAGGATGAGGCCACTCGACCCATTCAAGATTTCTTTCACAGTTGAGGCTTCCTCCACCCAATTTCTCAAGAAGTTCATACCATCGAGGAAAATGATTATTCCGATACAGATGAAGATTAGAAGTCATATTTCAACAATTAAGGATATATATCTCAGGAAGAAACATACATTTGCTCTCCAAAGCAAAGTCCTAGACATATACCAAGATCAGATGTCAGACTGATCTACAAAGATTGCGATTCTGAGGCATGTCGTGCTCCACCCAACTCATTAGAAGAAGATACTTTGATGAAAGACAACTTCGATTACGACTCATATGGTCCCATAGATGATTTTCCCATTTGGAGGCCTTACATGGAAGGTTCAGGGCATAAGAGTCAGCCAGAGAATGCATATCTGTTGAATGACCTTGAGAAAAATCCACCTGTTCTCTCAGAGTCATGGACACCTTACCAGGAAAATTCTGAAGATGTCAAACACCATGTTGATGAAGTTACAAGAATCATGGGACAAGAATTTATCAACTTTGCATTTCCTGAGGTCAATGTCATTGAAGAAGATGACTCATCTATCCCCTTAGAAACTTGGGACACTTTCGGGCAGCCAAGCGGCAAGTACAGCTTTCTAGTGAAGTACATTGCTCGTGAAAGCTCTCGCATCAGATATGAAGACATCAAGCCAACAAGACGGGGAGATCCTCTTGAAAATAAAAATACTGGTGAAGATACAACACAAGAGTCCTCTTATGGTAACTTTGCATGGGAAGAGACTCTAGTAATCCAACTCCGCCAGAAATTAGTGCCATTACTGAAGACAATCCTGGAAGGAAAATACCAGACTTTGTGATCCACAAAGGAGTTTGTCACAATTGGTTCACGATTGATGTCCCGAATATCGTTCATAAATCAAAGTAGTTGCCTCGTCTTTGTTTTGACCTTTCACTTTTCCCAGGTGAAAAGGATGTTTTATTGGGTTTTCTTTTCTGTAAATATCCCTCTTCGCTTCACCCAGAGCAAAAGAGTTTTGTTTTATAGGGTTTGTGTTTCAAGAATCGACATATCATAAATAAGAATGTCATTCTGTATTCCTGCATTTATTGTTATTTTCACTTTTTGCTTTTCTAGAAAATGGTAAACCGAAAAAACTATCCAAAATAAAAATAAGCATTTTCCAAAATCCACATCACACATTTTTGCATTCTCTCTGTCTTTTCTAAAACAATCATCACGTTATGCAGATTATTTATTTTAAACCCCATTGAAACATATGATCCAATGCCTTATCCCAACTTTGAGTTCGCGGTATTCGTAGCTGAAGAAGAAGAAGAGGACGAAGAAATTCCATATGAGATCTCCCGACTACTCAAACAGGAAGAAAAAACCATTCAACCCCACAAAGAGCCATTGGAAACGATTAATTTGGGTTCAGAAAAAGAAAAAAAATAAGTTTAGATCAGGGTTCTGCCCAGTTCAACTGTCAGAAAGAGTCAGGTACAGCTTCTCAAAGAATTTCCAGATGTATTTGCTTGGTCCTACCAAAATATGCCAGGGTTGGATACTTGTATCCTGGAACATCACTTACCACTTAAGCCAGAATGTCCTCCGGTCAAACAAAAATTGAGAAAGACTCACCCAGATATTGCCATAAAAAATAAGGAAGAAGTGCAGAAACAGATCGACGCAGATTTCCTTGCCACCTCCGAATATCATCAATGGCTAGCCAACTTAGTGCCAGTTCCCAAGAAAGACGGAAAAGTTAGAATGTGCGTAGACTACAGGGATTTAAACAAAGAAAGTCCAAAGGATGATTTCCCCTACCACACATTGATATGCTAGTTGACAGCACAACAAAATTCAAAGTCTTCTCTTTCATGGATGGATTTTCGGGCTATAATCAAATCAGAATGGTACCACGAGACATGGAGAAAACTTCATTTATCACCCCATGGGACACCTTTTGCTACAAAGTAATGTCGTTCGGCTTGAAGAATTTAGGAGCAACTTATCAAAGGGCTATGACAACTTAGTTTCACGACATGATGCACAAAGAAATTAAAGTGTACGTTGATGACATGATTGCCAAATCTAAAATAGAAGAACATGTGGAAAATTTGTCAAAATTATTCCAGCGTATGAGAAAATACAAACTCTGCTTAAATCCCAATAAATGCACATTCGGTGTCCGTTCAGGAAAACTATTAGGATTCATCGTCAGCCAAAAAGGAATTGAGGTTGATCCCGACAAAGTCAAGGCCATTCCAGAGATTCCTTCTCCAAAGACTGAAAAACAATTAAGAGGATTTTCGGAACGTCTGAATTACATCTCGAGATTCATATTCCTCATGACCGAGACATGCGCGTCAATCTTCAAACTACTCAGAAAGAACCAAAGTTGTATATGGACAGAGGATTGCCAAAAAGCTTTTGACAACATCAAAGAATATATGCTAAAACCGCCTATTCTGTCCCCTCCAGTGAAAGGAAGACCACTGATCATCTACTTCACAGTCTTGGAAGACTCCATGGGCTGTGTGCTTGGCCAACAAGACGAAACAAAAAGAAAAGAGTCTGCCATTTACTACTTAAGAAAGAAATTCACAGACTGTGAAACTCGATACACTATGGTCGAGAAAACTTGTTGCGCTCTAGCTTGGGCAGGCAAACGTCTTCGCCAGTACATGATTTGTCACACTACTTGGTTAATCTCCGAAATGGATCCGATCAAGTACGTCTTTGAAAAGCCTGCTTTAACGGGAAGGATTTCCCATTGGCAGATGTTGTTATCAGAATATGACATTGAGTACCACGCTTAGAAAGTCGTCAAAGGAAGTGTTTTGGCCGATCATCTGGATCACCAACCAATTGACATTAATGAATCAATCAGATTCGACTTCCCATACAAGGATGTGATGTACCTAAAGATGAAAGATTACGATGAACCACTATCAAACGAAGGGCCAGAGCCAAGATCCCAATGGGGACTAATATTTGACGGAGCTGTCAACGCTTTTGGAAATGGAATTGGGGTAATCATTGTTACACCTCAGGGTAACCATGTTTCTTTCAATACTAGATTGGCATTCAAATGTATAAATAATGAGGTTGAATATGAAGCTTGCATCATGGGTCTCGAAGAAGCTATAAACTTAAGGATAAAGAATTTGGATGTGTATGGAGACTCAGCCCTGGTTATAAATCAGATCAAAGGAGAGTGGGACACACATCAACTTGGATTTATTCTTTACAAAGACTACGCAAGAAGGTTATTACCCTTCTTCAACAAGATTGATTTTCATCACATTCCTCGTGAAGAAAACCACATGGCTGATGCACTAGCTACCTTATCCTCCATGATTAGTGTGAATCGATGGAACGATGTACCCAAAATTGACATAATGCGCCTTGATAGGCCCGCTTACATATTTACATTTGAAGCAGTCATCGATGACAAACCATGGTATCATGATATCAAATGCTTCCTTCAAAGACAAGAATACCCACCTGAGGCATCAAGAAAAAATAGGAAGACTCTCAAAAGACTAGCTAGCAACTTCTTCTTGACCAATGATGTGCTCTACAAAAGAAACTTCGACAGGATTTTGCTCAGATGCGTGGACAAACAGAAAGCAAACATGCTAATGAAAGAGATTCATGAAGGCTCTTTTGGCACTCATGCCAATGGGCATACAATGGCAAGAAAAGTTCCAATAGTAGGATATTATTGGCCAACAATGAAATCCGATTGCTACAAGTACATTAGGAAGTGTCATAAGTGTCAGATATATGCTGACAAAATTCATGTACCACAAATGCATCTCAAATTTCTTTCTTCTCCATGGCCTTTTTCTATATGGGGAATCGACATTATTGGCATGATTGAACCCAAAGCCTCAAACGGACATCGGTTCATCCTGGTAGCCATTGAATACTTCACCAAATGGGTCAAAGCAGTATGATACACCAATGTGACCAGACAAGTGGTGGTCTGATTTATCAAAAACAATTTCATCTGCCGTTATAGTGTTCCAAGCCAGATCATTACGGATAATAGATCGAACCTAAACAATAAGATGATGAAAGAATTATACGCTGAGTTCAAAGTTTAACACCATAACTCGTCTCTCTACCGGCCTAAGATGAATGGAGCGGTAGAAGCAGCTAACAAAAATATCAAGAAGATCATTTAAAATATGATTGTGACTTACAAAGATTGGCATGAGATGCTACCATTTACTTTTCACGGTTATCGCACATCCGTCTGCACTTCAACAGAGGCAACCCCTTTCTCTCTAGTATATGGTATGGAAGTAGTGATCCCCATAGAAGTAGAGATACCATCAATAAGAGTCTTGATGGAAGCCAAGCTAACAGAAGCTGAATGGTGTCAAAGCAGATACAATGAACTGAATCTAATCGAAGAAAAAAATAATGATGGCTTTATGCCATGGTCAATTATATCAACAAAGGATCAAGAAAGCTTTTGACCAAAAGGTTCGACCTCGGGTATTCAGAGAAAGCGACCTCGTGCTCAAAAAGATCCAATCATTTCTCACTGATTCCAGAGGAAAATGGACTCCAAATTATGATGGCCCCTATGTTGTTAAGAAAGTCTTCTTAGGCGGTACCTTGATACTTGCAACCATGGATGGAGAAGAGTTTACCTACCCCACGAATGTTGATGCAATCAAGAAATACTTCGCCTAAATAAAAATAAAAAAGTGTCTCGGTGGATTGAAAACCCGAAAGGGCGGTAAAAAAAAATTAGAGACATAAACAAAAATAATAATCCCGATAGATTGAAAACCTAAAAAGGCAATCTAGACAAAAGTTAAGGATTTATGGCAAGTAACTGCATCCAAAAAGATTGGATCCTCAGAACTAACATCATCTTTCAAGAGGTCCTCAATCGAAGTCACCTTCAACGGAAGCTTAAAAATACTCAGAATTCAAAGTTGGTAGAAGGATAATGGTCATTATGTTTCAATGTAGCTCCTTTCCCTTTAAATTACCATTTTCTAAAATTTTGTAATTCTCCATGGAATCACGCATTAGGCTGATTACCATTTTATCAATAAAAATTTGAGCTCTTGTGCCCTTTGTTTGCAATTCTCATTTATTCTGCTTTGTAAAATGACATTTTGATATGATTAACGTTCTTGAAAAAAAAAAGAATTTACTTTTCTTTTCAAAACGGAAATTTGGAATTTACTCTTGCTTTTAAAATAAAGATGGCAATTTTCTTTTGATTGATGAACACAAGAAGGAACATCAACAACTTCTCCGAAAGCAATCAAACTTCAAAATGCAGAATCAAAATATTTCTTGTGATCAGTATATCCCAAGTGGAGGATCAATTACATCAGATTGATAAGTTGGAGCATCCCATCTATCACCCCTAGTAAAGGGTCAAGTTTTCATATCCCCTTTAACAAAGGTTGGAATCAAGATCGGGTTTATATCCCCAGGAATGAAGATAGAAACATGAATCCCTTCCTCCAACAAACTGTTACTTTCAAAAAACACCGATAAAAAGTTGTCACTCCCTAGGAGTCACATTTTGTTACTACCAAGAATATGAAAAGTTCAGCAGCAGGAATTTGTTTCTTCAACAGATCAGTGATACTTTTATTCCCCAAAGTGGCCGAGTATCCAGTTGTGCTCATCACCAGTCCGTATGTCGTGTCTATTTTGTCAGCATAAGCATTTCATACATACATCATGCATAATTGATTCATATTCATATTCATATTCATATTGCATATTATATTTTAATCACTTTGGTCACAAGTGATAAATGTCCTCCCTCTATTAGAGTTGCCAACTTTAGGAAGAAAGATACATTCTTTCTAAATCCCCACTGAGTTTGATCATCATGTAAGAGTTTCCTTTCCACACTTGGATAGGATAAAATCTTAGTTTGAGTTCTTTCCTCATCAAGAAATGTATTGTTTAGACAATCTCTCTCCAGTTTGCTCCTGGATTGAAATCGGTCCTCGACCGCTTTGATAACTTAAACCTCAGAAAGGCAAGAAGACATTTGGTTATACACCTTTGGAATTTACTCTTCACCATTGAAGATGATATCTTGCTTTCTCGGATTAAGGAAAATCCCCCGCGAAATCTTCTCAACAAAAGACTCTTGGCAATATGGACATCACATCCTCCAAGAAATTTCTACCGATCGGCAAACAAAGAAGTCTGTTTTTGCCACCTTAAATTCTCAATAAGTCGACAAATGGAAGTCTCTCCCCGAAAAGTTTGTCCTAATTTCAAGGAAGTCATAAGCACCTCAAAATTGAATTACATCACATGGAATGTCTCCGAAGAAGTCTCGAAGGGAAGTATGATGTAATTTCTCCAGCAAATGGCATCTCCAACCGAGAATTTTGTACACCTCTGCAGTACAAGAAAATGGTCCTCACCATCAAGTCTAACATCAAATTTTTACTCTCTACGAAGAAGTCTCGAAGAGAAAAATGATGAAGCACGTTTTTCCATCAAACAACATCTCCCCAGTAAAATCTCAGCGAGAAGTTTGATGAAAACCATCACAGAGAACATACCTTGTTAAGAGAAGAACTTGATGAGAAGAAACTGAGACCAGTTCCATGGCTGAAGACCAGGATCGATGGGAGGTTTATTTCAAAAGAAACTGAGACCAGTTCCATGATTGAAGACCAGGATCGAGGGGAGGTTTATTTCAAAATAAACTGAGAACAGTTCCATGGCTGAAGACCAGGATCGATGGGAGGTTTATTTCAAAAGAAACTGAGACCAGTTCCGTGGCTAAAGACTAGGATCGAGGGGGAAGTTTTACCCTTTTCTTGGTAGCATTACTTAGTAAAAGAAGATGGATGAGCAAACTAGCTACCATTCACATCTAGAATCAAAATTTCGGGTATTCTGATATTTAATCCTCTTTTACCATGAACGTCTGAATATCTTCGTCATTCACACCTTCAAGTCCAAGAAGATTAAATAGGGGCATTTGTCATACCCTAAATTTTGACCCAAATACTTCACATCATTGTGCAAATAATCACCACAATTTTGACTCTAAGACATCACATCATTGTGCAAATCAAAGATTGTTGAGTGTTCACCTTGACCAAGAATTAGGTTTTTTTAAGCCCTACAGAGGATTCGGGCAAAGGATTAATCAAAAATTGACATGATCTTCAACTTATCAATCCTCTCAATCATTCATGAAGGACAAAAAGTCCTCAACATCAAGAATCAAGCACATGATTGCATCATTTCAAGTTGATCAAGCCTCAAGACCATATGTGTCATCAAATTAGGGTTTTGGTCGACCAAGGCTTCCAGAGGGAAATTTTCATTTGGGTATGAACCAAGACATCAAGATATGTTTTCAAGGAACTAAAATACATCATATTAGTCCATTCATATGATTAGATTGATTCAAAGAACTTGATTCACAAACAATGCAAGAACTCAAATCCATCTGAGCCACAAACTAGGGTTTTGATGAAAAGTCAACCATACCTATGACTTTTGGCAAAGAAATGATCTAAAACCTTGGGATATGATTCAAGACACTCAAGTATACCCTTGAAGTTCATTCATAAGTTTAAAATCACATTGGGACATCCATTCATTGAAAATTAGGAATTAGAGTTTCTCTGCACAAAATCCATCTAAGACCCAAAGTCAAAGTTTAACGTTTTCGCCAAAAATGTTCATCATGAACCATTATACAAGAAAACACGATACATCGTTCCATTTGAACAAGATTTGATCAAGAAATCAAGGTAACTTGTAACAGGAACAATGTTGAGAAAGTGAAAATTTCACAAAGTTATGAAAAAAAATGTTTAAGTACCCAACTTCCAAAAGTCATAACTTCCAAACCAAGCAACCATTTTCTTGGATCCAAAGCTCAAATGATAGATCTCATCATATACTACAAAAGTTCAAAACTGATCCATGGTAAAAAAAATGTTTGGATTTTAAGTTACGAAGCGATCAAAATCAAGAAAAGTATGAAATGAACTTCCACACTTAGTAAAATTCTGCCTAAGGTAAGATCAGTCAAAACACCAAAATGTGGAGGGATTTTTTACCATGATCCAAGATGAATCAAGTCCGATGGTGAACATCAAAGTTGAAGTACATCATCTCAGCTTTCCAAAGAGCCCAAGACCATGAGATAACTCCACTTGGGCAAAGGGTTATAGAGGTCTCAATACACCTTACTGCAAACTGTTTTGCAAAATCAGTTTGGTCATTTCTTACACCACACGATTTTGGAGTCAATTGCAATGATCATGATCATACCAATTCAACATGGATCAGAGTGACTCATCACAATCCTGCAAGATACAGCCAAGGAATCAAGAAAAATCTCATAAGAATGATGAAGTTTTGTCATGAAATCCTTGAAATTCAAAGTGCATTTATGTGCAATAGTGCACATTCAACAAATGTACTCTTTTTAGTCAAGATTCACGCATAAACAACAATAAAAACATCTGAGGAATGTAGAATTGGTCAAAAGTTGGCTATGCTACTTAGAAGAGCTATTGTACCTTGGCATGGAAGTAATGACATCTTGCCAAAAACATTGAATGAGCTCTTATCCACCAAGCTATCATTATTTAGCCAAGATAAACCTATTTACCTATAAATAGAGGTCACCTTGCCTCATTCAAAACACACCATAACAACTTCAATCCTTGTTTTCTGAAAATTCAGTTTTGTTCAAAGTTTCAAACTTTCAAGTGAAGGAGAAATCGAATTTCTCAAACCAAAGAAATTCCATCCAAACTAATGATCCAAACACCTCACATACATCATATATGAATGAACCAAACACTTAAACAACATCTGTAACATCAAATTCATCAAGATCATAGTTCATCCCAAGCTGGTTACAGTTGGATTCGAGCTACTCAATCTAGGAGTTTTCAAACCATTCCAAGAACATCAACACATTCCTTGAGGGTCAAGGAAGCTATCTGGATCATCACCTTGCATCTGTAACACCTCCAAGGTAGAATTCTATTCCTTCTTGCAGAGGTAAGCCTTGAACTTTCAATCTCCATGATCCATGCATCATTTTTAAATTTTCAAAGCCCATATATGTTTGTTATATTACTGTGATCATTTCCCATCAATTAATTGCTATTAATCATGGCTATATAAGATTATATAGTGTTCTTGCAAAAATTAGGGTTCATCAGGTTCATACGAGATAACTCATGCTAGACTTAATTTAAATAAAATTAAAAAGAACCATTCAATTCCTTGTTAAAAACACAAAACTTTGGTGTTTACATCATGTCCAATGGTTACGAGTTGAGAGAGATGGAGTTGCTCTTGCAACTCTGATGCTGACTTAAGAAAGAAGATGGTCATGGCGCCATTTTTCAAATATAAAACTCAATCTTAATATTTTATTTTATCGTTTCATTTAAATCAACGAATGTATCACCACCCCAGTGGTAGAGAGTGCGCATTTTGAGTGAGTTTGCCCCTTAGGCCTGGGGTTCAAATCCCCCTCACCCCAGACCTTTTGGTTTTAGTTTTTTAAAACTATTTTCAAAGGTATTTTTCATATATTATTCACTCCCTCCATCACGCTATCACCACACGCACATGGCTCATTTGGTAAATTTTGAACCCTCCACCACAAAGGTGTGGGTTCAATCCTTGGGAGGGCCACCATTCTTTTTTATCACCTATTTTCTTCAAATTCCTTCACAAACTCAAAAATTATTTTCTCCTATCAAATTAATTATTTTTAATCCTAATTTTTTCACACATATCATTTAAATACCTTATTATTTTAATTCACAAAAAAATAACAAAAATAATTTTTTATTTGATATATTTTTAATATATTAAAAATATTATTTTAAATTGTTTTAAATATTTTAAAATGATTTATTTTCTTGACTTTTCTTAAACCAAAATGATTTTAAATGTTCATGTGGATAAAATATCTTTTCATAAACCTTAATCATTGTTTATAACATGATTAATAGATTCATTTGATAAATTATACATTTTTTATTGATTTATCTTTGAAAAATATCTTTTAAAAAATGAAATTAGGGTTTTACTTTGATTCAATCGTTCAAACTTCATTTCAACACTCATGGGCCTCTATTAGAGTGTAAGACTCAATCTTGTTTGTAAATAAACCACTTCATGGGCCTCTGCTATAGTATAAGTCCCATCACACTTTTCAAAATCACGGTGCGATCACTGTTTTTCACAACAATGTTTGGGCCTCTGTTAGGAGTGTAAGTCCCGTCTCTTTCTACATAAATTTTGTTTTAAACAATCATCTGAGCCTCTATTTAGAGTGTAAGACCCAACACCTTTGCTTCTCTCCTACTTAAGATCAAGTCATCTTCAAAGTCAAAACTTTCTTCAATTTCTTCAAAAACACCAAGTCAATCTTGAAGAAAACATCTAATCAATCACAATACACTTGGGTCTCTATCCAAAGAATAAGACCCACCACTTTTCTCAATTCAATTCCTACTTGTTTATATACTTATTCATATATCTGTATATATATTTGTACATATCTTGTTAAGTTTCTCTTAGCATTAAAATCATCCTCAGTTTAGACTAGTTCAAACAATAGGATCCTTTCAATCAGTATAACTTAGTTCAAATAACTAGTTCCCTCTTGTGCAAAGGAATTCTTCTCCCCAATACAATCAGCCTCCTCTTGGGGTTTGTTCAATTTACTTAACCCTAAAACACTCCAATAAAGAAAGGATTATTTCCCGGTGAAACCTCTTCTTTAACCCCTTTAACCCTTGAACAGGTCAACAAAGAAAGGATTATTTCCTAGTGAAACCTTTCTTGAACTCTTCCTAGACTTGGAAAGTCTCAATCCCCAACCTCCTATTGGGCTTCTTACAAGGACCCTCAGGCTTCCTAGAAGCATCCCCAACCTCCTCTTGGCTTCATACAAGGACCCACAGACTTCCTAGAAGCATCCCTAACCTCCTCTCGGGCTTCATACAAGGACCCGCAGGCTTCCTAGAATAATCCCCAGCCTCCTCTTGGGATTCATACAAGGACCCTCAAACTTCCTAAAAGCATAGGATAAATCCTAGTTATCTTTATCCATACACCAATTCCCAGAAGATTAAAAACCTCTAGGTCATTCAACCCCATCCTTTAAGTCTCTTCTGATCCTCAACAAGGTTTAGTTTTCACTTTACAATCTCCAGCCAGTGTAACACCCTTTTCTACCCCACAATTATTCACAGCAAAATACACAATTATCAGAGTAAAATTCACCTCAAAAGGGTGCACACTTCTCAATAAACTCAAAATAAAACATTTTCTCCATAAACAACGGGTTTTTCCTCAAAGTAAATCAAAAGCCATCAAACAGCAGCGGAACCACCATAACCACAATAATTCAAATTAAAAAGGTTTTAAAATAAACCATAACCAACAAATAACAACAAAATAACAATTCAACATGGTTCGACTCAACGACCCAACCCGATGTTACACTATCAGAGCAAGACCCTCTACATCAACCAAAAGCAAATAAACTCCAAAAGTCCTCGAAGGCATCCACAACTAAGCCTGATCACCTGCACGTTACCCACGTGGAGGCAACATTCAAACATGCAGGGTGAGTAATCACAATTCATTATAATCAATATAAAAACAGGATATGCATAAAACGGCGTCATCATCATATACAACATCTTCAGGGTCATCACAAGGAAAACATCAAAATCACAACAGCATAAGACACATCAATGCCAATTAAATGCAATGCACAACAAGACTCGTGCATGTGGTACCAATCGTCACAGTCGATGGACACTAGGCCTTCACCCTCCAAAGATCCCCGTTATTAGGATCGGTTTCACACAAGAACCGGAGCACGTCAAAATTTACCTCAAATCCACACAATGGGATTGAAGTCTAACATCATCACTGAAATGCTATGAATGCATGATACACAACATCATGATTATCATCATCAACAAAAGTCATTATGTGCATCATCATTCATCAAAATCTCATATCAATCATGCCATCATATATTCGTCAAACATCACAAAACATCCTCTCATAATCTTCAGTAACATCATGCTAAATCATCAGAAAAATCTCAGCACCAAACATCAAGACAACACAAAATCATAAAACAAAATTTCGCGAACAGCAGGCGCTCTCTACTGAGTTTACCGTGTGAACCTGTTCGCTTTGCGAGTCTGGGGCGAGTATTCGCCTTGTGAAGGGATCGTTCGATTTGCGAACCTGCAATTTCAGGAAATCGCTGCTACGCATCAGTAGCATATCAGACCCAAAAACTCTTACGATTTCAACCCCAATTACCCCAAAAACATCCCCAAAACATTCCTAAGGTATTATGGTAATCAAAGGCCTAAAACCTACGACTATTAGGTCGATTCATTACACTATCTGAAACCTCAAAATCACATAAACCTTTACAAACTCTCAAGATTCTCATAAACCCCATAAATCCCTTTCACCACAAGGTCGAAACAACATCGATAGGGAAAATCAGCCTCAAGGTCTATTTTATCTAATTCAATTCAACCCTTAATAATCGATTCACAAAAATACCCTCAAATCACCATTTTACTCATAAACCCACAAAAGTCACATAAACCTCAAAATCCGCTTTAAACACATCGAATCCCTATAGTGAAAACAATGAAAGGAAATACTCCCCATACCTTAGATTGTCGATTCGAAGCTTTCTCTCTTGAGTCTTTGGAAACCTACTCGAATCCTCGCCTTTTCCTTTTTCCTCAGAGCTCTCACCTTCTTCCTTCTTTTTCACAGTCTAACAAAATAAATCCTATTCTCGCTTCTCCTTTTTGTTAAATCTAACCTTTGGGCTTCTAAAATGGGCTTTCTCAATATTACCCTCACTAACTCCTCTAAAAGTCCACTTTGCCCTTAATTCTTCTAATATTATTTAAATAAATAATAATATCATATATACTATATTATATACTATTGTTTAAATAAATAACCAAAACTCTACAAAATTACCAACATCAACATAAACCACCAAAATTCACAAAAATGCACGAATATTATATTTAAATAAATTAAATAAATATTCTTACGAAATTTGGGGTGTTACAACTCTCCCCCACTTAAAGAATTTTCGCCCTCGAAAATTACCTCAAGGAAATAGAGTCGGATACGACTCCCTCATCTGATCTTCATGTTCCCATGTCCAACTTTCGCAAGCTGGTCCACCCCACAGCACCTTCACCAAAGTTATGTCTTTACCCCGCAAATGCTTCGTCTTTCGACCATCAACCCGCATAGGCAATGCTTCCACTGTCAGGTTATCCCTCACTTGTACATCATCCATCTGAATCACATGCATGCGACAGATCCAAAATGTACTTCCTCAACTGAGACACATGAAACACGTCATGCAAATTCGTAAGTGACAGCGGTAAAGCAATTCGATAGGCTACCCCTCCTATCCTCTGCAAGATTTGATATGGACCAATAAAATGTGGAGTGAGCTTCCTAGACTTCAAAGCTCGACCCACACCAGTCACTGACGTCACCCTCAAAAACACGTGATCTCCCTCTTGGAATTCAAATGTCTTCCTTCTTTTATCATGGTAACTCTTTTGGCGACTCTGCGAAGCTTTCATCATTTCTTGGATCATCTTAATCTTCTCAGTCGTCTCTTGCACGTTCTCACACTAGTGCAAAGTGACGAATATAATTCTAAAATTTATACCCATTATACGAAAAACTGGTGTAAATAAGAAACTCGATGGCAAAACTTTAAATAAAATGTCATTTTAAGTATTAAAACTTGACAATAGACACCCTATTTTAAAAAAAAGGTGTATATTAAAAATATTATTATAATAAATTAAAATTATTATTATCGTCAAATCCCTATTACTCCCATTAAAAATAAAACGAGTGTAAATTTAAATTAGCTGAAATTTTTTATTTATTTTAATAACTCTAAATATTAATTTTAAACACAATATTAAATGTTAATAGTAAATTACTCATATATTTATAAAACATTTTAATTTAATTTATCTTTAATTCAACACAAATTGGACGATTATTTCATAACCTGTCGTATCCCTCTCTTCTTCTTCTTCCTACGGAAACTGAAAACCCTATGCGCTCTTACAGATATCAAAATTCCCCAAACTAACATACACACACCTCACTCAATGCCAATTCCCTCGTTTCTACCCGCAAGCATAGCCATGGACGAACCCTCGCTGCAACTCGTCTCACAAGTAGAAACTTACCTCGCTCTACGAATTTGTCCAAACAAGGACTTCATCGTCAATTCTCTTCGAGTAAGCCTCTCGTATCGCTGCATTTCGAACTTCTTTTTGTTGTTTTCATCTATGTTAAAAACCTAATTCAATAGTATTTAGTTTCTGAATTAGTGCGATTGATAATGTTGTTACCCTAATTACGGTTTTACGTAGTTGAATTTGTGTCTCGATTCAGCAATTTCAGTTTCTTTACTCAATTATATCATCTTCTCATTGCTGTAGTGTTGTAATGGTTGTTGTTGATTCAATGTTTGAGTGTAATAAAGAGAAAGCTTGAGAGAGATAGTGATGAATATGAGTGAATCATAACCCCATCGAAATGCGTGGCGTACGCGCAGCATCAAAATGATTGTTTTCGTTCTGAGTATTCTTCTCTTGCTGAAGACTGTAATTCTCATATTGGTTGGGCTACCGAAGCTTTTGGTTCGGAGCCAGAAGCGGTTAATCTTTGGATTGGTAACCGTTATTCGAATACTTCGTTTCATAAGGATCACAATGAGAATCTCTATGCTGTTGTTACTGGCGAGAAACGGTTTCTCTTGTTTCCTCCTACAGATGTTCATCGCTTCTACATTCGAAAATATCCTGCTGCTACTTACAAACACACTGGTATTTGCGTTTTTTTAATCAATTATTTTCTTATTGATTTCATGGGGTGTGTAGTTTTTAGGACTATTTGGATAACTTAGTTGAACTTATTTACTGACATAAGTACTTGTGAGATTACATGAGTGATCTTGCGAAAATAGCTTATTCACTTACTTTAAACTGTGATTCTGCTTTATCTTTTATTATAGAAATAGCTTGTGTGTAAGCTCTTATATAATAATCTCTTATAATGATGAGGTTTGTGTGTGTTTGAATTGATTTATTTGAAGTTATCTACTGAAATAAGCACTTGTGGCAACTGATTGGTAGAAAAAAAACTAATGATATGTCATTAGCTCTCTATGATAGTGCATGAAAACAACTTATAGTTTATGTTAAAACAATTTGATTTTTTATTATAAAAATAGATTACATGTAATTACTTGTATGACAAGTGTTTATTACTATGTTATAAGCGCTGAATTAAGTTATTTGTCCCAACAGGGCCAAGGTTTTTGCTTTTGGAGTTTAATTCATTTGGGGTTTTGTGAATTTTGTATGCTGTAGGAAACTGGAGAGTTTGATTTGGAACTTGACAAGCCGACTAGGTATGTGCCTTGGTGTAGTGTGAACCCTTTCCCTTCGGCGGAGAATTTGGAGGACGAGATTTCAAAGTTCCTTTATACTTCAATGGCCCTCCACCATGTGAGTGTACTGTTAAAGCTGGGGAAATTCTCTACTTGTATGCTTTCTTTCTTTTGCAGTGCATTAAATCACATATATGTGTTATTTTTTAATGTTTCTTCTGTTGGATGGTAATAGAATACTGATCTCACACGCTCATGATGCATTGTACTTTTTTGTTATTCCGTATTCTCTAACACTATTAAAATTGATGGATGCAAGTATTATTTCAGCAGTTTTCACTAGTTTATTGTAGATTCAATGGAAAATTTTGATTTATGTTAATCATATAATTATTGAGATAGGAATCAAACTGAAGGGTATAGACTTAGCCACTGTTCCTGCACTCTGTAATTTACATATGACCAATCATTCATTTACTTCTACTTACTAAAGAAGTGTGTGAATTATGTTAGCTATAGCCTATAATGGTTAATGATCTCAGGAACGCATATTAAGCATTCTTTTTGAATTTCGATGTTACATATCCATGCACATAACATGATTATGTTACCTAGTGATTCTGTTCCATCATTTTTGCCATATAGCATAACAAGTAAATGTATGAAATTGATATCATTGAATCATTGAGTGTCCTTTATGTATATGGTAAATGCAGGTAATGATAGGATGGAATGAATGCAGGCCAAGCATGTGGTTCCATCATGTTAGACAAAGTTGTTCATTCAATGTTTGAGTTTAATAGAGAGAAAGCTTGAGAGTGAGAGTGATAAATATGAGTGAATTTTCCGAAAATGAATTGCCAAAACATGCTCTACCATATCCCACCTATTTTTTGCTGATGACAACATTATTTTTAGCTGATGACAACATTATTTTTTGAATTATGTATAGTTTTCAATTTTAGTTTTGAATTTGTGTGAATGATGAGTTGATGACTAATTTTTTTGGATGAATTGTTGTGAATTTAAGTTTTGATTGATGGAATGTGTCAATTGTGGTTGGTTGGAGGTAGGTTTGTTTGTGAGGAGATTTTTGAGGAAAGGAGGTTTGTGATTGAGTAGCGAAATGGGGGTTATGTCGAGGCGGGTTGTGCCTGCCTGTGGTAACCTCTGTTGCGTTTATCCTGTTCTCCGTGCTAGCTCCAGAGAACCGGTGAAGCATTATAAGAAATTGTTGGCTGATATTTTCCCTCGCAATCAGGTGACATTTTTGGGTTATTTACGTTGTTTTATTTTCGATATGAGCTTCCTTTGTTTGTTCCTGTTACTTGTTTGAGTTGTTAGTTTACTTTGCGGTATGGGTTGTATAGCATTTGTAAACCTTGGTGTTGTTCGATGAAAATTAATGACCATATAAAACATTTAGTTATCTATGTTTAAATATAATGCGTTGGACCCTTTCTCTCTTTCTCACTCCTATTCTCCCCCACTGTCTATTGTATGATGGTTGTTGTTTTTGGCAGGAGGCTGAATCCAATGATAGAAAAATTGGGAAGCTATGTGACTATGCTTCTAAAAATCCGTTGAGAATTCCTAAGGTAAAACACTTTTAACGTTGGAAGTCTTTAGTTTTCTTTCGCACTTCTGTTCTCGTTCCGATCTGTCATTTAATCAAGATAAACTATGGTTTGGTGATGAAAATTGAAGTCTCTTAAGAAACTTTTGTATCTGATTAATATGATAATACGGTAGAACTGTTCCTTGGATCGTTATCTAAGTCGAAAGAAACATTTGTTTGGGGATAAAATTCAGATTACTGATAACTTGGAGCAAATGTGTTACAAGGATTTGCTTAATGAAGTCTTTGGTTCAGTGAAAGTTGTCTTGTGCATATACAGGAAACTCTTATCCTCATGTAAGGAGCAGATGTAAGTTTATAAACATATACATAGATATTCATCAATTCTTACATAACCACCTATATTGAGTAGATCTCCAATCATTTATTTTTATTATAATTATTGCTATTATTGTATTCTTGCGACTGTTCTTTTTCTACGCTCTTTTTTCAACTTCGATTTGTTTCAGATCTATACTATTTTTTATTTTTTGAACTGCTTCTTGGTTTATTAGATTCATGTTCTCTTCGATTCGGTGTCTGTAGCCTCGGATTGATTTTGAGTTCAAATCGATGTAGTTTTGTTGAGTTACTATTTATATCCCGATGTGATTTTTGCCTTTCTTTTCTTGGATTAATTGATTGTTTTCTTCATATATGTTATTTAATACTATTAATTTGTTTGAATATATGAGATTAAAGTAATCAAAACACTGATTATTAGGTTTTTTATTTTTGCTTTCCAATTTTGTTATTGTTGTGTTATTTGGTTGAGTTTTGAAGTGATAATATAGCATGATTTTGGATTTGTTTTTACTATTACAAACTGAGAGATGGTCATAATGGTAACTTGTAGTGTAAATTTTGAAGAGTTTTTTACTGTAACAAGAGTTGCTAAATATGCTTACGAAACAAGTTATTTGTTCTGATCAATTGGATTGTTTTTTTTGGCGTATAAAATTTAGTAGCTTTATAATTTGGCATGAAATTTGTGTGACGGTTTTAAAAATTTTAACTCCGTTTTTTCAGGAAATGATAATGATGATACAAATTATTAGTACGAAAACGGATAATGATTTTGACACCATTTTTGTGGTATTTTGTATCAGGTGGATGTATTGAGTAAGCTAAGGCACCCCAATCTGATCACTCTTATAGGAGCCTGCCTGGAATCCTGGTCTCTTGTCTACGAGTATTTACCAAACGGAAGTCTTGAAGACCGTCTTGCATGCAAGGATAACACACATCCATTATCATGGCAAACGCGGATTCGCCTTGCTGCAGAACTCTGCTCTGCTCTCATTTTTCTTCATCGAGTAAACCTTAAAGCATAGTGCATGGTGACTTGAAACCCTCCAATATCATCCTAGATGCAAACCTTGTCAGTAAGCTTAGTGGCTTCGGAATCTGTCGCATATTTTCAAATCCCGAGAATTCTAGTAATAATAATACGCTGTTTTGGAGAACCGATCCAAAGGGAACTTTTGTATACATGGATCCTGAATTCCTTGCGACTGGCGAACTCACTCCGAAATCCGATGTTTATTCATTTGGAATAATATTATTGAGATTGTTGACTAGAAGACCAGCCTTAGGGATAACTAAGGAAGTGAAATATACTCTCGATACAGGAAAGTTGACATCTTTATTGGATCCTTTGGCCGGAGATTGGCCAGGCCGAGCACTTGGCTCGGTTGGCTTTGCGGTGCTGTGAGATGAGTCAGAAGAGGCAGGCGGACCTTCATTCAGATGTATAGAGGATACTCGATGCAATGAGAGCTTCTTCCAGAGGCACAAACTCTTTTGGCCTAAGTTCTGAAGGGCCTCACCAACCTCCTTCATATTTTATTTGTCCAATCTTCCAGGTAACTAACTAGCTCTTCTTTTCTTTGTTTTTCAATTTCAGCTCATGTGAAATACTATGATTTATTTGCATAAGCTTATACACACGACACCGTCACCACCGGAATAAATTAATCGCAATTACAAGTGTTGATGTCTGTTTTGGACACAGACACTTTTTTTAGAGGTATCAGTGGTACAGAGGATATAATCATCTAACTGCAGACGTAGCTGCGAGATCTTCAATACTATTCAGGAAGTCATGCGAGATCCACACGTAGCTGCAGACGTTTTACCTACGAAGCCGAGGCTATCCGAGGATGGCTTGATAGTGGTCACGACACTTCACCGATGACAAGTTAATTTAGTAGCTTTATAATTCGGGTATCAGAACTTATCAGATATTGAAGATAATTTGTGTATTTATGATATTTCATATTTAACTAACTTCTATGTTTTGATGTTTCAGTACTAACAGATTCCTTTTCTGTGGACAATAAAGACTAGTCAAAATGGTAAGTTGGTGAACGTTTCGATATGTCTTTTTGTTTGGGTTTTTTTTATTATCATTATGATTTTACTTTGATTGAATATTCATAATCTGAGTTGAGATTTTTGTTCCTATTTACAGGTGAAGTTCACAGCTGAATAGTTACATCGAATTATGGACTACTAGCACAACATTCGCAATATGAGTGTCATCTCTCATGTTGACCACGGTATGGATTAAAAGAAGATTTTTTATATTTCTATGCATTGTACTTTCCTGATTGTTGTGATGCGTTCTTATCTGTCTTTATGTTAAGGATATAATTGAGCTTCGATGTTTGGTTGGGAATAAATTATAAGTGTTGTTACTTCAATAGGTTCTTTGATATCTGATATGGAAAAACTATCTCTAATTTTATTTCCAATTCTTAATACTCCTAGGATCTTTTATTGCAAATGATGATAACGTGAATAATGTTTTGTCATACAATTTCTATAAGTATTATATCGTCATATTTTATGAAATTGTCTTATTATAAGTACAACTTTCTGTAAATCAGAGTGCATTGTAATCTTGTATGAAGTATAGTTTGCTTAACAATTTGTTCTTTAATATTTTTTTAGGAAAATCGACTCTAACAGACTCTCTAGTTGCTGCTGCGGGGATTATTGCCCAACAAATAGATAATGATAATGCATATGTCATAAAACAGCGAACAATTACTATGTGAAATACAATTTTTTGGATAGTTTTTATTAAAATAGGGTGTAACTAAGAACTTATTTACACCCGATTTTTATTAAAAAAGGGTGTAATATAGCATGTATTTACACCCGTTTTTAAACGGGTGTAAATGCATTAGACATTTCTCACCCGATGAATATACACTTTTTTTTTTATTAAATTTAATGGGTGTAAATTTAATAAAAAACGGGTGTAAATTAACCTTTTTGTACTAGTGTAAGGTCCGAGTACAACACTCTCGCCCGACTCATACCAACACAAAGGAGTCTTACACCTTCTCCCATAAAAAACTTCATAAGGCGCCATTCCAATACTAACATGAAAACTATTATTGTACGTGAATTCAATCAACGGTAAATGGCTATCCCAAGATCCTCCGTGATCTAACACACAAGCCCTCAACAAATCCTCCAAGAATTGGATAGTCCTTTCTGTCTGACCGTCCATCTGCAGATGATAGGCATAACTTATCCTCAACTTGGTACCCAAAGCATCCTGCAAACTCTTCTAGAACCTCGATGTAAATCTCGGGTCTCTATCCGATATAATACTCGAAGGTATACCATGCAACTTCACAATCTCCTCAATGTACATCTCGGCTAACTTCTGCATGGAATAATTAATCTTCATCGGAAAGAAATGAGCTGATTTAGTCAATCTATCCACGATCACCCAAATTGAATAATTTCTCTTAGCAGTTCTCAGTAATCCCGACACAAAATCCATGGAAATACTATCCCATTTCCACTCTGGAATACTCAACGACTGCATCATACCTAAAGGCTTTTGATGCTCAATCTTCGACTTCTGACAAGTCAAACAGATAATGTCTCAAAATCTTCAACACAAACACCACGAAGACCAATTCTAAGTCATGTGTAGGATAATTCCTCTCATGAACTCGCAATTGTCTCAAAGCATAGGCAACAACTTGTCCATTCTACATCAATACACCACCAAGACCCATCTTCGACACATCGCAATACACCACAAAAGATTCGGTCAGATTAGGCAAAATCAACACTGGAGCGATCGTCAACCTCTTCTTCAATTCCACAAAACTCTTTGCAAGCTAATTCCCACACAAAAGCTTGACCCTTTCGAGTCAACTGAGTCAAAGGTAATGCCAACTTAGAAAAGCCTTCAATAAACTTGTGGTAATAACCCGCCAATCCCAGAAAACTTTGTATCTCGATAGCAGACTTTAGAGTCTCCCACTGTAATACAACATCAATCTTAGAAGGATCAACGAAAATCCCACCACTTGAAATCATGTGGCCAAGGAAACTCACTTCCTTCAACCAAAACTCACACTTCGACAGCTTAGCATACAACTTCTTTTCTTTCAATACTTGCAACACAGTTCTCAAATGCTCGGCATGTTATTATTCAGATCTAGAATATATCAAGATATCATCGATAAACACCACCACAAACTTATTCAAATACTCATGAAAAATACTATTCATGTACTCTATGAACACACCAGGTGCATTGTGTCGTGGCAAAATCGTGAGTGTAAGCTATTGATTAACTTAACTCGAAAAGCAAGAGTCGCCACCGCACTTTTATTTTATCCTAAAAGGAAAGGAAAAAGAGCGAACAAAACCTACACAAGCTCTAAACAAGAACAAGTGAAGAGAGTCCGGGTAAGGGGGTTGATTACGCAATGGGAAGGTGTTAGCACCCCAAAACGTCTATAGTACTCTATAGGAGCCCTTTGAAATATCTACCGCTTTTGGTCTGAAAACATTTGCTTGAAAAGTGATTGAGGAGATGAGAAGAGAAATTGTTTTTATGATTTTTGTGTTTGGAGAGACTTGTCGCCTCATGCCTACGTACCCACACGATGTGCAATGTAGGATCAAAACCCCGTAGTTCGTGGTACAAAGAATGAAATTTGTTTATTTTGGTTGATTTTAAATGTAAAGACAAGTCGTCATTTCCAAGCGAATAATTCCGCTTAAAGAAATGAATTATGTCTAAACTTATGAAAAAGTTAAAAGAAAAAGTGCACGAGGGCACAAAAAGAGAGTGATGAGTTTGATGTTTTTTTTAAGTCTTTTGAAAAAGATGTCAATATGCTTATGTAGTTTAGCATTTGTTAAGAAATGAAAAGAAAAGAGTAAAATTACTTGACAAAGTCAAGGTTTGATTATGAAAAAGGTGATAGTTTGAAATCAAAAAGGTTTTGAAAAAGGGAGAAAGTTTTGAAAATTGAAGAATGAGGAGGAGAAGAAGTGACTATCCTAAAGCATAAAGTAAAAGCTAAGGATAAGAATAACCTAACCACACAAGTAAGCTCCATAGTCTTCGAACCACAATTCTAAAGCAAAGGGAAAAGGTCCTAGTTCTAAGTCCAAGATTCCAAGAATTGCATTGGATGTCCAAGGTCTAAGTTCAAGGATTCAAGAATAGCATTGAAGTCCAAGGTCTAGGTGCAAAACTCCATGTCCATTGCAAAGGATAGTAACTATAGTCCAAGATTAGAAGCACAAATTTTTTAGAGGTTTTGACCTTTATTAATGTTTTTGGTCCAAGTGGACAAAGAGAAAAAGACATAAGCATAAACATGTGTCTAACGGACAAAGGAAAAATTGCGGAAGCATAAACATATGTCCAACAGACAAAGGAAAAATTGCGGAAGCATAAACATATGTCCAACGGACAAAGGAAAAATTGCGGAAGCATAAACATGATATGAAATGATAAAAATGAAGCATAAAAGTAAAAAGAGATAAGGAGCGAGAAGGAAATGTAAAAGATTAGTACAATAGTAATGTTAGTAAGTTAGTGATTAGTTGTTAGAGTTAGTGATCAATAATAATTGAATAATTGCACTTAGGTCAAGATTAATGAGAACTCATTAGAGGATTGATAAGACCAAAGCCTCCTAACAACAAGTTTCAGAAGTTTTGAACCAAAAGACAAATAATCAACTATTCTTGATAGTTTTCCGAGAAGGGACAAATATTGCGCTATGTTAAGCAATCGCCGAGTAATTTATGGAGTAATTACCCTACAAATGAGGCCGGTCAATAGCTCTATGTGCTAATGTATGCTAGATGAACGATATGTAAATCGTCATCCGAAAGCGATACCGCACGAAAAGAAAAATGGCAACGATCTCGTCTCGATCGAAATTCAATGAAGGAATTTCACGATCCTTTATACTTTCATCCATCAAAAAGAAAAGGAATTAAGATGAAGAGAAAGGTGGATCTAACATTTATGATCCACACAACCAACAACAAAGAGAAATAGAAAAAAGAAACTAAATGAAAAGAGAAAAAGAATTAACATATTTTTTGTAAGATTTTTTTTTAATAGTCATTTTGAACTAAAATAAAAAAAAGAATATAAAATCTAATTTTTAAAAAAAGAAGTTGCTATAAAATCTTAGTGAAGAAAATATTAAGAAAAACATAAAAAGAGTATATAAAATAAAAAATTATATTTTGGAAAAGAAATGAAAGGGAGATGTAATAGAAAAATGGAGGGTGGTGGTGTAAAAATTGGTACGGCCCTAGCCCAAAAACCAAATGAACTCTTAAAAAAATAAAAATGAAAAGAAACAAAACAAATTACTCATCATCTTCTTCTTCGTGAGAAAGAACACGGTTACTATTCACATGAAGCTAGCAAAATGGAGCTCCACCGAATCGGAGCGGCGGAGCTCCGTTGTGGTATCATTTTGACCGGGGAAGCGAGAGGAGTTCAAATATGTAATCGATTTCAACCGTCGGAAACAAATTGCAACGTAAACGGAGATTAAAGCTTCGTCGGAAAATGTCCACTACCTTCAAAATTCAAGTAAATGAAGCTTCAATTCTTCCTTTCTTCTTCTTTGTGTGTTGTTGTTGTAATTATGTGGTTGTTGTTGAAGATTTATGGATGGAAGATTGAATTGATTGGAATTTTTTTTTTACTCTTGAAGCTTGAAATTACAACAATGGAAGAATGGTGTTTAGGAAGAAATTTTCACAGCATAATTTTGACTTGAAAAGCTTAAATAATTGTGAAGCAGAGGCCCTTATTTATAGATGGAATTGGGTGAGTTTTTGAATTGAAATTGCTGAAATTTTTGTTGCCGTTTTTGTGAATTTTTTCGCGTTTCGTTTGAAGTGTGGCGCGTGTGGCTTGTTGTTTGAATGGTTTGCGTGTAACGTGGAGAGGCTAGAAAATCACAGCTTGTGTGGGGAATTGTTTACGACTTGAAGCTCATGAAAGTGGCTGGAGATGTGCTTCTCATGTGGGATGGTAGCAAGTGGCTTTGAAGTGGTAGATTGTTTTTTTTTTGTAAAATATTTTTTTATCATGTACATGAAATTTTGGAAGCTAGAATTGGTAAATGCGCCAATCAATTTGGAAATGGGCTTAAGGGAAATGGATTAGAAAAAAAATTGGTAATTAATTTTAAAATGACTAATGGAAATTTGGATGTGATTAAAAATAGAAAATAGAAATTTTTATGGAAGTGGATAATTGGAAATGGATATTGGAAATTAGATAAAAATGGTTTAGGAAAAAAGGATATGGATATTGGTTGTTGTAGAAGTGGATATGGACTTTTAGAAAAATAATAGTTTTTTTTATGGAAATTGGATAAAGAATATGATTTTAAAGATGGATTAGAAAAATGGATATGGGCCTTAGAATGAAATTGACATGGATTTAGGAGAATTGGAAATGGATAAAAAAAATGGCTAATTGAAATGAGTTTTATGAATGGATAATTGGTTATGGTGGTGATAATGGAAATTCAAATTGGATATTGAATTGGTTTAGGGAAAAAATGGATTGGAAAATTTGATTTTTTTTTTTTAGAAAGAAAATGGATAGTTGAAAAATGGTTTTGGTAGTAAAATAAAAGAATATGGATAAATTGGTTAAAGGGTTAAATATGTATAAGGTCCATGAATATAATCCAACATTCAAGTTTGGTCCCTATAAAAATTTTCTTCAAGATTTGGTCCTCCTAAAGTTTTCCGTTTCTAACTGTAGTCCCTCCCGTTAGTTTCCACTAACGGTGGCTTATGTGGCATGCCATGTGGAAATTTTTTGATGACGTGGCTTACATGTGGCAATGCCAACGTGACAAAAATTGCTGACATGTATGCCACGTGGCAATTGTTTCAATTTTAATTTTTTTATATTTATATCATATTTGAATCCAGAAATGGTAGCTAATTTGCAGCTACTTTTTAGCTAATTCCTAGCTAATCTCTAGCTAATTTAAACACATCATTTTTGTAGCTAATTCATAACTAATCTCTAGCTAATTTAAACAATGTGAAATTATATTATTGATGCAATTATTTGGAGCTTCTAGTATTAATCAAACATTTCTTCAAAGCATCTACCTTTCAACTAATAACTCTCTACCTTTCAAAACAATGAATCCATGGAAAAACATCCCAAATCTGCATAGAAAAATCATCAAGATTTTGAAATAATTTAAACATTTCATAACAAATTTACAAGCTCCAGCATTTAAAGCAATGATTTGGACTATATTATCTGTCATTGGTTAATCCCTTCCATTGCTCCAACACAGCTACCTAACAACTTTTAGATTTCCATAAATGATAAGTCTGAATCCCCCACATTTGCAATAACAAGATTCAACCCCTAAAAGAACATAAGGATTAGAAACATAGTGTAAAACAAATAAGGAAATTTTGACAATAACATGTTTTCTTGGCTGCTTGTTTATGTCTGCTTCTAATGCTCCTCCGACCACGAACGCGTCCTTGTCCGTTTGGTGTCCCTTTCCATCCAAGTAATTTTCCTATTCTCCTGCTGTTAGACTAGTGTTTCTCTTTCTGGAAGTGGGTTTTGAACTAGCAACTCGTCCTTGTGATCTTTGACCATGAGAGTGGTTGCGGTCTTGCCGAGTCCTTTGTCCTCTATTGTAGCTCTCAAGGCCAGCACCAAGAGCACCCCAGTTCTCTACAGTATGCTTAGCCTGAAATGAAGATTCAATCGCACCAGCATTGTGGGAAATTTTAGCAGCAGCAACAGATTTTGATGGAAGCTTCTGAAAGGTAGAAATACGAGAAATTCAAATAGAAACATATGTAGCACATTCCAATGTAGTCAACATCTAAGAAAGATGTGGTGATGTCATTAACAAGGTAAACAAGTAAATAAAAGTTATACACATTCCAGTAATGTCAAGGAAGAAATAAAGAAGAGCACACAAGAAAACATAGTGTAAAACAAATGGTGTCAGCCTCACCAGATAATTCATAGGACCTCTAAAACTTCACCTGTAGTTGATTCACTATGTCAGCCTACCCTGCCAAATCCATGGAGTGAATTGAAGAATGGCATGTTGCAAATATAAGATAATTTCTGTATAATGAAGGATTCTTCATAACTGCTTAAAATAAGATAATTTGGTAAGTTTCTAAAAATCAAGCCATTTCACTAATTTTGACAATCACATAACCACTGTCAGTTTAACATAACATGTAACTAATTCCATTACCATTCATAACAGCCAAGCTATTACTCATAAAAACCAAGAAAAAAGCAAGGTTGAAAAACCAAATGACTAAAACGACACAACATAGACGCTTTCAAAATCTGTGCCTTAGACAACCATACAAACTCTTTCTCACGTAGTGACTGGAGTAAACTCTTGAATTTTTCTTCCCATGATTGTAACTTAATGATCTTCATAATATTTAGAATCTCTGAAGTCGATCGAAGACGCTCGTCCTGTGCAATCATAAACTGTGATTGGGAACTTTGTAGGATTCTTCCAAACGGTACATTAAGAAATCCACATATAATAATAGGGACCAACCCAGGAAGAGCACCAATACCAATAACACCATAAAGAACACCAACGGAAAGAACAAGTTGCAACGTAGAACTCTATGTCATATGAAACCACCATGGAAATTCTCCCATTCTATACGCATCAACAACAATGTAATTCACAATTTCTCCAGCCGAGTGTCGTGCCCTTGCCGAGCTAGAAAGCTTTAACTGCTTTTGATAAACCGCTACCATTAGAGCTGATCTCATTTTCAACCCTGACCTCCTTGAGTTAAAAAACCAATGTCTTTGAGACAAAGACTCAAACACTTTGATGACAATAAAAAAACCAACAATCGTAAGACCTCGTCTAAGATCTGGTTCAGATCTATTCGAGAAGCTAACAAAAGCATAGAGTATTAGACGTGAAACAGCTACAGAGACAATTCTGATTAATCCATAAAATGCTATTAATATGTTTTCTCCAAAGTAAGTTCTAACAATAGACACAAATTCCAAACACTTCCCAAAGTTCATCAAAATAAAATTCCCAAAAGGTTTCAGACATTCAAACTAACAGTCAGTCACGCATTCGAATTAGCATCAAAACAATGGATTCAAGTATCTCTGCATATCCCTAAAAATCAAACCAGTCACTGTACCAATTTCAAAATCTAACTAAACACAACATATTAACAGCTAAGCCACCATTTCAATGAAGTCTTCTAACTGAGTTCTAGCACCACTTCACTTCAAGCATAATAAACACAAACGACATAACAAACAAGCTGTAAGTTCAGGCTGAGTTAATTCATTGACCCTCAACAATAAGAAGCTTCACTGTATTGCACAGATAACAACTAACTTCAACAACATAACACTAAGTCATAACTGCATTTCACGATCGTCAAACTCACGACAAATGCACTAAGTTTATAACTACAAAGCATTTACATTACAGCAGATACAGAATCATTTACAAGTAGATAAACCTACAACAAGCAGAGAAAGATTGCAACAAACCAACTGAAACATTTACAAGTAGATAATGACCAATTGCAAGGCTGCAGATTTTGGACCGAGTTAATTGCGAAGGGAAGATAGAGATACATAATCAAGTCAAGCCACCCTTGAACATCACACTAATTCATCATCAAGCATATATTCAAACTATAAGCACGTGAAGACCAAAACTACAACTAGCTGCCATGGTTTAAATAAGTTCTTTCATATCGGAGTTCAACACAACATTACAAAAGAGAACATTACAAAAGAGAGTTAACATTCAAAATAAAGATCTCCCAATTTTTCCAAGATGATAAAAGAGACTCCATTCTCAACAACAATAACGGTTTCAGTCTTCGATCCAATTTCCTAACATGTTACTAAAACAACAACAAAAATCTCTACAGCTAATAAAGTAACAAGGAGAAATGCTTGCAGCCAGAGTTGTTAATCTCGGATAGCGGAGCGGAGCGGTCAACCTTAAAAATGGGATAGCGGGATAATTTTTTAAATTAATTATATGAATTAAAAAATTATATACATTTGCATAATTTTATATGCATAAAATAATAATAATAATAATAATAATAATTATTAGTATTATTACTATAATTAATAATAATTATAATAATAATTATTATTGTTATAGAGAATAAAAAATTAAATCATGCTAATACTACTATAATTGAAAAATAATTAAAAGCTTTCTCTTTTAATGTTTGAGGCTGTCAAGTAAAGAGGAAAAAAGAATTAGTTATAAAAGAAATAATAATAATAATAATGATTGATTAGATAAAATAATAATAATAATAATGATAAATAATGAGAGAGTTTTAATTAATTATTATAAAAGATAATATTCGGGAGAATTGGAACAGTTTTATCTTAAAAAGAGAAAGTGGTGTACCAACTTATCTCTACAAATTCTGATTTAAAAATATTTAAAATAAAATTTTTAATGCATCCATATCCTAATCCTATCAACTTTAAAAATTAGGGTTTCTTTTTAAAACCCAAAAAGAAGTGGCGGCGCATCTTGTTCTTCACTACCCACAACTTCATCTTCTTCCCTACCAACAACTTCATCTTCTTCACTACCCACAACTTCATCTTCTTTCTCATCTCATCTTCCCTACCCACGACTTCATCTTATTCCCCACGACTTCTTCTTTTTTCTCATCTGTATTTAACAGAGAGGAGCGCCGGTGGGTTGTGGTGGCCGGAGGAAGGTAAAAAACGAAAAAAAGGCAAGTGCTGAGAACAAAACTCGAAGGAAGAAAAACAAAAAAACCAGTCAAACGCTCCACGCGGGTAGCGACCCGCTCCACGCAACCCGCAAACCCGGTGAAATCGCCCGCGTTTTGAATCTGAGAAACGCACCCTGAATCTCGCGCAGTGGGTGGCCGCCCCGGCCGGACCGCCCGGGATTGCGCCGGGAGCGGCCGCTATTAATAACTCTGCTTGCAGTTCCAGCTTACCTTTATCATCTTCATTCCAATTTCAAAGGCAGCATCCTTGATTCTGATGAATTCAACCTGATTGGAAATAATGCGATGGGTTCGAATTCACAACATAAAAACTATCGAAGGAATTTAAGAAAAGGAGAATGATTCTACCATTCGTTTGTTGCGAGACCAGATCGTCTGGGGGTATAATGGTTCATTTGTTTACAATGATCAAACTTCCCTGCAGGGTAAGCAAGATTAGCAGAATGGAAATCCGTTTGTCATGAACATATACAACCCAACATATTTTCAAAGGTACCATAACCAAGGACCAATCATTGTTGAGAGAATCATCGAACAAAATCTAGCAACTATCCTAAGCCAGCAACAGTTTTTTACGGTGATCTCAGTTTACCAGAGCATTCATCGAGTTCAATAATTACCCGAGCGCGGTAGCTTTAGGGCATAAGTTCTGGTACACCACCCAACATCCTTCCATACCATATGGCTTGCGTGAGATTCCCTAAAAATCAAAATTCCATAGACATTAAAAACAAAATGGATTCTCAGCAACAGATCATGACTCAATCGTTATCGAATTAAACAGATTGAATTAAAGAAGGAAATTTAAGGAAAAGTTTGAATCATCAACCATGATTAAACCACACTTCAGACCACAAGCAAATTAAGGATAATTCATACCAAAATTGACAATAGGCTTGAAAGCAAGAATCAAATAAACAGGTTTTCTCTACCTCACACAAATAAACATAAGCGGCAGATATAGGTCGACAAGATGCTTCAAAGGACGAATTGTTGACGTTTTGGCTCAAACTTCTTGAATCACTGTCGTTCACGTTTGCATTTCCGGAAAAGGTTTCCAAACTTGAACATGTGATCAATTTGGAACAAGTCATTACCATGTCGTTATTCAATCACCATATTCCTTTCTTTCCCTTCGTCCGTCGCGTTGCTGTGCGGTGTCTGTTCACCTCCGTCTCTGCTCCGCTTGTGGGTGGTTTACTGGTCTTCTACCATTGATGTTGCTCTAGAAACAAATGAAATTTAGTAAAAGGTTTAGGGTTTTGAATGAATTGAAAATTTTAGAATTTTGGGATTGAATTATTTGTTTTCATTTAGAGGAAGTTTAGGGATTTAGGGATTATTTGTTTTATTAAGTTGGATGGAAGGAGAAAATCATTTCTGACGTGGCATAAGAATACACAGTTGGCAAGGGATAATTGCACACTTGGCGTGCCACATCATCCTCCGTTAGTGGAAACTAACGGGAGGGACTACAATTAGAAACGGAAAATTTTAGGAGGACCAAACCTTGAAGAAAATTCTTTTAGGGACCAAACTTGAATGTTGGGTTATGTAGTGGACATAAAAAAAAATGGATAACTAAACTTTATTTTCAGCCCAAACCAAATCTTGACTTTTTCCACAAGCCTCTGATAAAGTGCCCATAACTACCACTGAATAAGCCACAACCGAAACAACTGCCGCTTAAATCTGTCATCCTCTGAATCTCATATCAAATGAATCTTGGACCACTTTGAATTTGATTGAATCAATCTTTAGGAAAATAAATCCACAGACGAACCCAATCTGGACTAATGATCTCAGGTGAATTTGATAGATATTACCACATAACAGCTAGACAGTCACTGTTTGAGAAATAAACCATTGGCACAAATGAAAGGAAGGTGAAACAAACTTGATAGTTTGACCAAGATTAAGTCAAACATCCATCTGAACTGGATCAAAGCTGAACAACCACACTTGATTTGAAATTATGCTCTTGCTCTGACAAACCTGCACAACGCTCAGAGAGAGAAACTGCAACAATTTTTTTTGTATTTTGGTTAGAGATTAGTAAACAGAAACAAATAAAGCAAGTAAGAATAAGAGAATCACACAAGTGCTCAGGAGAAACACAGATTGTGATCTTGTTTGTGGTAATGATATGCAAATGAAATGAGTGAAATCTTAGGGGTAAAAATTAGGGTCTTACACATTGTATACACCAAATGGCATCACAGTGTATTCATAGTGACCATACCTCGTCCTGAAAGCCGTCTTCAGAATATCATCAGGCTTAACACGAATCTGATGATAACCTGACCTCAAATCGGTCTTGCTAAACACACAGGCACCTACTAGCTGATCCATCAAATCGTCGATTCTCGGTAGTGGATATTTATTCTTGATAGTCACTTTATTCAACTTCCGATAATGGACACACAATCTCATACTGCCATCCTTCTTCTTCACTAGCAACACAGGGGCAACCCACGGAGAAACACTCGGTCGAACAAACCTCTTCTCAAGCAACTCTTCCAACTGTTTCTTTAATTCACTTAACTCAGAAGCTGACATCCGATAAGGAGTCATTGGCACTAGACTCGTACCCGGTATTAAGTCCACTGCAAACTCTACTTCATGCTCTGGAGGCAAATCACTGATGTCATCCGGAAACACATCTGGAAATTCACCTACGACCGGTAAGTCGACACTTGCAGCTTCACCGTCAATCTACAATGATGCAAAAATTGCAAACACCAAGGCTTCTTCTTCCTTAAGCCCGTATACTTGCTTAGCAGACAGGAACATCAACTCCCCACTATCATCATTATCAGGAAACTCTACAGTCTTATTATAACAGTTGATATGAACACGATTGAACTCCAACCAGTTCATTCCAAAAATCACGTCAATTTGGTGCAAGGGTAGGCACACCAAATCCATCACAAAACTCTTCTAAAAAATCGTCAAAGAACATCTCAAACACACAAGGGTAGTAGTAACAGAACCATTACCTGGAGTTTCTATTACCATATTACCATTCATTTCAGATAACTTCAAACCCAATCTATTAGCACATTCAAGCGAGATAAAAGAATGAGTAGTACCAGTATCAATAATAGCAACCAATTCGATATTATTAATAAAACAAGTACCTCGAATCAGGTTTTCTTTCTCTGGCTCTTCTGCACCACTCAAAGCAAACACTCTACCACTGGTCTGAGCGGCAGTCGTAGTCTTCTTCGGCTTTTGACATTGAGTACTGATATGACCTTTCTCACCACAATTAAAACAGGTTAGACCATCGTCCTTGCAATCAGTAGCTTTGTGACCCTTCTTACCACATGTGTAGCACCTCACCACATTATTGGTACACACATCAGCACGGTGGCCTTGCTCGCCACACTTATAACACTTCCCAGAAGCAGGAGCTGCTCCCCCACTTGTCTTTTTCCCATCTGAAGCCTTCTACTTCCCTTTGTCAGCTGAAGTTGTATAAGGCTTACCCCTATACTGCCCTTTCTTCTCACTCAACTGCTTGTAATGAGCAGATCGTGCTCGGCTATCCTCATCGTAGATTCTGCTCTTGTCTACCAACTCAGCATACTTGCGGGTCATTGATACCCAATTTCCTGCTTAATTTCCGGTCTCAGCCCATTCTCGAACTTGAGACACTTGGACATCTCAGCATCAGCACGATTGTAGTGCGCACAGAACTTCACCAAGGCCTCAAACTTCGCGGCATACTCCACCACAGTCATGTCTCCTTGCTTTAGCTCAAGGAATTCTACTTCTCTCTTGCCACGAGCATCCTCTGGAAAATACTTGCCCAGAAACTCCTACTTAAACACAACCCAGGTTATCACAGTGCCAACATCCGTGAGTCTCTGACGGATGTTATCCTGTAACACCCCAATTCCCATTGCGAATAAATAATACATAAATAAAATGAGAGTAACTAAAAATTTATTTTTCCGACAGAAACAAGGATGTCACATTTAAATAAACAAATCATCATCCCTGCTCATATACTTGATACATAACATAAAATAGAATACCCTCAAAGGGGAAACTTTTTCCAACAAAATGAAGTTCAATTATGGAATAAAGCGGAAGATCCATAGCAGAATTGTTTAACAACATAGACTGTTTTATAACATCAAAATATTTCTACAAAGTTAATATAAAATAAATCTAACAAGAGTATACATATAACATAATCGTTCCCCGACTCCCGTGCTACGTATTAGAGCAGACACCAAGACCGACAAAAGAACGGAGGACTAATCTTCACAAAAAGACCTCCAGCAACTCTAATCTGCAATGCCTCATAGAGCATTATAAAACAGCAGAAGGGTGAGAAATAACAACTAAGTCAAGATTGCATAATAATATGCAAACACACATGAAAATCACATACACAGTTATTCTCACCTCACGCATCACATACCAATACATATAGCAAGCCACAGATGCATAACATATTTCAGACAAATCCGAACACATAGCATATATCAATTATGCCCACATACTAACATATTCACACATAATGCACACCAACTCACCAATCCAATCATAAATCTCAACACATATTCAATCAATTCACAATTTCCCACACATAATCACATAATCAATCCATTCATAATTCTCACACATAATGAATCCATGATTTATGATTTATGCAAATGCACAGAGACCGACACAACGACTCTATGCAAATGCCATGCGGTACCGACTTCCAATGTTTCTCAACACTAGTTCACTCAGCAACTCTGCTGGAACCATCGCTCGTTACTTAGTGTAACTCCCCGTCGGGCATACGATGTTCCCCGTCGCTTTAGGTCCCCGCATGGGCACACGACGTTTATGGATTTCTATAGGTCCCCGCATGGGCACACAACCCGATCGCTTTAGGTCCCCACCTGGGCACACGATCCGATCGCTTTAGGTCCCCACCTGGGCGCACGATCATCTATAACCATCGCTTTAGGTCCCCACCTGGGCACACGATGTTATAGCAGATTCCCTCTGGAATCGAACCGTCGCTCGTACCCTCATGGTACTCGACTTCACAATATGCATATTATGATGTTTGGCATACAATGACTCATAACATTCATATGCACACATTTACTCATCCATAATCATGCATAACTCAACCATTACAACACATTGCAATTTCTTGCCGTAAGGCCACAAATCATCATCATCACATGTCATCACATGCATTCACATCATATACATCACACAAGTCATACAATATCCATATCAAAAGCACCTTGCATGATACATATCAATTACACATAATTACAACGACAAAAGTCGACAAAACAACACCATTCAAATATCATACATCCATCACCAATGTGTATCAATCATGCACAACATTTCATCACATATATTCACATCATATAACAGCACACAAGCTACACGTTACATAACAAAAGCATATAGCATGATAACACATCAATTGCACACATTGTGCGCGATAAAAACCCGACAACCCGACTATTTTTCCAAAAACACGAATTAATTAATTCATATTTTACTCTCCAAACCATTTTTAATAGAAAGAGCTTTTCATTAGCTTTCCAACGCTTCAAACGGGGGTCAAAACGGACTTACGGTTTAAAAGTTACGATCGAAACAATTGTGAAAGAAAAACCTACAGCAGAGCTGACACGGCCGCCCGTGTTGCGTGACACGGCCGTGTCACCCAAAAATCCCATATGGCCACAAATTGACACGTCTGACACGGCCGCCCGTGTTGTGTGACACGGCCCGTGTCAGAACCCAGAAAAATGCATTTTTTTACTGTCGGAAACCTTCCGGACCTCCGATTTCGATTCCGTAAAAAGCCCCGGTCTCAGAATTCAGCGTACTACAATATTCTTACCATTAAAAGACCATCCAACACATTTTCCATTTTTGAAATATTTTGAAACATAATTTTATCAATTTAACCCGATTCCAAACTCGATCAACACCACTCGCCAACAACCATTCACCGATTAAATATCAACCTATACCCATATTACCAGACATATCCAAACACTTTTACTCGATCACAATATCAATTTGCACAAAAACCTCAATATATATCAAAAACTCAAAAGTTACAAATTCAACTCGATTCAATCAAACGATCACGCTAAATCACGACCCAACATCACACGACTCTACTACGCGATTTATTCCGACTTTCATCCGTGAAAACATCGATTTCTAACCATTTTTCTCATTTCGACCTAGAATGGAAACTAGAAGAAAATCACCAAAACAATCCAAGAAAACATACACATATACATATACAAGCAAGATATAATTGAAACTTCTCACCCTTACCCGATTAATCGCGCTTTAAACGGATGAATTCCTGATTTTCCTTCTTTTTTTTCCTCTTCTCCCTTTCTTTCCTCTCTTTTCTCTTCTCTTCTCTTTCTCTTTTTTCTTTTTTTTTTCTTTTCCTTTCTATCTTTTCTCTCTCCACTTTCTATTTATACAAAATATCTAACCCCAAAAAGACCAAAATACCCCTCAGCTCAATTATCTCCCAAACGCTCTCAAAATGCGATAAAACATAAACAACGATGAAAAATAATATATTGCCAAATAAAAGTCAAGAATAAAATAATATAATAATAAAATAATCAACTAAACTCGATTAAATAAAACTGACCAAAACTGGGGCGTTACAATTCTCCCCCACTTAGACATTTTCGTGCTCAAAAATATAACCGATACTCACAACAACGGATACGACAACGACGACAACTACAACGACAAGATGCAAAGCCCATACAATGCACTTGACGACCAACTCATGACTCAAGGAAAACCACGATACCAACACACAGGTTCACTCTTGAACCGAAACACAACAAGAACACAAGTTCCACGACACAACATCGTCTCAACAACATCAACAAAACCAGAATACCAACATCCTTGTCACACAACCTTATTACAACAATGCTACGACTCACCAATCGAACATACGACCAAAACACCCAACTACATATTAGTACCTGAATAATATTTAAACCTTTCACTTAACACTTCCATTCTGAAACGTCCAATGGTCTCAACACTCCTACATATTCCCAATGTTCAACCTATGAACTCTTACCAGTCCCACACGCATATACGAAATGTGCCACATCACGCTTCCACTGCGCACTATGATTACTCATAACCATCAAAACTACCAATTCCATGTCCAAAGTCTAACTCTTTCTCATATTCGCCAAAACTCACTGCTCACTCTTAATATACCCAACCTCACACTCTACTGTGTTAGCTTACACACCAGACACAAGTCTCTGAACTGGTCGAATGATTCTAATTCTCGGACCATCAAAACTGACATGTATAAAAACTTTCGACTTAACTCATCCGGCACAACCTCGGCTTTTCCCAAAGGATAATCCAAACCAAATTCATAACTCATCACAAATTCTAACCATCCTCATCGTCTCATACTCTATTCCTTCAAACCAACCAAGTACTTTAAACTCTTGCGATTACCAAACACTTCGAGCCGAGAACCATAAAAATAATACCTCCAAATATTCCAACACAATACAACCGCAACCAATTCCAAATCCAAAATAGTATAGATCCTTCTATGAATCCTCAATTGTCGTAAAGCATAAGCCACGACTTTACTCTTTTGCATTAACACCTGACTACACTCTTCAGAGACACTTCACAATACCTCACAAACGGTTGATTAGGATCACATAAAATCAAAACTGAAGCCATAGACAACTTCTACTTTAACCCTCTCAACTTCTTCCACAATGAACATCCAGAGCAAACAACTTACCCTTTGCAAGTCTAGCGAAGTAACGAAAATGCTAACTTGGAAAAACCCTCCATAACCTCCGGTAATAACCAACTAAGGTCCAAAAAGTTTCTATTCTCCGTAATCAACCTCGGAGCCTCTCCTTGTAAAACCAGATCTACTTCCGATGGATCCATAACAATACCATTACCTGAAATAACATATCCAAGAAGACTAACCTTTTTCCAACCCAAATTCTCACTTGAATAACTTAGCATACCACTTTGTCTCTTTTCCACACTTGTAATGCAATTCTCAAACACTCTACATGTTCTTCCTCTGAGTTTATAACAAATCCGAATATCCTCGATTAAAACCACTACAAACTTATCCAATTAAATATGGAAGATACGTTTCATATACTCCACAAACATTACGAACACATTACTAACACCAAGCAACATCACCGTACGTTGTAATGCCCAACCAAATTCCAAAAGATATAAATTCTTAAAGCTTTTGCAAAATTCTTTTCCCTGGGTAACTGGTTACATACACACAAGCTTAACCGAGTAAATAACAGCCTATTCCGATGATAACAACATAGCCAGTCACATCAAATCGATCAAAGCCTTAACTTACACAATTCACCACTCTTATCAAACATTCCAAACAATTGCAATTCCACTCAAACTCAACCAAACTATTCCAGTTATCTAATCATGAAAGTGGACACTTGTTCTTAATCGTTACCTTACTCCACTGTTAGTAATCCATACACAAGTCCTTCTCCTAACCGTCCAAATTCCATAAATCCCAACATGTAGCAACAACCAATCCAACAGAACTCTCAAATATTACATCCACACTTAAGGGTTCTCTCAACATTTCCATTAATGCCTTAAAACTCCCAAGGCTTCAAACCTCACCAGAACTCTAAGTTTTGCTTTCCATAGTCTCAATACCTTCATACACATCATGCTTGTTATTCCATTCAATCATCGGTTCCTTGAATTACTATCAATACTGGAGCTCTCTAAGACGACACACTTGGCCTCACATATCCCTTTTCCGGTAAATCTTCCAACCACTCTTTCCATTTGAGTTTCACGTCCTAAAAGTTCTTCTACGTACTTAGCAGATCCAAACCTCAAATCATCACCTTCGTCCAATTTGAGTTCACACTCTACTCTCTGAGAACAACCATTAACGATACCCAATCGTTTTCTCTCAATGACTTCCCAACTGGACCAACATACAAAAACCTCGAATTCGGCTCACCTTCAGATATTAGAATCTTCATAGACTCAACAAAACAATTTGTAACCATTTCCTTAATTCCAAACAATTCATTTCACCCACTATCAAAGCCGGAAAGACACGCCTATTCCATTCAACATAATTTCTGTCTGCTATCAACAAGAGATTAAGGGTGATCAGTTCCTCAATTTGCCAATAGACAGCCGACAATCATGATGGGGCATAAACCGTCTTTACTAAACTATAATAGCAATTCTTGCATCTTGTGCACAAAACTACCTAAGGCACAAATCCTTAGTTGACAAAACCTTACCTCTGCCTTCCTTCCAGAACCGGGAACAACGCTGTCCAAACCACACTTACAATCTTGCAATCAACGGCACACTGAGCCCATGCTCCACAACCGAAGCAACTTGGAGAAGTTCCAGCTTCTCCCCCACTTATCTCAATCTCACACCTGAAGACAAAAGATTACCAAAAACCAGAAAGCACTGACAGTGTTTCACACACATCACGTACTAAGGGACAAACAACAACGACAATATTCAACTGTCACACCAACTGACTCAACAACTTGGCCGGACGGACCGACCTGCTCTGATACCACTAATGTAACACCCCAATTCCCTTCGCAAATAAATAATACATAAATAAAATCAGAGTAACTAAAAATTTATTTTTCCGATAGAAACAAGGATGTCACATTTAAATAAACAAAACATCATCCCTGCTCATATACTTGATACATAGCATAAAATAGAATACCCTCAAAGGGGAAACTTTTTCCAACAAAATGAAGTTCAATTATGGAATAAAGCGGAAGATCCATAGCTGAATTGTTTTACAACATAAACTGTTTTATAACATCAAAATATTTCTACAAAGTTAATACAAAATAAATCTAACAAGAGTATACATATAACATAATCGTTCCCCGACTCCCGTGCTACGTATCAGAGCAGACACCAAGACCGACAAAAGAACGGAGGACTAATCTTCACAAAAAGACCTCCAACAACTCTAATCTGCAATGCCTCATAGAGCATTATAAAACAGCAGAAGGGTGAGAAATAACAACTAAGTCAAGATTGCATAATAATATGCAAACACACATGAAAATCACATACACAGTTATTCTCACCTCATGCATCACATACCAATACATATAGCAAGCCACAGATGCATAACATATTTCAGACAAATCCGAACACATAGCATATATCAATTATGCCTACATACTAACATATTCACACATAATGCACACCAACTCACCAATCCAATCATAAATCTCAACACATATTCAATCAATTCACAATTTCCCACACATAATCACATAATCAATCCATTCATAATTCTCACACATAATGAATCCATGATTTATGATTTATGCAAATGCACAGAGACCGACACAACGACTCTATGCAAATGCCATGCGGTACCGACTTCCAATGTTTCTCATCACTAGTTCACTCAGGAACTCTGCTGGAACCATCGCTCGTTACTTAGTGTAACTCCCTGTCGGGCATACGATGTTCCCCGTCGCTTTAGGTCCCCGCATGGGCACACGACGTTTATGGATTGCTTTAGGTCCCCGCATGGGCACACAACCCGATCGCTTTAAGTCCCCACCTGGGCACACAATCCGATCGCTTTAGGTCCCCACCTGGGCACACGATCATCTATAACCATCGTTTTAGGTCCCCACCTGGGCACACGATGTTATAGCAGATTCCCTCTGGAATCGAACCGTCGCTCGTACCCTCATGGTACTCGACTTCACAATATGCATATTATGATGTTTGGCATACAATGACTCATAACATTCATATGCACACATTTACTCATCCATAATCATGCATAACTCAACCATTACAACACATTGCAATTTCTTGCCGTAAGGCCACAAATCATCATCATCACATGTCATCACATGCATTCACATCATATACATCACACAAGTCATACAATATCCATATCAAAAGTACCTTGCATGATACACATCAATTACACATAATTACAACGACAAAAGTCGACAAAACAACACCATTCAAATATCATACATCCATCACCAATGCGTATCAATCATGCACAACATTTCATCACATATATTCATATCATATAACAGCACACAAGCTACACGTTACATAACAAAAGCATATAGCATGATAACACATCAATTGCACACATTGTGCGCGATAAAAACCCGACAACCCGACTATTTTTCCAAAAACACGAATTAATTAATTCATCTTTTACTCTCCAAACCATTTTTAATAGAAAGAGCTTTTCATTAGCTTTCCAACGCTTCAAACGGGGGTCAAAACGGACTTACGGTTTAAAAGTTACGATCGAAACAATTGTGAAAGAAAAACCTACAGCAGAGCTGACACGACCGCCCGTGTTGAGTGACACGGCCGTGTCACCTAAAAATCCCATATGGCCATAAATTGACACATCTGACACGGCCGCCCGTGTTGTGTGACACGGCCCCTGTCAGAACCCAGAAAAATGCATTTTTTTACCGTCGGAAACCTTCCGGACCTCCGATTTCGATTCCGTAAAAAGCCCCGGTCTTAGAATTCAGCGTACTACAATATTCTTACCATTAAAAGACCATCCAACACATTTTCCAATTTTGAAATATTTTGAAACATAATTTTATCAATTTAACCCAATTCCAAACTCGATCAAAACCACTCGAAAACACACCAACAACCATTCACCGATTAAATATCAACCTATACCCATATTACCAGACATATCCAAACACTTTTACTCGATCACAACATCAATTTGCACAAAAACCTCAATATATATCAAAAACTCAAAAGTTACAAATTCAACTCGATTCAATCAAACGATCACGCTAAATCACGACCCAACATCACACGACTCTACTACGCGATTTATTCCGACTTTCATCCGTGAAAACATCGATTTCTAACCATTTTTCTCATTTCGACCTAGAATGGAAACTAGAAGAAAATCACCAAAACAATCCAAGAAAACATACACATATACATATACAAGCAAGATATAATTGAAACTTCTCACCCTTACCCGATTAATCGCGCTTTAAACGGATGAATTCCTGATTTTCCTTCTTTTTTTTTCCTCTTCTCCCTTTCTTTCCTCTCTTTTCTCTTCTCTTCTCTTTCTCTTCTTTCTTTTTTTTCTTTTCCTTTCTATCTTTTCTCTCTCCACTTTCTATTTATACAAAATATCTAACCCCAAAAAGACCAAAATACCCCTCAGCTCAGTTATCTCCCAAACACTCTCAAAATGCGATAAAACATAAACAACGATGAAAAATAATATATTGCCAAATAAAAGTCAAGAATAAAATAATATAATAATAAAATAATCAACTAAACTCGATTAAATAAAACTGACCAAAACTGGGGCGTTACATATCCCACCAATCCTCAGCTTCCTCTTCCAGCATATGCATTCCAGACTGAACCTGTTGCTCATCAGAACACCCCATCACTCGGAAGATCTTCTCGATCGCCTTCAGCCACTTGTGTGCACTTGGTGGATCATGCGTACCCACAAAAGTCGGTGGATTGTTCCTTTGAAACTTCCCTAAAACACGAAACTCATCTGGAACTCCACCATTCGGATTGAGTTGAGCCACTACATTAGCAACTGATTCCAACGCATCAGCAATAGCACGATCATTTCTTCCAGCCATCCTGCACACCACCAACAAGGTTAGAAGAACTAAAACATCGACAGTGTACACACACTCGTCGACTGACAGGGGACTGGCATCAAGTAAAACCTGGCCGGACAGACCGACCTGCTTTGATACCACTAATGTAACACCATTTTCTACCCCACAATTATTCACGGCAAAATACATAATTATCAGAGTAAACTTCACCTCAAAATGGTGCACACTTCTCAATAAACTCAAAACAAAACATTTGCTCCGTAAACAATGGGTTTTTCCTCAAAGTAAATCAAAAGCCATCAAACAGCAGCGGAACCACCATAACCACAATAATTCAAATTAAAAAGGTTTTAAAATAAACCATAACCAACAAATAACAACAAAATAACAATTCAACATGATTTGACTCAACGACCCAACCCGATGTTACACTATCAGAGCAAGACCCTCTACATCGACCAAAAGCAAATAAACTCTAAAAGTCCTCGAAGGCATCCACAGCTAAGCCTGGTCACCTTCACGTTACCCACGTGGAGGCAACATTCAAACATGCAGGGTGAGTAATCACAATTCATTATAATCAATATAAAAACAGTAAAATGACGTCATCATCATATACAACATCTTCAGGGTCATCACAAGGAAAACATCAAAATCACAACATCATAAGATACATCAATGCCAATCAAATGCAATACACATCAAGACTCATGCATGTGGTACCAATCGTCACAGTCGATGGACACTAGGCCATCACCCTCCAAAGATCCCCGTCATTAGGATCGGTTCCACACAAGAACCGGAGCACATCAAAATTTTCCTCAAATCCACACAATGGGATTGAAGTCTAACATCATCATTGAAATGCTATGAATGCATGATACACAACATCATAATCATCATCATCAACAAAAGTTATTATGTCCATCATCATTCATCAAAATCTCATATCAATCATTTCATCATATATTCGTCAAACATCACAAAACATCCTCTCATAATCATCAGTAACATCATGGTAAATCATAAGAAAAATCTCAACACCAAACATCAAGACAGCACAAAATCATAAAACAAAATTTCGTGAACAACAGGCATTTGCTACTGAGTTCGCCGTGCGAACCTGTTCGCTTTGCGAGTTTGGGGCGAGTATTCGCCTTGCGAAGGGATCGTTCGCTTTGCGAACCTGCAATTTCAGGAAATCACTGCTACGCATCAGTAGCATATTATACCCAAAAGCTCTTACGATTTCCACCCCAATTACCCCAAAAACATCCCCAAAACATTCCTAAGGTATTATGGTAATCAAAGGCCTAAAACCTACGACTATTAGGTCGATTCATTACACTATCCGAAACCTCAAAATCACATAAACCTTCACAAACTCTCAAGAGTCTCATAAACCCCATAAATCCCTTTCACCACAAGGTTGAAACAACATCGACAGGGAAAATCAGCCTCAAGGTCTATTTTATCTGATTCAATTCAACCCTTAATAATCGATTCACAAAAATACACTCAAATCACCATTTTACTCATAAACCCACAAAAGTCACATAAACCTCAAAATCCGCTTTAAACACATCGAATCCCTATAGTGAAAACAATGAAAGGCAATACTCCCCATACCTTAGATTGTCGATTCGAAGCTTTCTCTCTTGAGTCTTTGGAAACCTTCTCGAATCCTCGCCTTTTTCTTTTTCCTCAGAGCTCTCACCTTCTTCCTTCTTTTTCACGGTCTAACAAAATGAATCCTATTCTCACTTCTCCTTTTTGTTAAACCTAACCTTTGGGCTTCTAAAATGGGCTTTCTCAATTTTACCCTCACTATCTCCTCTAAAAGTCCACTTTGCCCTTAATTCTTCTAATATTATTTAAATAAATAATAATACCATATATTCCATATTATATACTATTATTTAAATAAATAACCAAAACTCCACAAAATTACCAACATCAACATAAACCACCAAAATTCACAAAAATGCACGAATATTATATTTAAATAAATTAAATAAATATTCTTACGAAATTTGGGGTGTTACAGCCAGGGTCAGGTTAAAATCAACAAATTCCCAAAATAATCAAGCCCTTGTGGCATTTAATAATCTCCAGTAAGAGTTAGTTCCCTTTTTGACTCCTTAGAGCAATTTGAACCTTCTCTTGGATTTAAATTTCCTCAGCAAAAGTGAGCCCCTCTTAGGCCTCATATAATGATTTCCCTCAGCCTCCTCTTAGGCTTCATATAATGATTTCCCTCAACCTTCTCTTAGGCTTCATATAATGATTTCCCCCAGTCAGCCTCAATCTTGGGCTTTGTACAAGACATATATAATACTCCCCCAGTTGAGTCAATTTTGAACCTTTCAGCTTCAACCATGGGCTTTGATCAAGGCACAAAATTTAACATCCTCACAGATGAGACCATAAGTCCTCTCCGTAGGAGGATATTTCCTCTATACATCACACTTCAAAATAAACAATCAAAACTTGTTTTCCAGATAATTGATGTAAGTGGCAAACTTGTTGATTCAAAATCCAAGTTGGAGTCCCTCCTTTATCATGGCTAAAATTTCTCTTTCATCTAAGTGATGTAAGTGGCAAACCTCTAGATTCTACACATCCAAGTCAATGTCCTTCTCTTAGCATGAAAAGATTCATAAAGGAAAACGTGGCATTGTTCTACACAGAGTTAAAGCTTCTTCCTTCATGACATTTCAATTCTCCTATAAAGGAAGATGTGGCATTGCCGGATTCCACAAATCCCATTTAAAGCAACTTCCCTTATAAATCAATTCTTCAATGACTGTGATGAATAGGTGAGATATCTCCCTTTAGAGATGACAAATTCTCTCTCAGTCACTCCTTCAGCTTCAATCTTGGGCTTTGAACAAGACACAAACATTCCTTTAGCTTCAATCTTGGGCTTTAAACAAGACACAAATACTCTTTTAGCTTCAATCTTGGGCTTTGAACAAGAGACCAAACAATTTCCTCCCATAAAATAGGAGGAACTGAGAACGCTCTGATTTCCCAAAGTCTCTTTATGGGAATACGTAGGCATAAGATTGTGAAATCTTAGCGAGCGCACAAATAAAAAATCTTAGGTCAAGTACCTTCCCAAAAACACTAGAAAACCATAAAAACAACAAAAACATCTCCTCAACCTTCCCAAAGGAAAAACTTTCCCAATCAACAACAAATTAATTTAAGCAACCAAACAATTCAACAGTAAAAATATATATAAATAAAGGTTCCTATAGATTACTATAGATACACTGGGTGTTAATAGCTTTCCTTTGTATAACCAACCCCTGATTCCAGATCTCTTCGCATTTGTAGGGAAAACACTTGCGCGCAGGGTTAGTTTTAGATATCTTCCCCTTCCTTTTAAGCTTCATAGGATAAATATAGAAATCAGAAAGTAACACTAAAAGCGGTAGTGGTTGTGTCACAAAAAACTCGGAGCTACAATAGTCATACACTTGTCTGACATCAACTTATCCAAGAGTTAAAGACGCATAAAGAATCATACACACGCTTGTACGAAACTAAAGAAAGATACAATGCGGTTTATGAGTCTCTTGTTCGTTGCTTGAGTAGTCCGGCACCGGAGTTAAATGGATGAGATTCCCTAATATGGGTCATTTAATAGCATATGCATATGATAAGTGTGCATTGACCTGACACGCTACGAGTTTTCGAAAACCTTTTTCCATTGTGCACCGCACCACCCCAAAATCCAAATGATCGTATCATGTGTATTGGATGGATTTCAAAATCAAGTCATTTTGTTCTAGTTCACTTGAAACCGGGATGCTTCATACCAGTTACATCACCTGAATGGACGACTCATTCAACCGCAAATGCCGAGGCGTGGCCGAATAATTTATTAGAATTGAAAAGGAATCAAATGCACAAAAGTCCAAGGGGGTACCACCTATAGATTTAGTTGTCGACACATGTTTCGATTCGTTTTGATTTCTTATGTAATCGGACAAATAATTGTACATAATTATGTCTCAATATAAATGAAGTGTTACATATTCACTTATTATTCATATTTTGTCTTTATACATATTTGTTTCATATTTCATCTTAATGTGATTGTTTGTCAAATGGTTATATTTTGGAAATGACTAAGGGAAAGTTTCGAAGATACATCTCCGGAAGGTTATTTTATTTGCCTTTTTTTTAATTGGTTCAGGGAAAGTTTCGGAGATGCATCTTTGAAACAAGATAATAGGGTGCGTTTCCGTAGATATATATATATATATATATATATATATATATATATATATATATATATATATATATATATATATATATATATATATATATATATATATATATATCTGGAATCAATATGACTATCAGTGAGTGGTCCATATTGAACTAGGTCTCTTATAAATTTTGGTGTTCTTGTGTTATACTTCACACAAACTCAAAATGTCTCAAATGTCACAAATAAACATTTGTTGGTATGTCGCAAGTATCTCCTACTCCGACGACTCCACACCCCGGAGGACGTTCAAGCTCACCATTCTCACCTGCCTCGAATATATCCTAGACGAAATCCATTATCTCCTACCTTACGGAGACAAACGAAGTGTTGTGAAGCTCGTGTACCATTCACCTTAGCTAGACAACGAAGGGAACATTGTGTTCAGCAAATTTGAGCTCAAGACTCGAGCGGATGTTAGGGCTATGTAGGATATGTATTTCGGTTTCGATGAGAACGTTCTGCTCGAGTTGGAAGCGACGTTACGAAGATCGGTCAAAGATATCCTGAAGATGTGCAACCGTCCACCGACATATTGAAATGTAATATTAATTTTCTATTGAAATCATCATTGTAATGCTCGTTTTATGTTATGAATGTCAATTGTATTTTGAAAAGTTCGTTTTCTGTTGAAATTGTTTATGGTTTTTTTTATATGTAACTACGAATTTGTTCCGGAGATGCATTTCTGAAACATATCAAACCTAATTTATAGGGTGACATCAGAATAACCTTTCTTGAATGTGTAAAAGATACGTCAGGAGACATATCTTCGAAAACAAGAGACATATTTTAAAAATCACACGGTGCGCAAGAAATACATAGGATGGAAAAAGAAATTCTCTTATAAATTTACTTTGTAAGTAAAAATAGGAGGCGTTTAAAATACACATTTGAGAGATCATTAAAAGTAAGATTTATAATAAGATTAGATTAAAGGTTTGAAAATATATGAACAAACATGGCTAAAACCATAATGTAATTTTGTATACGGATGAGCATGTATAAAAATAACTATTAATCACACTGCAACTAAAATGAGTATAACAATAACAATATTACAGCGTCCACAAGAGTTTAAAATCATAATCTACATAAATACCCTCTTTTGGATTATTAGAACTAACAAAACCTTTTATGTAGAGAAAAGGCCAAAGGTGTAGCAGCGTTCCACAAGTCTTGGCCAGAGACGTTTTCACCTTCCACTCTTTCATCTTCTTGTTTCCTGCTACATCAAGAAAAGTACTCGCAGTTATCAAGATCCAAAATGGAGAATTCTGCAACCATTCTCGAAAGACTCAGCATTACAATGGGTGAATTTAAAGCAAGATATCCCACGAAACAAGAGTGGTCGATGTCGATTCCACCTGTAACTGAAAGCCCCAATCCTCAAAATATAAAAATCACTAGTGCTCATAGATTTCTTACATCAAATGTAAGAATGAGAGGTATGGCATTTTATGAAGCATACCAAGTGGCAATGGAGTCAAATGACAAAAGGGCGATATGCACTAACGTTGCTTCTATGTTATGTGACGTGTATGATGGATTCAGAAGCTCTGTCGAAGAAGCATTGCATGGAATCAGTGTAATACCAACTGTGGCGTGGTTACGAGCTGATATGAGTGCTGCCGAAGCATTGGTTTGGCCCTTCATTCTAATCAACTTCGGGTGTTGCTTGATTATACTTTTGAAGAAGTTCGCAAATGAGGTAAATTATAAATCTTTTATGAGTAACTCTATCAGTGAACTGAAACAGATACTTGGGTTCCATGCTGATTTGGATATTCCATTTGATTTCAAGAAAGCAAATTCTATTAGGGAAAATCTTGGTTATTGTTCAAAATTACGTCACGATGCGATTAGATTTATCTTAAAGAAAAGTAATAGTTCAGCTGAAACTGATCAAGAAATTGGCGGGGTGTGTAAATATTTGTGTGAGGTGCTCGCTTGGTTGGGAATGCGTCATTTCAAACTTATCAAAGAGAATTTAGTTAAGCCACAATCCCTTGTCCTAATTGACCCTAGAATTGCGCGAGAGGTAGAAGCTTTTGCCATGGCGTGTGAAACTGTAAAATCTCACTTTTGTCCTCAGTTTTACATGTTTTTGGCTCCAATTACGGATGTATCACAGGTTGAGGCTTCTAGATTTCCTACACTGATTGCTATTTCTTATGAACTTGAGAGGAAATACAACGATTGTCCGACTTCAGCGAATGGCCCAGACTGGAAAGTAGTACAAGATTTGGTGAAACTTCATCGAGAGAAACATGCTTCTTTGTAACTCCTCATGACTTAATTTCTTGTGATTCTCAACTTGTTATAGTAAGTCTCGCCAGCATTTAGTTGAAATATTCTGTTTGTAAGATTTGAAATTGTGTACACAATCTTCGTTTTTTGGCTGAAAATGTAAGCTTTTGTTTTATTCATTCATAATGATAGTGTAGATCAAAGGGGATGTATTGTTGTAATTGTTGCTATTGTGGTAGCTATAAGCTGAATTGCAGAAATTATATAATGCGTCATTTTCAATGCATAACTTTTTCTTCTAAAGCTTTTTACGGTTTAATGAAGTTCTTCGTTTTTACAGTTTCATTAAGTTTTCAACATTCCCTTTTGAAGTATTTTTCAAATAAAATGGTAGTCAATCTTAAGATACTTGGTTCTCTCGTGGTAGATTTGATTTGCTCCAATGTGTATAGCACTTTGATCGTCACAATACAAAACTAAAGGGTTGGTGCATTCGACTTCTAATTCAACAAATAAGAAGACAAGACATTGATGTTCAATCTTCGCCAGCATTTCGTTGAAATATTCTGTTTGTAAGGTTTGAAATTGTGTACACAATCTTCGATTTTTGGCTGAAAAACGTTAACATTTTGTTTTATTCATTCAAAATGATATTCCATAGCAGAAAGCAACATTTTTCGAATTACTGAACCTCGCATCCGTTATATAACCCAATCAGTGTATATCAAAAGGGATGTATTCGTTATATAACTTTTTACGGTTTCATGAAGATTTCAATATGATGAAGAAATAAAAAAAAGAAAGAGAGAAAAGTGTAACAAACTTGCATTGATCAAAATTGAATTGATGATTGTGAGTTAGTTACAACCTACAATATATAGTAAGTTCAATTTCTAACTAACTATAACAAAACAAGCTAATTATCTTCAATAGCAAGTTACATTTACTTGGTACCAGGCATAGAAGAAACTTGTGCTACAAGTTACAAGCTAATATATCATAGATATCTAATATGTTGATCTTGGTAATGGAATTGTGATATGTTTAAGGTGGTAAGAATTTGGTAAAAAAATAGTCAGTAGTTTGAGCTTTGATGTGGATTGGAAGCCATTTCAACATTCCCTTTTGAAGTCTTTTTCGAATAAAATGGTAGTCAATCTTAAGATACTTGGTTCTCTCGTGGAAGATATGAATTGCACCAATGTGTATAAGACTTTGATTATCACAATACAAAACTAAAGGTTTGGTGCATTCGACTTCTAATTTAGCAAACAATGAGGCAAAGCACTGATATATGTTCACATGATGCAAATGAGAGAGCCTTATACTCAGTTTCATAAACAATTCTGGACACAAGATGTTGTTTCTTGGCTCTCCATGAAATCAAGGATGAACCAAGAAAGAAACAATAACTAGAAATAAATCTCCTATTATCAATACAACCTACCTAATTTGCATAAATCATGCTAAGTAATTGCAGTTTGTGCATCTCTTATAAATAGCAATCCTCTTCCAGACGAGTGCTTAAGATATTTAATGACTCTATAGGAAGTCTCAGTGTCGGTGATTGTAGGTGAGTGAGAAGTTAACTGAGCTATTGTGTGACAAATGCACTATCATGTATGGCAGTGGTTATATGAAGAAGCTTTTCTATAAGTCGTTTGTAACTTACAATGCCCTAGAAAAGTGTTGATGAGTCTTGATGCAACTTCACTAAAGGATCAATAACATAACAAAGTTATGAAATTGTGAAATGGCATCGTCAATAACAGAACAAAGTTATGACATCTAGATTGAGTTTCTTGAATAAAGACTAAAAACCCTATTAGGTTTTACGAAAGAGAGAAAAGAAGGAAGAACAAGAAAAAGAAATGGTTAAAACTGTCTTACTATCCACTTTCTCAATAGGAGTTTAAAGATTACAAGTGAATAACAACAATTAACCTATCTCAACAACCTGAGAGAACTAGTCTATTTATAGACTATTAAGCTAACTTAACAATTGGGCTTACAAGCGAGGCCCAATTCGACATGTTAACTTAAACACAAAGTTAACATATTTTAACAACATATTTGGACAGACATTGACTACAACATGCAAAACTCCCGTTGAACGATGAACCTACCTTTGTCAACACTAGAGTTCAATCCAAATACCACATATCTCCACATTGAAACAGACTCTATACTAACAAGGGAAAAACTAGCTTTCATCATGCAACTTTATCAACTGCATACAATGAAAATACTTGCTACTTTGAAATATCTTGGTGATCATATCAGCAACATTGTCATTAGTCGAAACCTTCAACACTTGGACTTCTCTGTAACACCCCCTTTCTATACCCCTAAATAATCACATAATCATTTAGGCACATATTTAAAATTTCACCAGAGTATAATTATAAACATGGTATAAAAGAGGCGTGTCACATCAAACACGATTTTAAAGCATACAACACCTGCTCAACATTGATATGCAACAGTGGGGTAACTTTGCAACAGAGGAACTTGTCCTTACACCCACATCTCAATATTTAGAATGAAAGCGAAAAATCCAAACATTGAAATACATCAAACATATATACATCATCGAGTATAATCCAACAACGTAATTCATGTTTACATAAACATTCAGCAACCAGATACATGTACAAATGTATCACAAAAGAATCATATACATCCTAGCTACCCAGTGCTACATATCAGAGCCAACCGACCAAAAGAATGAAGACACGCTTCACAAAAAGACCTCCAGCCTACCTACTCTGCAATGCCTCATAGAGCATCATAAAACAGCAGAAGGGTGAGAAATATTATCATAATAACAATACATATAATTATATACCTTAGCATAAAAATACTCATATTCCACATTCTCACCACAATTCTTCACAATTCATTCATATACATCACGTTGTATATATATACACCACTAAGCATATTCATCATGCATACTTTCACAATTATCAATCATTCCACATAAACGTACACATTTATGTTTATTCACCAATGCATCATTATAAAGATGATAAATGCAAATCATAGAGACCAACTCACGACTCTATGCAAATGCAATGCGGTACCGACTCAATCATCACTAGTTCACTCAGGAACTCTGCTGGAACCATCGCTCGTTACCAATGTAACTCCCCGTCGGGCCTACGATGTTCACCCATTGCTCACACCCCACATGGGCACACAATGTTTATGGATCGCTCACACCCCACATGGGCACACAACCCGATCGCTCACACCCCACACGGGCACACGATCGTCTATAATCATCGCTCACACCCCACATGGGCACACGACGTTATAGCGGATTCTCATTAGAATCACTCAACACAAGAATACACATCATGATGCTTCACATGCAAAATGACTCAAGACATTCTTGAAATGCATACATATTCACAATATATTCATGCATTCTTCTCATACAATCACATACAATCTATATACATTCACATCAATGCACTATTGTATGATTCACATTCAAACACATAGTCAAAACGGTAAAAGTCGCTAAATATCACTATTCCCGACTTTCCGACATAATAAAATCGGCTAACAATTTCCAAATCATCATAATAAGAAAGTACAGCTCAATAGCTTTCCAATGACACCAAGAATGTAAAAATCAAATAATCGGAACAAAAGTTACGGACGAAAACGAAAACGACATTTTGAAAAATCCCATTTTTACAATTGGCCTGACCATACGCGTATTGCCAATGCCCATACGCGTATGGGCAGAACCATTTTCCTTCACAAATTCACGTTTTCAAAAACCATACACGTACGCCCAATGCCCATACGCGTATCACCAGAGGGCCGGGAAAAGCCACATTCCATACGCGTATTGACTCAAAAACAGGCCAATGATACGCGTAACGCCTGGTTCATACGCGTATGGACATGCCCCTTACGCGTATGGCCAGGGGAAACCCAGAAAAATTCTGCAGAACTGAGTTCTGCGTTTTTCACCCCAAAATCCTCCAATTCATCATCCAAATCTCAGAAAAACAACAATTTGAAGTGTAACAATACATGTCAAACATGTATAGACAACCAAGATCACAAACAACAAGAGTTTTAACACATTCAGATCAATTTCTAATCAATTTCTCAAAAAATGGTTTATACCCAAAACTCATAAAAATCAACAACAACAACAACAACAACATAATCATACATAATCATATACATTGATAAGATAACAAGATTTCACACCCTTACCTGGATTCCAAACTTGCTAGATGATTGTTCTTGATGATTTCCTAAGTTTTCCTCTTTTCCTCTTCTTTTCTCTTCCTCCTCTTTCTTTCTCTCCTTTTTCTCTCTATTTCTCTTTTCTTTCTATTTCCTTCTATTTTCCTTTCTTATCTCTTTTTCTTTCTTTTCTATTTCTTTTCTCTCATAATTCTATTTCCAATAAATTTCTAACTTATGATTAATTGAGAAAAGTCTAAAATATCCTCCATTCTAATTTCCCCGAAAACTCTCCAAAATGGTAAAATAACATTTAACACACCAATTTAACAAATAAAATAATTTACCACTCAATTTAAATAAAAGACTCGACAAAATGGAAATAATCAAAATCGGGGCGTTACAACTCTCCCCCACTTTAGAAATTTTCGTCCTCGAAAATATTACCTGATACAAACAACTCCGGATACGACTCTCGCATCCCACTCTCTAGTTCCCAAGTCATATTGCCTTCCGCAACGTCTTCCCACGCCACTTTCACAAGCGCAATATCCTTGCCCCTTAGCTTCTTAACTTCACGGTCCAAAATCCTAATCGGTAAAGCTTCCACCGTAAGGTTATCTCTCACTTCAACCTCGTCCATAGGAATAACATGTGACGGATCCGGAACATACTTCCGAAGTTGCGAAACATGGAATACGTCATGCAAATTCGAAAGGTTCGGAGGCAACGCCACACGGTAAGCCACAGCACCAACTCGTGAAGTAATCTGATACGGACCAATAAAACGAGAAGTCAACTTCTTCGACTTCAAAGCACGACCCACACCCGTAACCGGTGTAACTCTCAAAAACACATGGTCGCCTTCTTGAAACTCAAGATCTTTCCTTCTCTTGTCATGATAGCTCTTTTGTCTACTTTGAGAAGCTTTCATCTTCTCCCGAATAAACTTCACTTTCTCCGTCGTTTGTTGTACCATCTCCGGTCCAACTATCGTCCTCTCACCCGTTCATGCCAACACAAAGGTGTTCGACATCTCCGACCATACAAAGCCTCAAATGGTGCCATACTTATACTCGAATGAAAACTGTTATTGTAGGTGAACTCAATCAAAGCCAAATAACTATCCCAAGCACCACCTTGCTCGAGCACACAAGCACGCAATAAATCCTCCAACGATTGAATTGTCCTTTCGGTTTGACCATCCGTTTGCGGATGATAAGCCGAACTCAATCTTAGCTTAGAACCCAAAGCCTGTTGTAAACTCTCTCAAAACCTCGATGTAAATCTAGGATCTCTATCCGATACAATACTCTTAGGAACTCCATGTAACTTCACCACCACAAGAACATAAATCTCGGCTAACCTCTCCAAAGGATAACTAATATCAATTGGAATGAAGTGAGCAGATTTAGTAAGCCTATCAACAATTACCCAAATAGCATTATGACCTCTATGCGTATTCGGCAATCCCGTAACAAAATCCATCGATATACTATCCCATTTCCACTCCGGAATGTCCAACGGTTGTATCAATCCACTAGGTTTTTGATGTTCCACCTTAGACCTTTGGCAAGTTAAGCATGCATACACAAATTGAGCAACATCCCTCTTTAATCCGGACCACCAAAAGATTTTCTTCAAATCTTGATACATTTTGTTCACTCCCGGATGAATACTTAAGTTACTTCGGTATCCTTCCTCCAATATCATCTTTTTCAACTCCGCATCATCGGGAATACAAATACGACCACGGAATCTCAAAACTCCAAAATTATCAACCTCGAAATCCTCATTCTCATTCAACATCAAATCAACGAATTTCAAATCCAACTTTTGTTTTTCACATACGGTTGCAAGAAAATCATTCGTAACATGTAGCATACCAAGTCTCACACTTCTCGGCGCCATTTCACAAACTAAACTCAAGTCTCTAAAATTCTCCAAAAGTTCCCATTCTTTCATCATTAATGCGGACATATGTAACAACTTCCGACTTAAGGCATCGACCACCACGTTTGCCTTACCCGGATGGTAATTCAAACCAAAATCATAATCCTTCAAAAGTTCTAACCACCTCCTCTGTCTCATGTTCAATTCTTTTTGATCAAATAAATATTTCAAGCTCTTGTGATCACTAAAAACTTTAAATCTCGCACCATAAAGATAATGCCTCCATATTTTCAAAACAAACACCACGGCCGCTAACTCCAAGTCATGTGTAGGATAATTCTTTTCATGCACTCTCAATTGTCTTGAAGCATAAGCCACAACTTTTCCATCTTGCATCAAAACACCACCTAAACCAATCAACGAAGCATCACAATACACAACAAATGGTTCATTAGGATTCGGTAAAATCAAGATCGGAGTCGTTGTCAACCTTCTTTTTAGCTCATTGAAACTCTCTTCACAATGAATATCCCAAATGAAAACCTTTCCTTTACAAGTCAATTGCGTTAACGGAAGTGCCAACTTCGAAAATCCTTCAATAAACCTCCGATAATAACCCGCCAAGCCTAAAAAGCTTCGAACCTCCGTAACCGACCTAGGAACTTCCCATTGCATCACCGCATCAATCTTGGATGGATCAATACTAATACCACTACCGGAAATAACATGTCCAAGGAAACTTACTTCCGACAACCAAAATTCACATTTCGACAACTTAGCATACAATTGTTTCTCTTTCAAAATTTGTAACACAAACCTCAAATGCTCTTCATGCTCCTCTTGAGACTTAGAGTAAATCAAAATATCGTCGATGAACACAACCACAAAACGATCTAACTGTTCATGAAAAATACGATTCATGTATTCCATAAACACACCTGGCGCATTAGAAACCCCGAATGGCATCACGGAATATTCGTAATGACCATACCGTGTCCTAAAGGTCGTCTTTTGAATATCCTCTCCTTTCACACGAATCTGGTGGTATCCTGATCTCAAATCAATCTTACTAAAAACACGCGCACCAACCAATTGGTCCATCAAATCATCGATCCTTGGAAGCGGATACTTGTTCTTAATTGTCACCTTGTTCAATTGTCGATAATCAATGCATAACCACATACTCCCATCCTTCTTCTTTACCAACAATACCGGAGCACCCCAAGGAGAAACACTTGGTCTTACAAATCTCTTGTCCAACAAGTCATTCAATTGCTTCTTCAATTCTACCAACTCCGATGCTGACATACGATACGGTGCCATCGAAATCGGTCTAGTACCCGGAACTAGATAAATAGAAAACTCAACTTCTCTTTCCGGCGGTACATCCGTAATATCCTCCGGAAACACTTCTGGAAAATCACACACCACTGGGAACACATCAAGCTCAACTTTACTCTCCACCGACAATGATGCAAACAAACCAAACAATTGAGCTTCGTCCGCTACAAGTTTCTTCAACGCTTTAGTGGATAGGAAACTCTCATCTTCATCATCTTCCAAAGAAGGAAACCTTACCAACTTGTGATAGCAATCTATATGAACTCGGTTAAATTGCAACCAGTTCATACCCAAGATTACGTCCAATCCCTCCAACGGCAAACATACTAAATCCATATTGAAGTCTTTACCATACATGGTCAAAGGACAACTTACACACACCAACGACGTAGTTACCGACCCTGAAGCAGGAGTCTCAATAACCATCTCAATACCCATCAAAGACAAAGCAAGATTCAAACGCTTCGCGTACTCAGACGAAATAAACGAATGAGTTGCTCCCGTATCAATAACAGCAACTAAAGGTGTACTATTAATAAAGCATGTACCTTTAATCAAACGGTCTGCACTAGTGGTCTGAGTTCCCGCCAATGCAAACACCTTTCTGCCCGCTTGAGCTTGTTTCGGCTTAGTACACTTAGGACTAATGTGACCCACTTCTCCACAATTATAGCACTTCACTACATTCCTTCTACAATCAGTAGTAGCATGCCCTACATCTCCACAGTTAGAACATTTCATCACCGTCTTCCCATACTCAAATGATTTATGACCCATTTCACCACACTTGTAACACTTAATGGAACCGGAACCTCCTCCTCCTGCTCTCCTATCAAAGCTTCCCATATGCTTGCCCTTATCAACGGTTGTCACATAAGGTCCACTTCTAGCTTGTTGCTTTCCCTTCCTCTCATTCAAACTTGTGTAATGTGTAGAACGAGCCTTACTATCTTCCTCGAAGATTCTACAACATTCCGTCAAATCGGTAAACCTTCTTATCCTTTGATATCCCACAGCTTGCTTAATCTCAGAACGTAAACCATTCTCATATTTAATACACTTTGAGAACTCAGCAGTAATAGCAGCATAGTGAGGATGGAATTGAACCAACTCCACAAACTTAGCAGTATAGTCCACCACCGACATACTACCTTGTTTTAGTTCAAGAAACTCCATCTCCTTCTTCCCCTTCACACTTTCAGGGTAATACTTTCTCAAGAATTCAGTACGAAACAAATTCCAAGTTATTTCTTCATCATCCACCTCAAGAACTTCACGTATACCGATCCACCAATCGTCGGCTTCTTCCTTCAGCATGTGAGATCCAAGCCTCACCTTATTCTCCTCCGCACAGTCCATGACTCTGAAGATCCTTTCAATCTCTTTCAACCAACTTTGAGCACCATCGGGATCAAATCTTCCCTTGAAAACCGGTGGTTGATTCTTCCTGAACTCGTCATTAGCATTCACGTTCGGCGCACCTTGCACCGCCCTAGCCATTGCTTCCAAAGCAGCAGCCATCGCATTGTCGTTTCTACCAGCCATATTCTGATCATTCCCAAAAATGACAACAAGGTTAAACAACAGTTCAACCAACATAACAATAAGACAGACACAACTGACTCAACTCTGGCTCTGATACCACTTAATGTAACACCCCCTTTCTATACCCCCAAATAATCACATAATCATTTAGGCACATATTTAAAATTTCACCAGAGTATAATTATAAACATGGTATAAAAGAGGCGTGTCACATCAAACACGATTTTAAAGCATACAACACCTGCTCAACATTGATATGCAACAGTGGGGTAACTTTGCAACAGAGGAACTTGTCCTTACACCCACATCTCAATATTTAGAATGAAAGCGGAAAATCCAAACATTGAAATACATCAAACATATATACATCATCGAGTATAATCCAGCAACGTAATTCATGTTTACATAAACATTCAGCAACCAGATACATGTACAAATGTATCACAAAAGAATCATATACATCCTAGCTACCCGGTGCTACATATCAGAGCCAACCGACCAAAAGAATGAAGACACGCTTCACAAAAAGACCTCCAGCCTACCTACTCTGCAATGCCTCATAAAGCATCATAAAACAGCAGAAGGGTAAGAAATATTATCATAATAACAATACATATAATTATATACCTTAGCATAAAAATACTCATATTCCACATTCTCACCACAATTCTTCACAATTCATTCATATACATCACGTTGTATATATATACACCACTAAGCATATTCATCATGCATACTTTCACAATTCTCAATCATTCCACATAAACGTACACATTTATGTTTATTCACCAATGCATCATTATAAAGATGATAAATGCAAATCATAGAGACCGACTCACGACTCAATGCAAATGCAATGCGGTACTGACTCAATCATCACTAGTTCACTCAGGAACTCTGCTGGAACCATCGCTAGTTACCAATGTAACTCCCCGTCGGGCCTACGATGTTCACCCATTGGTCACACCCCACATGGGCACACAATGTTTATGGATCGCTCACACCCCACATGGGCACACGACCCGATCGCTCACACCCCACACGGGCACCGTATCGTCTATAATCATCGCTCACACCCCACATGGGCACACGACGTTATAGCGGATTCTCATTAGAATCACTCAACACAAGAATGCACATCATGATGCTTCACATGCAAAATGACTCAAGACATTCTTGAAATGCATACATATTCACAATATATTCATGCATTCTTCTCATACAATCACATACAACCTATATACATTCACATCAATGCACTTTTGTATGATTCACATTCAAACACATAGTCAAAACGGTAAAAGTCGCTAAATATCACTATTCCCGACTTTCTGACATAATAAAATCGGCTAACAATTTCCAAATCATCATAATAAGAAAGTACAACTCAATAGCTTTCCAACGACACCAAGAATGTAAAAATCGGATAATCAGAACAAAAGTTACGGACGAAAACGAAAACGACATTTTGAAAAATCCCATTTTTACAATTTGCCTGACCATACGCGTATTGCCAATGCCCATACGCGTATGGGCAGGACCATTTTCCTTCACAAATTCACGTTTTCAAAAACCATACGCGTACGCCCAATGCCCATACGCGTATCACCAGAGGGCCGGGAAAAGCCACATTCCATACGCGTATTGACTCAAAAACAGGCCAATGATACGCGTAACGCCTGGCTCATACGCGTATGGACATGCCCCTTACGCGTATGGCTAGGGGAAACCCAGAAAAATTCTGCAGAACTGAGTTCTGCGTTTTCCACCCCAAAATCCTCCAATTCATCATCCAAATCTCAGAAAAACAACAATTTGAAGTGTAACAATACATGTCAAACATGTATAGACAACCAAGATCACAAACAACAAGAGTTTTAACACATTCGGATCAATTTCTAATCAATTTCTCAAAAAATGGTTTATACCCAAAACTCATAAAAATCAACAACAACAACAACAACAACATAGTCATACATAATCATATACATTGATAAGATAACAAGATTTCAGACCCTTACCCGGATTCCAAACTTGCTAGATGATTGTTCTTGATGATTTCCTAAGTTTTCCTCTTTTCCTCTTCTTTTCTCTTCCTCCTCTTTCTTTCTCTCCTTTTTCTCTCTATTTCTCTTTTCTTTCTATTTCCTTCTATTTTCCTTTCTTATCTCTTTTTCTTTCTTTTCTATTTCTTTTCTCTCATAATTCTATTTCCAATAAATTTCTAACTTATGATTAATTGAGAAAAGTCTAAAATACCCTCCATTCCAATTTCCCCGAAAACTCTCCAAAATGGTAAAATAACATTTAACACACCAATTTCACAAATAAAATAATTTACCACTCAATTTAAATAAAAGACTCGACAAAATGGAAATAATCAAAATCGGGGCGTTACAACTGTATGAGCCAAGCGTTACGCGTATCATTGGCCTGTTTTTGAGTCAATACGCGTATGGAATGTGGCTTTTCCCGGCCCTCTGGTGATACGCGTATGGATATGCCCCTTACGCGTATGGCCAGGGGAAACCCAGAAAAATTCTGCAGAACTGAGTTCTACGTTTTCCACCCCAAAATCCTCCAATTCATCATCCAAATCTCAGAAAAACAACAATTTGAAGTGTAACAATACATGTCAAACATGTATAGACAACCAAGATCACAAACAACAAGAGTTTTAACACATTCGGATCAATTTCTAATCAATTTCTCAAAAAATGGTTTATACCCAAAACTCATAAAAATCAACAACAACAACAACAACATAATCATACATAATCATATACATTGATAAGATAACAAGATTTCACACCCTTACCCGGATTCCAAACTTGCTAGATGATTGTTCTTGATGATTTCCTAAGTTTTCCTCTTTTCCTCTTCTTTTCTCTTCCTCCTCTTTCTTTCTCCTTTTTCTCTCTATTTCTCTTTTCTTTCTATTTCCTTCTATTTTCCTTTCTTATCTCTTTTTCTTTCTTTTCTATTTCTTTTCTCTCATAATTCTATTTCCAATAAATTTCTAACTTATGATTAATTGAGAAAAGTCTAAAATACCCTCCATTCTAATTTCCCCGAAAACTCTCCAAAATGGTAAAATAACATTTAACACACCAATTTCACAAATAAAATAATTTACCACTCAATTTAAATAAAAGACTCGACAAAATGGAAATAATCAAAATCGGGGCGTTACAACTCTCCCCCACTTTAGAAATTTTCGTCCTCGAAAATATTACCTGATACAAACAACTCCGGATACGACTCTCGCATCCCACTCTCTAGTTCCCAAGTCATATTGCCTTCCGCAACGTCTCCCCACGCCACTTTCACAAGCGCAATATCCTTGCCCCTTAGCTTCTTAACTTCACGGTCCAAAATCCTAATCGGTAAAGCTTCCACCGTAAGGTTATCTCTCACTTCAACCTCGTCCATAGGAATAACATGTGACGGATCCGGAACATACTTCCGAAGTTGCGAAACATGGAATACGTCATGCAAATTCGAAAGGTTCGGAGGCAACGCCACACGGTAAGCCACAGCACCAACTCGTGAAGTAATCTGATACGGACCAATAAAACGAGAAGTCAACTTCTTCGACTTCAAAGCACGACCCACACCCGTAACCGGTGTAACTCTCAAAAACACATGGTCGCCTTCTTGAAACTCAAGATCTTTCCTTCTCTTGTCATGATAGCTCTTTTGTCTACTTTGAGAAGCTTTCATCTTCTCCCGAATAAACTTCACTTTCTCCGTCGTTTGTTGTACCATCTCCGGTCCAACTATCGTCCTCTCACCCGTTCATGCCAACACAAAGGTGTTCGACATCTCCGACCATACAAAGCCTCAAATGGTGCCATACTTATACTCGAATGAAAACTGTTATTGTAGGTGAACTCAATCAACGCCAAATAACTATCCCAAGCACCACCTTGCTCGAGCACACAAGCACGCAATAAATCCTCCAACGATTGAATTGTCCTTTCGGTTTGACCATCCGTTTGCGGATGATAAGCCGAACTCAATCTTAGCTTAGAACCCAAAGCCTGTTGTAAACTCTCCCAAAACCTCGATGTAAATCTAGGATCTCTATCCGATACAATACTCTTAGGAACTCCATGTAACTTCACCACGCTCGATTATCTCTCTGACGAAGTGCAACCTCACATGAATGTGCTTGGTTCTCTCATGATAGGCTGAATTCTTTGACATGTGTATTGCATTTTGACTATCACAATTAACATTGATAACTCAACCTTGAAGTTTTAGCTCCTTAGCAAAACTCCATGCCACAATGCTTCTTTCACAACTTCAGTGAGGGCGATATACTCCACTTTAGTGGTTGATAAGGCAAGAATTTTCTGAAGTGTTTCTTTCAAACTGATTGGTGTGCCAAACATTGTGAATACATATCCAAAAATAGATTTTTTGGAACCCATACAACCTGCATAAACAGAGTCGACAAATCCTTCGATTTCGACTTTGCTATCATCACCATAGGCTCCACCATAAATAAGGACTCTACTCAGAGACCCAATGATGTACCTTAGAATCCACTTTAATACTTGCCGGTGCACCTTCCCAGGACCTGCCATATACCTCTGCTTCAAAGGCTCACTCCATATGCTATGTCTGGCCTCATACAGACCATAGCATCACCACAAACTTTGTTATCAACACCACATGCTCTACCATAAATATGGACTCTACTCAAAGACCCATTTATGTATATTAGAATCCACTTTAATGATTTCTAGTGCACCTTCCCAGGTTTGGCCATATACATATGCTTAGAAGGCTCATTCTGTACGCTATGTCTGGCCTCGTACAGACCATAACATACATCAAAGAACCTATTATACTAGCATATGGAATGTTATTCATATAGGATCGTTTGACTTCAGTACTATGACTTTGTGTCATACTCAGCATATACTGAGGATTATTTGGTGTTAGAACATGATTTGAGTTCGACATACCAAACTTGTCGAGAATCTTCTTTAAATTTGTCTCTTGAGATAAGCATAATCTCGACTCCTTTCTATCTCTTTGGATGTCTATCCCAAGAATTCTATAGGCAACTCCTAAACCCTTAATGTCAGCCTTAACCTTCATAACATCTTCGACATTGATGTTTGCTATGTGGATGTCATCCACATAAAGCAACAAAATAACAAGTGAATCTCCAGGTCGAAATTTGAAGTAAACATAATGGTCAAAATGGCTCCTAATGAAACAAATGTGTCCCATGAACTTGTTGAATCTCTTATTCCATTATCAAGGATATTGTTTCAAGCCATACAAATACCTATTTAGCTTGCACACATAATCTTCCTTTCCTTTTTTTGCACAACCTTCAGGTTGCCTCATCAGGATTGTTTCATCTAGATCACCATACAGGAAGGTTGTCTTCACATCCATCTGGTCAAGTTCTAGGTCGAACTTCGCTACAATGGCTAACATTGAAGTCAACACATTCTTTCTGAGTGAAACCCTAACCAACCTTTCCTTAAAACTCTTCGACATCACTTCTTCAATTCCTTCCTTAACCTTGAAAATCCCATTACAGCTGACTAACCAGACCCCTGCAGGTTTCTCGATCAGCTCCCAAGTATTATTATCATGAAGAGATTTCATATCATCATCCACGGATTTAGTCATTAAGTCTTATTTTGAATACTCATAACTTCCTTATAGTCTTTAGGTTATTCTTCAAGAACCTCACATTCAAAGATTAAGGCATAAGCTATGAGATTTGCATAACCAAGAATTTGAGGTGGCTTGATGAATCTTCTAGACATGTCTCTTGCCAGTAGGTAGTCATTATCAGTCTCCTCAGATTCGACAACAACTTCTGCTTCTTCTTTGACTTCATCTGGGTTATGCAACTCATCATCAACATGCTCCACCTCAACAGGAATCCCTTCATGTTCCATCTCTTCTTCAGAGATCTTGATTCTTCGACCAACACCATCATTTTTCTTGAAAGCCATTTCTGCTTCATTGAAAACTACATCTCGACTTGTGATAAACCTCCGGTGACTTGGCTCAAGACCCCACAACCTATAAGCTTTGACTACTCCAGGGTATCCAAGGAACATACATTTCAGAGCTCTAGGTTCAACCTTGTTTTGCCTAATATGAGGATAGGCTAAATAACCAAGTACTCTAAGTCTGTCGAGATTAGGTGGATGTTTAGACCAGACATCTTCAGATGTTTTCATCCCCAAAGTTGTCGAGGGACACCTATTTATCAGATAAGCTACAGACATGATTGCCTAAGCCCAAAACACCTTCTTTAATCCTGCACTAACTAACATGCACCTTAATTGTTTCAAAATTGTTCGAATAAACCTTTCAGCCAAACCATTTTGTTAGGGAGACCCTACAGTAGTTCTACAACTTGCAATACTAGATGTATCACAATAGCTATCGAAAGCCTTATTGCAAAATTCAAGACCATTGTCGGTCCTCCCCCTATTGACCTTCATGTCAGTTTGGTTTTCAGCCAGTGTCTTCCAAATTTAGAAATTTTCAAAATTTCCATCCCTATTCTTCTAGATGAATACCCATAACTTTATTGAGTAATAATCAACTATGAATAGAAAATACTTTGCACCTAAGTGTGAAAGATTCCTTGCAACCCCCAAAGATCAGTATGAATCTAATAAAGGGATCCATGAGTCTTTGTTTACCTTTGTTAAACTTCATTCTACAGGATTTACCAAATACACAAGGTTCACAAAACTCAAGTTTTTCGACATTATCACAAGACAACCGATTTTTTTTTGACAATTCGACCAGGTCTATTTCACTGACATGGCCAAGTCTCTTCTTCCATAGCCCAGTATTCGACACAGGTTTGGTGGATGCCACATCAGCTAAACCACTTATAACCTCAACCTAAAGGGTATACAAGCCTTGTTTTTTCACGCCTCTCAAGATTTCCTTCAACACCTTCACTACCCTTAGGATACCTTGCTCTCCTTTGAAAACATATCCTTTCTTGTCTAATTCACCAATAGAAATCAAATTCCTCTTAAGATCAGGTGCATGCCTAACATCTTTATCACATAATTCCTCAAAAAACGTCTTTGTTTGGAATCATGTTCCAAGTACACCCTGAATCCATAATCCACTCCTTGCTTGATTCGCTGCTTGAAACCACTAGGACATCAGATGATTCATAACCATCTTGCACAATGGTTGCATAACCATTATCCTTTTAACAATTATTGTTTAGTCAATCAAGGCATACTTTTCTTGTATGACCCTCCTTCTTACATTGATAACACTTAATAGTAGGGGCATTTCCACTATTAGAATTTTGTAGAACTTTACCCTTCTTTTTCTCAAACCTACCATCTTTTTTCAAAGATTTCCCCTTAACAGAAAAACCTTCACCAACAGAGGATGACTTGTACTCCTTTTGTTCGTTCAAATACTTAGAGTATAAGGCTGATTAAACATCTTCAAAGGTCAATGGCTCTCTCTCATACAAGATAGTTTCTTTGAAGTGAGCATGAGACTTAGGTAAAGAGCACAACAGTAGCAAGATTTGATTTTCATCGTCAATCTTGACCTCAATATTTTCAAGATCAAGAATCAACTTGTTGAATATCTCCAGCTGCTCAGCCAAGGCTTTGTCTTCACCCATCTTGAATGAATACAAAGCTTGCTTCAGGTATAGACGATTAACCAACAATTTTTCATGTACAAACCTTCAAGTTTCGTCCACAACTAATTTTAACACGGCTAATTATATCCTAATTTGTCAATTGAATGGTCACATAAATATAAATTAAAATTTTGATCAAAATTTATCAAAAAAGATTAAATTAACTAATATAAAATGAAAACATAAATTAAGTGAATGGATATCAAAGTTAACTAAATCAACAAATTTTTTGAATTTTTTTTATTAAATAGTTTAGTGATTCAAATTCATTCTTATGTCTCATTAAACCAATTTAATTAATAATTATGCAAATATATATATCAAATTCTTATGTAGACTTGTGCTTGATTCTTGGAGGAGATCTCTTGGTCTTCATGGATGAATAAGGGACTTGAGATGTTGAATATCATGCCCATTCTTGATTGATCCTTTGCCTGAGTATCTTTTGAGGATCAAAACCCTAATTGGTAATCAAATGACACAAACAACAATCTTTGTATCTCCAAATGGGTTAGTGATGCATAAAAGTATACACACATATGATGCTAATGAAATGCAAATGATGTGGGATCTTAGGGTCAAAATTTAGGGTATGAAACTCAAGCAAGAACTTGCTAAGACGGTTATACCATGCCTGAGAGGTTCTTTTAATATAGTTTGAAGTTCTTAGAACAAGCATAAGCGAGTAGTATCCGGATAGCCTCGAGTCGGGCTACGGGAGCATAAGTCTCCCCATAGTCAATCCCTTCCTTTTGGTTATACACTTGAGCTACTAGTCGGGCTTTATTTCATGTTATCACACCATGCTCGTCAAATTTGTTCCTAAATACCCATCGTGTGCCAATGACTTGACGATGTTGTGGACATGGGACAATGTCCCAAACTTCATTTCTTTCAAATTGATTCAATTCTTCTTGGATTGCTAAAAGCCAATGCTCATCAAGTAAGGCATCCTTAATGTTTTTAGGTTCAACTTGTGAAACAAAAGCATGATGACAATAAAAATTACTTATCTTAGAGCGCGTTGTTACCTCTTTTGTGATGTCACCGATAATTTTGTCAATAGGATGATCCTTGGAGGTTCTCCACTTCAATGGAAGACCATCATTTTCTTGTTGACTTTCATCAACATTCTTTTCTTGGCTATCATCTTCCTCCTTCTCAATATCCACTACTTCAGGTTGATCAATATCTTTGTCGGTGTATTTGAGCATGTCTTTCATAGATGCACCTACATCAAGAAAAGAAATACTTTTCCCAACACTATTTGGGAAAGTCTCATCAAAGGTAACATGAACGGACTCCTCAACACTAAGTAATCTCTTATTATAGACTCTATATACTTTACTTGATTGTGAGTATCCAAGAAAGATACCCTCATCGGCTTTCGCATCAAATTTTCCAAGATTATCTTTTCCATTATTCAAAATAAAACACTTACATCCGAATACATGAAGGTGTGACAAATTTGGTTTTCTACCCTGTCATACCCTAAATTTTTCCCTTAGATTCACTGATTCGTCTGCATATCATCCTAAGTCAATCATTCGCGCATAACTAACCACTCTATCTAGTTTTGTCTGTTTGTTTCATTTTTAGAGACAGGTACTACTGCAGAAGCTTCAAAGCCATGGAAGTTGTGTGTGTGTGTGTGTTCATTACGATTTTGTACCCTGGAAAGAGATTCAAGGAGGATTAGGGTTTATGCCCAGTTGGTTGCGAATGTCGTGATGAAATGCATGACAAGTTGGTACCCTCTTTGTAAAAGGACTACTCAGGGGGTAACTGTTTCTATTTGCGAAGTTGGATCATAGTTCTTTTTCTTTCAATCTGACGAGGGAAAGATCGTATCTCATTTTGATGTCGTGAAGTGGCAAGACTCACAAGGATTTCATATGCTAAGTTCAAGTCACTCTCATCACAAAGAGCTGCATAGGTGATACGGGAGTAAGTTAAAATGTTACTCATGGACAGAGGAGTGTAATTAAGAGCTGATTCAAGGATGGTTATAATTGGATCCACGATTTCGTTTTAATCAAGGCCATATTCCATAATATTCTCAAGTGCTCAAAAGATTTTCTTTTGCTATGAATTAAATCCAAATTTTGTGATGAATGTCAAATTTGATAGATGGGCCATAAGGGACATGTTTCTCAAAATACCATTCTAAGTTGCAACTAAGGCTTCAAGTTTTGTCGAACCATGTTCAATTGATTTTCAAATGTCGAGTAATGCTAAGTCGTGAATTACAAGGTTATTAACCATAAAGTGCATATTGAGGATTCGTATACTTTGAAACATGTTAAATAATTTAAGACTCAAAGTTGTTCAAGACTTCCTTGCATTTTTAAACTCATTCAAAGCTTCAAGAAAAAAAAAATTACACGGTTTGATTTCTAAAAGAAAAATCAAGGATCAAGATCATGCCATATGCATACAGCCTTGTGACATATAACTCTGTCAGTACGATAGCAGTCTTGACACATCCAATTAGAGCCGCTTTTATCCTAAGCCCAAAGTTTCAAAAGCATACCTCACAGGACTGCAATTTGGATTCATAAAGAGGATCTCAAGGTGTTCTAAAGAATCCTTTACAATTCAAGATTCATCCAAAATTCAAGATTCAAAGAATTCAAATTCAATGTTCTTTACATGACAAAATTACAAAGTTCAAAGATTATTACAATTCATTTTCAAATCTTGAAAGCATACGAAGACCAATCCAAGAGTATTCGAGATTCATATGACTTAACACCCTTTCCAAAACCTCCAAGATACATTTGGAACTTCAAGTTTTACAAAACTACAAAAGTCACGTTACACCCTATTTCTAAGGTGCAATTCTAGTCTTAAAACAACCCTTCCAATCAAGGTAGTCGTGATCTCCCCTTGAAGCCACCCGTTTTGTTTCCAAGTCGTATAGTCTTACAAGCTGCTACTTTTCATTGAATGCAGCCACAACATCAACAAGACTCTCACGGCATGCGTCAACCGATACAATGCAAATCAAACCCTATTATTCCAAGCTGCTACACACACCAGAAAAGGTTTTGATATCCAAAGCAATAAGCATATTAATGCGAAGCCATAGAATGTGAAGATAAGTGCAAAATTACATCACAGAAATCCTAAACATAAGGAAAAGCTACAAGAGTCCTAAAATACTTACTAGCTCCATTCTTCTTTTCATGACATTCCCATCCATCAAGGCTCAAAACCAAAGGCAAGCTTATATTCATTGGTGACCTCGAGACGAACTAGCATGGCTGTAAGCCTACGAAAGATGACGAAAATAGATGTTCATGTTAGTCTCTAGCAGAGCTACAACTACTTCAGCTGATACAGAGAGGAAAATGCCTCAATAATACTATGAATCCATCATGCGGACTAATCAAGTACTAAAGAAAGTTTCCTAGAAAAGAATGAACTTAACTCGCGTTTACGCCCCCGTATCCACGTAACGTCGACTGTGAATGTTTCCTGCAAGTAAGACGTGTAGCAGTATTTCAATCAGCATAGCCAAATGTAGATCCAAGGCATTCCCCAAAGCATAATCAAGTAAAATTGAGAACTCACAAATTTTACAAGTAGATTCAAAATCATTTTGGACAGGTTCAGGCTTCCGTTGTACCAGGCAATGATAAGGTCGTTCATCCTGATAGCGTGGTCTGTGCTCCAAGAATCGTAAACAAGGGCCAGCCAAGTACCAACTCTATATCTACATTCAATAACCAAGTTCAATAATTCCAAGTTTTATATTCAAGACAATGCTTTAAAAAAAAGTGTTAGAATCAATTTCAAAATCAGGTCATCATGGATTATTACAAGAACAGAAGTATTACCAATATTAACTAGTTTTGGAACTTTTTGAACTCTATCGTGTTGCCTTGTAGCCCCCCGTGTTGCACCATATTGTCATCCAGCCACGCACATGAAAAAAACATCAAGAGAGAGATTAGAAGTTCATAAAAAAACACAAGTCCTAACACATGGTTTCTGATTCGTTTCTACTGAAAACCAAACACAGTCCATACAATTCGTTGTGTTTCCAAAAGCACGATTCAAAAACCTTCCAAAACAATCTATCAGACAATAGTTCAATATCTTTCCATAACAAGTTAAACATGTCCTAGACATTTCAAAACTTTCTTAAATAGAGGGAACATGTCCCATACACCTTTCAAAAACTTCCTAAAGCAATTTCAACGGTTTCTAATACATTCCAAAACAATCATAAAACATTGTTCAGACAAATTCAAAAAAAAAACTTGCCAAAGTAAGATTCAACAAAGTTAATTGGGATTAATTTCTTTGTTTGCCTAAAATCTATAAAAGAGATTCACACGAACTTGAGAAAGGAGGTGAAGAAATTATCAGAAAACCAATTCATCAACATACCAAACCAAAATAACTCATCAACAACTACCAGAGCAAACTCAACATACAAAATAGAATACTTCACTAATAACCACGGAGGAAACCGTTTCATCAATATACAATCACTGAAACCAGAAAATCATTCCAATCATACCAGAAATTCATCACACCAATCAAGCTCAAATTATACAACCAGAGTTCACATTATCAAAACCCAACAACTCCCATCAGTTCATACAAATCATACACGACCAGAAATCCAATTACACCAGAAATCCAATTACACCAGAAAACAAATTCAAACACACAGCTAATTCAACGCATTATCCAAGAAGAACATCAACAATTTCAGAAATCATACACACAGCAAAGATACGGCATACGAACAACACACACACACACGACAGAGACAACATACACACATACACGATAAAGAAAGAAGGAAGACATAACCTGGAGATTGAAGCAAACTCGGATCCCATCAGCTCCTTTTCGCCGCCGTGAAGCGCCATCGGAGCGACTCCGATAAGTAACTATAAAACATCCTTTGCCTTTGCCTTTTATTCATTCTCGTTCTTTGCTTGATTACTGTTTGGCGTGGTCCTTTTTGCCTGCTTGTTGTTTATTTTTTCGTGAGCTCCATCTTCCTTTCGTGCTAGCATTTAGGGTTTTCCGCGTTAGATTTTGGGTTTAGGGTCCATTTGGCTGTGATTGTGTGAAGTTTTGGGGTTTTCACTTGAGTTATGGAAATGGAAGAAGGTTGACGCAGGGGATCGAGAGAGAAGCTACGGGCATGAAGGTTTTTTGCGTCGATAGAGAGAGGGCAAAGTACGGTGGCCGATCAGAACGATGACAAAGAAGGAGTTGAGAGAGAAGTAGATGCACCCGACCCAACCGTGCTTTTCGCTGTTGGGCTTGGTTTGGTTTTTTTGAGAGGGCCCTTTGTTATTCGTTTTTTTTTGTTTTGTTTAATTAAGTCCTAATTACAATTTATTAAAAATTTAATCTTCTAATAATTTTTCATTTTATTTGTAACTTAATTAATTTGTAATTGGAGTCTGGCTTAATTCATGGTTAATTAGAATTTAACTCGTTCAATTTTTAAACAGGATTTAGAAATTCAGACTTTACGTCTATTTATTTTTCTTTAATTTAATTTGCAATCGTGTCGATGGTAACTGCTGTGCTGGTGTTGATACGTCTATATGATTTTGATTCACATGCTCCCTTTGAATGACTGATTTTATTTTGTAACCTCTGCTCGTTATAATTAAGCGTAGACATTAAGTTAACTTTCCCCTCAATTCTAAAGAAAAGGTACCCTAACATTGACTGTCATGTCATAGGACTTTCAGAACCTTTCCCTTTACCTTGGCCTTAGGATTCGGAGTCGCCGTACTTCACGTCTCGCCGCAGACGATATAGTATCCTTAGCTTTAGGATCGGAATTGCCGCACTCCACGTAAATGCTTCTCCGCGAACATTTACAATCCTACCCCTCTTCAACCAACTACAACTTTAGAGTTGTCGCACTCTACATAATGTCTTGCCGTAGACATTACCTCCCCCTAGAACCTTGACTACGTCAAGAAGTTCCTCTTCCTCTCAGAGGAGAACTACGGATACTCTGATTCTAGTCTCGTCAGGATACGTAGGCACAAGATGCGATATCTTGCCGAGTATGCTTAGATACTAACCCCTAGGGTTTCAGCCTTTAGCATAACACCTTTAGCAAGCGAGTAATAGATAACATAAGTACTAAGAAGAGGTTCATGTAGAGTACTACAGACGTTTAGGATGCTAATATCTTCCCTAGGCGTAACCAACCCCCGAACCTTAGATCTCTAGGTTTTTCTCGTTCTTGAACCTTTCCTTTGGATAAATCAAAGACGGTGGTGAACATTTAAAGAATTGTGATTCAAGTTAATATAATAGCTTTATATCATATTCTCACCGCAACATATCCTTTAGTAATTCATATGGGGTTTTGTCAAGAATATGACGGATAAGTTTCTTATTTAACACATTACATGTCGTGCTCACGACATCAGCCCAAAAGTATTTTGGTAGACCACAATCATTGAGCATTGTTCTTTCCAACTCCCATAAAACGCGATTTTTGCGCTCGACACCTCGATTTTGTTGTGGAGTTCGGGGAGCTGAAAAGTTATGTTCAATACCATGTTTATCACAATATTTTTCAAAGATATGATTTTCAAATTCACCTCTATGATCACTTTGGATGGAAACTATATTGGAATACAATTTATTTTGAGATAACATAGTAAACCGTATGAAAACCGAGAATGTTTCATCTTTGCTATGTAAGAAAAAAGTCTAGCAAAATCTTGAGTAATTGTCTACAATTACCAAACCATAATAATTTCCACTTAGGCTTTTGGTCTGTTAAGGGCCAAATAAATCCATGTGAAGAAGCTCAAGGGGTCTCGATGTTGAAACAATGTTTTTAGATTTAAAACGAGATCCTTGATTGTTTGCCCTTGTGACATGGATCACATAGGTGATCTTTTGAAAACTTTATCTTTGGTAGACTAATTACTAAATCTTTTGCAACTATTTATTAAATAGATCAAAGTTAACGTGTGTTAAACGTCGATTCCATAACCATGAATCTTCACTCACAGTAACAAGACATTTGGCATTATTCACCAATACGCTTCTTAATTCTAGCATATAGATATTGTCTACCCTCACACCATTAAACATACAATCCTTCTTTTCATTATGTGAAATTATACAACAATCTTTTGTAAAAGTTACTTTGTAACCATTGTCACATAATTGACTAATGTTAAGAAGGCTATGTTTAAGGCCTTCTACTAACATAACATTTTAGATAGTTATAGTTGAGGGATTACCTATACTACCTCTTCCAAGTATGGCACCTTTGTTGTTATCATCGTAAGACACATATCTTTTCTTCTTTGTCAGAAAGTCGGAGAATAGAGAAATGTCTCTCGTCATGTATCTTGAGCATCCACTATTGAGAATCCATTTTCCCGTCATAGAGTCAAAACACTGAACCTACATAAAATCAAACAAAGGCGGTAGGTAACCAATTCTCATTGGGTCCTTGGGAGTAAGTGAAATAATTGTTGCATTTGGGAAACCATTGAAAAGTGCCATTTGGTACTAGAAAACACCTAAATTTGCATTTTTCTATTGTATGGCCTTTCTTGCAGCAATAGTGACAAATCAATCTATGATGAGCTTTACTTTTGCCATTAGAACCCTTCTTGATCAAATTGAAATTTTTATGAGGCTTTTCAACCTTTGAGCACCTAAATTTGCATTTTTCTATTGTATAGCCTTTCTTGCAGCAATAGTGATAAATCAATCTATAATGAGCTTTACTTTTGCCATTAGAATCCTTCTTGATCAAATTGAAATCTTTATGAGGCTTTTCAATCTTTGAGGAACTAATAACAAGAGTATCACATGGTTGTGAAGCCTTGTCCACTTTGTTTTCAAGAGAACTCACTTCTTGTTGCCAAATTTGATAAGTTTCACAACCGAACTGACATGGTTCCTCATCCCCATTTTTATATTTTTTACCATCTACAATAGATCGCTTTAATGCTTCAAATTTCTTTTTGGTTTCTTTAACCTTTGTTTCCAAGTATGTAAAAAAAATCATTGGAAGCTAATTTGTTATAAGCATGAATTACTTTCTTTTGTAGATTTTCAAAAACATTTTTCAAATAAATAAAAAACAACTTGTCAAAGTTAGAGTATTTAGAATGACTTACATTCTTTTTCTTGCCTTGTCGTTGAATAGCCATGAAACAATAATTTGCTTCTTCATCGCTCTCACTTGAGCTTTTCTCACTTGAGGCATCATTTTCTCTATCCCAAGCAACCTAAGCCTTTCTAAGCTTCCTAGAATTGTCTTGTTAGCTTTATCCTTTCTTACTAACAAGAGATGGATAATCCGGTCTAAAATGACCCGACTTTCCGCATTCATAGCATATACCTTTTCCCTTGTCCTTTTTGTTGTCTTTATCTTTGGAGGATGTATATTTTCGTTTGAATCTCACAAGATTTTTGTCGGAGTATTTGACATCATTCTTTCGAATGTATCGATTGTATCTCCTAACAAAAAGTACCATTTACTCATCATCCGAGTTTTCTTCATCACATGAGTCACTATCATTATCGTGCTCTTCCTTTGAGGATCTAGAATTTGAAGCCCTAAGAGCTTTAGACTTCATTCCTTCCTCCTTATTGGTTTCCTTCTCCTTTTTATCTTTTTCTAAATCGTATTTTCATGTACATCAAAGAAATTTAGTTCTTGCTCGTGTTCTTCTAACTTTCTGAACAAGGTGGTGAGATCAAGTGTTGTAAGATCGTTGGCTTCTTTGATGGCAGTAAACATTGGTTGCCATTTCCTAGTAAGACATCTCAAAACCTTGTTAGTAGCAATATGTCATACCCCAAAATTTGACCATCAAGATTCCCATCATTCTGGAGATCATCACCACAATATGGATATACCATCATGCCTCATCAATCTCTCTCAACGATAGTTGAGCATCCACCATAATCAAGAATTAGGGTTTCGAGCTCTCCCAGGACACTTAGACAAAAGATCAATCAAGAAATGACATGATCTTCAACTTGTCTAACCTCTTAAAGCATCCACAACGGATCAAGAGGACTCTCACATCAAGAATCAAGCACAAAATTGTAGCATTCCAAGTGGAAATCCTCTATACACCCGATATCACCGAATTAGGGTTTTCGACGACTGGGATCTCCAGAGTGAGATTTTCATAAGAGGATGAGCCAATACTTTAACATATGACTCAATATGCTCTAAATAACCCTAATAATCCATTGGCAAAGTTAAACTAGCCTCAGGAAGTGCATTTCTCAAAATGTCGGGAATTAGGGTTTTTACGCGCCGAACCGCTCCGGAGCCAAAAGTCAAAACATGACTTTTTAGCAAAAATGATCCTTATGACTCATATTTTCATAAAATATGATTTATAATGTCATTTGAACAAGAATTGATCAAGAAACCAAGATAACTTGTAAAAGGGGTAATCTTGAAAAATTGAAAAATTTTCTAAGTTACCAAATTTGGATGGTTTTGGTACCAACTTTCAAAGACCATAACTCTTGATCTAGGCAACCATTTTGGGTGATCCAAAGCTTGATTTGTAGGTCTTCCTACCTTCTACAAAAGCTTCAACTACATCAAACTCTAACTCTTCATGGATTTTTAGTTAGAAGTGGATCAAAGTGGTGAAAAAACCAAAATATGTCAAAAACACTTGGTGAAAATTCTGTCTTGTAATTTCAGCATGAAACATCAAAATTCCAAGGCATTTTTCACACTGATCCAAGATGAGTCAATGGAAACACTGAACCTCAATCTTTTAGTACATCATTTAAGCTTTTCAAAAAGTATAAGAAGTCATTCTAATTCAACATGAGCTAAGAGATACATCCATGGGAAGTTGGCCTCGACTAATTTTTCACAAATCAGATTATAGGTCATTGGTCAAATTTATTATTTTTTGTGCAATAACAAGCATAGTTATCCATCTGCACACCTCAAGGGGGAACAACCAAGGGACAAACACTGATCCAAAAGCCTCACAAGTCCATGGATCTATGTTTAGGCATGACACCCCTAAAATTCAAGATGCTTCAAATGGTCAATTTTGTTTAAAAGCATTTAACTAATGCATAGAGGTGGTATTCATCAAGATAATGTTATCTAAGTTCAGTCAAACCTTATCCCTGCCACAGAAGACTCATAGTCTGTGCTCTAACCTCAAGTCAATGGCTAGAGGAGACTTGAGATTCCATTGGATCACCATTTGCCACAGACCTGCTGTAGTTGCCATTCACTATTTCATCCAAAACAAACTTGCTCTACTATAAATAGAGCTCATTTGTGATCAGTTTGAGTACACCAAAGCACCCAAACTGATGCTTTACTCAAAATCTCTCTTTCACTCCAAATTTGCCTTCTAACCCAAGTCACTATCGGGTTTTGAAATTGAGAGTGATTCAAACCAAACCAATCATACCAACACCTCATAAACATCATATGTAGGTGATCTAAACACTAAAACAACATCTGGAACATCAAATTCACAAAATCACCAACCATTGCTCAAGTTCTTAACAAAGTTGCAATTGAGGTGCCACATCAAGTTCCAGCTCACTTCAATCCATTCTAAGCATCCAAACACATCCCTTGGCACTTAAGGAAGCTGTTCAGATCACTCAAACACTTCAGAAACACCTCTAAACTAGAATTCGATTCTCACCTGCAGAGGTAAGCCTCAAACTTTCAAACTCAATGAATCATGCATCATAAACATATTTTCAATTACCATTGTGTTTCTGAATGTTTGTAGATCATTTACCCTCAATCAATTGATGTTTATAGTTCGTGTATAGGATTTTATTAAGCTCTTGCAAATTTTAGGGTCCATCTGATTTCAACTTGTTATCTTTTGATTCACTTAATTTAAACAAAATTGAATATTGTCATTGTATTCCATGTTTAAAAATGCACGATTTTCATATTTGGATCGTGTGAAATGGTTGAGAAATGAGTGAGATAGGAGGCTTCATGTAGCTTGCCCAAGGAAGAAGATGGCCATGGCGCCATTCTTCAGAAAATTAACTAGTTTTGATATATATTATATACCTGCCATATTATGTTTGAATTGACATTGCGCCCTAGTGGAAACACTAGTATTTGTGTGTGTGTGTGTGTAGCGAGCGAGAGGTCTGGGGTTCAAATCCCCCTCGCCCCAGACCTTTTGGTATTTTTTAAAAACTATTTTCAAAAGGATTTATCACATATTATTCATTGTTGCCATCCTCTTTCATCCCACGCACATGACTCAGATGGTAGAATTTTAAAATCTCCACCCCAAGGGCGTGAGTTCAATCCTTGGGGGGGGGGGGGGGGGGGGGGGGGGGGGGATCATTCCTAATTTTTTACCACTCATTTTCTATAATTTTTTTCACCATTTTTTTAATAACTTAAAAAATTAATTTCTCACTCATTTTTTATTGGTTCTTTTTTTGAAAAAAACACAAAAATGTTTAAATATTATATTTTACAAAAAATCCAATTTATATTATTTATTTAATATAATTAGAATTTTTGTAATTAATTTCATTTTTATTTATTTTTAAACATTTTAAAATGAAATTCTCACTTTGATTTTTCATTCCAAATGAATTTCAAGCTTTCATGTGTTTAAACATGATTTTTCAAAATATTTTTCAAAGTTTACAACTTGTTTTTAAATATATTTGATATTTTATATCATTTTTTATTTAATTTCCTTTGAAAATTATATCTTTAAAATTCAAAATTAGGGTTTCTCTAATTTTTTATTTTTTCAAACTTCACACAAACACTTTTAAGCCTCTAATGGAGTGTAAGATCCATCCCCTGTCACACAGAACCTTTTTGGGCCTCAGTCATTGTATAAGTCCCGATACGATTTCAAAAATCTCAGCGCGATCGCTATTTTCAAACAATTTCAATCTGGGAATCTCCCTGAGTAATAAGTCTCATTCTACTTTCTTAAACACACTTTTGGGCCTCTAATAGAGTGTAGGACTGTTAGCAAGGAGATTTTGACCAATGTAAAAGGAAAGGAAAAAGAGGAAATTCAAAAGCTAGTCGATGGCAAGACAGAATCGAGACGTTGATCCGACACAGGTCAAAGGGCGCGTCGGAAGAAAGACGATAAGCAATGGTGTTTGAGGATGCCAGGAGAAAGACAAACCCAAGTCAAAGATAAGTACTTGGGCGGGAAAGTTTGAAAATTCCAAGAATATGGGAAGTTGAAGAGATAGTGGGGTGACACGTGTCAGCACCAAAGCAAATCTGGGTAGATGAACAGTTATTTTTTAGGCCTATATAAAGCATTGTTTTTTCCATTTTTAGAGGTTGCATTTTGTAACATTGTAAACGGAAAACACTCAAAGTACCAAGCAAGAAACTATCATATCCAACAAACATACGCTTCCAACCATAGTTCTGGGATTTTTGTGGCTGATCCCGCAAGTAAACCTGCAATAGGAGGCCAGCGGTTGTTCGCGCCTGCGAGCAAATTGACACGCCCAGTGGGACCCGTGTGAGTTGAGTGTATGTTTTTGCATAGTGGTAAGATGGTAACACCACGTCCGAACGAAGAATCGTCTTCAACGAAAAGTACAATTGTAACACAAACAACTGATGTTGGCTCTGGTACCGTGTCAGCGGTTTCAACTACCCATATTGGACCAACCGCGGCGTCACGTCAACACGACCCAAAGCCAACAATGGTTGGGTCTACGGGGCAGTATATGCCTAGTATCACAATGCCCATTCCTTGATCTTATGGGATGTCGACAGAGTTCATGTCGAGTTTGCACTCTAGCGGCCCTTTGTTTGGGGAAAGTTTGTCCCTAGTTTTTTCACCCTATCAAGGATTAGGGCCTTTGACGAACCAAGTTACTCGTCCTCCAGGTTTTAATCTTTTTTCTCAATCAATACCGACGTTTACTTCGTGTTCCGTTGCGGTCACGAGGCAACAGATAGATGAGAGTAATCATGAGATGGTTCATATGTTGACCCAACAGATGGGTACAATATTGAGACCATTAATACAAGACTCAACACAAAGTGACCAACAACTGGCAACTCAAATGACACGAATAGGTGACTTCCTAGGCGCTCCTAAGGCTCAGGGTCGACAGACCCCGCCGCCTCGACCAGAGACGCCCATTCGTCAAGATGAGGTCTTCGACGAAACAATTGAACAACCCCGTGAATTTGAAGAAGTCCCTAGAATGGCTCAAACGCCTCCTGTGATAGTCCATAATAACCAAGATCCGGACTATGTGGTCAGGCAAGTGCGACATGATGCCTTGGCTGGGGAACACAATTTGGAGGCTGTAGTCGAACGTATCATGGTCCATAATGGGGCGAATCCAGGCCTTCGACGGCCGACATACACGTCCCTATTACCAGATTTTGTACTACAAACAGAGTTAGCTAAGGGTTGGAAGGTGCCGAAATTCTCCAAGTTTGCCGGTGAAACTGAGGAATCCACTGTCGAGCATGTCGCCAGGTATCAAACTGAAGCTAGTGACAAAGCAAATAATGAGGACTTGAAAATGAAGTATTTCCCAAGTTCCTTCATGAAGAATGCATTTACGTGGTTCACCACGTTTCCCCCTAAGTCCGTCCACACGTGGGCACAATTGGAAAGATTGTTTCATTAACAATTTTACATGGGACATTCAAAAATAAGTCTGAAAAAGTTGGCCAGCATCAAACGCAAAGCCACAGAGTCAGTTGATCAGTATCTGAATAGGTTTAGACTTTTGAAAGTAAGGTGCTTTACTCAAGTCCCTGAACACGAATTAGTCGAAATGGCAGTCGATGGTTTAGATTATTCCACCAGGAAGAAGCTGGATACGCAATATCTTAGAGATATGGCCCAGCTTGCAGACCGAGTCGGACAGGTCGAACGTTTGAAAGCTGAGAAAACTCAGACTAACAGATATCATAAGAAAGAAAAAGTGTCGTACGTGGCGGCCGACGAATATTCCTCTGACGATGAAGAATTCGACGATGAAAGTGAAGTCAATGTGGCTGAACTCAAGCCAGGGCCCCCATACACGTGCAAACTATTGAAACCATCAAACAGGAAGAATTCTGCCGAAATCGGAAAAACTGATAAATACATTGCTAAAACTTATACTTTTGATGTTTCTAAATGTGACGAAATATTTGACTTGTTAGTTAAATATGGTCAGATAATTATTCCTCCTGGTCTAAAAGACCCCCCCTTTAGAACAAAAAAAAAAGGGATTTTGTAAATTTCATAATTTCCTTGGTCATAAAACAGGTCAATGTGTTTTTTTCAGGGATTTGGTGCAGAAGGCGCCGAAGGAGGGCCGACTTCAATTTGGCGAAAGGCCAAAGATGCAGGTTGACACTGACCCACTGAAGCTCGAAGAGGCTTTGTATTCAGAGTTATATGAGTGCATGATGGTGGAGGCTACTGAGGGTCTCGACAAACAACCAATGACTTAAGTTGTGGAATGCATGATGGTCAAAACCATTTAGGGGTCCGACAAGAGAGCTGAGAAAAAACTCGAAGCAGTTTACCCCTAAGCGGGCGAAAGCTTGGCAGATTTTTAGGAAAAGTTCAAGATAAACGGGTCGAAGGCCGCATTATACCCTAGGTGCAACGTGGTGATTGATGAGAAAGTTGCTGAGAGTTATGAGGCAAGCAAGAAAGAAATGCTACCAGAAAACAAGCCACTTGTCCCAAGGTTTGTGTTTGACAAAAGTGGGGCCCCGCATCGAAACGAGGAATACGGTAAGCGAGCCCAAAAAGCACGCCCCAAAACTTTTGTGCCTCCGTCGGACACCCCACAAGAAAGATGGATGGCGCCAGTCAGCCAGAAAGGAAGTAAGAGACCAAAGTGGAAGGCCTTGGATTTGGAAAAGGAAGTGAATGTCTCCGACAAGAGAGTCGAACCAAGGGGCTACGTGGTGTCCCCCAACTATAAGGGAAAAAACCCCATGACTAGGACCTAGTAGAGACGCTATCAGCGCAACAAGAAGGCTGAGAAAGAGGCTGTTACTTCACAGTTAAAGCCTGTCGAAACTTCTAGACATAACCGGCAACACCCGAGGGGAAAATGGGTGGAAAAGGATAGAGTCGTGACAAATCAGACCATGGCAATAACCGTGGACGCGTCGAGAGAAAAATGGGTGGTGTCGACCCAAAGCTCAAAGTATACTTCGCTGGTTGAAGGCAAGAAAGAGTCAGAATACACCCCGTAGTCGGATGAGGAGGGGCCAAAATATTCTCCTCGGTCGGACGATGAATATAACCCTTCACCAGAGGGGGATTTTGACAAAGACATATATGACGACACCTATGGTGAAGATTTTGTGTTGAACTGTGGTATCGTGTCGATCCTACCGGCCGAATACGACGTGGTGTCTGAGATTTCTGAAGCAGAAGAGGATTTCGTTCCTGACGAAAATACGGATGACAAACCGCTATGCTACTATGTGATGAATAGTGGTGTGGCCGAAGAACAAACGACTATGTTTAAACGTCCTAGCCCTAGGATGATGTACCATTTGAAGCCATTATTCATAAAGGCAAAGGTTGACGGAGTGGCAGTCAACAAGGTGTTACTACAAGATATTATTAAGGTAGGCAAAGTTACTACAAGATCGACGAAGCCAAGGGCAATAAGAAGTCTTTTGATCAACAAGGTGTCGTCGACAATGCACCAGAGATTGACCATCTGGAGAAAGGATGGCATCATCAAAAATATTAAGGTAGACCAAAGTTACTACAAGATCGACGAAGCCAAGGGCAACAAGAAGTCTTTTGATCAACACCTAGCAAATGTGGCTCCTTGTGATGACGGATTGGGATCCTATACCTCTATCGACACGGGTCATGTCCTAAACTTATATCCTGACCACAGGTTCATCTGGGATGTTGCCGACAAAGCCATGGAGCCTACAGAAATTCCACCTACGGGGTGGCCAACAGTCGGTGAAAATGACTGTTGAGTCAGAAAGCATGACTCGAATTTTGGCCTATTTGGCTGAAAACAAGAAAATGTCGGCGTTAGATATGGAAGCGCAACAGAGCATAGCCAGCAGAGCCGACTACGATGAACATGGCCGACAAGTCCAAACAGCAACTTCAGAAAGTCGGAGGCTTAATTGTATTTATGACGATGAGCCTTTTGGTTATGAGAAAGACCCAAATAGTGAGCTGCAAAGAATGCAGGCACAAGACCCACTCGAAGAGGTTGACTTAGGAGATGGGGTCACCAAAAGACCCACCTATGTGAGCACCAAAGTGGGACCAAAGATGATGGCTAAGCTAATGGAGGTATTAAAGGAATACAAAGATTGCTTCGCCTGAGATTATGGAGAAATGCCTGGGTTGAGTCGAAGTCTGGTGGCACATCGACTTCCAATTCATCTAGGTAAAAGGCCAGTGAAACAACAGCCTCGACGTTTCGCTCCAGAAGTAACGTCGAAAATCAAGCAGGAAATAGAAAAACTGCTCAAAAGTCGGTTCATCAAGACTGCAAGGTACGTCGAATGGATAGCAAACATAGTGCTAGTTATCAAGAAAAATGGAACCCTTCGAGTCTATATAGACTTTAGGGATCTGAACAACGCCACCCCTAAAAATGAATATTCGATGCCTGTGGCAGAGATGCTTGTCGACTTAGATACGAGATTCAAATATTTGAGTATGCTCGACGGCTACTCCGGTTATAACCAAATTCTCATAGTCGAAGAGGATGTCCCCAAAACCGCATTTCGATGCCCGAGCTTTGGGGACATATGAATGGGTTGTGATGTCCTTTGGGTTAAAAAATGTTGGGGCAACCTATCAAAGGGATATGAATGCCATATTCCATGAGTTTATTGAAAATTTTATGCAGGTATACATTGATGACATAGTGATAAAATCGTCATCAGAAGATGGTCACCTTGACCATCTTCGACGTTCATTAGAGAGAATGAGAAAATATGGATTAAAAATGAATCCACTAAAATGTGCCTTTGGTGTTCATGAAGGGGACTTTCTGGGATTCTTGGTCCACAAGTAAGGCATCGAGATCAACTAGAACAAGACGAAAACAATCTTGGATCTCAAGCCTCCTTCGACAAAGAAACAACTCCAGTCATTATTGGGGAAGACAAACTTCTTGAGGAGGTTCATATCGAACCTAAGTGGTAAGACGAAAGTGTTCTCACCATTACTCAAAGCCAAGAAGGAAAATAAGTTTCGTTGGGGATAGGAGCAGCAGGAGGCTTTCAACGCAATCAAGGAATACCTTACAAGTCCTCCAATCCTATTACCACCTAATATAAATAAAAACATGAAGTTTTACATTACAGCGTCAGAGACGACCATAGGAAGCATGTTAGCACAAGAGGATAGTAGTGGCGTCGAAATACCCATTTATTACCTTAGTAGGATGTTAATAGATGCTGAAACTAGGTACACTATGATTGAAAAGTTGTGCCTATGCTTGTACTTCTCATGTATGAAATTAAAGCAATATATTAAACCAGTTAATGTTTATGTTTCATCGCATTTTGATGTTATTAAGCATATGTTGTCCAAACCTATTTTGCATAGTCGAATTGGGAAGTGGGCACTAGCGTTAACTAAATTTTCCCCTACATACGTTTCTCTAAGGGCGATGAAAGGGCAAATAGTGACGGACTTTATTGTCGACCACGCAATAGTCGAACCATCAGTATGCAGTATCGACATTGCCCCATGGAAGTTGTACTTCGATGGGTCAAGCCATAAAAACATGGCAGGCATTGGAATTCTGATAGTGTCCCCACAAGGCACTCCCACTAAGTTTAAATGCAAGGTCGACGGGAAATGTTCCAATAACGGGGCAGAATATGAAGCCTTAATCACGGGCCTTAAAATACTCAAGGACTTAGGGGCCAGGGAGGTCGAAATAAGAGGAGACTCTGAATTGGTGATCAAACAGATCACGACAGAAAATAAGTACGTTAAAGATCTCCTTTTGATGTACTTCTCGCTGGCCCAACGACTTTTGGAACATTTTGAAGTTATCAGCATCACGCACGTGCCTAGGATAGAAAACCATGAGGCTAATGAACTAGCATAAATCGCCTCTGGCTACAAGGTGTCGGAGGGAAAGCTGAAGGACTTCATGGAGACCAGGGAAAAGACGATGTCAAATATACACTCATCGTCGGACTGGTCAATGTCCAAGGCATGGAGGGCTAACGCTTCGTCACAGAGTTTGATCGAGGGGTTGGAAAGTTATGAAGTCTTTTCTGTCGGCAATATGTCACCAACAGAATGGAGAAAACCAATCATCGAATATCTGGAAACCCGGTTGGCAGTACTGATAGGAAGACTAAGTATAGAGCTTTGAATTATGTCCTTATGGGGAACGAGTTGCTGAAGAAAACTCCAGAGAGAATTCATCCAGAATTCATCTAGAATCATATCTTGTACAAATTCGGGATACCTAAAATAATCACGACAGATCAAGGATTTGTATTTGTTGGACAGAAAATGCAAGAGTTCGCAGCAGAAACAGGCTTCAAACTGGTTACTTCGACACCATATTATGCTCAGGCAAATGGCCAGGTTGAAGCAGCTAATAAGGTGATAATTGGGCTCATTAAGAAGAATGTTGCGAAGAGACCAAAAAACTGGCACAAAATATTAAGTCAAGTTTTGTGGGCCTGTCGAACGTCACCCAAGGAGTCGAACAATTCAACTCCGTTTCGTTTAACTTTCGGGCATGACGCTCTGTTGCCAGTAGAAATATGCCTACAATCAGTTAGGGTACAACGACAACATGAGATTCCATCAGAGCAATATTGGGAAATGATGCTAGACGAACTCGTAGATTTAGACGAGGAAAGGATGATAGCTTTGAATGTATTATTGTGCCAGAAGGCACAAATTGCCAGTGCATACAACAAGAAGGTAAAAAAGAAAACCTTCGATGTTAATGATTATGTATGGAAGGCAATGGTACCCATGGATCGACGGGATCGAACGCTAGGGAAATGGTCACCAAGTTGGGAGGGACCATTCAAGGTGAATCAAGTGTTTAGCAAATATGCATATAAGGTACAAGAGTTAGGAATGGACCAACGAATCTTAAGAGTAAATGGGAAATACTTAAAGAAATATAAACCTATGCTACAAGAGATTCACAATAAAGCATAACCATTTCTCATTAATTAAAAGCCAAAATAGGCTAGGGGGCCAAAAATGGCTTACAAAATGATTGTAGTTACAGTAGTTCAACATACAGACTAAGGAAACTCAGGGAATCTGGACTTGAAGTATTCAAAGAGGGTTTTCTCATCAACGATCTTGCTCTCGAGGAGTACTTTATTTCTCTGCATGCGGCCAATAGTATCCTTGATCTTAATGGCCGCTTCGACATGAGAAATTCCCTGGGCTACCTCGTGGTCGATGGCTTCCTGAGAAGGCAAAGGCTCAACTGAGTTTAAGGAGGCTTTATGTTGTTCGACTTCAGCAATCTTTCTCGTCAGTTCTGCTATCTGAGCCTGATAGTCAGATATCTGCATGTCGAAGGCGCGACGCTTGTCAGAACGCTCCTGCTTCTGGGTTTCAAAATCTCCAAGTTTCTTTTCACAAACTGAGATGAGATACCATTCACGTTTCATATCATTATGTTTGAACCGAATTTGAGTGTCGGCCTGATGACACATAGAAAGGTCCTTGGCCAACTGAGTGAAAAAGGCCTCTAATTCGATCAGGTACGTGGCCATGGGAGTAGGGAGCTGGAATTCAGCAAGCTCATCCAAGATCTTGAAAACGTCATTAGCTACAACTGCCTCTTCTGCGACAGCCGCCAGAAATTGCTCCTAAAAAAGATAGGTCTTCAACTGTTGGAGCTTAAGAGAAAAGGAGGCATCTAAGTCTGGAGTTGGAATAGCCGTCGAACTGGTGGGCTGAGCCTTTTCAGTCTCTTGGTGAAGTTTATTAAATGCCTTTAGGGTCACCATCGGATTTGAAATTCTGGTACCGGATATGTGATGTTACGTGTGATGTCACAACAACACACTCTGCAATGGACAATATAAAACCACAGAAGAGTACACAAAGAATTGTTCACCCAGTTCAGTTAAACAACTTACTATGGGGGCTACCAAGCCAGGAAGGAATTTCACTATTAGTAGAATTAATTTACAGACTCAACAACCTAGTTGACATCTCCTAAACTTAATCTCTACCTAATAAACTTTCTACCTAAGAGACCACTTAGGTATGAGACCACTACTCACTTCCTAAAACACCTCAAAGATCACACTTTGAGAAACACCTTGATCCTGCTTATAAGCTTTGATCAAGTAACAACACTCTCTTGCTTCACTGCTCTAAGAGAGTACACCTTACAACTCACCAATTCAACCTAGAATGGTTTACAAAATATTCGTACAAAGACAATGATTGACACTCAGTCTCTGCTCTCTATCTTCTGTACTTTTCCTTTAGGATTGATGCGCATTATATAGCTATTTGATTTGGGCTTGGAACTGCTACAAAATCTGACCTGATTTGTTATTTAAAACTGAATCTTCAAAACAGATTTTCTCTCAAAATCTTCTTAAATCTTCAGCCTTTAAACACTCCTACAAATCTGCATCAAATCTGTTAGCAACAGAAAATATCTCCTCCAAGATATTTGCATCCAATAACTCTAACAGCTCTCCCAAAATCCAACTAATACGCTTAACCCTAAAATCATCTCAAACCTGATGTTTTAATGATCAGCATATCTGATGTCATGACATCGCATGTGACATCAGACTTCAACACTTTAACAACTTAAACACTTAACATTATCCAATGTTAAGACATCACCCATGTGACATCAACATTGAACAACTTTGTTTTACCAAAATTCTAGCCAATCCAAAACTAACAATCTCCCCCTTTGGCTAATTTTGGCTAAAATAATCTCTGCAACATCAGAGACTTCAGCAGCGGATAAAAAATATTAAAACAAACAGCTCCCACTTCAAAATGCTGCACACCACCTATCAACAAAAGGCAAACTCCCCCTCAAGACCAGAACCTGCATAAACAGTTGTTCAACATGCACACTCCCCCTTTTTAGCCACAATTGGACAAACACTTACTAACTACCAGTTAGTCCTAAGCTAGCTCTCATTGTCAGTCTAACGTCAACATTCAAGACAAGACAAATCATAGAACAAAAACATAAAAAGTGCTTAAAACATAATATTCAGGTTACAAACCAAACACAACAAAAGCAAAAAAAAATGTCTAGCAGAAACAACAAAAGAAACTTAATCTTCATCAGAGCTAGGGCCATCTTCACCATCCTCTTCATCTTCCTCAGAATTGACACCTTCAGCATTGACATGAACATCATCATTATCATCTTGTTCCAAGGACTGGATCAGCTTCTCAATCTCCTTCTTTCTAGTCATGCTGGTACTGATCACAACATCCAGATCCTTGCAAGTATCCTTCAATTCTGCAAGCAAATCAGCCTTGGTACTTTTCTTCTTGTTACCAGCATCTGATGTTGAGACAATGTCTGGAACATGACTCCCAACAAACAATTTTGGATGCAGAGATAAAGTAGACTCCCTCTTGCAGGCTGTGTCTGAACTTGTCAATATGCCAGGATGTTGTTTTAGAATTACCCCACAAATGAGAGATGGAAATGCTATAGGCATTTTGATAGCATTAGTGGTGGCATGTTTCACAGTCTGTTCAAAAATATATGATCCATAGTCAAATTTCTTCTTAGTGCCAACAGCATAAATGAACCTTCCTAATCCCACAGCTGTTGTGGTTTTATGATTAGTAGGCACCCAATTTGCAGCTCCAATTCTGTGCAAGATAGCATACTTAACACTAAGTTTGCTAGTTGTCAATTTTCCTTTTAAGGGCCACACCTTTACTTGACCAACAGTTATCTCCTTGCAGACATCATTATCAGTAACTTCTAACTCTATAAACTCTTTTCTTTTCTTCCTAGGTAATTGTTGATAACCTCAGGAGAGAACTCAATACATTTGCCTCTAACAAACACTTTCATGAAATCCACACTTCTTTTGTCAGAAATATTCACAGGAATGTTAACCATAAATTCCTTAACCAGACTGTCAAAACACTTGGAGAACCCACAAACAGTCTTCATTAATCCAACAACCTTTATCACCTCTATGACTTCTTTAATTTCCATAGCCTCTTTTCCAATCTCTCTTTCAAGAGCAAGTCTTCTTTGACAAACAAATTTCCACATGGAAGCACTGCTTGCATAATGGAATGAAATGTTGTCAACAAGAACATCAGGTATCTTGTCAGCAATTCTCTTCAAGATTGACTTTCACACAGGAGTGATGTCTTGAACATCATCCTCAACATCATACTCTGATTCAGATTCTTCCAATAGCTTCCTCTTTCTGGGATTCACAACAACTTTACTCCTTGTTTTTGTTGGACCAACAACAGAAGTCTTTTTCTTCTTTCCTTCAGCTGACTTCTTAGGAGAAGATTTCATATTCTTTCAATTTCTAGTTTTAAGTCTTTTGGCAAGACTAGGTACATCATTTCCAATCACTTCATCATCAGACAGGTCAACAACATTTGCCACATCTTCATTTTTCTTTCCACCAGGGCTAGTTTCAACATCCCTATCAGGCGATGTTCTGACATTTGTTACAATATCAGCTTCCTCATGAACACCTTCTTCTTCAACACCTACTTCAGCATCTTCAATGACAGACATAGCCAGTCTGTGAAGCTTTGTATCAGCACTTTGCATGTCCTCCTTTTCAGCAGGCATTTGTCTAATGGGAATAGAAATGCCTTTTACAGATAAACCCTTATCCAAAATTTTGGTGGCAATCTGATTAAGACTGCGATCAACATCAAACCTCTCTTCAACAGCTTGAGGGGTGGAAGACCCACATGCATATTTTTCTTTAAAAAGAATGCTAGTGACTAACCTCCTAGTTTCACTATCATCAATTTTAGGTGTAGGCCTTTTGGGTTGCAGTTTGGAAGGTCCTGACTTACCAGATTCAGGAACCATCATGGAGATGGGTGCTATATTCAAAGTTTCTTCTGCAGAGCCCTCTTCTGTAGAAACCCTAGGTTTTTCGCGCGGAGGCAGATTTCTTAGAAGGGGATGATACTTGTTTTGACATTGTTCCAGTGAAGCAATTGAGGATCAGGGAAGAATTGCTACTTCTGTTAATGGAGAAGGAGACGAACAGTCTAGGGGTATGGTGTTTGATGAATCGTGTGATAGCTACAATAGGAAATGATGGCCTAAAGTAAGGAGCCTGATTTTGTGGATCACTTAAACGCCAATCAATGAGTTTCTCCCTCCAAAATAACTTTCCTTTTAAATTTTTAAAAGAATTCACACCATAAGTTATTAACCCTAACTGACCTTTCAACATGCTCAGACTTTCACACTTAATGTCACAGTCTGATGTCACAACATCAACCTTAACATCATTAGAAGAGCTAACCTCTCGAGGTACCCATTGATAACAATTATCTCTGGATCTGACTCCCTTCATAACAACCTCATTCTTCTCATTAGTCACCAAACACTCATCTTTAGTGTAGCTGACTTTGTATCCTTCATCACAAAGCTGACTTATGCTAATCAAATTAGCACTCAAACCTTTGACAAGAAGCACATTGCCAAGATCAGGTCCATCATGACACTTCAATTTTCCAACTCCTTTTACCTCCCCTTTCTCTCCATTACCAAAAGTAACATCATTTGAGAAGCAAGAATTGATCTCCACCAAATGATTTTTGGACCCAGTCATATGCTTTAAACATCCACTGTCAAAGTACCATCCATCCTTAGCAGAATGTCTATCTGATGTGTGAGCCAATAGACATGTAACCTCAGCTTTAGGAACCCATTGTTTAACAACCTTAGTCCTGTTCTCCTTCTGTCTAGGTTAAGGGACAGATTTGGGATATCCATGCAGTTTAAAGCAAGAAAACTGCATATGACCAAATCTTCCACAATAAAAGCACCTTACTCTCTCTTCTCTGAAGTTGTTAAACTTCCTGCCACCTTGATGATGAAACTGCTGTGGCTGCCATCCATATTACTGGTGCTGTCTTCTTCCATATTTTGCCTATCTTCTGTAGTGAGAATTCTGTCTCTTAGGCTGTCTTCTATGATGATGTGGCTTCCTTCTACCATAAAAATGAGGCACAACATTATTATATCCAAATCCATACATATTCCCCTGATGTTGCGACATGATGGAACATGTTAAACCTAGGAGCCTGCATACTCCTATGGTATTGAGGAGGCATATACTGCCTGGCTCCAGAAGTATGTGCCTTCCCATGATGAGGACCATGAGCATACCCTTTCCCAACATTTTGAGGAAGTTGATGAATAACCTACTTGGGTTTAGGATTATGTCTCTTTTTGTTATGTTGAGACATTGGTTGAGACATGTCCTTTTTCATTCCTAAAGTACTAGCTTCAGCAGAAACCTTCTCCTCAACAACAAATCCTAAGCCAGATTTGTCTCCTGCTACCTTTTCTGCCTGAAGGATCTTATCAAGAGTATCAGAGCCACTGTTCAACATTCTCACAGATTTTGTCATTTGATCAAGTTGAGATTTAACCAACAAGACTTCATTTTCAAGATAAGCTTTAACAGTCTCAAGCTGAACAACTTGTTTCTTTTGTTTCTCACTTTCTTGACAAACCTCTGCACTCCTCAGACATAACTCTTGATAGGAGGCTGCTAACTCTTCAAAAGTCAGTTCCTCATCACTTGATTCTCCATCAGACACACATGTCCCTGTCAATGCTCTGACATGCTTGGCTGACTCTTCTTCACTTTCACTGTCAGTATCAGACCAGGAAACAGTCATGCCCTTCTTCTACTTCTTAAGAAATGTAAAACATTCTTTCTTTACATGCCCATAACCTTCACACTCAAAGCATTGGATCCCTTTGTCTTGAGCAGTCTTCTCTTCATCCTTTTCTTTTGACTTGCTGATGTCAGAGGAGATGTTCTTAACATTAGGTTTGTAGTTTCTATTCATTCTCTTAAACACCTTGTTGAACTGTCTTCCCAGCATAGCAATACCCTGAGATAGCTCCTCCTGAGATTCAACACCATTCCCTTCCTTCTCTTCTTGAGTATTAGATACCAAGGCTATACTCTTGGTCTTCTTTTTAGGCTCCTCTTCATTCAATCCTAACTCAAAAGTTTGAAGAGATCCAATAAGCTCATCAACTCTCATTTTGCTGATGTCTTGAGCTTCTTCAATTGCAGTCACCTTCATCTTATATCTCTTAGGAAGAGACCTAAGGATTTTCCTCACCAGCTTTTCTTCAGTCATCTTTTCTCCAAGAGCACTAGATGCATTGGACAGCTCAAAAATATTCATGTGAAAATCATGAATAGTTTCATCTTCCTTCATCTTTAGACTTTCAAACTTTGATGTCAAAAGTTGAAGTCTTGACATCTTGACTTTGGAGGTTCCTTCATGAGTAGTCTTCAAGATATCCCATGCTTCCTTAGCTACTTCACAAGTGTTGATCAACCTGAATATGTTCTTATCAACTCTATTGAAAATAGCATTTAAAGCTTTGGAATTACCAAGGGTAAGCTCATCTTCTTCCTTGGTTCATTCTTCTTCAGGTTTCAGTTTTGAGCTGCCTTCTTTTTCTTTCCCAGCATCATCTTTCTCAACAACAACAGGTGCTTTCCATTCTTTTATGATAACCTTCCAAGCCCTGCTATCCAAGGATTTCAAAAAAGTAATTATCCTTGGTTTCCAATAATCATAATTAGAGCCATCCAAAATAGGAGGTCTATTCACAAATCCACCAACTTCCTTGTCCATCTTACCAGAAAGTATCAGCCCTAGATCTCACCCAGATGCAGAGCATGATTCCTGCTCTGATACCAATTGAAATCCTGGTACCAGATATGTGATGTTACGTGTGATGTCACAACAACACACTCTGCAATGGACAATATAAAACCACAGAAGAGTACACAAAGAATTGTTCACCCAGTTCAGTTAAACAACTTACTCTGGTGGCTACCAAGCCAGGAAGGAATTTCACTATTTTACAGACTCAACAACCCAGTTGACATCTCCTAAACTTAATCTCTACCTAATGAACTTTCTACCTAAGAGACCACTTAGGTATGAGACCACTACTCACTTCCTAAAACACCTCAAAGATCACACTTTGAGAAACACCTTGATCATGCTTATAAGCTTTGATCAAGTAACAACACTCTCTTGATTCACAACTCTAAGAGAGTACACCTTACAACTCACTAATTCAACCTAGAATGGTTTACAAAATACTCGTACAAAGACAATGATTGACACTCAGTCTCTGCTCTCTATCTTCTGTACTTTTCCTTTAGGATTGATGCGCATTATATAGCTATTTGATTTGGGCTTGGACCTGCTACAAAACCTGACCTGATTTGTTATTTAAAACTGAATCTTCAAAACAGATTTTCTCTCAAAATCTTCTTAAATCTTCAGCCTTTAAACACTCCTACAAATCTGCATCAAATCTGTTAGCAACAGAAAATATCTCCTCCAAGATATTCGCATCCAATAACTCTAACAGCTCTCCCAAAATCTAACTAATACGCTTAACCCTAAAAACATCTCAAACCTGATGTTTTAATGATCAGCATATCTGATGTCATGACATCGCATGTGACATCAGACTTCAACACTTCAACAACTTAAACACTTAACATTATCCAATGTTAAGACTCAATGTTAAGACATCACCCATGTGACATCAACATTGAACAACTTTGTTTTACCAAAATTCTAGCCAATCCAAGAACTAACAGGATTTGTTCGTTTGGTCGCTAGTATTTCCTCCGGGGTAAGGAATTTGCCGACGATAGGCGGGGTCTTGTCTGAGCCATGTTCAGGGGCTTGAAGGTTCTCTTTGACGGCGGTTGAGGTGACAACAGTTGAAGGATTTGCATTCTCACCAAGGGTTGCACCATCATTTTTAGTCCCAGGGTCGACGTGTTGAAGAGGAGGCGTTTTCGCCACCAAGTTCTCCTCTGTCGAGGGCGTCTCGAATTCGTCGACCGTCTGAGGACTTGGCATGGTCGTAGTTTCAGGAGGATTGGTATCGGCAGCCAGTTCAGGATTGTCTTTTTCGACAGTGGTCGAGGTGACCACGTTTTCCTGCAAAATAAAGTGCAGTGAGAAGTTTCACCTAAGCATCATCTGAATTAATAAAGCAGAGAAAATAAATACCCTTGCAGGTGATGAGGGGGTTGTTTTAGGAGCTTCAGAGGGAATTGGCTCAAAGATTTCTTCAAGATTCTTGGAAACAATCGGGGCCACAGTCGAAGTGCCTGCCCTGGAAAATGTTCTCCTGGTCAAAGCTTTTTTCTTCCTTACCAAAGGTGTGGATGGAGGAGACGCTGGAGCCGTTGTAGTAAAAACTCGAGATTGAGTACTTTCATCTGATGCAGTTCTTTCAGGAGAAGGAGGGTTTTCAGGAGCCTGTACAGACTACCATCAGACAAAGAGAAAAGAAAAAGAGAATAGAATGAAAGACAAAGTATACCTGTACAATGTTAGTCTTGGGTTTTTTTGGCAAGCCTAGTAGAGGTCGACGCAGCATCTGCTCCCCGTTTGAGACCCTAAGGAATAGGACAAAATGATTAGCTCAAGCTCACAGACGAAACAAAATTAGAGTCCAGAATCTTCCTTTGTGGAAGGGTCTTCTGTGGTGTCGACGGGTGGGAGGTTCACAACAGGAGCTGCGATTGACGATTTAGGAGCTTCACCAGCAAGAGAAGCAAAAATGTCAACCATGTTCTCTAGGAAAAGGTTCGACGTGAAGGTTTGAGATTGGTAGTCAGACCACCAAACGTCGAAGTCTTGAGTGGTAAAAAAGGAAGGTTGAAATACAAATACAGGAAATTCAAGATGTTGGGTGGATTTGACGAATCTCATACAAGCTTTATGGCCTGCCATCGTCAGGCGTCGGCCAGACCGCACTATATCATCAGAGTGTTTCACCAAAGACTTTGGCAACATTTGGCTCAAGCCAAACTATCGGGCTACCAAAATTGAATGATACTTCATAAAACTATAGCCATTGTTTCCTGTTTCAATCCGGAAAGATATCATGGTAGGAGTAAGAAACGCCCGCCATATGGCATTCGACTGAGCATCAGCTTGAGGAGAGACTCCAGGAAATGGATTCCTAAACCATTCCGGGCCAATTCTACGTTCCACAAAAGGCGCCATATCGGGGACAAAAGAAATGGTCTCCACAAACATACTAAGGTACCTCATGAAAAGGGTTATTCTAGGGGCTTCTTGGGTAGTCATCAAGGCAAGTCGCATGCCTTCGATGGAACACTCTTTGTTCAAACGCTCCATGGTAGCAGAAGAAGGGTATCCCAATTTATGCTCAAAAGTGGCGTAGAGCTAATGCTGCAATAACCACATAGGTCCTGAGATGTTCAAAGCCTTAATAGTCTGGTGGAGAAGTTTCAATCGCATGGCCGACAAGCCAAGAGAATGATATAGAGAGGCTAGCAAAAGCTTGGCCAAAGATACCCGTCGACCCTCATGGATCTGGATGGTCAGATTGATAAAACTTTTGGCTATCTATAAAGAAGCAGGAGATAATAGATAGTAAGACAACCATAAGGTCAAGAACGCAATATACTCTTCGTCAGACACTTCTTTAGAACGCTTGTCATGATGATCTTCAATGTAATTCTGGAAACTAGCACGCTCGAAGTCGAATGTATGGTTGGTTTCCAAGGTCGGGTGAAAAGTGTCGCCCAATGGCGAAAGGCCAGTAATGGCTGCCACATCGAAAGGCGTTGGGGTAAATATGCCACAAGGGAGATGGAATGTGTTTGTTGACCCTTTCCAAAAGTACATCGACGCAAGTAGCAGACAAGGGTTAACCTTATGAGCAGTTCTTGAAAGTTGGATGGTGTCGCAAATACCAGACGTTTTCCATTGCTCTTTACGCTGACCTTCAACCCTGTTGAGCCAGGCAAGGTAGTCTTTATTTCCTGGAGTAGGCATGGATCTGAAAACTCTGGCTTTGGGCACCATAAACTTGAGATCTAAAGTGCGGCCTTTCTCGAAAGCCGGTGGAATAGTCTGCGCGAAACAAGGAAAGAACTCCTGGAGTTCTTGGTGATTTGGTTTGCTGTCTGGATATGGGCCATAGAAGGCGTGAAGTTTACCCGCCACCGTGAAGGGGATAACCATCTGGCGGCGCCAGTTTTTGACCACTGCTTCGTCAACGGATGACGGTTGAGGAAGAGGACTAAGGGTTTCTGCTTCAGAAAGAACAAATGCCAGTGGGTTGTTTCCGGTGGTTTGAGGAATGGAAGTAGTGGCAGTTGTTGATGCGGCCATTTGGAAAGAAGAAAGTGCAGAGGTTTGTTTCAAAAACAAAGAACAAGTTGAAGAAGAAGAAGTTATGGGGAAAAGCTTAAACAGCTTAGGGTGATGCTATTTATAGGAGAGACGCATGCAAAAATGAAAGATCACACAACTGTTCAACTTCTGAAAGTGAGTGGGAGTTAGTTTCGAGGCCAATAACTTAGGACGGGACTAGCCATCATGGCATTTGTCTTGGAAATCGTGGTAGAAGATTGCCATCATCATGTCAGACAAAGATTGATACGTGTCTTAGAAGAAGACGTAACACTGGCGAATGAATCGAAGAAAAACACTGTTGAAATCTCGCAAGAAACCAAAAAGCCAAATTTCTCAATCGACATAGCGCTCAGTCGAAACTGGCCTTTTGGGGGGAAATTTGTTGGCAAGGAGATTTCGACCAATGTAAAAGGAAAGGAAAAAGAGGAAATTCAAAAGCTAGTCGATGGCAAGAGAAAATCGAGACGTTGATCTGACACAGGTCAAAGGGTGCATCAGAAGGAAGGCGATAAGCAATGGTGTCGGAGGATGCCAGGAGAAAGACAAACCCAAGTCAAAGATAAGTACTTGGGTGGGAAAGTTTAAAAATTCCAAGAATATGGGAATTTGAAGAGATAGTGGAGTGACACGTGTCAGCACCAAAGCAAATCTGGGTAGATGAACAATTATTTTTTAGGCCTATATAAAGCATTATTTTTTTTTCCATTTTTAGAGGTCGCATTTTGTAACATTGCAAAGGGAAAACACTCAAAGTACCAAGCTTAGAGATAAACGAGTTCAATCCTGCAAAAATGTATGATTGCGTCCATATTTTCTTAAGGCAATTTACTTTCAAAGTTTAAGTTATTTTTGTTTACTTATTTTCTTCATTTTTCTTTGTTTTCTGCCTTGTCTTATCAATCAATCTAAACCTTGTTGATCGTTCAACTCCTCTTACAACTTTTCCAAAAAGCAAGAAACTATCATATCCAACAAACATATGCTTTCAACCATAGTTCTGGGATTTCTGTGGCCGATCCCGCAAGCAAACCTGCGATAGGAGGCCAACGGTTGTTCACGCCTGCGAACAAAGACCCAACCCCTTTAAAAATACAAACTTTTTTGGGCCTCAAACATTGAATAAGTCCCAACACAATTTTTTTTAAAAACGGCGGTGCGATCACTGTCTTTACTGGGCCTCTCCCTGAGTTATAAGTCCCATTATTTTTTTTAAAACACACTTTGGGCCTCTTGATAGAGTGTAAGTCCCACCTCTTTGTAAATAAAACTTTTTGGGCCTCAGTCATTGTATAAGTCCCACTGTGTTTTCAAAAATCTCGGCGCGATCGCCATTTCAAAACAAAATCATCTGGGCCTACCTTTGTGTTGTAAGTCCCATTTCTTTTCCTTTTCAAAAATAAACTTTGGGCCTCTAATAGAGTGTAAGACCCAATCCTCTTTGTAAATACAATAAACTTGGGCCTCGGTCATTGTATAAGTCCCTCTGTGTTTTCAAAACTACGACGTGATCATCCCCTTTTCAAAAGAATTCATCTGGGCCTCTCCTTGAGTTGTAAGCCCCAAACTTTTTCTTTAAAACAACTTTCCTTGCGATTTAAATTCAAATGCATAGTTGTTATAAAAAATTTCTTCAATTTCTTGAATAACTAACCATACAGCTGTAACACTAGAAGCTTGCTCGCCTGTAAGTTTTTATCAGCTTTCTTTTAAATACTTGTCTGTATATTTCAACTGTATATATATACTTGTATATCTGCTTAGAGTTTTCCCCGACAATTAGGTTAAGGTTAGATAAAGCCAGTGGTCACTCTTTCAACACAATCAAAACTAGTTCTCCATAGGAATTTCCAGATACAGTCTTGCCTCCTTTTGGGCTTATACAATATGGAACAGAGAAATGCATTATTCCCGGTGAAACTTTTCTCAGACTGTCACAATTAGAAAATTGTCAAAGAAATTCACTTTCCCTAGAGAAGATTAATTCCTGGTGAAACTTCTCTTGAATTTCTTTAAACCTTAGAATTGTTCACTAAAGAAAGGGTTAATTCCCGGTGAAACCTTTCTTGAACTTTTCTTAAGTTTGGACCAACAGGCTTTCCTAAAAGCATCCCCAGCCTCATCTTAGGATTTGTACAAGGACCCTCAGGCTTCTTAGAAGTTCTCATGCCTCCTCTTGGGCTTAGTACAAGAACCCAGAGACCTCTTAAAGGTATAGGACATAACCTAGTCATCCTTTGTTAGAGCAGTCTTCCTAAGTCAAAGTATCAAACCAGTTTAGGGTTGATTCTCATCCCTTAAAACATCAGCCTCTTCTTGGGCATCATAAAAAGATCATTCTCCAGCTAAGAGTAAACATCTCCGTACCAGTAGACTTGGACAGTCTCATCTCCTTTTAGATTTCAAATAGACCTTCAAACTTCCTAAGCACATGTGTTGAGTCCCTGCTTCTTGGGTTGGCATTAATTTTGGTAAAACTAACTTAGCAGAAAGATGTTGGACAAGATCTCCCAACATGTTGAACTAACTGCATGATAAGATGTTAGACAAGATGTCCTATCAAGAGGATTCGACATCTTTGTCTATTATAGTTTTGATTCAACTGTCTTTGATAACAGGTGTGATTGGAATATGACTAGGATTCCAAGTGGCACCTGAGATTGTGGAATCAGAGATTCTGATTCTAAATGTATTTGCGGTTTCCTTGTGAAGGAGACATTTTTGGTAACTTGGGATAGAAGAAAGAATTAGGTCGCTAATTTTGAGGAAGATATCTGTTGCGCTTTTAAAGCCCAAGTCCAGTTGTGGTTTGCAATATAAATAGGTTAGAGTTAACCTAGTTTGCTGTTGATTATTGCAGCTGTTTTAGAAGTACTAGGGTTTGTACTTGTGAGCCTCTCGTGTATTGTGTGAATACTTGAGAAGGATGTTTTTATTGAATTGTAATATTTTCAGTCACTGCTGTGATTGGAAGGGAATTGAGAAGGGTCTCATACATAGGAGTGTCTTAGGTAGAAATCTATGAAGGGTAGTTTCTAGGTGCTAAGTTGTAAACGTTCGAGTATAGCTTATAACCAATTCTACTTAGTGATTTCATTCCTGGCTTGGTAGCCCCTAGACGTAGGTGTTGTTGATCACCGAACTGGGTTAACAATTTCTGTCTGTTCTTTACTTGCTGCTGTTTTTGTTTGTTCTTCCTTAGATCCTTTTGAGAAGCAGAGATCAAGTGTCACGACATCCTGTCTGACATCTTCGTGATCTGTTTAACCAGAATTTCAATTGGTATCAGAGCAGGCATCATGCTCTATATCTGGGTGAGATTCAGGGACGATACTTTCTGGTACGATGGATAAAGAAGGAGGAATTCTGAATAGACCACCATTACTTGATGGTTCCAATTATGATTATTGGAAAGTTTGTATGGTGGCGTTTATCAAGTTTATGGATGGAAAGGCTTGGAAGTCTGTGGTCAAGGGGGTGGGATCCACCAAAGATCAAAGACAAAGATGGGAAGCTCACTGAGGAGCTAAAACTAGAAGAAGATTGGGATGATGAGGATGATAAACTTGCTCAAGGAAACTCCAAAGCCTTAAATGCCTTGTTCAATAGGGTGGACAAGAACATCTTCAGACTCATTAAGAATTGAACTGTTGCAAATAATGCATGGGAAATCCTGAAGACTGCACGTGAAGGTACCTCTCGTGTAAAAACCTCAAAACTTCAGCTGCTTACCACTAAGTTTGAGAACCTGAGGATGAGAGAAGATGAAAGTATACATGACTTTCATATGAATATTTTTGATATAGCCAACACATCCAGTGACCTTGGTGAGAAAATTCCTGAAGCCAAGTTGGTTCAAAAAATTCTAAGGACTCTTCCCAAGGGGTTTGACATGAAAGTGACAGCCATTGAAGAAGCTCAGGACATAAATACCATGAAGGTAGATGAGCTTATGGGGTCCCTCCAAACCTTTGAAATGGCTATCAACGAAAAGGATGATAAGAAGAAAAGTATTGCTCTGGTGACAAATAAAGAAGAAGGTGAAACCAAGGAGGGTTTGTCTAAAACTGTAGGGTTCCTTAAAAAATAGTTTCATCAACTGGCAAAACAATTAGATGAGAAGTCTAAGACAAATGTCAAGGCTCAAACTTCTAACATCTGTAGACAAAGAAGCTTTGAAAGAAATCGGCTTAAACTTCCAACATCTATAGACCAAGAAGCTTTGGAAGAAAACCTAGCCAAGATGAGAAATCCAACCAAGGGAAAGGGACAAAGTGTCTTGAGTGTGGAGGATTTGGACACACTAAATAGGAATGCCCTACGTTTCTCAAGAGAGAAAAGAAAAGACTCATTACGCCCTGGTCAGAAGATGATTCTACTAGTGACGAGGAATCGCCAAAGAAATTTTCTATACTCACAGGGGTATTCGACACTCATGTAGGATTAGGCATTGAAGATCTACCTCATGATGCATTAGTCAATTTCTACAGGGAATGTACATAAGAAATGCAGAAATCCACCAATTTGGAGAAGATCAACATAAGATTATCATGCTTCTTGAGATTGAAAGATTGAAGCATCTTGGTATCATATCTAATCTTCAGGAGGAAATCGCTTTGCTGGAATCCAAACTTAACAATGACGAAATGATCAAAGACAGATCTGATAAGATACCACATGCTGGAGAAAGTACTATAAACATTAGAGAACTTGTTTGCACTGATAAAGAACTGTCAAGCAAGAAAAGAAACTACGAAAGAAAACAGAAGATGTTCAATCGAGTGTTTCAACATCATTACAGACATCAGAGGAGACAAGATTGGAAATGTCGTTATTGTGGCAAATATGGCCACACTAAACGCTACTGCTATAAACTACATGGATATCCTAAAGGTAGGCATGTTGAAAAGAAAAGGAGATCCGAGAATGAATCTATGGCTCTAATAGCTCACTCTTCATAAAAGGAGCACACTGGAGAAAGATGGCATTTCGACAATGGATGTTCAAGACATATGATCGGTGTCAGAAACTATCTAGTGAATATGAAGACTCATTCTCCTAACTATGTAACCTTTGGAGACGGTTCCAAAGGAAAAATTAAAGGATTTGGGAGAATGGTTCAAGTTGGTAATCCTAGACTAAATAAGGTGATGTATGCAGAAGGATTATCTGCAAATCTTATAAGTATCATCCAACTCTGTGATCAAGGGCTGAAGGTAAACTTTACACAATCAGAATGCTTGGTTGTTAATGATAAAAATAAAGTTCTTATGAAGGGTGTCAAATCAACAGACAACTGCTATGTTTGGACTCCTATACCAACTGATCTCTCCCAAATGATAATCAGGAAGCATCAACAAGGGATCTCAGCATTAGATCTTGATAAATGGGAAATTGGAAGATTAACTACACACCAAAAGACTATCTCAAGGATACAGGATCTAATTCACAATGATGATCGGGAAGAAAGTAGATGTGCATTTGTGGCCACCATTGACTCAGCAACAAGGGAAAATGTCACACAGGATGTTGTGACATTTTCTCATGATAACTTGAGTACTTTTGATATCCTAAAAAATAAGCTTGGAAAACTAAAAGGCAAAGTAGGGCTTTGTTTTAAGTGGGGCCTAAACAGACTAACCTGTAAGGGCACTGGTCAGGAATGTTGAAGTTCTCAACAAATTAAAAGAGGGTTTCAAAAGAAATCAATTCAAATCAACACAAACCGCGCTAAACCTACTCGTGTCTCCTCAGTAACCACGATTCCCCAGTATGGAAAAAAATTCAATCTTCACATGGTGTCGCACCAACAAAGAGGAATTAAAGAAATTTCTACATCTCCTGCTGCTAGGGAAAAATCATGAAAGATGTCAACTGAATATGCAATTGATGTTGTTCATTTGTCTATGGTGCCATGCAAGCTTGAGAAATTTCCTGCACGAAAAGCTAAAACCTTCCCTACAGGCAATACGTCTGAATCTGTTAATCCTTGTTTTGATTCTAGGAGTAAGAACGCAATTGATGTTGAGACTGATAAGAGATTAAGAAAACTTGTTGCTGAGGAACTAAATATTATATGCAAAGTGAATACTGATAGGGATGTGTTAGTCACATTGGCTCCTGGTAAGGAACAAGAGGATGGTAAAAATACCAATGAAGGGATTGAGTCAAGCCACAACAATTGTGGACTTGAAAAGGAAACACCCCCATCCCTAGCACAAACACTGGAGAACATCACGGAAGGGAGAAATGATACAGAAATCAACATGGATAATTTTTCGTCTGATGATGAGATCATAGGTAATGTTATCAAGAAAGTGAAAACAAGAAAAAAGAAAATTAGGGATACTGAAAACAAAGCTGATAAAAGAAGCACTAAAATTGCTATTGGACTGCAGAAATCCTAGAGCAAGGTTACTGTTATGCCTGATAAAAGAAAGGTGGGGTCTGACACTGAGTTAGACTATGATGTACAAGACATGACTCCCACAAAAGTTCCAAGTGCAAAGAAACAAACAATAAGCTTTACCAAGGTCCCTCTAGATAATATCTCCTTTCACGCACCTGAGTATGTTCACAGATGACAATATGTGTATCATAGAAGAGTGGCACTGGAAAGAGAAATTGGAAAAAATGCATTAGAATGCCATGAGGTCATGAAACTGATCAATGATGCAGGGCCAAAAAGGACAGTCACTGAGCTTAGAAAATGTTATGAAAAGCTAGTGAAAGAATTCATTGTGAACATTCCTAATAATTACAGTGATACAACCAACATGATAATATATGTCAGAGGAAATGCTGTGACATTTTCTCCCACAGTGATAAACAAGTTTCTAGAAATATTTGAAGATTTTGGACCTGATTGTGAAGACACTGATGACCAAGTCTGCAAAGAGCTCACTTGCAACACTGTTAAGGAATGGCCTAGAAATGGAAAGCTTCCAACCAGGAACCTGAGCTGAAGTATACAATCTTGCATAGAATTGGCACAGTCAACTGGATATCTACCAATCATACTTCAACCATCTCTGTCAGTCTAGGCAGATTTATCTATATGATTGGAAAAGGAAGACAGTTTGACTTTGGAACCCACATCTTCAATCAAGTTGTTAAACAATCTACATTAACTGCTGTAAAACTTCCCATATCCTATCCTTCACTTATCTGTGGGATAATTATAGATCAGTACCCAAAAGTTCTTGACTCTACAGATCAGGTAATGAAACGAGCATCTCCCTTAATTTTGCACTACAAATTGTTCACTGACAAGCATGCTCCAGACATTATCTCAATATCCACTTCAACATCAAGAGTTACAGTCTCAAAAGAGGACATCATTGCTCAATTGAAGAAAGCTGCAAAGAACTTGATGATACGATCAAAGTAATCACTACTAGAAAAGAAAAGCTTGAACAATTAATACAAGTTCTTTCTGGCAAGCAGACCAAGAGAATTGCAGGCAATGCTGAGGAAGTTGAGAATGGTGATGAGGAAAACTATGATGCAGAAGAAAATGGTGAAAATGGGACTGTGGAAAATGGAAGAGGAGAAGAAGATGATGAGGAGACTGAAGATGACCTCTGAGAGTTATCTTCTCTGTTATCTGTATTTACTTTATTGCTTTCTTTTTGTTCTTTCTTTTGGTTGTATAAGGGTTGTGTGCCCAGGATAATTTTTTTCTATTGGGTGTGTAACTTAAGTTTACTTTGAGCTATTCTATTCGTTTTTGTGTTAGTCTTTCTACCTTTGTCATATTGTGGCTAAAAAGGGGGAGAATTACTAACATCACTAACCACTACTGACTGCTGAGTATCTACTAACCATTGAGGGGTAGTAGATATAATCTGATTAAGAGGGAGACATGTAATACATGTTATGATTCCACTGTTGCTCTGATAGTAGTCTCCCTGATGATTTGTTTCTGCAGGTATATGAAAGTTAGTTTTAGCCAAAATCTACCAAAGGGGGAGATTGTTGAGTCCTGCTTCTGAGGTTGGCATTAATTTTGGTAAAACTAACTTAGCATAAAGATGTTGGACAAGATGTCCCAACATGTTGAACTAACTGCAGGATAAGATGTTAGACAAGATGTCATATCAGGAGGATTCGACATCTTTGTCTGTTACAGTTTTGATCTAGCTGTCTTTGATAACAGATGTGATTGGAATATGACTAGGATTCCAGGTGGCACCTGAGATTGTGGAATCAGAGATTCTGATTCTAAATGTATTTGCGGTTTCCTTGTGAAGGAGACATTTTTGGTAACTTGGGATAGAAGAAAGATTTAGGTCGCTAATTCTGAGGAAGATATCTGCTGCGCTTTTGAAGCCCAAGTCCAGCCGTGGTTTTCAATATAAATAGGTTAGAGTTAACCTAGTTTACTGTTGATTATTGCAGCTGTTTTAGAAGTACTAGGGTTTGTACTTGTGAGCCTCTCGTGTATTGTGTGAATACTTGAGAAGGACGTTTTTATTGAGTTGTAATATTTTCAGTCACTGCTGTGATTGGAAGGGAATTGAGAAGGGTCTCATACCTAAGAGTGTCTTAGGTAGAAATCTAGGAAGGGTAGTTTCTAGGTGCTAAGTTGTAAATGTTCGAGTTTAGGTTAGAACCAATTCTACTTAGTGATTTCATTCCTGGCTTGGTAGCCCCTAAACGTAGGTGTTGTTGATCACCAAACTGGGTTAACAATATCTGTGTGTTCTTTACTTGCTGCTGTTTTCGTTTGTTCTTCCTTAGATCCTTGTGAGAAGCAGATATCAAGTGTCACGACATCCTGTCTGACATCTTCGTGATCTGTTTAACCAGAATTTCAACAGGAAAAATCTTGATCACCTGATCTATCTCCAAGCAGAGTTAAAACCTCCATAGGTTTCACAACTCAATCTTTAAGATGTCACTTTAAATTTCCCCAGCTAGGGTCAATTTACTGTCCATAAACTCTAAGAAAACTCAGGACCTCATGGTCTCTGATATTTCAACTCTTCTGTTATCCCAGCAAGAGTTGATCCCCTAATATTGGAAATGTCTCAGGATCTCAATAATCCTCAGCAGAAGTTAGCCTCCTTTTAGGCTTTATATAAGAAATCCCCCAGCCAGCCTCCTCTTAGGCTTTGTATAATGATCATCCCTCAACAGTCTTTCAGCCTCAATCTTGGGCTTTGTACAAGACACCTAAATATCTCTCCAATAGAGTCAGTCATAACTTTTCAGCCTCAATCTTGAGCTTTGTACAAGACACCATAAAAATATCCTATTGCTGAGTCAGTCAGGATTTTTTTTAGCGTCAATCTTGCGCTTAGTAGAAGACACCCATAAGTGTCCTCCACAGTGGAGTCATAATCTTTAGCCTAAATCTTGGGCTTTGTACAAGACAGATACAAATACTCTCCAGCTGGGTCAATCCCTTTATCCTCAATATTGGGCTTTGTACAAGATATATAAAACCTTTTCCCCAAAAGAGTCAATTCTCTTTCAGCCTCAATCTTGGGCTTTGTACAAGACACCTAAATATCTCTCCAATAGAGTCAATCATAACTTTTCAACCTCAATTTTGGGCTTTGTACAAGACACCATAAAAATATCCTACAGCTGAGTCAGTCAGGATTTTTTTTAGCCTCAATCTTGAGCTTTATACAAGACACCCATAAGTGTCCTCCACAGTGGAGTCATAATCTTTAGCCTCAATCTTGGGCTTTGTACAAGACAGATATAAATACTCTCCAGCTGAGTCAATCCCTTTAGCCTCAATCTTGGGCTTTGTACAAGACAGATAAAACCTTTTCCCTAAAATAGTCAATTCTCTTTCAACCTCAATCTTGGGCTTTATATAAGACACAAATAAACACTCTCTTGTTGGGTCAGTCTTTTCCAGCCTCCTCTTAGGCATTGTATAATGATCTCCCCAGTGGAGTCAATCAACCTCTTAGCTTCAACCTTGGGCTTTGATCAAGGCACACAAAAATCAACTTCCCCTAAGAGGAAATCAAAATATCTTTGTAGGAAGACATCCTTCTGTACAATCACTCATCAAAACTGAAAATCAAAATAAACCTCAATCCCAGATAACTGCGATAAGAGGCACACTTATTAATTAAAAATCCAAGCTATAATCCATCTCTTATCCTGGTAAACTTCATCTAATTGCTGTAAGTGGCAAGCCTCTGGATTATTTACATCCAAGCCAATGTCCCTATCTTAGCATGGAAGATTCCTAAGTAAAAATGGCATTGCTCTACACTGAGTTAAAGTTTCCTCCTTCAGGATAAATTCCCTATAAAGGAAATTATGGCATTGCTGGACTCCATGCATTCTAGTTAAATTAATCTTCCTTTATAAACCAATTACCCAAACAACTGTGATAAACAGATGAGATATCTCCCTTTAGAGATGACAAATTCTCTCTCAATCAAACCTTTTAGCTTCAATCTTTGGCTTTGAACAAGACACAAATACTCAACCTTTAGCTTCAATCTAGGGCTTTGAACAAGACACAAGACATCTTTTCCTCCCATAGAAATAGGAGGAACTACGATTGCTCTGATTTCCCTGTTTTTTCTTTAACGGGAATACATAGGCATAAGATTGCGAAATCTTAGCGAGCACACTTATAAAAAAAACCTTAGGTCTAGTACCTTACCAAAAACATCGAAAAACCTGAAAACAACAAAAACACTCTCTCAACATTCCCAAAAAGGAGAAACTTTCCCATTTGTGACAAACAAACACCGTCAAGTAGAGAGCAGAATTTAATGCTAATCAACCCAAGGATAACCATCTATAGGATGGTTAATTGACAACTCCCCATTGTATAACCTGACCCCGAACTCCCCAATCTCTCTTAGCGTTTGTTCAGTTAAACATCCATGTGCAAGGTTAGTTTTAGATAGATTCCCTTTCCTTTTCAGCTTCACAGGATAAATAAGAAATCAGAAAGTAGCACAAATTCCTACCATTGCGGTGAGGAAATTCCCATGGCGATAAGGTGGTCGCGTCACCGACAAAAATCGCACGCTACACAATAGAATTGGAAACAGGATTACCCAACAAGTTTAAATGATTAAAAAGATGTGAGAACTGCTTTTTTCATTTGACCAATGGTTTCACCATGCTTCATGTGAAAGAGTTCAAATTCTTGATTAAGTGTGTTAATCCGGGCTTGTTTGACCTCATTAGTTCCAACATGGGCAACTTGTAGAGTGTACTACATAGTCTTAGCGGTTACACAATGAGAAATGAGATAAAACTCATCAACACCAAGGCGGATACGATAATATTTTTCACTTTCCAATCGTGTGCCCACTTCTTATTATCTTCCTCATTCTATAGTGCTATGGGCTTAGGAACATCAACACCATCAACACAATGTGTTATCGGTGTAGGACCATTTTGAATGGCCTCCCAAACACCATTATCATAAGAGTTCACATGAATTTGCATACAAGATTTCCAATAACTATAGTTTTCTCCAGTGAAAATTGGAGCTATTTTATAATCCCCTTTAGGTTCGTAAGCCATTTTCTAATAAGTGTTTTGAAGCACGAAATGAACCGAGCTCTTAATGCCACTTGTTAGATGATGGCGACTTGTCTAGAGGGGATGAATAGACACCCAAGCCAAAATTACCAAATAAAATTTGGGTTTTAGAGTTATTTGAAAAAGAGAGTGCGCGGAAGGTTTTGGTGTGGATCGAAAAAAGTCGTCTATACGAACCTAGTTATTGGAACTCGGATATGCAAAGCCAAATATGAAATGACAAACACAATAATCGAATTTAACCTTTAATCGAGTATCACATTATTACTCGTTTAAACTAATTGACCTAGTAATGCTATCTCCAATGATAATAAGCAAAAATATTGAACTATGCAATTTATCAAACACTTGGTGTGCGAGCGAATTTTCAGAATTTCCTTTGCGTTGCTGTTGATATGAAAAACCACTTATAATCAAAAGTGATTATAAGATAATCAACAATAAAGTTAAAACAAAATATCATAGGAAAATTCTTACGAGTCGATCGATTAACCAATGTTATTTGACAAATTGCGTAATGAAAAATAAAACGAGTAAAGAGATAATAGAGAGATCAACACGAGGATTTGTTCACGCAGTTCCCCATTTCGTCCTCGCGTGTGGGTACGTCTGCACCTAATTTCAAATGTGGAATTAAGATACTTTATTACTATGCAAAAAGTTGATATACAAGAAAAGTGTTCAAGAACAACCATACAAACACTACTGGTTCTGATGGGTATTCAACCCCTTTTCTTCTTTTGTTCTTGAGTAAGACCAAGACAATAATGGATACCAATTGACTTATCGTTATTGCTACTTCTTTGCATTCTTTATCTCCAAAGCTTTCGCGCATGATCAATTGCACCGATTGTTCCACAAGACTTCAATTCAATTCACCGTTCTCCATTACATCCTTTGTGTTCTTTATCTTCAAAGTATCCTTTGTGTACTTTATCTCCAAAGGCTTTCACAACGTCGCAACCCTCTCTTGAACTTCTCGCACAAAAACCCCCAAAATCTATACACGATCTTGGAGGACAAACCCGCAAATTTTCCGGATGAAGACCCCTACTCAACCTAATATTTTGGCTACACAAGAACCCAATTGGAACTTATTAGGCCTTCGCCTAGCTGGAAACCCAACAAAAGATTGTTATGCGTGATTTGTCAGTGTGTAGACATATGACGGAGGTTGAAGATGATGAGCAAATGCAGGCTAAATTTATGGTATCACCTACAAGTTTGGAATGAAGCAAGAATGATGTATTTATAGTTTTAGAAGATTGGTGGAAAAAAGGTAATTTTCGGAGTAAAAAAAAATTAACAAAATTGACCAACTTAAACAACATGTGTCGGCCTGAACTTTGGATGTGCCAACACATACTGTCAACAATAACAGCATGTGCCGACCTGAAAAGACCTATGTGCCGACCCAAATGAAACAGAACCTACAGCCTTATTTAGGATAGTAAATGTGTCGACCTGAAACACGTATGTGCCGACCCAAATTAAACAGAGACTACAACCTTATTTAGGACAGTAGATGTGTCGGCCTGAAGCACGTATGTGCCGATACATAATCTTGAGACTTACAGTATGTGCCGGCCTGAAAGGCTTATGTGTTGGCCTGACTTTGACAGAGGCTACAAGCTTCATTATTGAGTTACATATGTCAGCTTGAAAAGTGTATGTGCCGACACATGTAGTGCATTTTTGTACAGAAAACTGTATTTCATGATTGTGGACAATTTTGAAGTGGTTTTTGATGATTCCAAAGACCTATAATGCAAGGGAGGCACACATACTCAGAGCTGCTGTCCAATATACCAAAATGCGAAGTAGTTTAAATGTTTTGACATCATGCAAAACATCTCATGGTGAAGTTGCACTTACAACGATAATGACCTTGAATTTTGTAATGAGGCATTCGACAACTTTTGTGCTGCCTCAGGTATTGCAAGGCACAAAACTACTGCAGGTACTCCGCAACAAAATGGTTTGGCAGAAAAGTTTAATCGAACTATTTTGGAAAGAGTTAGATGCATGTTTACTAGTGATGGGTTAAAGAAGGTGTTTTCGGCTGAGGCTGTTTCGACAACAACATATTGCGTTAGATATGAAGACACGTGAAGAAGTTTGGTCGGGATATCCACCAGATCTCAACAAATTGGGAGTATTTGTTTGCCCGGCCTATGCTCACATTAGGCAAGAACAGGTTGAACCTAGAGCTGTGAAATGCATGTTCATGGGATACCCTGAAGGAGTCAAAGCTTATAGGCTATGGTTCCTAGAGCCGGGTCACAGAAGTTGTTTCACTAGTCGAGATGTAGTTTTCAATGAAGATGAGATGACCTTCAAGAAATCTGATGATGCTGACAAAGAGCTAGAATAGGGAGAGATTCTAGTTAAGGTGGAGCATGTTGATGCTGAATTGCATATCCCAGATGAAGTCGAAGAAAAAGTAGTAGATACTGAGGAAGTTAAGGAGACAAATAATGACTACCTGCTAGCAAGAGACAGGTCGAGGAGAGTCATCAAGCCACCTTAGAGACTTAGGTATGTAGATCTTATAGCTTATGCCTTCATCTCTGCAAGTGAGGTTCTCGAAGAAGAACCTAGAGACTATAAGGAAGTTATGAGGAGTCGAAAGAAGAGTGACTGGCTGAAGGCCATGGATGATGAGATGAAATCTCTTCATAATAACAACATCTGGGAACTGATCAAGAAATAAGGAGTTCGACATGAAAGTTGTAATGAGGGTGAAAGTTGAACTAAATAAGGAGTTCAGCATGAAGGATCTAGGAGTTGCGTCTAGGATTCTTGGGATTGACATCCGAAGAGATAGAAAGTGTAACACCCTAATCTATACCCCCAATCATTAATAAAACAAAAAACACTTAATAAAAATTTCGTCAGAGTATATTCAAATTATCATGGCATAGACGGGGAGAATCACATTATATTAAAACAAACATACAACACCTGCTCACAAAGATATGCAACAATTCAGGTAGTGTTACACCCACGATTCAGAAACAGAATAAAAGCAAAAAATCCGTAACTGAATATCAACATATATATATCATGAAAGTTTGTCATACAGCAAGTTATACATGTACAATCCAAAATATACATATACATAATACACAATAATCACAAACGGCCTCCCTAACTACCCGGTGTCACATATCAGAGCCGACCGACAAAAGAATGAAGTCCTAAGCTTCACAAAAAGACCTCCAGCAACTCTAATCTGCAATGCCTCATAGAGCATTATAAAACAGCAGAAGGGTGAGAAACACAATCATAATATAATTGCATATAATTATATATTAACACTGAAATACACAAGTAAAATATTCTCACCACAAATGCACTACAATCAAATACAACGAAACACCCTACAATTCTCAGGTATCCAATACCAATACACATTAGTCATACACAATACACTTATCATTCGTACAATTATACATATTCCGTCTCATCAATCACATTCACAATTTCATACTCAATTAATCCATGATTTACGCAAATGCACAGAGACCGACACAACGACTCTATGCAATGCACATGCAGTACCGACTTCCAATATTTCTCATCACTAGTTCACTCAGGAACTCTGCTGGAATCATCGCTCGTTACTGAGGATCACTCAAGTAACACCCCGTCGGGCAAACCATGTTCCCCGTCGCTTTAGGTCCTCTTGGTATAAGGCGCACGACGTTTATGGATTGCTTTAGGTCCTCTTTATATAAGGCACACAATCCGATCGCTCACACCCCACATGGGCACACGATCGTCTATAATCATCGCTTTAGGTCCTCTTATTTTTAAGGCGCACGATATATCAAATCGCTTTAGGTCCTCTTATTTTTAAGGTGCACGATGTTATAGCAGATTCCCTCTGGAATCAATCCGTCACTCAGGACGTCACAAGAATGCATATCATGATGCTTGGCATACAATGACTCATGACATTTAATATGCACACATATACACATTCATAATCATGCATTTACCAACATTTACCATACATCGCATTTTCTTGCCGTAAGGCCACCAACCATCATCACAATATGTATTTCACACAATCTCATCACTCAACAGTACACAAGGCATACAATATCCACGCCAACATCATATTGCACATACACATCAAGTTCACACAATTAAACGACACAAGTCGACAACAAAACAACACATTTTCTAATTCCCGACATAATTTAATCGGCCAACAATCTCAAAACAATCATCATAAGATAGTACATGCTACAAGCTTTCTAACGCACCCAACCACGCCTCAAACCGACTCACGGATCAAAAGTTACAAAGAAAACAAATTGGAATAAACTGTCATGTTCGCAGTGTGAAGCTTCTAGCGATTCCTTCGCTTCTTCATTCGCAGTGCGAATGTCCCAACGAACAGTGGCAGAAGCAAAAATAGCCTAGAAAATTCCCAACGTTTGCAGTACGAACCATCTAGCGAATGCTCGCTACCCCATTCGCAATGCGAATCCTCTAGCGAACCATGGCAGAATGAAAAATAATACAACGTTCGCAGTGCGAACCTCACGCGAACGCTTGTCACCCATTCGCTGGCCATTCGCATTGCGAAACTGCGATTTCAGCAAAACCCAGCAGCGCACCAGATCATCCAAAAATGGTATTTTCTCAACCAAAACATTTCCAAACCAACATATAGCAATCAAAACATAACTCAATCATGATAACAAGTATTCTACTACGTTTACACCAATTTTCGACCGTGAAACCATCGATTTCTCATTATCAACCTAGAATAGAAACTATGAAAACACAACAAACAATCCAATACACACATACATAATCATACACAAGCATATAATAATCGAGTTTCCCACCCTTACCTGATTAAATAGCGTGTAGAAAAGTCGATTGATCGATTTCTTCTTTTCTCTCTTTTTCTTCTCTTCTTCCCTTTTCTTTCTCCTCTCTTTCTTTCTCTCTATTTTTCTCTTCCCTTTTCCTTTCTATTTTCTAACTTAATCAAATAAATCAAAATGCCCAAAATACCCCTACACTCAAATATCTCGCAAATGTTCCCAAAACGCGACAAAATATATTCACGATGAAAAATAACATATTTTCACATAAAAGTCAGAAATAAAATAATATAATAATAAAATACTCAAAACGACTCAATTAAATAAAAACTGACAAAACTTGGGCGTTACAACTCTCCCCCACTTAGAAATTTTCGTCCTCGAAAATATACCTGAGACGAACAACTCTGGATACGACTCCCGCATCCGACTCTCCGACTCCCAAGTCAAATTGCCCTCAACAGCGCCTCCCCACCCCACTTTCACAAGTTCAATATCCTTGCCTTTCAACCGCTTCACCTCGCGATCCAAAATCCTAACTGGTAATGCCTCAACCGTAAGGTTCTCCCTTACCTCAACCTCATCCATCGGAATCACATGCGACGGATCCAAAACATACTTCTGAAGCTGTGAAACATGGAACACATCATGCAAATTCGACAGATTCGGTGGCAACACCACCCTATAAGCCACCGCACCCACTCTCGCAGATATCTGGTAAGGACCAATAAACCGAGAAGTAAGTTTCTTCGATTTCAATGCACGACCCACACCCGTTACTGGTGTAACTCTAAAAAATACATGACCCCCCTCTTGGAACTCAAGATCCTTCCGTCTCTGATCATGATAACTCTTTTGTCTACTCTGAGAAGCCTTCGTTTTCTCACGAATAAACTTCACTTTTTCCGTAGTCTGTTGCACCAACTCTGGTCCAACCACCGAACTCTCACCAGATTCGTGCCAACACAAAGGTGTTCGACATCTTCGTCCATATAACGCTTCAAACGGTGCCATTCCATTTCTCGAATGGAAACTGTTATTATACGTGAATTCAATCAACGCAAGATAACTATCCCACGCACCACCTTGCTCAAGAACACAAGCCCGCAACAAATCTTCCAACGACTGAATCGTTCTCTCCGTCTGACCATCCGTCTGCGGGTGATAAGCCGAACTCAATCTCAATTTAGAACCCAAAGCCTTCTGTAAACTTTCCCAAAATCTCGAGGTAAACCTCGGATCTCGATCCGAAACAATACTCAATGGAACCCCATGCAATTTCACAATCACACTGATATAAATCTCAGCCAACCTCTCCAAAGAAAAACTGATGTCAATCGGAATGAAATGAGCCGATTTAGTCAGCCTATCCACAACCACCCAAATAGCATTATGCCCTCTCTGTGTATTCGGTAACCCTGTCACAAAATCCATAGAAATGCTATCCCATTTCCATTCAGGAATATCCAACGGTTGCAACAAACCACTAGGCCTCAGATGTTCCACCTTTGATTTCTGACAAGTCAAACATGCATAAAAAAACTGAGCCACATCTCTTTTCAACCCAGACCACCAGTAAATATTTTTCAAATCTTGATACATCTTATTCGCTCCCGGATGTATACTCAAATTACTCCGGTGTCCTTTGTAACACCCCATTTTCTACCCAACGTTTATTAAAAATCAGAGTGCAAAATTTTCAACATAAAATAAATGAGATGTCACATTTTCAACTTGAACAACAAAACCAATAACATAAACCTGTATTTCATTTTAAAATAGATACATAGCATTCGGCCTTCACAACTTACAAATCATGTTCACTTTATTCAACTAGATCAAAACTTCAATTTATAATTATTCAAGAATTATTGTAATAACAACAATTAGGAACAACAACATAAACAAAACATTTCCCCCCGAGTACTACGTATCAGAGCATGACACCAACTTGAACTAACAGCGACTAAGACTTCAAACCTTCACAGCTATTCTTGAGTACCTGCTCAGTTACCCATAATAGGTAACATCATTACAGAAGGGGTGAGATATCGAAAAATATAATCAAAGGCATGATAATTAATATATTAGATTAGAATCACACAAATTTCACCGCTTCATACAACAGTCATATAACAACTATTAGTAAACAACTTAAGAGCAACCACAACTTATAACAAACAACAACTTATAACAACAACCTGTATCAAGCGACAACTTACAGTAATAACAATTTATAACAACAATAACTCACAACAATAACAACTTATATCAATAACACCAACAATCAACACCAACGTAATAATATTAACAACTTCAACATGCAACTCAAATGCGACTCAACTATGTACATGCATGTGGTACAATTTGGAGTAAACTCCCAACTTAAACATATGCCAGGTTATCGAGGCATTTTCAACTTAATCGGATGCCATCAAGGCCAACTTAAACAGGTGCCATCAAGGCCAACTTAATCAATGCAAATGTATGCATGCAACAATAACCACAACGTCACAACAACAACAACAACAACGCAATAACAACAACGAGAACAACAACTTAAACATGCACCACTTGCATCAACTTAATCCAACATTGGTCGTTCGACCTACAACTTAATCAACAACATATTCAACATCACATCACCAACATCACCACATCAACAACGTATTCAACATCAACATAAAACATTGGTCATAAAACCTACAACTTAACAGTGCCTATAAACCGGGACAATTCAACCTATTTAACTCTACCTGCAAATCAACTTAATCGACATAATTACCACAAAACCAACCAACCAAGAATACCTACTAATTTATATTAGTTATCCCGCCAATTTTCATTAAATTCCGGACAACTAACCTTACCGCTTAATTACACTTATTCGACTAATTCCATACATCAACCGACCAAAAATAAATACCACCACTTACGAATTATTTCTGCAAAATTTCAACTTGTTTCGGTTAAACAATTATACCGGTTAAAACTACTAATATTATTATTCGGTACTATTTTAATACTCTGCTAACTCCTTTGGTCTGTCATTCGCTAATTGATTCCTGTACTAAAATAAAACCTGCTACTAACATTTCTAATTTCCCACATTATTACTATTCCTCTGCATTATTAATCGTTAACATTGTTGAGGCATATTGCACGATAACACCTCAATCGCACACATTTACGACGGTAAAAATCAACACAACGATACGGTTTCAATTTTCTGCTATAATTGAACCAGATACAGACCTCAAACCCATTTTTCCTAGAAAGAACATCTCGTTAGCTTTCCAACGCTTCGAACGGGGGTCAAAACCGACTTACGGATCAAAAGATATGAATTTTCCAAACTTTCCGAAACCAGAATTTTTCTGCATAACAGCCCTACGGGATTTTGCATTTTCGTCGAAAAATCTGACCGATTCAATTATTTTCTTCGAAACAAACACATACTCATTCATACCAAACATATAGTAGTGATTTGGAACCATCAAACGTGAATTTTACGACTTTCGATTTCAATCCGAATCTTAAACCCTCAAATCTCCAAAAATGCCAAAAACTTACAAAATCAACCAAATTCGATAAAACAAGCATACTCGATCACGGCCTAACATTACTCGACACAACTACGCAATCTATTCCGACTTTCGTCCGCGAAAACATCGGTTTCTATCGATTTAACCAAATTCCATCCTAAGTTTAACACTATAGAACAATAACCAAACAATCTAGCAAACATCAAATTCCGCAAAAACAAAACCAATTCATTAATACACTTCAACACATTCAGTAGAAAATTATATAAATCTCAATCCCACGTATCAATTATCATATACCCGGTTATAAAATTTGAACCCCACCCTTACCTTAAAATCGGTGGCCGCTCGAATCTCCGATCGGCTTTCCGACGGCAACTTCTCGTAACCGTTTCTCCAATTTCCTTGTTCTCCCATTCTCCCATTCCCCCACGTTCTGTTCCTCTTTCTCCTCTTGACTAATACTTCTCCCCTTGACTAATTCTTCTTCTCTTTTTCTTATTATTAAAATAATAATAATAATAATAATCCAATATAACAACTAATGGGCCTAAGTCATACACCCCTTAATTGCTAATCCCGACGAAATCCAAGCCCATTACCCAACATGCTCCAATAATCCATAATATCACTTATAATATTATTTCTTCGACTTTCCGACTAATATTCCGACTTAACGACTTAATTCTTCGAAACACAAAATTAACCAAAATAATAATTCGCGACCAACTACTTGCTCCCGGCTTAATAGATTAATTCCGATTATCAACCAAATGGTCCAACAATTCAACTTAGTTAATTAAATAAGATAGTCCAATAAATAAATAATATTATTCTTAATATTATTCCTCCGATTTAACCGACTAAAATCCGACTTTAACTTAATAATCCCAATACGCCTCTTAAAATAATACCGACAAATCCAACTACTCCGATTAATTTTCAACTTCGTCTAAATCCAATAATTAAATCCTTCAATAATTTAATTAACTAATTAATTAAATTCAGGCGTTACAACTCTCCCCCACTTAGAATATTTTCGTCCGCGAAAATTTATCCGACACGACTATTCCAACAACTTAATTCTTCCGAGTAATCAAATCTCGTCCTCGCAAGGCAACTCCACATATAACACAAACAACGGTTCTTAACCTCAACGGCGACAACAACGCGAATACTATCCAAGTGATGCAATTGACAACTAACATCGCAACACAAGAAGTAACCAACTTAAGAATTTACCGGTTTAAGAACCAGAACACAACAACATAAGAATACCAACTTAAACACAACATCAACGTAACCAAATATCAACATCGGTACAATTCACGTCTGAACAACCGCAATACACTACGCGTTCGCTGCGCACTCTGATTACTTTCAAGGTACTAACTCTACTCAGTTGACCTCCAACTTCTAATCATCAAAATCGACATAATACCAAGGCTTTCGACTTAACTCTTCGGGATCTCCCCGTTAACACCACACATAAACTACAACTTTACTATCTTTTATCAACATAGTTCCCAAAATCACCTTAGGCGCATAACAACATTACAACAACATTTGACACCTGAGTCCACTTAAATTCAACAATATAAATAATCTTTACCAACCAAAACTCCACTTTTACAAATCAACTTATAATTTAACTTCTTGTTCTACCTGTAACTCAACTCTCACATTATCCAGTCTCAACTGAAATTTTCCATACTACTCATCAATCAAACACAGCTTCGTGCTGTCATCCTTAAATTCAACTAATATTCTAACATATGAACTTGTATCAGCAAAAACAAACAACCTTCAAGCACTTGGCTTGACTTCGACCAATTCAACGTACATACTATACTAGTTGGCACGACACATCTATCCATCAATTATGACTCCGTCTACTATCAACAATGGATTAAGGGTGATCAGTCCCTCAATTTGTCAATAGACAGCCGACAACCATAACGGTGAAATAAATCATCAGTACCCAACACAATAGCGTACTTCAACTTGTGCCCAAAGTCCGTAGGCATAATGCTCCGCCAACTTTCTAAGGCTTACCAATGCCACTCTTAGTTTCTTTAGTTTCAACTTCGTCAACGATACAAAAATGTTCAAAATCCATTACGCATCCTCTTATGCACGTTCATAGTATAACACGACTTTAAATATTTTTCCAACATCGAAATAGCTACAACATTGAGAACGAACCAATTCAGTTTGCTCCAATTACAACTTTCAACCAAGGTGAAAATTCTTAGCAACACAAATCAACATTCACATTTCTCTCAACATTACCTTTACTTAACATCATCGTCTTAATCATCCTCATTCATCATAAATTGCATCTCCAAGCATTCTTTGATACATTCACATCTTACAAATACCAACATTTTATTCTTAATAATATTCCACACTTGTTTTCATCCTTCCAAAATTTTCAGCAAATGTCGCACAACTTCAACCATATATATCTCCTTCAATACAGATCTCTCAATCAAAAAATCATATTCCAAAATGAAGAGAATTTCGTAAAGATTCCAGAACTTCAAGAATCGCTTGAATCCGAGTTACGATTAAAAAGTTATCATCCTTACAACGGGGCTGGTTCAGAATTTTCATATGCAGAATTTTCCAAAAATCAGCATCAGACCCAAATATTAAAACGCACTTTTCTCCCTCTGCACAAACTTCCTGAAGACCAATCGTATATGCAAACTGTAGGGAATTTCGTAAGCTTTCCAAAAAATCCAGAACCGCTTCCATCCAAATCACGAGTTAAAAGTTATACCTCGTTTACTGACAGCTGCTCTAAAATCACAAAAACCAGAATTTGAGGTTGATGAACATAAGTTCCATTTCCCTGTCTTGCTTCCAAGATCTACCAACATCCTCCTTTTCGGCCAACTACGAAAATCACTCAACTTTAATCCAACTATACTCAAGATATACAACTTACCGAATTAATCCACCAACTTATCATTCCATTCGGAATAATTCCTTAATTTCAATCATCTTTGATTCACCGTCCAGACTCTACGCACATCTCCAACTTGACTGATACGGATTCGCGAGTCCAAACTCTCGCCGGTCCGCAATAACATCGCTCCAACATATGCACTCTTGCAAGCAACATCACCTTGAAACAACTTCTACATACCAACAACACGCACGGGAGCAAATTTCTCTCCCACTTAATTCAAACCAACCTGTAGACAACTACTAGAAACTACTAACAAACAAGCACCGACAGTGTTCCACACACATGTCGAGTACTAAGGAAGAAACAACATTAGACAACATTGGCCGGACGGACCGACCTGCTCTGATACCACTAATGTAACACCCCATTTTCTACCCAACGTTTATTAAAAATCAGAGTGCAAAATTTTCAACATAAAATAAATGAGATGTCACATTTTCAACTTGAACAACAAAACCAATAACATAAACCTGTATTTCTTTTTAAAATAGATACATAGCATTCGGCCTTCACAACTTACAAATCATGTTCACTTTATTCAACTAGATCAAAACTTCAATTTATAATTATTCAAGAATTATTGTAATAACAACAATTAGGAACAACAACATAAACAAAACATTTCCCCCCGAGTGCTACGTATCAGAGCATGACACCAACTTGAACTAACAGCGACTAAGACTTCAAACCTTCACAGTTATTCTTGAGTACCTGCTCAGTTACCCATAATAGGTAACATCATTACAGAAGGGGTGAGATATCGAAAAATATAATCAAAGGCATGATAATTAATATATTAGATTAGAATCACACAAATTTCACCGCTTCATACAACAGTCATACAACAACTATTAGTAAACAACTTAAGAGCAACCACAACTTATAACAAACAACAACTTATAACAACAACATGTATCAAGCGACAACTTACAACAATAACAATTTATAACAACAATAACCCACATCAATAACAACTTATATCAATAACACCAACAATAAACACCAACGTAATAATATTAACAACTTCAACATGCAACTCAAATGCGACTCAACTATGCACATGGATGTGGTACCATTTGGAGTAAACTCCCAACTTAAACATATGCCAGGTTTCTATCGATTTTACCAAATTTCATCCTAAGTTTAACACTATAGAACAATAACCAAACAATCTAGCAAACACCAAATTCCGCAAAAACAAAACCAATTCATTAATACACTTCAACACATTCAGTAGAAAATTATATAAATCCCACTCCCACGTATCAATTATCATATACCCGTTTATAAAATATGAACCCCACCTTTACCTTAAAATCGGTGGCCGCTCGAATCTCCGATCGGCTTTCCGACGGCAACTTCTCGTAACCGTTTCTCCAATTTCCTCGTTCTCCCATTCTCCCATTCTCCCACGTTCTGTTCCTCTTTCTCCTCTTGACTAATACTTCTCCCCTTGACTAATTCTTCTTCTCTTTTTCTTATTATTAAAATAATAATAATAATAATAATCCAATATAACAACTAATGGGCCTAAGTCATACACCCCTTAATTGCTAATCCCGACGAAATCCAAGCCCATTACCCAACATGCTCCAATAATCCATAATATCACTTATAATATTATTTCTTCGACTTTCCGACTAATATTCCGACTTAACGACTTAATTCTTCCAAACACAAAATTAACCAAAATAATAATTCGCGACCAACTACTTACTCCCGGCTTAATAGATTAATTCCGATTATCAACCAAATGGCCCAACAATTCAACTTAGTTAATTAAATAAGATAGTCCAATAAATAAATAATATTATTCTTAATATTATTCCTCCGATTTAACCGACTAAAATCCGACTTTAACTTAATAATCCCAATACGCCTCTTAAAATAATACCGACAAATCCAACTACTCCGATTAATTCTCAACTTCGTCTAAATCCAATAATTAAATCCTTCAATAATTTAATTAACTAATTAATTAAATTCAGGCGTTACAACTCTCCCCCATTTAGAATATTTTCGTCCTCGAAAATTTATCCGACACGACTATTCCAACAACTTAATTCTTCCGAGTAATCAAATCTCGTCCTCGCAAGGCACCTCCACATATAACACAAACAACGGTTCTTAACCTCAACGGCGACAACAACGCGAATACTACCCAAGTGATGCAATTGACAACTAACATCGCAACACAAGAAGTAACCAACTTAAGAATTTACCGGTTTAAGAACCAGAACACAACAACATAAGAATACCAACTTAAACACAACATCAACGTAACCAAATATCAACATCGGTACAATTCACGTCTGAACAACCGCAATACACTACGCGTTCGCTGCGCACTCTGATTACTTTCAAGGTACTAACTCTACTCAGTTGACCTCCAACTTCTAATCATCAAAATCGACATAATACCAAGGCTTTCGACTTAACTCTTCGGGATCTCCCCGTTAACACCACACATAAACTACAACTTTACTATCTTTTATCAACATATTTCCCAAAATCACCTTAGGCGCATAACAACATTACAACAACATTTGACACCTGAGTCCACTTAAATTCAACAAGATAAATAATCTTTACCAACCAAAACTCCACTTTTACAAATCAACTTATAATTTAACTTCTTGTTCTACCTGTAACTCAACTCTCACATTATCCAGTCTCAACTGAAATTTTCGATACTACTCATCAATCGAACACAGCTTCGTGCTGTCATCCTTAAATTCAACTAATATTCTAACATATGAACTTGTATCAGCAAAAACAAACAACCTTCAAGCACTTGGCTTGACTTCGACCAATTCAACGTACATACTATACTAGTTGGCACGACACATCTATCCATCAATTATGACTCCGTCTACTATCAACAATGGATTAAGGGTGATCAGTCCCTCAATTTGTCAATAGACAGCCGACAACCATAACGGTGAAATAAATCATCAGTACCCAACACAATAGCGTACTTTAACTTGTGCCCAAAGTCCGTAGGCATAATGCTCCGCCAACTTTCTAAGGCTTACCAACGCCACTCTTAGTTTCTTTACTTTCAACTTCGTCAACGATACAAAAATGTTCAAAATCCATTACGCATCCTCTTATGCACGTTCATAGTATAACACGACTTTAAATATTTTTCCAACACCGAAATCGCTACAACATTGAGAACGATCCAATTCAGGTTGCTCCAATTACAACTTTCAACCAAGGTGAAAATTCTTAGCAACACAAATCAACATTCACATTTCTCTCAACATTACCTTTACTTAACATCATCGTCTTAATCATCCTCATTCATCATAAATTGCATCTCCAAGCATTCTTTGATACAGTCACATCTTACAAATACCAACATTTTATTCTTAATAATATTCCACACTTGTTTTCATCCTTCCAAGTTTTTCAGCAAATGTCACTCAACTTCAACCATATATATCTCCTTGAATACAGATCTCTCAATCACAAACTCATATTCCAAAATGAAGAGAATTTCGTAAAGATTCCAGAACTTCAAGAATCACTTGAATCCGAGTTACGATTAAAAAGTTATCATCCTTACAACGGGGCTGGTTCAGAATTTTCATATGCAGAATTTTCCAAAAATCAGCATCAGACCCAAATATTAAAACGCACTTTTCTCCCTCTTCACAAACTTCCTGAAGACCAATCGTATATGCAAATTGTAGGGAATTTCGTAAGCTTTCCAAAAAATCCAGAACCGCTTCCATCCAAATCACGAGTCAAAAGTTATACATCGTTTACTGACAGCTGCTCTAAAATCACAAAAACCAGAATTTGAGGTTGATGAACATAAGTTCCATTTCCCTCTCTTGCTTCCAAGATCTACCAACATCCTCCTTTTCGTCCAACTACGAAAATCACTCAACTTTAATCCAACTATACTCAAGATATACAACTTACCGAATTAATCCACCAACTTATCATTCCATTAGGAATAATTCCTTAATTTCAATTATCCTTGATTCACCGTCCAGACTCTACGCACATCTCCAACTTGACTGATACGGATTCGCGAGTCCAAACTCTTGCCGGTCCGCAATAAAATCGCTCCAACATATGCACTCTTGCAAGCAACATCACCTTGAAACAAGTTCTACATGCCAACAACACGCACGGGAGCAAACTTCTCCCCCACTTAATTCAAACTAACCTGTAGACAACTACTAGAAACTACTAACAAACAAGCACCGACAGTGTTCCACACACATGTCGAGTACTAAGGAAGAAACAACATTAGACAACATTGGCCGGACGGACCGACCTGCTCTGATACCACTAATGTAACACCCCATTTTCTACCCAACGTTTATTAAAAATCAGAGTGCAAAATTTTCAACATAAAATAAATGAGATGTCACATTTTCAACTTGAACAACAAAACCAATAACATAAACCTGTATTTCTTTTTAAAATATATACATAGCATTCGGCCTTCACAACTTACAAATCATGTTCACTTTATTCAACTAGATCAAAACTTCAATTTATAATTATTCAAGAATTATTGTAATAACAACAATTAGGAACAACAACATAAACAAAACATTTCCCCCCGAGTGCTACGTATCAGAGCATGACACCAACTTGAACTAACAGAGACTAAGACTTCAAACCTTCACAGCTATTCTTGAGTACCTGCTCAGCTATCCATAATAGGTAACATCATTACAGAAGGGGTGAGATATCGAAAAATATAATCAAAGGCATGATAATTAATATATTAGATTAGAATCACACAAATTTCACCGCTTCATACAACAGTCATACAACAACTATTAGTAAACAACTTAAGAGCAACCACAACTTATAACAAACAACAACTTATAACAACAACATGTATCAAGCGACAACTTACAACAATAACAATTTATAACAACAATAACCCACAACAATAACAACTTATATCAATAACACCAACAATCAACACCAACGTAATAATATTAACATCTTCAACATGCAACTCAAATGCGACTCAACTATGCACATGGATGTGGTACCATTTGGAGTAAACTCCCAACTTAAACATATGCCAGGTTTCTATCGATTTTACCAAATTCCATCCTAAGTTTAACACTATAGAACAATAACCAAACAATCTAGCAAACACCAAATTCCGTAAAAACAAAACCAATTCATTAATACACTTCAACACATTCAGTAGAAAATTATATAAATCCCAATCCCACGTATCAATTATCATATACCCGGTTATAAAATTTGAACCCCACCCTTACCTTAAAATCGGTGGCCGCTCGAATCTCCGATCGGCTTTCCGACGGCAACTTCTCGTAACCGTTTCTCCAATTTCCTCGTTCTCCCATTCTCCCATTCTCCCACGTTCTGTTCCTCTTTCTCCTCTTGACTAATACTTCTCCCCTTGACTAATTCTTCTTCTCTTTTTCTTATTATTAAAATAATAATAATAATAATAATCCAATATAACAACTAATGGGCCTAAGTCATACACCCCTTAATTGCTAATCCCGACGAAATCCAAGCCCATTACCCAACATGCTCCAATAATCCATAATATCACTTATAATATTATTTCTTCGACTTTCCGACTAATATTCCGACTTAACGACTTAATTCTTCGAAACACAAAATTAACCAAAATAATAATTCGCGACCAACTACTTACTCCCGGCTTAATAGATTAATTCCGATTATCAACCAAATGGTCCAACAATTCAACTTAGTTAATTAAATAAGATAGTCCAATAAATAAATAATATTATTCTTAATATTATTCCTCCGATTTAACCGACTAAAATCCGACTTTAACTTAATAATCCCAATACGCCTCTTAAAATAATACCGGCAAATCCAACTACTCCGATTAATTTTCAACTTCGTCTAAATCCAATAATTAAATCCTTCAATAATTTAATTAACTAATTAATTAAATTCAGGCGTTACAACTCTCCCCCACTTAGAATATTTTCGTCCGCGAAAATTTATCCGACACGACTATTCCAACAACTTAATTCTTCCGAGTAATCAAATCTCGTCCTCGCAAGGCAACTCCACATATAACACAAACAACGGTTCTTAACCTCAACGGCGACAACAACGCGAATACTACCCAAGTGATGCAATTGACAACTAACATCGCAACACAAGAAGTAACCAACTTAAGAATTTACCGGTTTAAGAACTAGAACACAACAACATAAGAATACCAACTTAAACACAACATCAACGTAACCAAATATCAACATCGGTACAATTCACGTCTGAACAACCGCAATACACTACGCGTTCGCTGCGCACTCTGATTACTTTCAAGGTACTAACTCTACTCAGTTGACCTCCAACTTCTAATCATCAAAATCGACATAATACCAAGGCTTTCGACTTAACTCTTCGGGATCTCCCCGTTAACACCACACATAAACTACAACTTTACTATCTTTTATCAACATAGTTCCCAAAATCACCTTAGGCGCATAACAACATTACAACAACATTTGACACCTGAGTCCACTTAAATTCAACAAGATAAATAATCTTTACCAACCAAAACTCCACTTTTACAAATCAACTTATAATTTAACTTCTTGTTCTACCTGTAACTCAACTCTCACATTATCCAGTCTCAACTGAAATTTTCCATACTACTCATCAATCAAACACAGCTTCGTGCTTTCATCCTTAAATTCAACTAATATTCTAACATATGAACTTGTATCAGCAAAAACAAACAACCTTCAAGCACTTGGCTTGACTTCGACCAATTCAACGTACATACTATACTAGTTGGCACGACACATCTATCCATCAATTATGACTCCGTCTACTATCAACAATGGATTAAGGGTGATCAGTCCCTCAATTTGTCAATAGACAGCCGACAACCATAACGGTGAAATAAATCATCAGTACCCAACACAATAGCGTACTTCAACTTGTGCCCAAAGTCCATAGGCATAATGCTCCGCCAACTTTCTAAGGCTTACCAATGCCACTCTTAGTTTCTTTACTTTCAACTTCGTCAACGATACAAAAATGTTCAAAATCCATTACGCATCCTCTTATGCACGTTCATAGTATAACACGACTTTAAATATTTTTCCAACACCGAAATCGCTACAACATTGAGAACGATCCAATTCAGTTTGCTCCAATTACAACTTTCAACCAAGGTGAAAATTCTTAGCAACACAAATCAACATTCACATTTCTCTCAACATTACCTTTACTTAACATCATCGTCTTAATCATCCTCATTCATCATAAATTGCATCTCCAAGCATTCTTTGATACAGTCACATCTTACAAATACCAACATTTTATTCTTAATAATATTCCACACTTGTTTTCATCCTTCCAAATTTTTCAGCAAATGTCGCTCAACTTCAACCATATATATCTCCTTCAATACAGATCTCTCAATCACAAACTCATATTCCAAAATGAAGAGAATTTCGTAAAGATTCCAGAACTTCAAGAATCGCTTGAATCCGAGTTACGATTAAAAAGTTATCATCCTTACAACGGGGCTGGTTCAGAATTTTCATATGCAGAATTTTCCAAAAATCAGCATCAGACCCAAATATTAAAACGCACTTTTCTCCCTCTTCACAAACTTCCTGAAGACCAATCGTATATGCAAATTGTAGGGAATTTCGTAAGCTTTCCAAAAAATCCAGAACCGCTTCCATCCAAATCACGAGTCAAAAGTTATACCTCGTTTACTGACAGCTGCTCTAAAATCACAAAAACCAGAATTTGAGGTTGATGAACATAAGTTCCATTTCCCTCTCTTGCTTCCAAGATCTACCAACATCCTCCTTTTCGTCCAACTACGAAAATCACTCAACTTTAATCCAACTATACTCAAGATATACAACTTACCGAATTAATCCACCAACTTATCATTCCATTCGGAATAATTCCTTAATTTCAATCATCTTTGATTCACCGTCCAGACTCTACGCACATCTCCAACTTGACTGATACGGATTCGCGAGTCCAAACTCTCGCCGGTCCGCAATAACATCGCTCCAACATATCCACTCTTGCAAGCAACATCACCTTGAAACAACTTCTACATACCAACAACACGCACGGGAGCAACCTTCTCCCCCACTTAATTCAAACCAACCTGTAGACAACTACTAGAAACTACTAACAAACAAGCACCGACAGTGTTCCACACACATGTCGAGTACTAAGGAAGAAACAACATTAGACAACATTGGCCGGACGGACCGACCTGCTCTGATACCACTAATGTAACACCCCATTTTCTACCCAACGTTTATTAAAAATCAGAGTGCAAAATTTTCAACATAAAATAAATGAGATGTCACATTTTCAACTTGAACAACAAAACCAATAACATAAACCTGTATTTCTTTTTAAAATATATACATAGCATTCGGCCTTCACAACTTACAAATCATGTTCACTTTATTCAACTAGATCAAAACTTCAATTTATAATTATTCAAGAATTATTGTAATAACAACAATTAGGAACAACAACATAAACAAAACATTTCCCCCCGAGTGCTACGTATCAGAGCATGACACCAACTTGAACTAACAGAGACTAAGACTTCAAACCTTCACAGCTATTCTTGAGTACCTGCTCAGCTATCCATAATAGGTAACATCATTACAGAAGGGGTGAGATATCGAAAAATATAATCAAAGGCATGATAATTAATATATTAGATTAGAATCACACAAATTTCACCGCTTCATACAACAGTCATACAACAACTATTAGTAAACAACTTAAGAGCAACCACAACTTATAACAAACAACAACTTATAACAACAACATGTATCAAGCGACAACTTACAACAATAACAATTTATAACAACAATAACCCACAACAATAACAACTTATATCAATAACACCAACAATCAACACCAACGTAATAATATTAACATCTTCAACATGCAACTCAAATGCGACTCAACTATGCACATGGATGTGGTACCATTTGGAGTAAACTCCCAACTTAAACATATGCCAGGTTTCTATCGATTTTACCAAATTCCATCCTAAGTTTAACACTATAGAACAATAACCAAACAATCTAGCAAACACCAAATTCCGCAAAAACAAAACCAATTCATTAATACACTTCAACACATTCAGTAGAAAATTATATAAATCCCAGTCCCACGTATCAATTATCATATACCCGGTTATAAAATTTGAACCCCACCCTTACCTTAAAATCGGTGGCCGCTCGAATCTCCGATCGGCTTTCCGACGGCAACTTCTCGTAACCGTTTCTCCAATTTCCTCGTTCTCCCATTCTCCCACGTTCTGTTCCTCTTTCTCCTCTTGACTAATACTTCTCCCCTTGACTAATTCTTCTTCTTTTTTTCTTATTATTAAAATAATAATAATAATAATAATCCAATATAACAACTAATGGGCCTAAGTCATACACCCCTTAATTGCTAATCCCGACGAAATCCAAGCCCATTACCCAACATGCTCCAATAATCCATAATATCACTTATAATATTATTTCTTCGACTTTCCGACTAATATTCCGACTTAACGACTTAATTCTTCGAAACACAAAATTAACCAAAATAATTCGCGACCAACTACTTACTCCCGGCTTAATAGATTAATTCCGATTATCAACCAAATGGTCCAACAATTCAACTTAGTTAATTAAATAAGATAGTCCAATAAATAAATAATATTATTCTTAATATTATTCCTCCGATTTAACCGACTAAAATCCGACTTTAACTTAATAATCCCAATACGCCTCTTAAAATAATACCGACAAATCCAACTACTCCGATTAATTCTCAACTTCGTCTAAATCCAATAATTAAATCCTTCAATAATTTAATTAACTAATTAATTAAATTCAGGCGTTACAACTCTCCCCCATTTAGAATATTTTCGTCCTCGAAAATTTATCCGACACGACTATTCCAACAACTTAATTCTTCCGAGTAATCAAATCTCGTCCTCGCAAGGCACCTCCACATATAACACAAACAACGGTTCTTAACCTCAACGGCGACAACAACGCGAATACTACCCAAGTGATGCAATTGACAACTAACATCGCAACACAAGAAGTAACCAACTTAAGAATTTACCGGTTTAAGAACCAGAACACAACAACATAAGAATACCAACTTAAACACAACATCAACGTAACCAAATATCAACATCGGTACAATTCACGTCTGAACAACCGCAATACACTACGCGTTCGCTGCGCACTCTGATTACTTTCAAGGTACTAACTCTACTCAGTTGACCTCTAACTTCCAATAATCAAAATAGACATAATACCAAGGCTTTCGACTTAACTCTTCGGGATCTCCCCGTTAACACCACACATAAACTACAACTTTACTATCTTTTATCAACATAGTTCCCAAAATCACCTTAGGCGCATAACAACATTACAACAACATTAGACACCTGAGTCCACTTAAATTCAACAAGATAAATCATCTTTACCAACCAAAACTCCACTTTTACAAATCAACTTATAATTTAACTTCTTGTTCTACCTGTAACTCAACTCTCACATTATCCAGTCTCAACTGAAATTTTCCATACTACTCATCAATCTAACACAGCTTCGTGCTGTCATCCTTAAATTCAACTAATATTCTAACATATGAACTTGTATCAGCAAAAACAAACAACCTTCAAGCAATTGGCTTGACTTCGACCAATTCAACGTACATACTATACTAGTTGGCACGACACATCTATCCATCAATTATGACTCCGTCTACTATCAACAATGGATTAAGGGTGATCAGTCCCTCAATTTGTCAATAGACAGCCGACAACCATAACGGTGAAATAAATCATCAGTACCCAACACAATAGCGTACTTCAACTTGTGCCCAAAGTCCGTAAGCATAATGCTCCGCCAACTTTCTAAGGCTTACCAATGCCACTCTTAGTTTCTTTAGTTTCAACTTCGTCAACGATACAAAAATGTTCAAAATCCATTACGCATCCTCTTATGCACGTTCATAGTATAACACGACTTTAAATATTTTTCCAACACCGAAATCGCTACAACATTGAGAACGATCCAATTCAGTTTGCTCCAATTACAACTTTCAACCAAGGTGAAAATTCTTAGCAACACAAACAAACATTCACATTTCTCTCAACATTACCTTTACTTAAGATAATTGTCTTAATCATCCTAATTCAACATAAATTGCATCTCCAAGCATTCTCCGATACAGTCACATCTTACAAATACCAACATTTTATTCTTAATAATATTCCACACTTGTTTTCATCCTTCCAAAATTTTCAGCAAATGTCGCTCAACTTCAACCATATATATCTCCTTCAATACAGATCTCTCAATCACAAAATCATATTCCAAAATGAAGATAATTTCGTAAAGATTCCAGAACTTCAAGAATCGCTTGAATCCAAGTTACGAGTAAATAGTTATCATCCTTACAACGGGGCTGGTTCAGAATTTCCATATGCAGAATTTTCCAAAAATCAGCATCAGACCCAAATATTAAAACGCACTTTTCTCCCTCTTCACAAACTTCCTGAAGACCAATCGTATATGCAAACTGTAGGGAATTTCATAAGCTTTCCAAAAAATCCAGAACCGCTTCCATCCGAATCACGAGTCAAAAGTTATACCTCGTTTACTGACAGCTGCTCTAAAATCACAAAAACCAGAATTTGAGGTTGATGAACATAAGTTCCATTTCCCTCTCTTGCTTCCAAGATCTACCAACATCCTCCTTTTCGTCCAACTACGAAAATCATTCAACTTTAATCCAACTATACTCAAGATATACAACTTACCAAATTAATCCACCAACTTATCATTCCATTCGGAATAATTCCTTAATTTCAATCATCTTTGATTCACCGTCCAGACTCTACGCACATCTCCAACTTGACTGATACGGATTCGCGAGTCCAAACTCTCGCCGGTCCGCAATAACATCGCTCCAACATATGCACTCTTGCAAGCAACATCACCTTGAAACAACTTCTACATACCAACAACACGCACGGGAGCAACCTTCTCCCCCACTTAATTCAAACCAACCTGTAGACAACTACTAGAAACTACTAACAAACAAGCACCGACAGTGTTCCACACACATGTCGAGTACTAAGGAAGAAACAACATTAGACAACATTGGCCGGAAGGACCGACCTGCTCTGATACCACTAATGTAACACCCCATTTTCTACCCAACGTTTATTAAAAATCAGAGTGCAAAATTTTCAACATAAAATAAATGAGATGTCACATTTTCAACTTGAACAACAAAACCAATAACATAAACCTGTATTTCTTTTTAAAATAGATACATAGCATTCAGCCTTCACAACTTACAAATCATGTTCACTTTATTCAACTAGATCAAAACTTCAATTTATAATTATTCAAGAATTATTGTAATAACAACAATTAGGAACAACAACATAAACAAAATATTTCCCCCCGAGTGCTACGTATCAGAGCATGACACCAACTTGAACTAACAGCGACTAAGACTTCAAACCTTCACAGCTATTCTTGAGTACCTGCTCAGTTACCCATAATAGGTAACATCATTACAGAAGGGGTGAGATATCGAAAAATATAATCAAAGGCATGATAATTAATATATTAGATTAGAATCACACAAATTTCACCGCTTCATACAACAGTCATACAACAACTATTAGTAAACAACTTAAGAGCAACCACAACTTATAACAAACAACAACTTATAACAACAACATGTATCAAGCGACAACTTACAACAATAACAATTTATAACAACAATAACCCACAACAATAACAACTTATATCAATAACACCAACAATCAACACCAACGTAATAATATTAACATCTTCAACATGCAACTCAAATGCGACTCAACTATGCACATGGATGTGGTACCATTTGGAGTAAACTCCCAACTTAAACATATGCCAGGTTTCTATCGATTTTACCAAATTCCATCCTAAGTTTAACACTATAGAACAATAACCAAACAATCTAGCAAACACCAAATTCCGCAAAAACAAAACCAATTCATTAATACACTTCAACACATTCAGTAGAAAATTATATAAATCCCAGTCCCATGTATCAATTATCATATACCCGGTTATAAAATTTGAACCCCACCCTTACCTTAAAATCGGTGGCCGCTCGAATCTCCGATCGGCTTTCCGACGGCAACTTCTCGTAACCGTTTCTCCAATTTCCTCGTTCTCCCATTCTCCCATTCTCCCACGTTCTGTTCCTCTTTCTCCTCTTGACTAATACTTCTCCCCTTGACTAATTCTTCTTCTTTTTTTCTTATTATTAAAATAATAATAATAATAATAATCCAATATAACAACTAATGGGCCTAAGTCATACACCCCTTAATTGCTAATCCCGACGAAATCCAAGCCCATTACCCAACATGCTCCAATAATCCATAATATCACTTATAATATTATTTCTTCGACTTTCCGACTAATATTCCGACTTAACGACTTAATTCTTCGAAACACAAAATTAACCAAAATAATTCGCGACCAACTACTTACTCCCGGCTTAATAGATTAATTCCGATTATCAACCAAATGGTCCAACAATTCAACTTAGTTAATTAAATAAGATAGTCCAATAAATAAATAATATTATTCTTAATATTATTCCTCCGATTTAACCGACTAAAATCCGACTTTAACTTAATAATCCCAATACGCCTCTTAAAATAATACCGACAAATCCAACTACTCCGATTAATTCTCAACTTCGTCTAAATCCAATAATTAAATCCTTCAATAATTTAATTAACTAATTAATTAAATTCAGGCGTTACAACTCTCCCCCATTTAGAATATTTTCGTCCTCGAAAATTTATCCGACACGACTATTCCAACAACTTAATTCTTCCGAGTAATCAAATCTCGTCCTCGCAAGGCACCTCCACATATAACACAAACAACGGTTCTTAACCTCAACGGCGACAACAACGCGAATACTACCCAAGTGATGCAATTGACAACTAACATCGCAACACAAGAAGTAACCAACTTAAGAATTTACCGGTTTAAGAACCAGAACACAACAACATAAGAATACCAACTTAAACACAACATCAACGTAACCAAATATCAACATCGGTACAATTCACGTCTGAACAACCGCAATACACTACGCGTTCGCTGCGCACTCTGATTACTTTCAAGGTACTAACTCTACTCAGTTGACCTCTAACTTCCAATAATCAAAATAGACATAATACCAAGGCTTTCGACTTAACTCTTCGGGATCTCCCCGTTAACACCACACATAAACTACAACTTTACTATCTTTTATCAACATAGTTCCCAAAATCACCTTAGGCGCATAACAACATTACAACAACATTAGACACCTGAGTCCACTTAAATTCAACAAGATAAATCATCTTTACCAACCAAAACTCCACTTTTACAAATCAACTTATAATTTAACTTCTTGTTCTACCTGTAACTCAACTCTCACATTATCCAGTCTCAACTGAAATTTTCCATACTACTCATCAATCTAACACAGCTTCGTGCTGTCATCCTTAAATTCAACTAATATTCTAACATATGAACTTGTATCAGCAAAAACAAACAACCTTCAAGCAATTGGCTTGACTTCGACCAATTCAACGTACATACTATACTAGTTGGCACGACACATCTATCCATCAATTATGACTCCGTCTACTATCAACAATGGATTAAGGGTGATCAGTCCCTCAATTTGTCAATAGACAGCCGACAACCATAACGGTGAAATAAATCATCAGTACCCAACACAATAGCGTACTTCAACTTGTGCCCAAAGTCCGTAAGCATAATGCTCCGCCAACTTTCTAAGGCTTACCAATGCCACTCTTAGTTTCTTTAGTTTCAACTTCGTCAACGATACAAAAATGTTCAAAATCCATTACGCATCCTCTTATGCACGTTCATAGTATAACACGACTTTAAATATTTTTCCAACACCGAAATCGCTACAACATTGAGAACGATCCAATTCAGTTTGCTCCAATTACAACTTTCAACCAAGGTGAAAATTCTTAGCAACACAAACAAACATTCACATTTCTCTCAACATTACCTTTACTTAAGATAATTGTCTTAATCATCCTAATTCAACATAAATTGCATCTCCAAGCATTCTCCGATACAGTCACATCTTACAAATACCAACATTTTATTCTTAATAATATTCCACACTTGTTTTCATCCTTCCAAAATTTTCAGCAAATGTCGCTCAACTTCAACCATATATATCTCCTTCAATACAGATCTCTCAATCACAAAATCATATTCCAAAATGAAGATAATTTCGTAAAGATTCCAGAACTTCAAGAATCGCTTGAATCCAAGTTACGAGTAAAAAGTTATCATCCTTACAACGGGGCTGGTTCAGAATTTCCATATGCAGAATTTTCCAAAAATCAGCATCAGACCCAAATATTAAAACGCACTTTTCTCCCTCTTCACAAACTTCCTGAAGACCAATCGTATATGCAAACTGTAGGGAATTTCATAAGCTTTCCAAAAAATCCAGAACCGCTTCCATCCGAATCACGAGTCAAAAGTTATACCTCGTTTACTGACAGCTGCTCTAAAATCACAAAAACCAGAATTTGAGGTTGATGAACATAAGTTCCATTTCCCTCTCTTGCTTCCAAGATCTACCAACATCCTCCTTTTTGTCCAACTACGAAAATCATTCAACTTTAATCCAACTATACTCAAGATATACAACTTACCGAATTAATCCACCAACTTATCATTCCAATCGGAATAATTCCTTAATTTCAATCATCTTTGATTCACCGTCCAGACTCTACGCACATCTCCAACTTGACTGATACGGATTCGCGAGTCCAAACTCTCGCCGGTCCGCAATAACATCGCTCCAACATATGCACTCTTGCAAGCAACATCACCTTGAAACAACTTCTACATACCAACAACACGCACGGGAGCAACCTTCTCCCCCACTTAATTCAAACCAACCTGTAGACAACTACTAGAAACTACTAACAAACAAGCACCGACAGTGTTCCACACACATGTCGAGTACTAAGGAAGAAACAACATTAGACAACATTGGCCGGAAGGACCGACCTGCTCTGATACCACTAATGTAACACCCCATTTTCTACCCAACGTTTATTAAAAATCAGAGTGCAAAATTTTCAACATAAAATAAATGAGATGTCACATTTTCAACTTGAAAAACAAAACCAATAACATAAACCTGTATTTCTTTTTAAAATAGATACATAGCATTCGGCCTTCACAACTTACAAATCATGTTCACTTTATTCAACTAGATCAAAACTTCAATTTATAATTATTCAAGAATTATTGTAATAACAACAATTAGGAACAACAACATAAACAAAACATTTCCCCCCGAGTGCTACGTATCAGAGCATGACACCAACTTGAACTAACAGCGACTAAGACTTCAAACCTTCACAGCTATTCTTGAGTACCTGCTCAGTTACCCATAATAGGTAACATCATTACATAAGGGGTGAGATATCGAAAAATATAATCAAAGGCATGATAATTAATATATTAGATTAGAATCACACAAATTTCACCGCTTCATACAACAGTCATACAACAACTATTAGTAAACAACTTAAGAGCAACCACAACTTATAACAAACAACAACTTATAACAACAACATGTATCATGCGACAACTTACAGCAATAACAATTTATAACAACAATAACTCACAAGAATAACAACTTATATCAATAACACCAACAATCAACACCAACGTAATAATATTAACAACTTCAACATGCAACTCAAATGCGACTCAACTATGCACATGCATGTGGTACCATTTGGAGTAAACTCCCAACTTAAACATATGCTAGGTTATCGAGGCATTTTCAACTTAATCGGATGCCATCAAGGCCAACTTAAACATGTGCCATCAAGGCCAACTTAATCAATGCAAATGTATGCATGCAACAATAACCACAACATCACAACAACAACAACGCAATAACAACAACGAGAACAACAACTTAAACATGCACCACTTGCATCAACTTAATCCAACATTGGTCGTTCGACCTACAACTTAATCAACAACATATTCAACATCACATCACCAACATCACCACATCAACAACGTATTCAACATCAACATAAAACATTGGTCATAAGACCTACAACTTAACAGTACCTATAAACCGGGACAATTCAACCTATTCAACTGTACCTGCAAATCAACTTAATCGACATAATTACCACAAAACAAACCAACCAAGAATACCTACTAATTTATATTAGTTATCCCGCCAATTTTCATTAAATTCCGGACAACTAACCTTACCGCTTAATTACACTTATTCGACTAATTCCATACATCAACCGACCAAAAATAACTACAACCACTTACGCATTATTTCTGCAAAATTTCAACTTGTTTCGGTTAAACAATTATACCGGTTAAAACTACTAATATAATTATTCGGTACTATTTTAATACTCTGCTATCTCCTTTGGTCTGTCATTCGCTAATTGATTCCTGTACTAAAATAAAACCTGCTACTAACATTTCTAATTTCCCACATTATTGCTATTCCTCTGCATTATTAATCGTTAACATTGTTGAGGCATATTGCACGATAACACCTCAATCGCACACATTCACGACAGTAAAAATCAACACAAAGATATGGTTTCAATTTTCTGCTATAATTGAGCCAGATACAGACCTCAAAACCATTTTTTCTAGAAAGAACATCTCGTTAGCTTTCCAACGCTTCAAACGGGGGTCAAAACCGACTTACGGATCAAAAGATATGAATTTTCTAAACTTTCCGAAACCAGAATTTTTCTGCATAAGAGCCCTACGGGATTTTGCATTTTCGTCCAAAAATCCGACCGATTCAATTATTTTCTTCGAAACAAACACATACTCATTCATACCAAACATATAGTAGTGATTTGGAACCATCAAACGTGAATTCTACGACTTTCGATTTCAATCCGAATCTTAAACCCTCAAATCTCCAAAAATGCCAAAAACATACAAAATCAACCAAATTCGATAAAACAAGCATACTCGATCACGGCCTAACATTACTCGACACAACTAAGCAATCTATTCCGACTTTCGTCCGCGAAAACATCGATTTCTATCGATTTAACCAAATTCCATCCTAAGTTTAACACTATAGAACAATAACCAAACAATCTAGCAAACATCAAATTGCGCAAAAACAAAACCAATTCATTAATACACTTCAACACATTCAGTAGAAAATTATATAAATCCCAATCCCACGTATCAATTATCATATACCCGGTTATAAAATTCGAACCCCACCCTTACCTTAAAATCGGTGGCCGCTCGAATCTCCGATCGGCTTTCCAACGGCAACTTCTCGTAACCGTTTCTCCAATTTTCTCGTTCTCCCATTCTCCCACGTTCTGTTCCTCTTTCTCCTCTTGACTAATACTTCTCCCCTTGACTAATTCTTCTTCTTTTTTTCTTATTATTAAAATAATAATAATAATAATAATCCAATATAACAACTAATGGGCCTAAGTCATACACCCCTTAATTGCTAATCCCGACGAAATCCAAGCCCATTACCCAACATGCTCCAATAATCCATAATATCACTTATAATATTATTTCTTCGACTTTCCGACTAATATTCCGACTTAACGACTTAATTCTTCGAAACACAAAATTAACCAAAATAATAATTCGCGACCAACTACTTACTCCCGGCTTAATAGATTAATTCCGATTATCAACCAAATGGCCCAACAATTCAACTTAGTTAATTAAATAAGATAGTCCAATAAATAAATAATATTATTCTTAATATTATTCCTCCGATTTAACCGACTAAAATCCGACTTTAACTTAATAATCCCAATACGCCTCTTAAAATAATACCGACAAATCCAACTACTCCGATTAATTCTCAACTTCGTCTAAATCCAATAATTAAATCCTTCAATAATTTAATTAACTAATTAATTAAATTCAGGCGTTACAACTCTCCCCCATTTAGAATATTTTCGTCCTCAAAAATTTATCCGACACGACTATTCCAACAACTTAATTCTTCCGAGTAATCAAATCTCGTCCTCGCAAGGCACCTCCACATATAACACAAACAACGGTTCTTAACCTCAACAACGACAACAACGCGAATACTACCCAAGTGATGCAATTGACAACTAACATCGCAACACAAGAAGTAACCAACTTAAGAATTTACCGGTTTAAGAACCAGAACACAACAACATAAGAATACCAACTTAAACACAACATCAACGTAACCAAATATCAACATCGGTACAATTCACGTCTGAACAACCGCAATACACTACGCGTTCGCTGCGCACTCTGATTACTTTCAAGGTACTAACTCTACTCAGTTGACCTCTAACTTCCAATCATCAAAATAGACATAATACCAAGGCTTTCGACTTAACTCTTCGGGATCTCCCCGTTAACACCACACATAAACTACAACTTTACTATCTTTTATCAACATAGTTCCCAAAATCACCTTAGGCGCATAACAACATTACAACAACATTTGACACCTGAGTCCACTTAAATTCAACAAGATAAATCATCTTTACCAACCAAAACTCCACTTTTACAAATCAACTTATAATTTAACTTCTTGTTCTACCTGTAACTCAACTCTCACATTATCCAGTCTCAACTGAAATTTTCCATACTACTCATCAATCTAACACAGCTTCGTGCTGTCATCCTTAAATTCAACTAATATTCTAACATATGAACTTGTATCAGTAAAAACAAACAACCTTCAAGCAATTGGCTTGACTTCGACCAATTCAACGTACATACTATACTAGTTGGCACGACACATCTATCCATCAATTATGACTCCGTCTACTATCAACAATGGATTAAGGGTGATCAGTCCCTCAATTTGTCAATAGACAGCCGACAACCATAACGGTGAAATAAATCATCAGTACCCAACACAATAGCGTACTTCAACTTGTGCCCAAAGTCCGTAAGCATAATGCTCCGCCAACTTTCTAAGGCTTACCAATGCCACTCTTAGTTTCTTTAGTTTCAACTTCGTCAACGATACAAAAATGTTCAAAATCCATTACGCATCCTCTTATGCACGTTCATAGTATAACACGACTTTAAATATTTTTCCAACACCGAAATCGCTACAACATTGAGAACGATCCAATTCAGTTTGCTCCAATTACAACTTTCAACCAAGGTGAAAATTCTTAGCAACACAAACAAACATTCACATTTCTCTCAACATTACCTTTACTTAAGATAATTGTCTTAATCATCCTAATTCAACATAAATTGCATCTCCAAGCATTCTCCGATACAGTCACATCTTACAAATACCAACATTTTATTCTTAATAATATTCCACACTTGTTTTCATCCTTCCAAAATTTTCAGCAAATGTCGCTCAACTTCAACCATATATATCTCCTTCAATACAGATCTCTCAATCACAAAATCATATTCCAAAATGAAGATAATTTCGTAAAGATTCCAGAACTTCAAGAATCGCTTGAATCCAAGTTACGAGTAAAAAGTTATCATCCTTACAACGGGGCTGGTTCAGAATTTCCATATGCAGAATTTTCCAAAAATCAGCATCAGACCCAAATATTAAAACGCACTTTTCTCCCTCTTCACAAACTTCCTGAAGACCAATCGTATATGCAAACTGTAGGGAATTTCATAAGCTTTCCAAAAAATCCAGAACCGCTTCCATCCGAATCACGAGTCAAAAGTTATACCTCGTTTACTGACAGCTGCTCTAAAATCACAAAAACCAGAATTTGAGGTTGATGAACATAAGTTCCATTTCCCTCTCTTGCTTCCAAGATCTACCAACATCCTCCTTTTCGTCCAACTACGAAAATCATTCAACTTTAATCCAACTATACTCAAGATATACAACTTACCGAATTAATCCACCAACTTATCATTCCATTCGGAATAATTCCTTAATTTCAATCATCTTTGATTCACCGTCCAGACTCTACGCACATCTCCAACTTGACTGATACGGATTCGCGAGTCCAAACTCTCGCCGGTCCGCAATAACATCGCTCCAACATATGCACTCTTGCAAGCAACATCACCTTGAAACAACTTCTACATACCAACAACACGCACGGGAGCAACCTTCTCCCCCACTTAATTCAAACCAACCTGTAGACAACTACTAGAAACTACTAACAAACAAGCACCGACAGTGTTCCACACACATGTCGAGTACTAAGGAAGAAACAACATTAGACAACATTGGCCGGAAGGACCGACCTGCTCTGATACCACTAATGTAACACCCCATTTTCTACCCAACGTTTATTAAAAATCAGAGTGCAAAATTTTCAACATAAAATAAATGAGATGTCACATTTTCAACTTGAAAAACAAAACCAATAACATAAACCTGTATTTCTTTTTAAAATAGATACATAGCATTCGGCCTTCACAACTTACAAATCATGTTCACTTTATTCAACTAGATCAAAACTTCAATTTATAATTATTCAAGAATTATTGTAATAACAACAATTAGGAACAACAACATAAACAAAACATTTCCCCCCGAGTGCTACGTATCAGAGCATGACACCAACTTGAACTAACAGCGACTAAGACTTCAAACCTTCACAGCTATTCTTGAGTACCTGCTCAGTTACCCATAATAGGTAACATCATTACATAAGGGGTGAGATATCGAAAAATATAATCAAAGGCATGATAATTAATATATTAGATTAGAATCACACAAATTTCACCGCTTCATACAACAGTCATACAACAACTATTAGTAAACAACTTAAGAGCAACCACAACTTATAACAAACAACAACTTATAACAACAACATGTATCATGCGACAACTTACAGCAATAACAATTTATAACAACAATAACTCACAAGAATAACAACTTATATCAATAACACCAACAATCAACACCAACGTAATAATATTAACAACTTCAACATGCAACTCAAATGCGACTCAACTATGCACATGCATGTGGTACCATTTGGAGTAAACTCCCAACTTAAACATATGCTAGGTTATCGAGGCATTTTCAACTTAATCGGATGCCATCAAGGCCAACTTAAACATGTGCCATCAAGGCCAACTTAATCAATGCAAATGTATGCATGCAACAATAACCACAACGTCACAACAACAACAGCGCAATAACAACAACGAGAACAACAACTTAAACATGCACCACTTGCATCAACTTAATCCAACATTGGTCGTTCGACCTACAACTTAATCAACAACATATTCAACATCACATCACCAACATCACCACATCAACAACGTATTCAACATCAACATAAAACATTGGTCATAAGACCTACAACTTAACAGTACCTATAAACCGGGACAATTCAACCTATTCAACTGTACCTGCAAATCAACTTAATCGACATAATTACCACAAAACAAACCAACCAAGAATACCTACTAATTTATATTAGTTATCCCGCCAATTTTCATTAAATTCCGGACAACTAACCTTACCGCTTAATTACACTTATTCGACTAATTCCATACATCAACCGACCAAAAATAACTACAACCACTTACGCATTATTTCTGCAAAATTTCAACTTGTTTCGGTTAAACAATTATACCGGTTAAAACTACTAATATAATTATTCGGTACTATTTTAATACTCTGCTATCTCCTTTGGTCTGTCATTCGCTAATTGATTCCTGTACTAAAATAAAACCTGCTACTAACATTTCTAATTTCCCACATTATTGCTATTCCTCTGCATTATTAATCGTTAACATTGTTGAGGCATATTGCACGATAACACCTCAATCGCACACATTCACGACGGTAAAAATCAACACAAAGATATGGTTTCAATTTTCTGCTATAATTGAGCCAGATACAGACCTCAAAACCATTTTTTCTAGAAAGAACATCTCGTTAGCTTTCCAACGCTTCAAACGGGGGTCAAAACCGACTTACGGATCAAAAGATATGAATTTTCTAAACTTTCCGAAACCAGAATTTTTCTGCATAAGAGCCCTACGGGATTTTGCATTTTCGTCCAAAAATCCGACCGATTCAATTATTTTCTTCGAAACAAACACATACTCATTCATACCAAACATATAGTAGTGATTTGGAACCATCAAACGTGAATTCTACGACTTTCGATTTCAATCCGAATCTTAAACCCTCAAATCTCCAAAAATGCCAAAAACATACAAAATCAACCAAATTCGATAAAACAAGCATACTCGATCACGACCTAACATTACTCGACACAACTAAGCAATCTATTCCGACTTTCGTCCGCGAAAACATCGATTTCTATCGATTTAACCAAATTCCATCCTAAGTTTAACACTATAGAACAATAACCAAACAATCTAGCAAACATCAAATTGCGCAAAAACAAAACCAATTCATTAATACACTTCAACACATTCAGTAGAAAATTATATAAATCCCAATCCCACGTATCAATTATCATATACCCGGTTATAAAATTCGAACCCCACCCTTACCTTAAAATCGGTGGCCGCTCGAATCTCCGATCGGCTTTCCGACGGCAACTTCTCGTAACCGTTTCTCCAATTTTCTCGTTCTCCCATTCTCCCACGTTCTGTTCCTCTTTCTCCTCTTGACTAATACTTCTCCCCTTGACTAATTCTTCTTCTTTTTTTCTTATTATTAAAATAATAATAATAATAATAATCCAATATAACAACTAATGGGCCTAAGTCATACACCCCTTAATTGCTAATCCCGACGAAATCCAAGCCCATTACCCAACATGCTCCAATAATCCATAATATCACTTATAATATTATTTCTTCGACTTTTCGACTAATATTCCGACTTAACGACTTAATTCTTCGAAACACAAAATTAACCAAAATAATAATTCGCGACCAACTACTTACTCCCGGCTTAATAGATTAATTCCGATTATCAACCAAATGGCCCAACAATTCAACTTAGTTAATTAAATAAGATAGTCCAATAAATAAATAATATTATTCTTAATATTATTCCTCCGATTTAACCGACTAAAATCCGACTTTAACTTAATAATCCCAATACGCCTCTTAAAATAATACCGACAAATCCAACTACTCCGATTAATTCTCAACTTCGTCTAAATCCAATAATTAAATCCTTCAATAATTTAATTAACTAATTAATTAAATTCAGGCGTTACAACTCTCCCCCATTTAGAATATTTTCGTCCTCAAAAATTTATCCGACACGACTATTCCAACAACTTAATTCTTCCGAGTAATCAAATCTCGTCCTCGCAAGGCACCTCCACATATAACACAAACAACGGTTCTTAACCTCAACAACGACAACAACGCGAATACTACCCAAGTGATGCAATTGACAACTAACATCGCAACACAAGAAGTAACCAACTTAAGAATTTACCGGTTTAAGAACCAGAACACAACAACATAAGAATACCAACTTAAACACAACATCAACGTAACCAAATATCAACATCGGTACAATTCACGTCTGAACAACCGCAATACACTACGCGTTCGCTGCGCACTCTGATTACTTTCAAGGTACTAACTCTACTCAGTTGACCTCTAACTTCCAATCATCAAAATAGACATAATACCAAGGCTTTCGACTTAACTCTTCGGGATCTCCCCGTTAACACCACACATAAACTACAACTTTACTATCTTTTATCAACATAGTTCCCAAAATCACCTTAGGCGCATAACAACATTACAACAACATTTGACACCTGAGTCCACTTAAATTCAACAAGATAAATCATCTTTACCAACCAAAACTCCACTTTTACAAATCAACTTATAATTTAACTTCTTGTTCTACCTGTAACTCAACTCTCACATTATCCAGTCTCAACTGAAATTTTCCATACTACTCATCAATCTAACACAGCTTCGTGCTGTCATCCTTAAATTCAACTAATATTCTAACATATGAACTTGTATCAGCAAAAACAAACAACCTTCAAGCAATTGGCTTGACTTCGACCAATTCAACGTACATACTATACTAGTTGGCACGACACATCTATCCATCAATTATGACTCCGTCTACTATCAACAATGGATTAAGGGTGATCAGTCCCTCAATTTGTCAATAGACAGCCGACAACCATAACGGTGAAATAAATCATCAGTACCCAACACAATAGCGTACTTCAACTTGTGCCCAAAGTCCGTAAGCATAATGCTCCGCCAACTTTCTAAGGCTTACCAATGCCACTCTTAGTTTCTTTAGTTTCAACTTCGTCAACGATACAAAAATGTTCAAAATCCATTACGCATCCTCTTATGCACGTTCATAGTATAACACGACTTTAAATATTTTTCCAACACCGAAATCGCTACAACATTGAGAACGATCCAATTCAGTTTGCTCCAATTACAACTTTCAACCAAGGTGAAAATTCTTAGCAACACAAACAAACATTCACATTTCTCTCAACATTACCTTTACTTAAGATAATTGTCTTAATCATCCTAATTCAACATAAATTGCATCTCCAAGCATTCTCCGATACAGTCACATCTTACAAATACCAACATTTTATTCTTAATAATATTCCACACTTGTTTTCATCCTTCCAAAATTTTCAGCAAATGTCGCTCAACTTCAACCATATATATCTCCTTCAATACAGATCTCTCAATCACAAAATCATATTCCAAAATGAAGATAATTTCGTAAAGATTCCAGAACTTCAAGAATCGCTTGAATCCAAGTTACGAGTAAAAAGTTATCATCCTTACAACGGGGCTGGTTCAGAATTTCCATATGCAGAATTTTCCAAAAATCAGCATCAGACCCAAATATTAAAACGCACTTTTCTCCCTCTTCACAAACTTCCTGAAGACCAATCGTATATGCAAACTGTAGGGAATTTCATAAGCTTTCCAAAAAATCCAGAACCGCTTCCATCCGAATCACGAGTCAAAAGTTATACCTCGTTTACTGACAGCTGCTCTAAAATCACAAAAACCAGAATTTGAGGTTGATGAACATAAGTTCCATTTCCCTCTCTTGCTTCCAAGATCTACCAACATCCTCCTTTTCGTCCAACTACGAAAATCATTCAACTTTAATCCAACTATACTCAAGATATACAACTTACCGAATTAATCCACCAGCTTATCATTCCATTCGGAATAATTCCTTAATTTCAATCATCTTTGATTCACCGTCCAGACTCTACGCACATCTCCAACTTGACTGATACGGATTCGCGAGTCCAAACTCTCGCCGGTCCGCAATAACATCGCTCCAACATATGCACTCTTGCAAGCAACATCACCTTGAAACAACTTCTACATACCAACAACACGCACGGGAGCAACCTTCTCCCCCACTTAATTCAAACCAACCTGTAGACAACTACTAGAAACTACTAACAAACAAGCACCGACAGTGTTCCACACACATGTCGAGTACTAAGGAAGAAACAACATTAGACAACATTGGCCGGAAGGACCGACCTGCTCTGATACCACTAATGTAACACCCCATTTTCTACCCAACGTTTATTAAAAATCAGAGTGCAAAATTTTCAACATAAAATAAATGAGATGTCACATTTTCAACTTGAAAAACAAAACCAATAACATAAACCTGTATTTCTTTTTAAAATAGATACATAGCATTCGGCCTTCACAACTTACAAATCATGTTCACTTTATTCAACTAGATCAAAACTTCAATTTATAATTATTCAAGAATTATTGTAATAACAACAATTAGGAACAACAACATAAACAAAACATTTCCCCCCGAGTGCTACGTATCAGAGCATGACACCAACTTGAACTAACAGCGATTAAGACTTCAAACCTTCACAGCTATTCTTGAGTACCTGCTCAGTTACCCATAATAGGTAACATCATTACATAAGGGGTGAGATATCGAAAAATATAATCAAAGGCATGATAATTAATATATTAGATTAGAATCACACAAATTTCACCGCTTCATACAACAGTCATACAACAACTATTAGTAAACAACTTAAGAGCAACCACAACTTATAACAAACAACAACTTATAACAACAACATGTATCATGCGACAACTTACAGCAATAACAATTTATAACAACAATAACTCACAAGAATAACAACTTATATCAATAACACCAACAATCAACACCAACGTAATAATATTAACAACTTCAACATGCAACTCAAATGCGACTCAACTATGCACATGCATGTGGTACCATTTGGAGTAAACTCCCAACTTAAACATATGCTAGGTTATCGAGGCATTTTCAACTTAATCGGATGCCATCAAGGCCAACTTAAACATGTGCCATCAAGGCCAACTTAATCAATGCAAATGTATGCATGCAACAATAACCACAACGTCACAACAACAACAGCGCAATAACAACAACGAGAACAACAACTTAAACATGCACCACTTGCATCAACTTAATCCAACATTGGTCGTTCGACCTACAACTTAATCAACAACATATTCAACATCACATCACCAACATCACCACATCAACAACGTATTCAACATCAACATAAAACATTGGTCATAAGACCTACAACTTAACAGTACCTATAAACCGGGACAATTCAACCTATTCAACTGTACCTGCAAATCAACTTAATCGACATAATTACCACAAAACAAACCAACCAAGAATACCTACTAATTTATATTAGTTATCCCGCCAATTTTCATTAAATTCCGGACAACTAACCTTACCGCTTAATTACACTTATTCGACTAATTCCATACATCAACCGACCAAAAATAACTACAACCACTTACGCATTATTTCTGCAAAATTTCAACTTGTTTCGGTTAAACAATTATACCGGTTAAAACTACTAATATAATTATTCGGTACTATTTTAATACTCTGCTATCTCCTTTGGTCTGTCATTCGCTAATTGATTCCTGTACTAAAATAAAACCTGCTACTAACATTTCTAATTTCCCACATTATTGCTATTCCTCTGCATTATTAATCGTTAACATTGTTGAGGCATATTGCACGATAACACCTCAATCGCACACATTCACGACGGTAAAAATCAACACAAAGATATGGTTTCAATTTTCTGCTATAATTGAGCCAGATACAGACCTCAAAACCATTTTTTCTAGAAAGAACATCTCGTTAGCTTTCCAACGCTTCAAACGGGGGTCAAAACCGACTTACGGATCAAAAGATATGAATTTTCTAAACTTTCCGAAACCAGAATTTTTCTGCATAAGAGCCCTACGGGATTTTGCATTTTCGTCCAAAAATCCGACCGATTCAATTATTTTCTTCGAAACAAACACATACTCATTCATACCAAACATATAGTAGTGATTTGGAACCATCAAACGTGAATTCTACGACTTTCGATTTCAATCCGAATCTTAAACCCTCAAATCTCAAAAAATGCCAAAAACATACAAAATCAACCAAATTCGATAAAACAAGCATACTCGATCACGGCCTAACATTACTCGACACAACTAAGCAATCTATTCCGACTTTCGTCCGCGAAAACATCGATTTCTATCGATTTAACCAAATTCCATCCTAAGTTTAACACTATAGAACAATAACCAAACAATCTAGCAAACATCAAATTGCGCAAAAACAAAACCAATTCATTAATACACTTCAACACATTCAGTAGAAAATTATATAAATCCCAATCCCACGTATCAATTATCATATACCCGGTTATAAAATTCGAACCCCACCCTTACCTTAAAATCGGTGGCCGCTCGAATCTCCGATCGGCTTTCCGACGGCAACTTCTCGTAACCGTTTCTCCAATTTTCTCGTTCTCCCATTCTCCCACGTTCTGTTCCTCTTTCTCCTCTTGACTAATACTTCTCCCCTTGACTAATTCTTCTTCTTTTTTTCTTATTATTAAAATAATAATAATAATAATAATCCAATATAACAACTAATGGGCCTAAGTCATACACCCCTTAATTGCTAATCCCGACGAAATCCAAGCCCATTACCCAACATGCTCCAATAATCCATAATATCACTTATAATATTATTTCTTCGACTTTCCGACTAATATTCCGACTTAACGACTTAATTCTTCGAAACACAAAATTAACCAAAATAATAATTCGCGACCAACTACTTACTCCCGGCTTAATAGATTAATTCTGATTATCAACCAAATGGCCCAACAATTCAACTTAGTTAATTAAATAAGATAGTCCAATAAATAAATAATATTATTCTTAATATTATTCCTCCGATTTAACCGACTAAAATCCGACTTTAACTTAATAATCCCAATACGCCTCTTAAAATAATACCGACAAATCCAACTACTCCGATTAATTCTCAACTTCGTCTAAATCCAATAATTAAATCCTTCAATAATTTAATTAACTAATTAATTAAATTCAGGCGTTACAACTCTCCCCCATTTAGAATATTTTCGTCCTCAAAAATTTATCCGACACGACTATTCCAACAACTTAATTCTTCCGAGTAATCAAATCTCGTCCTCGCAAGGCACCTCCACATATAACACAAACAACGGTTCTTAACCTCAACAACGACAACAACGCGAATACTACCCAAGTGATGCAATTGACAACTAACATCGCAACACAAGAAGTAACCAACTTAAGAATTTACCGGTTTAAGAACCAGAACACAACAACATAAGAATACCAACTTAAACACAACATCAACGTAACCAAATATCAACATCGGTACAATTCACGTCTGAACAACCGCAATACACTACGCGTTCGCTGCGCACTCTGATTACTTTCAAGGTACTAACTCTACTCAGTTGACCTCTAACTTCCAATCATCAAAATAGACATAATACCAAGGCTTTCGACTTAACTCTTCGGGATCTCCCCGTTAACACCACACATAAACTACAACTTTACTATCTTTTATCAACATAGTTCCCAAAATCACCTTAGGCGCATAACAACATTACAACAACATTTGACACCTGAGTCCACTTAAATTCAACAAGATAAATCATCTTTACCAACCAAAACTCCACTTTTACAAATCAACTTATAATTTAACTTCTTGTTCTACCTGTAACTCAACTCTCACATTATCCAGTCTCAACTGAAATTTTCCATACTACTCATCAATCTAACACAGCTTCGTGCTGTCATCCTTAAATTCAACTAATATTCTAACATATGAACTTGTATCAGCAAAAACAAACAACCTTCAAGCAATTGGCTTGACTTCGACCAATTCAACGTACATACTATACTAGTTGGCACGACACATCTATCCATCAATTATGACTCCGTCTACTATCAACAATGGATTAAGGGTGATCAGTCCCTCAATTTGTCAATAGACAGCCGACAACCATAACGGTGAAATAAATCATCAGTACCCAACACAATAGCGTACTTCAACTTGTGCCCAAAGTCCGTAAGCATAATGCTCCGCCAACTTTCTAAGGCTTACCAATGCCACTCTTAGTTTCTTTAGTTTCAACTTCGTCAACGATACAAAAATGTTCAAAATCCATTACGCATCCTCTTATGCACGTTCATAGTATAACACGACTTTAAATATTTTTCCAACACCGAAATCGCTACAACATTGAGAACGATCCAATTCAGTTTGCTCCAATTACAACTTTCAACCAAGGTGAAAATTCTTAGCAACACAAACAAACATTCACATTTCTCTCAACATTACCTTTACTTAAGATAATTGTCTTAATCATCCTAATTCAACATAAATTGCATCTCCAAGCATTCTCCGATACAGTCACATCTTACAAATACCAACATTTTATTCTTAATAATATTCCACACTTGTTTTCATCCTTCCAAAATTTTCAGCAAATGTCGCTCAACTTCAACCATATATATCTCCTTCAATACAGATCTCTCAATCACAAAATCATATTCCAAAATGAAGATAATTTCGTAAAGATTCCAGAACTTCAAGAATCGCTTGAATCCAAGTTACGAGTAAAAAGTTATCATCCTTACAACGGGGCTGGTTCAGAATTTCCATATGCAGAATTTTCCAAAAATCAGCATCAGACCCAAATATTAAAACGCACTTTTCTCCCTCTTCACAAACTTCCTGAAGACCAATCGTATATGCAAACTGTAGGGAATTTCATAAGCTTTCCAAAAAATCCAGAACCGCTTCCATCCGAATCACGAGTCAAAAGTTATACCTCGTTTACTGACAGCTGCTCTAAAATCACAAAAACCAGAATTTGAGGTTGATGAACATAAGTTCCATTTCCCTCTCTTGCTTCCAAGATCTACCAACATCCTCCTTTTCGTCCAACTACGAAAATCATTCAACTTTAATCCAACTATACTCAAGATATACAACTTACCGAATTAATCCACCAACTTATCATTCCATTCGGAATAATTCCTTAATTTCAATCATCTTTGATTCACCGTCCAGACTCTACGCACATCTCCAACTTGACTGATACGGATTCGCGAGTCCAAACTCTCGCCGGTCCGCAATAACATCGCTCCAACATATGCACTCTTGCAAGCAACATCACCTTGAAACAACTTCTACATACCAACAACACGCACGGGAGCAACCTTCTCCCCCACTTAATTCAAACCAACCTGTAGACAACTACTAGAAACTACTAACAAACAAGCACCGACAGTGTTCCACACACATGTCGAGTACTAAGGAAGAAACAACATTAGACAACATTGGCCGGAAGGACCGACCTGCTCTGATACCACTAATGTAACACCCCATTTTCTACCCAACGTTTATTAAAAATCAGAGTGCAAAATTTTCAACATAAAATAAATGAGATGTCACATTTTCAACTTGAAAAACAAAACCAATAACATAAACCTGTATTTCTTTTTAAAATAGATACATAGCATTCGGCCTTCACAACTTACAAATCATGTTCACTTTATTCAACTAGATCAAAACTTCAATTTATAATTATTCAAGAATTATTGTAATAACAACAATTAGGAACAACAACATAAACAAAACATTTCCCCCCGAGTGCTACGTATCAGAGCATGACACCAACTTGAACTAACAGCGACTAAGACTTCAAACCTTCACAGCTATTCTTGAGTACCTGCTCAGTTACCCATAATAGGTAACATCATTACATAAGGGGTGAGATATCGAAAAATATAATCAAAGGCATGATAATTAATATATTAGATTAGAATCACACAAATTTCACCGCTTCATACAACAGTCATACAACAACTATTAGTAAACAACTTAAGAGCAACCACAACTTATAACAAACAACAACTTATAACAACAACATGTATCATGCGACAACTTACAGCAATAACAATTTATAACAACAATAACTCACAAGAATAACAACTTATATCAATAACACCAACAATCAACACCAACGTAATAATATTAACAACTTCAACATGCAACTCAAATGCGACTCAACTATGCACATGCATGTGGTACCATTTGGAGTAAACTCCCAACTTAAACATATGCTAGGTTATCGAGGCATTTTCAACTTAATCGGATGCCATCAAGGCCAACTTAAACATGTGCCATCAAGGCCAACTTAATCAATGCAAATGTATGCATGCAACAATAACCACAACGTCACAACAACAACAGCGCAATAACAACAACGAGAACAACAACTTAAACATGCACCACTTGCATCAACTTAATCCAACATTGGTCGTTCGACCTACAACTTAATCAACAACATATTCAACATCACATCACCAACATCACCACATCAACAACGTATTCAACATCAACATAAAACATTGGTCATAAGACCTACAACTTAACAGTACCTATAAACCGGGACAATTCAACCTATTCAACTGTACCTGCAAATCAACTTAATCGACATAATTACCACAAAACAAACCAACCAAGAATACCTACTAATTTATATTAGTTATCCCGCCAATTTTCATTAAATTCCGGACAACTAACCTTACCGCTTAATTACACTTATTCGACTAATTCCATACATCAACCGACCAAAAATAACTACAACCACTTACGCATTATTTCTGCAAAATTTCAACTTGTTTCGGTTAAACAATTATACCGGTTAAAACTACTAATATAATTATTCGGTACTATTTTAATACTCTGCTATCTCCTTTGGTCTGTCATTCGCTAATTGATTCCTGTACTAAAATAAAACCTGCTACTAACATTTCTAATTTCCCACATTATTGCTATTCCTCTGCATTATTAATCGTTAACATTGTTGAGGCATATTGCACGATAACACCTCAATCGCACACATTCACGACGGTAAAAATCAACACAAAGATATGGTTTCAATTTTCTGCTATAATTGAGCCAGATACAGACCTCAAAACCATTTTTTCTAGAAAGAACATCTCGTTAGCTTTCCAACGCTTCAAACGGGGGTCAAAACCGACTTACGGATCAAAAGATATGAATTTTCTAAACTTTCCGAAACCAGAATTTTTCTGCATAAGAGCCCTACGGTATTTTGCATTTTCGTCCAAAAATCCGACCGATTCAATTATTTTCTTCGAAACAAACACATACTCATTCATACCAAACATATAGTAGTGATTTGGAACCATCAAACGTGAATTCTACGACTTTCGATTTCAATCCGAATCTTAAACCCTCAAATCTCCAAAAATGCCAAAAACATACAAAATCAACCAAATTCGATAAAACAAGCATACTCGATCACGGCCTAACATTACTCGACACAACTAAGCAATCTATTCCGACTTTCGTCCGCGAAAACATCGATTTCTATCGATTTAACCAAATTCCATCCTAAGTTTAACACTATAGAACAATAACCAAACAATCTAGCAAACATCAAATTGCGCAAAAACAAAACCAATTCATTAATACACTTCAACACATTCAGTAGAAAATTATATAAATCCCAATCCCACGTATCAATTATCATATACCCGGTTATAAAATTCGAACCCCACCCTTACCTTAAAATCGGTGGCCGCTCGAATCTCCGATCGGCTTTCCGACGGCAACTTCTCGTAACCGTTTCTCCAATTTTCTCGTTCTCCCATTCTCCCACGTTCTGTTCCTCTTTCTCCTCTTGACTAATACTTCTCCCCTTGACTAATTCTTCTTCTTTTTTTCTTATTATTAAAATAATAATAATAATAATAATCCAATATAACAACTAATGGGCCTAAGTCATACACCCCTTAATTGCTAATCCCGACGAAATCCAAGCCCATTACCCAACATGCTCCAATAATCCATAATATCACTTATAATATTATTTCTTCGACTTTCCGACTAATATTCCGACTTAACGACTTAATTCTTCGAAACACAAAATTAACCAAAATAATAATTCGCGACCAACTACTTACTCCCGGCTTAATAGATTAATTCCGATTATCAACCAAATGGCCCAACAATTCAACTTAGTTAATTAAATAAGATAGTCCAATAAATAAATAATATTATTCTTAATATTATTCCTCCGATTTAACCGACTAAAATCCGACTTTAACTTAATAATCCCAATACGCCTCTTAAAATAATACCGACAAATCCAACTACTCCGATTAATTCTCAACTTCGTCTAAATCCAATAATTAAATCCTTCAATAATTTAATTAACTAATTAATTAAATTCAGGCGTTACAACTCTCCCCCATTTAGAATATTTTCGTCCTCAAAAATTTATCCGACACGACTATTCCAACAACTTAATTCTTCCGAGTAATCAAATCTCGTCCTCGCAAGGCACCTCCACATATAACACAAACAACGGTTCTTAACCTCAACAACGACAACAACGCGAATACTACCCAAGTGATGCAATTGACAACTAACATCGCAACACAAGAAGTAACCAACTTAAGAATTTACCGGTTTAAGAACCAGAACACAACAACATAAGAATACCAACTTAAACACAACATCAACGTAACCAAATATCAACATCGGTACAATTCACGTCTGAACAACCGCAATACACTACGCGTTCGCTGCGCACTCTGATTACTTTCAAGGTACTAACTCTACTCAGTTGACCTCTAACTTCCAATCATCAAAATAGACATAATACCAAGGCTTTCGACTTAACTCTTCGGGATCTCCCCGTTAACACCACACATAAACTACAACTTTACTATCTTTTATCAACATAGTTCCCAAAATCACCTTAGGCGCATAACAACATTACAACAACATTTGACACCTGAGTCCACTTAAATTCAACAAGATAAATCATCTTTACCAACCAAAACTCCACTTTTACAAATCAACTTATAATTTAACTTCTTGTTCTACCTGTAACTCAACTCTCACATTATCCAGTCTCAACTGAAATTTTCCATACTACTCATCAATCTAACACAGCTTCGTGCTGTCATCCTTAAATTCAACTAATATTCTAACATATGAACTTGTATCAGCAAAAACAAACAACCTTCAAGCAATTGGCTTGACTTCGACCAATTCAACGTACATACTATACTAGTTGGCACGACACATCTATCCATCAATTATGACTCCGTCTACTATCAACAATGGATTAAGGGTGATCAGTCCCTCAATTTGTCAATAGACAGCCGACAACCATAACGGTGAAATAAATCATCAGTACCCAACACAATAGCGTACTTCAACTTGTGCCCAAAGTCCGTAAGCATAATGCTCCGCCAACTTTCTAAGGCTTACCAATGCCACTCTTAGTTTCTTTAGTTTCAACTTCGTCAACGATACAAAAATGTTCAAAATCCATTACGCATCCTCTTATGCACGTTCATAGTATAACACGACTTTAAATATTTTTCCAACACCGAAATCGCTACAACATTGAGAACGATCCAATTCAGTTTGCTCCAATTACAACTTTCAACCAAGGTGAAAATTCTTAGCAACACAAACAAACATTCACATTTCTCTCAACATTACCTTTACTTAAGATAATTGTCTTAATCATCCTAATTCAACATAAATTGCATCTCCAAGCATTCTCCGATACAGTCACATCTTACAAATACCAACATTTTATTCTTAATAATATTCCACACTTGTTTTCATCCTTCCAAAATTTTCAGCAAATGTCGCTCAACTTCAACCATATATATCTCCTTCAATACAGATCTCTCAATCACAAAATCATATTCCAAAATGAAGATAATTTCGTAAAGATTCCAGAACTTCAAGAATCGCTTGAATCCAAGTTACGAGTAAAAAGTTATCATCCTTACAACGGGGCTGGTTCAGAATTTCCATATGCAGAATTTTCCAAAAATCAGCATCAGACCCAAATATTAAAACGCACTTTTCTCCCTCTTCACAAACTTCCTGAAGACCAATCGTATATGCAAACTGTAGGGAATTTCATAAGCTTTCCAAAAAATCCAGAACCGCTTCCATCCGAATCACGAGTCAAAAGTTATACCTCGTTTACTGACAGCTGCTCTAAAATCACAAAAACCAGAATTTGAGGTTGATGAACATAAGTTCCATTTCCCTCTCTTGCTTCCAAGATCTACCAACATCCTCCTTTTTGCCCAACTACGAAAATCATTCAACTTTAATCCAACTATACTCAAGATATACAACTTACCGAATTAATCCACCAACTTATCATTCCAATCGGAATAATTCCTTAATTTCAATCATCTTTGATTCACCGTCCAGACTCTACGCACATCTCCAACTTGACTGATACGGATTCGCGAGTCCAAACTCTCGCCGGTCCGCAATAACATCGCTCCAACATATGCACTCTTGCAAGCAACATCACCTTGAAACAACTTCTACATACCAACAACACGCACGGGAGCAACCTTCTCCCCCACTTAATTCAAACCAACCTGTAGACAACTACTAGAAACTACTAACAAACAAGCACCGACAGTGTTCCACACACATGTCGAGTACTAAGGAAGAAACAACATTAGACAACATTGGCCGGAAGGACCGACCTGCTCTGATACCACTAATGTAACACCCCATTTTCTACCCAACGTTTATTAAAAATCAGAGTGCAAAATTTTCAACATAAAATAAATGAGATGTCACATTTTCAACTTGAAAAACAAAACCAATAACATAAACCTGTATTTCTTTTTAAAATAGATACATAGCATTCGGCCTTCACAACTTACAAATCATGTTCACTTTATTCAACTAGATCAAAACTTCAATTTATAATTATTCAAGAATTATTGTAATAACAACAATTAGGAACAACAACATAAACAAAACATTTCCCCCCGAGTGCTACGTATCAGAGCATGACACCAACTTGAACTAACAGCGACTAAGACTTCAAACCTTCACAGCTATTCTTGAGTACCTGCTCAGTTACCCATAATAGGTAACATCATTACATAAGGGGTGAGATATCGAAAAATATAATCAAAGGCATGATAATTAATATATTAGATTAGAATCACACAAATTTCACCGCTTCATACAACAGTCATACAACAACTATTAGTAAACAACTTAAGAGCAACCACAACTTATAACAAACAACAACTTATAACAACAACATGTATCATGCGACAACTTACAGCAATAACAATTTATAACAACAATAACTCACAAGAATAACAACTTATATCAATAACACCAACAATCAACACCAACGTAATAATATTAACAACTTCAACATGCAACTCAAATGCGACTCAACTATGCACATGCATGTGGTACCATTTGGAGTAAACTCCCAACTTAAACATATGCTAGGTTATCGAGGCATTTTCAACTTAATCGGATGCCATCAAGGCCAACTTAAACATGTGCCATCAAGGCCAACTTAATCAATGCAAATGTATGCATGCAACAATAACCACAACGTCACAACAACAACAGCGCAATAACAACAACGAGAACAACAACTTAAACATGCACCACTTGCATCAACTTAATCCAACATTGGTCGTTCGACCTACAACTTAATCAACAACATATTCAACATCACATCACCAACATCACCACATCAACAACGTATTCAACATCAATATAAAACATTGGTCATAAGACCTACAACTTAACAGTACCTATAAACCGGGACAATTCAACCTATTCAACTGTACCTGCAAATCAACTTAATCGACATAATTACCACAAAACAAACCAACCAAGAATACCTACTAATTTATATTAGTTATCCCGCCAATTTTCATTAAATTCCGGACAACTAACCTTACCGCTTAATTACACTTATTCGACTAATTCCATACATCAACCGACCAAAAATAACTACAACCACTTACGCATTATTTCTGCAAAATTTCAACTTGTTTCGGTTAAACAATTATACCGGTTAAAACTACTAATATAATTATTCGGTACTATTTTAATACTCTGCTATCTCCTTTGGTCTGTCATTCGCTAATTGATTCCTGTACTAAAATAAAACCTGCTACTAACATTTCTAATTTCCCACATTATTGCTATTCCTCTGCATTATTAATCGTTAACATTGTTGAGGCATATTGCACGATAACACCTCAATCGCACACATTCACGACGGTAAAAATCAACACAAAGATATGGTTTCAATTTTCTGCTATAATTGAGCCAGATACAGACCTCAAAACCATTTTTTCTAGAAAGAACATCTCGTTAGCTTTCCAACGCTTCAAACGGGGGTCAAAACCGACTTACGGATCAAAAGATATGAATTTTCTAAACTTTCCGAAACCAGAATTTTTCTGCATAAGAGCCCTACGGGATTTTGCATTTTCGTCCAAAAATCCGACCGATTCAATTATTTTCTTCGAAACAAACACATACTCATTCATACCAAACATATAGTAGTGATTTGGAACCATCAAACGTGAATTCTACGACTTTCTATTTCAATCCGAATCTTAAACCCTCAAATCTCCAAAAATGCCAAAAACATACAAAATCAACCAAATTCGATAAAACAAGCATACTCGATCACGGCCTAACATTACTCGACACAACTAAGCAATCTATTCCGACTTTCGTCCGCGAAAACATCGATTTCTATCGATTTAACCAAATTCCATCCTAAGTTTAACACTATAGAACAATAACCAAACAATCTAGCAAACATCAAATTGCGCAAAAACAAAACCAATTCATTAATACACTTCAACACATTCAGTAGAAAATTATATAAATCCCAATCCCACGTATCAATTATCATATACCCGGTTATAAAATTCGAACCCCACCCTTACCTTAAAATCGGTGGCCGCTCGAATCTCCGATCGGCTTTCCGACGGCAACTTCTCGTAACCGTTTCTCCAATTTTCTCGTTCTCCCATTCTCCCACGTTCTGTTCCTCTTTCTCCTCTTGACTAATACTTCTCCCCTTGACTAATTCTTCTTCTTTTTTTCTTATTATTAAAATAATAATAATAATAATAATCCAATATAACAACTAATGGGCCTAAGTCATACACCCCTTAATTGCTAATCCCGACGAAATCCAAGCCCATTACCCAACATGCTCCAATAATCCATAATATCACTTATAATATTATTTCTTCGACTTTCCGACTAATATTCCGACTTAACGACTTAATTCTTCGAAACACAAAATTAACCAAAATAATAATTCGCGACCAACTACTTACTCCCGGCTTAATAGATTAATTCCGATTATCAACCAAATGGCCCAACAATTCAACTTAGTTAATTAAATAAGATAGTCCAATAAATAAATAATATTATTCTTAATATTATTCCTCCGATTTAACCGACTAAAATCCGACTTTAACTTAATAATCCCAATACGCCTCTTAAAATAATACCGACAAATCCAACTACTCCGATTAATTCTCAACTTCGTCTAAATCCAATAATTAAATCCTTCAATAATTTAATTAACTAATTAATTAAATTTAGGCGTTACAACTCTCCCCCATTTAGAATATTTTCGTCCTCAAAAATTTATCCGACACGACTATTCCAACAACTTAATTCTTCCGAGTAATCAAATCTCGTCCTCGCAAGGCACCTCCACATATAACACAAACAACGGTTCTTAACCTCAACAACGACAACAACGCGAATACTACCCAAGTGATGCAATTGACAACTAACATCGCAACACAAGAAGTAACCAACTTAAGAATTTACCGGTTTAAGAACCAGAACACAACAACATAAGAATACCAACTTAAACACAACATCAACGTAACCAAATATCAACATCGGTACAATTCACGTCTGAACAACCGCAATACACTACGCGTTCGCTGCGCACTCTGATTACTTTCAAGGTACTAACTCTACTCAGTTGACCTCTAACTTCCAATCATCAAAATAGACATAATACCAAGGCTTTCGACTTAACTCTTCGGGATCTCCCCGTTAACACCACACATAAACTACAACTTTACTATCTTTTATCAACATAGTTCCCAAAATCACCTTAGGCGCATAACAACATTACAACAACATTTGACACCTGAGTCCACTTAAATTCAACAAGATAAATCATCTTTACCAACCAAAACTCCACTTTTACAAATCAACTTATAATTTAACTTCTTGTTCTACCTGTAACTCAACTCTCACATTATCCAGTCTCAACTGAAATTTTCCATACTACTCATCAATCTAACACAGCTTCGTGCTGTCATCCTTAAATTCAACTAATATTCTAACATATGAACTTGTATCAGCAAAAACAAACAACCTTCAAGCAATTGGCTTGACTTCGACCAATTCAACGTACATACTATACTAGTTGGCACGACACATCTATCCATCAATTATGACTCCGTCTACTATCAACAATGGATTAAGGGTGATCAGTCCCTCAATTTGTCAATAGACAGCCGACAACCATAACGGTGAAATAAATCATCAGTACCCAACACAATAGCGTACTTCAACTTGTGCCCAAAGTCCGTAAGCATAATGCTCCGCCAACTTTCTAAGGCTTACCAATGCCACTCTTAGTTTCTTTAGTTTCAACTTCGTCAACGATACAAAAATGTTCAAAATCCATTACGCATCCTCTTATGCACGTTCATAGTATAACACGACTTTAAATATTTTTCCAACACCGAAATCGCTACAACATTGAGAACGATCCAATTCAGTTTGCTCCAATTACAACTTTCAACCAAGGTGAAAATTCTTAGCAACACAAACAAACATTCACATTTCTCTCAACATTACCTTTACTTAAGATAATTGTCTTAATCATCCTAATTCAACATAAATTGCATCTCCAAGCATTCTCCGATACAGTCACATCTTACAAATACCAACATTTTATTCTTAATAATATTCCACACTTGTTTTCATCCTTCCAAAATTTTCAGCAAATGTCGCTCAACTTCAACCATATATATCTCCTTCAATACAGATCTCTCAATCACAAAATCATATTCCAAAATGAAGATAATTTCGTAAAGATTCCAGAACTTCAAGAATCGCTTGAATCCAAGTTACGAGTAAAAAGTTATCATCCTTACAACGGGGCTGGTTCAGAATTTCCATATGCAGAATTTTCCAAAAATCAGCATCAGACCCAAATATTAAAACGCACTTTTCTCCCTCTTCACAAACTTCCTGAAGACCAATCGTATATGCAAACTGTAGGGAATTTCATAAGCTTTCCAAAAAATCCAGAACCGCTTCCATCCGAATCACGAGTCAAAAGTTATACCTCGTTTACTGACAGCTGCTCTAAAATCACAAAAACCAGAATTTGAGGTTGATGAACATAAGTTCCATTTCCCTCTCTTGCTTCCAAGATCTACCAACATCCTCCTTTTTGCCCAACTACGAAAATCATTCAACTTTAATCCAACTATACTCAAGATATACAACTTACCGAATTAATCCACCAACTTATCATTCCAATCGGAATAATTCCTTAATTTCAATCATCTTTGATTCACCGTCCAGACTCTACGCACATCTCCAACTTGACTGATACGGATTCGCGAGTCCAAACTCTCGCCGGTCCGCAATAACATCGCTCCAACATATGCACTCTTGCAAGCAACATCACCTTGAAACAACTTCTACATACCAACAACACGCACGGGAGCAACCTTCTCCCCCACTTAATTCAAACCAACCTGTAGACAACTACTAGAAACTACTAACAAACAAGCACCGACAGTGTTCCACACACATGTCGAGTACTAAGGAAGAAACAACATTAGACAACATTGGCCGGAAGGACCGACCTGCTCTGATACCACTAATGTAACACCCCATTTTCTACCCAACGTTTATTAAAAATCAGAGTGCAAAATTTTCAACATAAAATAAATGAGATGTCACATTTTCAACTTGAAAAACAAAACCAATAACATAAACCTGTATTTCTTTTTAAAATAGATACATAGCATTCGGCCTTCACAACTTACAAATCATGTTCACTTTATTCAACTAGATCAAAACTTCAATTTATAATTATTCAAGAATTATTGTAATAACAACAATTAGGAACAACAACATAAACAAAACATTTCCCCCCGAGTGCTACGTATCAGAGCATGACACCAACTTGAACTAACAGCGACTAAGACTTCAAACCTTCACAGCTATTCTTGAGTACCTGCTCAGTTACCCATAATAGGTAACATCATTACATAAGGGGTGAGATATCGAAAAATATAATCAAAGGCATGATAATTAATATATTAGATTAGAATCACACAAATTTCACCGCTTCATACAACAGTCATACAACAACTATTAGTAAACAACTTAAGAGCAACCACAACTTATAACAAACAACAACTTATAACAACAACATGTATCATGCGACAACTTACAGCAATAACAATTTATAACAACAATAACTCACAAGAATAACAACTTATATCAATAACACCAACAATCAACACCAACGTAATAATATTAACAACTTCAACATGCAACTCAAATGCGACTCAACTATGCACATGCATGTGGTACCATTTGGAGTAAACTCCCAACTTAAACATATGCTAGGTTATCGAGGCATTTTCAACTTAATCGGATGCCATCAAGGCCAACTTAAACATGTGCCATCAAGGCCAACTTAATCAATGCAAATGTATGCATGCAACAATAACCACAACGTCACAACAACAACAGCGCAATAACAACAACGAGAACAACAACTTAAACATGCACCACTTGCATCAACTTAATCCAACATTGGTCGTTCGACCTACAACTTAATCAACAACATATTCAACATCACATCACCAACATCACCACATCAACAACGTATTCAACATCAATATAAAACATTGGTCATAAGACCTACAACTTAACAGTACCTATAAACCGGGACAATTCAACCTATTCAACTGTACCTGCAAATCAACTTAATCGACATAATTACCACAAAACAAACCAACCAAGAATACCTACTAATTTATATTAGTTATCCCGCCAATTTTCATTAAATTCCGGACAACTAACCTTACCGCTTAATTACACTTATTCGACTAATTCCATACATCAACCGACCAAAAATAACTACAACCACTTACGCATTATTTCTGCAAAATTTCAACTTGTTTCGGTTAAACAATTATACCGGTTAAAACTACTAATATAATTATTCGGTACTATTTTAATACTCTGCTATCTCCTTTGGTCTGTCATTCGCTAATTGATTCCTGTACTAAAATAAAACCTGCTACTAACATTTCTAATTTCCCACATTATTGCTATTCCTCTGCATTATTAATCGTTAACATTGTTGAGGCATATTGCACGATAACACCTCAATCGCACACATTCACGACGGTAAAAATCAACACAAAGATATGGTTTCAATTTTCTGCTATAATTGAGCCAGATACAGACCTCAAAACCATTTTTTCTAGAAAGAACATCTCGTTAGCTTTCCAACGCTTCAAACGGGGGTCAAAACCGACTTACGGATCAAAAGATATGAATTTTCTAAACTTTCCGAAACCAGAATTTTTCTGCATAAGAGCCCTACGGGATTTTGCATTTTCGTCCAAAAATCCGACCGATTCAATTATTTTCTTCGAAACAAACACATACTCATTCATACCAAACATATAGTAGTGATTTGGAACCATCAAACGTGAATTCTACGACTTTCGATTTCAATCCGAATCTTAAACCCTCAAATCTCCAAAAATGCCAAAAACATACAAAATCAACCAAATTCGATAAAACAAGCATACTCGATCACGGCCTAACATTACTCGACACAACTAAGCAATCTATTCCGACTTTCGTCCGCGAAAACATCGATTTCTATCGATTTAACCAAATTCCATCCTAAGTTTAACACTATAGAACAATAACCAAACAATCTAGCAAACATCAAATTGCGCAAAAACAAAACCAATTCATTAATACACTTCAACACATTCAGTAGAAAATTATATAAATCCCAATCCCACGTATCAATTATCATATACCCGGTTATAAAATTCGAACCCCACCCTTACCTTAAAATCGGTGGCCGCTCGAATCTCCGATCGGCTTTCCGACGGCAACTTCTCGTAACCGTTTCTCCAATTTTCTCGTTCTCCCATTCTCCCACGTTCTGTTCCTCTTTCTCCTCTTGACTAATACTTCTCCCCTTGACTAATTCTTCTTCTTTTTTTCTTATTATTAAAATAATAATAATAATAATAATCCAATATAACAACTAATGGGCCTAAGTCATACACCCCTTAATTGCTAATCCCGACGAAATCCAAGCCCATTACCCAACATGCTCCAATAATCCATAATATCACTTATAATATTATTTCTTCGACTTTCCGACTAATATTCCGACTTAACGACTTAATTCTTCGAAACACAAAATTAACCAAAATAATAATTCGCGACCAACTACTTACTCCCGGCTTAATAGATTAATTCCGATTATCAACCAAATGGCCCAACAATTCAACTTAGTTAATTAAATAAGATAGTCCAATAAATAAATAATATTATTCTTAATATTATTCCTCCGATTTAACCGACTAAAATCCGACTTTAACTTAATAATCCCAATACGCCTCTTAAAATAATACCGACAAATCCAACTACTCCGATTAATTCTCAACTTCGTCTAAATCCAATAATTAAATCCTTCAATAATTTAATTAACTAATTAATTAAATTTAGGCGTTACAACTCTCCCCCATTTAGAATATTTTCGTCCTCAAAAATTTATCCGACACGACTATTCCAACAACTTAATTCTTCCGAGTAATCAAATCTCGTCCTCGCAAGGCACCTCCACATATAACACAAACAACGGTTCTTAACCTCAACAACGACAACAACGCGAATACTACCCAAGTGATGCAATTGACAACTAACATCGCAACACAAGAAGTAACCAACTTAAGAATTTACCGGTTTAAGAACCAGAACACAACAACATAAGAATACCAACTTAAACACAACATCAACGTAACCAAATATCAACATCGGTACAATTCACGTCTGAACAACCGCAATACACTACGCGTTCGCTGCGCACTCTGATTACTTTCAAGGTACTAACTCTACTCAGTTGACCTCTAACTTCCAATCATCAAAATAGACATAATACCAAGGCTTTCGACTTAACTCTTCGGGATCTCCCCGTTAACACCACACATAAACTACAACTTTACTATCTTTTATCAACATAGTTCCCAAAATCACCTTAGGCGCATAACAACATTACAACAACATTTGACACCTGAGTCCACTTAAATTCAACAAGATAAATCATCTTTACCAACCAAAACTCCACTTTTACAAATCAACTTATAATTTAACTTCTTGTTCTACCTGTAACTCAACTCTCACATTATCCAGTCTCAACTGAAATTTTCCATACTACTCATCAATCTAACACAGCTTCGTGCTGTCATCCTTAAATTCAACTAATATTCTAACATATGAACTTGTATCAGCAAAAACAAACAACCTTCAAGCAATTGGCTTGACTTCGACCAATTCAACGTACATACTATACTAGTTGGCACGACACATCTATCCATCAATTATGACTCCGTCTACTATCAACAATGGATTAAGGGTGATCAGTCCCTCAATTTGTCAATAGACAGCCGACAACCATAACGGTGAAATAAATCATCAGTACCCAACACAATAGCGTACTTCAACTTGTGCCCAAAGTCCGTAAGCATAATGCTCCGCCAACTTTCTAAGGCTTACCAATGCCACTCTTAGTTTCTTTAGTTTCAACTTCGTCAACGATACAAAAATGTTCAAAATCCATTACGCATCCTCTTATGCACGTTCATAGTATAACACGACTTTAAATATTTTTCCAACACCGAAATCGCTACAACATTGAGAACGATCCAATTCAGTTTGCTCCAATTACAACTTTCAACCAAGGTGAAAATTCTTAGCAACACAAACAAACATTCACATTTCTCTCAACATTACCTTTACTTAAGATAATTGTCTTAATCATCCTAATTCAACATAAATTGCATCTCCAAGCATTCTCCGATACAGTCACATCTTACAAATACCAACATTTTATTCTTAATAATATTCCACACTTGTTTTCATCCTTCCAAAATTTTCAGCAAATGTCGCTCAACTTCAACCATATATATCTCCTTCAATACAGATCTCTCAATCACAAAATCATATTCCAAAATGAAGATAATTTCGTAAAGATTCCAGAACTTCAAGAATCGCTTGAATCCAAGTTACGAGTAAAAAGTTATCATCCTTACAACGGGGCTGGTTCAGAATTTCCATATGCAGAATTTTCCAAAAATCAGCATCAGACCCAAATATTAAAACGCACTTTTCTCCCTCTTCACAAACTTCCTGAAGACCAATCGTATATGCAAACTGTAGGGAATTTCATAAGCTTTCCAAAAAATCCAGAACCGCTTCCATCCGAATCACGAGTCAAAAGTTATACCTCGTTTACTGACAGCTGCTCTAAAATCACAAAAACCAGAATTTGAGGTTGATGAACATAAGTTCCATTTCCCTCTCTTGCTTCCAAGATCTACCAACATCCTCCTTTTCGTCCAACTACGAAAATCATTCAACTTTAATCCAACTATACTCAAGATATACAACTTACCGAATTAATCCACCAACTTATCATTCCATTCGGAATAATTCCTTAATTTCAATCATCTTTGATTCACCGTCCAGACTCTACGCACATCTCCAACTTGACTGATACGGATTCGCGAGTCCAAACTCTCGCCGGTCCGCAATAACATCGCTCCAACATATGCACTCTTGCAAGCAACATCACCTTGAAACAACTTCTACATACCAACAACACGCACGGGAGCAACCTTCTCCCCCACTTAATTCAAACCAACCTGTAGACAACTACTAGAAACTACTAACAAACAAGCACCGACAGTGTTCCACACACATGTCGAGTACTAAGGAAGAAACAACATTAGACAACATTGGCCGGAAGGACCGACCTGCTCTGATACCACTAATGTAACACCCCATTTTCTACCCAACGTTTATTAAAAATCAGAGTGCAAAATTTTCAACATAAAATAAATGAGATGTCACATTTTCAACTTGAAAAACAAAACCAATAACATAAACCTGTATTTCTTTTTAAAATAGATACATAGCATTCGGCCTTCACAACTTACAAATCATGTTCACTTTATTCAACTAGATCAAAACTTCAATTTATAATTATTCAAGAATTATTGTAATAACAACAATTAGGAACAACAACATAAACAAAACATTTCCCCCCGAGTGCTACGTATCAGAGCATGACACCAACTTGAACTAACAGCGACTAAGACTTCAAACCTTCACAGCTATTCTTGAGTACCTGCTCAGTTACCCATAATAGGTAACATCATTACATAAGGGGTGAGATATCGAAAAATATAATCAAAGGCATGATAATTAATATATTAGATTAGAATCACACAAATTTCACCGCTTCATACAACAGTCATACAACAACTATTAGTAAACAACTTAAGAGCAACCACAACTTATAACAAACAACAACTTATAACAACAACATGTATCATGCGACAACTTACAGCAATAACAATTTATAACAACAATAACTCACAAGAATAACAACTTATATCAATAACACCAACAATCAACACCAACGTAATAATATTAACAACTTCAACATGCAACTCAAATGCGACTCAACTATGCACATGCATGTGGTACCATTTGGAGTAAACTCCCAACTTAAACATATGCTAGGTTATCGAGGCATTTTCAACTTAATCGGATGCCATCAAGGCCAACTTAAACATGTGCCATCAAGGCCAACTTAATCAATGCAAATGTATGCATGCAACAATAACCACAACGTCACAACAACAACAGCGCAATAACAACAACGAGAACAACAACTTAAACATGCACCACTTGCATCAACTTAATCCAACATTGGTCGTTCGACCTACAACTTAATCAACAACATATTCAACATCACATCACCAACATCACCACATCAACAACGTATTCAACATCAATATAAAACATTGGTCATAAGACCTACAACTTAACAGTACCTATAAACCGGGACAATTCAACCTATTCAACTGTACCTGCAAATCAACTTAATCGACATAATTACCACAAAACAAACCAACCAAGAATACCTACTAATTTATATTAGTTATCCCGCCAATTTTCATTAAATTCCGGACAACTAACCTTACCGCTTAATTACACTTATTCGACTAATTCCATACATCAACCGACCAAAAATAACTACAACCACTTACGCATTATTTCTGCAAAATTTCAACTTGTTTCGGTTAAACAATTATACCGGTTAAAACTACTAATATAATTATTCGGTACTATTTTAATACTCTGCTATCTCCTTTGGTCTGTCATTCGCTAATTGATTCCTGTACTAAAATAAAACCTGCTACTAACATTTCTAATTTCCCACATTATTGCTATTCCTCTGCATTATTAATCGTTAACATTGTTGAGGCATATTGCACGATAACACCTCAATCGCACACATTCACGACGGTAAAAATCAACACAAAGATATGGTTTCAATTTTCTGCTATAATTGAGCCAGATACAGACCTCAAAACCATTTTTTCTAGAAAGAACATCTCGTTAGCTTTCCAACGCTTCAAACGGGGGTCAAAACCGACTTACGGATCAAAAGATATGAATTTTCTAAACTTTCCGAAACCAGAATTTTTCTGCATAAGAGCCCTACGGGATTTTGCATTTTCGTCCAAAAATCCGACCGATTCAATTATTTTCTTCGAAACAAACACATACTCATTCATACCAAACATATAGTAGTGATTTGGAACCATCAAACGTGAATTCTACGACTTTCGATTTCAATCCGAATCTTAAACCCTCAAATCTCCAAAAATGCCAAAAACATACAAAATCAACCAAATTCGATAAAACAAGCATACTCGATCACGGCCTAACATTACTCGACACAACTAAGCAATCTATTCCGACTTTCGTCCGCGAAAACATCGATTTCTATCGATTTAACCAAATTCCATCCTAAGTTTAACACTATAGAACAATAACCAAACAATCTAGCAAACATCAAATTGCGCAAAAACAAAACCAATTCATTAATACACTTCAACACATTCAGTAGAAAATTATATAAATCCCAATCCCACGTATCAATTATCATATACCCGGTTATAAAATTCGAACCCCACCCTTACCTTAAAATCGGTGGCCGCTCGAATCTCCGATCGGCTTTCCGACGGCAACTTCTCGTAACCGTTTCTCCAATTTTCTCGTTCTCCCATTCTCCCACGTTATGTTCCTCTTTCTCCTCTTGACTAATACTTCTCCCCTTGACTAATTCTTCTTCTTTTTTTCTTATTATTAAAATAATAATAATAATAATAATCCAATATAACAACTAATGGGCCTAAGTCATACACCCCTTAATTGCTAATCCCGACGAAATCCAAGCCCATTACCCAACATGCTCCAATAATCCATAATATCACTTATAATATTATTTCTTCGACTTTCCGACTAATATTCCGACTTAACGACTTAATTCTTCGAAACACAAAATTAACCAAAATAATAATTCGCGACCAACTACTTACTCCCGGCTTAATAGATTAATTCCGATTATCAACCAAATGGCCCAACAATTCAACTTAGTTAATTAAATAAGATAGTCCAATAAATAAATAATATTATTCTTAATATTATTCCTCCGATTTAACCGACTAAAATCCGACTTTAACTTAATAATCCCAATACGCCTCTTAAAATAATACCGACAAATCCAACTACTCCGATTAATTCTCAACTTCGTCTAAATCCAATAATTAAATCCTTCAATAATTTAATTAACTAATTAATTAAATTTAGGCGTTACAACTCTCCCCCATTTAGAATATTTTCGTCCTCAAAAATTTATCCGACACGACTATTCCAACAACTTAATTCTTCCGAGTAATCAAATCTCGTCCTCGCAAGGCACCTCCACATATAACACAAACAACGGTTCTTAACCTCAACAACGACAACAACGCGAATACTACCCAAGTGATGCAATTGACAACTAACATCGCAACACAAGAAGTAACCAACTTAAGAATTTACCGGTTTAAGAACCAGAACACAACAACATAAGAATACCAACTTAAACACAACATCAACGTAACCAAATATCAACATCGGTACAATTCACGTCTGAACAACCGCAATACACTACGCGTTCGCTGCGCACTCTGATTACTTTCAAGGTACTAACTCTACTCAGTTGACCTCTAACTTCCAATCATCAAAATAGACATAATACCAAGGCTTTCGACTTAACTCTTCGGGATCTCCCCGTTAACACCACACATAAACTACAACTTTACTATCTTTTATCAACATAGTTCCCAAAATCACCTTAGGCGCATAACAACATTACAACAACATTTGACACCTGAGTCCACTTAAATTCAACAAGATAAATCATCTTTACCAACCAAAACTCCACTTTTACAAATCAACTTATAATTTAACTTCTTGTTCTACCTGTAACTCAACTCTCACATTATCCAGTCTCAACTGAAATTTTCCATACTACTCATCAATCTAACACAGCTTCGTGCTGTCATCCTTAAATTCAACTAATATTCTAACATATGAACTTGTATCAGCAAAAACAAACAACCTTCAAGCAATTGGCTTGACTTCGACCAATTCAACGTACATACTATACTAGTTGGCACGACACATCTATCCATCAATTATGACTCCGTCTACTATCAACAATGGATTAAGGGTGATCAGTCCCTCAATTTGTCAATAGACAGCCGACAACCATAACGGTGAAATAAATCATCAGTACCCAACACAATAGCGTACTTCAACTTGTGCCCAAAGTCCGTAAGCATAATGCTCCGCCAACTTTCTAAGGCTTACCAATGCCACTCTTAGTTTCTTTAGTTTCAACTTCGTCAACGATACAAAAATGTTCAAAATCCATTACGCATCCTCTTATGCACGTTCATAGTATAACACGACTTTAAATATTTTTCCAACACCGAAATCGCTACAACATTGAGAACGATCCAATTCAGTTTGCTCCAATTACAACTTTCAACCAAGGTGAAAATTCTTAGCAACACAAACAAACATTCACATTTCTCTCAACATTACCTTTACTTAAGATAATTGTCTTAATCATCCTAATTCAACATAAATTGCATCTCCAAGCATTCTCCGATACAGTCACATCTTACAAATACCAACATTTTATTCTTAATAATATTCCACACTTGTTTTCATCCTTCCAAAATTTTCAGCAAATGTCGCTCAACTTCAACCATATATATCTCCTTCAATACAGATCTCTCAATCACAAAATCATATTCCAAAATGAAGATAATTTCGTAAAGATTCCAGAACTTCAAGAATCGCTTGAATCCAAGTTACGAGTAAAAAGTTATCATCCTTACAACGGGGCTGGTTCAGAATTTCCATATGCAGAATTTTCCAAAAATCAGCATCAGACCCAAATATTAAAACGCACTTTTCTCCCTCTTCACAAACTTCCTGAAGACCAATCGTATATGCAAACTGTAGGGAATTTCATAAGCTTTCCAAAAAATCCAGAACCGCTTCCATCCGAATCACGAGTCAAAAGTTATACCTCGTTTACTGACAGCTGCTCTAAAATCACAAAAACCAGAATTTGAGGTTGATGAACATAAGTTCCATTTCCCTCTCTTGCTTCCAAGATCTACCAACATCCTCCTTTTTGTCCAACTACGAAAATCATTCAACTTTAATCCAACTATACTCAAGATATACAACTTACCGAATTAATCCACCAACTTATCATTCCAATCGGAATAATTCCTTAATTTCAATCATCTTTGATTCACCGTCCAGACTCTACGCACATCTCCAACTTGACTGATACGGATTCGCGAGTCCAAACTCTCGCCGGTCCGCAATAACATCGCTCCAACATATGCACTCTTGCAAGCAACATCACCTTGAAACAACTTCTACATACCAACAACACGCACGGGAGCAACCTTCTCCCCCACTTAATTCAAACCAACCTGTAGACAACTACTAGAAACTACTAACAAACAAGCACCGACAGTGTTCCACACACATGTCGAGTACTAAGGAAGAAACAACATTAGACAACATTGGCCGGAAGGACCGACCTGCTCTGATACCACTAATGTAACACCCCATTTTCTACCCAACGTTTATTAAAAATCAGAGTGCAAAATTTTCAACATAAAATAAATGAGATGTCACATTTTCAACTTGAAAAACAAAACCAATAACATAAACCTGTATTTCTTTTTAAAATAGATACATAGCATTCGGCCTTCACAACTTACAAATCATGTTCACTTTATTCAACTAGATCAAAACTTCAATTTATAATTATTCAAGAATTATTGTAATAACAACAATTAGGAACAACAACATAAACAAAACATTTCCCCCCGAGTGCTACGTATCAGAGCATGACACCAACTTGAACTAACAGCGACTAAGACTTCAAACCTTCACAGCTATTCTTGAGTACCTGCTCAGTTACCCATAATAGGTAACATCATTACATAAGGGGTGAGATATCGAAAAATATAATCAAAGGCATGATAATTAATATATTAGATTAGAATCACACAAATTTCACCGCTTCATACAACAGTCATACAACAACTATTAGTAAACAACTTAAGAGCAACCACAACTTATAACAAACAACAACTTATAACAACAACATGTATCATGCGACAACTTACAGCAATAACAATTTATAACAACAATAACTCACAAGAATAACAACTTATATCAATAACACCAACAATCAACACCAACGTAATAATATTAACAACTTCAACATGCAACTCAAATGCGACTCAACTATGCACATGCATGTGGTACCATTTGGAGTAAACTCCCAACTTAAACATATGCTAGGTTATCGAGGCATTTTCAACTTAATCGGATGCCATCAAGGCCAACTTAAACATGTGCCATCAAGGCCAACTTAATCAATGCAAATGTATGCATGCAACAATAACCACAACGTCACAACAACAACAGCGCAATAACAACAACGAGAACAACAACTTAAACATGCACCACTTGCATCAACTTAATCCAACATTGGTCGTTCGACCTACAACTTAATCAACAACATATTCAACATCACATCACCAACATCACCACATCAACAACGTATTCAACATCAATATAAAACATTGGTCATAAGACCTACAACTTAACAGTACCTATAAACCGGGACAATTCAACCTATTCAACTGTACCTGCAAATCAACTTAATCGACATAATTACCACAAAACAAACCAACCAAGAATACCTACTAATTTATATTAGTTATCCCGCCAATTTTCATTAAATTCCGGACAACTAACCTTACCGCTTAATTACACTTATTCGACTAATTCCATACATCAACCGACCAAAAATAACTACAACCACTTACGCATTATTTCTGCAAAATTTCAACTTGTTTCGGTTAAACAATTATACCGGTTAAAACTACTAATATAATTATTCGGTACTATTTTAATACTCTGCTATCTCCTTTGGTCTGTCATTCGCTAATTGATTCCTGTACTAAAATAAAACCTGCTACTAACATTTCTAATTTCCCACATTATTGCTATTCCTCTGCATTATTAATCGTTAACATTGTTGAGGCATATTGCACGATAACACCTCAATCGCACACATTCACGACGGTAAAAATCAACACAAAGATATGGTTTCAATTTTCTGCTATAATTGAACCAGATACAGACCTCAAAACCATTTTTTCTAGAAAGAACATCTCGTTAGCTTTCCAACGCTTCAAACGGGGGTCAAAACCGACTTACGGATCAAAAGATATGAATTTTCTAAACTTTCCGAAACCAGAATTTTTCTGCATAACAGCCCTACGGGATTTTGCATTTTCGTCCAAAAATCCGACCGATTCAATTATTTTCTTCGAAACAAACACATACTCATTCATACCAAACATATAGTAGTGATTTGGAACCATCAAACGTGAATTCTACGACTTTCGATTTCAATCCGAATCTTAAACCCTCAAATCTCCAAAAATGCCAAAAACATACAAAATCAACCAAATTCGATAAAACAAGCATACTCGATCACGGCCTAACATTACTCGACACAACTAAGCAATCTATTCCGACTTTCGTCCGCGAAAACATCGGTTTCTATCGATTTAACCAAATTCCATCCTAAGTTTAACACTATAGAACAATAACCAAACAATCTAGCAAACATCAAATTGCGCAAAAACAAAACCAATTCATTAATACACTTCAACACATTCAGTAGAAAATTATATAAATCTCAATCCCACGTATCAATTATCATATACCCGGTTATAAAATTCGAACCCCACCCTTACCTTAAAATCGGTGGCCGCTCGAATCTCCGATCGGCTTTCCGACGGCAACTTCTCGTAACCGTTTCTCCAATTTCCTCGTTCTCCCATTCTCCCACGTTCTGTTCCTCTTTCTCCTCTTGACTAATACTTCTCCTCTTGACTAATTCTTCTTCTCTTTTTCTTATTATTAAAATAATAATAATAATAATAATCCAATATAACAACTAATGGGCCTAAGTCATACACCCCTTAATTGCTAATCCCGACGAAATCCAAGCCCATTACCCAACATGCTCCAATAATCCATAATATCACTTATAATATTATTTCTTCGACTTTCCGACTAATATTCCGACTTAACGACTTAATTCTTCGAAACACAAAATTAACCGAAATAATAATTCGCGACCAACTACTTACTCCCGGCTTAATAGATTAATTCCGATTATCAACCAAATGGTCCAACAATTCAACTTAGTTAATTAAATAAGATAGTCCAATAAATAAATAATATTATTCTTAATATTATTCCTCCGATTTAACCGACTAAAATCCGACTTTAACTTAATAATCCCAATACGCCTCTTAAAATAATACCGACAAATCCAACTACTCCGATTAATTCTCAACTTCGTCTAAATCCAATAATTAAATCCTTCAATAATTTAATTAAGTAATTAATTAAATTCAGGCGTTACATCCTTCCTCCAAAATCATCCTTTTCAAATTCGAATCGTCCGGAATACAAATTCTACCTCGGAATCTCAAAACACCATTAATATCCACTTGAAAATCACCACTCGCATCTTTTCCGTCAACCAACATCAAATCCACTAATTTCACGTCAAACTTCTGCTTCTCGCTTACCGTCATCAGAAAATCATTAGTAATCGTTAGCATTCCAAGCCCCACGCTATCCGACGTCACTTCACATACCAAACTCAAATCTCTAAACGATTCCAAAAGCTCCCACCCCTTAACCATTAAGGCGGACATATGCAACGATTTCTGACTCAATGCGTCGGCTACCACATTAGCTTTACCAGGATGGTAATTCAAGCCAAAGTCGTAGTCCTTCAAAAATTCCAACCATCTACGTTGCCTCGTATTCAATTCTTTCTGATCAAACAAATATTTCAAACTTTTATGATCACTAAAGACTTCAAACCTTGCACCGTAGAGATAATGCCTCCAAATCTTCAACACAAAAACCACAGCCGCTAATTCAAGATCATGAGTAGGATAATTTTTCTCATGCACTCTCAATTGCCTTGAAGCATAAGCCACGACCTTACCTTCTTGCATTAGCACACCACCTAGACCAATCAAAGAAGCATCACAATACACCACAAACGGTTCAGTAGGATTCGGTAAAATCAAAATCGGAGCTGTCGTCAATCTTCTCTTCAGCTTATTAAAACTTTCCTCGCACCAAATATCCCAAATGAATGCTTGCCCGTTACAAGTCAACTGGGTCAAAGGAAGTGCTAGCTTAGAAAAACCTTCAATAAACCTTCGATAATAACCGGCCAAACCCAAAAAGCTTCGAATTTCAGTAACAGATCTCGGAGCCTCCCATTGTAGAACTGCTTCTACTTTAGATGGATCCATAGAAATACCATTACCTGAAATTACGTGTCCAAGAAAACTCACTTCCGACAACCAGAATTCACACTTAGACAATTTGGCAAAAAGCTTCCTTTCTTTCAACACCTGCAAAACAATACGCAAATGCTCCACGTGCTCCTCCCGAGACTTAGAATAAATCAAAATGTCATCAATAAACACAACAACAAATCGATCCAAATGCTCGTGGAAAATACGATTCATGTACTCCATAAACACGCCTGGCGCATTAGAAACCCCGAACGGCTTCACAGAATATTCATAATGACCGTATCGTGTCCTAAAAGCCGTCTTCTAAATATCTTCCTCTTTCACCCTAATCTGATGATACCCTGACCTCAAGTCAATCTTACTGAACACACACGCACCAACCAACTGATCCATCAGATCATCAATCCTTGGAAGAGGATACTTATTCTTAATCGTCACCTTATTCAACTGGCGATAATCAATACACAATCACATACTTCCATCTTTCTTTTTCACCAACAAAACTGGAGCACCCCAAGGAGAAACACTTGGCCTCACAAACCTCTTTTCCAATAACTCATTCAACTATTTCTTTAACTCAACCAACTCAGATGCCGACATACGATAAGGTGCCATAGAAACAGGTCTAGTACCAGGAACTAGATCTATCGAAAACTCCACCTCTCTCTCTGGCGGCACATCTGAAATATCCTCAGGAAACACTTCAGGAAAATCACACACAATAGGAAACACATCAAGCACAACTTGACTATCCACAGTCAAAGATGCAAACAACCCAAACAACTGAGCTTCATCCACCAAAAGCTTCTTCAACTCTTTGGTAGATAAGAAACTCGAGTCTTCGTCTTCCTCAAGAGAAGGAAACCTTACCAGCTTATGATAACAATCAATATGAACCCGATTGAATTGCAACCAATTCATCCCCAGAACCACATCTAAACCCTCCAACGGTAAACACACTAAATCCATCTCAAAGTCTTTACCATAAATGGTCAAAGGACAACTTAAACAAACCAAAGAAGTAGTTACTGATCCCATTGCTGGAGTATCAATAACCATTTCACCATCCATCAAAGACAACACAAGATTCAAACGCTTAGCGCACTCAGACGAAATAAATGAATAAGCCGCTCCAGTATCAATAATAGCAACTAAAGGAGCACTATTAATAAAATAAGTACCTCTGATCAGACGATCTGCACTTGAAGTCTGAGTTCCCGCCAAGGCAAACACTTTCCCACCAGATTGAGCCTGCTTCGGTTTCAGACACTTTGTGCTAAGATGACCAGGTTCACCACAGTTTAAACACTTAACCACATTCTTTCTCTTGCACTCAGCTGCTACATGTCCTAAACCTCCACAATTAGAACACTTTCCCACATCTTTCCTGCACTCAAATTGATGATGTCCTAGTTCACCACACTTAAAACATCTCGGAGAATTAGACATACCTCCTCCACCTGACCTTCGATCAAAAGTACCCCTTTGCTTACCTTTTTCAGCTGGTGTTACATACGGCCCACCACGGAACTGTTGCTTCCCTCTTCTGTCACTCACACTCTTGTAGTGAGTAGAACGAGCCTTACTATCCTCTTCATAAATCCTACAACATTCCACCAAATCAGAAAACCTTCTTATCCTTTGATAACCGATTGCTTGCTTAATCTCAGGACGCAATCCACTCTTAATCTTCACACACTTAGAAAATTCCGCAGTCGCCTCAACATAATGAGGATAAAACTGCACAAGCTCCATAAACTTAGCAGTATAGTCAACAACAGACATACTACCTTGTTTCAGTTCCAAGAACTCAATTTCCTTCTTTCCTCTTACATCTTCAGGAAAATACTTCCTCAGAAACTCCTGGCTAAACAATTCCCAAGTAACTTCTTCATCCCCAACTCCCAACACCTGACGAGTACTAATCCACCAGTCATCAGGTTCTTCATGTAACATGTGAGTTCCCAGTCTCACCTTACTGTCCTCAGCACAATCCATAACTCGGAAAATCCTTTCAATCTCTTTCAGCCAAATCTGAGCACCATCAGGATCATATCTTCCTTTAAAGACAAGCGGTTTGTTCTTCCTGAACTATTCATTACCAGCAGCATTAGGTGCACCCTGCACAGCTCGGGCCATAGCTTGCATAGCAGCAGCCAAAGCAGGGTCATTCCTACCAGCCATATTCTGTTCATTTCCAATAACAGCAACTATGGTTAAACAAACAGCTCATCCAAACACCAAGACCGACAAGGACTGACACAACTGACACGGACTGGCTCTGATACCACTTAATGTAACACCCCCAATCTATACCCCCAATCATTAATAAAACAATAAACACTTAATAAAAATTTCGTCAGAGTATATTCAAATTATCATGGCATAGACGGGGAGAATCACATTATATTGAAACAAACATACAACACCTGCTCACAAAGATATGCAACAATTCAGGTAGTGTTACACCCACGATTCAGAAACATAATAAAAGCGGAAAATCCGTAACTGAATATCAACATATATATATATATATATATATATCAATCATGAAAGTTTGTCATACAACAAGTTATACATGTACAATCCAAAAGATACATATACATAATACACAATAATCACAAACGGCCTCCCTAACTACCCGGTGTCACATATCAGAGCTGACCGACAAAAGAATGAAGTCCTAAACTTCACAAAAAGACCTCCAGCAACTCTAATCTGCAATGCCTCATAGAGCATTATAAAACAGCAGAAGGGTGAGAAACCCAATCATAATATAATTGCATATAATTATATATTAACACTGAAATGCACAAGTAAAATATTCTCACCACAAATGCACCACAATCAAATACAACGAAACACCCTACAATTCTCAGGTATCCAATACCAATACACATTAGTCATACACAATACACTTATCATTCGTACAATTATACATATTCCATCTCATCAATCACATTCACAATTTCATACTCAATTAATCCATGATTTATGCAAATGCACAGAGACCGACACAACGACTCTATGCAATGCACATGCGGTACCGACTTCCAATATTTCTCATCACTAGTTCACTCAGGAACTCTACTGGAATCATCGCTCGTTATTGAGGATCACTAAAGTAACACCCCGTCGGGCAAACGATGTTCCCCGTCGCTTTAGGTCCTCTTGGTATAAGGTGCACGACGTTTATGGTTTTTTTAGGTCCTCTTTGTATAAGGCGCACAATCCGATCGCTCACACCCCACATGGGCACACGATCGTCTATAATCATCGCTTTAGGTCCTCTTATTTTTAAGGCGCACGATATATCAAATCGCTTTAGGTCCTCTTATTTTTAAGGCGCACGATGTTATAGCAGATTCTCTCTGGAATCAATCCGTCACTCAGGACGTCACAATAATGCATATCATGATGCTTGGCATACAATGACTCATGACATTTAATATGCACACATATACACATTCATAATCATGCATTTACCAACATTTACCATACATCGCATTTTCTCGCCATAAGGCCACCAACCATCATCACAATATGTATTTCACACAATCTCATCACTCAACAGTACACAAGGCATACAATATCCACGCCAACAGCATATTGCACATACACATCAAGTTCACACAATTAAACGACACAAGTTGACAACAAAACAACACATTTTCTAATTCCTGACATAATTTAATCGGCCAACAATCTTAAAACCAGCATCATAAGAAAGTACATGCTACAAGCTTTCTAACGCACCCAACCACGCCTCAAACCGACTCACGTCAAAAGTTACAAAGAAAACAAATTGGAATAAACTATCATGTTCGCAGTGCGAAGCTCCTAGCGAGTCCTTCGCTTCTTCATTCGCAGTGCGAATGTCCCAGCGAACAGTGGCAGAAGCAAAAGTAGCCAAGAAAATTCCCAACGTTCGCAGTGCGAACCATCTAGCGAATGCTCGCTACCCCATTCGCAATGCGAATCCTCCAGCGAACCGTGGCAGAATGAAAAATAATACAACGTTCGCAGTGGGAACCTCACGCGAACGCTCGCCATCCATTCGCTGGCCATTCGCAGTGCGAACCTGCGATTTCAGCAAAACCCAGCAGCGCACCAGATCATCCAAAAATGGTATTTTCTCAACCAAAACATTTCCAAACCAACATATAGCAATCAAAACATAACTCAATCATGATAACAAGTATTCTACTACGTATACACCGATTTTCGACCGTGAAACCATCGATTTCTCATTATCGACCTAGAATAGAAACTATGAAAACACAACAAACAATCCAATACACACATACATAATCATACACAAGCATATAATAATCGAGTTTCGCACCCTTACCCGATTAAATAGCGTGTAGAAAAGTCGGTTGATCGATTTCTTCTTTTCTCTCTTTTTCTTCTCTTCTTCCCTTTTATTTCTCCTCTCTTTCTTTCTCTCTATTTTTCTCATCCCTTTTCCTTTCTATTTTCTAACTTAATCAAATAAATCAAAATGCCCAAAATACCCATACACTCAAATATCTCGTAAATGTTCCCAAAACGCGACAAAATATATTCACGATGAAAAATAACATATTTTCACATAAAAGTCAGAAGTAAAATAATATAATAATAAAATACTCAAAACGACTCAATTAAATAAAAACCGACAAAACTGGGGCGTTACAGAAAGTATTCGAAATTATACATATCTCAAGAGGCATACCTACGGAAGATTCTCTAAAAGTTTGGTATGTCGAATTCAAAGCCTGTTGTGCCTCCGACAAACCCTCAACTCAAGCTGAGTATAGATCAGTGTCCCAGTACTGATGTCGAAAGAGCTTATATGAATATCATTCCATATGCTAATATAGTGGTTCTTTAATGTATGCTATGATCAGTACTAGACCCGACATATCATATGCAGTAAGTCTTGTAAGCAGGTACATGGCGAATCTTGGAAAGGCTCACTGGCAAACATTGAAGTGGATTCTAAGATACATAAATGAGTCTCTGAACAAAGTCCTAATTTATGGTGGTGCCTTGAGTGAAGATAGTAAAGCAGCAAATGAAGGATATGTCGACTCTGATTATGCAGGTGGTATGGATTCTAGAAAATCTTTTTCTGTATATTTGTTCACTATGTTTGGCACAAGAATCACTTGGAAATCAACACTTCAGAAGGTTATTGCCTTATCAACCACTGAAATGAAATATATAGCCCTAACTGAAGCTATGAAGGAAGCATTGTGGCTTGATGGTTTTGGATAGGAGCTGAAACTTCAAGGTCAAGTTATCAATGTAAAATGTGATAGTCAAAGTGCAATACACCTGTGGAAGAAAACCAAGCACATTGGTGTGAGGATGCATTTCGTTAGAGGGGTAATTAAGCGTGGAGAAGTCCAAGTGCTGAAGGTTTCGACAGATCATAATACTGCTGATATGATCACTAAGACATTGCCTAGTTGCAAGTTTTTCCATTGTATGCAATTGATAAAACTGCATGAAGAAAGCTAGTTTGTTTCTTGTTGTTATAGAGTTTGTTCCAAGGTGGAGATTTGTGAGATATTGGATCGAACTCTAGTATTGTCGACAGAAGTTTAGCATGTCGTCGAAGTCTGCTCACATGCTGTTGTCGAAGACCTACACGCTGTAGTCGAATTGGGCCTTGTGTTAAGGATCCAATAGTTTAAGTTAGCTTGTACCCTCAGTTAGCTTGTAATGGGTAATTGTTAATAAGCCCATTAATTTAGTATGTTAGGTTTATTATAAATAACATACTAGTCTCTCATCTTAGGAGTGAAAAATCCTAATTAGGGTGAGAGGGTTATTTGTTATTCTTGAGTACTTGTAATCTGTTTTATAAAAAAAGTAAGGAATAGCGTTATAATCCATCCTTATTGTTCTTTTTGATTTTTCGTTAACCTTAACCCTTGTGTATTTCTTGTCAATAAAGAAACCGATTATACATTTGTTTTCAAGGCATCGTTTTTCACAACATAGTTGTACCTATGTCGTGTCACAATTATTATTTTTAAGAGTGTGATACTCACAGAGAATTGAGTCTGATTCTTAAGATTAACCATTTGCAAAATCTCAATTTTGTTATAGAATTGAGCCTAGAAAAATTATGTTTGATTATTGAGACCCGCTTGTGAAATCTCTACTAAATTTGTGAGCTCGGTCTATGAAAAAAAACGGTCTTTTATTTGGCGGAATAATTTAATGTAATAAATACAGAAAAAAGAGCCAGAGATGCGAAAGAAAGAAGTCGTGACAAATCATATACCTCTATTCCGTGCCAAAATAATTATTCCAGTTTGAGATAGGGCACATCTATAATCGTTTATATTGTGTTTATTACGATTGTGCGTGTCACTATATTATTCACCAAACAATTAAATTATAAGTTAACTATGTAAGTGAAAATGAGGAGGCTTTTAAAATACACATTTGAGAGATCATTAAAAGTAAGATTTAAATTAGATTTGAATTAAAGGGGTGAAAATTTTACTTTCATTGAAAATATATGAACAAACATGGCTAAAACCATAATGTAATTTTGGATACGGTTGAACATATATAAAAATAACTATTAATCACACTGCAACTGATATTCAATTTTGGATTGTTAGAACTAACAAAACCTTTTATATAAAGAAAAGGCCAAAAGCGTTCCACAAGTCTTGGCTAGAGACGTTTTCACCTTCTACTCTTTCTTCTTCTTGTTTCCTGCTACATCAAGAAAAGTACTCGCAGTTATCAAGATCTAAAATGGAGAATTCTGAAACCATTCTCGAAAGACTCAGCATTACAATGGGAGAATTTAAAGCAAGATATCCCACGAAACAAGAGTGGTCGATGTCGATTCCACCTGTAACTGAATGCCCCAATCCTCAAAAAAAAAAAATCACTAGTGCTCATAGATTTCTTACATCAGATGTCAGAACGAGAGGTATGGCATTTTATGAAGCATACCAAGTTGCAATGGAGTCAGATGAAAAAAGGGAGTTATGCACTAACGTTGCTTCTATGTTATGCGACGTGTACGATGGATTCAGAAGCTCTGTCGAAGAAGCATTGCACGGAATCAGTGTAATACCAACTGTGGTGTGGTTAACAGCTGATATGAATGCTGCCGAAGGATTGGTTTGGCCCTTAATTCTAATCATCTTCGGGTGCTGCATGATTATACTTTTGAAGAAGTTCGCAAATGAGGTAAATTATAAATCATTTATGATTAACTCTATCAGTGAAATGAAACAGATACTTGGGTTCGATGCTGATTTGGATATTCCATTTGATTTCAAGAAAGCAAATTCTATTAGGCAAAATCTTGGTTATTGTCCAAAATTACGTCACGATGCGATTAGGTTTATCTTAAAGAAAAGTAATAGTTCAGCTGAAACTGATCAAGAAATTGGCAAGGTGTGTAAATATTTGTGTAAGGTGTTAGCTTGGTTGGGAATGCGTCATTTCAAACTTATCGAAGAGAATTTAGTAAAGCCACAATCCCTTGTCCTAATTGACCCTAGAATTGCACGACAGGTAAAGGCTTTTGCCATGGCGTGTGAAACTGTAAAATCTCACTTTTGTCCTCAGTTTTACATGTTTTTGGCTCCAATGTGGAATGTATTACAGGCTAAGGCTTCTAGATTTCCTACACTGATTGCTATTGCTCAAGAACTTGAGAGGAAAGACAACGATTGTCCAACTTCAGCGAATGGCGCAGACTGGATAGTAGTACAAGATTTGGTGAAACTTCATCGCGAGAAACATGCTTCTTTGTAACTCCTCATGACTTAATTTCTTGTGATTCTCAACTTGTTATAGCAAGTCTCGCCAGCATTTAATTGAAATATTCTGTTTGTAAGGTACTAAGGTTTGAAATTGTGTATACAATCTTCATTTTTTGGCTGAAAAATGTAAGCTTTTGTTTTATTCATTCATAATGATTGTGTAGATCAAACGGGATGTGTTGTTGCTATAAGCTGAATTGCAGAAATTATATAATGCGACATTTTCAACGCATAACTTTTTCTTCTAAAATTTTTTACGGTTTAATGAAGTTCTTCGTTTTTACCGTTTCATTAAGTTTTCAACATTCCCTTTTGAAGTATTTTTCAAATAAAATGGTAGTCAATCTTAAGATACTTGGTTGTTTCGTGGAAGATATGATTTGCACCAATGTGTATAGCACTTTGATCGTCGCAATACAAAACTAAAGGCTTGGTACATTCGACTTCTAATTCCGCAAATAAGGAGACAAGGCACTGATGTTCAATCTTCGCCAGCATTTAGTTGAAATATTCTGTTTGTAAGGTTTGAAATTGTGTACACAATCTTCGTTTTTTGGCTGAAAAATGTTAACATTTGTTTTATTCATTCAAAATGATATTCCTCCATAGCAAAAAGCAACATTTGTAGAATTACTGAACCTCGCATTCGTTATATAACCCAATCAGTGTATATCAAAAGGGATGTATTGTTGACTTGTTGTAGTTGTTGATATTGTGGTTGATATAAACTGAATTGCAGAAACTATATAATTCGACATTTTCTATGCATAAAATTTTATTAAACAATTTTTTAACTTTTTCTTCTAAAACTTTTTAACAATTTTTTAAACTTTTTCTTCTAAAACTTTTTACGGTTACGGTTGAGATATTTGATGACTCTATAGGAAGTCTCATAGTGTGTGAATGTAGGTGAATGAGAAATTAACTGAGTTATTGTGTGACAAAAGGTGTTTTAGAAAGTTTAGCTCCAAAAAATTTTGTGTCATGTAGCATGTCAAGGCAATATTTTCTTTGGTATATGGTTATACCAACTTTGGAATAGGCCACCTCAATGCCTAGAAAGTATTTCAGCCACCAAGATCTTTAATTTTGTATTGATGATCCAAAACTCCCTTGATCTTATTAAATTCATCAAGTCAAGGACCTGCTATAATTACAACATCCACGTACACCAAAATAACAGTGAAATATGAACCCTTATTAACGATGAATAAAGAGTGGTTTGAGGTTGAATGTTTATAGCCTTGATCAAGTAAGACACCTGTCAATATCTCATACCATTTACTATTTGTTTGTTTTAAGTCACGGAGAGACTTAAGTAATTTGCATACTTGATTGGGTTGGGGCTAGTAACTCGTTGTGGAATTGTTTACATGTAACTAATGTAAATGCCAAGTTCTGATAGTTGCTAATGCAAAAAGGGCTCTAATTTTCCACAAGTGAAAATGTTTTAGAGAAGTTAACTCCCTCTACCTGGTTATATTCCTTACCAACTAGTAGTATTGCTTTATACCTCTCAATTATGTCATGGACCTCGTGCTTCACTTTAATAATAGCCACAAGAATTGAGTTAAAATTTATTTGCTAAGGAATTAGGAATAAATAATCTTAAGGATCAGTAGTTATTACTTATTAGGAATAAGATTAAGTTGCTACAAGATGAATTTAGGATATAAAAGGATTCATAGTCAAAATTCATCCCTGGCTTTTCTTATATTATATTTTCTACTCCATTAAATTTTATCTTATTTTAATTTTTATTGCAAACAATCAAATCAAAACTCACATTTCCATTTTTATTCAATTGAACTGAAACAAGACCCTATAATATCACACAATCCTTAAAATCAAAACTTGAGATTTCCCGATATTATTATATTGGCAAAAGTAATGCACTTACTAATTTATCAACGTCAATCTCTCTATTTTCTAATACCTTAATTGAGTGTCTTAGAATACTTTGCTCATGAAATAAACCGGATGTTTAGTATTGTTATTCTCCTATACAAGCACAAAGCTCATCGCCTTGTTAGTGATCTATAAATATAAATTCAAAGGTGCTCCTGGTTTGAGGTGTCTTTGATAAAGTTTCAATACCGCCAACACTTCCCCGTATTCATTTGTCCACTCCAACGTCCCCTTCATTTTTAAAGTGGCGAAGAAGTAGAACACTTTGTCACCTGCACATGAAAGGATATGAGATAGGGTGGCCAGACGCTCTGTTAATTGTTGAACTTCGTTGGCACTGGTATGGCTTCTCATGTTGATGATAGTCTTAAATTTGTAAGGATTTCCTCGATCCCACTTGTAACACCCCCAATCTATACCCCGAAAAATTAAAGCGATAACAAATAATCAGAGCGTAATTAAAACATTCATGGCATAGACGAATGCGTCACTTCAAAAACACGAAATACAACAACCTGCTCATATAGATATGCAACAATCAGGTAGCACATAACAGAGGAACTCAGTTCCTAACACCCACAATTCAGAGACAGAATAAAAGCAGAAAATCTGCAACTGAATCTCATATATATATATAACATAAAAGTTTGTCTGTCATATAAAGAGTCATACATGTACAATCCAAAGTAGGGATGGCAGGCAGACCCAAACTCGCGGGGCCCACCCGCACCCGAACCCGAGTCAATGGGTGAAAACCCGAGTTGACTGGGTTCGGGTTCGGGTTCGGGATCGGATGCCACCCGATATTTCGGGTGCGAGTTTGGGTAGTGTAAAACCCGTGCCCGAAACCCGAAACCACACCCGCTATATATATATATATATATTTTTTTTTTTTTTGAGTTTTTGCTACGGGTACGGGTTTGGGTGAAAAAACCCGAACCCAACGGGTGTGGGCGTGGGTGTTATTTTGCCACCCAAATAGCCTTTGGGTTCGGGTTCGGGTTCAGGTGGTGATTTCGGGTGCGGGTTTGGGTAGTGTGAAACCCGCACCCGACCCGACCCGTTGCCATCCCTAATCCAAAGAACATATATACATATACACATAATCACATAACGATCTCCACGACTACCCGATGCTACATATCAGAGCCGACCGACAAAAGAATGAAGACCTAACCTTCACAAAAAGACCTCCAACATCTAATCTGCAATGCCTCATAGAGCATTCAAAACAGCAGAAGGGTGAGAAACACAATTATAATATAGTTGCATACAATTATATACTAACACAAAAATACACATGTAAAATATTCTCACCACAACTTACACCAAAATTCAAAAACAAAACAACACAATTCATATCTCATACATCCATCACAAAGACATATCAATCATGCTCAATGCATTTATCACCCATATATATATATATATGTCAACTCATCCATTCCATTCACAATTCCACACATAATCAATCCATTCATGATTTATGCAAATGCACAGAGACCGACACAACGACTCTATGCAATGCAATGCGGTACCGTTCCATCCCTCATTCTCATCATTAATTCACTCAGGAATTATTGGAATCATCGCTTGTTACTTAGTGTAACTCCCCGTCGGGCAAACGATGTTCCCCGTCGCTTTAGGTCCTCTTGGTATAAGGCTCACGACGTTTATGGATTGCTTTAGGTCCTCTTTGTATAAGGCTCACGATCCGATCACTTTAGGTCCTCTTTGTATAAGGCTCACGATCCTCTATAACGTCGCTTTAGGTCCTCTCGGTATAAGGCTCACGACCGTTATAGCTTATTCCCTCTGGAATCGTTTCGTCGCTCACACCTGTAACGCCCTGAGTTTAAAGAAGGCGACCATGTGTTTTTGAGAGTTACGCCGGTTACGAGTGTGGGTCGTGCTTTGAAGTCGAAGAAGTTGACTTCTCGTTTTATTGGTCCGTATCAGATTTCTGCGCGAGTTGGTGTTGTGGCTTACCGTGTGGCGTTGCCTCCGAATATTTCGAATTTGCATGATGTATTCCATGTTTCGCAACTTCGGAAATATGTTCCGGATCCGTCACATGTTATTCCTATGGACGAGGTTGAAGTGAGAGATAATCTTACGGTTGAAGCTTTACCGATTAGGATTTTGGACCGTGAAGTTAAGAAGCTAAGAGGCAAGGATATTGCGTTTGTGAAAGTAGCGTGGGGAGGCGCTGCGGAAGGAAATATGACTTGGGAGCTAGAGACTAGGATGCGAGAGTCGTATCCGGAGTTGTTTGAATCAGGTAATATTTTCGAGGACGAAAATTTCTAAAGTGGGGGAGAGTTGTAACGCCCCGATTCCGATTTTTCCCATTTTGTTGAGTCTTTTATTTAAATTGAGTGATAAATTATTTTATTTGTGAAATTGGTGTGTTAATATGCTATGTTGACATGTTATGATATTTTACCGTTTTTGAGAGTTTTCGGGAAAATTAGAATGGAGGGTATTTTAGACATTTCTCAATTAATGATAAGTTAGAAATTTAGTGGAAATAGAATTGTGTGAGAAAATGATTTAATTTAATTTGAGTAGAAAATAAGAAATAGAAAATAGAAAAGAAAAAGAGATAAGGAGAGGAAATAGGAGAGAAAGAGAAAGAAAAGAAAAATAGAGAGAAAAAGGAGAGAAAGAAAGAGGAAGAAGAGAAAAGAGAAGAAAACTTGGATAAAACTAGAAAATCATCAAGAACAATCATCTAGCAAGCTTGGAATCCGGGTAAGGGTGTGAAATCTTATTATCTTATCAATGTATATTATTCTGTATGATTGTGTTGTTGTTGTTGTTGATTTTTATGAGTTTTGGTATAAACCCATTCGTGTAGAAAGTGTTAGAATTCGATTTAATCATGTTGGAAATGATGTTTTCGTGTCCCTTGTTGTTGGTACATGATAGACATATGTTATTGTACATCAAATTGGTATTTTTCTGAATTTAGATGATGAATTTGGGTGTGGTTGGGGTGCAAAACGCAGAAACACGTTCTGCAGAATTTTTCTGGGTTTGCCCTGGCCGTACGCGTAAGGGGCAATGTCCATACGCGTATGAGCCCAGGCGTTACGCGTATCATTGGCCTGTGTTTGTGCCATTACGCGTATGAATTGTGTTTTTTCCCGGCCATCTGGTGATACGCGTATGGTGTTGAGCATACGCGTATGGGCTTTGAAACGTGAAATTTGTGAAGGAAATGGGTTCTGCCCATACGCGTATGGGCATTGGTGATACGCGTATGGGAATGGAGAGGAATCAGGGCCGTACGCGTATGAGAATGGTGATACGCGTATGGTCAGGCCAATTGTAAAAATGGGATTTTTCAAAATGTGTTTTTCGTTTTCGTCCGTAACTTTTGTTCCGTTTATCCGATTTTTACATTCTTGGTATCGTTGTGAAGCTATTGAGCTGTAATTTCTTATTATGACGATTTGGAAATTGTTAGCCGATTTAATTATGTCGGAAATTCAGGAATAGTGTTATTTAGCGACTTTTACCGTTTTGAATGTGTATTTTGAATGTGAATCATACAATAGTGCATTGATGTGAATGTATATAGATTGTATGTGATAGTATGAGATAAATGCATGAATATATGGTGAATATGTATGCATTTCAAGAATGTCTTGAGTCATTTTGTATGTGAAGCATAATGATGTACATTCTTGTGTTGTGGGATTCTAATGAGAGTCCGCTATAACGTCGTGTGCCCATGTGGGGTGTGAGCGATGATTATAGACGATCGTGTGCCCATGTGGGGTGTGAGCGATCGGGTCGTGTGCCCGTGTGGGGTGTGAGCGATCCATAAACCTTGTGTGCCTATGTGAGGTGTGAGCAATGGGTGAACATCGTAGGCCCGACGGGGAGTTACATTGGTAATGAGCGATGGTTCCAATAAGTTTCTGAGTGAACTTGAGATGATTGAGTCGGTACCGCATTGCGTTTGCATAGAGTCGTGAGTCGGTCTCTATGATTTGCATTTATCATCTTTATAATGGTGCATTGATGAATAAACATGAATATGTATGTTTATGTGGAATGATAAGAATTGTGAAAGTATGCATGATGAATATGCTTGGTTTTGTATATATATACATTGTAATGTATATGAGTGAATCGTGATGGATTGTGGTGAGAATGTGGAATATGTGTATTTTTATGCTAAGATATATAATTATATGCATTGTTATTATGATAATATTTCTCACCCTTCTGCTGTTTTATGATGCTCTATGAGGCATTGCAGAGTAGGTATGCTGGTGGTCTTTTTGTGAAGCGTGTCTTCATTCTTTTGGTCGGTCGGCTCTGATATGTAGCACCGGGTAGCTAGGAAGTATATGATTCTTTTGTGATACATTTGTACATGTATCTTGTTGTTGAATGTTTATGTAAACATGAATTATGTTGGTGGATAATACTTGATGATATATATATGTATATATGTTGGATGTTATTCAATGTTTAGATTTTCCGCTTTTATTCTAAATATTGAGATGTGGGTGTAGGGACTAAGTTCCTCTATTGCAAAGTTACCCCACTGTTGCATATCAATTGTTGAGCAGGTGTTGAATGTTTTAATTTCATGTATAATGTGACAAACCTTTTTTATACTATGTTTATAATTATACTCTGACGAAATTTTTAATATGTGCCTAAATGATTATGTGATTATTTGGGGGTATAGAAAGGGGGTGTTACATTAAGTGGTATCAGAGCCAGTGTTGAGTCAGTTGTGTCTGTCTTGTTGTTGTGATGGTTGAACTATTGTTTAACCTTGTTGTCATTTTTGGGAATAATCAGAATATGGCTGGTAGAAACAACAATGCGATGGCTGCTGCTTTGGAAGCAATGGCTAGGGCGGTGCAAGGTGCGCCGAATGGGAATGCTAATGACGAGTTCAGGAAGAATCAACCACCGGTTTTCAAAGGAAGATTTGATCCCGATGGTGCTCAAATTTGGTTGAAGGAGATTGAAAGGATCTTCAGAGTCATGGGCTGTGCGGAGGAGAATAAGGTGAGGCTTGGGTCTCACATGCTGAAGGAAGAAGCTGACGATTGGTGGGTCGGTATGCGTCAAGTTCTTGAGGTGGATGATGAAGAGATAACTTGGGATTTATTTCATACCGAGTTCTTGAGGAAGTATTACCCTGAAAGTGTGAAAGGGAAGAAGGAGATGGAGTTCCTTGAACTGAAACAAGGTAGTATGTCCGTGGTGGACTATACTGCTAAGTTTGTGGAGTTGGTTCAATTCCATCCTCACTATGCTGCAATTACTGCTGAGTTCTCAAAGTGTATTAAATATGAGAATGGTTTGCGTCCCGAGATTAAACAAGCTGTGGGATATCAAAGGATAAGGAGGTTTACGGATTTGACGGAATGTTGTAGAATCTTCGAGGAAGATAGCAAGGCTCGTTCTACACATTACAAAAGTTTGAATGAGAGGAAGGGAAAGCAACAAGCTAGAAGTGGACCTTATGTGACACCCGTTGATAAGGGCAGGCATAGGGGAAACTTTGATAAGAGATCTGGAGGAGGAGGTTCCGGTTTCGTTAAGTGTTACAAGTGTGGTGGAATGGGTCATAAATAATTTGAGTGTGGGAAGACCGTAGTGAAATGTTCTAACTGTGGAGGCCTTGGGCATGCTACTACCGATTGTAGAATGAATGTAGTGAAGTGCTATAATTGTGGAGAAGTGGGTCACATTAGTACTAAGTGTACTAAGCCGAAACAAGCTCAAGCGGGCGGAAAGGTGTTTGCATTAGCGGGGACGGACACTACTAGTGCAGACCGTTTGATTAAAGGTATATGCTTTATTAATAGTACGCCTTTAGTTGCTATTATTGATACGGGGGCGACTCATTCATTCATTTCTCATGAGTGCGCTAAGCGTTTGAATTTGTTTATGACTTCTTGGAGTGGTGAGATGGTTATTGAGACTCCTGCTTCAGGGTCGGTAACTACGTCGTTGGTGTGTGTAAGTTGTCCTTTGACCATGTATGGTAAATACTTCATTATGGATTTAGTGTGTTTGCCATTGGAGGGATTGAACGTAATCTTGGGTATGAACTGGTTGCAATTTAATCGAGTTCATATAGATTGCTATCACAAGTTAGTGAGGTTTCCTTCTTTGGAAGATGATGAAGATGAGAGTTTCCTATCCACTAAACAGTTGAAGAAACTTTTAGCGGACGAAGCTCAATTGTTCGGTTTGTTTGCATCATTGTCGGTGGAGAGTAAAGTTGAGCTCGATGTGTTCCCCGTGGTGTGTGATTTTCCAGAAGTGTTTCCGGAGGATATTACGGATGTACCGCCGGAAAGAGAAGTTGAGTTTTCTATTGATCTAGTTCCGGGTACTAGACCGGTTTCGATGGCACTGTATCGTATGTCGGCATCGGAGTTGGTAGAATTGAAGAAGCAATTGAATGACTTGTTGGACAAGAGATTTGTAAGACCAAGTGTTTCTCCTTGGGGTGCTCCGGTATTGTTGGTAAAGAAGAAGGATGGGAGTATGCGGTTATGCATTGATTATCGACAATTGAACAAGGTGACAATTAAGAACAAGTATCCGCTTCCAAGGATCGATGATTTGATGGACCAATTGGTGGATGCGCGTGTTTTTAGCAAGATTGATTTGAGATCGGGATATCACCAGATTCGTGTGAAAGAAGAGGATATTCAAAAGACGGCCTTTAGGACACGGTATGGTCATTACGAATATTCCGTGATGCCATTCGGGGTTTCTAATGCGCCAGGTGTGTTTATGGAATACATGAATCGTATTTTTCATGAACAGATAGATCGTTTTGTGGTTGTGTTCATCGACGATATTTTGATTTACTCTAAGTCTCAAGAGGAGCATGAAGAGCATTTGAGAATTGTGTTACAAATTTTGAAAGAGAAACAATTGTATGCTAAGTTGTCGAAATGTGAATTTTGGTTGTCGGAAGTAAGTTTTCTTGGTCATGTTATTTCCGGTAGTGGTATTAGTGTTGATCCATCCAAGATTGATGCGGTGATGCAATGGGAGGCTCCTAGATCGGTTACGGAGATTCGAAGCTTTTTAGGCTTGGCGGGTTATTATCGGAGGTTATTGAGGGATTTTCGAAGTTGGCACTTCCGTTAACGCAATTGACTTGTAAAGGAAAGCCTTTCATTTGGGATATTCATTGTGAAGGGAGTTTCAATGAGCTAAAAAGAAGGTTGACAACGGCTCCAATCTTGATTTTTCCAAATCCGACGGAATCATTTGTGGTTTATTGTGATGCTTCATTGACTGGTTTAGGTGGTGTTTTGATGCAAGATGGAAAAGTTGTGGCTTATGCTTCAAGACAATTGAGAGTGCATGAAAAGAATTATCCTACACATGACTTGGAGTTAGCGGCCGTGGTGTTTGTTTTGAAAATTTGGAGGCACTATCTTTATGGTGCAAGATTTGAAGTTTTTAGTGATCACAAGAGCTTGAAATATTTATTTGATCAAAAAGAATTGAACATGAGACAAAGAAGGTGGTTAGAGCTTTTGAAGGATTATCATTTTGGTTTGAATTACCATCCGGGTAAGGCAAACGTGGTGGCCGATGCTTTGAGTCGGAAGTCGTTACATATGTCCGCATTGATGATGAGAGAATGGGAACTTTTGGAGAACTTTAGAGACTTGAGTTTGGTTTGTGAAATGACGCCGAGAAGTGTGAGACTTGGTATGCTACATATTACGAATGATTTTCTTGCAACCGTATGTGAAAAGCAAAAGTTGGATTTGAAGTTCGTTGATTTGATGATGAATGAGAATGAGGATTTCAAGGTTGATAATTTTGGAGTTTTGAGATTCCGTGGTCGTATTTGTATTCCCGACGATGCGGAGTTGAAAAAGATGATATTGGAAGAAGGACACCGAAGTAACTTAAGTATTCATCCGGGAGCGAATAAAATGCATCAAGATTTGAAGAAAATCTTTTGGTGGTCCGGATTAAAGAGGGATGTGGCTCAATTTGTGTATGCGTGCTTAACTTGTCAAAAGTCTAAGGTGGAACATCAAAAGCCTAGTGGATTGATGCAACCGTTGGACATTCCGGAGTGGAAATGAGATAGTATATCGATGGATTTTGTTACGGGATTGCCGAATACACAAAGAGGTCATAATGCTATTTGGGTAATCGTTGATAGGCTTACTAAATCTGCTCACTTCATTCCAATTGATATTAGTTATCCTTTGGAGAAGTTAGCCGAGATTTATGTTCTTGTGGTTGTGAAGTTACATGGAGTTCCTAAGAGTATTGTATCGGATAGAGATCCTAGATTTACATCGAGGTTTTGGGAGAGTTTACAAAAGGCTTTGGGTTCTAAGCTAAGATTGAGTTCGGCGTATCATCCGCAAACGGATGGTCAAACCGAGAGGACAATTCAATCGTTGGAGGATTTATTGCGTGCTTGTGTGCTCGAGCAAGGTGGTGCTTGGGATAGTTATTTGGCGTTGATTGAGTTCACCTACAATAACAGTTTTCATTCAAGTATAAGTATGGCACCATTTGAGGCTTTGTATGGTCAGAGATGTCGAACACCTTTGTGTTGGCATGAAACCGGTGAGAGGACGATAGTTGGACCGGAGATGGTACAACAAACGACGGAGAAAGTAAAGTTTATTCGTGAGAAGATGAAAGCTTCTCAAAGTAGACAAAAGAGCTATCATGACAAGAGAAGGAAAGATCTTGAGTTTAAAGAAGGCGACCATGTGTTTTTGAGAGTTACGCCGGTTACGAGTGTGGGTCGTGCTTTGAAGTCGAAGAAGTTGACTTCTCGTTTTATTGGTCCGTATCAGATTTCTGCGCGAGTTGGTGTTGTGGCTTACCGTGTGGCGTTGCCTCCGAATATTTCGAATTTGCATGATGTATTCCATGTTTCGCAACTTCGGAAATATGTTCCGGATCCGTCACATGTTATTCCTATGGACGAGGTTGAAGTGAGAGATAATCTTACGGTTGAAGCTTTACCGATTAGGATTTTGGACCGTGAAGTTAAGAAGCTAAGAGGCAAGGATATTGCGCTTGTGAAAGTAGCGTGGGGAGGCGCTGCGGAAGGAAATATGACTTGGGAGCTAGAGACTAGGATGCGAGAGTCGTATCCGGAGTTGTTTGAATCAGGTAATATTTTCGAGGACGAAAATTTCTAAAGTGGGGGAGAGTTGTAACGCCCCGATTCCGATTTTTCCCATTTTGTTGAGTCTTTTATTTAAATTGAGTGATAAATTATTTTATTTGTGAAATTGGTGTGTTAATATGCTATGTTGACATGTTATGATATTTTACCGTTTTTGAGAGTTTTCGGGAAAATTAGAATGGAGGGTATTTTAGACATTTCTCAATTAATGATAAGTTAGAAATTTAGTGGAAATAGAATTGTGTGAGAAAATGATTTAATTTAATTTGAGTAGAAAATAAGAAATAGAAAATAGAAAAGAAAAAGAGATAAGGAGAGGAAATAGGAGAGAAAGAGAAAGAAAAGAAAAATAGAGAGAAAAAGGAGAGAAAGAAAGAGGAAGAAGAGAAAAGAGAAGAAAACTTGGATAAAACTAGAAAATCATCAAGAACAATCATCTAGCAAGCTTGGAATCCGGGTAAGGGTGTGAAATCTTATTATCTTATCAATGTATATTATTATGTATGATTGTGTTGTTGTTGTTGTTGATTTTTATGAGTTTTGGTATAAACCCATTCGTGTAGAAAGTGTTAGAATTCGATTTAATCATGTTGGAAATGATGTTTTCGTGTCCCTTGTTGTTGGTACATGATAGATATATGTTATTGTACATCAAATTGGTATTTTTCTGAATTTAGATGATGAATTTGGGTGTGGTTGGGGTGCAAAACGCAGAAACACGTTCTGCAAAAATTTTCTGGGTTTACCCTGGCTGTACGCGTAACGGGCACGTCCATACGCGTATGAGCCCAGGCGTTACGCGTATCATTGGCCTGTGTTTGTGCCATTACGCGTATGAATTGTGTCTTTTCCCGGCCATCTGGTGATACGCGTATGGTGTTGAGCATACGCGTATGGGCTTTGAAACGTGAAATTTGTGAAGGAAATGGGTTCTGCCCATACGCGTATGGGCATTGGTGATACGCGTATGGGAATGGAGAGGAATCAGGGCCGTACGCGTATGAGAATGGTGATACGCGTATGGTCAGGCCAATTGTAAAAATGGGATTTTTCAAAATGTGTTTTTCGTTTTCGTCCGTAACTTTTGTTCCGTTTATCCGATTTTTACATTCTTGGTATCGTTGTGAAGCTATTGATATGTACTTTCTTATTATGACGATTTGGAAATTGTTAGCCGATTTAACTATGTCGGAAAGTCAGGAATAGTGTTATTTAGCGACTTTTACCGTTTTGAATGTGAATCATACAATAGTGCATTGATGTGAATGTATATAGATTGTATGTGATAGTATGAGATGAATGCATGAATATATGGTGAATATGTATGCATTTCAAGAATGTATTGAGTCATTTTGTATGTGAAGCATAATGATGTACATTCTTGTGTTGTGGGATTCTAATGAGAATCTGCTATAACGTCGTGTGCCCATGTGGGGTGTGAGCGATGATTATAGACGATCGTGTGCCCATGTGGGGTGTGAACGATCGGGTCGTGTGCCCGTGTGGGGTGTGAGCGATCCAAAAACATTGTGTGCCTATGTGAAGTGTGAGCAATGGGCGAACATCGTAGGCCCGACGGGGAGTTACATTGGTAACAAGCGATGGTTCCAATAAGTTCCTGAGTGAACTTGAGATGATTGAGTCGGTACCGCATTGCATTTGCATAGAGTCGTGAGTCGGTCTCTATGATTTGCATTTATCATCTTTATAATGGTGCATTGATGAATAAACATGAATATGTATGTTTATGTGGAATGATAAGAATTGTGAAAGTATGCATGATGAATATGCTTGGTTTTGTATATATATACATTGTAATGTATATGAGTGAATCGTGATGGATTGTGGTGAGAATGTGGAATATGTGTATTTTTATGCTAAGATATATAATTATATGCATTGTTATTATGATAATATTTCTCACCCTTCTGCTGTTTTATGATGCTTTATGAGGCATTGCAGAGTAGATATGCTGGTGGTCTTTTTGTGAAGCGTGTCTTCATTCTTTTGGTCGGTCGGCTCTGATATGTAGCACCGGGTAGCTAGGAAGTATATGATTCTTTTGTGATACATTTGTACATGTATCTTGTTGTTGAATGTTTATGTAAACATGAATTATGTTGGTGGATAATACTTGATGATATATATATGTATATATGTTGGATGTTATTCAATGTTTAGATTTTCCGCTTTTATTCTAAATATTGAGATGTGGGTGTAAGGACTAAGTTCCTCTGTTGCAAAGTTACCCCACTGTTGCATATCAATTGTTGAGCAGGTGTTGAATGTTTTAATTTCATGTATAATGTGACAAACCTTTTTTATACTATGTTTATAATTATACTCTGACGAAATTTTTAATATGTGCCTAAATGATTATGTGATTATTTGGGGGTATAGAAAAGGGGTGTTACAACACCCACTAGGGCACACGACATCACAAGAATGCATATCATGATGCTTGGCATACAAAGACTCATGATAATCAAATGCATACATATATACACCCATAATCATGCATATACAATCAAACAGGACACAATGCATTTATTTGCCATAAGGCCACAAACCATCATCACAACATTTAATCACATGCATTCACATCATATAACAGCACCCAAGTCGTACGATATATATATATAAAGCATATTGCATGATAACACAACAATCACATACAGTTAAGACGGTAAAAATCGACAAAACGACACATTCCCAAATTCCAGACATAATTAAATCGGCCACCAATCTCAAAACCATTTTTATAAGAACATCTCAATAGCTTCCTAACGGTATCAAGAACTCCTCGATCTGAGTTACGGATCAAAAGTTACGGCATCGGACGCAAAATCGGGAAAATTCTGCACCCTCTCTGGTCATACGCGTATTGCCTTAGGCCATACGTGTAATGCCCAGCTCACTCGCCCATCCATGCATATTGCCCAAACTGCTACACGTATGGGCAGAGACTAAATTCTCCCAAAAAAATTCCACTAAAAACCTAGTACGCGTATTGCCTCCCTAGTTACGCGTAATGCCTTGCCAAGTACGCGTACCATTACGCATTCCAGCATAGGGCCGTGTAAAATGGGTTCCATACGCGTAAAGCCCACATTTTCCCCTTGCCATACGCGTATTGCCCTAACTAATACGCGTATTGCCTTGCCTGTTACGCGTATGGGCAGCGAAACCCAGAATTTCTGCTGCGAAATTCAACCAAACTCACTCCCAAACCTCATCTAAACAATAGCCAATTACCAATTGAATGCACAACAACATATATCTAACATGTATCAACAATAAGGAATCGTAAAACATGATTTCCGACACAAATTGTATCAAATTCTAACAATCTCAACATAGTAATGGTTTTAGTTCTATATTCAATTTCAACCCAACAACCAACAAATACATACATACATAATCATACACAAACATAGAATAATCGAGTTTCACACCCTTACCCGATTAATCGTGTTTTCAAAAGTCGGTTGAATCGTTTTCTTACTCTCCAAGTTTTCCTCTTTTTTCTTCTTTCCTTTCTCTTTTCCTTCTTTTTCTTTTCCTTCCTTACTATTTTCTCTCTTTTCTTTTTCTCTTTAAGTTTCTAACTTAAACAAAATAAGTAAAATGACCAAAATACCCCTACACTCAAATATCTCGCAAACACTCCCAAAACGCGATAAAACATAATAACGATGAAAAATAATATATTGCCAAATAAAAGTCAAAAATAAAATAATATAAAAACAAAAATAATTAAATCGACTCGATTAAATAACTCTAACAAAAATTGGGGCGTTACAACTCTCCCCCACTTAGAAATTTTCGTCCTCGAAAATATTACCTGAGACGAACAACTCCGGATACGACTCTCGCATACGACTCTCCAACTCCCAAGTCAAATTGCCCTCAGCAGCGCTTCCCCATGCTACTTTCACAAGCGCAATATCCTTGCCTCTTAACTGCTTCAACTCACGATCCAAAATTCTCACTGGTAATGCCTCAACCGTAAGGTTCTCCCTTACCTCAACCTCATCCATCGGAATCACATGCGACGGATCCGGAACATACTTCTGAAGCTGTGAAACATGGAACACATCATGCAAATTCGAATGATTCGGTGGCAACGCCACCCGATAAGCCATAGCACCCACTCTCGCGGATATCTGATAAGGACCAATAAACCGAGAAGTAAGCTTCTTCGACTTCAATGCACGCCCAACACCCGTCACCGGTGTAACTCTCAAAAATACATGATCGCCTTCTTGAAACTCAAGATCTTTCCTCCTTCGATCATGATAACTCTTCTGCCTACTCTGAGAAGCCTTCATTTTCTCACGAATAAGTTTCACCTTTTCCGTAGTTTGTTGCACTAACTCCGGTCCAACCACCGAATTCTCACCAGATTCATGCCAACACAAAGGTGTTCGACATCTTCTTCCATACAACGCTTAAAAAGGTGCCATTCCAATACTTGAATGGAAATTGTTGTTATACGTGAATTCCACCAACGAAAGAAAACTATCCCAAGTACCACCTTGCTCAAGAACACAAGCTCTCAACAAATCTTCCAACGACTGAATAGTTCTCTCGGTCTGACCATTCGTCTGAGGACGATAAGCAGAACTCAATCTCAACTTGGAACCTAACGCCTTTTGCAAACTTTCCCAAAATCTGGAAGTAAACCTCGGATCTCGATCTGACACAATACACAACGGAACACCATGTAGCTTCACAGTCACACGGATATAAATCTCAGCCAACCTCTCCAAAGAAAAACTGATGTCAATCGGAATGAAATGCGCCGATTTAGTCAGCCTATCCGCAACTATCCAAATGGCATTATGTCCCCTCTGTGTATTCGGCAAGCCTGTCACAAAATCCATAGAAATTCTGTCCCATTTCCACTCGGGAATATCCAACGGTTGCAACAAACCACTAGGCTCTTGATGTTCTACCTTCGACTTCTGACACGTCAAACACGCATAAATAAACTGAGCCACATCCCTCTTTAATCCGGACCACCAAAAGATCTTCTTCAAATCTTGATACATCTTATTAGCTCCCGGATGTATACTCAAACAACTCCGGTGTCCTTCCTCTAAAATCATATTTTTCAAGTCCGAATCATCAGGAATACAAATTCTACCACGAAATCTCAAAACACCCTTATCATCCACTTTAAAGTCACCATTCACACCTTTATCTCCAACCGTCAACAAATCAACAAATTTCACATCCAACTTCTGTTTCTCACTAACGGTCGACAGAAAATCATTAGTAACCTTTAACATACCCAGCCTCACGCTATCAGATGTCAATTCACACACCAAACTCAAATCTCTAAATGCTTCCAAAAGTTCCCACTCTTTAACCATCAAAGCGTACATATGCAAAGATTTCTGGATTAACGCATCGGCTACCACATTAGCTTTACCAGGATGGTAATTTAAGCTAAAATCGTATTCCTTAAAAAATTCCAACCATCTCCGTTGCCTCATATTCAACTCTTTCTGATCAAACAAGTATTTCAAACTCTTATGATCACTAAAGACTTCGAATCTTGCACCATAGAGATAATGCCTCCAAATTTTCAACACAAAAATCACCGCAACTAATTCCAAATCATGAGTAGGGTAATTCTTCTCATGAATCCTCAATTTCCTCGAAGCATAAGCCACAACCTTACCTTCTTGCATCAACACTCCACCTAAACCACTCAAAGACGCATCACAATACACCACAAACGGTTCAGCAGGATTCGGTAAGACCAAAATCGGAGTTGTAGTCAATCTTCTCTTCAGCTCACTAAAACTTTCCTCACACTGAATATCCCAAATGAACGCTTTACCTTTACAAGTCAGTTGGGTCAAAGGAAGTGCTAACTTGGAAAAGCCTTTAATGAATCTTCGATAATATCCAGCTAAACCCAAAAATCTTCTAATTTCCATAACCGATCTAGGAGCCTCCCATTGTAGAACTGCATCTACTTTGGATGGATCCATAGCAATACCATTATCTGAAATATCATGCCCAAGAAAACTCACTTCTGACAACCAGAACTCACACTTGGACAACTTGGCATAAAGTCTCTTCTCCTTCAAAATTTGCAATACAATTCGCAAATGTTCCGCCTGTTCCTCCCGAGACTTAGAATAAATCAAAATGTTATCAATAAACACAACAACAAATCGATCCAAATGCTCATGGAAAATGCGATTCATATACTCCATAAACACTCCTGGCGCATTAGAAACCCCGAACGGCATCACCGAATATTTGTAATGTCCGTAGCGTGTCCTAAAAGCCGTCTTCTGAATATCTTCCTCTTTCACTCTAATCTGATGATAACCTGACCTCAAATCAATTTTACTAAACACACAAGCACCTACCAACTGGTCCATCAAATCATCAATTCTCGGAAGAGGATACTTATTCTTAATCGTCACCTTATTCAGCTAGCAATAATCAATACACAACACATACTTCCATCTTTCTTCTTCACCAATAAAACTGGAGCACCCCAAGGCGATACACTCGGCCTCACAAACCTCTTTTCTAACAATTCATTCAACTGCTTCTTAAACTCAACTAACTCAGATGCCGACATACGATATGGGGCCATAGATACATGTCTAGTACCAGGAACTAGATCTATAGAAAACTCCTCCTCTCTCTCTGGCGGCACATCTGAAATATCCTCCGAAAACACCTCTGGAAAATCACACACCACTGGAAACACGCCAATTGCAACTTGACTATCCACAGTCAACGACGCAAACAACCCGAACAACTGAGCTTCATCCGCCAAAAGCTTCTTCAACTCTTTGGTAGATAAGAAACTCAATTCCTCGTCTTCTTCAAGAGAAGGAAATCTTACCAACTTATGATAACAATCAATATGAACTCGATTAAACTGCAACCAATTCATTCCCAGAACCACCACTACGCCAAACAAGGGAAAAGAGGGCGCTTTTTTTGGCCAATGACAGCGCTTAAAAGCGCTGTCTAAGCCAGCGCTGTCGTAGGTAAAGACATCGCTTTTTTATTTATGAAAAAGCGCTCTCTAAAATGGGACGTTAGACAGCGCTTTGAAAAAGCGATGTCTAAAGTATACGTTAAAAATTAAAATTTTTTTTTTTATAAACTTTAGAAAGCGCTTTTTCCTTCAAAAGCGCTATCTAAAGGTGCTTTTAGACAGCGCTTTAGAAAGCGCTGTCTAATGTATACGTATATTGATTTTTTTATATACTTTTAGAGAGCGTTTTTTCATTAAAAGCGCTCTCTAAAGCTGAACTTTAGACAGCGCTTTCAAAAGCGCTGTCTAATGTATAACCTTAGACAGCGCTTTTTTATTAAAAGTGCTGTCTTTTGTCTACGTAAAATTTTGAAGATTTTTTTTAAAAATCCCATTATAAGCATTTTTTTAATGCAAAAACCTGTATAATTCACATTTCCATAAACCTGTATAATTCACATTTCAATAAACCAGTATGGATATGCATTTCCATCAACAAATTCTATTTCAAAACTAGAATTTACATTAACTAGAAACCAGTATAGAATTTACCATTTCCATCAATAAACCAGTATAGAATTTACCATTTCCATCAATAAACCAGTATAGAATTTACATTTCAATAAACTAGAATTTACATTCACAAAACTATACAATCAAGAAAGAATTCTTCTTGCAATAAAAAATTTGCACAATTCCTCCTTAGTATCTTGCAATTGTTTCCTCGTGTAATAAGGACACGCCATATCATCGAAATACTACATAACAAAACAAAATACGCATTATTTAATTAAAAGTAATAAATTATATATATGACATATCCGATAAATATTAAAATAAATCCTAAGTTATAAAACCATGCATACCGTGATAGAAATCACCAATTGTCCCATTTGAAGGAATCTCCACTTTGACCAATGTAATATTGGTTGCTCTAGCCCGTGCTACTCGTGCGTATCTTCCTGGTTACTAGACATTTGACCTGTAAGAAAGAAAAAAATAGAAATTAAATGACAAATATAAAAATCCATAATCCTAATCTATTGAATGATATAAGCTATATTGAATGATATAAGCTATAATTTTACAACTAGTACCTTTTTCACTAACGTCTCTTTCTTTTCTTGTTTGGAGTATGTTCTACCCGTCTCTTAACAACACGGACGGTTGGATTGATCCAAATACCCTCATTATGATCATTTCTAGTATATGATTCATTCGCTATAATATTTTCATCTTGATCATTTCTGGTAAATGATTCAATATCAACATCAATATCACCTTGATCTCCAACGTTTTCATTAATTACTTTGTTAGATAAAAGCACTATAGACCATTTTGTACTTGTCGGATCAGTGACATACAACACTTGTTTAGCTTGAGAGGCTAGAATAAAAGGCTCATCTTTGTACCCCACCCTATTAAGATCCACTTGCAAAAATCCTGACTTATCCATTCGTACGCCATTATTATTTTCAACCCACTTGCAACGAAATATAGGAATCTGAAACTTCTCATAATCAAACACCCAAATGCGCTCGATAACCCCAAAATATGACAGATTTGCAAATTTGGGGTTTAAGTCTTTCACACTTGAAATGTGCATTGCTTCAGCTACCACGGTGACACCACTATTTTGCATAGTACTTCTATCATCTTGTTCTTTGGTATAAAATGTGTATCCATTAATTGCGTATACGCTATAAGAAAACACGACCATACTTGGACCATATGCTAAACATCTCAACCTTTCTGTTATTGAATCGCGGTCTGAATAATACTTTGAATAAATATGATCCTTAAACCAAGGTATGAAACTTCGATTGTGCTCTCGTACTATCCAATTCTCATTTCTATTCGGATTTAAACCTCAGAGAACATCCTTGTGCATTTCAACATATGGCTCAACCTCATTCTCATTGTGTAGAACATACAAATGCACTTGATCCCGTTCGACCCTTGATACTGTCACAACTTCATTTCCAATTAACTTTTTTCCTTCTTTTTTTTCGACAATATGAGATTTGGGGAGTCCAATTGATTGTTCATTGGACAAATATTCAGTACAAAACTCAACCGCTTCTTCAACAATGTATCGTTCGGCAATCCAACCCTCTGGTCGACTTCGGTTTTTCACATACCCTTTAAATATTTTCATATAACGTTCAGCAGGGTACATCCATCTCATATAAGCCGGTCTACACAATTGTGTCTCTTTCACTAGATGAACAACTAGATGAACCATTATGTCAAAAAACGAGGGAGGAAAATACATTTCAAGATCACACAAAGTAATAACTAGTTCTTTTTGCAATGTTGGTAAGATCGCAGGATCGATCACCTTACTGCAAATTGACTTGAAGAAAAAACACAATTTAGTTATTGCGCTTCTTACTTTTTCTGGCAGAATAGAACGTATACCTATTGGTAGAAAATGTTCCATTATAACATGGCAGTCATGCGTCTTTAAACTCTTTAACTTGAGGTCTTTCATAGACACAAGTCTTCTAACATCTGAAGAGTATCCTTCTGGAACTTTAACTTCACTTAGAAACTTACACAATACTTTTTTCTCCTTTCTAGATAGAGTATACGCAACAGGTGGTAGATATGTTTGTTTTCCTTTCTTCAAAGGTCCTAATTCAGTTCTTATCCCCATATGTACCAAGTCCTTTCTTGCTTTAAGGCCATCCTTAGACTTTCCTGGTATATTGAGTAACGTACCAATAACACTGTCAAATACATTTTTTTCAATATGCATAACATCGAGAAAATGTCTTACATACAACGACTTCCAATATGGTAGGTCAAAAAAAATTGACCTCTTCTTCCACCCACTCTTGACAAGTGTATGTGCAAAAGGCTTTCCAAACTGAGTTGTCACATCTTTCACCTTTTTAAAAATTTGATCACCTGTCAATATAGTTGGAGCTCTACCATGTTCTGCCTCTCCATTGAATGCTTTTCTCCACCCACGATAGTGATGATTAGAATTTAAGAATCTACGATGACCGAGAAAGACATTCTTCTGACCAAACTCCAATTGCGTCCAATCTGTTTTATCTTCACAAATAGGACACGCACATTGACCTTTTATGCTGTACCCTGATAGATTTCCGTATGCTGGAAAATCATTAATTGTGCCAAACAACATCGCCCTCAAGTTGAAACTTTCTTTCCTATACCCATCATAAACCTCCACACCATTCTCCCACAAAAATTTTAAATCTTCGATTAAGGGTGCCAAGTATATGTCTATGTCATTCCCTGGTTGTCTAGGTCCAGAAATTAACATAGATAACATCATGTACTTACGCTTCATACATAGCCATGGAGGTAGGTTATAAATCATTATGATCACAGGCCAAGTGCTATGTGAGATACTTTGAATACTGTGTGGGTTCATTCCATCAGTAGATAATGCCAAGCGAAGGTTTCTTGCTTCTTTTCCAAATTCAGGATAATCATCATCAATTTTCATCCACTGTGGTGAATCTGCCGGATGTCGAAACTTTCCATCAATAATTCTTTCATCTGCATGCCAAGTCAAGTGTCTTGAATCGGTCTCACTACGAAACATGCGTCTAAATCTCGGAATTATAGGAAAATACCATAAGACTTTTGCTGGAGACAACTTTTTCTTATATCGAGAGACACCACATTTAGGACACTCATTTAACGATGCATACTCATTTCGAAACAATACGCAATCATTTGGACAAACATGTATCTTATCATAGCTCATGCCAATAGAGCACAACATCTTTTTGGCCTCATATGTTCGATTGGGAAGAACATTATCCTCTGGAAGCATATCTTTCATAAGGGCCAATAATTCTATGAAACTTTTATCCGACCATCCTTTGCCCGCCTTTAAGTTGTACAACTTTAATACCGCAGACAATCTTGTAAATTTGGTGCAACCATTATACAACGGTTTCTCTGCATCGCTTACCAACCTCTCAAACATTTTGGGACAATCCTTAAGATCTTCTTCAAATGCTTCTGCAATCTCTTCGACTCGATCAGAATCGTATGTATCTGTGCCATTGTCGTATGAAGCGTAGGTCGTATTATCCCCCGATTCAACATTCCCGTTAATTTTCTCACCATGCAAATTTCAACATGTATAACTTCTATCAATTCCACTCCTCAATAAATGCGATGCCAACTGAACCGCGTCAACCCGACTCCCAAAACAGCAACCCAAGCAAGGACATATCATTCAACTGGGGTCTTTGGCGTGCGCAACAACAAACTTAACGAATTCCGATACCCCATTGTCGTACTCTTTCGACAATCGACTTGAAGAGATCCATTTCTTATCCATAGTTATACTAATTAAACTAAACAAAAACAAAAATAAAAAATGTTATACCTGTAGGGAAACGATCCGACTTTCACACTTTGAACACAAGTAACCCCTATACACGTATCATAAAATGAAATATCATTAATTGACCAATTATGAGTCATAACTTGATAAGTGGCAACATGTAATCACAAACAAGCAACAATTAGAGGTAAACACCTACATAAGTATAAAGTAGACAATAAACTTATAACAAAAAGTCACAAGTTCTAGAAAATAAAAGAAATGAACTTGGAAAAAAAGGATAGACCAAACACAACACAAATAGCGAAATACAATTTCAATCAATACTAGGTTGTTTATACTAATCAACTTTGCCAAATATACAGTAGAAAATATTTAATAGTCATGAAATAACCTTCACAATTTCAATAATAGTTGTGAAGATACTTTAATATTAGCTTCCTTATGAAAATACCTTCCACAAAACTAGGTTGTATCATGAATGCATAACACAATGAACATATTATAAAAAAAAATACTTTTTCGTAAAAATATACATGAAAAATAAAAGAAAAAAGATTCTGCAACAATAAAAGAGGAAGCTTTTATCCTCATCGTGAAAACTTTTTCGTTTTCGTTTTCAGAGAAATGAATAGTAAAAGAGAAATGAATAATAAAAGAGAAATGAATAATAAAAGGGTACCTTATTCGTTTTCGTTTTCAGAACGGTTTGAGAAATGAATAATAAAAGAGAAATGAATGATAAGAGAATCAGAACAACAACAACAACAACGTTTTTACGAACGGCAATGGCAATGGCAATGGCAATGGCAAGAACGACGGCAAGGTTTAGACAAACGGTCGAGAGAGAAAATGAATAAAAATTTCTCTGAAAATGTTTAGAATTGTTTTATATTTTAATTAGTAAAGGACTTTAGAGGACGATTTTCCTTAGAAAGCGCTTTCTAATGTGAAAATAATTAGAGGCCTATAAGAGCGCTTTATAAAAGCGCTTTCTAAGGTGGCCTTTAGACAGCGCTCTCTAAAGTGACACCTATAGCAGCGCTTTTTGGAAAGCTCTTTCTAAAGTGGTCTAAGGTGGCAGTCTTTTACAGCGCTTTTTAAAAGCGCTTTCTAAAGCCTTTCTTTTAAGGCGCTTTTTTTAGCGAAATTTTTTAATTCTTTTTAGCAGCGCTTTTTTATAGAAGCGCTGTCTTTTAAGTGCCGTCTAAGCACTTTTTTAGCGTAGTGCACATCTAAACCCTCCAACGGCAGACACACCAAATCCATCTCAAAATCTCTACCATAAATGGTCAAAGGACAACTTAAACAAACCAAAGAAGTAGTTACCGACCCCATTGCTGGAGTATCAATAACCATCTCTCCACCCATCGAAGACAACAAAAGATTCAAACGCTTCGCACACTCATACGAAATAAACGAATGAGTCGCTCCGGTATCAATGATAGCAACTAAAGACGTACTATTAATAAAACAAGTACCTCTGATTAGACGATCTGCACTAGTAGTCTGAGTTCCTGCCAATGCAAATACTTTCCCTCCAGCTGGAGCTTGCTTTGGTTTCGGACACCTCGTACTAATATGACCAGCTTCCCCACAGTTTAAACACTTCACCACATTCTTCTTGCACTCAGCTGTTACATGTCCTATACCTCCACAAATGGAACACTTCCTCGTATCCTTTCTACATTCAAACTGACGATGTCCTAAGTCACCACACCTAAAACATCTCAGAGGATTAGACATACATCCCCCACATGGAATCTTATCAAAATTACCCCTTTGCTTACCCTTGTCAGCTGGTGACACATAAGGACCACCACGAAACGGTTGCTTTCCTTTCCTTTCGTTCACACTCTTATAGTGAGTAGAACGCGCTTTGCTATCCTCCTCATACATTCCATAACAATCCACCAAATCTGAAAACCTTTTAATCCTTTGATAACCAATTGCATGCTTGATCTCAGGACGCAACCCATTCTCAAACTTCACACATTTGGAAAACTCTGCAGTTGCTTCAGCATAATGTGGATAAAACTGAACAAGCTCCACAAACTTAGCAGTGTAATCCACAACAGACATGTTACCCTGTTTCAACTCTAAGAACTCGATCTCTTTCTTTCCTCTAACATCTTCAGGAAAATACTTCCTCAAAAACTCCCTGTTAAACAAAGTCCAAGTGACCTCTTCACCTGCAGCTTCCCAAACATGACGCTTACTAACCCACCAATCATCAGCCTCCTCCTGCAACATGTGAGTACCCAATCTCACCTTATGTTCCTCAGCACAGTCCATCACTCGAAAGATTCTTTCAATCTCCTTAAGCCAAATATGAGCACCGTCAGGATCATGTCTCCCTTTGAAGACAGGCTGTTTGTTCTTCCTGAACTCATCATTCCCACCAGCATTAGGTGCACCCTGCACAACCTGAGCCATAGCTTGCATAGCAGCAGCAAGAGCAGCATCATTCCTACCAGCCATATTCTATTCATATCCAATAACAACAACTATGGTTAAATAAACAGCTCACCCCAAACACAAAGACCGACACGGACTGGCACGAACTGACACAAACTGACACAAACTGACACAAACTGGTACAAACTGGCACAAACTGGGACAAACTGGCTCTGATACCACTTAATGAAACACCCCCAATCTATACCCTGAGGAATTAAAGCGATAACAAATAATCAGAGTGTAATTAAAACATTCATGGCATAGACGGAGGCGTCACATCAAAAACACGAAATACAACAACCTGCTCATATAGATATGCAACAATCAGGTAGCAAATAACAGAGGAACTCAGTTCCTAACACCCACAATTCAGAGACAGAATAAAAGCGGAAAATCTGCAACTGAATCTCATATATATATATAACATAAAAGTTTGTCTGTCATATACAGAGTCATACATGTACAATCCAAAGAACATATATACATATACACATAATCACAAAACGATCTGCTCGACTATCTGGTGCTACATATCAGAGCCGACCGACAAAAGAATGAAGACCTGAGCTTCACAGAAAGACCTTCAACATCTAATCTGCTGTTAGTTCTTGTGATTGGCTGAAATTTTGGTAAAACAATGTTAATGTCATGGTTGATGTTTCAACATGAGCTTCTAACATTATTGTTATGTTTGGCTAATCTTCTGGTTTTGTGAAAGTAGTTAAGGTGTTGAAGAGTTAAAGTGCTGAAAAGTGATGTCACATGCGATGTCTTGACATCACTATACCAGAACATTAAAACATCGGGTTGTGATGGTTTAGGGCTACGCGCATTATGTTGATTTAAGGAGATCTGTTAGTTAGATTGGATGCGAATTTCTTGCTGCAATCATTAATGAAGAAGATTAGTTTGTTGCTAATTTAATGCAAAAAGATATGGAGAATAATCAGTGTTTATTATGAAGATTTAATTTAAGATCTATTGAGGAGAGAATCTGTTGTAGATTTGGTGCAGAAGATTTGAAGGCCCAAATCCAGTTGGGAAAAAGTTATAAATAGAATGCTTGTAATCTTGAATAGTGACGGGGCCAAGATGTAGATCATTAGGGCTTAGTCTAAGTGAACCACTCGGGTTGTGAGATGGTCACTGTGTTCTTACTCAGAAACCTGTAGGTAATGAGTATTGTATTATTCTTGGAGGAAGCTTTGAAGCAACTCCAAGGTGTGTCATGGAAGTGTGTCTTCTACTTTTCTGTGGTTGAAAAGTTGTTGGTAATCAAGCTGTTGATGCAGTGGCGGAGATGTTGACTGCTAGACATCATTGTGATGATTGGGAGTGAGATGGAGTCTCTTATCTAGGGTGGACTTAGATAGAAGGGTCATTGGGTAGTGATTAAATTAGGTAGATTGTCAACTGGTTTGTTGAGTCTGTAATTTGATACTACTAATAGTGGACTTCCTTCCTGGCTTGGTATGCCCCCAGATGTAGGTTATTGAACCGAACTGGGTGAACAATCCTTGTGTGCAATTCTGTGATTTTATTGTCTTGTTCATACTGCAAATATTGATGTTGTGACATCACACTTAACATCACATATCTGATACCAGAATTTCAATTGGTATCAGAGCAGGCATCCTATCTGTTTCTGGATGAGATCTAGGGAAGATACTTTCTGGTTCATGAGCAAGGAAGATAGTTTTACTGAGATGGTGTATGGACTTGGTCAGTTCATAGAGATTTTTGTATGATCCCTTGACGTGGAGGATGAACTGTTCATGACAGGGTGTGTATTGGACCTGTCTATTGTTATCAGGCTTGTAGCTTTGGTGGTGAGCTGCTATGTGGTTTGACTTATTTTCAAACCTATGTTGACCTAGTACACATGGAGTGTCGTGTTTGTGCAAGGGTTATTATGTTTTGCCTGAAGGTTGTAGAGGAGTTTTCTGGTGTGTGTTCTGCTTCATGTATATATCTGATGGAAAATTCCTGGTGGTTTTGTGTTAAGGCTGCAACATTCTGTTCTCCTCTGAAGATGTATCACATGGTGTGGTGATACTTGAGGATATCTTCAACTAGCTTGTTAGAGTTGCCAAAGATACTTATGTCCACTCATAAAGGAACTCTTATATGAGCTTGTTGAAAAGAGATCTGAAGAAAGTTAGAAGCAATTTATTCTTGCCTCCAACCCTACAAGGTCAATCTCTGTGCTGTGTTAAAGGATCTTTTGATGTGTTTCTTGTGAAGAGAACTTATGTCCTACCAGATGTTGGAACATAAAACCAGTAGATTGTGCAAAATCTTGTTGGATAAAGGTATGGCATAACAGATGCTTGGGAGCTAAACAAATGTGTATTGATCACATCTGGTTAGAACCTACTCCTGGCTTGGAAGACGAGGCATCTGGGTTGTGTGTCTAAGAAGTTTCCTTCAAGAAACATGTCTTAGATATGTGTGTTGGTCAAGAGATGATCAATATATTGTCACTCATTGGATTAGTGTATTTCTGATCCAAGTGAGTAGGTGTTCAAAGGCTGTTTGTTTTTGTGGAGGTCAAACGCAAATATCAAGGACATTTTCTCTGATATCTAAAAGTTCCTTCTGATCAAAGCAACCAGTTGTTTGCAATCTTGTTTATGGCCATGGAGCAGATTCTGTTTGAAAGGAGTTATATGAGCATTTCAGATTTGTGCAAGGAGAAGGTGTTTTTTTTCAAAGGATTATGGTTCCCTGGTATCTGCATGAGAAGTTTCCTCTAAAGCTGGAGTTCAGTTATGTGGTGTCCTCACATAATGGAACATCTTTTTGTAAGGATTGAAGGGCATCCTTGTAGGTTGAAGTGTTGGGAGAAGCATATTTGTCTATGTTGTTTGTAATGACCAGTCAATGGTTTCTCTCCTTTAGGTACAGAAGGATGGCATCCAACATCTCAAAGACAGACAGGAGGTCTGAACATTAAAAGTTTGAAGATTCTTGAGATGTAGAGTATGCTGGTTCCTGTTTGTGTATATTCTGGGTTTGAAGGTTGATCAGCTACTGATGGTCAATCCTCTTGTGTTCCTTGCAAGAGATGTGTGTCAATTACTATGGTTGTTGTCTCCAAAGCCATAGTAGATGATTAGTGTGATTTACTATGATTGCTGATGTCGGAACTGATGTTGAAACATCATTTTAGTTCTTTGCTCAGGGAGGAGTGAAAGGTCAAGACACTGACCTAACCTGGAATGCTTTTGTGGTGTGAATGGTTGTCATGATGGTTTGTTTTGAAGAAGAATCAGCAGATGTCTGTTGTGTGAGAAGGTTACCTTGATAGGAGTTGAGTATTTGTCTACTTTTAATAAGGTTGTGCATTCAACTAATGACAAAATACATTGACGGGAGACTGTGTATATGTCTGATGTAAAAGTGCAGAACTGTTGAAGTGTTGAGAATATACTTTTCTCTATGTGGCTGTTTATTTCTCTTCGTGGTGTGTTGGTGTGTGAGAACTCTGTGAAACAATCATGATGGTTAAAAGAATCTTGAGATTATAACAATAAGATTGTGTGTTCTATAGTGTATTTAGAAGTGGCATTATTTGGTATAGTTATGGGGTAGTCTTGGACTACTTATTTTCTGAAGATTCAGATGTGGTAGGTTTGAAGTCTTTGGAGTTTCTGAGCAGGATGGAGGTTGTCTACTCAAACTTGATTGTTGAATCAAGTCTATGAGAGCATGGAAATCTGTTTCTGCAAAGGGAGGAGGTTCTTCTAAGTGGCAGAAGGAAGAGCTGAATTCAACAGTTGGATGACATAATATTCTGACATCTAGCTTAACATCAGGAGTCTCAGCTGGTGATGTGGCACATCAGCTAATGATAGGGTGATCTACAGGAATGAACAATAGGATGCTTCAAAAAGATCGTTCTCATGGCAGTTTGCGGGAGCTGTAGGAAGGAGAAGATGTTACATGACCATGGCTTAGGGAGTCTAAGTGTGTTTGCTTTTGAGCAAGTGGAACATGTGACTTGAAGATCAAGTCTCCTTGGTGGATCAAGATATCTTTGTGAGAGTTTTGAAAAACGTGAAAAAGGTCAAAATGTGGCATTTGGTTGTTTTCATATGAGGATTCATGAATGAGGTGATCAAACTGTGGCATTTGGTTGATCTCAGAAGTGGATTCGAAGAATCAAGATAATCAGAGTGTGGCAGCTGGTTATTTTTTAGGATTGTCTTGGAACAAGTTACTCTTGGGCAGAAGGGTGATGAGTTGAAGACTCAAGGAGATTATTCTTCTTGAAGGTGGATGAGAGTTTAATTCTCTAGTTCTTTGGATTACTATGCAATAGTAAGTCTAGTTGGTGGAGCATATCAAGAATCATGGTGATGATATCTTGGTGTGTGGCAAATGTTCTAACTTGTGTTGGGACATTATCTGGTTGGGTATCCTTGGTAAAGGATGATTATACTCTGGTTCAGGAGGGTGGTGCCTACATTATGTCTAAGGAGCGTCTACATAGTCATACGGGAGAATGATGAAGTAGAAGGTCTGCCTTGGATGGAGAATGTAGAGAAGACTGAAGTAGATCAGGTATTGATTGATTGGAAGTCTGAAGATCAAGAGTATGATAGGGAATGACTGCCTTTGGAGAAAGGGACAATGGTACCAAAATGCATGTGCTCAGCAAGTGTGCTCAAATGTTCATCTTCATCTAGAGCATTAGTTAACCATGACAGGGGGAGTACTTGTCTATGGAATCTGCAGAAAGGTGCATATATTGAAGCTTGCATGATGATCAAGCTTGTGGAAATTGGTTACCTCGTATGAGGATCTAATGTCAGATAACATGTTATGACATTAGGCTGTTGGTTGGCAGTGGTTGTTAAGACTATTGGTTCTAGTCATGTGAATCATGTGTGCACATGCTTCTGAGAAGAAGTCTGAAGACAAGTTTACTGGTTTGGAATGTATAATCTTCTGTGGAAGTCTTGGATTGATAATGTTGTGAGCAAGCAGACATTATGTGATAAGATGTCAGAACATGGTACAGGACATGTTTTTCTTGAGCCAAACAAGGATTTATTTTGGACGGTGGTGTAAGGATAAGGTGAAACACGTGTCTTCGACTATGCATGGAACTGTTTTGGCACAATTTATGGTAAGTATCAGTTAGAGGCAATAAAGGCGGTCAAGACTGTTTTGAATGGTAGACATTGAATTTAGATGGAGTTTTTAGTTCCTAAAATAGCGTTTCTATGACCAAGAACTTTGACTATTCAAGGCTCGTTAATTCCAAAGTAATTGGTCAGCTATTTATAGATGTTATTCTGTGCTCCTTCAGCCAGTGAGTGTACTTGTTTCATAAGTCTTATGGCGTTTGTTCGTTTTTGGGTGAGCACTACTTGGGTCTGGTTCTGTGAGGGTTTTCTTTGCCAATTTGTGGCTAAAAAGGGGGAGAAAGGAAAGGGTTTTGGTAAATGGTTGCGCAGATGCTATGTCTGGAGTCTGCAGTTCCAGATATGGTTCAGAGATGTCGAAGAGGATGTCCCATCCTTAAGTTGGTGGTGAGTCTTTGTGACTTGTGTCCTGAGTTATGAACACAGTTGTGGCTTGTGTTCTGAGTTACCTGGATTGGCAGAATGGCACTTCTTAAGTTTCATCTTATGCCACAGATTAAACCCAGTGTCTGATCAATGAAGGTGTGCAGAGTTATCTTATGCCACCATTGGTCTTTTATGTATAGACAAATATTTCTTTTCTGGAGGAGTCTTCTACATTTGTTTTGGGTCTGTTCTAGAAGGAAAAAAAATGTGTTGTGTTGAGGGGGAGTGTCAGATATCTTCTTCCTCATATGCACCAAATGACTTCAGGACTGTCTACTTCTTAGGTCCTAATGTGCTGCCTGAAGTTACTATGGGGATGTTATGTCAAACATGATGTCTTAACATCGTTCAAAATTTCCCAAGAAGATGATTCTCCATGGTTGTTGTACACAGTAGCCACTGATGTGCACGGATAGATTCTGTAGTTGCTGATGACTACTAACAGTAGTATTGTGTTGTAATTGCTGCTATAATGTTTATATATATAGGTTTTAGCCAAAATTAGCCAAAGGGGGAGATTGTTAGTTCTTGTGATTGGCTGAAATTTTGGTAAAACAATGTTAATGTCATGGTTGATGTTTCAACATGAGCTTCTAACATTATTGTTATGTTTGGCTAATCTTCTGGTTTTGTGAAAGTAGTTAAGGTGTTAAAGAGTTAAAGTGCTGAAGAGTGATGTCACATGCGATGTCTTGACATCACTATACCAGAACATTAAAACATCAGGTTGTGATGGTTTAGGGCTACGCGCATTATGTTGATTTAAGGAGATCTGTTAGTTAGATTGGATGCGAATTTCTTGGTGCAATCATTAATGAAGAAGATTAGTTTGTTGCTAGTTTAATGCAAAAAGATATGGAGAATAATCAGAGTTAATTATGAAGATTTAATTTAAGATCTATTGAGGAGAGAATCTGTTGCAGATTTGGTGCAGAAGATTTAAAGGCCCAAATCCAGTTGGGAAAAAGTTATAAATAGAATGCTTGTAATCTTGAATAGTGATGGGGCCAAGATGTAGATCATTAGGGCTTAGTCTAAGTGAACCACTCGGGTTGTGAGATGGTCACTGTGTTCTTACTCAGAAACCTGTAGGTAGTGAGTATTGTATTGTTCTTGGAGGAAGCTTTGAACCAACTCCAAGGTGTGTCATGGAAGTGTGTCTTCGACTTTTCTGTGGTTGAAAAGTTGTTGGTAATCAAGCTGTTGATGCAGTGGCGGAGATGTTGATTGCTAGACATCATTGCGATGATTGGGAGTGAGATGGAGTCTCTTATCTAGGGTGGACTTAGATAGAAGGGTCATTGGGTAGTGATTAAATTAGGTAGATTGTCAACTGGTTTGTTGAGTCTGTAATTTGATACTACTAATAGTGGACTTCCTTCCTGGCTTGGTATGCCCCCAGATGTAGGTTGTTGAACCGAACTGGGTGAACAATCCTTGTGTGCAATTCTGTGCTTTTATTGTCTTGTTCATACTGCAGATATTGATGTTGTGACATCACACTTAACATCACATATCTGATACCAGAATTTCATCTGCAATGCCTCATAGAGCATTCAAAACAACAGAAGGGTGACAAACACAATTATAATATAATTGCATACAATTATATACTAACACAAAAATACACATGTAAAATATTCTCACCACAACTTACACCAGAATTTGAAAACAAAATATTCTCAATGCATTTATCACCCACACACACACACACACACACACACATATATATATATATATATATATATATATATATATATATATATATATATATATATATATATATATATTAACTCATCCATTCCATTCACAATTCCACACATAATCAATCCATTCATGATTTATGCGAATGCACAGAAACCGACACAACGACTCAATGCAATACAATGCGGTACCGTTCCAACCATCATTCTCATCATTAATTCACTCATGAATTATTGGAATCATCGCTTGTTACTTAGTGTAACTCCCTGTCGGGCAAACGATGTTCCCCGTCGCTTTAGGTCCTCTTGGTATAAGGCTCACGACGTTTATGGATCGCTTTAGGTCCTCTTTGTATAAGGCTCATGATCCGATCACTTTAGGTCCTCTTTGTATAAGACTCACGATCGTCTATAACATCGCTTTAGGTCCTCTCGGTATAAGGCTCACGACCGTTATAGCAGATTCCCTCTGGAATCGTTTCGTCGCTCACTCCCACTAGGGCACACGACATCATAAGAATGCATATCATGATGCTTGGCATACAAAGACTCATGACAATCAAATGCATAAATATATACACCCATAATCATGCATATACAATCAAACACCACACAATGCATTTATTTGCCATAAGGCCACAAACCATCATCACAACATTTCATCACATGCATTCACATCATATAACAGCACACAAGTCATACGATATATATATATATATAAAGCATATTGCATGATAACACAACAATCACATACAGTTAAGACGGTAAAAGTCGACAAAAGGGAACATTCCCAAAATCCCGACATAATTAAATTGGCCACCAATCTCAAAACCATTTTTATAAGAAAAAACATCTTAATAGCTTTCTAACGGTACCAAGAACGTCTCGATCCGAGTTACAGATCAAAAGTTACGGCATCGGACGCAAAATCGGGAAAATTCTGCACCCTCTCTGGTCATACGCGTATTGCCTTAGGCCATACGCGTAATGCCAAGCTTGCTCACCCATCCATACGCGTATTTCCCAAATTGCTACGCGTATGGGCAGAGACTGAATTCTCCTAAAAAATTCCACTAAAAACCTAGTACGCGTATTGCCTCCCTAGTTACGCGTAATGCCTTGCCAAGTACGCGTACCATTACGTATTCCAGCAGAGGGCCGTGTAAAATGGGTTCCATACGCGTAAAGCCCACATTTACCCCTTGCCATACGCGTATTGCCCTAACCAATACGCGTATTTCCTTGCCTGTTAGGCGTATGGGCAGCGAAACCCAGAATTTCTGCAGAATTTCTGCTGCGAAATTCAACCAAACTCACTCCCAAATCTCATCTAAACAACAACCAATTACCAATTGAATGCACAACAACATATATCTAACATGTATCAACAATAAGGAATCGTAAAACATGATTTCCGACACAAATTGTATCAAATTCTAACAATCTCAACATAGTAATGGTTTTAGTTCTATATTCAATTTCAACCCAACAACCAACAAATACAAACATACATAATCATACACAAGCATAGAATAATCGAGTTTCACACCCTTACCCGATTAATCGTGTTTTCAAAAGTCGGTTGAATCGTTTTCTTACTCTCCAAGTTTTCCTCTTTTTTCTTCTTTCCTTTGTCTTTTCCTTCTTTCTCTTTTCCTTCCTTACTATTTTCTCTCTTTTCTTTTTCTCTTTAAGTTTCTAACTTAAACAAAATAAGTAAAATGACCAAAATACCCCTACACTCAAATATCTCGCAAACGCTCCCAAAACGCGATAAAACATAATAACGATGAAAAATAATATATTGCCAAATAAAAGTCAAAAATAAAATAATATAAAAACAAAAAATAATTAAATCGACTCGATTAAATAACTCTAACAAAAACTGGGGCGTTACACCACTCTTCGTCAGCATATATCCCAAAAAATTTCCTTCCTAAACCCCAAAGAAACATTTCACGGGGTTCAAACACAGTTTATTTTCTAACTGACTTCAAAATATCTTCCAAATCTTTATCACGCCCCCTTTTTCAAAAATCTTAACTACCACGTCGTCAATGTAATCCTCCAGATTGCGTCCTATTCGATTCGAGAATACGACGTCCATCAGTCTTTAATAATTAGTGCTTGTATTTTTCATTCCAAAAAGGTAGGGATCTTTAGGGGATGTCGTGTTAAGGTCAATGAAATTGGCGTACATTTGCCGTTTATTTGATGAGTTCTGCAATATAACCACAATTTTTAAATTGCATCTTTTAATTTCATGAATTCCTCATCTATGGCACCCGTCTTTTCCTTAACAACTTTATGCATCCGATGTGCCACAAGTTTCACCGTGGAATCACTTACGAGATGGTGACACACCACCCTAGCATTTATCTCTGGTTGTCGACGTGAATCCAAATAAACAAATCAAATCACCTACAATTTTAACAAGTTTGGACAACTTACTATTGATTGTTGGTCAAACAAGGTTAGTAAGGATGAAGAAGCCATTACAACCAGAGTAGATTCATAGGATGAACCTTTTCTATTGATGGCATAATAGAATGTAGGTTGAATAATGGTAGACTGGTGGTAAATATACACTTCCTACTCAAATCACCTAACTGGAAACAAGCAATGGTTGGTTGATATTGAAATTTTCTGGTACCACAAGTTAATAATACTGATGTCTTCACATCAGAACATAATGTCAAGACAGATGTTTTAACATCTGCAGACTTGACAGAACAATTTTATCAAAAATCAAATCAGACTGAAAAGAAAATGCAGAAATATAAATAACACAGTCAATTGGTAACCCAGTTCAGTGCAACATCACCTACATCTGAGGGCATCGAAGCCAGGAAGGAAATTCACTATGACAACATTAGTTCAAAGCTAAACTCCCATGTTTACCACTTCTCGCCTAATCACTACCTTATGCAACTTCTATCTAGAAATCACCATCTAGATATGAAATTCCCCTCTCACTTCCTAATCACCTCAGTGATAACAAACAGTCCCAATCCCAGAAACTGTATAAACAACAGCAAAGCAAGAAGATTACACTTCCAATACAATACTCGGTTTTGCTTAAAAGCTTCAACCAAGAACAATACACTCCTGCTTAAAAGCTTTAGAGTGGACAATGAACAATACAAAATAGCCTACCACAATGTATCAATCGATACAAGGGTGACACACAAATAACACAAAAGACTCTCAAAACCTAATATTACAAAACCTCCCCTTATTTTACAAAAGTGAAAGTTGTGAGATACATTAGGTTTAGGTCTTCTTTAACTAGCTTCTAGACCTTATGGGCTTGGCCTCTTGAGGCGCAATTCATTAGGAATCTGCTTGGAATCATAAGCATAATCTCCTGCACAAAAATAGGAACAAAATACAAAGTTTCCCGAAAAGGCTCAATGATCCTTTTTTCAGAAAGCCATCACAATCTGTCAAAATATAAGTTCCCATAATATCCCTCCTTGGATAGTGCATACGTGTGAATCAGAACATACTTAAAAACCACACTCACAATACCAAAATAGTCACGCCCTAAGTATCTGGTATAACATGTCTTAGAACATGTCACAACATCATGTAGAACATGATGTCTGGCTGTCATGGCAGAACATCTTGCTATCAACATCTTATTTTACCAAAATGCAGCCAACCCAAAAGTCACATAACTTATAATCTCCCCCTTTGGCATATTTTGGCTAAAACAATCTTTGCGCAACAATTATTGAAAGAAGAATAATACCATAAAACCTGCAATCAGAAAGATCTCAGAGATAAAATGTAGCTATAGAACATTAGAGACTACATCCCCTTCAAACTCCAAAAATGTCACGACCTGTGGTCTGACATCACAACTTAGTAACCTCAGACAGGTCCACTTCTCCCCCTGTCACCAATACTCACCCTGAAGGGGAAAACCCAAAGCACAAGTCAGATGAACATGAACTATCCATGTTCATGCATTAGAAATGCATACAGCAGAATCCACACATATTAGAAACACATACAACAGAAGCCACACATATTACTCAGATCATCAGAGTAATAAATTTCCATGGAGCATCCATGGTTTTCCAGAACCTCCACATGTCAGGGCACATGATTGCTCATCATTGCACACATATCTCACTTTAGTGGCAGTAGCATAAGCATGATAGATTACCATGCTCCCCCTAAATAGTTGCATACAATCCACCTAAATAGTGGCATACAATCCAACAACAACACAAAACTACTCTTCCTAGGTAGTAGTACAAACATGACATAAAACTACGACATCTGATCTAACATCAGAACCAGCAAACAACACTCAAACAAAAACACTTTAGTCACCCTTTTTAGCCAAAAATTGACAAAAAGAAAATAGAGTAAATGTAAACAAAACAGATGGAAACACAACAATTGGAAGCACAAAGTAGCTACAGCTACAAACAGTTCTAATGGAAGCAAAATAACAAGGCAGCGGAAGGAAACAAATTTTGTCAGGGATTTATTACAACAGAAACATCACAAATAACAAAACTAAAAAACCAAAAGACCACTGCAACTATCAATCCACTCCAACTTCCTGAGTTAATGAAATTAACCCAATCTTCATCACCATCCTCATCAGAGTCATGGTTTTTCTTGCAGGGCCTCATTGTTGTCACATATGCCTTCCTTGTCCTAGATGCTCCAGTAGATGAGCCAGCAGATGTCCTAACTTTGGAATCAACCTTCTTCGAATCAACACTCTTATCATTCTTGGCATCCAACACACCAGCCTTTGGAGCATCAGTGGTTTTAGATTTTTGGCTCATGTTGAAACATGACTGGGTACATGATTGAACCTGTAAGTTTTCTTTTGAGACAAGGAATAACAACCACGCTTATAACGCATGAACAATCAAGGATAACATTGTGGAACGAAGAGAAATTATCCTAGGTGACAGAGGCATTCTTCTTTTTCGTTTTCCAAGCTTTGACTGCAGCATTTGAATGACATTTTTTATGTCATTGAAAAACCACTTTTCTTAAAAAAAACATAAGCACCTAAAGAAAACCGTGTTTCATGCCTTCTAAACTGTAGATGCAATAACTCTTCATTAATACAAACTCCCAAAATACTTATGACAGGATGTTGACCAGTGTCATACCCCAAATTTTGACCACTTAGATTTCCCATCATTGTGCAAATCATCATCACAATATGGATGAACCATCATGCCTCACCAAATGCCTCAAGGGTTGTTGAGCATCCACTGCAATCAAAATTAGGGTTTCAAGCCCTCTCAGAGCCTTAGACAAAGGATCAATCAAGGAATGACATGATCTTCAACTTGTCTAACCTCTCAAACATTCACCAAGGATAAAAAAGGACTCCCACTTTAAGGATTAAGCACAAGGATGCTCCCTTTCAGGTGGATTAAGTCTTAAGATCGACAGTGTCACCAAATTAGGGTTTTGGTCGACCAGGGCCTCCAGATGGAAAATTTTCATCTGGGCACAAGCCAATGCTTCAAATCATAACCTAAGATGCTCCATGGGACATCATAAACCCAATCATCAAGTCAATTTTGCCTCAGGGGATGCATTCATCAAAAATCAGGAATTAGGGTTTCTTGACCTAATTCACCCCTAAGTTGACTTTTGGGACAAATCATGAACCAAGACCTCAAGAGAGAGTTTGAGGGTCTCTAATGAACTATATTGATCCATTTGGAACAATGGATTGATCCAAGAAGCGTGAGCAACAAGTCTCAATTTCATCTGCGCCACAAGTAGGGTTTTAAGGGAAAAGTCAACTGTAACTTTGACTTTTGACCAGGACATGCTCCCAAACCCTAGGACATACATCAATATACCCTATGATACCCATGGAACATGTCCATCAAGTTTGGAATTCATCTAATAAAAAGTCAACTGTGCACAAAAGTCAACTTTGACTTTTTGAGATTTTTAACCAAAATGGATTTTTAACCCTAAAATGATGTTTATGTATGATTTGAATCATCATTCATCAAGAAAAATCAAGAAAAGTTGGATAACTTGTAAAAGGGGTAACTCCTAAACCACAAGGCCAACTTTGACAAAGGTACCAACTTTGAAGGACCATAACTCCTAAACCACAAGGCCATTTTCTTTCATCCAAAGCTTGATTTGTAGGTCTCATTACCCTCTACAAAAACTTCAACTAGGCCTAACTCCAATTCATTATGGATTTTGAGCTATGAGTGAGCCAAAGTGGCTGAAAACATGAAAATATACCATTTTCCAACACTTAGAAAAATTCTGTCCAAGACAGATTTTGTTGAAACACCAAAACTTGTGAGATCTTTTCACATAGATGCAAGCTGAATCAAGTCCAAAGTTAAACATCAATGTTGTTGCATATGTTGCTAAGAATTCAAAGAGCCCAACAGCATGAATTGATTCAACTTAAGCCATGAGAAATCCATGCCCAAAGTCATGCTGCTGCAAGCTGTTTTGGAAAAATCAGTTTGCATGTTTGCTTGCCACACACGATTTTGAGCCAAAGACTAAGGATCACTATGCCACCTGTGTTCAAACCAATCACATTGCGTCTGATCCAACTAATAAATCTGAGTCAAAAAGCCAAGGAATCTTCCAACTTGAAGTTCATCCACTTTGGCACATTTTGCCTTGAATTCAAAGTGCATTAATGTGGAATAGTGCATTGTCAAGGTAGCTACCCTACTCAGTCAATTCCTCTGATTAAACAACATTAAAAACATCTGAGGAATGTGGTTTTGGTCAAGGCATAGCCCTGCTCTTGGGAATGGCTAGCTTGCCTTGCTTGAGAAGAAATCCTCCAAGCCAATCCATGCAAATGTGATCTGATCCAGCAGCCATTCACTATTCCTCCAAAAAAAAAGTTGATCACCTATAAATAGAGGTCCCAATGGATCATTCAACTCACACCAAAGCCAGTTACAACACTGCTTTCTCTCATTCTTTTTTAAACCTCAAGTTTTCTTGTTTTTGAGTAACCACTATCGGGTTTTGAGTTGCAGCCACAATCAATCCATTCCAATTGCTCAAACACATCACATATGATGTATTTGAGGTGTCCAAACACTTAAACACCAACTGTAACACCCCAGGCTCAAAATCACTCTTCAACCAAGCCATTATGCTTCAATTTTGCAGGTGGAGGTCTCCAGCTTGATCCAAAGAATTTTAAAGTGTTCCAAAGCTTGTAACACACTCCATAACATCCATTGAAGCTGTAGGGATCACCAATTCACGACTGGAACACCATCTGGTCAAAGTTCCATTTCAGCTTGCATCAAGGTGAGCTTCAAACTCAAATTCCATGATCCATGCATATTTCCTCGCATGATATTTTTGCCATTTGATTGCCATCATGTGTTGATTGTTTTGCCTCAAGAAATTGGATCATAGACCTTATAACCATGCCTGCACGATTGCTTTTGCAAATTAGGGTTCATCTGTATTCATCATGATTATTTTACTCCACACTGAAAATGAATAAAATTGGGTATTGCCATCTTATTCCTTGTGAAAAAACGAATGGGTTTGGTGTTTGAATCATGTCCAATGGTTGAGAGATGAGTGAGATATGGTGCTTCATGCACGAGCTCGAGGAAGAAGATGGCCATGGCGCCATTCTTCAGGTTTTCCGACTAAGTTTGATATATATTTTTCACTTGCCATGTTATTAATGAATTGGCATTGCGCCCCAGCGGTTCATCAGCTGGTTTTATGAGTATTGACAAGCGAGAGGTCTGGGGTTCGAATCCCCCTCGCCCCAGACTTCTTTTTATCACTTTTTTGTTTTGTTATTTTTCATATTATTATTTTTTATGATTTGAAAAATTAATAACTTCTTCAATTTTTATCATTTTTGATTGGTTCTTTTTGCAATAATTCACAAAAATGTTTAAATATTTGATTTTGCCAAAAAATCCCAAAAATATTATTTATTTCATATATTTGATATTTTTGCAAAGAATTAATGTTTTATGTGTTTTTAGCATTTAAAATATTTTTTCTCCCTTTGTTTTCTAACCCTAATTTGATTTCAATCATTTTGTAGGAAGAAACATGATTTTTTGGAACATTGATCCAAGATCATAATTTGTTTTCACATATTTAACAAACATTGATCCTTTTAATTGAATTTTTATTCAATTAAAAATACATTTTGAAAACAAATTAGGGTTTTGAATCAATTCAACCCTCATCAAACTTTTTTCAAACACTTTGGGCCTCTAATAGAGTGTAAGACCCAATCCTTTCTTGACCAAAACATTTTGGGCCTCAGTATATTGTATAAGTCCCGATACTGTCAAAAACAAACGGCGCGATCGTCGCCTTTTAAAAATAACCTTCTGGGCCTCTCCTCGAGCTATAAGACCCATTTAAAACATTTTGGGCCTCTAATAGAGTGTAAGACCCAACCCCCTTTTAACCAAAATCATTTGGGCCTCACTTATTGTATATGTCCCTTCGCGTTAAAAGAAAATCTCGGCGCGTTCGCCATTTTTAACAAAAAATCAATTGGGCCTACCCTCGTGTTATAAGCCCCACTCTTTTTCTTTAAAACTTTTTGGGCCTCTTGAGAGAGTGTAAGACCCAACCCCCTTTGTACAGAAACATTTTGGGCCTCAGTCACTTGCATAAGTCCCTCTGTACAAATTCAAACAGTGCGCTCACTGATAAAACCCTGGGCCTCTCCTTGAGCTGTAAGCCCCAAATCTTTTTATTTCAAAGCACTTTCTCCTTTGATTTTGAATATACTGTTGTTTTCAATCTTTCTTTGTTGAACAACTAACCAAACAGCATGGAAGCTCTACAACCGAGTAAGTGTTTACCCGCTTTCATTTACCGCTTTCATATACATATAACTGTATTGTGGGGCTGTTTCGCTGTAAGTCTCCTTTCATAAACTCATATCAACTATGTAATAATAGTATATATATTTAGAGTTTCCCCGGCAACTATGTCTAGAACTAGGTGACGCCGTTTCGTTTATTCATAGAAATAGACAGCTAGATCCCAAATAGGATCACCAGATACAGTCTTCTCTTCGGCTGTCCTCATTAGGAATTGTCAAGAAACTCTACTCCCAAAGATGAATGTATTCTCCGTGAATGGCATCTTTGAGTTTCTTCCAAATTCTCGGACTTTCCTGACTTGATCTATTCCTTGTGAATAGCTTGCCTTGAATTTCTCGGGGTTTGGGGACCCACGGGCTTCTTAAAAGCATCGGCCTCCTCTTGGGCATCGTACAAGGACCCACAGGCTTCCTAAAAGCAACCCCGCCTCCTCTTGGGCTTTGTACAAGGACCCTACGGCTTCTTAGAAGTATTCACAGCCTCCTCTTAGGCTTCGTATAATGATCTCTTCCTTCGGGAATGATAGCCTCCTCTTGGGCTTCGTACAAGGACCCGTCGGCTTCTTAAAAGATTCCAGCCTCCCCTTGGGCTTCGTACAAATTGTCCCGACGACCTCCTAGAGGTATAGGAACAGAACTTAGTCATCTTCATAGAAAAGTCCTTTCATAGAGTCTACTACTGTTTCTCAAAACATGGTACAAAAGATGAAACTCTAGACTTGGACAGTCTAATCTCCTTGAGTCTCAAAGACATTCTCAAGCACCCTTCAAAAATAGGAAGGAAACCCGTAGACTCGGACAGTCTCAATACCCTTCGGATTTCCCGCTTCCTTAAAGAACAGGAATAACCCAGATCCTTGAATCAAATCCATGAGTATAGTGTTGCTCATATAAGAACTAATTTTCTCTTTCAAAATCAGTATACTGGACCTGTCACTTGACTGAAACAGTAACTTTAGCCTCCTCTTGGGCTTTGTACAAACGATTCTCCCCAGCGGAGTCAAACAACTTTTAGCCTCTCTCTCGGGCTTTGTACGAGACACATAAGAAACTCCCTCGTTGAGTCAATTACCCCTTTCGCCTCCATCTCGGGCTTTATACGAGATACAAAAAGGTTCTTATTGAGCCAGTCAAACTTTTAGCCTCCATCTCGGGCTTTGTACGAGATACAAAAACACTCTCTTGTTGAGTATAAAAGGTTCTCCTGTTGAGTCGACCCTTTTAGCCTCTCTCTCGGGCTTTGCACGAGACACATATATTAGCCTCCTCTTAGGCTTTGTATAAGAAAACCACTGGTTGATCCAATCAACCTTTTAGCATCAAAGCTGTGCCTCGTTCACAGTACACAAACATCAACAACTCATTCCCCTTCATCTAACCGCTGTAAGCGGCAAGCCTCTGGATCATCTATATCCATGCCACTGCCCCTCGTTTAGCATGAGAAATTCCTAAGGAAAGATGGAATTGCTCTACACTGAGTTAAAGTCTTCTCCTTCAGGTTAAAACCCCTTATAAAGGAAATTATGGCATTGCTAGGATTCGCATATCCCGGTTAAAGTAATTCTCCTTTACAACCAGTCACCCAACAGTTGTGACAAACCGACTCTTCTTTTGAGATGACAAATTCTCTCTAAAGTCGAGGTCCTTCAGCTTCACATCTTGGGCTTTGAACAAGACATAAATAGACCTTTCAGCTTCACATCTTGGGCTTTGAACAAGATACAAATCACCTTTTCGCTTCACATCTTGGGCTTCGAACAAGACACCAAAAACCAATTTCCTCCCATAGAATAGGAGGAACTACGAACGCTCTGATTTCCCTGTTTCGGTAAACGGGAATACGTAGGCATAAGATTGAAAGAAAAATCTTAGCGAGCACACTAAACAAAAAAAACCAAATCCCATACTCTCACATCAAAAAGCATCAGTCCTAACATCCTAATCCTTGTTCCCCGCCAGAAACCTTCTGCCCAGATAAAAAGAAAGAAACTGTATTGGCGAAAATACAAATAACCAGTACAAGGGCCCCCCCACATTGATAGCATTCGTAACCTAACAGACCGCTGTTTAAACTCAGTATGCAAAGCAGGGTTAATTGGAGACATCTATTTCCCTTCCTTATTCAGCTCATAATAGGATAAAAAATAAATCGACCTGTAGTTTAAGCTCAAACCGCAGAGAGCGACCAGCGCTTAAGAACCGCGTCCAAAATCGCTCGCTACAGAAAAAAATGGCGCCCACCGTGGGGCCATTCGGAGTTAGATCTAGGCACGATCTTCCTTCTCTTCACTTATGTGAATACCACAGATTGGGGCTTCCGCCGGGGAACCCATTTTCTGTCAGGAACTTAGGATTCATAGCTTTAAAGGTCTAGGATGTTTAGGATAAATATATATGCTGCTTTTCCTAATTGCTATACATGTTTATTTTTCTGCTAATGGGAATGCGGGTGATGTCGTATGTGGAAAGAATGAGTATACACTTAAGATAAGTGATGGCGACGAGGTCGACCATCAACCTCAGTGGAGGCTGACCAACGCAACCCATTCACTCTCTTAGCCAATGGGCCGGTTGTTAAGTCTGAGAAACTGAGGAGCCAAACCCTTTCGTAGTGCAGAAAATATCGGAAATAGTTGTTACGCGATACTACCCTCATTTGAGGCTGGTGATCTATTCTCGGTGAATGGCACTTACTCTAAGATTGCACTACAACTCGCTGGCGATCCGCTTGTTGTTTTTCTTTCCTAGGAGGAGCTGATGATAATGAGTAGAGGTACAAAAATCACCCTAGTATAAACGTTTGGGGATGGCTAGAGCCTTGACTTCATGACAACGACCCTTTGACCCCATGTTTTTTCTATGTTTTTGTGTGCTGCATTCATGCATTCATTTAATAAAACATTAAAACATTCAAAAAACTTCTCTTCTAGTCTCTCTGTTTTTCAAATTAAACTAAGACTGTGATTGCAAATATCAGAGAAGAGGATTACGCTAATGGATTTTGGTAGAAGGAGAACTCACCAGTATACCTTCAAGGTTCCAAAACTAGAGGATTTGAGAAGGTTAGCGAGGATGATCACTGACCCTGAGGCTTTCAGAGCCAAGCACAGAGGTTTGCTACCACTATTAAGAGTCCATGTGATTGAGGGAATCATGGATGCGCTCATTCAGTTTTACGATCCAGTTTATCACTGTTTCACATTCCCGGATTACCAGCTAGCACCAACGCTGGAGGAGTATTCTCATTTGATCGATCTACATATCACCGATCGAGCTCCATTTTCTGGACTGGAAGAAATTCCAAAGAATCAGACCATTGCAAGAGCAATTCATTTGGACGAGTCTGAGGTCAGGACTCACATGACTACTAAGGGTGGCATCCAAGGTTTGCCAGCCCAGTTCTTGACAAAGAAAGCTCTGTACTTTGCTAGTATAGGGAACATCACTGCTTTTGAAAGCATCTTTGTCTTGCTCACCTACGGGTTCTTTTTGTTTCCTAACATCAATAACCTCGTCGATATTAACGCCATTAAGGTTTTTCTCATTGGAAACCCTGTGCTGACTTTGCTCGTAGATGCGTATCATTCTGTACACTTAGGAAATTTGTATAGTGGAGGGGAGATCACATGCTGTGTACCTCTGCTTTATAAATGGTTCATCTCTCACTTGCCCAAGTCTGCTGCTTTTTGGGATTGTAAGAGTGCCTTACGCTGGTCGCAGAAGATCATGTCTCTTACCAACTCTGATATAGATTGGTGTAATAGGATTTATGAGGGAATCAGGATCATTGACCATTGTGGAAACTTCCCCAACATACCCCTCATAGGAACTAAAGGAGGAATCAACTACCATCCGATATTGGTTCTTCGTCAATTTGGATACCCGATGAGACACGTCCCACGGGGTGTTCATCTGGAAGGTCTTTTCTTCAAAGAAGGAGAAAACGACAGAGCACTAAAGATGGAAATAGCGCACGCTTGGAAACATGTTCATAAGAAAGGACGAGAGTCTCTAGGAAAACCGGACTGTGTCTCGGTGGAACCTTATCTCCATTGGGTACAAACTAGAGCTCTCAAGCTGAAGATACCTTATCCTCGTTACGGAATTCTTCCGCCGAGGGAATCTGTCATGTACTTCATGACGGAAACTGAAAAGCTTCAGGTTACTCTCAACAAAGTTCAACGGGAGAGAAGGTCTTGGAAGAACAAGTACCGCACCCTCAACATAGCGTGCATCAAAATACAGCAATTACTGAAAGAAAAAGATGCTCTGATTGAAATTTTGGAGCAGCATGTTGTAGAGAATCAAGATGACCAAAGGAATTTGCTCGCTCCTTTAAATCGGCAAAGGAATGACAACCCGACAACGGCCCAAGAGCCCCGGTCAAAGAAAAGGAAGATACCAGAATCAACACCCGACTTCTCTTCAGAGAGGACTCGGGACCCATTAGTTTAGGTTTCTGTTTCTGCACCTTGTAATCTACTGTATTTCCATTTATGTAATCCTTTGAATTCAATAAAAAGGGGTTTCCCCACTGTTTGATATTTGCAATCTAATTGTCGAAGTTTATTTTTGATTAAAGTAAAAAACAATTAATATAATCATTGCATTCATCATTCTCACATCGCGTATTCTTCTTCCCTACGAATCTCACGTTTGTGTCTCGATTCTAGAGTCAAACTGTCTCATTCGTACAATACTCAGGCCAATCGTCAGAAAAAGATGGATGATCTTGAGGAAGAAAACAGAGAGTTGAAGGAAGAGATCGACGCTCTGAGAGAGGATATGAGAAAGCTTCGTAACGACATGCAACCCATGGCAGAAGCTCAGCTACAAAGAACTGTGATCTCAGAGATCACCTCAACGCCCATAGTAGAAAAGTATGATCCTAGGTATCAGATGCCGAAAGACCGTCCCTGGGGCATGCCTGTTAACTATATCCCGGAAGGATATGTTCCGCCGATCACTGAAGATCAGGGAATCACAACAGAAGCCGCTGGGCCTGAAGGTTACAAACTTCGGGAAAGCGAAGATGCCAGGGGCATACTAAAGACTCCTGAAGGTTACAAACTTCGGGAAACACCAAGACTCACTACCGTAGTCACGGTACCACCCCCTGTGGTGCACACTGTCCCGGAAGGACATATTCCACCAACACCTTCTGGTAAGAAGGAAACTATGTTTGACCGAATGGATGAATTCCAGGAGTAGTTCTTGGAAATACAGAAGGAGCTGCAAGCCATTCGCGGTCAGGATTTATTTGGAAAGGACGCCGCAGACCTCTGCTTGGTCCCCAACGTGAAAGTCCCGCACAAATTCCAAGTGCCCGACTTTGAAAAGTACAAGGGTAACTCTTGCCCTCAGAGCCATCTGGTGATGTACGCTCGGCGAATGTCAGCTCAGACGGAGAATCAGGACCTACTGATTCACTACTTTCAAGATAGTTTAACCGGTGCCGCACTCAAATGGTACATGGGTTTAAACCGTGCTACGATTAGCACATTCAGAGATCTTGGTACTACCTTCTTCCAACAATACAAATACAATTTGGACATGGCACCCGACAGAGATCAACTTAGATCGATGTCGCAAAAGGACAAGGAAACCTTTAAGGAGTATGCTCAAAGGTGGCGTGAAATTGCCGCTCAAATTTGTCCACATCTTGAGGAAAAATAGATGACAAAGATCTTCTTAAAGACCTTAAGCTCATTTTACTATGACCGAATGGTTGCCAGTGCGCCTAGTGATTTCACCAAAATGGTCGGCATGGGTGTACGTCTTGAGGAAGCCGTCCGAGAAGGACGTTTGGTAAAAGACACTGGATCGACGAGCGGTACTAAAAAATACGGTAGTGCTCTCCCTAAGAAAAAAGAGCAAGATATTGGGAATATCTCTCTCGAAAAGCAAAGGCGTCGTTATCAACCAGTAGCAGCGGTAACTCCTGCTATCGGCCCCGCGCCTGTTCCTACATATCAACCTCAGGTTGCGCAGAGCCAACCTAATCAGCAAAGGACACAACAGCCTCTTCAGCAGGCTCGTCCTCCATACAATAACAACCGTACAACACGACCATCAGGGTTTGATCCTATACCCATGTTGTACGCAGAATTATTTCCGTTACTACTGACTAAGGGGCACATCCAGACTAAGTCTCCTCTTACAGTACCGGAAAATCTGCCTTTTTGGTTTAAGGTGGATCAAACTTGCCCTTATCATCAAGGAGGTTTAGGGCATAACATTGAGAACTGTCTTAATTTCAAATCTGACGTGCAAAAGCTTATTAGGAGCAGGCTCTTATCTTTCAAGGATACGAATCCCAATGTTCTTACGAACCCGCTGCCTCAACACGAGAAAGCTGCAGTCAATCTGATTGAGAAAGAGATTAACAACGTCTATCAAATTCACGATGTACTCTTGTTGAAAACCAATCTGGTCAAGATGCATTGTAGACAGAGTGGATATGGCCATGTGCCACCTCATAACTATCACCAGTGTGATATCTGCTCTAAAAACAACCAAGGATGTTCTGTAGTGCAAACAGCTCTGCAGGAACAAATGGATCTCGGATGGATCCAAGAGCACCGAGTTCGTGGAGTTAACATGGTCTACATGAATTCTAACGTCATTCAGAACCACGACATCCGTGAAATGAATGTCAACTTGGTGGCGATGCACTCAAGGCAAAGCCAGTATCATAATCTGCCGCGGCACGATTACGGTTCCTGTCTGACTTGCTCGGTAAACAAACAGGGATGCTCTTTCATACAAGAAGCCCTCCAACGTCAGATAGATCTTGGATGGATCCAGGACTACCATGATAGGAATTCCTATCAGATCAACATGGTTCAGATCTTCGATATTCGCGTGATGAATACCAACCTGATAGAGTTACATGCTGAGCAGGTCCGACTCGGATTCCTAATATCACATGACTATCAAAGCTGTAAAGCGGGTTGCGAAAGCGATCGGGGTTGTACCCTTGTCCAGGAGGCACTTCAGCACTTGTTAAATCATTGGTGGATGCCAATCTACATGGACGAAGATACTCAGCAAATTAGTATCAGTAATAGAAACCCCACTCGGCGTCAGGGTCAGGATGTCCGATCAGTGGAAGCTAACCTAGTGAGGTTACATTGTATTCAAAGTGGGCGTGGCCAGGTGCCCCCACATAACTATGACAGTTGTAGTGTCTGTTCAAAAAGTAACCAAGGGTGTTACCTTGTGATAGCAGCTCTTCAGGGTCAAGTGGATCGCGGAGAGATTCGCCCATACCCAGGTTCCGGACCTATCAACGGGACGCCGGACTACCTTGCCGATCAAGTTGGGGATGTTTTTGCTATCATTCCTTTGCTTGATGAATCCAGAGTTCCCAACCGGGAACGGATCGAGATTACTTATGATGGTCAGAAAAACCAGAAGGTTCCCATAGTCATCTATTTACCGGGACCACTACCGTATGAATCAACTAAGGCTATCCCTTACAAATACGGTGCAACAACAATTGAGAATGGAAATGAAATTCCATTACCCTCCGTCGTGAACATTGCAGACATCAGTTGTGTAACACGGAGCGGTCGAATCTTCAACCAAGGAGTTGGAGAACTTAACAAAGAAAAGGAACTTCAGACGGAAGCTCCCGATCCACCAGTCGGTCAATCCAGTAATCCCGACCTTTCAAAAAATGATGATGAGATGCTGAAGCTCATCCAAAGGAGCGAATATAACATTGTTGATCAACTGTTACAGACTCCTTCAAAGATCTCGGTATTATCACTGTTACTCAGTTCAGAAGCGCATAGGGAGGCTCTACAGAAAGTCTTGGAGCAGGCCTTTGTGGAACAGGATGTAACAATCAGACAGTTCGATAGCATTGTCTCTAACATCACTTCCTGCAACAATTTGGGATTTAGTGATGAGGAATTACCTGAAGAGGGTCGCCGTCATAACATGGCGCTCAATATCACAGTTATCTGCCAGGACGATGCTTTAGCCAGCGTACTGGTAGACACAGGGTCAGCCCTGAATGTTATGCCGAAGTCCACTTTGATGCAATTATCATTCAAGGGCCCTCCGATGAGAATCAGCGAGGTCGTCGTCAAAGCATTCGAAGGATCTAGAAAAATAGTTATCGGCGAAGTTGATCTTCCCATAACTATCGGTCCTCACACTTTCCAAGTCACTTTCCAGGTCATGGATATCCGGGCAACATACAGTTGTTTATTAGGAAGACCTTGGATACATCAGGCTGGAGCGGTTACGTCAACCCTCCACCAAAAGCTAAAGTTCATTCAGAACGATCAACTTGTCACGGTTTGTGGGGAACAAGCCTTGCTTGTGAGTAACTTGTCATCATCTGCTGGTATAGAACCCGAGGAGGTTATTGGAACACAGTTCCAAGCACTGTCGGTGAGCAAGGACAATCAGTTCAAAGGAGGAACCTCGATTTCTTCATATAAAGATGCTATCAAAGCGGTCGAGAGTACCAATACAACCGGATGGGGACAACTTGTCATTCTTATTGACAATAAAACAAAGAAGGGTCTTGGTTTTTCTGCAACCTGTACCCGGACAGCTGCCAGCAATGAAAGTCTTCATCCACTTCAAAATTTCTTCCACAGTGGAGGTTTCCTTCGCCCAGTGTCTCAGACAGTTCATGCTATCAATGAGGAAGATCCCTCTGACACGGATGAAGAATGGAAGTCCTACCTTAACAAGGACGGTTACATGTCTCAGGAAGAGGTGCCTATGCCTTTTTGCTTTCCTACAGAAAGTATGAGATTTATACCAAGACCAGATGTCGAAATGATCTATGGAGATTGTGATCTGGAAGGATGTCGTGCTCCGCAAAATTCATTAGAGGAAGACACTCCGATGAAAGACAACTTTGACCACAATTACTATGGCCCAATGGATGGTCTGCCAAAGTGGCAACCTTATCCAGGAGACTTGGGGCAAGAGAGTCAGCCGAACAATGAAAATCAGCTGACCGTCGTTGAACAGAATACCTGTGTCCCCACAATGTCATGGGATCAACACTCAGGTCATTCTGAAACTACTCAACATGAAGATGAATTCGCAACGTTTGCAGGACTTGAATTCATCAACTATGCTTTTCCCGAGGTCAACGTTATCGAGAGAGATGACTCCTCCAGTTCCAGAGAAGTGTGGGACACCTTGGGAGAACCAAGTGGAAAATATAACTTTATGGTCAAGTACAGTGCTCCCGAAAGCTCTCGTATCAGACTCAAAGATATCCAGCCAACTGGATGAGGAGATACAGCTGAGAGCATAAATGCTATGCAAAATGCAACAGAGGAATTCTCCTACAACAATTCTGCCTGGGAGACAGATTCCAATGATCCCGCTCCACCGAAAATCAACGTCATTTCTGAAGACCAATCAAGGAAGGTTCCAGACTTTGTGATTCACCGAGGAGTTCGCCGCCAATGGGTTGCTGTCGAGGTTCCGAAGATCGTTCATCAGTCAAAGTAATTGCCATCTTTTAACCTTTCACCCTGCCCAGGTGAAACTGATGTTTTGATAGGGCTCGCTTTCTGTAAATATCCCTCTTCGCTTTGCCCGAAGCGACAGAGTTTTGTCTTATAGGGCTGTAGTTTCAAGGATCGACTTGTTCATTAATAAAATAACGTCGTTCTGTAATTTCCGCATTATTTGCTGTTTTCTCTTTTTGTTTTTTTCAGAAAATGGTAATCCTAAAAAATAATTCAAAAATAAAAAACAAGCAATAAAATAAAACACTGCACACACTTGCATTTTCTCTATCTCTTCTAAACACGAATCATCACGTCATGCAAATTGCTTATTTTAAACCCAGTTGAAACATACGATCCGATGCCTTCTCCCAACTTTGAGTTCCCGGTATTCGAGGCTGAAGAAGAAAATGACGACAAAATTCCAGAATAGATCTCTCGACTACTCAGACAAGAGGAAAGGTCCATTGAACCTCACAAAGAGCCGTTGGATACGGTAAACTTGGGTTCAGAGCAAGAGAGAAAAGAAATCAGGATTGGGGCGCTGCTCAGTCCAACTGCCAGAGAGGGTTTGACAAAGCTTCTCAAAGAATTTCCCGATGTGTTCGCTTGGTCCTATCAGGATATGCCAGGGTTGGATACCAGCATCGTGGAACATCACTTACCGTTAAGATCGAAATGTCCGCCAGTAAAGCAAAGGTTGAGACGCACTCACCCGGACATGGCCATCAAAATCAAAGAGGAGGTACAAAAGCATATTGACGTGGGTTTCCTCGCTACAGCTGAATATCCTCAATGGTTAGCCAACATCATACCTGTTCCCAAAAAGGACGGAAAGGTCAGAATGTGTGTTGATTACAGAGATCTGAACAAGGCAAGTCCAAAGGACGACTTTCCTTTACCACACATTGACATGCTGGTAGACAGTACAACAAAGTTCAAAGTATTCTCCTTCATGGATGGATTCTCAGGCTATAACCAGATCAAAATGGCGCCGAAAGACATGGAGAAAACTTTGTTCATTACCCCATGGGGTACCTTTTGCTACAAGGTAATGCCGTTCGGTTTGAAGAACGTTGGGGCAACCTATCAAAGGGCCATGACTACTCTTTTTCATGACGTGATACACAAAGAAATCGAGGTATATGTCAATGATATGATTGCAAAATCAAAACCAGAGAGTGAGCACGTTGAACATTTGTCAAAATTGTTCGAACATCTAAGAAAATTCAAGCTCCACTTGAATCCCAACAAGTGCACCTTCGGTGTCCGTTCAGGGAAACTACTAGGGTTCATCGTCAGCCAGAAAGGGATTGAAGTTGATCCTGACAAGGTCAAGGCCATTCAAGAAATGCCTTCTCTGAAAACTGAGAAACAAGTCAGAGGATTCCTGGGACATTTGAACTACATCTCCAAGTTCATATTCCTTATGACTGCCACTTGTGCGCCGATTTCAAATTACTGAAAAAGAACCAGGACTGCATTTGGTCAAAAGATTGCCAAACTGCCTTCGACAGTATTAAGGAATATCTGTTGAATCCTCCGATTCTATCACCTCCAGTGGAAGGAAGACCACTGATTATTTACCTCACAGTCCTAGAGGACTCAATGGGATGTGTACTTGGCCAACAAGACGAAACCAAACGGAAAGAGTCTGCCATTTACTATTTGAGCAAGAAATTCACCGACTGCGAAACTCGGTACACGATGCTCGAGAAAACTTGTTGTGCTTTGGCTTGGGCAGCCAAACGTCTTCGCCAGTACATGATTCGTCATACTACTTGGTTGGTCTCCGAAATGGATCCAATCAAGTACGTATTTGAAAAACGTGCTCTCATGGGAAGGATTGCCCGTTGGCAGATGTTGCTATCAGAATATGACATAGAGTATCACGCTCAGAAAGCCGTTAAGGGAAGTATTTTATCCGATCATTTGGCTCACCAACCGATTGACGATCAAGAATCAATCGAGTTTGACTTCCCAGACGAAGATGTCATGTATCTAAAAATGAAAGACTGCGATGAACCGCTACCCAGTGAAGGGCCAGAACCAGGTTCCCAATGGGGACTAATCTTTGACGGAGTAGTTAATCATTATGGAAACTGAATTGGGGCAATCATTGTTACCCCTCAGGGTACCCATATTCCTTTCACCGCTCGACTTACGTTCAAATGTAGGAACAACGAGGCTGAATAGGAAGCATGTATCATGGGTCTCGAGGAAGCGATTGATTTAAGGATCAAAAACTTGGACGTATACGGCGACTCAGCCCTGGTTATCAATCAAATAAAAGGAGATTGGAACACATACCAATCAGGATTGATTCCTTACAAAGACTACGCAAGAAGGTTGCTACCTTTCTTCAACAGAGTTGAGTTTCATCATATCCCTCGTGAGGAGAATCACATGGCTGATGCTTTAGCCACTCTCTCTTCCATGATTAGTGTAGGTCAATGGAATGACTTACCTAAGATCGACATAATGCGCCTTGAACGGCCCACTTACGTCTTCACGATCGAAGCAGTCATAGATGACAAACATTGGTGTCACGATATCAAATGCTTCCTTCAAAAACAAGAGTACCCATCTGGGGCACTCAGAAAAGATAGAAAAACCCTCAGAAGATTGGCTGGAAACTTCTTCCTGAGCGGTGACACTCTCTATAAGAGAAATTTTGACATGGTCTTGCTCCGATGCGTCGACAAACCAGAAGCAGAAATGCTGGTGAAAGAAATTCAGTAAGGATCCTTTGGCACTCATGCCAACGGACACACAATGGCGAGAAAAATTCTAAGAGCAGGGTACTATTGGTTGACAATGGAATCCGATTGCTACAAGTACATGAGGAGGTGTCACAAGTGTCAGATATACTCCGACAAAATTCATGTACCGCCATCACATCTCAAAGTTCTTTCTTCCCCATGGCCTTTTTCCATATGGGGAATCGACATGATTGGCATGATTGAGCCCAAGGATTCAAACGGACATCGGTTCATTCTAGTAGCCATTGATTACTTCACCAAATGGGTCGAAGCAGCGTTATACGCCAATGTAACCCGACAAGTGGTGGTCCAATTTATCAAAAATAATATCATCTGCCGTTATGGTGTTCCAAGCGAGATCATTACTGATAATGGGTCTAACTTGAACAATAAGATGATGAAAGAGTTGTGTGCAGAGTTCAAGATTAAACACCATAACTCATCTCCCTACCGACCAAAGATGAACGGAGCGGTAGAAGCGGCCAATAAGAACATCAAGAAGATCGTTCAAAAGATGGTTGTAACCTACAAAGACTGACACGAGATGCTACCCTTTGTTCTTCACGGTTATCGCACATCTGTCCGTACTTTAACAGGGGCTACCCCTTTCTCTCTAGTATATGGCATGGAGGCAGTGCTCCCCATCGAAGTAGAGATCCCATCAATCCGGGTATTGATGGAAGCTAAGCTTACAGAAGCTGAATGGTGTCAAAGCCGACACGACGAATTGAATCTGATCGAGGAGAAGGGAGTCACGACACTATGCCACGGTCAGTTGTATCAACAGAGAATGAAGAGGGCATTCGATAAAAAGGTCTGACCTCATGTCTTCAGTAAAGGAGACCTCGTGCTCAAGAAGATACAATCATTTCTTGCTGACTCTCGGGGCAAGTGGACTCCGAATTATGATGGCCCCTATGTGGTCACGAAAGCTTTCTCAGGCGGTGCCTTGAGACTTGCAACCATGGACGGAGAGGTATTTTCCTACCCCACGAATGTTGATGTAGTCAAGAAATACTTCGCCTAAACTAAAAAAAAAAAAAAAACGTCTCGGTGGATTGAAAACCCGAAAGGGCGGTCCAGGAAAAAGTTAGAGACATGAAAAAAATCATCCCGATGGATTGGAAATCTCACAGTACAATCCAGGCAAAAATTAGGGATAATGGCAAGTAACTATGTTCAACAGGGGCAAGTCCCTCAACAGCAGCAGTTACATCATCGGAAGAAAACTCCAGTCAAGGTCATCTTCGACAGAAGCTCAGGATGCCCCGAATTCAAAGTTGGTGGAAGGATAGTGGTTGTTATGTTTCAACGTAGCCCTTTTCCCTGTAAATTACCATTTTCTAAACTTTGTATATACTCTGTGGAATCACACATTTGGCTGATCTCCATCTCATCAATAAAATTTGAGCCCTTGTGCTTTTGTTTGTAATTCTTATTTGTTTTAGCTTTACAGAATGACGTTTTTAACATGATTAACGATTCCTGAAATAAAACAAAAATGAATTTACTTGTTAAAACTTTTTCTGCTTTTTTAATAAAGATGGCAATTTCTTTTGACTGTTGAACATCGAAAGAACATCAACCGCTTCTCCAGAAGTAAGCGAACTTCAAAGTGCAGAATCAAAGTACTCCTTCTAACCCAGTACGTCTGAATGAAGGGATCAACTATGTCAGAGACCTTGTTTCGTCTGACACGCCTCGGCCGAGTTCTCATCTCCTAAGCCCGATCAACGGTATTCCCCGCAGGGACTATCTCTCCTAAGCAAGGTGGAATTGCTATCTTGAACCAGCGATATCTCTATACGCCCCGCGATGGCCGAGTATCCAGTCATGTTCATCTTTTAGTTTGTGTGTTGCGTCAGTTTTGTCAGCATATACATACATACATCATGCATTATTGATTTGCATTCACATTCATATTGCATCGCTATCACTCTAGTCGGTCTTGTCCCCTAGTGATAACCGTCCTCTCAATCGAGTTTGTCAGTTCTTGCTTTGTCAGGAAATGTTGTGTCTGCACAATCTCGCCACCAGTGTATCTCTAGATCAGAGTCGGCACTTGACCACTTTGATAACTTGAACCTCTGAAAATCCAGAGATAACTTTCAACAAATATCACTCTTCGCCAATGAAGATGATATCCCTACTTTCTCGGATTAAGGAAAATCCACAGGGAAAGCCTCGTAATCAGAAATTCAGCAGCATGCCGGTCTCGTTCCGAGAAGACCGCTGATGAAAAGGTCATCGACACCTCAAAATTGGATCCCATCATATGACATTTCTCTGGGAAGATCCCGAGAAAAGTATGATGCAAGCTCCCAAACGAATGCAGTCTCCCAAGAGACTCGCTTTCCGCAGTAGAATCGACAGATGGCGTCTCCAAATAGAGAAGTTTGTGCACCTCTATAACTCAGACGATGGGTTCCCCCAGCAAGTCTGACATCAAAACTTTTTCCACTCAAATGGCATCTCCCCAGGAAAATTCGGCGAGAAGTTTGAGGAAAGCCGCTACAAATAGCGTCCCTTGCCAATAAAGTTTATTGACAAAAGAAACTAAGACCAGTTCCTTGGTAGGAAACCAGGATCGAGGGGAAGTTTATTACAGAAACTTAGACCAGTTCCTTGGTAGGAAACCAGGATCGAGGGGAAGTTTATTACAAAAACTTAGACCAGTTCCTTGGTAGGAAACTAGGATCGAGGGGAAGTTTATTTCAGAAACTAAGACCAGTTCCTTGGTAGGAAACCAGGATCGAGGGGAAGTTTACCTTTTCTAAGCATCATTGCTTAGCAAAATAAGATGAATGCGCAAGCTACCATTCAGGACAATCATCAAAATTTCGGGTATTCTGATATTTAATTCTCTTGCACCCCGAATGCCCGAATACCTTCGTCATTCACACCTTCGTGTCCAAGAAGATTAAATAGGGGCATCTGTCATACCCCAAATTTTGACCACTTAGATTTCCCATCATTGTGCAAATCATCATCACAATATGGATGAACCATCATGTCTCACCAAATGCCTCAAGGGTTGTTGAGCATCCACTGCAATCAAAATTAGGGTTTCAAGCCCTCTCAGAGCCTTAGACAAAGGATCAATCAAGGAATGACATGATCTTCAACTTGTCTAACCTCTCAAACATTCACCAAGGATCAAAAAGGACTCCCACTTTAAGGATTAAGCACAAGGATGCTCCCTTTCAGGTGGATTAAGTCTCAAGATCGACAGTGTCACCAAATTAGGGTTTTGGTCGACCAGGGCCTCCAGATGGAAAATTTTCATCTGGGCACAAGCCAATGCTTCAAATCATAACCTAAGATGCTCCATGGGACATCATAAACCTAATCATCAAGTCAATTTTGCCTCAGGGGATGCATTCATCAAAAATCAGGAATTAGGGTTTCTTGACCTAATTCACCCCTAAGTTGACTTTTGGGACAAATCATGAACCAAGACCTCAAGAGAGAGTTTGAGGGTCTCTAATGAACTATATTGATCCATTTGGAATAATGGATTAATCCAAGAAGCTTGAGCAACAAGTCTCAATTTCATCTGCACCACAAGTAGGGTTTTAAGGGAAAAGTCAACTGTAACTTTGACTTTTGACCAGGACATGCTCCCAAACCCTAGGACATACATAAATATACCCTATGACACCCATGGAACATGTCCATCAAGTTTGATTTAGGTCAAGGACATGATTTCCTGAAGAATTGCACAATTTGGAATTCATCTGATAAAAAGTCAACTGTGCACAAAAGTAAACTTTGACCTTTTGAGATTTTTCACCAAAATGGATTTTTAACCCTAAAATGATGTTTATGTATGATTTGAATCATCATTCATCAAGAAAAATCAAGAAAAGTTGGATAACTTGTAAAAGGGGTAACCATAAAAACTTAGAAAATTTTCTAAGTTAAAAATAAAGTGACAAAGGTACCAACTTTGAAGGACCATAACTCCTAAACCACAAGGCCATTTTCTTTCATCCAAAGCTTGATTTGTAGGTCTCATTACCCTCTACAAAAACTTCAACTAGGCCTAACTCCAATTCATTATGGATTTTGAGCTATTAGTGAGCCAAAGTGGCTGAAAACATGAAAATATACCATTTTCCAACACTTAGAAAAATTCTGTCCAAGACAGATTTTGTTAAAACACCAAAACTTGTGAGATCTTTTCACATAGATGCAAGCTAAATCAAGTCCAAAGTTAAACATCAATGTTGTTGCATATGTTGCTAAGAATTCAAAGAGATCAACAGCATGAATTGATTCAACTTAAGCCATGAGAAATCCATGCCCAAAGTCATGCTGCTGCAAGCTGTTTTGGAAAAATCAGTTTGCATGTTTGCTTGCCACACACGATTTTGAGCCAAAGACTAAGGATCACTATGCCACCTGTGTTCAAACCAATCACATTGCATCTGATCCAACTGATAAATCTGAGTCAAAAAGCCAAGAAATCTTCCAACTTGAAGTTCATCCACTTTGGCACATTTTGCCTTGAATTCAAAGTGCATTAATGTGGAATAGTGCATTGTCAAGGTAGCTACCCTACTCAGTCAATTCCTCTGATTAAACAACATTAAAAACATCTGAGGAATGTGGTTTTGGTCAAGGCATAGCCCTGCTCTTGGGAATGGCTAGCTTGCCTTGCTTGAGAAGAAATCCTCCAAGCCAATCCATGCAAATGTGATCTGATCCAGCATCCATTCACTATTCCTCCAAAACAAAAGTTGATCACCTATAAATAGAGGTCCCAATGGATCATTCAACTCACACCAAAGCCAGTTACAACACTGCTTTCTCTCATTCTTTCTTAAACCTCAAGTTTTCTTGTTTTTGAGTAACCACTATCGGGTTTTGAGTTGCAGCCACAATCAATCCATTCCAATTGCTCAAACACATCACATATGATGTATTTGAGGTGTCCAAACACTTAAACACCAACTGTAACACCCCAGGCTCAAAATCACTCTTCAACCAAGCCATTATGCTTCAATTTTGCAGGTGGAGGTCTCCAGCTTGATCCAAAGAATTTTAAAGTGTTCCAAAGCTTGTAACACACTCCATAACATCCATTGAAGCTGTAGGGATCACCAATTCATGACTGGAACACCATCTGGGCAAAGTTCCATTTCAGCTTGCATTAAGGTGAGCTTCAAACTCAAACTCCATGATCCATGCATATTTCCTCGCATGATATTTTTGCCATTTGATTGCCATCATGTGTTGATTGTTTTGCCTCAAGAAATTGGATCATAGACCTTATAACCATGCCTGCACGATTGCTTTTGCAAATTAGGGTTCATCTGTGTTCATCATGATTATTTTACTCCACACTGAAAATGAATAAAATTGGGTATTGCCATCTTATTCCTTGTGAAAAAACGCACGGGTTTGGTGTTTGAATCATGTCCAATGGTTGAGAGATGAGTGAGATATGGTGCTTCACGCACGAGCTCGAGGAAGAAGATGGCCATGGCGCCATTCTTCAGGTTTTCCAACTAAGTTTGATATATATTTTTCACTTGCCATGTTATTAATGAATTGGCATTGCGCCCCAGCGGTTCATCAGTTGGTTTTGTGAGTATTGGCAAGCGAGAGGTCTGGGGTTCGAATCCCTCTCGCCCCAGACTTCTTTTTATCACTTTTTTGTTTTGTTATTTTTCATATTATTATTTTTAATGATTTTAAAAATTAATAACTTCTTCAATTTTTATCATTTTTGATTGGTTCTTTTTGCAATAATTCACAAAAATGTTTAAATATTTGATTTTGCCAAAAAATCCCAAAAATATTATTTATTTCATATATTTGATATTTTTGAAAAGAATTAATGTTTTATGTGTTTTTAGCATTTAAAATATTTTTTCTCCCTTTGTTATCTAACCCTAATTTGATTTCAATCATTTTGTAGGAAGAAACATGATTTTTTGGAACATTGATCCAAGATCATAATTTGTTTTCACATATTTAACAAACATTGATCCTTTTAATTGAATTTTTATTCAATTAAAAATACATTTTGAAAACAAATTAGGGTTTTGAATCAATTCAACCCTCATCAAACTTTTTTCAAACACTTTGGGCTTCTAATAGAGTGTAAGACCCAATCCTTTCTTGACCAAAACATTTTGGGCCTCAGTATATTGTATAAGTCCCGATACCATCAAAAACAAACGGCGCGATCGTCGCCTTTTAAAATTAACCTTCTGGGCCTCTCCTCGAGCTATAAGGCCCATTTAAAACATTTTGGGCCTCTAATAGAGTGTAAGACCCAACCCCTTTTAACCAAAATCATTTGGGCCTCACTTATTGTATATGTCCCTTCGCGTTAAAAGAAAATCTCGGCGCGTTCGCCATTTTTAACAAAAAATCAATTGGGCCTACCCTCGTGTTATAAGCCCCACTCTTTTTCTTTAAAACTTTTTGGGCCTCTTGAGAGAGTGTAAGACCCAACCCCCTTTGTACAGAAACATTTTGGGCCTCAGTCACTTGTATAAGTCCCTCTGTACAAATTCAAACAGTGCGCTCACTGATAAAACCCTGGGCCTCTCCTTGAGCTGTAAGCCCCAAATCTTTTTATTTCAAAGCACTTTCTCCTTTGATTTTGAATATACTGTTGTTTTCAATCTTTCTTTGTTGAACAACTAACCAAACAGCATGGAAGCTCTACAACCGAGTAAGTGTTTACCCGCTTTCATTTACCACTTTCATATACATATAACTGTATTGTGGGGCTGTTTCGCTGTAAGTCTCCTTTCATAAACTCATATCAACTGTGTAATAATAGTATAGATATTTAGAGTTTCCCCGACAACTACGTCTAGAACTAGGTGACGCCGTTTCGTTTATTCATAGAAATAGACAGCTAGATCCCAAATAGGATCACCAGATACAGTCTTCTCTTCAGCTGTCCTCATTAGGAATTGTCAAGAAACTCTACTCCTAAAGATGAATGTATTCTCCGTGAATGGCATCTTTGAGTTTCTTCCAAATTCTCGGACTTTCCTGACTTGATCTATTCCTTGTGAATAGCTTGCCTTGAATTTCTCGGGGTTTGGGGACCCACGGGCTTCTTAAAAGCATCGGCCTCCTCTTGGGCATCGTACAAGGACCCACAGGCTTCCTAAAAGCAACCCCGCCTCCTTTTGGGCTTCGTACAAGGACCCTACGGCTTCTTAGAAGTATTCACAGCCTCCTCTTAGGCTTCATATAATGATCTCTTCCTCCGGGAATGATAGCCTCCTCTTGGGCTTTGTACAAGGACCCGTCGGCTTCTTAAAAGATTCCAGCCTCCCCTTCGGCTTCGTACAAATTATCCCGACGACCTCCTAGAGGTATAGGAACAGAACTTAGTCATCTTCATAGAAAAGTCCTTTCATAGAGTCTACTACTGTTTCTCAAAACATGGTACAAAAGATGAAACTCTAGACTTGGACAGTCTAATCTCCTTGAGTCTCAAAGACATTCTCAAGCACCCTTCAAAAATAGGAAGGAAACCCGTAGACTCGGACAGTCTCAATACCCTTCGGATTTCCCGCTACCTTAAAGAACAGGAATAACCCAGATCCTTGAATCAAATCCATGAGTACAGTGTTGCTCATATAAGAACTGATTTTCTCTTTCAAAATCAGTATACTGGACCTGTCACTTGACTGAAACAGTAACTTTAGCCTCCTCTTGGGCTTTGTACAAACGATTCTCGCCAGCGGAGTCAAACAACTTTTAGCCTCTCTCTCGGGCTTTGTACGAGACACATAAGAAACTCCCTCGTCGAGTCAATTACCCCTTTCGCCTCCATCTCGGGCTTTATACGAGATACAAAAAGGTTCTTATTGAGCCAGTCAAACTTTTAGCCTCCATCTCGGGCTTTGTACGAGATACAAAAACACTCTCTTGTTGAGTATAAAAGGTTCTCCTGTTGAGTCGACCCTTTTAGCCTCTCTCTCGGGCTTTGTACGAGACACATATATTAGCCTCCTCTTAGGCTTTGTATAAGAAAACCACTGGTTGATCCAATCAACCTTTTAGCATCAAAGCTGTGCCTCGTTCACACTACACAAACATCAACAACTCCTTCCCCTTCATCTAATCGCTGTAAGCGGCAAGCCTCTGGATCATCTATATCCACGCCACTGCCCCTCGTTTAGCATGAGAAATTCCTAAGGAAAGATGGCATTGCTCTACACTGAGTTAAAGTCTTCTCCTTCAGGTTAAAACCCCTTATAAAGGAAATTATGGCATTGCTAGGATTCGCATATCCCGGTTAAAGTAATTCTCCTTTACAACCAGTCACCCAACAGTTGTGACAAACCGACTCTTCTTTAGAGATGACAAATTCTCTCTAAAGTCGAGGTCCTTCAGCTTCACGCCTTGGGCTTTAAACAAGACACAAATAGACCTTTCAGCTTCACATCTTGGGCTTTGAACAAGATACAAATAACCTTTTCGCTTCACGTCTTGGGCTTCGAACAAGACACCAAAAACCAATTTCCTCTCATAGAATAGGAGGAACTACGAACGCTCTGATTTCCCTGTTTCGGTAAACGGGAATACGTAGGCATAAGATTGAAAGAAAAATCTTAGCGAGCACACTAAACAAAAAAAACCAAATCCCATACTCTCACATCAAAAAGCATCAGTCCTAACATCCTAATCCTTGTTCCCCGCCAGAAACCTTCTGCCCAGATAAAAAGAAAGAAACTGTATTGCCGAAAATACAAATAACCAGTACAAGGGCCCCCCCACATTGATAGCATTCGTAACCTAACAGACCGCTGTTTAAACTCAGTATGCAAAGCAGGGTTAATTAGAGACATCTATTTCCCTTCCTTATTCAGCTCATAATAGGATAAAAAATGAATCGACCTGTAGTTTAAGCTCAAACCGCAGAGAGCAACCAGCGCTTAAGAACCGCGTCCAAAATCGCTCGCTACAACCAGTCATAGCAATATTTTCCAACTGTACAGAGAGAGAAACTTTGAAAATTTTTTATTGAGACCAGCTTGCAAAGTACAATGTCGTAACATCCTTTTTCACGTTGTAACCTTCTAGCATCCAATACAGTTTGGAGCAACAGTTTCTTCAGCAATATCCTTAGACATAAAACTCTTACTGATCCACAAGGACATGATTGTTTCTCAAGAAGAACTACCCTTAACAACCAGATGCACACATGCTAGAAACATATCAGTATCCATATAAGAATACCACATAGTGAGATCAGAAACAGCTCCCTCTGGATTACAACACTGAAGAAATCAACAAGGTGAAGATGAATAGCTCAAACATAATTTCCAGACATCAGGTATGACATCCTAAACCAACACAAGCTATATGAGAACATGTAAGCTTTGTACAGACTGCAATCTTGCAGCAGCAAAAACATAAAAACTGACAGGTACGAGCCTTGAAGATCACAAACTACTGTAGAGAAAAATAAATTCTCCCAGACAATAAACAACATTGTTCACAAGGTCATATCCATGAACTATCCCAGTTCATATATCAGTGGCACACGCACAACGAAAGAAAAAAAATCTTAAACACATTTAAGGAAAAACTAGAGTATTTCCAAAGCACTTCAGGCAGGCAAGATGTCAAGCACATTTGGTTTAACATTAAGTACACAAACCACATCAGAAGAAATATATTTTCGCTTAAGCATCAACATCTAGAATGATGTCAGAATATGACATCCCAGCACAATATTACAACACATAGAAATGCAGAAGTCATTTACATGCCTCACACCACAACATCAACATAGAACACCCAGAGAAACCATGGCTCTCCACAACATCAGGTATCCCATCCTGCACTAGACATCAGAACCTTCTTATCAGTACTGTCAAGGCCACCAACACCACCAGGCTCGGCCAAAATTCTACTCCAAGCTTCACAAGAACTAGACATTTTAGTTTTGAATCATTTGATGACCACTTACTCCATATGATTAGCTCTCATAAATAATTTGCTTCATTTTTTGGAGAGTTAATCCGCTGCAATGATGTTCCAACATTTGCTTGGACATCAGTCCCATGAATCATTATCCTTGGTTATGGACAACATTCATTATAACAAATTAGACACATCCACTAGCAAAAACTACTTGAGAACCAGCAAATAAACACATAAGAAAAGCAACAGACTGCAAAGGCAGATCAGAGACACTCATGGAAGACTTTTAAGAGAGAAATAAACTCTCACACACATCACGAACCAAAAAAAACTTCTACACAGAAGCACGATGCAAGACAACCTGTTTGAAAAGATAATACTAGCATAAACACGTATGAAACCAAGAAGAGGTTCCCTCCAACAAGCACCGTCTGAGTTGCCCACAATACCAGGGTGTACACTTATCAGACTCTTCCTTGCACTTCCCGCAAAGGAACTATGAGAGAAAAGTATTTAACACCTACAGAAGTCTGATGATGCATCATTTAGAGACTTCATCTTCCTTGGTCATAAGAAAAAGAAAGCAGTTCACATAGAAGCAACTGGCTATGGAATCAACTTCCTTCTCAAATCTTCTCACAAATAATCAATCATGCTCCCCTTAACTAGGACCTTGATCAAGATAGGCAACATCAAGACTGGAAATTCCAGTTCTCAAACCCTTTTAATTTAACCTTTTGACACCATCATTACAAGGAGCATGGATGGAAGGCGATACTTAGAACCTGTCATATCATTCTTAACTCCATACATGAGTTCTGGAATATCCACAACTAGAATACCAATTATGCTCGGTTACAAATCTAAAATGGTAAAAGAGACAAGGCAATCTGCATTTTCCAAACCTTCATGTTGAAATAGAAGTGCCTGATATGACTAGCTCAATCCTAGAATAGAGATATCTCAAAAAAATATTCATTTAGAATGAATATTTAGATGTTCACCAAGATGTCTAGACATTCTGAGAACAAGATTGACACAACTTCCCTCTTGATGGAAACCAAAACAATAAGTTGAAATTTGAGTTCTATAAAGCCTTAAGACCACCTATACCTTATAGGCTCCCAATTAGTTCCTCAAACAGAATCACATCAAGACAGTTGTTGTCAATCTCATAGAATTAAACAAGAGATAAAAATTGGAGGTCAAACCAATCACCTCTTTATGTTACTTCTATACTCTTGATCCATAAACCTTGAAGAGGAAACCAACTCAATATGAATTAATTCTCCATCACACGCCCTTCTTCTAAATAAGCCATAAACAAGGTAAAAAATTTACCTTCAAGTTTATGACACATAATACCTATACCAATTCCAGCTTATCCTTGAGCAATAGATTCTAGAAGATGTTGGGATGAATGTTCTTGTCATTTGACAATTTCCATGTATCCACTTTCCTCATAACTAGGTTGAAATGTCCCTTCATCAAATGTTGGATCACAAACTACTATATGGTAGGAAACTCATGTCAATTGGTAACCCAGTTCAGTGCAACATCACCTACATCTGGGGGCGTCCAAGCCAGGAAGGAAATTCACTATGACAACATTAATTCATAGCTAAACTCCCCCGTTTACAACTTCTCGCCTAATCACTATCTTGTGCAAATTCTACCTAGAAATCACCATCTAGATATGAGATCCCCCTCTCACTTCCTAATCACCTCAGTGATATCAACCGGTCCCAATCCCAGTTATTGCATAAACAACAACAAAGCAAGAAGATTACACTTCCAATAGAATACTCAGTTTTGCTTAAAAGCTTCAACCAAGAACAAAACAATCTTGCTTTAAAGCTTTAGAGTGGACAATGAACAATACAAAATTGCCTACCATAATGTATCAATCGATACAAGGCTGTCACACAATTAACAAAGGAGACTCTCAAAACCTAATACTACAAAACCTCCCCTTATTTTACAAAAGTGAAAGTCATGAGATACATTAGGTTTAAGTCTTCTTTAAATAGCTTCCAGACCTTGTGGGTTTGGGCTCTTGAGGCGCAATTCATCAGGAATCAGCTTGGAATCATAAGCATAATCTCCTGCACAAAAATAGGAACAAAATACAAAGTTTCCTAAAAAGGCTCAACGATCCTTTTTCAGAAAACCATCACAATTTGTCAAAATAGAAGTTCCCATAATATCCCTCCTTGGATAGCACATACGTGTGAATCAGAACATACTCATAAATCACACTCAAAATACCAAAATAGTCATGCCCTAACTATCTGGTATAACATGTCGTGGAACATGTCACAACATCATGTAGAACATGATGTTTGAGTGTTATGGAAGAACATCTTGCTATCAGCATGTTGTTTTACCAAAATGCAACCAACCCAAAAGTCACAGAACTTACAGATATGGAATCTGGTTAAAAGACCAAGATCATATGTGTTAATGATGAGTATTTGAATGATTAAGGAATGGGAAATGTCAGAGTCAAAGTGAAGAATGGAAAATTGTACTGATATAATATGTATTGTATGCTCTTGGCATGAATAGAAATCATATGAGTGTAGGTCATCTACTTTAAAAAGGTTTTTCAATATCCATGAAAGACAATCTCTTGAAGTTGTATAATTGTAATCAAAAGTTGATTATGTAGTCTGAACTAGGAAGAAACATGATATTTAAGGTGAATGTTGCAACAATAGTCACTCAATGCCTCAATGTGACAAGTGTTGAAGGGGAAAGTGAGTTTTGGCACAAGATATTGGGTCATCTGAAATTTAAAAGCTTAGGGAAACTAAGATCAAAGAATCGGGTACATGCAATTCCAAAGATTATGACACTGGAGAAATAAGGGGATGTATGAATGAGAGGAAAACAACCAAGATTGTCATTCTCATTAGAAATGCCTCCAAGAGAAACTCATGCTTTAGGTGTGCTTCATTTTGAAGTATGTGGGCCATTTAAGTTACATTCACTTGGGAGAAACAAGTATTTTGTGTCATTTGTGGATGATTTCACAAGAATTACACGAGTAGAGCTCATTAAGTTTGAGCATGATATGTTTGTTGAGTTCAAGAAGTTCAAAGTGAAGGTTGAAAAATCAAAGTGGACAAAGGTTGAAGATCCTCTTAATAGATAGTGGAGGTGAGTTCATTTCAACAGAGTTCAAAAAGTTCTGTGATGATTATATAAATGAGCATGAAGTGACTGCTCCATACCCTCCACAACACAATGACCTTGCTGAAAGGAGAAATAGAACTCTTCTTCACATGACAAACAACATGCTAAAAGAAAAGAATTTACCTCACAAATTATGCGGTAAAGTCATTACCTCGTCAGCACATATGCTCCACCGATGTCCAACAAAGAAGTTAAATGAACTAGTTCCTATTGAGAAGTTGATTGGAAAAAAGAAAAGTGTGAGTCATTTCAAGGTGTTTGGTTCTATATGTTACAAACATATACAAGACGCTACTAGAAGGAAATTGGATTATAGAAGCAAAGTCATGTTGCTTATAGGTTACCATTGTACATGTGTGCAATACCCCAAAATTTGCTCTCCCTTTTTGTCATCTTAGCATAGCATTATCATATATCATATCATATCCATCTCATTAGCATTGCATTGCACTTAACATAGAAAAATGAAGCATAACATCCCTCTTACCATCAGGGCATGTGATCAGGTGAAAGATGGACAATCAAGGGATCATTCAAAGCACAAAAAGGTCAATCAAGTTGCCTCAAGGCAAGCCAAGAGGTCTCTCATGTCTTATACTGTCTCAATTGATCATCCACAATCTCAAGGAAGTGAGATCCAATGGGAGATTGAAGCAATACATACTTCAACATGCAAGAGGTTCAAAAACTGAAGGAAAACCCTCAAAAGAGATAGCTCATTGATCCAAAATCAATCTCAAGTGGCATATCTCATCATCCTTTAAAGGGATACACAACATACTCTGAGGAATTTGAAATTGAAGACTGCACATTTTTCTCCTAGGAGGTGGGCACCAAAATTAGGGTTTACAATAAAATCAGGAAATCTCTGATATTTTGGACAAAACTTGATGTCGCGGTACTCTACATGTCCTTAAGTGTATGGGTGTGGAAAATTGCCTCTCAATTGGTTTTAGAAGTGGTTCAATTGGAAGAAAGATAAAAAATCAGAGAAATTGGGGCAAAGTCAAATAATCAGAGGAAAAAGTCAACTCTTGACTTTTTGAGGCCAAATTCATGAAATTCATGTCATATGTGTCCAATGTACAAAATTTGATCAAGAAAATCCAAAGGAATCATGAAAAAAAATCAAGATGTGGAAAGTTGCCATTTTCGGAGGAAGAAGGGTTACTAAAAATAGCAAGTTTTGGCCATTTTGCATCAGAGTTTGAACCAAGGCCATTTAAAATTGAAGCACCAAATGAAAATTCCACTCTGCCACAACAAAAGGTCTTGCTTTAAGCTTCAAATCCATGTGTAGAACATCTCCATTGGATAAAAATTGAGGGAGATATGATGGATCAAAGTTGGAGGAAACTTGGGCAAAACCAGGTCATGACCAAGGATTTTCATGTCACGCGCACATCATTTTCTCAAACAGTTGGTGGGCAAAATGTATGGATCAATTACTCATGGTTAGAGACCTCAAATGGAAAATCTTTCAACATAAAAGTTGTTTCTCGTAGTGTCATCTTCAATGTTCATGTTGGACAAATTTTGATTTGATCATGTTATAAGGGAGAAATATTGGTTCCAAGTGGGTGTGATCACACTGAAATTTCATAGGCCATTCTTGCCATGCGCAGTACAACCTCACACGCCCATGATGCAGTCTCACATCCTTGTGTTCTAAGTCATTTTCCATCACTTTAAAAGGCATTGTTTCACTTGGATTCAAACATCAAACATGTTCTATGATGCATCCTCAATCCATTGACACCAAGATGATCCATTTTCATGCATTGGTCATAAAGAAATCCATGTTCAAACATCGACATTGGCATTGATGCATTGACTGTCTTGTATAGTAATTCACACATTATTTTGGTTCAGTCATTCAACAAACACTTTCATGATCACTTCAGTCTATTTCCTCATTAAACCAAACAATTCATGCACGTGCCTCCACCATGCTGCTTCTTACGTGAGAAGGGAAATGTATGAAACTTCCACCACAAGTTACTGCTGCAAGCTGCTACACAAACCGTGCCAATTCATCTTCTCATTACTCTCACCATAGCATATCATGGGCCAGCTGCACCTTACCATAGCTCTCCCTAACTAACTTGACTCAGTTAGTTAGGGATGACTCACTTAACCACCTTGACTCACCCTAACTCAACTCATTAAACTCTGGTTAGCTCACCCTATAAAACAAAAACTTCACTTCACAATTCTTTGAGAGCTTCATTTCTCATTTTTCCACTTCAAACTCTCTCTCACATTCTCTCTACTTCCCCTCTGATTTCACACGAGTTCACCTTCTTTCATTCATACTTCATCATCCTCATCATCAATGGCATTGGATTGAAGGAGTTTCTACACAGTCCTCAAGTTTTGTTTCAAGCATTGTTCAACATTGAATCTCTCTGATCTCAAGACAACAAGCCACACTGCATTTATTTTGCACGAATCAAGCTCCATATCAAGAGTGGATCTCTGGTTTTCTTTTGCCTCAAGGATCTACAAATTTCAGGTTTCAATCACTCCAACTCTAGTGCATTGTTTAAGCTTATTTTTGTGGTGTTTATGGCCTAATAGAGGTCGCGTGCGTCCTGGCTAGATGATAGGCCTTCTAGAGGTTTAGTTGCAAAACCTAGGGCTTAATGTGATCTCTTCTGTTCTTGCTATGTGTGTGTGTTTTTGTGGATTTCATGAGCATATTCATGATGTACGTGAGCTCAGCATCATTTTGATATACATTTTGTGCATTTTGGTGAAGTTTGAAAGTTGCAAACGGTGGTGGTGTAGCCGGAGAAGGTGACCGGAGGTCACCTCCGGCCGGTGACTTCAATAGCTAGGGTTTTCTCATGTTTTAATCTGGTCCGTTTATGTTTTCTGATCGTGTGGTTTACAATGTACCAACACATTAAAACGCATGTGCATGTCATGTGCATTGTTTCTGAATTCACTTAAGCTCTATGTGTTGCAGCGTATGGTAGCTAGGGTAGACATTCATGCATGTGCGTTGATTTCAACTACTTTGACCATGGCTTGACCTTGACTTGATCTGATGGTTGTGAATGATTTGACTTGGTTTGATTGAAGAGCATGATAGTTAGTGTGTTATGTGCGTTATTGGACCTAAGCTGGTGTGCTATCCACACCTCCCTGTTTCTAAAGCCCAAAGGACTTGAACTGTTGAATTGCTATGTTCACACCCCCATTCATATTGCATTTCATTTTTATTTTCATTTTTTCTACACGTTTCATCTTTTCAATTTTTAAAAATACCAAAGCCTCATTAAAAATTCCACAAAAATTCATGAGCATTCTTAAAACATTTATAAAGTTTTTCATGATTTTATTTCTTGATTATATGACCTTTTTGCCCCTGTTCTATAATATTCTTTGAATTTCAATTTGTGTGCATGCTTAATGTGATACATAAATTTGTGCATTTTTGTTATCAATCATTAAAAATTGTTTTGATGCTCTTCTTTTTGTATTAAGTCATTAGCATCTTGAGGTATGTTAAGTGATTTTTATTTGATTTTTTAGGTCAGTTTATGGCATGTTTGGTGTTCATTTTTGTGTTACTTTGTATGATGTGTATACTTGACCTAAGTGCATTGTTTGACATCATTTTGCCTTGGTTTCTTGCATGCTATTTTGGTATTTGATTCACTTCTGATTTTTGTATCTTTAAACCATGTTTGCTTAATTTCCATGAGTCATCTAATTTTTTGTTTAATGCATTACCTTTGAAGCATAATAACATGTCGTATCATCTTAACTTTTGTGCATGTTTACATGATTTCTTTTGTACATACTTGCATGATCATTTGCATATTTGGTGAACCATTCATGTGACATAATAGGTCATTGATACATATTATATGTCATCTTTGCATGCTGATTATCATTTGGACCTTGTGCACCTTTAACATGTTGTGTTTGCACTTTCCTTTTTTGAACTTCCATTTCAATTCTACTTCTTCTATCACTTCTTAAATTTCTTGATGTGTTATGCATGAACACTTGTGAGATGTTTGTGAATCATTTTTCATTTCATTTCAACTCTGATCCTTAGATTACATGTTCCATTCATGCATGTTTGTTCATTTCTTTTCATCTTTCATTCTCCCTTTTCTTATGGTAGCATGTTCTAATGTCATGGATGATGTTTGTTGCCTATCCACTTGGACTTACATGATAATGATCATTTGTTTTCCATATGATGTACATTCTGGTTGTGACATTAGGATTTGATTTCTCATCTAATTCTTTTGAGTTTTATGGTGCATTAAATGTTCTTTTACTTCTTATACTTCCTACACATGTTTACTAACCATGTAGGGGCTTTGGTAAGTTGCAATTGAGTGTGGATAAGGAATCCACATTCAAACTTCTATCCCTTCTCTTTTACAATTCCATCTTGTATTTTGTTAAGCACTTATGTGCTTTTTCTTAATAATTCATCACTTCCCCTTTTTGAATTACAATTCATCTTCTAACTTAGAAGTGAATTGTTTAATTCATTCTTTCTTTAGACTTTAGGTTGAAACCTCACAAACCCTTAGGATCACTCCCTTAACTAATCAATTAGGATTGAGTCTTAGATCACATAGATTTTACCTTTTCCCTCTCTTGAGTCTTTCATCTTCTCATCTCAAAGAAAATTCAAAATATCTAATAAAGGTAGGCACTTATTGCATTTAGGCCTTTCATATAAAGAAAAGATTATAAGGGGTCTTCTCTTATAATCTTAGAATGTGTAGCATATAGCCCATCTTGGGTCAATGTGTTAAACATTTGATCTTGTATGAGGGACTTAAATGCAATACTTGTTGAAGGTACAAATAAAAAACACTTCTTCATTTCATAATCAACAAAAACACTTGATAAATACAAGTATGCTAGTGTGTTTGAACCTTAATAATTGGAACTAAGTGTGGGGGTCTTCTTCACTCTTAGTGTGCTTTCTTACCCATTCCATCTTGGAATGTGAGAATGTACACATTCCAATGACTAAGATTTAGATACACTATATATGCAAACAAATGAAAAAGCTCATAAAAGACAAAAACAAACAATAACGTCTTTCCTTCGGGAATTCTTTCCTCATCTCCTTCATTCATTCCTTAAGGATGCGTCATTTCCGTTCTACCGCAAACAGGTAACGCCTAAGTCTCCCTACAGCGAGCTGCAACACCTAAACTGCTAGAACGCGAACGTTGGCGTATTCCACTAAAAAACACAAACAATCCATCCCTAGTGAGGGGAACTACGTCGCTCTGATTCTCATGCTCCCGATGAGATACGTAGGCAGTGGGGTAGGGCCCATGCGAGCACTTCTTTTATTTTCCCTACATTTGTTTCTCTTTCTCTCTCCTTTCCTTTTCCATTCCTTTTCCAATTCTTTTTCCAGTATCCTTTTCTATCACCCTTTGATCGAGAAAAGCAAGCGTGGATCCCATCGGGTACGATGGACGCGTGGGGGTGCTAATACCTTCCCTTCGCGTAACCGACTCCCTTACCCAATTCTCTTGGTCGTAAGACCATGCTCTTTCCTTTCCTTCAGGTTTATGCGGTGTTTCCTTTCCCTCTCTTGGGATAAATACACATTGCTGGCGACTCTGTTTCGGTGCCACTTTCGCGTTTGTACCAGGATGAAAATCTCGGGAGCGACAGCTGGCGACTCTGCTGGGGACAGGTTGACCTATTGCTGGTCCATCCTAAGCGAGTCAATCCTAGCGCTTCTTTGCTTTTCTTTCATTGGGTGTTTACCGTTATCTTTTATTTGCTGTTTACTGTATTTTATTACTTGTACCATATTTACGGCATGTTAGCATTTACATTTATTATAGGGTTAAATATGTTTTTAGTCCCTATAAAGTTTGAAATTTCATTTTTAGTCCCTCCTGGGTTTTGGCAACGGTTTTTTTGTAAAAACCGTTGCCAAAAGGTAGGGAAGGACTAAAAATGAAATTTCAAACTTTATAGGGACTAAAAACATATTTAACCCTTTATTATATTATACTGTTGCACTGTTCTGTCTGTTTGGCGGGATGGGATTTCTGAGAGATGAGCTCAGTACACAGGCTCGAGTATAAACTTAGACTTAGAGTGGAGAGTAGTGGGACCTACGTGCCATCTGTGTACATGGGTAATCACGAAATTCACAGCTAGACGAGGCTATCTTGGGACCCATCATGGCGTGCGCATTTTGCGTATTCCAGGATGTCGATCTAGAGAGCTGTCGACTCTAGTGACCGATCTTGAGGACCTTAGTGGAAACATCTCTCTTTAGCGGTGACAGTGGCAGACCACATTCTGTGGCAAACCCATTCGCACCCGAGGGCCCACTTTGGTACTTGCATAGGATAACCTTTATTTTCTAAGGTGAGTCAGTGGACAACCTCTTTGATTGGCATAGCATTGTATCCTACGGGCTGAATGTGCTATCGCTTCTTAAACCTCCGAAGCTGACAAGCCTTATTTTCTAGGAACCACATGTGAGTATGGGTGGGATGTTTACAGGTTTGCAGGTAACCCAGCCTCCTACATACCTTACTTGTGATTCTATGATTGTTACCGACAGTGTATCCTATGACAGTGTTTTGAGTATTCATCTCAGATATATTGCCAGATTCAGTACAGAGACACAGTGCACACAGTTCAACACAGACACAGACACCTGGATACCTGATCACATGCCTTTTGCATTTGCATAATCATATCATAACAGGTTATGTTTGTCATTTTCAGGTACTTACCATATTGTCTGATTCCAATCATGAGTTCCCAAGAAGCTGAGGTTAAAAGGAAGAATAATGTGTCATACAAATTCCCTGATCCTAAGCTGGATTTATTGAACAAGATGATAGGTATGGCTGGTTCTAATGTTCTCAGCACTTTTCGGAAGGAATATGGAGAGCTGATTAAGATGGTCTGTGCATTCACAAAGTATGAGAAGGATGGGTTGCATACTTTCTTACAGTTCTATGAGCCATCAATGAGATGTTTCCTATTCCCTGACTACATTCTGATGCCCACTCTGGAGGAATTCTTATTTATTTTGGGAATTCCAATCACGTCTGCTATACCGTATTTTTCCGAAGGTGCTCTTGCCCCTGAAGTAATTGCTGCTGTTCTACATCTGGACCTGTTTGTTGTGAAAAGTGGCCTAAGCAGACTCAAAGAAGATGAGGGATTTCATTTGGAGTTTCTTTTTCAACAGGCTCAGGAAGCTGCCAAGGCTAACAATTGGACTACTTACAACGCCGTGTTAGCTCTTTGCATCTATGGTTTGGTGCTTTTCCCCGGTCAACCTGACTTTGTTGATATGCAAGCGATGAAAGTGTTCGTTTCGAAGAATCCGATTCCTACCTTGCTAGGGGATTTTTATTACTCCGTACACTACAAAAATGAGAAGGCAAGAGGGAGTTTGGTTAGTTGTTGTACCCAATTGTTATGCCATTGGCTCTTCAAGCATTTACCTCGGACTGGTGCATTTGTAGAAACTGCTGAGACAATGAAGTGGTCCAAGAGATTGATAGGTTTGTCTGCCAATAATATCATTTGGTTTGATCCCAAATTACTGACGATAGAGCTTACTGTCAAATGTGGAAGTTTTCCGAATGTGCCTCTACTTGGAAGAAGAGGTGGGATTAATTATAACCCGATATTGGCAGTTAGACAATTTGGTTATGCCTCGAGACACCCTCCTGCTGATGAAGAGATTAGCGCTTCTCTGTTCTTCGTGGGAACCAAGAATGAAAGAGTGCCGGAAGTAATAAATGCTTGGAAATTTAGGCAAAGAGAGGGAAAATTGACTTTCGGCAAAGGAGACTGTAGATCATACCCTGACTACGATGCTTGGGTTGAGATGAAGGTCAAAAAGCTGTTGTTACCCTTTTCCAGAGAAGTTCTCTTATGTCCAGATCAACATTCCATGGTACCAGCCGAAGAGTACGAGAAATTGAAGAAAATGGTCAGGGAATTGCAGATAGAGAACTCTGGAATGAGTAGATGTCTTCAGAAAGCTCTAGCTGACAACAAAGAGTTGGAAAAGAGAGCGTTGAAAGCAGAAAAAACCCTGGCGGACAAAGAAGAAGATTTTGATGAGAGAGCTCGATACTTCCGGAAGCTTACTTTGGGAGCAGATGATACTAGTCAGGCTCATAAGGCTACAAAGCAGGCGCTAGCCCGAAGCAAGGATTCGTTAGCTAAACTCCGTCAAGCTTGGGATGAAGTCAGGATTGAGAACTCTGAATTGCAGGCCCAGTTAAAAGATAAAAATGAAGAGCTGAAGAAAGCACACATGGAAAGAAGAAAGTATCGAGAAGATCTTGGCAAAAGTCAAGAACAAGTAAGAAATGCTGAAGATAAGCTGAAAATCGCCAACAAGGAGCTTGAAGATGTCACAGCAGAGTTGAAACTGGTTAAAATTCAAGCTGGAATCAAGAGGCGCAAAGGAGCCAATGAAGATGAAGCCTTGCTGATGCACGTGGGGTCATTAGAGGATGCCTTGGAAAAAAGGGACGTAGTAATCAAAGAGCTGATTGAAAAGCCGCATCATCAGCGTACCCACATCCTGTTTGAAGAGATTAAGTACTCCAGCCAGAAGCTGAAGGATGTAGAGCTGTCGGATTAGTGTTTTTTGTCGTTTCTTTGTAATTTGCAATGGTTACCATCAGAATTGTTGATGGATCCATTTGACTGCTTGTTTCTTATTTTGTTGCTGAAACTACGAAAAACGTGCTTGAGAAACTTTTGGGAATTTGTATGAAAGGAGCTATTATTGTTCACAATTTCTGGTCTTCAGATATATGCGATGTGATATCTGCACACTGGCACACTACAAAGTCACTATTTCTGGTCTTCAGATATTTATGATCGATGTGTATGAATATCTCTTCATGGTAAAACTCAGTAATCATGACTCCTGGTCTTCAGGAATTCATGGTTACGATTGGAATCAGGATATGAAAAGTATCTTGAAATGACAAACATAACTTTGCATTTGCATTTGCATACCATTTTTGCATTGCAGGTTTTCCTTTTGCAGGCGCCTGCTAACCTTTATTTGGTTTTCAGGCACGATAGCTGATACCCCAGTTCACCGATATTCTACCCGACGCAATCAAGCAAGAGTCATGGAGCAGGTTCAGACAGAGTTAACTGATTTGAGGGGAAGGATGGAACAGTTCATGAACCTTATGCAGGGGATTGCTCAAGGGCAGCAGGAACTGAGGACTGGTCAAGAAAACATGAGGATTGGACAAGAAGCTATGAGAACCACTATCCAGAGGGTGGAAACTGAAATCCCAAATCGTACTGTGCGCACTCCTTCTGTCGGCACAATCCCTGCTGGTGGGGTACATCTGGGATTTGATAACAATGAGGATGGTCAAGATGACCAGTTCACTGCATTCAACAATGACATGGGTTTCTATAATGACGACCGGAAGTACGAAGGGTTAGATGAAAGACTCAAGGCTATTGAGAGCCAAAATCCTCTGGGAATTGATGTAGAAGACATGGGTCTCGTGCAGGGTGTGCGAATCCCTCCCAAGTTCAAGCTTCCTGCTTTGGATAAGTACAATGGCAGTACCTGTCCCAAAACACATTTGCAAGCTTACAATCGCAAGGTTGCCGCTTATACTGATGACCAGAAGCTCTGGATGTATTTTTTCCAGGATAGTCTGTCAGGCGCCTCCCTGGAATGGTATGTTAAGCTGGACAGGGTTCATATCAAGAGCTGGAAAGATTTGTGCGCTGCATTTCTGAAGCAGTATCAATATAATTTAGATATGGCACCTAATCGTACTCAGCTGCAGAGTATGACTCAGGATCCTAAGGAAGGCTTTAAGCAATACGCACAAAGATGGAGGGAGTTGGCTGCACGAGTTCAACCACCTTTGGGTGATCGTGAGATGGCTGATATGTTCATGAGCACACTCCAAGGGTCGTATTTGGATAGATTGGCTGCGTGTCCTTCCACAGGGTTTGCTGATATTGTTGTTGCTGGGGAACGAATAGAGAGTCTGCTGAAATTGGGTAAGATTCAAGATGTCGGTGGGACTGGTGCTTCGAGCTCGAGGAAACCCTTTGCCAACGGATCAAGGAAAAGAGAAGGGGAGTCTAGTGCTGTGCATAGAGGAGGGGGCAGAGGTAGGAATCAGTCCTATCATCAGGTGGATGCTGTAACCATTCCGGTTCCCGCTGGACAGCAAGCTCCATATCAGCAAGGTAGACCCCGATTTTAGAATAACAGACCAAGGGACCGTAAGTTTGATCCTTTGCCTATGTCACATACTGCTTTGTTACCACAACTGCTCAAAGAGAAGTTGGTTGAACTACGGACTATGAGACCGCTAGACTCCGGAAAATTTCCTCAGGGTTATGATGCCAATGCTAGATGTGAATTTCATCCTGGTGCGCAAGGTCACTCGATAGAGAAGTGCTGGGATTTTCACCATAACGTTCAAGACCTGATTGACGCAAAAGCTATTAATTTCTCTAAGCCGCCGAATGTTCGTGATAATCCAATGCCCCATCATGGAGGTGCAAGCATGAATGCTATTTCTGATGGTGAGAAACTGAATCTGATTACTGATGTGAATTTGGTAAAGACTCCGTTGTTGATTGTAAAAGAGTGTTTGTTAAAAGGAAAAGTGTTTCCTGGATGTGGCTCTGATTGTGAAGATTGTTCAAGACAGATTAATGGCTGCAGTAAGTTGAAAGTTGGACTGCAGGGTCTTATGGATGAAGGAAGACTTCAGTTTGATAAGATAGAGAGAGAAAAAGATGTTTCTGCCGTTACTATTTACTATAATCCAGTTGAGATACAGGTGCCTGTTGAGGATCCTGTTGCTATCATCGTGCTCGAGAGGCCGAGACCAGTTACGATTATAGTTCCTGAATCGGCTGCTTATGTGTCCAATAGGGCAGTTCCATGGCAATATGGAACTGATACTCATCAAGGAGGAAGTCGGCAGAAAGCAGAGGCTGTTGGTACCAGTGTTGAGAATGTCAGTGGACCAAGTGGTTTCACTAGGAGTGGTCGACTGTTCGCTCCCCAGACTCTAAGGAATGATAAAGAGGCTGAAGCCGCTGCAAGAGCGAAAGGAAAACAGGTTGTTGATGACAAGGTGCCTGCTCAGGAGGAGGACCCTAAAGTCAATTTTGATAATGACGTTGAGGAATTTATGAGGGTTATCAAAAAGAGTGATTACAAGATCATTGACCAGCTTAATCAGACACCTTCTAAAATTTCGATATTATCCCTGTTAATGAGCTCAGATGCACACCGGGCTACTTTGTTGAAGGTTCTGAATATGGCATATGTTCCCCAAGAGATTACAGTGAATCAGTTGGAGGGAGTAATTTCGAATGTGAATGTGAGCCATGGGTTGGGATTTACGAATAGGGATTTGACTCCAGATGGACGTAATCACAACAAGGCGTTGCACATCACACTTGAATGCAGAGGAGCTGTTTTGTCGCATGTGCTGGTCGATACAGGTTCTTCCTTGAATGTGTTGCCCAAAAAGGCCCTGATGAAAATTGAAGTAGATGGATTGGTTCTGAGACCCAGCGATCTGATTGTGAGAGCTTTCGATGGATCCCAAAGATCGGTGTTTGGGGAGGTTAAACTACCAATACAGGTTGGTCCACAGATATTCAAGACGATCTTTCATGTTATGGACATTCAGCCTGCTTATAGCTGTTTATTGGGCCGACCATGGATTCACGCAGCGGGCGCAGTTACCTCAACACTTCATCAGAAGCTCAACTATGTGTTCGAGGGTCAAGTGGTTACTGTTTGCGGCGAGGAAGATATATTCGTGAGTCATCTATCCACTTTCAAATATGTGGAAATGGAGGGAGAAATTCATGAAACCCTGTGCCAGTCTTTCGAAGCCCTGAATATCAATAACTTACCAGAATCTACTTCGGCAGCGGTGGTGTCGAATGTGCCAGGTGGGTCGAGTGCATCAATTGCGTCATACAAGCAGGCCAGAGAAGTGGTCGAAAGCGGAAATGCCCAGGGTTGGGGTAAAGCTATTGATGTGTTGGTGAAGGAAGACAAGTTTGGCATTGGATACCAGCCGGGCCGAACGCCAGTTCCCCGATTCCGTGGGCCAATCAATTTCAACAGTGGAGGAATTATCAATCCCAATCAGTCCTGCTCGGCAATAGAGGATGACGCTGAAAGCTCAGATTATCTTGACAAATGGGTATATGCACTGGCTCCGGGTGAAGTATTGCAGAACTGGTCTAGTGAAGAAATCGTTCATGTTGTACACCATTCAGAGTAATAATTCTTGTCTTTCATAATGCATAAAATCCCACACTCTGCCCAAGGTGTGAGGATCCATTTGTAGGGCCACCATATTTTCTCATATAATGTTCAAATATCAATAAAAGGACGTTTTTGTTTACAAATTTGTGTTCCTTTATTCTTTCTTTATTTTTATTTTTGCACAAAGAAAATAAAAATGATAATGCACTTTCTTTTCTTTTGTTTTCAAGCCAAAAATAATCTAAAATAAAGCATAAATCCAATCATGCAGACTTGATTCTGTGAATTCCTCTGAAAATGATTCTGTTATGCCCACGTATGATTTCGACAATCCGATCTATCAAGTCGAGGAAGAAAGTGATGAAGATTATGAACTCCCGGAAGAATTGGCTAGATTGTTGAAGCAGGAAGAAAAGACCATTCAGCCTCATCAGGAAGCTCTCGAGGTTATCAATATTGGTTCGGAGGAAAGCAAGAAAGAGATCAAGATCGGTGCAAGTCTGCGGGCTGATGTAAAGCAAGAGCTGATAGTCATGCTATGGGAATACGTTGACATCTTTGCTTGGTCATATCAAGATATGCCGGGTTTAGATACAGACATAGTTGTGCATAGACTACCATTGAAAGAGGATTGTCCACCGGTCAAGCAAAAGCTGCGCAGAACGAAACCAGAAATGGCTTTGAAGATCAAAGAAGAGGTACAGAAACAGTTGGATGCAGGTTTTCTGGCAGTGACCAACTATCCTCCTTGGGTGGCCAACATAGTACCGGTGCCGAAGAAAGATGGCAAAGTCAGAATGTGTGTGGATTACAAAGATCTCAACAGGGCGAGCCCTAAAGATGACTTTCCACTCCCTCATATTGATGTGCTGGTTGATAATACCGCTCAGTTTTCAGTGTTCTCATTTATGGATGGATTCTCCGGATACAATCAGATAAAGATGGCACCAGAAGACATGGAGAAGACGACATTCATTACCCCGTAGGGTACCTTCTGTTACAAAGTAATGCCTTTTGGGTTGAAAAACGCAGGGGTAACTTATCAAAGAGCAATGGTGACGTTATTCCACGATCTAATTCATAAAGAGATCGAGTGCTATGTGGATGACATGATTGCTAAATCAAAGACAGAAGAGGAACATCTGATCAACTTGAAGAAGTTGTTTGAGAGGCTGAGGAAATTCAGGTTGAGAATGAATCCTAACAAGTGTACTTTCGGCGTGCGGTCCAGAAAATTGCTTGGTTTCATTGTCAGTGAAAAAGGGATAGAGGTTGATCCTGCTAAAGTGAAAGCTATACAAGATTTGCCTGTACCGAGAACTGAGAAAGAAGTTCGCGGCTTTCTAGGGAGATTGAATTACATTTCAAGGTTCATATCTCACCTAACTGCCACTTGCGAACCGATATTCAAAATGCTACGAAAAGATCAAACGGTCAGGTGGAATGATGATTTTCAAAATGCCTTCGATAAAATAAAAAGATATTTGCAGGAACCTCCAATTTTGATACCTCCAGTTCAAGGGAGGCCACTGATTATGTACTTGACAATGCTCGAAGGATCCATGGGTTGTGTTCTCGGTCAACACGACGAGACAGGTAGGAAAGAACATGCTATCTACTACCTTAGCAAGAAATTTACAGATTGTGAATCGCGTTATTCAATGCTTGAGAAGACATGCTGTGCACTCGCATGGGCCGCCAAGCGATTGAGACAATACATGCTTACACATACAACCCTGTTGATCTCTAAATTGGATCTGATCAACTATATTTTTGAGAAACCAGCACTTACAGGCAGAGTTGCAAGGTGGCAGATGGTACTGACAGAGTACGATATTCAATTTACTTCGTAAAAAGCAATCAAAGGAAGTATACTGTCAGATTATCTGGCGCAACAGCCTCTTAATGATTACCAGCCCATGAGATTTGACTTCCCTGATGAGGACATCATGTTTCTCAAAGCAAAAGACTGTGAGGAACCATTTCTGGAGGAGGGGCCTGACCCTGAATCCAAATGGAGTTTGATGTTTGATGGGGCAGTTAATATGAATGGGTGCGGAGTTGGTGCAGTCCTCATTACGCCAGAAGGTGTTCACATGCCCTTCACTGCCCGAGTAACTTTCGGGTGTACCAACAATGAAGCAGAGTATGAAGCTTGCAGACTAGGGATTGAGGAGGCTATTGATTTACGAATTAAGACCCTCGATATCTTTGGTGATTCAGCACTGGTAATCAATCAAGTAAAGGGAACTTGGCACACACATCAGCAGAATTTGATTCCGTATAGAGATTATACGAGGAGATTGCTGACATTCTTTACAACTGTCAAGTTATACCATGTTCCCCGAGATGAGAATAAGTTTGCAGATGCCTTGGCCACTATATCTTCGATGATCAAAGTGCATGGTTGGAACTTTGTACCCAGGATTGATGTATCTCGTCTTGATAGGCCTGCTTTTGTGTTTGAGGTTGATGCAGTGTCTGATGATAAGCCTTGGTACCATGACATCAAATGCTTCTTGAAAAATCAAGAATACCCGCCTGGGGCATCTTCCAATGACAAGAAGACATTAAGAAGGCTAGCTGGTAGTTTCTTCTTGAATAAAGATAGCGTGCTGTATAAAAGGAATTTTGACACGGTTCTGCTCAGATGTGTGGATAGACACGAGGCAGACCTGTTGATGATCGAAGTGCACGAAGGCTCTTTCGGTACCCATGCCGGAGGACATGCGATGGCTAAGAAATTGTTGAGATTGGGGTATTATTGGTTGACAATGGAGTCAGATTGCTGCAAGTATGCACGCAAGTGTCACAAATGCCAGATTTATGCAAATAAAGTGCACGTTCCTCCCAATCCGTTGAGTATCATGTCTTCTCCGTGGCCATTTGCAATGTGGGGCATTGATATGATCGGGAAAATTGAGCCTACTGCTTCAAACGACCATCGTTTCATCTTGGTCGCCATTGATTACTTTACTAAATGGGTTGAAGCAGCGTCTTATGCCAATGTCACTAAGCAAGTGGTGGCTCGTTTCTTGAAACGAGATATCATTTGTCGATATGGAGTTCCCGAAAGAAACATTACTGATAATGGTTCTAATTTGAATAATAAGATGATGGCTGAACTATGCCGGGACTTCAGAATCGAGCATCACAATTCTTCTCCGTACCGCCCGAAGATGAACGGCGCGATCGAAGCGGCCAACAAAAATATCAAGAAGATTGTTCAGAAGATGGTTGTCACGTACAAAGATTGGCATGAGATGTTACCACTGGCTTTGCATGGGTATCGAACATCAGTCCGCACGTCCACTGGGGCAACACCATACTCGCTTGTATATGGTATGGATGCAGTTCTACCGATAAAAGTTGAGATTCCTTCTCTCCGAGTATTGATGGACGTTAAGCTAGATGAAGCTGAATGGGTACGAGCCAGATTCGACCAGCTGAGCCTTATTGAGGAGAAGCGACTAGCAGCAGTATGCCATGGCCAGCTATACCAGCGCAGAATGAAGAGGGCATTCGATCAAAAAGTTCGACCTCAAGTATACAAGGTTGGAGATGTGGTAATCAAGAGAATACTTCCTCCGAGTACAGATCACAGGGGCAAATGGACTCCTAATTATGAAGGTCCATTCGTGGTTAAAAAGGTTTTCTCAGGAGGAGCCTTATTACTGACAACCATGGAAGGTGAAGACTTTTCATCCCCTGTTAATTCAGATGCAGTTAAAAAATACTTCGTATAAAGAGACCCGCTGGATAAAAGAAAAAAGGAATCCAGGCAAAAAAGGGCATCCCGGCGAACCAAAAACAGAATAAAGGTTCGGGCAAAAATTAGGGATATAATGAAAAAATTGTACACCCGGTAAGTTGAAAGCCCGAAAGGGCAACTTAGGCAAAAAAGGGTATCCCGGTGGATTGAAAACCTGAAAAGGCGATCCACGCAAAAGAGGGATTAAAGCGAATGACTGCAGTCTAAATTAATCTGTACGTTTTCTACTCTTCAGCAAACTGGCAAAATTCCAAAGGAGGAATTGGCCCGACCACGAGCTTCCGAAGGCGAAGATAATTAGGAGAGTTGGAATACATACTGGCTATAACAGAATTAGAAATCAGTTGGAATCCAATTTCCGCATTATCATTAGGATAGATTTCTTTTCTCAATTTTATGGCAATCGCCTCTTTCAGGGGTTTGCTTCTGATTGTAAATTCGCCGATTTTGGCATTTCAGCAATAAAATTGAATATTCAGTCACGAGCTCTTATTTTCATTTTTACCGTTTTGTTTGCAAAAACGTCCGATTTTTGATAATAAAACGTTACTTTGAAAATATCTTGGCCTTGCAAAAACATGCACAAAGACAGTTGAAATTACTTTGCTTGTTGGACAACCTTGGATGGTGGACTCAAAAGACCACGCAATATCCTGGGGCATGTGCATATTCTTTTTTTGTTGCAGGTAATGAGCACGATCGATCCAAACAGCATGATCGTAACCACGAGCAGATATTTGTTATGACTTGATACTGTTGTATCTTATTAAGTCGATTCTTCCATTCAAGAGTTCCCACCGGGTTTCGTGACGGCAACGGTGGTCGAAGAGGATTTCTTCTATGTTGATAACGATTATTAATGCAGTGAATACTCCAGGTCAATAACGAGTGCCAATCCTCCAGTACCTTGCAGACGATGTGAAGGGTAGTTTAAGGCAGAGTGTTCGTATAAGAGTTTGAAAACGCTTGGTTTTCTATAAAATCCTCTTAAGAGATGAAACTTTTAGTACTAACATCCCTTGTGGAGTTTACTCTCGGCAGGATGTACCAGCAAGTGGTAGTATCATATATCCCGCAGGTTTCAGCAGGTGAAATTTGTCAAAGAATAATCCCCAGCGGAGTTATTAACCATCCCGTGCATGGGGCATATTATCTCCCCAGCAAAAGATATTTCCGATCTGCTATCCCCAATAGAGTTTGAAGACATTTGGTTTTCTGTAAAATCCTCTCAAAAGGCATGCCCCAGCATGAGACGCTTTAAAGCTGTTTTCTCCAGCCGAGTGTGTTATAAACTCAGTATCCCCAATGGAATCGTCAAAAGGAAGGTTCGCCAACATGGGGCATTGTGACATTTATCCTAAGCTCAACAGTCTTTCTCCTCAGCAGATTACCGAGGAATTGCTTTGGGTTTCTCTAACAGATCTCTAGGGACTCTTTCTCAGCATGTTGCAACGGATTATCTTTCAACCAAGATTTGCATATCCCCGGCAGAGTAGCTCTAATTCTCAGCAAGATCGCATCTTCGATAATGGTATCCCCACAGAGTTCAGCATTGAATCTTGTCTGCTATACTCCCCAGCCGAGTCGCGGTAATTTCCCCAGCAAGGTTTAAAGAGATCGACAGAATCTCACCTTCAGCAAGGTGTCAGCATATGACATTACCCAGCAAGTGGTGTAATTTTCAGCAGTGTTCATTTACAACTCAAAGTCCAATTTATTTTTGGCCTGCGTACAGTTTGTTCATGTTATTCCAGCAGGTGGAGTAATCATTTGGCAATTTTAAGCTTCCAGCGACAGTTTGGTAAGCACCGAAGTCCAACGACAGTTTGGCAAAACTTCCAACGACAGTTTGGTAAGCACCAAAGTCCAACGACAGTTTGGCAAAGCTTCCAAAGCCGGTTTGGTAAGCACTGAAATCCAACGACAGTTTGGTAAAAGCTGCAAAAGTCCATCTGAAGATGGCAAGTTTGAGATCCCAAACGCCGGTTTGGTAATCTTTGAAGTCCAACGACAGATTGGCAAAAATCCAGCACAGATTGGTGAAAGTCCAATGACGGTTTGGCAGAAGTCCAACGACGGATTGGCAGAAATCCAGCGCAAATTGGTGAAAGTACAACGACGGTTTGGCAGAAGTCCAACGACAGTTTGGTAGAAAGTCCAACGACAGATTGGCAGAGCAGCTAAAGTCCATCGACAGTATGGCAAGCCAGTAGTCGTCTGGCGTCGTTCAAAAAGACGTTGTTGAAAGTCCATCGACAGTATGGCAAGCCAGTAGTCGCCTGGCGTCGTTCAAAAAGACATTGTTAAAAGACCATCGACAGTATGGCAAGCCAGTAGTCGCCTGGCGTCGTTCAAAAAGACATTGTTGAAAGTCCATCGACGGTATGGCAAGCCAGTAGTCGTCTGGCATCGTTCAAAAGACAGATCTCTCCGACAACGTTTCATTTGAAGATTCAATCCAGCAGTCTCGTTGGGTTTATATCCCTTTAGTTCTTCATCATCCAGAGCAAATTTTTGTCATCTTAACATAGCATTATCATATATCATATCATATCCATCTCATTAGCATTACATTGCATTTAACGTAGAAAAATGAAGCATAACATCCCTCTTACCATCAGGGCATGTGATCAGGTGAAAGATGGACAATCAAGGGATCATTCAAAGCACAAAAAGGTCAATCAAGTTGCCTCAAGGCAAGCCAAGAGGTCTCTCATGTCTTATATTGTCTCAATTGATCATCCACAATCTCAAGGAAGTGAGATCCAATGGGAGATTGAAGCAATACATACTTCAAGATGCAAGAGGTTCAAAAACTGAAGGAAAACCCTCAAAAGAGATAGCTCATTGATCCAAAATCAATCTCAAGTGGCATATCTCATCATCCTTTAAAGGGATACAACACATACTCTGAGGAATTTGAAATTGAAGACTGCACATTTTTCTCCTAGGAGTTGGGCACCAAAATTAGGGTTTACAATAAAATAAGGAAATCTCTGATTTTTTGGACAAAACTTGATGTCACGCTACTCTACATGTCCTTAAGTGTATGGGTGTGGAAAATTGCCTCTCAATTGGTTTTAGAAGTGGTTCAATTGGAAGAAAGATAAAAAATCAGAGAAATTGGGGCAAAGTCAAATAATCAGAGGAAAAAGTCAACTCTTGACTTTTTGAGGCCAAATTCATGAAATTCATGTCATATGTGTCCAATGTACAAAATTTGATCAAGAAAATCCAAAGGAATCATGAAAAAAAATCAAGATGTGGAAAGTTGCCATTTTTGGAGGAAGAAGGGTTACTAAAAATAGCAAGTTTTGGCCATTTTGCATCAGAGTTTGAACCAATGCCATTTAAAATTGAAGCACCAAATGAAAATTCCACTCTGCCACAACAAAAGGTCTTGCTTTAAGCTTCAAATCCATGTGTAGAACATCTCCATTGGATAAAAATTGAGGGAGATATGATGGATCAAAGTTGGAGGAAACTTGGGCAAAACCAGGTCATGACCAAGGATTTTCATGTCACGCGCACATCATTTTCTCAAACAGTTGGTGGGCAAAATGTATGGATCAATTACTCATGGTTAGAGACCTCAAATGGAAAATCTTTCAACATAAAAGTTGTTCCTCGTAGTGTCATCTTCAATGTTCATGTTGGACAAATTTTGATTTGATCATGTTATAAGGGAGAAATATTGGTTCCAAGTGGGTGTGATCACACTGAAATTTCATAAGCCATTCTTGCCATGCGCAGTACAACCTCACACGCCCATGATGCAGTCTCACATCCTTGTGTTCTAAGTCATTTTCCATCACTTTAAAGGCATTGTTTCACTTGGATTCAAACATCAAACATGTTCTATGATGCATCCTCAATCCATTGACACCAAGATGATCCATTTTCATGCATTGGTCATAAAGAAATCCATGTTCAAACATCACCATTGGCATTGATGAATTGACTGTCTTGTATAGTAATTCACACATTGTTTTGGTTCAGTCATTCAACAAACACTTTCTTGATCACTTCAGTCCATTTCCTCATTAAACCAAACAATTCATGCACGTGCCTCCACCATGCTGCTTCTTACGTGAGAAGGGAAATGTATGAAACTTCCACCACAAGTTACTGCTGCAAGCTGCTACACATACCGTGCCAATTCATCTTCTCATTACTCTCACCATAACATATCATGGGCCAGCTGCACCTTACCATAGCTCTCCCTAACTAACTTGACTCAGTTAGTTAGGGATGACTCACTTAACCACCTTGACTCACCCTAACTCAACTCATTAAACTCTGGTTAGCTCACCCTATAAAACAAAAACTTCACTTCACAATTCTTTGAGAGCTTCATTTCTCATTTTTCCACTTCAAACTCTCTCTCACATTCTCTCTACTTCCCCTCTGATTTCACACGAGTTCACCTTATTTCATTCATACTTCATCATCCTCATCATCAATGGCATTGGATTGAAGGAGTTTCTACACAGTCCTCAAGTTTTGTTTCAAGCATTGTTCAACATTGAATCTCTCTGATCTCAAGACAACAAGCCACACTGCATTTATTTTGCACGAATCAAGCTCCATATCAAGAGTGGATCTCTGGTTTTCTTTTTCCTCAAGGATCTACAAATTTCAGGTTTTAATCACTCCAACTCTAGTGCATTGTTTCAGCTTGTTTTTGTGGTGTTTATGGCCTAATAGAGGTCGCGTGCGTCCTGGCTAGATGATAGGCCTTCTAGAGGTTTAGTTGCAAAACCTAGGGCTTAATGTGATCTCTTCTGTTCTTGCTATGTGTGTGTGTTTTTGTGGATTTCATGAGCATATTCATGATGTACGTGAGCTCAACATCATTTTGATATACATTTTGTGCATTTTGGTGAAGTTTGAAAGTTACAGACGGTGGTGGTGTAGCCGGAGAAGGTGACCGGAGGTCACCTCCGACCGGTGACTTCAATAGCTAGGGTTTTCTCATGTTTTAATCTGGTCCGTTTATGTTTTCTGATCGTGTGGTCTACAATGTGCCAACACATTAAAACGCATGTGCATGTCATGTGCATTGTTTCTGAATTCACTTAAGCTCTATGTGTTGCAGCGTATGGTAGCTAGGGTAGACATTCATGCATGTGCATTGATTTCAACTACTTTGACCATGGCTTGACCTTGACTTGATCTGATGGTTGTGAATGATTTGACTTGGTTTGATTGAAGAGCATGATAGTTAGCGTGTTATGCGCGTTATTGGACCTAAGCTGATGTGCTATCCACACCTCCCTGTTTCTAAAGCCTAAAGGACTTGAACTGTTGAATTGCTATGTTCACACCCCCATTCATATTGTATTTCATTTTTATTTTCATTTTTTCTACACGTTTCATCTTTTCAATTTTTAAAAATACCAAAGCCTCATTAAAAATTCCACAAAAATTCATGAGCATTCTTAAAACATTTATAAAGTTTTTCATGATTTTATTTCTTGATTTTATGACCTTTTTGCCCCTGTTCTATAATATTCTTTGAATTTCAATTTGTGTTCATGCTTAATGTGATACATAAATTTGTGCATTTTTGTTCTCAATCATTAAAAATTGTTTTGATGCTCTTCTTTTTGCATTAAGTCATTAGCATCTTGAGGATTGTTAAGTGATTTTTATTTGATTTTTTAGGTCAGTTTATGGCATGTTTGGTGTTCATTTTTGTGTTACTTTGTATGATGTGTATACTTGACCTAAGTGCATTGTTTGACATCATTTTGCCTTGGTTTCTTGCATGCTATTTTGGTATATGATTCACTTCTGATTTGTGTATCTTTAAACCATGTTTGCTTAATTTCCATGAGTCCATCTAATTTTTTGTTTAATGCATTACCTTTGAAGCATAATAACATGTCATATCATCTTAACTTTTGTGCATGTTTACATGATTTCTTTTGTACATACTTGCATGATCATTTGCATATTTGGTGAACCATTCATGTGACATAATAGGTCATTGATCATATTATATGTCATCTTTGCATGTTGATTATCATTTGGACCTTGTGCACCTTTAACATGTTGTGTTTGCACTTTCCTTTTTTGAACTTCCATTTCAATTCTACTTCTTCTATCACTTCTTAAATGTCTTGATGTGTTATGCATGAACACTTGTGAGATGTTTGTGAATCATTTTTCATTTCATTTCAACTCTGATCCTTAGATTACATGTTCCATTCATGCATGTTTGTTCATTTCTTTTCATCTTTCATTCTCCCTTTTCTTATGGTAGCATGTTCTAATGTCATGGATGATGTTTGTTGCCTATCCACTTGGACTGGCATGATAATGATCATTTGTTTTCCATATGATGTAAATTCTGGTTGTGACATTAGGATTTGATTTCTCATCTAATTCTTTTGAGTTTTATGGTGCATTAAATGTTCTTTTACTTCTTATACTTCTTACACATGTTTACTAACCATGTAGGGGCTTTGGTAAGTTGCAATTGAGTGTGGATAAGGAATCCACATTCAAACTTCTATCCCTTCTCTTTTACAATTCCATCTTGTATTTTGTTAAGCACTTATGTGCTTTTTCTTAATAATTCATCACTTCCCCTTTTTGAATTACAATTCATCTTCTAACTTAGAAGTGAATTGTTTAATTCATTCTTTCTTTAGACTTTAGGTTGAAACCTCACAAACCCTTAGGATCACTCCCTTAACTAATCAATTAGGATTGAGTCTTAGATCACATAGATTTTACCTTTTCCCTCTCTTGAGTCTTTCATCTTCTCATCTCAAAGAAAATTCAAAATACCTAATAAAGGTAGGCACTTATTGCATTTAGGCCTTTCATATAAAGAAAAGATTATAAGGGGTCTTCTCTTATAATCTTAGAATGTGTAGCATATAGCCCATCTTGGGTCAATGTGTTAAACATTTGATCTTGTATGAGGGACTTAAATGCAATACTTGTTGAAGGTACAAATAAAAAACACTTCTTCATTTCATAATCAACAAAAACACTTGATAAATACAAGTATGCTAGTGTGTTTGAACCTTAATAATTGGAACTAAGTGTGGGGGTCTTCTTCACTCTTAGTGTGCTTTCTTACCCATTCCATCTTGGAATGTGTGAATGTACACATTCCAATGACTAAGATTTAGATACACTATCATATGCAAACAAATGAAAAAGCTCATAAAAGACAAAAACAAACAATAACGTCTTTCCTTCGGGAATTCTTTCCTTATCTCCTTCATTCATTCCTTAAGGATGCGTCATTTCCGTTCTACTGCAAACAGGTAACGCCTAAGTCTCCCTACAGCGAGCTGCAACACCTAAACTGCTAGAACGCGAACGTTGACGTATTCCACTAAAAAACACAAACAATCCATCCCTAGTGAGGGGAACTACGTCGCTCTGATTCTCATGCTCCCGATGAGATTCGTAGGCAGTGGGGTAGGGCCCATGCGAGCACTTCTTTTATTTTCCCTACATTTTTTCTCTTTCTCTCTCCTTTCCTTTTCCATTTCTTTTCCAATTCTTTTTCCAGTATCCTTTTCTATCACCCTTTGATCGAGACAAGCAAGCGTGGATCCCATCGGGTACGATGGACGCGTGGGGGTGCTAATACCTTCCCTTCGCGTAACCGACTCCCTTACCCAATTCTCTTGGTCGTAAGACCATGCTCTTTCCTTTCCTTCAGGTTTATGCGGTGTTTCCTTTCCTTCTCTTGGGATAAATACACATTGCTGGCGACTCTGTTTCGGTGCCACTTTCGCGTTTGTACCAGGATGAAAATCCCGGGAGCGACAATGTGCGTATAAGCTTTATTGCCAAGTCACTAACAAAGTTGATGTCTGCAAAAATTTCCTAGTAAAAGAATTAGAAACATAGGATTGGAACAAGTTTTAATCCAACTCTAGTGCAATGTCAACACTAGAGTTTGATTATGCCTCTGAAAGATATTCTTCCTCTAAAGGTGGATATGTGTTAAGTGAAAATTTTAACTTAAAGTAAACCATCGTTCTTGGCACTTTTCAACTCAATTCTCATGTTTTCATAGATTTAATTCTTGTTCTTATGTGATTCTTCAATTATATTGCGAATACCTTTGGATTCTTTGAAGTGTGTGTTATTGTGTAGAAATTAGGCATAAAACATCAATGAGTAAGACACAAAATATTAAACAAGGAAGCCAAAGAACATGTGAAGATTATGCAATGTTCGCTGGGTGAACAGTAGTGAGCAACCAGCGAATATTACCTGGGATAAGTAGTAGCGAAGTCCTAGGGAGGAGGAAACCTTGGATGGCACTAGGAAAAGGGCCCAAAGTTCGCTAGGCGAGGTTGAAGCAAAAAGGTTCGCTAGGCGAACAATAGTTCGCAAGGCGAACACATATATTTTCCAAGGGCGGTTTAAGTGTTCCTGAGGCACTTCAAGTGTCAAAAAGGGGACTTCGCTGGGCGAATAGGGTGTTCGCTAGGTGAACATGACAGATTTTGTAAATACTATTTAAGTACTTTTTCTTGTTTTTAAGAAATAGCTTTTCATAAACTTGTACTTTTTGAAATCAAAATTTTTCTATCTTCATTTCAAAGCATATTTTAGAGATAGAAACACAAATTCTAAGAGGGAGATGATAAGATCTTCAATCTCTTGTTGGGTTTAGATGTAATCTTTTGATACCTTATGTATTTAATCTAATATATGTTTGTGAACTAGTTTTGATTCAATATTGATATTGTCTTTGATTGCTTATTTATGGGTGTTGACAAAACTCTTTTCAAATCTTTAATCTTAGACTTTCATATATCAATGAGCAAACTTTTGACATGGTCTTGTAATTTGATATTCACTAGTATCACTTTTATTTTATTGTGTTGGTTAGAAGCATTAGTAGCATGAGTAGGATCAATGTGGTAAAGACCACGATAACGTTTTTTAAGCAAATGATATTTTACTCTATCGGATTATATTATATAATAAAGTTTATATATATATATATATATATATATATATATATATATATATATATATATATATATATATATGTTAGAGAGAAAAGGAAAAGAAAGAAAAGAAGAAAAAGATAGTAAGAGAAGAGAAAGGAAGAGAAAATGAAGAGAGAAAGAAAGGAAAAGTGAAGAAGAACTTGGGAGAGACTTGGATCATCTTCGATATTCATCATCTTCTTCAACCTCCTCTTCTATTACCAGGTGGGTTCTAGTTAGAGACTTAAGTTCTAGAATATTCACTACTACGAAAAACCCATTTAACAACGGTTGGGAATGACATATAATGATGCAGGCGAAGGCGTTGTTATGTAGATTTTCGTTGTAAGTTCGCTGTTTCTACAACGGTCTGGAAACCGTTGTTGAAAGGCAGGACGCGCGCCATATATCACAACGGTTATGATAATAAACCGTTGCGATACATACACTTAGGTTCTGGGTTTGAAACCCATCAGTAGCGAATTTATATAAAACATAAATTACTTATGATATCGGTTACAATATATAATCGTTGTTGTAAGTACCCTAAGTTTATTATATTAAATGTAGATTGCTTGTTTTCCAAACACCTCACTAAATAAATATACATGGATTAAATTTGATGAAGATGTCTACAATCTGCAAATTAAACTATTCTTGAAAACCAACTTAAACAAACCAATGTTGTTTTCTAATTGTATTCGTCTCATCGTGCATTTCACGCTCTTTTACATATATTGTGGTTTATTAATCTGACTCCTTCGATATATCGCTATCTTCGATTATAGTTAAATTTCCATAACAAGACATTGGATAATTTGCCTCATCTTTGATTGAACTATATTGGAAGATGGCGATGCATCTAAGGAGCCAGATCATTATACCATAATCTATATATAAAAGAACGTGAGATAAATGATGAGAGGCATGCAATCAGAAAACAACATTGGTTTGTTTAAGTTGGTTTTCAAATACAACTTAATTTGCAGATTATAAGTATCTATGTCAAATTAACTGAATGTATTTTAAGTGAGGGTTAGTGAAACAAACAATCTACATAGAATATAATAAACTCAAACAAAATTCTATACCAGATCCAGATATTATAAACTCATATAATACGCTTGCTACCACCAGCAAACTTTAAGTGAGGGTTAGTTAAACAAACAATGTAAATAGAATATGATAAACTCAAACAACATTCTATACCATATCCAGAAATTATAAATTGATATAATACGCTTGCTTCCACCAGCATCATCACCCTGTATCATCCCCTTAACCTGAAAGGAAACAAAGCAAACTTCAAAAATGAGCATCCTCAGTTGAAAACAAACCCTAAAACCATAATCCAGTGATGAGTAAAGAGAGGAACAGGAATAACACACCTTTTAATGAAACTAATCGCGGAACAGGAATCAATTAAGATGTTGAACTTGTAGCGAGTGATTTTTGGATGTGGTTGCGAAGCACGATCGCTCTGGTACTACAGCTCGATTCATTTTTTATCCTATTAAAGCTGATGAAGGAAGGGAAATAGATGTCTCCAATTAACCCTGCTTGCATACTGAGATTAAACAGTCAAAACTGTTGGTTTACAGATGCTACAAAGATTCGGGGTTTCTCCTAGGTTATTTTGTTGACAAGAGGTGCTTTAGGCTATCGGTTAGGATGTTAGGACAGATATATGAAAGTATGGGATTTTGGATTTTTGTTTAGTGTGTTCGCTAAGATTTTTCTTTCAATCTTATGCCTACGTATTCCCGTTTTTCCGAAACAGGGAAATCAGAGCGTTCGTAGTTCCTCCTATTCTATGGGAGGAAATGGTTGTTTTGTGTCTTGTTCAAAGCCCAAGACGTGAAGCGAAAGGTAATATATATCTTGTTCAAAGCCCAAGATGTGAAGCTGAAAAAGTGATATATATCTTGTTCAAAGCCCAAGATGTGAAGCTGAAAAAGTATATTTGTATCTTGTTCAAAGCCCAAGATGTGAAGCTGAAAGGTGTTGTCTTTAGAGAGAATTTGTCATTTCTAAAGAGGGGGTTGTATGTCACAACTGTTTATAAAGGAGAATTACTTTAACCGGGATGTGTGAATCCGGCAATGCCATAATTTCCTTTAAAGGGGATTTTAACTTGAAGGAGAAGACTTTAACTCAATGTAGAGCAATGCTATCTTTCCTTAGGAATTTCTCATGCTAAAAGAGGGACAGTGGCATGGATGTAGATGATCCAGAGGCTTGCCGCTTATAGCGATTAGATGGAGGGGAAGGAGTTGTTGATGTTTGTGTACTGTGAACGAGGCACAGTTTTGATGCTAAAAGGTTGATTGGATCAACCAGTGGTTTTCTTATACAAAGCCTAAGATGAGGCTAATATGTGTATCGTACAAAGCCTGAGAGAGAGGCTAAAAGGTTTTGATTCAACGAGGGAATCTTTTGGTATCTCGTATAAAGCCCGAGATGGAGGCTATTTGACTCAACAAGAGAGTTTTTGTATCTCGTACAAAGCCCGAGATGGAGGCGAAAATTTGTTTGGCTCAATATGAACCTTTTTGTATCTCGTATAAAGCCCGAGATGGAGGCAAAAGGGTGAGTGACTCAACGAGGGAGTCTCTTATGTGTCTCGTACAAAGCCCGAGAGAGAGGCTGAATGTTGTTTGACTCTGCTGGGGAGGATCATTGTACAAAGCCCAAGAGGAGGCTATGGTGACTGTTTCAGTTGAGTGCCAGGTCCAGTATACTGATTTTGAAAGAGAAAATCAGTTCTTATATGAGCAACACTGTACTCAAGGATTTGATTCGAGGATCCGGGTTATTCCTGTTGTTTAAGAAAGTGGAAAATCCAAAGGGTATTGAGACTGTCCGAGTCTACGGGTTTCCTTCCTATTTAACGAAGGGGTCACTTGAGAATGTCTTTGAGACTCAAGGATATTAGACTGTCTGTGTCTAGAGTTTCATCTTTTGTACTATGCTTTGAGAAACAATAGTAGACTCTTTGAAAGGACTGTTCTATGCAGATGACTAAGTTTTGTTCCTATACCTCTAGGAGGTCGTCGGGACAATTTTTACGAAGCCCAAGAGGAGGCTGGAAACTTTTAAGAAGCCGACGGGTCCTTGTACTAAGCCCAAGAGGAGGCTATCATTCCCGGAGGAAGATATCATTATACGAAGCCTAAGAGGAGGTTGTGAATACTTTTAAGAAGCCGAGAGGTCCTTGTTCTAAGCCCAAGAGGAGGCGGGGTTGCTTTTAGGAAGCCTGTGGGTCCTTGTACGATGCCCAAGAGGAGGCCGATGCTTTTAAGAAGCCCGTGGGTCCCTAAACCCCGAGAAATTCAAGACAGGCTATTCACAAGGAATAGATCAAGCTAGGAAAGTTCGAGAATTTCGAAGAAACTCAAAGATGCCATTCACGGAGAATATATTCATCTCTGGGAGTAGAGTTTCTTGACAATTCCTAATGAGGACAGCCGAAGAGAAGACTGTATCTGGTGATCCTATTGGGGATCTAGTTGTCTATTTCTACGAAACGAAACGGCGTCACCTAGTTCTAGACGTAGTTGCCGGGGAAACTCTAAATATCTATACTATTATTACACAGTTGATATGAGTTTATGAAAGAAGACTTACAGTGAAACAGCCCCACAATATAGTTATATGTATATGAAAGCGGTAAATGAAAGCAGATAAACACTTACTCGGTTGTAGAGCTTCCATGCTATTTGGTTAGTTGTTCAAAAAAGACAGATTGAAAACAACAGTATATTCAAAATAAAAGGAGAAAGTGCTTTGAAAAAGAAAGATTTGGGGCTTACAGCTCAAGCAGAGGCCCAGGGTTTTATCAGTGAGCGCACTGTTTAATTTGTACAGGGGGACTTATACAAGTGACTGAGGCCCAAAAAGGTTTTCTGTACAGAGAGATGGGTCTTACACTCTCTCAAGAGGCCCAAAAGGTTTAAAGAAAAAAGAGTGGGGCTTATAACACGAGGGTAGGCCCAGATGACTTATCGTTTAAAATGGCGATCGCGCCGAGATTTTCTTTTAACGCAAAGGGACTTATACAATAAGTGAGGCCCAAAAATTGTTTTGGTTAAAAGGGGGTTGGGTCTTACACTCTATTAGAGGCCCAAAAGTTTTGAATGGGTCTTATAGCTCAAAGAGAGGCCCAAGGTTTTTTTCAAAAGGCGACGATCGCGCCGTTTTTTTTTACGGTACGGGACTTATACAATACACTGAGGCCCAAAAAATGATTTGGTCAAAAAAGGATTGGGTCTTACACTCTATTAGAGGCCCAAAAGTTTTGAATGGGTCTTATAGCTCAAGGAGAGGCCATAGGTTTTTTTTCAAAAGGCGACGATCGCGCCGTTGGTTTTTGACGGTATCGGGACTTATACAATACACTGAGGCCCAAAAAGGGTTGGTCAAAAAAGGATTGGGTCTTACACTCTATTAGAGGCCCATGAATGTTTTGAAAATGATTTATGAGGGTTGAATTAATCAAAAACCCTAATTTCATTTTTTAAAGGACATTTTTCAAAGAAAAATCAAGTAAAAAATGATAAAAAATATCAAATAAAATCATTAATCATGTTATAAACAGTGATTAAGGTTTATGAAAAAGTATTTTATCCACATGAATATTTAAAATCATTTTGGTTTTAAAAATCAAGAAAAAGAAATCATTTTAAAAGCATTTAAAACAATTTAAAACAATATTTTTGAATATATTAAAAATATATCAAATAATAATATTTTTTGTGATTTTTTGGTGGATTAAAATATTATGGAATATGAATAAGTAGTGTGTAAAACAAATTTGGAAAATGATAATTTTTGCTATGTGAAATAATTGGTTGAGTTTTGAAGATAAACTAAGAAAAAGAGGAATGCGATGTCACAACATCACATTCGACATCACTCATGAGTTTTGAAGATAAGAGAACAAGGGAATATGTCACAACATCACATTCGACATCAGACAAAAACCAGAACTGCACCTTGATTTTCAACATCTTTTTATCAAACTTCAAACATTCATAACTCTCTCAATTTTTAACGGAATTAAGATCCGGAAGAGTCTATCTTGCCCAATTTTTTGCAATGAATCCAATGGTAACACTCATACATACTAAAACTTAATGTATAGCGCACACAAGGCAAAAAACTAGATCTGCACCTTAAGTTTAAACATCTTTGCTTATCAAATTTTCAAACATTCATAACTCTCTCAATTTTTAACGAAATTGAAATCCGTAAGAACCTATCTTGACCAATTTTTCGCAAGGAATCCAATGGTATTACTCATACATACTGAAACTTAATGTACAACACACACAAGGCAAAAAACTAGATCTGCACCTTAAGTTTAAAACAACATAAACTCCACATATAAACATGTTAAAGTGCAAACAGTAGGAGGATCATAACATACACATTAAGGAATACATTTTTGCTTCAAGAATTGTTCAATATGATGCATGTATGTGGACATCAAAGGAAAGCATGATTCAAAGAATTCAAGTTATGAATTTTACCTATTTTTTTTAGAGATTTTGGGCAACCTACCTAGTGCTTTGTTCCAGAAATGATTTGATGCTTTGGACACCCTCAAATGACCTCTTAGAAGCTTTTAGGATGGTTGGAATCAGCTGGTACCAGCAAAAACACAAACTGTCCCTGTCTTGCAAAAGGGGTTAAAAGTGACCAAAATAGCAACTCCCTCAAATGGTGTTCCAGATGTTGGGAACCATTTGGGATAGTTCAAGGATGATATTTGGAGTGTGTTTGAGGTTTTATCTGGTTTGAAAAGTGACTGAATCAAGACATGGCTTGAAAAATGCAAAAAAGTGATATTTTGAGGTTTTGAGAAGTGACTTTGTGATTTTGTGATTACAGGTCACTTGTGATAGTTTGCACAGCTTACATATGATATATATGAAGTGTGTGTGTGATTGATTGTGATGGAAAAGCTCTCAAGCTCAAAAACTCAGAATTACTTGCTTTGGAAGGCAAATTTGAGGTGAAAGAAGAGATTTTGAGGAAAGCATCTGTTTGATTGCTTTGGTGTACTCAAACTGAGCACAAATGAGCTCTATTTATAGTAGAGCAAGTTTGTTTTCGCAACAATAGTGAATGGTGGCTGCAGCAGAGGTTTGGCCAATGTTGTCCAATGAGAATCCAAGTCTCCTCTAGCCATTGACTAGAGGTTAGAGCACATAGCTTTGGTTCCCTACTTGTTGGAGGAATCTTGACTGAATTCAGTTGCAAATGTGTCAGTCCATGCCACCTCTAAGCATCTATTAAATGCTCCAATCCAAAATTGGAGTCTTGTCCCTCTTTTAGGGATTTTTAGGAATAGCATGCTACTTCTTGTTCCAAAGACTTTGGAGGCTTGGCTCAGTGATTGTCCCCTTTAGATTTGATCCTCAGATGTGTCCAAGATGATGACAAGGCTTGGAAATTCGTGTGGCACAAGAAATGTGCAAATCTGTCCCATGAAAAATTCAGCTGCGGCAAGCCTTTTTGTAAAATCCATAACTCCCTACTCGAGTATGCTACATGGACGTTCTAGGACTTTCTGGAAAGCTGAGATGCTGTACTTCAACTTTGATGTTCAAGGTTTGGCTTGAATTAACTTGGATCATGAAGAAAAACATCCTTGAAGTTGGGACATTCTTGCTGGAAAAAAAATATTAGTGATGTCCTATGCAATGTTGGAACATCAGACAACTTTGAACATTAATAATTCCAAACTTTAATCAGTTGTATCTTTTAATCCACTATGATATTTTGAGTTGAAGTGAATTACCTCTTTGATGCTTGTCTTGCATGGTGACAAAGTTTGAAAATTGGGTGGCACAAGAAAAGTGCGCAAAATCTGTCCCAAAAAAATCAGCTCGAGCAAGGCATGTTGTGAGGTTCATAACTCCTTGCTCAAGTTGAATTAATGGGAGTTCTTATACATTTTGGAAAGCCCTAATGACATACTTTAACTTTGACGTTTGACTTTGGTCTCGGTTCAGCTTGCAAAGTCATCAAAAATGGTCTTGAACTTGTGTAGTCAAATCTGTCCTAAAAGCTGTCATGAAAATTCTGCTTTATCAATGCTTTTTGCAAAAATCATATCTCCTTGCTCAAGTATGCTACAAGGACGTTCTACAACTTTCTGGAAATCTGAGATAACGTACTTCAACTTTGATGTTCAAGGTTTGGCTTGAATCAACTTGGATCATGGAGAAAAACATCCTTGAAGTTGAGACATTCTTGCTGGAAAAATATTAGCGATGTCATATGCAATGTCAGAACATCAGACATTAAGAATTCCAAACTTTGATCACTTATTTCTTTCAATCCTTATGATATTTTGAGTTGATTCCTTCTACAATGTTGAAGTATCAAATACCCTATTTAAAAGTAGCTCTTACTCAAAATCAATGGATGCTTGGATCAATAGTTACAACCTTGAAAAGTTGTGCACTTGAACGTGATTTTAACTTAGAAAAAATTTCTAAGTTTCTTTCAATTTGATCAATTTTGCAATTTTGCATGATTTCTTGATTTAAATTTGATCAAATTAAATCATCCATCATATTTTCTTGAGTAATGGCTTGTGAAGCTCAAAGTTGACCAAAAGTTAAACTTTGACTTTCTGCGTCAGTTGACTTTGTATTAGATGAACTTGAGGCTTGATCCACTTGAAATGTTGCACTCTTGTGCTTAACTCTTGATGTGGGAGTCCTCTTGATCCTTTGTGAATGTTTGAGAGGTTTAGACAAGTTGAAGATCATGTCATTCCTTGATTGATCATTTGTCTAAAGGCTCTGAGAGGGCTTGAAACCCTAAGCTTGATTGTAGTGAATGCTCAACAATTCCTTGAGGAGATTGATGAGGCACAAAGGTACATCCATATTGTGATGATGATTTGCACAATGATGGGAATCTAAGTGGTCAAAATTTGGGGTATGACAGAACTAGTTTGGGAAGCCATGAAAAAGAAATATAAGGAGGAAAAAGCTTACACAAAAGCTTCATACTTCTTATACTTCTTTTCATTGCTTCTAAAACTAGATAAAGTTTGCTTACACTGTTGTTTCTTCATTTACTAACATCTTGTTCGTGATGCTATGAAAAAAAAGTACAAGGTGGATGAAGTTTCCATCATAGCTTCATGCTTCTTATACATTTTTCCATAGCAACACAAACATTATGAAGTTTCCAAAGTATGGTCTTTGTTAAGGTAGTGAAAACGAATCTAAAAAAATGAGAACAATCAACAAAAACAACATGCAACAAACGAGATAATGGGAAATATCTAACAATAGATGAAAGAAGAAGAATACCTTAATGTATGAAGCACAAGATTCACGGCTCACTTTGAAGGCAACGACATTACTGTCAATTAAGTGAAAGTTATTTCGCTTATATATGGGTAAACTATTTCACAACGGTTAACAATAACAACCGTATAGATATGTATTTATTTATTATAAATATATCACTACGGTTTACCAGAATAACCGTAGTGATAACCCTTTTATCTGTGAATTTTAAAATAAATAAAAATTGTATACATAGGTATTTATTTATTATAAATATATCACTACGGTTAACCAGAAGAACCGTAGTGATAACCCTTTTATTTATGAATTTTAAAATAAATAAAAAAGAAAAGGTGCGCCTTAACTTCTAACTTAATGCATCTGCAGTTTAAACATCAACAATGTAATTCACAATGCATCTGCAGTTTAAACATCAACAATGTAATTCAAACCCTAATTCAACTATTACATTTCATAACAAAGTAAATATTAAACATAAAGGAGACAAAAAAACATAACATCCTGGTATTTCCAGAAAATATCTCTGATTTCAGTTTGTTCTTCAAATTCTTGTTCTTTTTCTTTAAATCCTCATACATAACCTTCAGATAGCCCACAGCTTCCAACTCTGACTTCATAATGCTCTCATCATCATTTCCATCTCTTTCTCCCACGTCTTCATCCCATATGAACAAATTACATGTTTCATCGCTCCTCCAAAATGGACATCTCCAAAAAAGCCTTCCTTTATTTTGTCCCTTCTTGCATTGATACGAAACCATACGACCATCACAACCACAAAAATTTCCAGATCGAGATTTTACACTGGAAGAAGACGTAGAAACACCTTTGGATGATTTTGTCTTCAAATGTGACATTGCAACACCTTAAAGTAGAACACTTTGTTGTTGTTGTTGTTGTTGTTGTCTTCTTCCCGACAATGGTGACGGCGTTGGTGTTAGGGTTCTTTCAATGGATAAATTGATATATATACTTGGTGTTTAAAATACATAAAAAGAAGCTTCAAATTGTAACAACGGTTTTGAGAAATATCCGTCGAGATATCCTTATTATTTTTTAGTTAAATATTAATAAAACTTAAAAAGGGAGCATTTACATCAAAGGGATAAACTATTTGAGGGCGATGAGGTTCGAACCCATGATAGCTAGATTGTATCACCATGGTTTTCATAAAAACCGTTATTATACCCTTGAGATTTCTAATTAAAATAATGCGCGCGCATCCAGTACGCACTATAAGAACGGTGTATAGGATGCCGTTGTAAACCTGGCATTGTTGTTTGGCCGTTTTGTAGTAGTGATTTAGTTGTTTAGAACTTAGGTTAGAAATTGAGAAAAAATGTTGAAATTGGCTAATTGATGTTTATAACGGATAAAACGGGAAATAAACCGCGTAATATAGTCGGGTTATACATGAAAATAATCGGAAATACTTGTTGTGAAGTTCCAACATGTTTCGGTTGAGTTTGGTTTGAATTTCCATCATTAAAATCAACATTTTTGCTCTGTTTCAGTGAAGTAACCGGTTACTTGGTGAGGTAACCGGTTACTTGAAGAAAAAATGGGTTTTTACGTGAAAAAGAGGTGAAGTAACCGGTTACCTTACTGAAACTTTTGAAAAATGTTTTCTTTGAAAATTCATAACTTTTTAACCGTAATTCCGATTTGGATGTTCTTTATATCGTTGGAAAGCTAATTTTATGCTCTATGTAATAGTGAAGTAGAAACATATGTTTATGCCATAGATTGATGAGATAAATATGGAAAAGTGATGTGTGTGTGATTATTGTAGTCCCCGTTTCCACAAAAAATTCATGAATCGGGAATCCGATTGATATGGGACTTGAAGCCTTGGAAAGAGAATCCAATGTGCTATTAAAGGGTGATGTGAGACCATGATTTAACCAAGTATGCTTGGTAGAGGATAGTAGTGGCTTGTATGCCTTAAAATTGTGTGTGAACTACTATATGGATTATGTTTGATATGTTATGATATCTTGTGTGTTTTATGATTGATGTTGTAATATGCTTGTCTAATATTGTTGTTGAACATAATTTAGAGAATAACATGCTTAAAATGAATTAGTAAGAGTGAGAAAACTTACCCCAAACCTAATGATATGATTCTAGGTTGTGAATAGAATTGTGATAGAAAACCTAGATGGCGATGCTCGGGCACTCGATGTCGAAAGGTGCATCCGTGATGAGTATTGGTCTAGGAGAGAGTGAAACACTAGTATGGAACATGTTGAACTTTTGTGATTATGAGAAAAGGAGAATGTGGCCTTAAGGCATTGTGGTCTTGTGATTGTCGAATACAATCACGTTTTGTGTGAAATCACGTAATCGTAACCGTTTATCTTGAGTTGCAGTTTCATGAGTCTCGAGCTCCTCTGAAACATAGGCATGACTACTTGGCAGGTTTGATTCCCGCGTGCAGTACGAATGGCGCTCAGGGAGCGTATGCTTGTGACGGTTAATGGCCTGTGTGAAGTGACGGTTCATAACAGTTAATGGCCCGTAGAACCCGAATCAATTCGTATATCAAGTAGGTTACCAGGATCCATGACTCGGGTCGACTTCTAGACGTAGAAGCGGACGGGAAAAGGGGATGCCTTGGTGTGGTTATCGATTAGTGATATTTTGAGTTGATGGACTCAAGACATGTTTCCATATAGTGTGAGATTGTGAAATTGTGAGATTGAGAACTCAAGGTCTCTTCCCTTCCCCTTTGACTTGAGTTAGGATTGGTAGAACCTTGTAAAGCCGAGAGAATCCATAAGATAGGGAACTCACTGAGATTTGATGTATCTCACCCCACTATTGTTGATTATTTTCAGGAGGTATTTACAGGTTTGATTTACAAGTGGAGCTATGCTTGGTTGTTTCAAGAGAAGCTTAGTTGAGCTTTTTCCGCTGTGTATTTGTTGTATACAATTGAGGATATTTTATATTATTCTTAGATTTTGTTTTGGCTAGTTTCCATAGCTTGTACCATAGTTTGTATGCATGTTTTAGAAATGGTCAAGTATGTGAATTACGCCATTAGCCACTTATAATGGTATCAGTACCAAATAAAATGCTTGTATTGTATTATTCTAGATAAATATTATACAGGGCCTTACAAATGGTTTAAGAATTTTGTGTTTTGTGCTTTGTGCAAATGTGTATTTTTGTTTTATGTTGCAACTTGTTTGAATGATTGTTTCACTTAGGTCCAAAAGCCACAAATTGTGAGAAACTTCCATTGTTTACTATATGCTAGGGTGACTGATAAACTTTGTTCAATTCTTTTGATTCGTGCTTTATCTTTTGATTATTGTGATTATGTGGAAGAATTAGAAATGATCAAGGCATTTATTTATATTGAGCACAACCATATCCAAAAGTAACTTACCCGTGAGTAGTGAAAATTTGTTAGCCCCTCTGAGCCTACAGATTTTAGATCTCATTTTAGTGATGAACTTGGTTTATGTACATAAGTTGAAAGTATAGTTCATCATTGAATTTTGTGAGATTCTAAAAACATTTCTTGAACCTTTGAACATTGTTTAAATTGATTTCCTTGACATAAAAAACAAGGAGCATTCACTTGAGGTTTGGTTGAATTTAAGTTGGGGAGAATGAAAAGAAAATGTGGTAGGTTGCTATAAAATTTTGAAAAATTTCAAGCAAGCATTGAGAAAAATTGTGAATATGAATGTGAAAAACAAAAGAAAAAGAATGCTTGTTTGAAAAAGAAAAAAAGAGAATGAAATAATTGTGAAAACGGAAGTTTGAGAAGGTTTACAATTGAGGAAAGGAAACGGTGAAAAGAAGTTGGGATGTGTAAATATCATGTATAGTGGATGTTTCTTTTGCATCGGCAATTTCGATTCAATGGCCTTTAGAAATGACCATTTGTTGTGAACCCGACCAAGCTACAACCTTAAAAGCCCTTACTAATTTTTTTGGTTCCATGTTTTCATTTTTTATTGTTAGATGAATGTATGAATTGAATTGTTATTAGCATTGTTTGTCAGATGAGCGAAATTTCTCCGCGGTGTCAAACACGTTAATTTCTTCATTCTTATTTTGAAGAGGAATGTTAGAGTGACTCAAGTATGAGAATTTAGTTGTTAATTGAGGCATTGCATGATATTTTTTAAGAACTAAATTTTTTATCATTATTCGATTCTATTAAGTGGTGAACATTGCTTGTGTGTATTCACATGCTTGACTAAATCCTCTTATTTGAGCAAATTTCGCTTGTTTGAATTTGAATCGTTATCCCTTTCTTGGTTGAATCTTATGCTTGAGCAAATCCTCTTGTTTGAGTAAATTTCTCTTGCTTTCATGAGGGGCATACTTTGCTTGAGGACAAGCAAAAATCTAGTTGGGGAGAGTTTGTTAAGTGCAAATTTTGACTTAAAATGAACCATCGTTCTTGGAACTTTTCAACTCGAATCTCATGTTTTAATATATTTAATTTTTGTTCTTATGTGATTCTTCAATTATATTGCAATACCTTTGGATTCTTTGATGTGTGTGTTATTGTGTAGAAATTAGGCATAGAACATCGATGAGTAAGACACAAAATATTAAACAAGGAAGCCAAAGAAAATGTGAAGATTCTGCAATGTTCGCTTTGTGAACAGTAGCGAGCAACCAGCGAATATTAACTAGGCTAAGTAGAAGCGAAGTCCTAGGGAGGAGGAAACCTTGGATGGTAGTAGGAAAATGGCCCAAAGTTCGCTGGGCGAGGTTGAAGCAAAAAGGTTCGCTAGGTGAACTCAAATATTTTCCAAGGGCGGTTTAACTGTTCCGGAGGCACTTCAAGTGCCAAAAAGGGGACTTCGCTTGGCGAATAGGGTGTTCGCTAGGCGAACATGACATATTTTGTAAATACTATTTAAGTACTTTTTCTTGCTTTTTAGAAATAACTTTTAATAAACTTGTACTTTTTGGGATCAAAATTTTTCTCTCTTCATTTCAAAGCATATTTTAAAGAAAGAAACACAAATCCTAAGAGGGAGAAGGTAAGATCTTCAATCTCTTGTTGGGTTTGGATGTAATCTTTTGATACTTTATGTATTTCATCTAATATATGTTTGTGAACTAGTTTTGATTCAATATTGATGTTGTCTTTGATTGCTTATTTGTGGGTCTTGACAAAACTCTTTTCAAATCTTTGATCTATGATTTTCATCTATCAATGAGCAAACTTTTAACATGGTCTTGTAAGTTGATATTCACTAATATCACTTTTATTTTATTGTGTTGATTAGTAGAATGAGTAGGATCAATGCGGTAAAGACCACGATAACGTTTTTGATGCGAACGATATTGTGAGGATTCGTGATAATAGAGATGAGAAACTTGTTCACATACATTTGGCAAATTAGGTGAATTCATGTAAAAAGGGTTAATCATGTGTATGTATTCTGATCATGGCGTTATATATGAATTAAATCATTAATTTAAAATGGATGTTATTTGAATTACTGTTAGGTTTAAACTCTAGACATAGATTTAGGTTTAATATTTACGTAAGTATCAGTTCTTAATGCTCTGTGTTGGGTTTGTTGTGTGAGACATCATCGATGAGACAATACGGTTGGTCTCTCGACTTTGCGTTAGACATAACCTCTGTTGTGGGTGATACGTGATGGTATTAGACAAATGTTTGAGTTGTGTATAACATGATCAGAAGAATGCATGTGTTATGAATTAATGAGATCCAATTCCAACAAGGCTCCGTTAATATTTCAGTCTTTACTTTATATTTCCCATCTTTATATTTTCTGACTTTATTTATGGTGCCTTAAATCTTTCAACCAAAATTTTGCACCACAAGCTTAAAAATATAGAGAAAGTTTAACGATATTCTTTCCCTCACACTGATCCCTGTGAAGACGATAAAATACTGGAGGGAAATCCTTCAAAACTAAACTTTTGCTTCTTGTCGCTATGCTGCAGTTTGAACAATATGCCTCTGAAGGTGACTTTGCCTCTGAAGGTGACTCTAACTCTAAAAAAGATTCAATTTTTCAAGGTGAGTCTAAACTTGAAGATGACTTTGACTGTGAAGGTGAGTTTGACCCTGAAGGTGACTCTAACTTTGAAGGTGAGTCTGATTTTGAAAGCAGTCCTGCATCTGAAGGTGGACCTTTTTATAGCGGCCCTGCCTGTGATATCAAGAACACTTGCAGACTTCGAACCTTCAACCAGTTGGTTGTCTCTCTGAGATATTTGTGTAACACCAGGCCTGACATATGTTATGCAGTTGGAATGGTAAGTAGGTTTATGAGTATGCCAATATGGTCACATTACCAAGTTGGAGTCAAGATACTAAGGTATGTAAAAGAGACTCTGATGTATAGTATTTGGTTTCCATATGGAGTGTCAGATGATGTTGAGCTAATATGCTATTCAGACTTAGACTATTGCGGGGACATAATAGACACAAGAAGCACTACAAGATACATGTTTATGTATATAAGAGCTCCAATTTCATAGTGCCTTAAGAAGAAACAAGTGGCTGCACTGTTAACTTGTAAAGCAGACAGAGTACATAGTTGGTACTTTGTCAGCATGTCAAGCGATTTGACTTATGAATTTTCTGCAGGAACTGAAGTTCAAGGTGAGAAAACCGGTCATGTTGATGATAAATAACAAATCAACCATAAGCCTTTCCAAGAATTCAGTGCTACATGGAAGAAGAAAGCACATTGATACTAAGTATCATTTTCTGTGCAATCAAGTTCAAAATGGGGTGCTTGAGGTTGTTCACTGTAGCACTCATCAGCAACTTGTATAAGTACTTACCAAGGAAATCAAAACTGAACACTTCGTCAAAACTGAACACTTCATCAACAATTAAAACAAAATATCATAACTATAATAGAAATAAAACATAAAGCGTTCCGTAATCTCCAGTTTTACATATCAGAGCAGACGCTAACTCGAAACATAAAGTGATGGACTCCGTCTTCACTAACCGCAACTCTGTACAATTTTTGATTATCTGCACGTTACCCACGTGGAGGAAACATTCAAGCAGAAGGGGTGAGATTCTCAAACCAACAAAGAAATGCATAATATACAAATAAAGGCATATAAATATTAGTCAAATCACCCCATCATCACACCTTTAACATCATTACAATTTCCTACACAAACAGACAATCATAAAATTCATAACACAACATAATGCAATGCAATGAGACTCTCAACTCGACTCAATACACATAGAATCCACAGTTTTTACACAATCAATTAGAGTCATATAATCCATAATTTAATCGGTCAATTTACACCAATTACATGTTATTACGAGTATCGACATGCAACCGACAACAACCAAACAATTAGAGATGCATAAAGATGAATTTAACGAATTACCCACCCTCATACATACATTATTCATCCCTTAAGTGATCGAAGAACCCCACCCTTACCTTAGTGACGATTCTTCAAACGCTCTCTAAGCCCTAGCTTTGTCCTCTCTTCTGTTCCTCTTTTCTCCAGAATACGATAGTTCCAATTGATTCTCCCATTCATCTACTCTGAAGTCGTTACCTTCTGTCTGCTCATTCCCAATCATCAAATCCACCAGTTTCACATCCAACTTCTGACCCTCTCTGATACTATTAAGAAATTCATCGTTGATCTTCAGCATGCCCAACATCACACTATGCGGTGTCTGCTCGCAAATTAGACTCATATCTCTGAACTGCTCAATCAATTCCAATTCTTTAATCATCATAGCAGACATATGCAAAGTCTTCCGGCTCAAAGAATCAGCCACAACATTAGTTTTACCAGGGTGATAGATCAAAATGAAATCATAATCCTTTAAGAATTCTAACCACCTTCTTTGCCTCATGTTCAACTCCTTCTGATCAAACAGATACCTCAAGCTCTTATGATCACTATACACTTCAAATCTGGAACCATAAAGATAGTGCCTCCAAATTTTTAATACGAACACTGCAGCAACAAATTATAAATCATGGGTTGGATAATTCCTCTCATGGACCCTTAACTGTCGTGAAGCATAAGCCACAACGTTTCCATCCTGCATTAATACACCTCCTAAACCCATCAACGAAGCGTCGCAATACACCACAAACAATTCATCTGGTTCGGGTAGAATTAAAACTGGAGTTGTAGTCAATCTCTTGTTTAACTCAATGAAACTCTTCTCACAGTGAGCATCCCACACAATCACTTTACCTTTGCAAGTCAGCTGAATCAACAAAAATGCCAACTTCAAAAAGCCTTCAATAAACCTACGATGGATCCACTTTGGAGACTCCCACTGTAGAACTGCATCCACCTTGGATGGATCCACAACAATACCATCACTTGAAATAACATGACCAAGAAAACTTACCTCTCTCAACCAGAATTCGCACTTAAACAACTTAGCATAGAGCTTCTTTTCTTTTAACACTTGCAGCACGATCTGCAAATGCTCAGCATGTTCCTCTTCTGACTTAGAATAGATTAGAATGTCGTCAATAAAGACAACCACAAATTGATCCAAGTAAGTATGAAAATTTTGATTCATATACTCCATGAATACACCAGATGCATTAGTAACCCCGAACTACATACTCATAATGTCCATATCGAGTTCTGAAGACCGTCTTCTGAATATGTTCATCCTTTACTCGTATCTGATGATAACCCGACCTCAAGTCAATCTTGCTAAACACACGGGTAGCGAATAACTGATCCATCAAGTCATATATTCTTGAAAGTGGATACTTGTTCTTAATTGTCACTTTATTCAGCTGTCTGTAGTCGATACATAACCTCATACTGCCATCCTTTTTCTTCACCAACAACACCGAAGCTCCCCAAGATGACACACTTGGTCTCACAAATTTCTTCTCCAACAACTCTTCCAGTTGCTTTTTCAACTCTGTTAATTCTGAGGCCGACATCCTGTATGGTGCCATAGAAATAGGTTTGGTACCAGGGACAAGATCAATAGTAAACTCCACTTCTCGCTTTGGCAGTACATCATTAATATCATCTGGAAACACTTCGGGAAATTCACACACCACCTGCAGTTCATTAGCCACCAACTCACTCTCTACTGACAAGGATGCAAACAATGCAAGCACCTGAGCTTCTTCTTCTAAGAGCTCTCTAAACTCTCTAGCAGATAGAAAACCATATTCTTCCTCTTCTTCAAGAGCAAGAAACCGCACCGACTTGTTAAAACAGTTAATATGAACATGATTAAACTCCAACCAGTTCATACCCAAGATCACATCAAGATTTCCCAACGGCAAGCAAATAAGATCCACACCAAAGTCCTTATCGAAGATTGATAGTGGACAATTCAAATAAACTAGGGAAGTGGTCACCGATCCCTTCGCAAGAGTTTCGACAACCATCTCTCACTTCATAGGAGAAACGACAAGGCCTAGCCTTTTCACACAATCAGCAGCAATAAAAGAATGAGTAACACCAGTATCAAAAATGGCAATCAAAGGCACATTATTAATGAAACATATACCTTTGATCAGTCTGTCGTCACTGGAAGTCTGTGTCCCTGTCAAAGCGAACACCTTTCCTCCAGTTGAAGCTTGCTTTGACTTTTGGCAATGAGTACTAATGTGACCCTGTTCTCCATAGTTGTAACAAGTCACCACATTTACTTTGTAGTAAGCAATCAGATGTCCTGCCTTTCCGCACTTGAAGCATTTCTTCACATCACTCGTGCACTCACTTATATGATGACCTAGCTCACCACACCTGGAACACTTAAGAGGAGTAGAGGCACCTCCCCCACTCGGCTTCTTGCCATCAACATGTTTTTGTGTACCTTTTTCAGCTGGAGCTGCATAAGGCTTCCCACGGTTCATCGGTTGTTTTCCCCTCCTCTTGGTCAGCCTTTTATAGTGAGTCAATCGAGCCTTGCTATCTTCCTCAAAGATCCTACAACAATCCACCAAATCTAGAAACCTTCTGATTCGCTGATAACCAATCGCCTGTTTGATCTCAGGCCTCAATCCATTCTCAAACTTAACACATTTTGAGAACTCAGCAGTTGCCGCACTATAGTGAGGGTAAAACTTAGCCAGATTTGAGAATTTGGCAGCATACTCCATAACCGTCATGTTACCATGCTTCAATTCCAGGAACTCAATCTCTTTCTTTCCTTGTACATCTTTAGGAAAATATTTCCTCAAGAACTCCCTACTGAACACAACCCAAGTGATTACCTCTCCTGTTGCACCCAACACTGGACGAGTGCTAACCCACCAGTCATCAGCCTCCTCAACCAGCATGTGAGTACCTAACCGTACCTTCTTTGCTTCAGGACATTCCATAACCCGGAAGATTCTCTCGATCTCCTTGAGCCAATCCTGCGCCCCATCCGGATCATATCTTCCCTTGAAGGTGGGCGGTCTATTCTTTCGAAACTCTTCATTCTCACCAGCATGAGGCGGGTTCTGTACCACCTGAGCAACAACCTGCAAAGTAGTAGCAATAGCAGCATCGTTCCTTCCAGCCATTTTAAATTTGTTACACACCTACAACAGAACACAATGGTTAAGGAACCGACATCGACAATAATCAATTGTTACACGACAGCGACTCGACAACTTAGCGGGACAGACCGACTTGCTCTGATACCACTATGTAACACCCTAAAACCCCCGAATGAAATAATACAATTATCAGAGAAAAATTCAAGTAAAATTCAGCAATCAGGATGTTACTTCCAACATACATATGCTCAAGTAAATGACATGTAACACATACTAATTATTATCAAAATTTCTTCTCAATAAGCAGCGGAAATTTTTTTCGAATCGATAATCAAAACTTAGTATGCTTAAACCACATATTCATCAGCAATTAAACCAAAATATCATAACTATAACGGAAATAAAACATAAAGCGTTTCGTAATTCCCAATGTTACATATCAGAGCATACACTAACTCGAAACATAAAGTAAAGGACTACGTCTTCACTAACCGTAACTCCGCACTATTCTTGATTATCTGCACGTTACCCACGTGGAGGGAACATTCAAACAGAAAGGGTGAGATTCTCAAATCAACAAATAAATGCATAATACACAAATAAAGGCATATAAATATTAGTCAAATCACCCCATCATCAAACCTTTAACATCATTACAATTTCCTACACAAGCAGACAATCATAAAATTCATAACACAACATAATGCAATGTAATGAGACTCTCAACTCGACTCAATGCATGTGGTACCAATTCAATCCCTTTTTCATGATCACAATTCCCGTCAGAATTTCTATATGTGTCGCTCACACCCCATATGGGCACACGAACACCCGTAATTTCTCACACCCCACACGGGCACACGATTACCTCAACAACAACAACAACACGATTCTATTTCAAAGAATCCGGATAAAGCGCTCACACCCACATGGGCACACGACTTATCATACAACTTATGCAACATGATATGCATTCAACGACAACATACCACAACGACCAATGCTAATGACTAACATACAGTAAATACATCACACCTCAACTGTCCAACACACAACATATACCTACCAAAACACATAAACAATTGCAATCCACAGCTACGACACACATTCACACAACATAACTCAACATTTTAACATTTAACACATCATAACGTGTATGGAAACACTATTAACGCGTCGAATAATTGGAATTCTGGCATTGAAAATAATTTTCATAGAAAGTACATGAAACCATCTTTCCAACGATTCGAACGGTAACTGAAACGGACTTACGAATCAAAAATATGAATTTTTAAAGTTTTAAGAAAATTCTATCTGTAACAGCAGCAAGCAGAACTATCATGTTCGCTACAAGTTCGCTCAGCGAAGTGTCGTTCTCTAGGAGTTTGCCTAGCAAAGTCGCCAGCGAAACACCTTCCCCATACAAAATCCAGAGGCTCACCTATTTTCCTCTCCCTTCGCCTCGACATTCGCCCAGCGAACTTTCGTTCGCCAAGAGTTCGACCAGCGAACCTGGGGCGAATCTCCCCAAAACTCACTCTAGTATCCCATTCCCTTTCTCTTCTTTCGCTTCTCAGTTCACCCAGGGAACTACCAGCGATTCCTTCCCCCAGCAAACATTTATTCGCACGGCGAACTGCGCGAATCAGAAACCCAGTAGTTGCGATTTAGCACGTTTCCAGCCTCAAGATCTCTCCGATTTCAACAGCAACCAACACGAAAATACACATCGAATCCACAGTTTTTACACAAACAGTTTGAGTCACATAAACCACAATTTAATCGGACAATTCACACTAATTACATGTTATTACAAGTATCAACACGCAACGGACAACAACCAAACAATTAGAGATGCATAAAGATGAATCTAACGAATTACCCACCCTCATACATACATTATTCATCCCTTAAGTGATCGAAGAACCCCACCCTTACCTTAGTGATGATTCATCAAACGCGCTCTAAGCCCTAGCTCTGTTCCTCTCTTCTGTTCCTCGTTTCTCCAGAATACGATTGTTCCAAATGATTCTCCCCTTCTTCCAATTTCCTCTTTTTCCTACTATAACCCTTAGACCCCTAATATGGTTTTCCTTCCTTACCCTTACTAATCCTCTTGAATAGTCCATTTTATCCTCCATATTTCTCTACTCATATAATATTATTGTTATATTATTATTATTATTATTATTTAATCCAACCATTAAAATAATAACAACAATAATAAAACTAAATATTTATTTAAATAATAATCTCCTCATATTATTTAATTAAATAAATAATAACTAATTTACATAGTTAGTATACTCCTCCCACCACCACGTTCTACACTTTTGGTCATACACCCCCAAACATCACAAACATCACAAAATAAGCATAGTCACATAATTATACATATCAACATATGAATATAATTACGAATAATGATTAAAATAAATCGGAGCGTTACAGGCGGCGCGGACCAACTTAAGACACCGAGCCGAAAATCTCGCCCCGGCCCGGCAAAAATTATGGGTTAAATGGACGAGCGCAACCCGTTTTGCCACCTCTATTTTCTAGATATATGTAAGAAAAACATGTGTCCCTTGTTCTTTTAAATATTTAAAATTCACAAATATATCTCATGAGTACTTATTTATATATCAATAATAAATATTTATCCCATTTTTTAAATAAAAATAATAGTGATAAATGTTTTTTATAAACAACAAATTCATATAAAAGGCATATTAGAAGGACACCAATTCATATACAAGGCTCACATCAAAGCCACCAACAAAATACAAGAAGATACACAAAGACACAAGAACTCCAAATCACAAAAAATCAAGAGGAGACTTGCATCAATTATAGAAGTTAGACTTAGGCTTAGTTTTAAACATAAACTCCAACCAAGTTCAAGAAGTTTGCTTCACCCTAATTGGAATATTGTCAAGATTACCAATCTTATCATTGAAAATGATTCACTACTTCAGTTCCTTTTGATTAGGTTATTTAACATTGTTTAGTTCTTTCAACTAGAATATAAACACTTTTACTATTTTTTTTATAAGCAAGGAATTGATTAAAGGAGTACTAGGGGTACTCAATCCCGACTTACAAAGAGCCCACTGAGGGAAAAGGAAAATCCAAACCAACTAAACTTTAAGCCTATCCAACTAAAGGGTCCTGACAGAACGCAAAATAGTTACAGTTGGAATAAGAATTTTTACAAGCTACACACCAGTTCCATGCCAGCCTCTTAATATCCCATAACAAGTCAGATAAAGAAAGGATAGCACCATTAAAAATCATTTGATTCCTATATAACCAAATGCTCCAAATGATAGCAAGCCAAATGATTTTACCCCTAATCATGTTTTTCTTCAGATACCTGATAGTGTTTATCCAGTCTAGAAAAAACTCCTAAAAACCATTGGATCCCCTCACAGATACTCCCGTCCATGAATTGATTGCATTCCAAACCTGAACCGTAGTGGTGCATCCAAAGAATAAGTGATTGATATCTTCTTGGGCTGTTTTGCAGAAAGAACATAGAGGAATGGACGACTGCTGGATGATGCACCTCCTAACAAGCTGATCGATCGTTGGAATACCGTTGAGACAACATCTCCACCCAAATGCACGAACTTTCAGCGGGACAACAACCTTCCATATCATATTGCAGACCTTTACCTTGCAACTATCAGTTTCACTAAGTTCATCAAAATCCTGCAGACAACAAAAACCAGAACTAGCAGAGTAACCGCAAAGGGGATCCGAATTCCATCGTGCCATATCCTCTTTGCCTGCTACTAGTGTAATGTTTAGCAGCAAATCTTTCAGCTCAGCTACCTCCAAGTTGGTTGCGTTATCCTGTGAAATCCCAATTCTGAGATTGCCCCAAGACCAATTTCCGTTATTCCACGTACCCAAACTACCGACAACAACACCTTTAAGAAAGCTAGATAAATAACATAAAGGAAATCTGTTCCGCAGCGTCATGGTACTTGTCCAATTTCCAGACCAAAAAGGAGTAGAACATCCATCACCAATAAAACTGCTCATATGATTCAAGAAACCTGTGTCATCTGCAGGATCTCTACTTGTTTTGTTGAGTAAGTCTCTCCACCAGTTAGAGCTGGACTTGAACGGAACAGGAGCAGCGCCTCCGAGAACAGAAAGTTTAATATTGTCGTACCTTGATTTTAAGACATCCAACCAAAGCAAAGGTTTGGCTGACAAAATCCCCCACTTCCATTTTTGAAGAAGCGCAATATTGAAAGTGTCCAACCTCTTTAGACCCAGACCTTCGCTATCCATAGGACGACATACTTTTTTCCAGCTAATCCACATTGTTTTAGAATTGTCCGGAGAGCCACCCCAAAGAAACCTATTAAACAAACTCTTGATCTACTTAGATACCGTCTTGGGCATTTTAAAGAACGACATTTAGAAAATGGATAGACTGCTGAGAACCAATTTCAACAGCGTGAGCCTACCACCAAAAGACAGAAACTTGCCATGCCAACCTTAGTCTAAATACCAATACGTCTAGGGTTAAAACTAATGGGAATGCCCAGGAAAGTGAAGGTATTTTCTTCAATCCTACAGTCCAAAAAGGATGCAACAACATGTAAGAAATAACCGTTCATGTTGATGCCGATAATCCGACTCTTAGAGTAGTTAACTCCAAGCCCAGACATCAATTCAAAGCCCTTCAAAATAGCCTTGATGGACCACACATTCTGCCAACTACCACTTCCCAAGATAAGGGTGTCGTCCGCGTACTGCACCACATCCACTTTGCAGGATTCAGAAAACGGAAAGCCTTCAAAGATACCGATTTCAGTAGCCTTTCGAAATAACCGCGTCAGAGTTTCAGTAAGTATAATGAAAAAAAAAAGGAGAAAGGGGGTCTTCCTGCCTCAGTCCCCCTTCGACAACGAAATCCTTTGTAGGGCTACCATCAACGAGCACCGACATATGACTAGTGAACACCACAACTTCCATCCAGTTGTTCCACCGTTTACCGAAACCCATAGTCTTAAGCAGAAAACAAAGAAAATCCCAGTTAACCTTGTCGTACACTTTCTCAATATCAACCTTGAACAACAAGAATTGTCTTTTCTCCCTAGACGCAAAGTCAACAACCTCGTTCGCAATAAGAACTCCGTCTAAAAGTTTCCTGCCCTGAACGAAAGCAGATTGGTTTAAAGAGATCAGATTATCCAGCACTTTCTTCAGCCGACTAGCAAGAAGTTTAGACAATAATTTGTGGAGGCAACCAACCAAACATATTGGGCGATACTCGTCCAAATTAAGAGGGTTGGCTTTCTTCGGAACCAAAGTTAAGAAGCTAGATGTAATTGCCTTGTTTAACTTAGCAGATCTGTGGAAGTCCCTAACAAAACGAAAGAAATCATCCTTCATAAAGTGCCAACAGTTCTTAATGAATGTGAAGTTGTAACCATCACGTCCGGGGCTTTTCGACCCTTCGCAATCCCAAACCGCTACCTTGATCTCCACTTCAGAAAACTCAGCCTCCAAAACTATCACCTCCGCATCCGATAAAGTATTGAACGTGCAGTCTTCCTACACAGGCCTATTATTATCAGTTTCTAAAAACTTCTTACTAAAGTGACTCAATACTTCCTCTTTGATATCCTTGACTCCTTCCAAACACCCATGATCAGACATGATAGAGTGAATATAATTTCTTCTTCTCCTACCTTTTATGATGTTGTGAAAGTAGGCAAAATTGTTGTCGCCGTCCCTAATCCATCGTACTCTAGCCTTCTGGAGTAAAATTCTCTCTTGATGAACCAAATTGGTCAACATTGACGACACTGCCTTGCTACGCGAAGTCACACTAAATTAGCAACCTCTTCCTCCCTACATTCTCCTAGCAATCCGTCTATCTTGTTCAGAGTGCCAATGTTATCCTTCAGGTCAAGGTTAACCTTTCCGAAAACGTCCGAGTTCCATCTCCTAAGAGTACCTTTCAGCAGTTTTAATTTCTCTTTGATGATAAAATCACTTCTGCCCCTCACCTGAAGATTCTTCCACTCTTTCTCTACAAAACTTAAGAAGACCTTATTACCGAACTAAGCGTTTACCACTCTAAAAGGTTTAGGACCCCAGTCCGAAATATTGCTAATGAGCCATATCGGACAGTGGTCCGATATGCTTCTGCAACCAATACGTTGCCTAACAATTCCCCACCTATCAATCAACGCGTCATAGAGCAAGAAGCGGTCAATTCTGCTCATTGATCTACCATCGCCGCTATACCAAGAAAATCTCCCACCTTTACAAGGGACATCAATCAGCTTAGCCTGCACAAAAAAGTCGTGGAATTCCCTCATTTCTATCTCTCTGCTAGCAGTACTGCATCCCTTCCTTTCTTTAATGTTAATAGTAGAGTTAAAATCCCCACCCAAGCATCACTCCCCATCACAAAACTTCGACTTCAGCAAGAGCAAATCCCTCCAAAGGAGTCTCTTGAGATGAATTTGGCACGGAGAATAAACATTTACCAAATAATAAAAGTGCCCCTTCCATCTGATCTTCAAACCCAAGAAACCATTACCTCTAAAAGAGAAAATAGATTCAAAAGAGCCAGATTTCCAAAGGATAAGGAGACCACCAGAATGACCTGCCGATGCTGAGAAAGACCACTCGATGGCTTGCTGAGCCCAGAAACTGTTCGCAACTTTCGCTTGAACTTCAGTTAATTTAGTTTCTTGTAAGAAGAACACGTCCTCCATTCCAGATTCAATTTCTAAACTGATCCTTTTTCTCTTAATAGAGCTTCCCACTCCTCTGATGTTTAGAGATCCAATAATCATGATAACAACTTGTTTGACGCCTTCTTAGCCGACTGTTTCTTCTTAACAGCTGCTCCCGGGATCCCAATCTTCTTCTTCGCAACGCTGACTTTGGTTTTTGGATAAATACCTAAATTAGAAAAGGCATTCCACACCTTATCTCCTACGTTTTTCTCCATTTTGCCCCAAAACCTCGAATTGCCTTGCCTGATGTCTGAATCGTTAGTGGATTCGCAACAGAGAACGTCTCCACCTGAGAAACTAGGTTCTTTCTCAGGTTCTGGGTTGCAGGCCACTATCGTCTGAACATGGTCAACCGAAGAAACGACAAGAAGTCAGCTTAGTATGTCTCTTAGTAGATTTACTAGCTTTAGGAGCGTAAGGAAGCTCCAAAGAATTGTCCAACGGGCCCTTGGTATCTTTAGAAAGGCAAAAGTTAGGCCCATGACTAGCTAAAACAAGGTCATCTGATTAGGCGAAGGTTGGCCCACTACTGCAATATCCAAGTCAATGGCTTTGAACTTTTCTGACCCAAAGATGATCCCCACAATGTCCACGTTGTTGGCTGAAAACACCTCCTCATCCACTTCAAAAAGCCTACCCCTCCCCTAGGACTGCGCAACTAGCATTCAATCTGATACCTCTTTTGTCTCCTAAAGCTGCCGAGGTAGAAACAGCCTTTTCAATCGCAGCATCGAAAGAAGAAACATCATTTGGAGAAGAGCAAACCAACTGCTCGATGATGTGACCTCTCCTTTTATCCTTGGTTATCCCAGTCCTAGGATCAGACCTACTAGTAAGAGGAGTCATGATTTCACCCTCCTTGATTTCCATGTCAACGGGGTGTAGGCAAGGTTGATGGAAACTGCTTTTCACCGGAGACCAAACTACATCCTCCTCTGTCCCACCGTCTCCCTCGCCGACCCATAGGCTCTCCGCTTCAGAGCTCGAATCTGAAGGCATCACTGAGTTCGACACCCCTCTGACAGTAATCCTCAAAGGGGCGTGAGAATCTTCGGTTATCTTGATCTGAATAACCTCCCCATCAATCTTCAATATGAAGGTTTCATTAAGAACAACAACATATCTAGTCCTAACCAAGATTCTAGCCACATCCATATATTCCTGCTTCATAGTGTTTTCATCTGTACAAACGAAATAACCCACCATTTTCGCCAGAAACAAGAAAAACTGGGAATTCCACGCATAACAGGGAATTCGAAAACACCTTATCCAGGTGACCCTTTCGTGATCCACGTCCGTCTCTCTCCACTTCCTGATTTCTGAGAACCACTGCTTCCACCATGTTTCCCTTTCTCTGATCAAATCGAGAATTTCACCTTCCTCCATTTCTTCAAGAAGGCAGAAGTTTGAACCCAACGGTGTTACTTTGATAGAGAAATATCCTTTCGTTTCAAAGTGAGTCTGAATGTTGTAAGAGGAGCCAGGGTTCACCACCTTAGCAACAAACACCTTTCTGTATCTCACTGAGTCTTCTTCCCTGGTTGTATACTCCACATAGACCTCCTCCTTCTTCCTAGTAGCACCTTTTATCTCTATGTCCTTCCTCAAAAGGTTAGCAAATGTTCTATTTCCCTTCTGATGAATAAAAACGCTTTGCGAATTCTCAACTACCAAAGAGGAGTAGCTATAAACCGGAGCCACCCTGTTCGGATTTGGACTAGTTTTGGCCGGGAAGATTTTCCTATGAAACCTCGAGAGATTAGCAAATAACTTCTTGTTCTCCAGAATAAGATTATCCAGACTCAACGCCAATTTTCTAGAATCATGGACACCAATAAACCTAGAAAACCCAAACCTCTTCCCATGCTTGTTTCTTTTTGGTGGAATGACAATCTCCACAGGCTCCCCAATCGTACGAAAAGCGTCAAACAACTCCACCGCCCCATAAGAGCCAGGAAACTCCGAGAGATAAATAGTTGTGAGTTCCTGAGGGTTGTAGGATCCTCCGTGAACTTTTGAATGATACACATCCCACCTGACTTCAGGTTTCTTACCACCGTTGAAGGCCATCCTCTTAACATGTTTCCAACCTTCTTCATCTCTGGCCATATCTTTTTCTCCCGTCAAAATATTTGTACTTTCAAAAGGGCGCTAAACACTTTTATTGTATTTGCTTCTTGATTGATGATGCTTGTGAATTTTTCTTTCTTATTCAGTTGTCATCATCAAAACCTAAAAAAAAAATATTTTTGGGAACAAATATTTTGCAATAAGAGGACAAAAAATCAACCCAAATAGACCGGAGAATAACGAAGAAGTTTCCATAAACAAGTCAGTGGTTGTTGAATCTAAATGGTTTAAGGGCCCACAACTTACTGTCATATATAAGAATGACCCATTGATTAAAAAAAAACATATCTATCCAGGTTCAATGAGAACCCACCCCCACTGCTTCTAACAACCATAGAACACAAGAATCATATCAAGTGTATGTGTAAACGCCCCCATTAGAGTAAAATTAGATAAAGTTCTTATCTAAATGGGAAAGATCAATAAAATCCATTTGAAAAATAAAATTGTTCGAGCCGGTGCAATCAACACTTCCAAAGAAAATGCACTAGAGAGACTAAGATATCTCACTAAGCTTAATTGCTTAGATTGCCACAGAATTTATGGACTTAGAAACTCATTGACGTTATTCTTCTTTAGCTTACTATCTAAGCCAGAATCATTAAAAAAAACCTAGAAACATTACACCCGACGCCTAAACACCCTACCTTATTGCGGCTAACAATCTAAGAAAAGAGATTAGTATAGTGAAAAATAAATAAATTTCTAAATGTTTTTAAATTATTATAATAATGTAAGTTAAATTTAAGAAATTTATGTAAAAACAATTCCGACATTCTCCCGTATCAAATCTATCTTTTTTTTCTTCAAATCTCTATCTCTTCTCTTCCAAACCATCTAATCTCATTATTTCACAAAGCTATAGGAAATTTTAAATTCGAATTTACAAGTATGTATATTATTATTGCATGATTTCTATTTCAGATAAAGAAATTGGTGGCGCCTTCGTATCAACATTTGTGTGTAAGTTGTTAGCTTGGTAGAAAATGCTTCATTTTGCACTTATCAAAGAGTATTTAGTTAAGCCACAATCCCTTATCTTTCTTCGTCCAAGTATTGCACGAGAGGTAGAAAGCTTTCACCATGGTATTGAGGCTTAAGTAAATACTATTTGAATGGTGCAAATATTACCTATGAACGCTAGTGGTTTTTATTTGAGAGGTGATGCTTACATATGAAATCAACCACTCTTCTTTTGTGGAATATCTTGCTTTGAATTTGAGAATGGTTTTAGAATTCTCCATTTTAGATCTTGACAACTGCCACTATTTTTCTCTATATAAAGGATTTTGTTAACCGCTGCTAGCTACACTTTAGGCCTTTTTTTTTTCTATATTAAGGGTTTTGTTAGTTTTTATAATCCTAAGTATATTGTGGAATTGCTATTTTTGTGGAAATGCTGTTTAAAATCTCTTAGAAAAAATAATTGAGCGCCAAAAGTGCAATTAAATTTCATTAATATTTATGCAAGTAAAGTATCTTAATATTTTGTACCACTTTAATGTTGATTAAACTATGGTTTTAAATTGCTTTGTAGCTGCAATATTTTTGTTGCCATATCTACTACAACTAGACAAATACATGTGTGAATAATACCCGTGTGAATCACATTGATATGTTATACGTACATTATTTTAAGTATTACTAAAACATTGAATTGAATAAGTATTATATTTGATTATTTTTAAAATATAATATAATATTTAATTGATATAGTTGAAATTAAACTATATTAAAAGACATGTTTTTATTGGAAAAAATATGTATTTTGATTATGTACATTGAGTAATTATTATTATTTTAAAGCAAATTTGATTGTGGTTCAAACTGGGTCTGATATTATTTTTTTATATTAATCAGAAATGAATATTTATCCTGCATTTCTTATAAATTTAGTGATTACAAATTTAGTGAATAAATATTAATGTTACATATTTTCTAGATATATATGAAAATATGTTTCCTGTGTTTTTTTCTTAAATATTTTAAATCCATAAATATATTTTATGAGTATTTATTTATATATCATAATAAACATTTATCCCATTTTTTTAATAAAAATAATAGTGATAAATATTTATCTCTCACATTTTTATCTATAATTATATATATGAAGGGATACACCATTTTAGACTGATCTATTTTTGTTTCAATATTACCTTTGCTAACGGCATATTTTTCAACTATTTTTTATTCCCTAATTTTAAATAAAAATAATAATAAGTGTAACTACAAATACAAAGAGTGTTTAGGGGTTGAGCGGTTTGAGGTTCCACAAAATTTTTTCTAACCGTATAAAATTGATATTGTTCTGGACTGGACCAACGGCCAGGCAAGGCCCAATCCACTTCTGCTCTCAGAACGGCCCAGTTGCTTAAATCCAGTCCGCAGGGGACGAAAGTTACCTTTCTGCCCCTCTTACCGGACAAGGACTGCACAGTCCTCCCTGGAACTACTGCCCGTTCCGCACGGCTTCTGCATTTCCCGAACAGCTGAGGGCAGTTGCCCGAAACCATGCCTATGCCCTACATAACGGCTAGTTTTGGGCACCCTGCCCGACATAACTGCTAGTTTGGGCAGTTACATATTCTTCGGGAAAACGGTTATTTCTCCCTGAAAATAGGACCGTTGGCCACGCACTGGGGACACTATATAAACCCTCTCACTTGAGAGGGTCAGGTATCAAATAATCATCCAAAGAATTCATACTTTGTACTTGCCCCCTTTCTCTGACCATTTTTTACTTGAGCGTCGGAGTGCCTTGCAGGTACACCCCCTTCTCTTCATACGCCCAACATCTCAGACGTACTTGGTGGCCCACTTTATAGGATATGATAAAGCCTTCGCGATCAGTGGCGCCGTCTATGGGAACGTTGTTCTCCCCATCTTTCTTTCCCCGAAAACCGAAGATCAAAGCAAATTTCCAAGATTCCGACCATGGCTGATCAAGATCACGCCAAAGGTGCTCTCCGATCCACTATTCTCCCCGTCAACAAGACTAACGTTGACGACCCCTTTTCTCTCCTCGGAGATCCCCGTTTTCTGATGGACGGGGCCCTAGCCTCTCCTTCCCCTACTCCGGCTGACCACTAAGATGACCAGGCCTCGCCGACCATTCAGCCCGTCGCTCTTCCACCCAACGCTGACCCGACCATGGTGGCCCTCCTAGAGGCAATCAACACAAACAACATCCTGATCCTGCAGCAGAACGAAAGGATCGGGGCGCTAGAGGAATCCACCCGTCCAAGATCCCCTCCTCCGTGGAGGAACCAACGACGATCCAAGAGCCCGCAGCCCCGGCGAGAAATCGGCCAGAGACTGCGCCAAGAACCTGACTCATGCGCTGTCCGGAAGCGCGACCAAGTTTCCCCGCGTAATCAACATTCTCCCGGTCACAAAAGGACCCGAAGGGACGGGCAATCACCTTCGGTCAGGGCAAAAAGCCGGACACGTTCACCTTCCCCCCGAAGAAACAGCCGCCACGAGCGGGTCGTTCGGTCCCCGTCACTCACCAGCTCCAACAGCGATGATGAGCCTCACGGCCCATTATCCCAGGAAATTTTGGCAAATCGTCTCCCTAAGGGCCTGGTGAAGCCCTCATCACTAGGTACGTACGACGGTACGACTAACCCCGACGAACACATCGAGAATATAAACGCACTATTGGACCACCACGGCGTCCGGGGCGCCATCAAGTGCTGGTTATTCTCGACCACGCTCCGAAAAGGAGCAATGACATGGTACAAGCAGTTGCCCGAAGAATCTATCACGTCGTGGAGGCAACTGGGCAAAATGTTCTCCCGGCATTTCACTGCATCACGCCGTCACCCTAAGACCGAAGCCTTCCTCGGGGCCATAATCCAAGGGAAGGACGAGCCCCTCCGAGCATACATAGAGAGGTTCAACAAAGAAGCAGTACAAGTCACTACAACGGACGAGATGAAGAAATTCCTGCTCGAGCAAGGGCTCCGCCCAGGCTCTGAATTCTCTAAAGTCGTTGGCCTCGCACCTCCGAGGAACCTAGACACCCTCCTCCTCAAAGCCCAATCGCACATTCAGTACGAAGAGAAGGTAGCGGCCAACACCGTTCGTGCATCCGCCACCTGGAGAACGCTCGGGCCTCCAGAGGCGAAGAAGCCTCAACATCTCGTCGAAGCGAAAGAAAGCGCGACGATCGTCCTCGAGACTCCCGCGACAGCAAGGGACCCTCCAGGAGATTCCACGGTTACACCCCCTCGCAGTCTCAAAGGAGAAGATACTGTCCGAATGCGCAAATTCGAAATTCTAACAAGCAGGGGTCCGCTTCCCCAAACAAATGTAGACCAAACCCAACGCTGACAAATCGAAGTACTGCCGTTTCCATAAAAGTCACGGCCACACCACTAAAGACTGCATCCATCTGAAGGATGCTATCGAGATACTGATCAGGGACGGCCACCTGAAGCAGTTCACGAAGAAGAAAGACGCTCCTCGGCAAGACGCCCAGGAGTCCAAGAAAATAGAGGAAGAGGTACCTTTCTCGGAAGAGCCGAGCATCAAGGTCGCCATGTTCGTGTCACGGCTAGAGGACTTCACGTCCCTGACAAGCTCAGCACCCCTGCCTACTTCGCGGCCCACAGCCCGTGGGAGATGTTTCCCTCCGCTATGGTCATCTCTGGCGGAGGCTTCAATAAAGTCACGGTGGGCTTTGTGAAAAGGAAGTTTGAGCATCTAATCAACACGAGCTCCAATAAAGTGAGCACGCTCGATCAACCCCAGAAAGGCTCCGTCCCTATCTCCTTTTACCAGGAAGAGCTCCTCGGTGGATCTCCAAACTCGAGCATACCTTTGCTCGTCATGGTCCGAATGGCGAACTTCGACGTTCGCAGAATCCTCGTCGACCAAGGAAGCTCGGTCGACATTATGTACTCCCAACTGTTCTCAACGCTCCAGCTGGACGAATAACACCTCACCCCTTACGTGGGGTCTGATTTACAGGGATTCAACGGATCGGTGACCAAGCCATGGGGATACGTCGAACTGATCGTAACCTTTGGATCAGCTGAGACGGCCAGATCCGTCAAAGTACAGTTTCTGGTGATCGACTGCCCGTCGCTGTACCAGTGCATCTTCGGAAGACCAACTTTGGCCGAGTTGGTAGCTGTTCCCTCGACCGTCCACCTCAAGATAAAGTACTACACTTCGAAAGGGGTGGCCGCCACCCTCCACGGCGACATCGAAGCCACTCAACGATGTTTCGAAGCAGACTCAAAGGGACTCAACGCCATCGCGACCAAGCCGAAGGTATCGAGCAAGCCATCCTTACCCAGCAGTTCTGAAGAAGCCAAGCCTCTGTCTCAGGTCGACTTCATTGACCTCGACAGCCGCTTCCCCGAAGAAGACCAACAGGGGGACCAAGCAGCTTCAGCCATCTCATCAGCCTCGTCCAGCAGCAGCTCCCATCCAACGCGCCCAATCCCGGACGGCAACTTCGAGCTCGTTCTGTTCGGCAACGACCCCTAGCGGGGAGTAAAGATTAGAGCGGACTTGCCTGACATCGCGAGGAAGCAGCTCAAAGCCTGCCTCCGTGAGAATGCCGACCTCTTCGCCTGGAGCGCAACCGAAATGCCCGTTTTGGACCCGTGCGTCGCCTCCCATCAACATACAATTGACCCGACCGTCAAAGCAATAGCACAACGTAGGAGAAAGCAGTCTCCGGAGAAAACGGAGGCTGCAGAAAAAGCTGTAAAAGACCTCCTCGAGGCAAAATTTATCTCGGAGGCCAAGTATACCACTTGGCTGTCCAACGTTGTACTTGTAAAGAAATCTAATAGCAAATGGCAAATGTGCATTGATTATACCGATCTTAATAAGGCATGCCCGAAGGATGCCTACCCCCTCCCCAACATTGATATACTTGTTGATAATTCTGCCGGTTTCAAACTTTTATCATTCATGGACGCGTACTCGGGCTATAATCAAATCCCGATGACGATGAGAGACAAAAAATACATGGCCTTCATGACCGAGTCGGGCAACTATTACTACAACGTAATGCCCTTCGGCCTGAAGAACGCGGGAACGACCTACCAAAGAATGATGATTAAGGTCTTCCGGGGAGAAATAGGCGACATGCTCGAAGTCTACATGGACGACATAATCGTAAAATCCCACGAGGAAGTCGATCACACCGCCCATTTGAGGAAGGTCTTCGAATAGGCCAGAAAATACAAAATGCGTTTTAACCCGGAGAAGTGCACGTTCGGCGTCTGGGCAGGCAAGTTCCTAGGTTTCTATTTAACCGAACGAGGAATCGAGGCCAACCCTGATAAGTGCCGAGTATTTTCCGAGTTCCCAACGCCCAAGTCGAAGAAATCCATCCAGTCCCTCAACGGGATGCTCGCGTCACTGTCTCGTTTCGTGGCCAAATCTGCCAAACATGCCTTACCATTCTTCAAACTCCTCTGTAAGGAGGCAGCGTTCGAATGGACCGAGGAATGTGACAAGGACCTTCTCCATCTGAAACGGGAACTCTCAGAGCCGCCAGTCCTCTCTCGCCCGGACAACTGCGAAACTGTATACCTATACCTCTCCGTAGCGACTGAGGCAGTAAGTGCCGCCCTTATCCGCGAGACACCTGATGGGCAGAAGCCCATATACTTCACGAGAAAAGCACTACAGGGACCAGAATTAAGGTACCAACAAATAGAAAAAGTGGCTCTGGCCCTCATCAATGCAGCTAGGAGATTGAGACACTACTTCCTAGCCCACACCATCACGGTTCGAACATATCAACCCATAAAGCAGCTGCTTGGACGGCCAGACATGGCCGGCAGAATGCTCAAATGGTCGCTTGAGCTGTCCGAGTTTGACATCCGGTATGAAAGTAGAAAGCCCTTAAGGCCCAAGCTCTAGCTGATTTCGTCACAGAAATGACATTCGCGGACTCCCCCACTTGCGGAACGCACAAATGGACCATTTTCGTAGACGGTGCCTCCAGCTCGGAAGGGAGCGGTGCGTGCGTCATACTGGAAAGCAACGAGGGTATCATCGTGGAAGTATCACCCACCTTATCCTTCCCCACCTCTAATAACCAAGCTGAATACGAAGCCTTCCTCGCCGGATTACGATTAGCCAAAGACCTGGGCGCAGAAGAAGTCGTCATCTGCACGGATTCACAACTCGTGGCCCTTCAGGTTCGAGGAGAATATCAAGCCAAGAACGACAACCTGACCGAATACTTAGCCCTGGTCATGAAAGAGATGGCGAAGTTCGCAGCAGTGGAGGTAAGGCATGTTCCCCGCGAACATAATGTAAGGGAAGATGTCCTGTCCAAACTAGCGAGCACCAAGAAGAAAGGCAGAAACAAGTCCGTCATTCAGGAGGTCCTTCCTCGACCAAGCATCGAGAAGCCCCCACCAACCCTCGACGTTCAAGTAATCGGTGACAGTAATTGCTGGATGACCCTGGTTTACAACTACCTCGCCAAGGACGAACTCACAGCCGACCCCAAAGAGGCTAGCGTGGTCAGGCGGAGAGCTTCCTTGTATGTCCTGGTCGAAGATAAGCTCTACCGGCTAGGATTCTCCATCCTGCTGCTCAAATGCGTCGAAGAAGAAATGGTCGCCCATATCCTACGTGAAATCCACGAGGGAATCAACGCCCAACATCTCGGTGGAAAGTCCCTTTCCCGAAAGGCCCTCCGAGCAGGATATTACTGGCCAACCATGCAACATGACGCTGAAGAGCACGTGAAGAAATGCGATAAATACCAACGGCACGGGGACATGCACCTAGCCTCACCTAACGAGCTCAAGGCTATCTCCTCCCCGTGGCCATTCGCCTGGTGGGGCCTGGACATCCTAGGACCCTTTGTGGTGGGTTCGAACCAGAACAAATACCTAATAGTAGGCGTGGAATACTTCACAAAATGGATAGAAGCGGAGGCTCTAGCCAAAATAACTGCCCTTAACATACTACGTTTCTACGAACGAAACATCCTCGCACGCTTCGGCATTCCCCAAGTGATAGTCACGGATAACGGGACACAGTTCACAGACAAGAAGTTCCAAAACTTCGTCGCCCATCTAGGCACGAAGCAACACTTCGCTTCCATCGAACACCCTCAAACAAACGGGTAAGCTGAAGTAGCAAACTGGGTCATCCTTCGAGGCCTTAAGCGAAGGTTGGACGAGACAAAGAAGGCCTGGGTCGAGGAGCTGCACAACGTCTTGTGGGCATACCGTACAACTCCACACTCTTCAACTGGGGAAACCCTATTTTGTCTAGCGTACGGAACAGAGGCCGTGATCCCCGTCGAAGTTCACATGCCCTCTAGGCGGACAGAATCACCCCTAGACGAGGAAATGAATGATGACGCACTAAGAGAGGAACTCGATCTAGTCGAGGAAATCCAGACAGGGGAAACCCTCCGCAAAGCCTCTTTAAAGCAGACAATTGCCATTAGGCACAACGCCAAAGTCATCCGGCGAGAGTTCGATGTGGGCAGCCTTGTCTTAAGAAGAAACCATAAGGACTCCCACGAAGGCAAGCTAGCCGCTAACTGGGAAAGGACCCTATCACGTACGAGCAAAAACGGAGAATGGGGCCTATTTCCTAGAACACCTCAACGTGGAAGAACTTGCTCGACCATGGAACGCCGAAAGGCTGAAACAATACTACAGCTAAGGCCCTAATTATCGGTTCAACCCGTCACCACGACGAGAGTCGCCTACCGACCACGATGCACGCCTAGGTACAAGCGTCACATATCAGTAAAGTAGAACCTCGCTCAGGAATCGACCCAGGTATCTACTCGACATCGGTCCTCAATCGAGCATCGTTGTCGTCAAAGTACCATGATTGGCAGAACCCTAGCTCGCAATGGGACGTTCACGCCACGAACTCAGGCCTCAAACGCGACCTGAGCTCCGCATCCTCGCCAGGACATTCCCCAGCTGTTCGACCAGTGCCTGTCACTGCCGAACTCATCCACAACGAGCAACCCCCTGAAACTTAACTTAAATCAAAATATTCCCTATAATGGGCGGACATACATACACAACGAGCATGAGTACAACACTTAGCAGAAATTTAAAGCAGATGGAAAATCATGCAAGTCATAAAACCGGCCAGAAGCGCCGGGCGCATAATTAAAACCGGCCTCAAGGGCCACCATTGTACGAGATTACATAAAAGAGGGGCCACACCCCCCAAACAAAATACATTACAACAGATATACACGGCACGCAGGCCGGATAAATAACAACCACCACAAATCACTTCACTCTTCCGTATCATCAACCTTCTCAACAATGGGCTGAGGATCCTGGCCTTCTGGGGTCTGGTTCTCGGAATGCTCTTCGAGGAGGGAGTCCGGCCTGACAATTCGCCCGTCTTCAACATGCGCCAAATAATGAATGCCCTCCGTAGCGATGTCAAGTCTGGGGTTCACCACCCGCAATTGAGACACGGTATTCCTGAAAGACTAATCCGCGATGACAATGTTGTCGTCCTCGGCTGCCAACATTCGGGCTATCAGGTCAGCCCTAGTCTTTAACTCCTTCACATCCTCGGGTTCATCCTCGCCCAGAGCATTAGTCGATCTCAGCTGCTCAACCAATTCCTCGGCTGCCTTTTTCTCTGCGGCCAGCTTGGTGTTCTCCCCCTTTAGCCTGGTCACCTCCTCGTCTGCCACCTTCCGGGCATCCTCAGCACTTTTAACCTCCACCTTGGATTTTCTCACCGTCTCTTCCAAGGACGCTACGGTAACCCGGGCAGCTCTCAGTTCGGACTCAGTTATAGAATCCCCTTCAGCATATACAGCCGCCATCTCCAGCATTATGACCCGCGCAGAAGCGTCTTGGGCCACCAACACCCTCTTGCTCGGGCTGTCCATTCCCTACAACTGAAGAGCCTCTGCCCGCGGGACAACTAAAGACGTCCCTTTGAGAACTTTCTGACCAGGATGCACGGAGGAAGCTTAAAATTCCCCTTCTCAGGTGCCCGACTGAGGTCCACCGTGTCACTAACCCTTGTCCGCTTGAACCTAGAGACCAACGGCAATGGAGATCCTTGGGTAGGGGCAGGCGAGGCACTCCCCGAGGCAGCTTGAGTAGGTGTAGAGGCACGCTGAGGAAACCGATTTTTAGGGGCAACAGTTCCGGGCTTATTCCTCGCAGCCGCATTCGTGACCATCCTTTCATGGGCATAAGGCATCTCACCTGCAAAAATAAGAGATAAACATTAGACAACGAAGAAAAGCATGTCGGACAGATCAAGAAACTAAAGACTACCTAGCAGTTTATAAGCATCTGCAGGAGTCTTGCACTCCAGCAGCGCCTTAGTATTGATGAAACAAAACTCCACGCGCTTGCTGCCATCTTCCTCGTAGACCGGGGCCCCTTTCTTCGTAACGCACTCAGCCAGGCGAAACAAGCTAACATACCTCACCAGTGCGTCGTAAGAAGCAGCATCCTGCCCGTCCAGGTTGTTCGGCTGGAGGACGTACTCGTTGGGCGCCTTCATGAAATGGTCTGGTCCCCAGTGAAAGGGGAACTTGAGCAGCCTCTCCCCAATATACTTCCCATCCTCATTGCACAGGTTATTGCCATCTTAATCAACTTTGACCTCCCAGACAAAAGTATTATCCTGGGAAGCTTCGGACACAGGCTCTATGATGTAATACCTCTCCTTGAATGTCTGTATTAATTCCGAGAAAGGCTTGAACAGTTTGCGAGGTTGTTTCAATGAGACCCAACCGTACCTCCTCCCCGTCGTCTGCCGTTGGAGATGGAATACGGTGAAAAACAATGGAAGAGTCACCCCGATCTTCAAAAAGTCACATGTCAGCTCAAACGCCCGGATAAAAGCCAACGAGTTCGGATGCAACTGCGTCAGAGCCAAGTTCAAGTGCACAAGCACTGATTGCTGGAAGTTAGTGAACGGCAACCTCAAGCCCAGCTCCTTGAAGGCATACTCGTACATAGTAAAACACTCCCCAAAGTTCGTGCAAACTCTGTCATCCTCCGAGGGAAAGTGCACCTTCCACTCCCCCTCTGGCCCTACAACCGTATGGACGTCCCCCAAATACTTAGCAAATATGGACACATGCTCGGCCGGTTCGGCCACCACCCACTCTTCCGAAGAATCCTCGACAACGTCCTCGTCCATATCCTCCTCCTCCCCAATTTCGCTGGGGACACTCGAGGTCGTTGAGCTACTGCTATCCGAGGAGCTCGCTTCCTCCTCAAACGAGTCCAAGATAATTTCTTCGTCCGGCCCCGTCGCCATGTCGATCACCTGAAAAGAAGAGAAAAAAGTGAATTCGACGAAAATCAAATCCACCTTCCACCGCTAGTCAAGTGAAAGGGCACGCAAAGGGCCGAGGACGACGTCCCCGACCTAAGCCCTAACATCAACGAGAGAATTCAAGAGCCTCCCCGCGAGGAAATGCTCGGGACAAACCAGTCCCGTACGAGGAACTTCCCTGAGTCTACTCCCAGCTTCTGTTTGAAGCTCCGTCAAAAAATGCAAAACCTCACCGGAAACTGCTAATGCTCAACCAGAAAATTCACCGTCCCTCCAGAATGTGAACAATCACGGCGGTTACACATGCATCACCATCAGACGATGCAAGAAACCGCCCTCCTCGCCCGAATATCCTGAGACTTCAGCGGCCGCAACGGCGACAGAAAATGACCTAGCCATCGTCCATCACCAACAACCGCCGGAGACGGGCTAATTGTCGTCTAAACCTAGTCCTAACCGCATGTAGTCTACAAGTAATCCTTAAAAGGAATAACAAAGCACAAAATCAACAACCTTACTTGGATTAAGGAGTAGAAAAGCGGTTGCCCAAAGTCTGATACGGTGGCCGAATTGATGAACAGCGTAGATGTACAAGAGCTCTGAAGAAGACAAAGAGAAGCGGGAAGGAAAAGTTCAAAATGAAACGGGTCTTCCCCTTTTTATACTGAGGAGCACGTATAATGGTATGCCCTTGTAGGTCATGATGGCTATTAACTTGCCATCATTTCCTAATAACTGTTGCACAAGCCTCGAGGCCCACGTGGCGCCGTAACGTTTCTCCTTCCTCCTAACCGTTAGTCTCCCCGTACCACGGGCAACAAAGACATGGTCAGTCACCGTCGAAAACGTCAAGGGTCACGGGTACCAAGGAGCAACTTCCCCGTCACTAAACGACGATTTCATATTGACTCCCCAGAGCCACGAGCTATCCTTAAGTCATCACTCCCATGCTCGGGAGCAACGACTTGGGGGGCTCTTGTTCTGGACTGGACCAACGGCCAGGCAAGGCTCAATCCACTTCTGCTCCCAGAACGGCCCAGTTGCTTAAATCCAGTCTGCAGGGGGACGAAAGTTACCTTTCTGCCCCTCTTACCAGGCAAGGACTGCATAGTCCTCCCCGGAACTATTGCTCGCTCTGCACTCCCTGAACAGCTGAGGGCAGGTGCCCGAAGCCATGCATATGCTCGACATAACGGCTAGTTTTGGGCACCCTGCCCGACATAACGGCTAGTTTGGGCAGTTACCTATTCTTCGGGAAAACGGTTATTTCGCCCCGAAAATAGGATCGTTGGCCACGCGCTAGGGGCACTATATAAACCCCCTCACTTGAGAGGGCCATGTATCAAATAATCATCCTAAGAATTCATACTTTGTATTTGCCCCTTTTCTCTGACCCTTTCTTACTTGAGCGTCAGAGTGCCTTGCAGGTACACCCCCTCCTCCTCTTCATACGCCCGACATCTCAGACGTACTTGGTGGCCCACTTTACAGGATCTGATCAAGCCTTCGCGATCAGATATAAATGTGATGAAAGAGGGATAAGGTATATCTTAAAACTAGCGGGTTACCCGTGCTATCGCACGGGTCCTATCAGTATTCATACGCTACGTTGCGAAAATCACTTATCAATCCTATAATTTTTTTTAAGATTTTAAATTTTTTACAACATAACCAATCTAATAGGTAGATAAATGTAACAACAATAGTATGTATAAATTACAAAATACAAAATTAACAATTCTTATAGATATAATTTATGAACATTAAAATGATCGGTCTACAACACGGGTCCTATATGTATTTACGCGCTATCTTGTAAAAAAGACTTATCAATCTTGCAATATTTTTTTTCAGATTCTAAATTTTTTACAACATAACCAATTTAATAGGTTAATAAATCCAACAACAATATTACGTATAAATTATCAAATACAAAATTAAGACTTCATACATATGGTATTCAAAAATATATAGTAATATTATTCAATAAACAATATCTGACTTGAACATCGTACTTCATCGTTGTAACAATAATAAGTTCTTGATATAATTTTTCATTCCTACAATAACATAAGTAAATATATCAAACTTAATTCAATGTATGAAAAAATAAAATTCAAATGATTCGTCTATAGTTGGTATCTCATAGATTTAATATATATGAACTTTAAAATGACCAGTCTACTAGGGTTTTGAGGACCCATGGGTAAACGGGGTGTCGGCCGGCCATGAAGTCAGGCGGAGGCATGCCGGAAAGTGACGAAGAGGACAATAATCACACAGGCGATACAAGAGGAGCAATCAGAAGTTACAGAAGACATCAATATTACCAATGATCTAACGAAACAGAGCCATCCAACGCAGCAATTGAGTGAAGGCATAGTTATCCACGATGCAGAGGAAAACAAGGAACCGGAAAAGAATGAACCACCAAAACTAAAGGAGCCAGAACCAGTGAACCACCGTCCATGGGTGGATGTCATCCAAAACAATCGTGTACTAAACAGAGGAATGGCAGTTGAGTATGTGGCGCCTACTATGGTTAATGGAGAAATAGAAGTGTCAATTGATGAAGATGATATTGCTGATGAAATAATATTCTGGGAGAATGCAATGATCCTATTTTCCCTAGGGAATATTCCATCTATGAATGCAATCAAGATATTTATGGAGAAGAATTGGAATTCGATAGCATTACCTGAATTGTATTACAATGATGCTGGTTATTTTATTGTACGATTCAGGAACAAAGAAGATAGGGAACAAATTATGTCAAATGGTTCGTATTTCATATATGGAAAACCCTTGTTCTTAAAACAATGGTCAGCAGAATTTGAAATACGAGAAGATCTCCTACGAGTCCTGCCAATATGGATCACACTACCAAACTTACCTCTACATCTCTAGGGGAAAAGAGCATATCTAAAATTGCGAGTGCGGTTGGAAGACCTCTCACCACTGACGAATGCACGGCCAAAAAACTTTGTATCTCGTATGCGAGGGTGCTAGTTGAGGTGGACATTACACAAAAGACAAAAGAGATGATACTCATAAAGGATCACAAGGGGAAACTACTTGAGCAACCGGTTAAATATGAATGGTTACCAACATACTGTCACACTTGCCTAAGAATTGGCCTTGATTGTACAGCAAAACAACAACAACCAAAAAAACGACCACAACAAAAAATATGGAAACCGACTGGAAACAAGCTTAACATGGAAAAAAATTCAAGTTAACCATTACAACCAAAAGACCAACCTACTAATGCTGTAGAGGAACCGGCAACAACCAACATACAAGCTACTGAAGATAAACACACACCGTGGACTGTGGTGTCATCTACCAAGAGAGATAGAGGTAAACGAACTGTGCATTCAACTCCTCCTAATCAAGAACTTAATTCTGACTCTGTTGAATATTGTAATGTCTTCACTCCCCTTATGAATAGAGAATGTCCTATGGGGAGTGTAAGCATTGTAAAATGATGTTATCTTGGAATGTCAGGGGCATTAAAAAGCAAGCTAGACACAAGGAGGTTAGCTCCTGCCTCCACAAATTTAACGTCCCTATTATAGCCTTGCTTGAAACTAGAGTGAAAAAGAACAATGCTGAGAAGATTAGATTGAAATTGGGAACTAAGTGGAACCACGCTGACAACTATGAATATCATGCAAATGGCCGCATCTGGATTCTTTGGAACCCAACTTATATTAAACTAAAGATCACTCATGTAGCTGAGCAATATGTACACGCAAAGATATACTCCCTAGATCACACTCTACAGTATGAAGCTACTGTAATCTATGCACTCAACCAACTGGAAAAAAGAAAAATTCTCTGGACACAAATCGAAGAGCTAGGACAGAACATTAATAATCCGTGGATTGTTGTAGGTAACTTCAACAATGTGTTGACTTGTGATGATAGGGTTGGAGGTAATGAAATTCAAGAGAGTGAATACAGAGATTTAAGGGCTATGATGGATGCTCTTGGATTGTTTGAGGCTACTACAACAGGAAGCCACTACACATGGTCTAATAGACAAACTAAAGGTATGATTTATTCTAGAATCGACCGAGTTATTGGAAATATAGCTTGGTTCCTCAAATATTCTGATGCCACTGTGGAAGTAATGCAACCTAATATCTCTGATCATTCACCAATCAGAATTAATAATACAATCTGTCACTATCCAATGAGGAAAAGCATGTTTAAATTCATCAACTGCATTGCATCTGAACTTGATTTCACTGATATAGTGGCAAACTACTGGCAACAAGAAACATATGGATCTCCCATGGTTAAATTCTGGTTGAAACTCAAGAAACTACAAAGAGATTTGAAGCCCCTGACCAGGAAAATGACTGAGATACAAAAACAAGTTCAGCAGGCAAGACAACACCTGGAACAAACCCATTGTGCAATGCAACAACACCCACATGACTCGAAGGTGATACAACAGGTGAAAACTCATATTGAAACCCTGCTGAAATTGAACCACATGGAGGAAATTATGCTGCAGCAAAAGGCAAAGGTGAATTGGCTAAAACTAGGAGACCATAACAATAAATTCTTCCATGCTACAGTCAAGGAAAAAAAGTAAAAATAAAGGACTACACACCTGACTTCCTTGAATGGAATTGTTCTGACTGACCATGAGAGTATTTCGCAAGAAGTACTGAAATTCTACACCGATTTGGTTGGCACTAGAGCTCATGCCTTGAAAACCATTGATATTCGATGCATAAGAAAGGGAAAAACATTGACTTTCGAGCAAGCTCAGACTTTGATCCAACCTATCCAACAGGAGGAGATATGGATGGCCTTGAAAAATATTGGAGACAATAAGGCCTCTGGCCTTGATGGTTTTAACGCGTATTTCTTAAAGAAAACTTGGAGTATAGTAAAAGATGATTTACAAGCTGCTGTTATGGAATTTTTCACTGCAGGAAATTTATACAAAGCTGTCAATTGCTCTCTAGTCACTCTAATTCCTAAAGGTCCTGCTGCCACGACTATTAGAGACATGAGACCTATCGCTTGTTGTAGTACACTCTATAAGATCATCTCGAAAATTCTCACAAATCGGTTGGGGAAAGTAATCCACCATGTGGTAGAAAATTCTCAAGCAACTTTTGTGCCGAGTAGAAGAATACAAGATAACATCATTCTTGCACAGGAACTTGTTAGAGGCTACAACAGGAAAATGATTTCTCCCAGATGCATGGTGCAAATGGATATTACGAAAGCGTATGATACGGTAGAATGGATGGCCCTCCACCAAATAATGACTGAACTTGGTTTTCCTCATATCTTTATTAACTGGATCATGAACTGTGTAACTAGTGTATCTTACAGGTTTTCGTTGAATGGCGCTTCCACAAATATACTAAAAGCAAAAAGGGGTTTGAGACAAGGAGACCCCATCTCTCCCCTCCTATTTGTCCTCATTATGGAGTATCTCCATATGGTCCTTAAAAGCCTTGAAGATGACCCGAACTTCAATTACCACCCTAAAAGTGACAAACTAAAAATTATTGATTTGTGTTTTGCAGATGATATCCTAGTGTTTCTGAGAGGAGATGCAGGTTCAATCCAATTGCTGATGGAAAAAATGAAAAAAATTTATGATTCCACAGGGTTGAAAATTAGTAACCCAAAAAGCAAGATGTTCTTTGGAGGAGTTGCACTAGCGATCCAACACACTATGTAACAAATCACGGGATTTGATGTGGGTGCCTTACCGGTGAAATATTTGGGGGTTCCTCTCAATAGTCGTAAACTCACTATCAATCACTGCCAACCTCTCATTGACAAGATGTTACAGAGAATTAACCATTTGACCACTCGTTTGCTCTCCTATGCTAGACGTATCCAACTAGTAAGAAGTGTTTTATTTGCTATTTCAAATTACTGGCTGCATATTTTCCCGCTGTCAAAAAATGTTTTGAAACATGTTGAAGGCATCTGCAGAAGGTTTATCTGGACAGGTAGTAATGAAGCGAGCAGACAATTACCAGTTGCTTGGGACCATATGTGTGACCCCAAGAATGCAGAAGGATTAAATTTATACTCTTTGGTGGACTGGAATAAGGCGGCGATTGGAAAACTTTTATGGGACATCTGGCAGAAAAAGGACAAGTTGTGGATTCAATGGGTGCAAATTTACTACCTGAAATCAGAGGATGTCACCCTTTATTAACCAAATGTAAACTCATCGTGGATCATCAAGTCAATCTTCAAAAATCAAGACTTCATTTCACATTCTACTTGCTGGCAGGAATTACATGTAACTGGGGAATATAACACAAGAAAGATCTATCATCTATTTAGAGGCTCTAAAAATGAAGTGAATTGGAAAAATCTCATGTGGAGTAATGTTGCTAGACCTCGTGTTGTTCATACTCTTTGGATGCTATGTAACCAAAAGTTACCCACAAAGGACAGGCTACAAAGATTTGGTGTCACTACTGATGGTATGTGTGTCTTTTGTGAGCAACCTGAATCTGGACAATACCTCTTCTTTAATTGTCCGTTTACAAAAAATATTTGGAATCTAATGATGAAGTGGATCGGATATCAGCGAGCACCCCTTGATTGGCATCATGAACTACAATGGATTCTACAAGTAGTGAAAGGTAAAGGAAGTAAGAGGAAGTTACTTAAACTTACCCTCACGGAAACAATTTATAGTGTTTGGACCTTAAGGAATCAAATCATATTTCAAGAAGCTAAAAAGGAGGACCTGAAGATTGAGGATATCAAGTATGTAATCATGAGAAGGGCTGAAACCAATTTCAAACTAAATACATATTGTAGTCATATGTAGTTTATTTGTCTTTACTGTCATTTGGAACCTAGATCCGTTGTGGATCGGTATTGGGCTTGTAATGTTTTTTTGGTAATGAAAATCTTTACTTCTTCTAAAAAAAATGATCAGTCTACAACTGGTATCTCATAGATAAATTCACATCTACCCGTTTGTAGTCACACGCTATGTTGCGAAATATCACTGGTAAAATCTTCAAATCTTTTTTCAAACTCTAAAAATTTTACATAACCAACATAATCCAACAACAATATTTATATCAACATGTAGACTTTTTCCTGTTTAAAAAAAAATATTGTAACTTATTTGTGTATATAAATGTAATGCCCTGTATAATATATACCTAGAATAATACAATACAAGCATTTTATTGTGGTACTGACACATCAAAAGTGCCTAATGGCATAGTTCACATACTTGTCCATTTCTAAAACATAAATACAACACATGGCACAAGTCATGGAAACTAGCCAAAATAATCAAAACTAAGAACGATATACAATATCCTCAATTGTATATAACAAAAGAATACACAGCGGAATAAGCTTAACTAAGCTTCTCTTGAAACATCCGAGCATTGCTCCACTTGTAACCAAACCTGCACCTGAAATAAAGTAACTATAGTGGGGTGAGATACATCAAATCTCAGTGAGTTCCCTATCCTATAGATTCTCTCGGCTTTACAGGGTTCTATCAATCCTACCTCAAGTCAAGGGGAAGGGAAAATGACTTTGAGTTCACAATCTCACACTATATGGAAACATGTTCATGAGTTCATCAACTTAAAATATCACTGAAGGAATTACGTCCTGAGCCTGTTACTCAATATTCCTTACAAATCGATAACCACACCAAGGCATCCCCTTTTCCCGTCCGCTTCTACGTCTAGAAGTCGACCGAGTCATGGATCCTGGTAACCTACTTGACATACGAATGGATTCGGGTTCTACGGGCCTTATACCGTTATGAACCGTCACTTCACACGGGCCATTTACCGTCACAAGCATATGCTCCCAGAGCACCATTCGTACTGCACGCGGGAATTAAACCTGCCAAGTAGTTGTGCACATGTTTCAGAGGAGCTCGAGACCCATGAAATGCACTCACAAGATAACCGGTTACGATTACGTGATCGCACACACAAACGTGATTGTATTCGACAATCACAAGGCCACAATGCCTTATCACAACCACAAAGATTTACACACATGTTCCATACTAGTGTTTACTCATTCTATGACATTAGTATCTGACACACGCCTCGGCACTACACGCACGAGCGTTGTCATCCAGAGTTTATCACAATTCTATTCACAACCTAGAATTATAACAATCTTAACTATGCCATTTGTTTTGGGGTAAAGTTTCCTCACTCTTCCTAATTCATTTTAACATGCATATTTCTCATTCACAATTTACAATTTGATAGACATGGTATAATCACAAATATTATAAGTAAACACACATAATCACATAACACATAAAACACCCCTTTCGGGTTCCCTCCTATGCATTTAATTGGGCATCAAATCAAAATTTCTCACTCTTATCCCGTAGGATATTTCCACAGCTTTACATCGGCTATAAATATGCCTCGATCGGGTTTACGATCCAAAAGATGTCAATTCTAACATTTCACAAAACAATACTTTCCTTCATTTTCCACTAAATGAAATATCCCACATCATACGCAAGATTTTCACTTTTTATCAGATAAAGAATCGTCATAGCTTTCTAATGATACCAAGAACGTCCCGATCCGAGTTACGGATCAAAAGTTATGAAAGAAACAAGTTGGAGGATCTGCTATGTTCGCAATGCGAAGCAGCCAGCGAATGCTCGCTTTCTCATTCGCAGTGCGAAGCTCCCAGCGAATGCCTAAATACACTGGGTTCACTGTCCCATTCGCAGTGTGAACTTCTGGCGAACCGTGGTAGAACCAAAACAGGGTAATGTTCGCAGTGCGAACCTCTGGCGAATCTCTGGCGAATGTTCGCCTTCACCTTCGCCGTGCGAACAACCAGCGAATGTTCGATTCCCCTTCGCTAGGGGATTCGCAGTGCGAACCTGCGAATCCTGGGGTTCTCAGCAGCGCTGTTATGGGTCATTTGGGCCAAAATCGAACATTTCCTTCAACAAAACTCATCTAAAACATACCAGAACATAATCCAATCATACAACAAGTATTCCACACATTTTATATCACGTTTCATCCGTTAGATTTCATCGATTATCCGTTTAATCATTTTCTCTCAATTCTAGCCTAAGTTCCAAACATCTATTTCTAGAGCTTAGAGTGTCTAACTAGAACCCACCTGATAATCGAAAAGGAGTTTGGAGAAGATGATGATGATCCATGGCTTCTTCTTCTTCCTTGAACTTTTTCCTCTCTTTCCCTTCTTTCTTCTCTTCTTCACTTCCTTTCCTCTTCTTCTCCTTTTCTATCTTTTTCTTCTTAACAAATATATATATATATATATATATATATATATATATATATATATATATATATATATAAACCAATATTATATAATATAATCTAATAGAGTAAAATATCTCCAATTGATATTTTGTCACCTCAACCAATTGATCAATTATTAGAGTTATCATAAAAGTCTCTCTTGAACTAATAATAAATTGATCTCTTCAGAGTTCATTAGTTGCTCTATTGATCCCAAGTGTCGATACTTAAAGTACTTAAAGGATTCCATTATTTCAATTTACCAAAGATAGAGCATATAGATGCTCATCTAATATCCAATTGAGCATTAAAATAATATGGGGTATTACACTCTCCCCCCCTTAAATTGAAATTCGCCCCCGAATTTCCTCTATTCGGCAATAACCACCAATTGTATCCTGGTCTTAGATTCACACTTAACCTTTCTTCCGTCCAAATTTCTGACGCATTCCAATTCCAACTTAACTTCACAGACCAAAATCCTTATTTCCATGAACTATCAAATTTCGGTTCCTTAGTCATACTCTTATTCCAATATTGGGTTAACTTCTAACCTTGCTTTTTCTATAATTCATATGTTGTTCCATACAAAACACTTTGTCGCATCTTACCTTGTAAATAATGTACCATTCTGCATTCCTTCCCTAAGTCACAAACCAAACCGTAATATCTTATCTTAATTCAGGATAACAAACCCTCAACAGATCTTCACGATGTAATTCAGTGATTCCTTAACTTCATACATTTACCGCCAACTATTCTTCCATAAATCCTTTAACATTCGAACCACTTCATAACTAGTCAAACGACTTCTTTACCAGTTCCACCCGGTCTGATACTACACATTGTAATCATTACATCCGATATTTCCTTTCTTTCGTGTCACTCCAAAAGGTAACACACTTAAACAAGATCTCCTTATTTCTTTATTATTCTTATAAGTAACCATCCATCTGATTCCTATTAATCCGACTGAACTCTTTCATTTGTCACCCTCCACTGCACAACTCAAATTCTAACAGTGAAACACCACCAATTCTTAAGCATTACCAAGTAGCTAACAGTCCGTGAAGAAACACACTTAACCACTAGGGTCCTTACTAACCAGTCGGCACAAGAACTTACTGACGTCCTATGGTAGAATAATTTCTTTGCCAACACACAGTATCTTAACCTCTGCCCAACACTCTCTAGACGATAAAGACGCAAGAGTTACACTTCTACAACCATGACATTCACAACTCCAACCCATTCTAAACTCGAAATAATATATCTGAAACAGTTTAACAACCTTCGGATCTGGTTACCACACTCCAAACTGATTCTTCTATGGGGTTCTGACTCCCTCAAGGTTTGTTGTTGGTACGAGTTCTCAACTAATATTACATAAGACCATCACGAAGCTTCAATCAGATGCTAGTCACCACTTATCAAAACTTCAACCATTCTAAGCGAAATGGTGAGTTTCCATACTACTCCCCAATCCACATACAACACTCCACACGTACACACACCCCCAAAGGACATGCCACGATTTCCCATTGAATCCATTTTTCCTCATTCGTTCCGATTCATAAACGATCCAAGTTATATGCTTAACCTCAGAACTTCCAATCCTTTCTCATACTTGGAAAGATAACTTTCAAATTTCCTTCTCTAGGTAAAACACAACTGCACAAACTGGTACCACTCTCACGGAGTCTAAATCAAATATCGTGAACTCACGGAAGTTAACGATTACTAAACTCTGACCAACAACTCGAACCTTACTAGCACCATAATTCAACACCGCAATATTCCTTGTGAGGTCAAAACCTCATGAGTATTCTCTGACTTCGCCCTCAAGGCTTTCTCATACTCAACACAACTCACAAGATTACTTCCCCAAACGTCAATTCCCTGGTCGTCTAAACAAATGGTCCACTATGCAATACCCTTCCAGGAGTTCTAATTTCAAAAAAATACAATTTCGTCTTTCATTAACTTGCAATCCAGTTCTCTATTCGCACAATACCCTCCAATCGGAGCAACATAAGGTAACAAAACGCAGATGATGGTCTCTAAGGGATTTCACAACTTACACACACGTTAATCGATTAACCCTCTAAGCTAATATTTGCTTCCTCTTATTTTAACTCATTTTGATGGTGTTTTTTTGGTGGCTCAAGTATTGTTGACGCTGCCATATTCCTTCTCTAAACTTGACACTGCCATATTCATTATGATGGTGCTTTTTAGGTGGCTCAAGTGAACTCAATTTGTTGAGTTGTTAATCGTATTGGTGTTTAAATTTTGTGTTTTTGACTACTATGGTTTGGTATCTAACTAATTGCCATGTTTGGTCTTATTGCTAATGCTTGGTATTTATCTTACTGCCATATTTTTCTATTGCTTTTGATTTTTTCTTGTCATTGTTAAGGTCTATTTCTCCTACTGCTAAGTTAGGTTTTATTCTTTCAACTGTTATGTTTTTTTTGGTTAAGCTAAATTGGTTTATTGTTAAATGTCTAGGTCTATAAGTAATGATATCATTTGGTCTATTTCCACTACCATGTAAATTTTTTTCTATTGTTGATCCATCATATTCCATCCACTGATTTTAGAAACATCATTAAAATCTATGTAGTAGGATAGATGTTCTTATATATGAAATAAATCTACTAAACTTACTGCTACTGTAGTAGATGGTGAAAATCATGTTAGTGTTGTTGGTGGTGAAAATGTTGTACTTGAAGGTATCTCCATTGAAGGTTTTGATTGTAAAGGAACAATTCCTTATCCATACATTGAGGTAATTATATGTGTTCTGCAGTACTGATGGAGCCTTTATAGGAACAATTCCCTATTATGAGTTATGCTTAAGTTATCCATATCTTCACGAGACATAATTGCATTTTGTTTTGTAGGTCAAACATTTGCCACAACAAAGGATGTTGGAGTTACTTTGATGTAGTTGATTTCAACAACAAAGGATAACTGAAAAAGAATATTGCGCTCGATGATACTTGAAGTTGCACTGTCTATGTGATGAAAATTTGTTTTCTGGTGTATATATGAATTTAGTGTGAACTAGGTAGAATATAATGAAGCAGTTGTGCAAAGTGTTGTAAATACAGATTAAAGAGAATGTATATATGCTTAAGGTTCAAAAGGTCTGTCATATGAAATAACTCTGTTATTGATAGGTTCGGTAATGTTGTAAGTGATTTATTCGTTTTTCTTTTTCATTGTAGCATTTAAGCCTTTCTTACATAAACAACTTTATTATGCGCTAATATAATATATTTTAAGAAATTTGAGCTATAAATTAAGGTCTAATGTTAAACTTTTTCTCAGTGAGTCTTTTGCAAGAGCTGAAATTTTAAATAATTAAAAAATTTATTCGAGTTTGAGAAAAGAAAAATATATAAAAGGAAATGGCAGGTTCTCTAATGAAAGTTTTTGCTCTGATGCTGATGATGATTTTGCTAGTTGCAATACAAGTTGAATGCTTATCAGAGCTTTTTTGTGAGATAAAGTGTGATGGAATCTATATTGGAAAAATTCGAATTGATGATTTTGATAAGTGTGTAAAACATTGTAAAAAGACAAAATGCTAACAAATATCTTACTATGATATTAGCCTAAGCCGTGATATTTTTTAATATTCTCATTATCTATTATTTTGCCCACATATTTAACAAAAAAAAAATATTTACTAACCTTTTTATTTAATTTTACTCTGCAGGTTCCTCGACTCGACAAGTGGTACATGAATAAATTGCTTCAAGAAGGAGTGTTGCAATGCAATAAAACATATATTATGTATCTTATGCAAGACTCTACATAATAAAATCTACTTGTCAAATTGACACAAAGTTAAATTGTAATAAATATATTCTACTTTTTAAAGTTTTATATTGTTATAATCAATATTTGAATTTATTTTCCTTTTTTTACTTGTTTTTATGATGGTTGACTAATAAATTTTGTTGCATACATATGATTGTTGTTAAGTCTGGCCCAAATTAAAAATTTGATTCGGAAAAATAATCAGAGAAACTAATATTGTATTCGTTACTTTTCAATTATTCGGTATTGAGTAGTTACCAAGTTCTAGAATTTTAAACATGACACCTATTTTGTTCAAACATTTTTATTGGACTTTGATTGTACAGTGTAAATTCAATAACCTGTATTACAATCAATATTTTTTATTTTTTTAATATTAGATACAATTTATCGACTAATAATTTTTTTTAGACACTCTCATTACTTTTTTGTTTTTGCATTAAAAGTTTCAATATAAATAATAATTGTATTAATATTATAATTATAAGTTTTTGTTTTCTTTAATAATTCTAATTTCAATTATCAAGATACTTACTTTATGTTTAACCAAATATTTTTAAATTTTAAATTATTAATCTTTATGATATGTGATCGTACCTGGATCAGACAGTTACAGTGGGCAACAACGGTGTGAAACCTTCAGCTCTAGGGGGGGAGGGGGTGTACCTGCAAGGTACTCCGACGCTCAAGTCAGAAAAGGTCAGAGAAAGCAAGTACAGAAATCAGGTGTGAGAGTTAGAATGTGAAGTAACCTGACCCTCTCAAGTGAGAGGGTATTTATAGAGTGCCCCCAGCGCGGGGCCAACGGTCTCCTGCACTGGGCCAGATTGCCAGGCCCAATCCAGGTGACTTCCAGGGCTTACGTGGCGTAGGGAAGACCAGCACGTGGTCTTCGCCCTGGGGTAACGGTCCCGAGATCTCCGGGAGTAGGGCTGTAATACCCCGTATTATCTAAATGCTCAATTGGATATCAGATGAGTATTTATGCGCTCTATCTTTGGATAATTGGGTTAATGGAATCCTCTAAGTACTTTAAGTATTGTCAATTGGGATCAATAGAGCAACTAATGAACTCTGAAGAGATCAATTATTTTATGAAATAGACAGATTGGTATTTATTAGTACGAGAGAGTATTTTAAGGTAACTCTGATAATTGATCAATTGGGTTGAGAAGACGAAATATCAATTGGAGATATTCTACCCTGTTGGATTATATTATATTATAAGTTAATATATATATATATATAAGGAAAGAAAAGAAAAGAAAAAGATAGTAAGAAGAAGAAGAAAGAAGAAAATAGGAAATGGAGAGAAAGAAGAGAAGAAGCTCAAGGAAGAAGAAGAGAAAGTTAGAGCATTGAATCATCATCTTCTTCAAATTCCTCTACGTTTAGCAGGTGGGTTCTAGTTAGAGACTCTAAGTTCTAGAAATAGAAGTTTGGAACTTAGGTTAGATTTGAGAGAAAATGAAATCTAACGGATGAAATTCGATATAAATTTCGTAGAGTAGTCGTGATATGCATGTGATCAATTGATGATACTTGTTTTGATGTTTGGAAATGTTTGGGTATAAGAAAGATAAATCTTTGGGTGTTTGGAACCCTAAACACGCAGCAGAGAAATTCTGCATCTGATACGAAGCGTCGGGCGGTAGATTGAGCGCCGGGCGACGCAAGAGTTGCGCCGCTGCTCCGTCGGGCGGTGGTCAAGAGGCGCATCATGTTTCGTTTCTGTAACTCTTGAGTTTTGGGATATGGGATTGACGCCGCTACTTCGTTGGGCGAAGTAGAGGCGAAGGGGCACCGCCGAGCAAAATTTGGTACCGCGGGGCGCTCCTGGGAATTTTTCAATAATTTTGTTTTCTCTAAAAATCCATAAATTTTGATCCGTAACTCGGATTGAGACGTTCTTGGTACCGTTGGAAAGCTATGACTATCCTCTACCCAATAAAAAGTGAAAATTAGGGGTATGATGTGGGATTAATTATTTAGTGGAAATGAATGAAATAATGGTTATGTGACATGTTGAAATCCATATCTTTTGGATCGTACATCCGATTGAGGCATGGTTATAGCCGATGCAAAGCTGTGGAAATATCCTACGGGATAAGAGTGAGAAATATTGATTTGATACCCGATTATATGAATCGGAGGAAACCTAAGAATTTTATTAGCTATATAGTTGAGAAAATGATGTTATGTGTCTTATGGTTGAATTATTATATGTGATTTTATTATGCAAATTGTATTATGCTATGTGTGATTAATTGTTGTTAAACATGACCGAGAGAGTATGCATGTTAAAATGAATTAGGAAGAGTGAGGAAACTTTAACCTAAAACAAAATGGTATAATTCTAGGTTGTGAATAGAATTGTGATAGAAATTCTGGATGGCGACGCTCGTGCATTCATTGGCGAGTTCTAGCCTGGAGTAGATAACCTAGATGGTAAGGCTCGGGCACCTGATGTAGGAAGATGCATCCGTGACGAGATTGGTCTAGGAAAGAGTGAAACACTAGTATGGAACATGTGTGTGAACCTTGTGTTCTTTGTGAAAGGAGAATGTGGCCTTAAGGCATTGTGGCCTTGTGATTGTCGAATACAATCACGTTGTGTGTGTGATCACGTAATCGTAACCGGTTATCTTGTGAGTGCGTTTCATGGGTCTCGAGCTCCTCTGAAACATGTGCACAACTACTTGACAGGTTTGATTCCCGCGTGCAGTATGAATGGTGTAACGCCCCGAAAAATCTAAATTAATCATTTATTTATTTATTTAATTAATTTAGAAGGGATTGGGAAGTTTTGGTAATTTCGGAGAATTTTGGATCAAAAAGAGTATGTTTAAATAATTTAATAGAATAAATAATTAATGTATTATTTATACTATTATTATTATTAATAAAAATAATAAGGAAAGGACAAGGTGGTCATAAAGGAATAAGGGTGAGGATAGAGTTAGAAGTTCATAAACTGGAATATTTTGTCTAAAAGAGGAGAAGACCGATCAATTTTAACTTATCGTGTTTTGTGAAGAAATAGAGGAAGAGAAGGAGAAGAGCACTACGACGTAGAGATTGCTGAGGAATCTTAGAGGAGGAGGAAGCTACTAATTTCTCTAAGGTATGGGGAGTTTTCACGGTTTATTATGATTTTATAGGAATTGGAGATGAATAGATTAAGGATTGTATGAATTATGTTGATTTTGATGATTGTTGATGTAGAATGAGTAAATTGATGAAAGTATGATGAATTTGATTGATATGTATTGCTATATGTGTGTTTTGTGAGTATTTTTGATCAAATTTCGTGTGGAACACTGACTTTGGGGTAATGGAAATAAAAAATGCAGAAAAATCACTTTTTGGGAAAATGGGGTTTTGTCGCATCCTGACACGGGCCGTGTCACACAACACGGGCACCTGTGTATGACGATTATTTATTGAATATGAAATGAATGATGCACACGTTGATAATTGATGAATTGAGGAGAATTAACATCATTGCATTTCATAGCATTTTTATTTTGGGGATTCGGCCTATTGGTAGCTTCAATCCCATTGTGTGGATTGAAGTGATACGTTGATTACGTTGTGCTCCTTTTGGAGGGTTGATGGCCAAGTGTCCATCCACGTTGAACCGGTACCACATGCATCCTTTGAATTTCATTATAGTTGACATTGCATATGAATGATGTAAATGTGATTGGGTTGTGAAGATTTTGATGATGCTATGACGTTGTTGTTGCTTACTCTTTTTATTTTCCATGTCAATATATTATAATAATAGATTGTGATTTCTCACCCTGCCTGCTTGGAAACGTTGCCTCTTATGTGGGTAACTTTCAGATGATCAAGAGTAGGTTGCGGTGCTGGAGGATGTAGCCTTGGAGTGTTTTCGCTTATCGTTGTTCGTAGTAGTGTTTAGAGGTGTCCTGCTCTGTGTCATGTAACATCGAGTTAGGAATTGTTCGTGAACCTTGTGTTCTTTTGGTTTATGTTGGAAGTTTCATATTGTTGATGTTATTGTGATTGGATACATTTCCTTATGAAGCATTTTATTGATTTAAATTTTAAAAGTTTGATTCCGCTGCCAAGTTGTCAATTTAAGTTAATGATGATTGGATAACCCGTGTTACGGGACAGGATGATGATTATTAAATGATGTTTGGAATTTATGTGGCACCCTTCTCATTGATGTTACTCTGATAATATGATTATTTCTCTAAAATTGTTTGTGGGGTAGATGGGTGTTACATTAGTGGTATCAGAGCAGGTCGGTCCGTCCGGTCAAGTTGTCGAGTCGTAGTTTGTTGACAATCTAGGATTGTTAAGTAGTACTAACTTTTGTTTATGTTGTAGTGATAAGTTGAGATGGCTGGAAGGAACGATGCTGCAATTGCTGATGCATTGGAAGCCATGGCTCAGGCTTTGCAGAATCAGCCGAACGCTGACGAGAATGCTGGATCTCACAGTTTGGCAACTTTTCAGAGGGAGAATCCGCCTACCTTCAAGGGCAAGTATGATCCTGATGGAGCGTTGGATTGGTTGAAAGAGATAGAGAGAATCTTCCGTGTGATGGACTACACCCCAGCGCAGAAGGTTCGATATGGGACTCATATGCTAGCATTCAAGGCTGATGACTGGTGGCTAGAGACTCGTCATAGATTGGAAACTGCAGGTGAAGGTATCACTTGGGATGTGTTCCGAAGGGAGTTCCTGAGGAAGTATTATCCAGAGGATGTTCGGGGTAAGAAGCAGATCAAGTTTCTTGAGCTGAAGCAAGGAAATATATCGGTTACTGATTATGCTGCAAAGTTTGTTGAATTGGCTAAGTTCTATCCGCACTATAACGATGATGATGCTGAGTTTTCTAAATGCATCAAATTTGAGAGTGGGTTACGCCCAGAGATCAAGAAAGCAGTTGGATATCAGAAGATTCGTATTTTTGCTGATTTGATTGATAGTTGCATAATTTTCGAAGAGGATAACAATGCTCATTATAAGATCATTAATGAGAGGAAGAACAAGCACCAACAGAATCGTGGCAAACCTTATGATGCTCCAGTTGGAAAAGGTAAACAGAAAGTGGTCGATAGCAAGAGGACTAGTAGGGGAGATGCTCCTACTAGCATAACTTGTTTCAAATGCGGGAAAACTGGTCATAAGAGTAATGTGTGTACCGCTGAAGTGAAGAGGTGTTTCCGTTGTGGTAAGACTAGGCATGCCATATCTGAGTGCAAGCATAAAGAGGTGATTTGTTTCAACTATGGCGAAGAAGGACACATTAGTAGTCAGTGTCAGAAACCGAAGAAGGCGCAAACCGGTGGGAAGGTGTTCGCTTTGGCTGGGACTCAGACCACTACCGAGGACAGACTCATCAGAGGTACTTGTTTCATTAATAATACTCCTTTAATTACTATGATTGACACTGGTGCTACTCATTGCTTTATTGCTACTGAATGCGTTGAAAGATTGGATCTTGTGTTGTCTTCTATGAATGGAGAAATGGTCGTCGAGATTTCGGCTAAGGGATCGGTGACTACTTCTCTGGTGTGTTTAAAGTGTCCCTTGACGATCTTCGACAGGGACTTTACTATTGATTTGGTGTGTTTACCGTTATCTGGGATGGATGTAATCTTGGGAATGAACTGGTTAGAATATAACTATGTTCATATCAATTGTTATAACAAGTCAGTGAGATTTTCTACTGTTGAAGAAGAAGGAGCTAGTTTGTTGTCTTTTAAACAGTTACAACAGTTGATGCAAGAAGGAGCTCAGATGTTCTCAGTGATGGCGTCGTTATCTCTTAAGAGCCGAGCTGTAATTGAGGAGTTGCAAGTGGTGTGTAAATTTCCTGAAGTTTTCCCTGATGAAATTCCTGATGTGCCTCCAGAAAGAGAAGTTGAGTTTGCAATTGACCTTGTACCTGGCACCAGACCTGTTTCTACGGCACCATACAGGATGTCTGCATCTGAATTATCGAAATTAAAGAAACAATTGGAGGAGTTACTTGAAAAGAAATTTGTGAGGCCAAGTGTATCGCGTGGGGAGCTCCAGTGTTGTTAGTAAAGAAGAAAGATGGAAGTATGAGGCTCTGTGTTGATTATAGACAACTAAATAAAGTGACGATTAAGAACAAGTATCCGCTCCCGAGAATAGATGATTTGATGGATCAATTGGTGGGTGCTCGTGTGTTTAGCAAGATTGATTTGAGGTCGGGATATCATCAGATTAAAGTAAAGGATGAAGATATTCAGAAGACGGCCTTCAGAACGCGTTATGGACATTATGAGTATTCGGTGATGCCTTTCGGTGTTACTAATACGTCGGGAGTATTCATGGAGTACATGAACTGTATCTTTCATACTTATTTGGATCGGTTAGTGGTGGTGTTTATTGATGATATATTAATTTACTCTAAATCGGAGGAAGAGCATTCAGAACACTTGAGACTAGTGTTGCAAGTCTTGAAGGAAAAAAAGTTATATGCAAAGTTGTCCAAATGTGAATTTTGGTTAAAGGAGGTTAGTTTTCTCGGTCATGTCATTTCAGGTAGTGGTGTTGCGGTGGATCCATCTAAAGTAGATGTTGTGTTACAATGGGAAACTCCAAAGTCGGCTACCGAGATTAGAAGCTTTTTGGGACTAGCCGGTTATTACCAAAGATTTATCGAAGGATTTTCTAAGTTAGCACTCCCGTTGACTAAGTTGACTTATAATGGTAAAGCTTTTGTGTGGGACTTTCAATGTGAAGAAAGTTTTGCGGAATTAAAGAAGAGATTGACGTCGGCTCCGATTTTGACATTACCTAAACCAGGAGAACCTTTTGTGGTATATTGTGATGCTTCAAAAATGGGTTTAGGAGGTGTACTTATGCAAAATGACAAGGTAGTTGCTTATGCGCCGAGGCAGTTAAGAGTTCATGAAAAGAATTATCCTACACATGACTTAGAACTTGTTGTGGTTGTTTTTGTGTTGAAGATTTGGAGGCATTATCTTTATGGTTCTAGATTTGAAGTATTTAGTGACCATAAAAGTTTAAAGTACTTATTTGATAAGAAGGAACTGAATATGAGACAACGAAGATGGTTGGAATTATTAAAAGATTATGATTTCGGTTTGAACTATCATCCGGGTAAAGCTAATGTTGTGGCTGACGCTCTGAGTCGGAAGACTTTGCATATGTCGGCAATGATGGTTAAGGAATTGGAATTAATTGAACAATTCAGAGATATGAGCTTAGTTTGCGAAGTAACACCGCAGAGTGTGATGTTGGGAATGCTGAAGATTAATAATGATTTTCTGGATAATATCAAGGAAGCTCAGAAGTTAGATGTGAAACTAGTAGATTCGATGGTTGGAATCGATCAGTCTGGTAATAGTGATTTCAAGTTATATGCGCAAGGCGTGTTGAGATTCCGAAATCGAATTTGTATTCCTGATGATGCAGAGTTGAAGAAAGCAATTTTGGAAGAAAGTCATTGAAGTAAATTGAGTATTCATCCGGGAGCTACAAAGATGTACCAAGACTTGAAGAAATTATTTTGGTGGCCTGGTATGAAGCTGGACGTGGCTCGATTTGTGTATGCATGTTTAACTTGTCAGAAGTCAAAAGTTGAACATCAGAAGCCTGCTGGGTTGATGCAACCGTTAGAAGTTCCAGAATGGAAATGGGATAGCATTTCAATGGACTTTGTGATGGGATTGCCTAGTACTTTAAGCGGACAAGATTCGATTTGGGTGATTGTTGATAGGCTTACGAAGTCGGCTCATTTTATTCCTATTAACATCAGTTTTCCAGTGTCGAAGTTGGCGGAAATTTATATTCGTGTAATTGTGAAGCTGCACGGTGTTCCTTTGTGTATCGTGTCGGATAGAGATCTGCGGTTTACTTCCGATTTTTGGAAGGGTTTGCAAGAAGCGTTGGGTTCTAAGTTGAGGTTGAGTTCAGCGTATCACCCTCAGACGGATGGTCAAACGGAGAGGACTATTCAGTCATTGGAGGATTTGTTGAGAGCATGTGTTCTTGAACAAGGTGGTTCATGGGATACTTATCTACCGTTAATCGAGTTCACTTATAATAACAGTTACCATTCTAGTATTGGGATGGCTCCTTTTGAAGCATTATATGGTCGGAGATGCAGGACTCCTTTATGTTGGCACGAATCTGGAGAAAGTGTAGTGCTTGGACCTGAAATTGTTCGAGAGACTACTGAGAAGGTGAAGTTAATCCGAGAAAAGATGAAATCTTCTCAAAGTAGGCAGAAGAGTTATCATGACAAGAGAAGAAAGGATTTGGAATTTCAAGCCGACAACCATGCGTTTTTGAGAGTTACGCCGGTGACAGGTGTTGGGCATGCCTTGAAGTCTAAGAAGCTTACTCCTCGTTTTATTGGTCCGTATCAGATTTCGGACAGAGTTGGGAATGTTGCTTATAGAGTGGCATTGCCGCCTAATTTGTCGAATTTACATGATGTGTTTCATGTGTCACAACTCCGGAAGTATGTTCCAGACCCGACTCATGTGATTCATATGGATGATGTACAAGTACGGGATAATCTTACTGTGGAAACGATGCCTGTACGAATTGCGGAGCGTGAGATGAAGACTCTAAGAGGCAAAGAGATTGCGTTGGTGAAAGTTGTCTGGCTGGGAGCTGCCGGAGAAAGCATGACTTGGGAGCTGGAAAGCAAGATGAAGGAATCCTACCCCGAGTTATTCGAATCAGGTAAATTTTCGAGGACGAAAATTCTTGAAGTAGGGGAGAGTTGTAACGCCCCGAAAAATCTAAATTAATCATTTATTTATTTATTTAATTAATTTAGAAGGGATTGGGAAGTTTTGGTAATTTCGGAGAATTTTGGATCAAAAAGAGTATTTTTAAATAATTTAATAGAATAAATAATTAATGTATATTTATACTATTATTATTATTAATAAAAATACTAAGGAAAGGACAAGGTGGTCATAAAGGAATAAGGGTGAGGATAGAGTTGGAAGTTCATAAACTGGAATATTTTGTCTAAAAGAGGAGAAGACCGATCAATTCTAACTTATCGTGTTTTGTGAAGAAATAGAGGAAGAGAAGGAGAAGAGCATTACGACGTAGAGATTGCTGAGGAATCTTAGAGGAGGAGGAAGCTACTAATTTCTCTAAGGTATGGGGAGTTTTCACGGTTTATTATGATTTTATAGGAATTGGAGATGAATAGATTAAGGATTGTATGAATTATGTTGATTTTGATGATTGTTGATGTAGAATGAGTAAATTGATGAAAGTATGATGAATTTGATTGATATATATTGCTATATGTGTGTTTTGTGAGTATTTTTGATCAAATTTCGTGTGGAACACTGACTTTGGGGTAATGGAAATAAAAAATGCAGAAAAATCACTTTTTGGGAAAATGGGGTTTTGTCGCATCCTGACACGGGCCGTGTCACACAACACGGGCACCTGTGTCAACTTACTGGTTGGGGAAATTAAAAACTTTTGCTACAGGTCTTCTAACGCGGGACGTGTCACGGGACACGGGCGGCCGTGTCAGGTTTCTGTTTCTGCTGAAAATTTTCTGTTTTGGGTTTTTGTGCAGGTCTTCTGACACGGGCCGTGTCACAGGACACGGGCGGCCATGTCAGGCAACTGTTTTTGCCGTTTCTGCTGTTTTGATGTCTTTCTCTTGCTGATTTTTGCCGTCTTTTTGTTTTGCTTCCGTATGGATGATAAAACATGATTGTATGACGATTATTTGTTGAATATGAAATGAATGATGCACACGTTGATAATTGATGAATTGAGGAGAATTAGCATCATTGCATTTCATAGCATTTTTATGTTGGGGCTTCGGCCTATTGGTAGCTTCAATCCCATTATGCGGATTGAAGTGATACGTTGATTACGTTGTGCTCCTTTTGGAGGGTTGATGGCCAAGTGTCCATCCACGTTGAACCGGTACCACATGCATCCTTTGCATTTCATTATAGTTGACATTGCATATGAATGATGTAAATGTGATTGGGTTGTGAAGATTTTGATGATGCTATGACGTTGTTGTTGCTTACTCTGTTTATTTTCCATGTCAATATATTATTATAATAGATTGTGATTTCTCACCCTGCCTGCTTGGAAACGTTGCCTCTTACGTGGGTAACTTGCAAATGATCAAGAGTAGGTTGCGGTGCTGGAGGATGTAGCCTTGGAGTGTTTTCGCTTATCGTTGTTCGTAGTAGTGTTTAGAGGTGTCCTCCTCTGTGTCATGTAACATCGGGTTGGGAATTGCTCATGAACCTCGTGTTCTTTTGGTTTATGTTGGAAGTTTCATATTGTTGATGTTATTGTGATTGGATACATTTCCTTATGAAGCATTTTATTGATTTAAATTTTAAAAGTTTGATTCCGCTGCCAAGTTGTCAATTTAAGTTAATGATGATTGGATAACCCGTGTTACGGGACAGGATGATGATTATTAAATGATGTTTGGAATTTATGTGGCACCCTTCTCATTGATGTTACTCTGATAATATTATTATTTCTCTAAAGCTGTTTGTGGGGTAGATGGGTGTTACAAATGGCGCTTTGGGAGCATATGCTTGTGACGGTTAATGGTCCGTGTGAAGTGACGGTTCATAACGGTTAATGGCCCGTAGAACCCGAATCCATTCGTATGTCAAGTAGGTTACCAGGATCCATGACTCGGGTCGACTTCTAGATGTAGAAGCGGACGGGAAAAGGGGATGCCTTGGTGTGGTTATCGATTAGTGATATTTTGAGTCGGTGGAATCATGACATGTTTCCATATAGTGTGAGATTGTGAGATTGTGAACTCAAAGTCATTTCCCTTCTCCTTGACTTGAGTTAGGATTGGTTGAACCTTGTAAAAATCCAAGAGAATCTATAAGATAGTGAACTCACTGAGATTTGATGTATCTCACCCCACTATAGTTACTTTATTTCAGGTGTGGTTTGTAGGTTTGATTTACAAGTGGAGCGATGCTTGGATGTTTCAAGAGAAGCTTGACTTTAGTATTTCTGATGTGTATTATTTTGTTGTATACAATTGAGGATATTGTATATTATTCTTAGATTTTTATTTTTGGCTAGTTTCCATGTCTTGTGCCATAGATGTTGTTTATGTTTTAGAAATGGGCAAGTATGTGAATTACGCCATTAGGCACTTATGATGGTGTCAGTACCAAATAAAATGCTTGTATTGTATTATTCTAGATATATATTATACAGGGCGTTACAAGGGCAGACCGATTCTTCCGGAGGTGGGCGATTACATGAGAACGTGTCCTCGTGGGGAGGAGCACGTGGGTGTCGAGGAGAGGTGTGATCCACTAACCGTTAAGTCTACTCGCCAGTGTAGGCTGCGCGGGTGGTGTGCTCGACCTTATCGTCAGTTATGCTTGACATGGTTATTGCATGTGCTCGACAATATCAGGGGGTTAGCATGTGCCTGACGCTGGCTATTCATGGGCCATATTGGGTCGTACCAAAGTTGGGTCGGCCTACCCGACGGTTGGGCAGCATTGGCCCAGTCCAGAACAATATGTAATATTTAAAATTTTGATTTCAGAAACGTTATAAATAGACCAATCCATAACTATTGACTATAATAATATTAATAAAATAATAAATATAAAATAAAATACATGTATTATTATTATTATTATTAGAATTATTACTATTACTATTATTATTATTATTATTAAACATTCTTTAATTGGTATTATTAAGTCTTTAATCACTCTCATTTTTATAATTGCCAATATTACGTAATTTAATAAAGGCTAAAATAATGATTTCATCCCTGTAAGTTAGCTTGTTTTTGGTTTTCGTCCCTGTAATTTTTGTTTTGTTTTAGTCCCTATTATTCACATTCGTGTTTGTTTTAGTCCTTAAAACCATAATCCGCAGGAAACCTTCGGATTTTCCTACGGATTTTGGTTTTAAGGACTAAAACGAACACGAATGTGAAATATAGGGACTAAAAACAAAAAATAAATTACAGAGACGAAAACCAAACACTCGCTACCTTACAGGGAAGAAAACACTATTTACGCCTTTAATAAAAGATAAATGACTTAGTAATTTTATGTAACTGTTAAAATTCTTGATTAAATCATTATTATTGAAACAAAATCCATATTTTTCTCGCCATTACTTCTTCATTAATATTTTCAGATACATTATGCGTGAGAATAGATTAGGCCAGCAAATTGGGGCTAATGGCCTAGGCTTCATAGGCCCAGGTTAGGCCATGCTTTTTTCAAAATAGAAAAGTATTATCAATTTTTAAAAGCCTATTTAGTTAAAAATGTCAGGCTTTATGCTATAAAAAAATTTCTTTCACGCCTATCAGGTTGGTCTGTTCAAATAAAACTGGATTAATAAATTATAATAATAATAATAATCATTATTATTATTATTATTATTATTATTATTATTATTAAAATACAAAAATTAAAGTTAATTATATAAAATAACTTATGAAAATAGGTTGAAAACATCTTTTTAATAAAGCATAAGTTGTTTTCATAAATTTTGTTGAACATATAGTTCCAAAAACGATATGCTAATAGATAAGCTCATATAACACAATATAACACAATGCAAACTAACTATTAGTCACATTAGTCTTTTAGTAATTTAGTCTACATAAACATTAATTGAATTTTGTATTTATGTATGTTCGAATGAAATAAGATTTTCAATAGAGGAAAACTCAAATTAAGTATTTGAAAAAGGCAGGCTCAGACATACAATTAAGTTTATGAAAGGTAACAAGTCATCCTTAGACTTTAATGTTTTTGGTAGGTCAGATTTAGGCTTGGCAGAGTTTAACTCGGTCCATCCTCTGGTTCTTAATATAAAATATTTTTTCACTTTTTAAATACATTAAACAATCAATGTATATGCAATAAATAAATAAATAAATAAATAAATATATATATATATATATGAACTAGATACAATGATTATTCACTTTATCTAAAATGTACAAATTTTTGTATATTCTAGAAAGTAAGGACTATTTAATATGGATATTTTATATATTTTTAATAAATTTCTTAAAGTATATTTAAAAAAGGAAAAATATTTTAAGAAATTTAAGCTATAAATTAAGGTCTAATGTTAAACTTTTTCTCAGTGAGTCTTTTGCAAGAGTTGAAATTTTAAATAATTAAAAAAATTTATTCGAGTTTGAGAAAAGAAAATTATTTAAAAGGAAATGACAAGTTCTCTAATGAAAGTTTTTGCTCTGATGGTAATGATGATTTTGCTAGTTGCAATACAAGTTGAATCCTTATCAGAGCCTTTTTGTGAGATAAAGTGTGATGGAATCTGTATTGGAAAAATTCGAAATGATGATTTTGATAAGTGTGTAAAACATTGTAAAGAGACAAAATGCTAACAAATATCTTACTATGATATTAGACTAAGCCGTGGTATTTTTTAATATTCTCATTATCTTTTATTTTGGCCACGTATTTAACAAAAGAAAAATATTTACTAACCTTTTTATTTACTTTTACTCTGCAGATTCCTCGGCATATGGTACATGAATAAATTGCTTCAAGAAGGAGTGTTGCAATGCAATAAAACATATAATATGTATCTTATGCAAGACTCAACATAATAAAATGTACTTGTCAAATTGACACAATGTTAAATTTTAATAAATATATTCTACTTTATAAAGTTCTATTTTGTAATAATCAATATTTGAATTTATTTTCCTTTTTTACTTGTTTTTATGATGGTTGACTAATAAATTTTGTTGCATACATATGATTGTTGTTAAATCTGGCCCAAATTAAAAATTTGATTCGGCAAAATAATCAGAGAAACTAATTTTGTATTCGTTACTTTTCAATTATTCGATATTGCGTACTTACCAAGTTCTAGAATTTTAAACATGACACCTATTGTAATACCCCATAAATTATTTTACTCTGGATAATATTAATTGTGATCAACTGAGTTCCAGTGTGCTCTGAGAAATTATCTGCAGAGATAATTAGGGTAACTGTTGAACTTAGAGTAAATCCAATTAATATTATCTGACTCTGAGATATTTAAGTATTTGAACTTTAGAGACTTTTTGGACAATTAGTAGTATTGCTAATTGATGATATTTTCCCTATATTATTTCTTTCCTTTCATTTTGCAAAGAAAAAGATAGAAAGGATTTTGGAGAGAAAGAAAAGAGAAGGAAAGGAAGAGAAAAAGTGGAAAAAGTCCCAGAGCAAGATCATCAAGAACATCATCAAATCTTCATCAAATCATCTTCCAATCTTCACCATCTTCATCTATTCAAGGTGGGTTCTAGATAGAAACTTAAGTTTAGAGTTAGAAATGATTATAGCTTAAGTTAGGTTTTTGTGAAAATTGCTTAAATTGGTAATCGATGAAATTTAACGATTGAAATGTGTTACAAACTGAGTAGTATAAGTTATTTGAGTGTAGAATCATCTATATTTGATTGTGGGATGTTTGGATATGTTTTGGTGGAGTTTTAGAACCATGGGTACTCAGCTGTTACGCTGCAAAATTTCTGCATTTTCCCAGATTCGCACTGCGAATCTCCCAGCGTAGGGGAAATCGTGCACTCGCTGGATGTTCGCACGGCGAAGGTGAAGGCGAATGTTCGCCAGACATTCGCCAATGGTTCGCACTGCGAACTTTAGCTTGTTTTGGTTCTGCCACTGTTCGCCAGACATTCGCACTGCGAATGGGGCAGCGAACCACTGTTGGCTAGGCATTCGCGGGGAGCTTGGCACTGCGAATGAGTAGCGAGCACTCGCTGACTTCTTCGCATTGCGAACATGACAGATCCCCCAATTTGTTTCTTTCATAACTTTTACCTCGTTTATCCGTTGTGAGTGTTCTTGGTATCGTTGTGAAGCTATGAACATCCTCTAGCTAATGGTAGTGAGAAATATCAGGTTATTGCCCGATTAAATAAATTGGAGGGAAACTTGGATTGGTATAATTGGTGGTATATTGAATTATGTGTTTCATTATGTGATTAATGACTATTTGCCTATGTTCTTATTGTTAAACATGTTTGAATATGTATGCATGTTAAAATATGAAAAAGGTAGAGTGAGGATTATTACCGTAAACAATTGTCGGATAGTGTGGAAATGACATAGTGACAACGCTCGTGCATGAGAGGCCGAGGTGTGTGTCTAGTAATCATAACCAGTTTATCTTACGGTGTAGTTTCATGAGACTCGAGCACCTCCTCTGAAACGTATGCACAATTACTTGGCAGGTTTGATTCCTGCGTGTATTACGATTGGAGCCTATATGGTAAAGAGACTTGTGATGGTTAACATGCCATGAGAAGTGACGGTTCACGGTTAACAGGCCGATGATCCCGAATCTAATTCGTATGCCAAGTAACTACAAGGATCCATGACTCGGATCGTCTTCTAGACGTAGAAGCGGACGGGAAAAGGGGATACCTTGGTACGGTTATTGATTAGCGAGAGTTTTGAGTTACCAGGCTCACTAGTGTGAATCCACATATGGCGTGTGTGTACTCAAAGTCATTTCCCTTTCCTTTTGACTTGAGTTAGAATGTTAGAACCTTGTAAAGCCGAGAGGACTATAAGATAGCGAACTCACTGAGATTTGATGTATCTCACCCCACGTTGTTGTTTACATCACAGGTACTACAGGTTCAGCGAAGGGTAAGGATAAAGTGGTTTGACTTTTCCTTACGGATCGTAGCTTTTGAGATGGCATGGCTTCCGCTATGGCGTTTTATTTTGAGATCATTGTATTGATCTAGTTCTTAGTGCATTTTAGGACATCTTGTATATGTTATGTCGTAGACTTTAGAACTTTGTATTTAGGGCATTTAATGTATATAATGTGTTAACTAGGAACTTATGGTATTTCAGTACCAAATACTTGGATTCATGTATAATATATATGCTTTGATGTATGTTGTTATATATGGGTGTTACAGTTGGTATCAGAGCAGGTCGTATCCTCGACCTAGCCATGAAATAGTATAAGTGTTTCTTCCGTTTCATATGCGTTGTGTCGCCATTGGTCTTACGTGTTATATTTATGGTATTGAGCCTGATCAACTTAATCTTATCTGTATGACATTTAGGAACATGGCCGACGGGCACAGAAACAACCGTGGTAGACCGAGAACTACTCCAGCAGGGACAAATCCGCCAGGGGACGAAGGGAATGCCCCTTTGTATCAATTTATGCAACAGATTCAGCAACAACAGAATCAGTTTGTGCAACAAATGGTACAGCAAATGGCTGGTGGTGTGCATCCTCCAGTGGTTGTTCCTGAAGCTGCAGGGGGAACCTTTAGGGATTTCATTCGTATGAATCCTCCGGAGTTTCAGGGAGGGTTAGATCCAGTAAAGGCTCATGAATGGATATCCGGTATGGAGAGGATTTTCTTGATAGTTCAGTGTAGTGAGGAAAATAAGGTTGTTTTTGCTTGTCACTTGTTAAAGGGTTCTGCTATGAGGTGGTGGGAAAGTGCTTCAGCCTTAATGACAATTCAAGAGGTTCCGAAAGTATGGGAGCAGTTTAAGATAACTTTTATGGAGAAGTATTTCCCAAGTTCCTTAAGGTCTCAGAAGGAATTTGAGTTTCAACAATTGAGAGAAGGCAACTTAACTGTGGCATCTTATGCGGAAAAGTTCGAGGTTATGGCTGCTTATTCTAGGCAGGCTATGTATGCTCCTGATGAGAGGTGGAAGATTGATCAGTTTCTTTTTGGGTTGAGGGCCGAAATTTCACATAGTGTGTCTCAGAGAGAATTTACTAGCTATGCTGAATTGTTACGACAGTGCTATGTGGCGGAGCATAGCTTAAAGAAAGTGCAAGCAGAAGGAGAGTTAAGTAGGGTGAATCAAAGTGATCGTGGGAGATCGAATCAACAATTTAGACCGAGACAACAATCTTTTAAAGGGAAGCAAGTTCAGAGTTCCAGGCTAGTGCGCCTCCGTTATGCCGTAATTGTGGAAATAATCATTATGGTAGGTGCAGTTGGGAAGGAATAAGGTGTTATCAGTGTAATAAGGTGGGCCATGTATCGAGGGATTGTCCTCAGAAGAGGAATCAGATGCAAGAGAAGAATATCGGGCGAATGTATACCTTGGATGCAAGGAAAGCAAAGGGTGACAACTCTTTGATTGCTGGTATGTGTTTTGTGAATGGAAATCCTTGTTTTGTGCTATTTGATTGTGGAGCAACACATTCTTTTGTATCAATGCAATGTGTAAAGCGGCTTGGGTTGCAAGCGGTTCCGTTGTCTCCACCCATGGTGGTTACTACTGCCATGGATGACATTGTTGAAACACCGTTGATGTGTGAAAATTGTGTTTTATCTGTGGATGGAAGAGTTTTCTAGATTGATCTGATTTTGTTACTGCTTAAGAAAGTGGATGTTGTTCTGGGTATGGATTAGCTTTCTGCTAATTCGGTTTTTATCAGTTGTGAGGAGAAGTTAATTATTATTCCGTCCAATGAGGCTACTCCGAAGGATGTGTTAACTACGATTTTAGAAGGTACGGTTGGAATGATTAATTTCTTGTTTGAGGAGGAAAAATCCGTTCTTTTGATTCTTACTAAGGAGAAGAGTAGTAACCGTCAAGTTTTGAGTATTCCAGTAGTTTGTGACTTTCCTGAAGTTTTCCCCGAGGATATCACTTCTCTTCCCCCGGAGCGGGAGGTGGAATTCTCTATTGACCTGATACAGGGAACAACTCCAATATCCGTTTCTCCGTATCGGATGGCACCACTGGAATTAAGAGAATTAAAGGATCAATTGGAAGAGTTATTGGCTAAGCATTTTGTTAGGCCAAGTGTTTCGCCCTGGGGAGCTCCAGTGTTGTTAGTAAAGAAAAAGGATGGTGGAATGCGATTGTGTATTGATTACCATCAGTTGAATAAGGTCACCATCAAGAACAAATACCCATTACCAAGGATAGACGATTTGTTAGATCAATTGAAAGGAGCCTGTGTGTTCTCGAAGATTGATTTACGTTCAGGTTATCATCAGATTCGGGTGAAGAGTTCAAATGTACCAAAGACTGCGTTTAGAACCCGTTATGGTCATTATGAATTTTTGGTGATGCCTTTTGGTGTGACGAATGCTCCGGCAGTTTTCATGGATTATATGAATCGGATATTTCAACCTTATTTGGACCAATTTGTGGTGATTTTCATTGATGAAAATAGGTTGTAGCTTTTGAGATGGCATGGCTTCCGCTATGGCGTTTTATTTTGAGATCATTGATTTTCATTGATGAAAATTTGTGGCGTTTTATTTTCATTGATTTTCATTAATGTGTTAACTAGGAACTTATGGTATTTCAGTACCAAATACTTGGATTCATGTATAATATATATGCTTTGATGTATGTTGTTATATATGGGTGTTACACCTATTCTGTTCAAACATTTTTATTGGACTTTGATTGTACAGTGTAAATTCAATAAACTGTATAACAATCAATATTTTTTTATTTTTTTAATATTAGATACAATTTATCGTCTAATAATTTTTTTTAGACACTCTCATTACTTTTTTGTTTTCGACATTAAAAGTTTCAATATAAATAATAATTGTGTTAATATTATAATTATAAGTTTTGGTTTTATTTAATAATTCTAATTTCAATTATCAAGATACTTAAATTATGTTTAACCAAATATTTTTAAAATTTAAATTATTAATCTTTATGATATGTAATATTTAAATTTTTTATTTCAGAAACGTTATAAATAGACCAATCCATAACTATTGACTATAATAATATTAATAAAATAATAAATATAAAATAAAATACATGAATTATTATTATTATTATTAGAATTATTATTATTATTATTATTATTATTATTATTAAACATTCTTTGATTGGTATTATTAAGTCTTTAATCATTCTAATTTTTATAATTGCCAATATTACGTAATTTAATAAAAGATAAATGACTTAGTACTTTTATGTAACTGATAAAATTCTTGATTAAATAATTATTATTGAAACAAAATCCATATTTTTCTCGCCATTCCTTCTTCATTAATATTTTAAGATACATTATGCGTGAGAATAGATTAGGCCAATAAATTGGGGCTAATGGCCTAGGCTTCCTAGGCAAAGGTTAGGCCATGCTTTTTTCTAAATAGCAAAGTATTATCAATTTTTAAAAGCCTATTTAGTTAAAAATTTCAGGCTTTATGCTATAAAAAAATTTCTTTCACATCTATCAGGTTGGCCTGTTCAAATAAAACTGGATTAATAAATTATATTAATAATAATAATGATAATAATAATAATTATTATTATTATTATTAAAATACAAAAATTAAAGTTAATTATATAAAATAACTTATGAAAATAGGTTGAAAACATCTTATTAATAAAACATAAGTTGTTTTCATAAATTTTGTTGAACATATACTTTCAAAAACGATATGCTAATAGGTAAGCTCATATAAAACAATGCAAACTAACTATTAGTCACATTAGTCTTTTAGTAATTTAGTCTACATAAACATTAATTGAATTTTGTATTTATGTATGTTCGAATGAAATAAGATTTCAAATAGAGTAAAACTCCAATTAAGTATTTGAAAAAGGCATGCTCAGACATAGAATTAATTTATGAAAGGTAACAAGTCATGCTTAGGCTTTAATGTATTTAGTAGGTCACATTTGGGCTTGGCATAGTCTAATTCGGTCCATCCTCTGATTCTTAATATAAAATATTTTTTCACTCTTTAAATACATTGAACAATCAATGTATATGCAATATAAATAAATATATATATATATATATATATATATATATATATATATATATATATATATATATATATATATATATATATATATATATATATATATATATATGAACTAGATACAATGATTATTCACTTTATCTAAAATGTACAAATTTTTGTATATTCTAGAAAGTAAGGACTATTTAATATGGATATTTTATATATTTTTAATAAATTTTCCTAAAGTATATTTAAAAATGGAAAAATATTTTAAGAAATTTGAACTATAAATTAAGGTTTAATGTTAAACTTTTTCTCAGTGAGTCTTTTGCAAGAGCTGAAATTTTAAATAATTAAAAAAATTTATTCGAGTTTGCGAAAAGAAAATTATTTAAGTGGAAATGGCAGGTTCTCTAATGAAAGTTTTTGCTCTGATGGTGATGATGATTATGCTAGTTGCAATACAAGTTGAATGCTTATCAGAGCCTTTTTGTGAGATAAAGTGTGATGGAATCTGTATTGGAAAAATTCGAAATGATGATTTTGACAAGTGTGTAAAACATTGTAAAGAGACAAAATGCTAACAAATATCTTACTATGATATTAGCCTAAGCCGTGGTATTTTTTAATATTCTCATTATCTTTTATTTTGGCCACTTATTTAACAAAAGAAAAATATGTACTAACCTTTTTATTTACTTTTACTCTACAGGTTCCTAGGTATATGGTACATGAATAAATTGCTTCAAGAAGGAGTGTTGCAATGCAATAAAACATATAATATGTATCTTATGCAAGACTCTACATAATAAAATGTACTTTTCAAATTGACACAATGTTAAATTTTAATAAATATATTCTACTTTATAATGTTTTATTTTGTAATAATCAATGTTTGAATTTATTTTCCTTTTTTTCTTGTTTTTATGATGGTTGACTAATAAATTTTGTTGCATACATATGATTGTTTTTAAGTCTGGCCCAAATTAAAAATTTGATTCGGCAAAATAATCAGCGAAACTAATATTGTATTTGTTACTTTTCAATTATTCGGTATTGAGTACATACCAAGTTCTAGAATTTTAAACATGACACCTATTCTGTTTAAACATTTTTATTGAACTTTGATTGTACAGTGTAAATTCAATAAACTGTATAACAATCAATATTTTTTTTTTTTTAATATTAGATACAATTTATCGTCTAATAATTTTTTTTAGACACTCTCATTACTTTTTTGTTTTCGACATTAAAAGTTTCAATATAAATAATAATTGTATTAAGATTATAATTATAAGTTTTTTTTTCTTTAATAATTCTAATTTCAATTATCAAGATAATTCCTTTATGTTTAACCAAATATTTTTAAAATTTAAATTATTAATCTTTATGATATGTAATATTTAAAATTTTTATTTCAGAAACGTTATAAATAGACCAATCCATAACTATTGACTATAATAATATTAGTCAATAGATTAACTATAATAATATTAGTCTATACCATAACTATTGACCATAACTATTGAATATCAGATGAGCATATATGTACTCTATCTTTGGTAAATTGGATTTATGGAATCCTCTAAGTGCTTTAATTATTATCGATTGGGAACAATAGATCAACTAATGAACTCTAAAGAGATCAATAATTATTAGTTCAAAAGACGATTTAATGGTAACTCTAATAACTGATCAATTGGGTTGAGACGATAAAATATCAATTGGGGATATTTTACCCATTTAGATTTATATTGTATAATAAGGTTATATATATATATATATATATATATATATATATATTTGGTAAGAGAAAAAAGGAAATAGAAAGAAGAAGAAGAAAAAGAGGAAGAAGAGAAAGGAGGAGAAGAGGAAAAGAGAGAAAAGCTTGGATCATCATCATCTTCAAACTCCTCTTCGATTACCAGGTGGGTTTTAGATAGAAACTCTAAGTTCTAGAAATCAATGATTTGAACTTAGGTTAGATTTGAGAGAAAATGATTAACCGGATAAAATCAATGAATCTAACGGATGAAATATGGTATAGACTGTGTAGAATACTTATTGTTATGATTGGAGTATGTTTTGATTGTTATGGTGTGATTTGGAAGTGTTTGGATTGAGAAAATAATTGTTTTGGATGAGTAACAACGCTGCTGAATTTCTGGGTTTCCCAGGGTTCGCATAGCGAACCTGGGGCGAAGCTCAGTGAATGGTTTTGAGGGTTCGCCTAGCGAACCCGGCAGCGAGGGTCAGCGAATGTTCGCCAACGACGTTTGCCTAGCGAACTGTAATACCCCATAAATTTTGTGAACATTTTGGATAATATTATTATGATCAACTGGGTTCCGGGGTACTCTGAGCAATTATTGGATAAAGTAATTGGAGTAAACGACGAACTCGGAATTTGATTAAATTAATATTATTTAATTTGGAATTTTATTAATTGGTGCATTAGAGATAATTTGGATAGTTAGTAGTATTACCAATTAATTGTTCTTGTATATTTTCTTTTCCTTGCCTTATTTGGAAATAGATAGAAACATAGAGAAATGAAAAGTAAAGGAAGGAAAGGAAAGAGAAAAGAAGAGAAATTCTCCCAAGAGCTCTAGATCATCAATCCTCAACCAATCTTCATCTTTTCATCTCAGCTTCAACCTCCTCATCTTGTAATCCAGGTGGGTTCTAGTTAGACTCTTTAGATTAAGGTTTTTTGAGTTTAGAGTTAGTTTGATATTGTTAGAAAATGTGGAATTTTACAATAGAATCATCATTTAACTGTTGAAATTCGATAAGTGATTGTATGTTATACTGGTTGTTACGATTATAGCATGTTTTGATAAATTTTAAATTGGAAAAATGGGATTTTGGGGTTGATTTGGATCCACCCGTAGCAGAACTTGTCTGCAGAATTTTTTCTGGGTTTCACCTGCCCGTACGCGTAACACGCAGGGCCATACGCGTATTGAGTTGGGCAATACGCGTATGGGAGTGAAGGATTCTGGGCGTTACGCGTATGGAGGAGGCAATACGCGTATGGTTTGAGCAATACGCGTATTGGAGGAAAAAAATGGAATTTTAAAGGGAAATAGCCTCTGCCCGTACGCGTATCACTTTGGGCAGTACGCGTACGGACAAGGCCATACGCGTATGGCCAGGACGAGTGTTGAACTGTGTTTTTTCGCGATACCATTTCTTGTAAATTCCATAACTTTTGACTCGTTTATCCGTTGTGAGTATTCTTGGTATCGTTGTGAAGCTATGAGTATCCTCTAGCTAATAGTGGTGAGAATTATCTGATTATTACCCAATTAAATAAATCGGAAGGAACCGTGAATGGGGTGTAACGTGTAATATGTTGAATTATGTGTTTCTATTATGTGATCGATGCTTAATTGCCTATACTCTGATTATTAAACATGTTTGATTATATATGCATGTTAAAATATGAATTAGGTAGAGTGAGGACTTACCCTAAACAATGTTGTGTGTGTGTAATGGAATAGTGACAACACTCGTGCAAGTAAGGTCGAGGCGTGTGTATTGTGTAATCGTAACCGGTTATTTTTGATAGTGCGTTTCATGGGTCTCGAGCTCCTCTGAAACATGTGCACCATTACTTGGCAGGTTTGATTCTCGCGTTTAGTACGAATGGAACCTAAGGGTAGAGACTTGTGATGGTTAACGTGCCATGAGAAGTGACGGTTCACGGCTAACAGGCCGTTGTTCCCGAATCCATTTCGTATGCCAAGTAATTTCGAGGATCCATGACTCGGGTCGTCTTCTAGACGTAGAAGCGGACGGGAAAAGGGGATGCCTTGGTATGGTTATTGATTTGTAAGATTCTTGAGCTAACAGGCTCAGGACGTACTTCGGTACTAGTGTGAGTTAACAGGCTCACCAGTGTGGATACTTTTGTAGTGTGTGTACTCAAAGTCATTTCCTTTCCCTTTTGACTTGAGTTAGGTTTATTAGAACCTTGTAGAGCCGAGAGGACTGTAAGATAGGGAACTCACTGAGATTTGATGTATCTCACCCCCACTGTTGTTGTTTACATCACAGGTTCTGCAGGTTCCGCGAAGGGTAAGGATAAGGCCGTGTGATTATCCTTGCTTAGCTGTTGGTTTTGCTTCCGTTGTGGAGTCTTTTGAGATCCTTCGGGATCTAGTTCTTAGTTTTATCTTTTGAACATTTTGTACATATAACATGCCAGTGTTTGGTTTTAGGTTGCTCTGGGCATTTTTATGTATATAGTGTTACTAGGAACTTATGTATTTCAGTACCAAACGTACTTTTCATGTATAATATATGATTTGATGCATGTATATATATATGGGTATTACAGTTGGTATCAGAGCAGGTCGTATCCTCGACCTAGCCATGAAATAGAATAAGTTTTCTTTCCATTTCATATGTGGCGTGTCGCCATTGGTCTTGTCTGTTATATTTATGGTATTGAGTCTGATCAACTTAATCCTATCTGTATGAAATTCAGGAACATGGCTGACAGGCGCAGAAACAATCGTGGTAGACCAAGAACCACTCCAGCAGGGACTAATCCGCCGGGTGACGAGGGGAATGCTCCTTTGTACCAATTTATGCAACAGATGCAGCAACAGCAGAATCAGTTTGTGCAGCAAATGGTACAACAAATGGCTGGTGGTGTGCATCCTCCAGTGGTGGTACCAGAATCTGTAGGGGGAACCTTTAGGGATTTCATCCGTATGAATCCTCCGGAATTTCTGGGATGGTTAGATCTAGTAAAGGCTCATGAATGGATATCAGGTATGGAACGGATCTTCCAAATAGTCCATTGCAATGAGGAAAACAAGGTGGTCTTTGCTTCCCACTTGTTGAAGGGTCCTGCCATGAGGTGGTGGGAAAGTGCTTCAGCCTTAATGACAATTCAAGAGGTACCGAAGGTGTGGGAGCAGTTTAAGGTAATTTTTATGGAGAAATATTTTCCAAGTTCCTTGAGGTCTCAGAAGGAATTCGAATTTCAACAATTGAGACAAGGTAACTTGACTGTGGCTTCTTATGCTGAGAAATTTGAAACTATGGCCGCTTATTCTAGACAAGCCATGTATGCTCCTGATGAGGGGTGGAAGATTGATCAATTTTTGTTTGGTTTAAGGGCTGAAATTTCACATAGCGTGTCTCAACGGGAATTTACTACTTATGCCGAACTGTTAAGACAGTGTTATGTGGCTGAACATAGTTTGAAGAAGGTACAAATGGAAGGAGATTTGAGTAGGATGAATCAAAGTGATCGAGGAAGACCAAATCAACAGGTTAGGCCCAGGCAACAATCCTTTAAAGGGAAGCAAGCTCAGAGTTCTAGAACTAGTGTGCCTCCGGTATGTCGTATGTGTGGACGGAATCATTATGGTAGGTGCAGTTTGGAGGGAATGAGATGTTATCAGTGTAATAAGGTGGGCCACATGGCGAAAGATTGTCCTCAGGGTAGGAATCAGGCACCAGGGAAGAATACGGGCCGAGTGTATACCTTGGATTCGAGAAAAGCAAAGAATGATAACTCCTTGATTGCGGGTACGTGTTTCGTAAATGGACATCCTTGTTTTGTTTTATTTGATTGTGGGGTAACTCATTCTTTTGTGTCCACGCGTTGTGTAAAGCGACTTGGGTTGCAAGCTGTTCCTTTATTTCCTCCTATGGTGGTTACTATTGTCATGGATGAAATTGTTGAAACACCGTTGATGTGTGAAAATTGTGTTTTATCGGTGAATGAAAGAGTTTTCCAGATTGATCTCATTTGTTTGCCGCTTAAGAAAGTGGATGTTGTTCTGGGAATGGATTGGCTTTCTGCTAATTCGGTTTTTATCGGTTGTGAAGAGAAGTTAATTATTATCCCATCTGTCGAAGCTACTTCGAAGGATGTGTTAACTACTATTTTAGAAGGTACGGTTGGAATGATTAATTTCTTGTTTGAGGAAGAAAATTCTGTTCTTTTGATTCTTACTAAAGAGGAGAGTAGTAGCATCCCAGTTCTGAGTATTCCGGTAGTTTGTGACTTTCCTGAAGTTTTCCCCGAGGATATCACTTCTCTTCCTCCGGAGCGGGAAGTGGAATTCTCTATTGACCTGATACCAGGAACGGCTCCAATATCCGTTTCTCCGTATCGGATGGCCCCACTTGAATTGAGAGAACTAAAGGATCAGTTGGAAGAACTGTTGGCCAAGCATTTTGTTCGACCCAGTGTTTCACCCTGGGGAGCTCCAGTGTTATTGGTAAAGAAAAAGGATGGTGGAATGCGATTGTGTATTGATTACCGTCAGTTAAATAAGGTCACCATCAAGAATAAATACCCGTTACCAAGGATAGACGACCTGTTAGATCAATTGAAAGGAGCCTGTGTGTTCTCGAAGAATGACTTACGGTCGGGTTATCATCAGATTCGTGTGAAGAGTGCAGATGTACCAAAGACTGCGTTCATAACCCGTTATGGTCATTATGAATTCTTGGTAATGCCTTTCGGTGTGATGAATGCTCCGGCAGTCTTCATGGATTATATGAATCGGATATTTCTACCTTACTTGGACCAATTTGTGGTGATTTTCATTGATGATATTCTTATTTATTCTCGTGATCTTCAAGAGCACGGAGAACACCTAAGAATCGTTTTATCCATCTTACAAGAGAGGCAACTTTTTGCCAAGCTAAGTAAGTGTGAATTTTGGATGTCGGAGGTAAAATTTCTTGTTCACGTCATATCTCAAGGAGGCGTGGCGGTTGATCCATCAAAAGTTGAAGCCGTGATAAATTAGGGGAGACCGAAGAATGTGTCTGAAGTTAGAAGCTTCTTGGGACTAGCAAGTTATTATAGGAGGTTTATCAAGGGATTTTTGCAATTGGCTTTACCATTGACCAGACTTACTAGGAAGGACTATTCGTATGAGTGGGATTTAGCTTGTGAAAGAAGTTTTAGGAGTTTGAAGGAGAGATTGATTACCGCTCCTGTTTTGGTTATTCCTGATCCTAGCAAGTCATATGAGGTATATTGTGATGCATCGAAGAAGGGTTTAGGCGGAGTGTTAATGCAGAATGGACATGTAGTGGCTTACGCTTCGCGACAGTTGAAAGTACATGAAGAGAATTACCCGACGCATGATTTAGAATTGGCGGCAGTTGTTTTCACCTTGAAAGTGTGGCGTTACTATTTGTGTGGTGTACTTTTTGAGATGTTTAGTGACCAGAAGAGCTTAAAGTACTTATTTGATCAGAAAGAATTGAATATGTGTCAAAGGAGGTGGATTGAGTATTTGAAGGATTATGATTTGGAACTAAAGTACCATCCAGGTAAAGCGAACAAGGTGGCGGATGCTTTAAGCAGGAAAGAGTTGCATAGTGCCGAGTTGATGATGTTAGAGTATGCCTTAATAGAAAGGTTTAGAGATCTAAATCTTCAATTTAATTGGACTTCTGATTGTGTGGTTATGGGAAATTTGAATATCATCTCTACTCTCAGGGAAGAAATCCAACAAGAGCAAGGATTAGATGGAAAGTTACAAGAATTGTTGACTCAACCGGGTTTTGTGCGAACTACCGACGGAGTCATTTCGTTTAACCAAAGGATTTGTGTTCCGGATAACACCGAATTAAAACGAAGGATTTTGGAGGAAGCGCATAAGGGTACTTTTACTATACATTCTGGTGCTTCAAAGATGTATCAAGATTTAAAGAGGGACTATTGGTGGTCCGGGATGAAAAGAGATATTGCGGTGTATGTGTCGGAATGTGCGGTGTGCCAACAAGTGAAGATTGAGCACCAAAGGCCGGGTGGTTTGTTGCAACCGTTAGAAATTCCGATGTGGAAATGGGATAGTATTTCGATGGACTTCGCAGTGGGATTACCTCGTGCGCAAGGTGGTTATGATTCAATTTGGGTAATTGTGGACCGGTTAACGAAATCCACGCATTTCTTAGCTGTGAAGACTACCTACAAGGCGAGTCATCTCGCAAGGTTGTTCATTTCGGAGATAGTAAGATTGCATGGTATTCCTACTAGCATCGTTTCGGATAGAGATCCAAAGTTTACTTCTAGATTTTGGAGAGCTTTTCAACAAGCCATGGGAACGAAGTTATGTTTGAGTACGTCGAATCATCCGCAAACGAACGGTCAGATGGAACGGACAATACAAACCATGGAAGACATGCTAAGAGCTTGTGTGCTTGAAAGTGGGGGAAATTGGAGAGAACTTTTGTCGTTGATCGAATTCTCTTATAATAACAGTTATCATGCGAGCATTGGTATGGCACCTTATGAGGCATTATATGGTAGGAAGTGTAGAACGCCATTGTGTTGGACGGAGGTAGGCGATGATAGGATTTTGGGACCCGAGATTATTCACGAGACCACAGAAAAGATTAGAATGATTCGGGAAAAGATTAAACAAGCCCAAGACCGTCAGAAAAGCTATGCGGACAACCGTAGGAGACCGTTGGAGTTTGATGAGGGTGATCATGTATTTTTGAAGGTTACTCCGAGATTGAGATTGAAAGGACCATTTAAATCACGAAAGTTAAGTCCAAGATACGTGGGACCGTACCAGATTTTGGAAAGAATTGGTGAAGTAGCCTACCGATTAGCCTTACCGCCTTCTCTGTCAGAGATGCACGACGTTTTTCATGTGTCTCAGCTTCGGAGATTTGTTCCAGATCCTCTTCAGCCGATTTTGCCAGATACAATTGAGATAGAAGTTGATTTGACGTTTGAACCTCAGCCGAGTCGAATTACAGGAAGAGAGACCAAAGTGTTAAGGAATAAAGAGATTCCTCTTATTAAGGTCCAGTGGGACGAGACGCATCCTGGCGATGCCACTTGGGAATTGGAATCGGAAATGCGGGAGGTCTATCCTCATCTTTTCAGGTAATTGTTTTAAATTTGTGGGCGAATTTCTATTTAAGGGGGGGAGGATGTAATACCCCATAAATTTTGTGAACATTTTGGATAATATTATTATGATCAACTGGGTTCCGGGGTACTCTGAGCAATTATTGGATAAAGTAATTGGAGTAAACCGAAGAACTCGGAATTTGATTAAATTAATATTATTTAATTTGGGATTTTATTAATTGGTGCATTAGAGATAATTTGGATAGTTAGTAGTATTACCAATTAATTGTTCTTGTATATTTTCTTTTCCTTGCCTTATTTGGAAATAGATAGAAACATAGAGAAAAGAAAAGTAAAGGAAGGAAAGGAAAGAGAAAAGAAGAGAAATTCTCCCAAGAGCTCCAGATCATCAATCCTCAACCAATCTTCATCTTTTCATCTCAGCTTCAACCTCCTCATCTTGTAATCCAGGTGGGTTCTAGTTAGACTCTTTAGATTAAGGTTTATTGAGTTTAGAGTTAGTTTGATATTGTTATAAAATGTGGAATTTTACAATAGAATCATCATTTAATTGCTGAAATTCGATAAGTGATTGTATGTTATACTGGTTGTTATGATTATAGCATGTTTTGATAAATTTTAAATTGGAAAAATGGGATTTTGGGGTTGATTTAGATCCACCCGTAGCAGAACTTGTCTGCAGAATTTTTTCTGGGTTTCACCTGCCCATACGCGTAACACGTAGGGCCATACACATATTGAGTTGGGCAATACGCGTATGGGAGTGAAGGATTCTGGGCGTTACGCGTATGGAGGAGGCAATACGCGTATGGTTTGAGCAATACGCGTATTGGAGGAAAAAAATGGAATTTTAAAGGGAAATAGCCTCTACCCGTACGCGTATCACTTTGGGCAGTACGCGTACGGACAAGGCCATACGCGTACGGCCAGGACGAGTGCTGAACTGTGTTTTTTCGCGATACCATTTCTTGTAAATTCCATAACTTTTGAGTCGTTTATCCGTTGTGAGTATTCTTGGTATCGTTGTGAAGCTATGAGTATCCTCTAGCTAATGGTGGTGAGAATTATCTAATTATTGCCCGATTAAATAAATCGGAAGGAACCGTGAATGGGGTGTAACGTGTAATATGTTGAATTATGTGTTTCTATTATGTGATCGATGCTTAATTGCCTATACTCTGATTATTAAACATGTTTGATTATATATGTATGTTAAAATATGAATTAGGTAGAGTGAGGACTTACCCTAAACAATGTTGTATGTGTGTAATGGAATAGTGACAACGCTCGTGCAAGTAAGGCCGAGGCGTGTGTATTGTGTAATCGTAACCGGTTATTTTTGATAGTGCGTTTCATGGGTCTCGAGCTCCTCTGAAACATGTGCAGCATTACTTGGCAGGTTTGATTCCCGCGTTTAGTACGAATGGAACCTAAGGGTAGAGACTTGTGATGGTTAACAGGCCATGAGAAGTGACGGTTCACGGCTAACAGGCCGTTGTTCCCGAATCCATTTCGTATGCCAAGTAATTTCGAGGATCCATGACTCGGGTCGTCTTCTAGACGTAGAAGCGGACGGGAAAAGGTGATGCCTTGGTATGGTTACTGATTTGTGAGATTCTTGAGCTAACAGGCTCAGGACGTACTTCGGTACTAGTGTGAGTTAACAGGCTCACCAGTGTGGATACTTTCGTAGTGTGTGTACTCAAAGTCATTTCCTTTCCCTTTTGACTTGAGTTAGGTTTATTAGAACCTTGTAGAGCCGAGAGGACTGTGAGATAGGGAACTCATTGAGATTTGATGTATTTCACCCCACTGTTGTTGTTTACATCACAGGTTCTGCAGGTTCCGCGAAGGGTAAGGATAAGGCCGTGTGACTATCCTTGCTTAGCTGTTGGTTTTGCTTCCGTTGTGGAGTCTTTTGAGATCCTTCGGGATCTAGTTCTTAGTTTTATCTTTTGAACATTTTGTACATATAACATGCCAGTGTTTGGTTTTAGGTTGCTCTGGGCATTTTTATGTATACAGTGTTACTAGGAACTTATGTATTTCAGTACCAAACGTACTTTTCATGTATAATATATGAAATGGAAAATTTAATATGGAAAAATATTTTATATATTTTTAATAAATTTTCCTAAAGTATATTTGAAAATGGAAAAATATTTTAAGAAATTTGAAGTATAAATTAAGGTTTAATGTTAAACTTTTTCTCAGTGAGTCTTTTGCAAGAGCTGAAATTTTAAATAATTAAAAAATTTTATTCGAGTTTGAGAGAAGAAAATTATTTAAGAGGAAATGGCAGGTTCTCTAATGAAAGTTTTTGCTCTGATGGTGATGATGATTTTGCTAGTTGCAATACAAGTTGAATGCTTATCAGAGCCTTTTTGTGAGATAAAGTGTGATGGAATCTGTATTGGAAAAATTCGAAATGATGATTTTGATAAGTGTGTAAAACATTGTAAAGAGACAAAATGCTAACAAATATCTTACTATGATATTAGCCTAAGCCGTGGTATTTTTTAATATTCTCATTATCTTTTATTTTGGCCACTTATTTAACAAAAGAAAAATATGTACTAACCTTTTTATTTACTTTTACTCTACAGGTTCCTAGGCATATGGTACATGAATAAATTGCTTCAAGAAGGAGTGTTGCAATGCAATAAAACATATAATATGTATCTTATGCAAGACTCTACATAATAAAATGTACTTTTCAAATTGACACAATGTTAAATTTTAATAAATATATTCTACTTTATAAAGTTTTATTTTGCAATAATCAATATTTGAATTTATTTTCCTTTTTTTCTTGTTTTTATGATGGTTGACTAATAAATTTTGTTGCATACATATGATTGTTTTTAAGTCTGGCCCAAATTAAAAATTTGATTCGGCAAAATAATCAGCGAAACTAATATTGTATTTGTTACTTTTCAATTATTCGGTATTGAGTACATACCAAGTTCTAGAATTTTAAACATGACACCTATTCTGTTTAAACATTTTTATTGGACTTTGATTGTACAGTGTAAATTCAATAAACTGTATAACAATCAATATTTTTTTATTTTTTTAATATTAGATACAATTTATCGTCTAATAATTTTTTTTAGACACTCTCATTACTTTTTTTGTTTTCGACATTAAAAGTTTCAATATAAATAATAATTGTATTAAGATTATAATTATATGTTTTTTTTTCTTTAATAATTCTAATTTCAATTATCAAGATACTTCCTTTATGTTTAACCAAATATTTTTAAAATTCGAATTATTAATCTTTATGATATGTAATATTTAAAATTTTTATTGCAGAAATGTTATAAATAGACCAATCCATAACTATTGACTATAATAATATTAGTCAATAGATTAACTATAATAATATTAGTCTATACCATAACTATTGACCATAACTATTGAATATCAGATGAGCATCTATGTACTCTATCTTTGGTAAATTGGATTTATGGAATCCTCTAAGTGCAGTATTATCGATTGGGAACAATAGATCAACTAATGAACTCTGAAGAGATCAATAATTATTAGTTCAAGAGACGATTTAATGGTAACTCTAATAACTGATCAATTGGGTTGAGACGATAAAATATCAATTGGGGATATTTTACCCTGTTAGATTTATATATATATATATATATATATATATATATATATATATATATATATATATATATATATATATATATATATATATTTGGTAAGAGAAAAAAGGAAATAGAAAGAAGAAGAAGAAAAAGAGGAAGAAGAGAAAGGAGGAGAAGAGGAAAAGAGAGAAAAGCTTGGATCATCATCTTCTTCAAACTCCTCTTCGATTACCAGGTGGGTTCTAGATAGAAACTCTAAGTTCTAGAAATCAATGATTTGAACTTAGGTTAGATTTGAGAGAAAATGATTAACCAGATAAAATCAATGAATCTAACGGATGAAATATGGTATAGACTGTGTAGAATACTTATTGTTATGATTGGAGTATGTTTTGATTGTTATGGTGTGATTTGGAAGTGTTTGGATTGAGAAAATAATTGTTTTGGATGAGTAACAGCGCTGCTGAATTTCTGGGTTTCCCAGGGTTCACCTAGCGAACCTGGGGCGAAGCGCAGTGAATGGTTTCGAGGGTTCGCCTAGCGAACCCGGCAGCGAGGGTCAGCGAATGTTCGCCAACGACGTTCGCCTAGCGAACTTTGTATCTTTTCAGTTCTGTTTGGTTCTGCCTTGGTTCTCCCAGAGATTTGCGAAGCGAACGACAAGGCGAAGGTAAGCCTAGCGAACTTTGTGTCTGTTATGGTCTGATTGTTGATTCGCCTGGAGCTTCGCCTAGCGAAGGCGGTAGCGAACGCTCGCTGGGAGGTTTGCCTAGCGAACATGACAGTTGTGCAGTTTTGTTTCCTTCATAACTTTTGATCCGTAACTCGGATCGGGACGTTCTTGGTGTCATTAGAAAGCTATGATGTGGGATAAATTATTTAGTGGAAATAAAGGAAAGTAATGTTTTGTGAAATGTTGGAATTGACATCTTTTGGATCATAAGTCCGATTGCGGCATAGGGATAGCCGTTGGAAAGCTGTGAAAGTATCCTACGGGATAAAAGAGAAAAGTATGGATTTTGATACCCGATTAAATGAATCGGAGGGAACCGAGAGTGACGGTTTATGTGTGAACTAGTATGTGGGTTATATTTGACTTGTTATGTTATCTTGTGTGTTTTATGATTGATGTTGTGTTATGCTTGTCTAATATTGTTGCTGAACATATTTGAGGGAATAAAATGCATGTTAAAATGAATTAGGGAGAGTGAGAAAACTTACCCCAAATGTAATACCCAGTATTTTATTACTCCGGATAATATTATATTGTGATCGACTAAGTCCAGTGTACTCTGAGAAATTATTTGACAAAATAATTAGAATAACTGTGGAACTTAGAATAAATCCAAGTAATATTATTTGACTCTGAGGTATTTTACTAATTTTGGACTTAAGAGACTTTTTGGACATTTAGTAGTATTATTTATTAATGATAGTTTACTATATGTTTCCTTTTCCTCCCATTTTCCAAACAAAAAGAAAAAGAAAAACGTGGTAAGAAAAGGAAAAGGAAAGGAAGGAGAGAAAAGTGGAGAAGAGGAAAATTTGAAGAAAAGTTCAAGAGCTAAGATCATCATCAATCCTTCATCAAATCATCTCATCTCCTTCATCTTCAACTTCTAATCCAGGTGGGTTCTAGATAGAAACCTTAGTGTAGAATTTCTTGAGGTTTTTGGGGTTGTGTTAGGTTTGGGAGAAAAATGGGATTTTGTGGAAAATCGAGGAATCTAGCGGTTGAAATGAGTTATAAATTGCGAAGTATAATCTACACAGGTGCGGAATCATTTACCGATAATCGTTATGAATGTTTGGATTGGGTTATGTTATTTGGAATGTTAGGGTTTTAGTGGAAATTATGTGATAAATGTTGAAAATCATATTGTATGAAGTTTATCGGTTAAACCGTAATAGAACCGTGATATTATACCTCGATAGGTTGTTGGGTATGTTGTTGAGATGTTGTTGCAGGTTGGGAAAAGCTCTGTTAAGAGTTTTATTTTTATGGAAATCGCAGAGCCCGCTCAGCGCGCTCAAGAAAATCTGCAACCCCTCAAGTCAGGGAGAACCGCGCTCAGCGCGGTCAGGGGCACGCTCAGCGCGCAGACCTGGGAGTTGAATTTTTTCCTTTAGCGAGAAAATTCATAACTTTCGGCTCGTTTATCGGTTTCGATCATTCTTTATATCGACGTAAAGCCGAGGAAATATTCTATGCAATGGAGAGGAAATATGTCGATTTTACCGACCGATTAAATAATTGAGGAAGTTCCGAAAGTGATATAATTATGTTTTAATTGTTATATATTATTCTACTATGCCATTATGATATATCTGGCCTATCCTATTGTTGTGTAACATGATTGTAAGTGAATATGCATGTTAAAATACGAAATAGGTAGAGTGAGAATTATTACCGTAACCAATGTCAGAAAGTGTGAAATGACATAATGACAACGATCGCGCAGGCGGTGCCGAGGCGTGTGTCAGATACTAATGTCATAGAATGAATAAACACTAGTATGGAACATGTGTGTTAACCTTTGTGGTTGTGATAAGGCGTTATGGCCTTGTGATTGTCGAATACAATCACGTTAGTGTGTGAGATCACGTAATCGTAACCGGATATCTTGTGAGTGCGTTTTATGGGTCTCGAGCTCCTCTGAAACATGTGCACAACTACTTGGCAGGTTTGATTCCCGCGTGCAGTACGAATGGCGCTCTGGGAGCGTATGCTTGTGACGGTTAATGGCCCGTGTGAAGCGACGGTTCATAACGGTTTATGGCCCGTGTGAAGCGACGGTTCATAACGGTTTATGGCCCGTAGAACCCGAATCCATTCGTATGTCAAGTAGGTTACCAGGATCCATGACTCGGGTCGACTTCTAGACGTAGAAGCGGACGGGAACATGGGATGCCTTGGTGTGGTTACCGATTAGTGATATTGTGAGTTGATGAACTCATGACATGTTTCCATATAGTGTGTGTACTCAAAGTCTTTTCCCTTCTCTTTCGACTAGAGTTAGGTGTGATAGAACCTTGTAAAGCCGAGTCGACTATAAGATAGCAAACTCACTGAGATTTGATGTATCTCACCCCATTGTTGTTGTTTACATCATAGGTACTACAGGTTCGGCGAAGGGTAAGGACAAAGTGATTTGACTTTTTCTTACGGATCGTAGCTTTTGAGATGGCATGGCTTCCGCTATGGCGTTTTTGAGATCATTGTAATGATCTAGTTCTTAGTGTATTTTGGGACATCTTGTATATGTTATGCCGTAGACCTTAGAACTTTGTATTTAGGGCATTTAATGTATACAATGTGTTAACTAGGAACTTGTGTATTTCAGTACCAAACGTATTATTCATGTATGATATATGCTTTGATATATGTATATATATATATGGGCGTTACACCAAACCTAATGATATGATTTTAGGTTGTGATTAGATTGATAGAAACTCTGGATGGCGATGCTCGTGCATTCATTAACGAGTTCTGGCCTAGGGTAGATAACCTAGATGGCGATGCTCGGGCACTTGATGTATAACGGTGCATACGTGACGAGTATTGGTCTTGGAGAGAGTGAACACTAGTATGGAACATGTGTAATTGTTATGTTTTATTTTGAGATAAGGCAAAAGAGGCCTTAAGGCGAATGTGGCCTTGTGATTGTCGAATACAATCACGTTGTGTATATGATCACGTAATCGTAACCATTTATCTTGAGGTGTAGTTTCATGAGACTCGAGCTCCTCCTCTGAAACGTATGCACAATTACTTGGCAGGTTTGATTCCCGCGTGTAGTACGAATGAAACCTATATGGTAAAGAGACTTGTGATGGTTAACAGGCCATGAGAAGTGACGGTTCACGGTTAATAGGCCGATGATCCCGAATCCATTTCGTATGTCAATAACTACAAGGATCCATGACTCGGGTCGACTTCTAGACGTAGAAGCGGACGGGAAAAGGGGATGCCTTGGTAAGGTTATCGATTAGAGGGATTCTTGAGTTAACAAGCTCAGGGCGTAATTCCCTTCGTGTGATATTTTATGAGTTAACAGACTCATGGCATGTTTCCATATAGTGTGAGATTGTGAGATTGTGTACTCAAGGTCATTTCCCTTCCCCTTGACTTGAGTTAGGATTTGATAGAACCTAGTAAAGCCGAGAGGACCTATAGGATAGGGAACTCACTGAGATTTGATGTATTTCACCCCACTATTGTTTCTATATTTCAGGTGCAGGTTTGGTTACAAGTGGTGCGATGCAAGGATGTTTCAAGAGAAGCTTAGTTAAGCTTATTCCGCTGTGTATTATTTTGTTGTATACAATTGAGGATATTGTATATTATTCTTAGTTTTTATTATCTTTGGCTAGTTTTCATGACTTGTGTCATGTGTTGTATTTAGGTTTTAGAAATGGACAAGTATGTGAACTATGCCATTAGGCACTTTTGATGTGTCAGTAGCAAATAAGATGCTTGTATGGTATTATTCTAGATATTTATTATACAGGACATTACATTCCTAGGCATATCGTACATGAATAAATTGTTTCAAGAAGGAGTGTTGCAATGCAATAAAACATATAATATGTAACTTATGCAAGACTCTACATAATAAAATGTACTTTTCAAATTGACACAATGTTAAATTTTAATAAATATATTCTACTTTATAAAGTTTTATTTTGTAATAATCAATATTTGAATTTATTTTCCTTTTTTTCTTGTTTTTATGATGGGTGACTAATAAATTTTGTTGCATACATATGATTGTTTTTAAGTCTGGCCCAAATTAAAAATTTGATTCGGCAAAATAATCAGCGAAACTAATATTGTATTCGTTACTTTTCAATTATTAGGTATTGAGTACTTACCAAGTTCTAGAATTTTAAACATGACACCTATTCTGTTTAAACATTTTTATTGGACTTTGATTGTACAGTGTAAATTCAATAAATTGTATAACAATCAATATTTTTTTATTTTTTTAATATTAGATACAATTTATCGTCTAATAATTTTTTTTAGACACTCTCATTACTTTTTTGTTTGCGACATTAAAAGTTTCAATATAAATAATAATTGTATTAATATTATAATTATAAGTTTTTTTTTCTTTAATAATTCTAATTTCAATTATCAAGATACTTCCTTTATGTTTAACCAAATATTTTTAAAATTTAAATTATTAATCTTTATGATATGTAATATTTAAAATTTTTATTTCAGAAACGTTATAAATAGGCCAATCCATAACTATTGACTATAATAATATTAATAAAATAATAAATATAAAATAAAATACATGTATTATTATTAGAGATTATTTGGAATACACTGTCAGTGTAAAATTACTTTACACTGTCATCCAATTAGAATTAGTTATTTTGACACATAAGAAGAGAGAAACAAGGAAGAAGTTGTTATTAAAATGATTTATTTATAATGTAATTTGTTTTATTTTTAATTCCATAAATATGTGTTAAAATAATTAATTCTAATTGGATGACAGTGTAAAGTAGTTTTACACTGACATTTTATTCCAATTAATCTCTTATTATTATTATTATTATTATTATTATTATTATTATTATTATTATTATTATTATTATTATTATTAGAATTATTACTATTATTATTATTATTATTATTATTAAACACTAGCGTTCAAACGGGCACTCTCGTGCCCGCTTGTCCTCTTTTTTTACTGCGCTAACGCGTTAAAATTAAAATCTGTATTTTTGTAATTCTCGATTTTAATTTAAATTATTCGTGTGATAATTTTTATAAAAATCTCTCTTCTCGCCTCCTCCCTCCCTCATTCTCTCTCTCTCTCTCTCTCTCTCTCTCTCTCTCTCTCTCTCTCTCTCTTTCTCTCTCTCTCTCTCCCCGTCCCTCCTCTCTCTTTCTCTCTCTCTCTCTCTCTCTCATCCCTTTTCTCTTTCTCTCTCTCTCATTCCCTCTCTCTCTCTCTCTCTCTCTCTCTCTCTCTCTTTCTCCCTCCCCTCTCATCCCTTCTCTCTCTCTCTCATCCCTTCTCACTCACTCACTCTCTCTCTCTCTCTCTCTCTCTCTCTCTCTCTCTCTCTTTCTCCCTCCCCTCTCATCCCTTCTCTCTCTCTCTCTCTCTCTCTCCCTCTCTCTCCCATTTCCTCTCTCTACCTCTAATTCGACGAAATAAAGTAGTTTAGGGTTTAGTGTTTAGAGCATCATCTTTTTCCTATTGTAATCGGTTTTTTTACTTCGCATATTGAACGCTAACCCATATCACATGTTTAATATTCCAGACGCGCACTCGTGCCCTTCTGTCCGCTTTTTCAAGTGCGCTAATGTTTGAAAATATTAACAGTGTCTTTTTATATTACATAAGTTTGATTTTAATATAAATAATTTATTAGATGAAATATGTGGTATCTATTTAAATATATATTCCATTTTATTTATAATATGTATTATTTGAGTGCATGTCCATTTGTTTTTTTTGTGCACACGCATGAGATTGTAAATGCTATTTTTTTTTTAATTTAGATTTCAATTTTTTTTAGTGTGCACACATATTAAAATATAAACGATATTATTTTTTAATTTTGATTTAAACTTAAATTATTTATGTGATGAAAGATGTGATATGTATTTAGATATATAGTAAACTCTGTTTAAAATATATAGTAATCGTGGTATTCTTAAAATTAATGTAGTAATATAAATAATGAGTGAAAATGGTAGATGATATGCATTTTGTACATAATGGTTTTAGAAGCATTTTTATGATTATGCTCTATTGTACTACCATACGTTTATAGATAGAAATTCCCATTAAATTCTAGTGTATGTGGTTAAATTTTCTTAAAAAATAAACTGCAAAGATATATATGGAGTCATAAAAGAGTCACACCAAAATAAAACAATAAATAAAGCTCGATGGAAATATAAAAGAAAAACATATGTAAGTTAATATAAGTGGAGATTGTGGCATGTGTAAGTTAATTTTAGTGGATTTATAGTAGGAGTTAATATTAATGAAGTTAGTAAAAGTCATTATATATTTTAGAGGATAATTTACCTAATAAAATAATGGGTTTTGTTAACAAATATCTCAGAAACATTCTGTAAGAATTCTAAATATTATATATATATATATATATATATATATATATATATATATATATATATATTATATAAAGAAAAATTAATTATTTTAATTTCTAATACATAATACGTATTTTTCCTTTTTTTTTTCTCTTGCTATTTTAAAATCTTAAAAATTGCTTTTAGAGTACTCCTTAGATTTTTGCTTAGAGTATAAATAATAGAAAAATCAGCTATTAAAGATATTTTGTCAATATAACTCTAAATATTTTTAATATTAAACAATATATAACTGAAAATAAATCACTCTGAAATAAACTATTAGAAACAACCATATAAAATACTATATTTATTTGGTGATTATAAACCATTTGGAAATACAATATACATAGTGAAACTCAAATACATTTACGTCTACTATTTAGTTATTCTTACTATAGCTATTAATAAAAGAAACTACCATTCTTTTTTTTTTGTCAAAGACTTATGTCTTGTTATGGGTGGTTTCAACTGTTGTCTAAAACAAAAACAAAAAAAAATAGTTTAAGTAAATTTTAATTAAAAATCTCTATAAGTGATCAACCGCGTAGTTTCTACTACTGTCTACAACCTCTTTTGATATATGCAATGCCTTCTTCAACGCATTTTTGAGACAGCTTCATGAACATCAAATCAAAATTGAATCAATATAAAAAAGGAAATGATAGTGTGTGCAATGTTTTGAAATTATGTTATTTTTCTTTTTTAAAATATTTAACAAAGTAATAAATAGAAGGTTTGATGGAAAGAAGAAAAAAGATCAAATCACAATGAAACTTGCATGTATGTTTTTATGACAAAAACTATGGTTAATAAACTATCAACAAAAAGAAGTTTGAAGAGTACAACCCACTACAACAGATAAGACCTTAGACAGCGCTTTTTTTGCCCTTAGACAACGCTTTTAAGCGCTGTCTAAACCTGCGCTGCTATAGGTTTAGACAGCGCTTTGGGTAATCCCAAAAGCGCTGTCTAAAGGGGGGTATATTTAATGAAAAGCGCTGTCTATGATACCTTTAGACATCGCTTTTTGACATTATAAGGTATACCTTAGACAGCGCTTTTGGGAAAAGCGATTTCTAAGCCTTACCTTTTTTGACATTTTTTTGGTATACCTTAGACAACGCTTTATCCAAAAGCGCTGTCTAAGGTCAACCTTTTTGAACTTTTTTAGGTATACCTTAGACAGCGCTCTTGGTAAAAGCGCTTTCTAAGGTCCACCTTAGACAGCGCTTTTGTCAAAAGCGCTTTCTAATCCCCACCTTAGACAGCGCTTTTACCAAAAGCGCTGTCTAAGGTATACGAAAAATTTTATATAAATTTTTTTAAACCACAATTTTTACCAGGTTTTTTCAACTAGAATTTGACCTGTTTTTCAACCAGCAATTTTTTTCACCAAAATTATATATTTAAAACAATTGGCAATTCAAACCAATATATATATTTAAAATTACAAACCAAAATTATATATACACCTATTTATAATTACAAATCATTACATTTTTTCTACAAATGCACATATTACTTATACTAGTACTTTTGCATCCAACCAAAGCATTGCTTCAAATCTACATTATAGGTCCTGAAAACACAAAGATTGTAATTCAATTAAAAGAATACATAAACAATGTTACACATATTTAAATTCTCATCAATTAAAGTAAGAGTACAATATTATACCTTGTAAAATTCCGAGCTCCATAATGTATTGACATCAATCCTCTTTAATTTCATCCAATTGAGAAATTGAGTAATGAGCACACTTGCATTCTTCAAAGTACTACATAATAATATAACATAGTTTGATTTAGTTTTAACTATTTCATTAGACATGAGAGATATGTGTTAATATTAAAATAACTCATAAGTTAGAAATACATACATCGGATGGAATCTCTATTCGATCCAACAAAAGAGTGTCTCTCATAAACCTCAACATGAAATAGCCGTAATCTATTTGATTGCGTTGCCGAGGACACTACAAATGAAAAGAAAATATGGATAAATCCTAAGTTTTATCAAGTAGCATCACTAATATAATAAAACATGTGATAATTAATATACCTTCACATAATTCCATGTAATAATGGGGTTGACTCTCCGCCGTGGTAGATGGCTATCTCGTAGTGCTAGGAAAGCTTGTATAGCGCTAATAAAATATACGTGAATATTTAGAACAATTCACATAAATAAATAAACAAACAAATAAATATACACATTCATATTTAGAACAATCTCACTTACGTGTCAATACACTTCTTCAAATCCGGGTATGCTGTCCAATCATTACCTAACGAATCCAGATAATACACCATTGCTCTGCTAGGATTAATTGCGACCAACAACCAATGTCCACTGTAAGATTAATCAAGTGTTAGATGGAAACTTTCTACACGACGTCAAAATACAAAAAAACTATAATAGATGAATTTAGAATGAAAATCTAACCCAGTATTAAACGGTAAAAAGAACAACTTTTTCGTTTCTTGGTTGTCCATAAAGATGTCGCGTATATACGCCAGGACCTCATCTGGTTTATTGATTATTAAGGTTAAGTTGACAGACGCCGGGCATAGGAATGCAAATCTTTGCTGCAATCCGTGTGGGCGCATAACTCTGTCATACAGAAACCTTAAATAAAAACATCATTAACATTAGACTATTCATTTGAAACATAAAGTAAATAAGTTGTTCAATTAATATACCAAAGTAGATCAGATATATACCTCACGTATGTATTGACAACAGTGCCGCCCAATTCTTCATGATTGAAAACTTGCTCGAAGTCTTCATTACTAATAATTTGGTCATGTTCAAAGCCATAGATACCTTTCTCCATATGTATAAGACGAACACCTCCGGTGATAATATCTGTCACTTGTAGATACGTCTGGAGGCACGACCTAAACTTGGAGATAGGTTGTTTTCTACCCCTGCTCTTCTTAGCACCAACATTTTTTTGCGTTGAAATGTTGCTACTCTCTTTAACAGGCAGCTATATATCATATAATTTGTTAGATGAAGTATAAGATATCCAATTTAACATTTTCTATGCATAAATATCATATAATTGTGATGTACCTGTTTTTTTGAAACAACGGACTCGGTATGCTCCGGAATCCGCTTATCCTTTGTTTTGGATCTTGTTGGAGTCTAAATAACATTACCATGTAAAAATGAAAATAAAATGCTCGTAAAATCTTTGAATCTACACATTAAGGTTAACAAAGGTTTATAACGGTTTTAAGCATACCTCATATCCTACGAGCATGAGGTTTGACGGCCATGCAACATACGACCCTATAGCAGCTCGCACCAATGTTACATCTGAATCATCGTCAGGATAGGGTAATGGTGCTTCCTCCTCTATAGCAATATCAACTGATACTTTCAAACTTCCAGTAGGGAGGGATTTATTGTGAAGTAATTGTACCCCATTGTTATACACTTTTCCCTTTGCAACCTTCCGATAAGTTGGTGAAGATAAGAAGAGCTGACATTGGGAAACGCCCTAAAACCAAAAATAAATATGCCATTGTTAATGTGTATATATGTCATTTAAATAATTTAAGCTACTAATTTAATTTCATAAATATATATAACTACCTCTGGAATAATCGGATGAAAGCTGCAGTTGATACTATCTTTCTCCGATCCATCTCTAAAACCTGAAGCATTATCCCTTTCTTTTTCCTTTCGTAATTCCCGAACCTCAGCTTCTAGTGCTTCCAATTTAGCTTGAAGTTCTGAATTACTAGCAACCTTTCCCTTTTTAATATTCAAGGAGGTCGGGGTGATCCCAAATGCCTTACCCCTCACCCGACCAGAATACTCAGGGACATCTAATGCCCGACTAAGTATGCTCCTAGTATCATCTGGAGATACAGACTGAGATAACGCCTCCTGAAAATCAGATGAATATCGAATATTTGTCAAATATTTGTTAATAAAGTTTTGATTTAATTAAAGAAATACTGTTATACTTACACATTTCTCAAATACTTGTAGAACCTCTTCTGCAACAACTCCAGACTTGCCCACACGGGCTTCCTTCCACAAGACATGTGCAGGAAGAGATGTTTCAGAGCTATTCGACTTTTGTAACTACATATAAAGCCAAATAATATGATCAAATATAACTCATGATGAACAATTATTATATCATTGCAATATATTAATACTTACCAAAGATTGCTCCAAACGTCCATATCCAACACGTCTTTTCCTGTATTTATACTTTGGAGCTGATGCTCTTTCCCGATTAATTGCACTTAATCGCCTAAATTCTGGGGTTTGTCGTTTGGATTTAAACGTTACCTATTCTTGTGGTGAAATCAAACTTGCATATTTAGATGGATACTCTCCATCAACAAAGTTATCGTCAGCATCCCTAAGATAGGTGCGGTTTAAATATGTCCTAAACCCTCTTAGGAGCTTCCCTGCCAATCTCATCAAAAAAGCTTTTCTTTCTTCCTCGACGTTGAAGCACCTCTAAAAAAACCATACACATTGGTTAGTACAAATAATTTGAAGGACATAATTAGTTGGCATAATTAAAGACATAATTATGGTACCTTTATCTCATTCCAAATTTTTTCTTTGGTTTCCTTCAACTGTTTGGTTCTCCAATCATCACAAGTAATAGGAACCGCATTCCTTACAAGTGCACCAATGAAACTTGTCAAAGTATGACCGTTAAGCTCAATAAGTGTATTCGAAGCACTCCAATGCACATTATAAGTGATGCCTTGATCTCTAGCACGGATCACTCTCTTCATAATGGTTATTCCTCTTCTAATCTCTTCTTCCATAGATCTGTTACTTCCAACCTGAATATCGGGATCATCATCATGTGGGTGATCATCATCATGTGGGTGATCATTGTTAGTAGCCATCTAACCTGTAATAAATAAATCAAGGATATCAAATATAATATATAACAAATATAATAAAGAAATCAAGGATATCAAATATAACAAATATGACATAATATTTGACAAAGATGCTACTCAAACTTGCTTCAGTTAATGCAGTGGACTATCAAACTTAATTAAGTGAGCTTTTTATGTCCTTCTTTGGCACATGAAGTTCAAATAAATTTATGTCCTTCTTATAGCTTCTAATTGGTTATTTTACAGTACTAATGTAGATAAGTCAGTAGTTTCATCGATGGCTTGTAATTGAACCTTAATTCAACATTTGAACATGCTGAATTATTTTAATTTAAAATGACTCATACCCTTAATCTAACAGTTAGTGCAATGGCATATAGTCAATACATTTTCATTTTTGCTCATTTTTTACATGTATGATCAAAACTAGTGTATGTTGTATGCAGTTCATGACATGCTTTCTTTTCTGTTCATGTTCTTTCTGCATGTATTAAATTACTTTATGCTGTAATAAAGATAAAATATTTTAATTTGATGCCATCACTATGTTTCTTAGCTAATGTAGTACCTAATTGTTGCAGCCTCATTCACTGGATAATTAGGCTTTTGTAAGGAAGTGCAATGATGTGAATATTAACTGAGTATCCAAAGGATCTTGTACGGGTGGAAAAACAGAAGATTTCATGGCTGCTGCAAAAGTTTTTCTAGCATCGGTATACATCTTATTTTCTATAATATTATAATAAAACTTCATTAACAAACTCATCAAACATACTCATCAAACATACACATTCACTACAAAACTTCATTAACAAAACTTCATTAACAAAACTTCATTAACAAAACTCATTAACAAACTCATCAAACATACTCATTCACTACAAAACTTCATTAACAAAACTTCAAACATACTCATTCACTACAAAACTTCATTAATAAAACAGTCCAACATAACTTCATTAACAAAACTCATCAAACATACTCATTCACTACAACATTGTAAAGCAACAAAACCCTACAACAACAATGTAAAGCAACAAAACCCTATTCTTCACAACAACGACGTACCTTTAACGACGGTAACAACGGCAATGCAAGAACGAAATGTATCAGTTACAAAGAGCAGAAACGAACGACGGCAATGAGTTCGCAACAGACGACAATACAACGACGGCAACGGACGGACGGCGATGCAACGACGGCAACAACGAACGACGGCACGGTGGAGGACGGTTGACGGTGAAGGTTTGAGTTCGCAAGGGTTTTGAGCTCAGTTCGCATGCAGGGGAGAAGAAAGAGCGGAAATATGAAAATGAATACTGACTATTCATATATTTTAATTTAATTAGACCTTAGACAGCGCTTTTCATAAAAGCGCTTTCAAAGGTGGACCTTAGACAGCGCTTTTAAAAGCGCTTTCTAAGGTTGGCCTTAGACAGCGCTTTTGATTTTATTTTTTTTTTAATTTTTAAGACCTTAGAAAGCGCTTTGAAGGAAAGCGCTGTCTAATATTTTCCTTTAATTTTTTTTTAAAATTAATAAAACTTTAGAAAGCGCTTTTTACCGAAGCGCTGTCTAAGGTCTTATATTTTTTTTAATTTATAAGACCTTAGAAAGCGCTTTTAACTAAAGCGCTGTCTAATAGTTTCCATTAAATTTTTTTTTTTAATTTATAAGACCTTATAAAGCGCTTTTGACCAAAGCGCTGTCTAAGGTCTTATATTTTTTTGCGCTTTTATTTTTTTAAATGAATAGTTTCCTTATTTTTAACTTATAGCAGCGCTTTTGTATTAAAGCGCTGTCTAAGGTGCGATGTTATAACTTACTTTTAACTCTAATTAAAGTGGTTATTACTGCACACAGAGAAGAAATAAATGTAAATGACATATCCAAATTTAAATTTGAAGAGTATAACCTCTACTCTAAAGTGGTTAATTTTAATTTTCCTACTTGATGAAGTTAAATGATGCACTTAAATTTAGTGATTTGGTACGACAAATGAATAAAAAACATTACAAACAATTAATTGATACTAACAAAATCAACTGCAGTTAGGAATAACAGTGTCTCTTACATCCATAAAATACAACTGTAATGCTTTCTCTGTCTTCCTCCATTAACACACGTTTTCTTTCTCTCTCTAGATATGGAAACTGCAATTCTCCGTTCCCACGATTGCCTTCAACGTTGCTTTCTTCCTAACGACGCCTTGGTAGTCCCTTCCTCACCGATTCGATCTCGAAAAAATCGTAGCCCCAAACCTAACTGCAAGTCCTATGTTAATCAGAACCGTCACCGGAACCGGAGTCGTTATTCCACTCTCTGTTGCATGCACCAAATATCAACTACTCCAATGTTTTACTTTATTTTATGTGTCTTTTGTTTTCCATATTTTGAACATAGTGAAAGGATCAATATCAATAAATAGCAAATGGAAGGAGAGGTTGGACATCAGTTATCCTCAGTTTTTTTCTTGCTTTTTAAAGCGTAAGGTATTAAGCTTTGCCATCTATCTCATGCCACGTACAACAACAGTTACATTAAGTTTTTTTGAATAATCACACAATATCAAGGATAAAATAGGAAAAAAAATAGGTCATACCAAAATCCCCTATCCTCTTTATATATAGTTATAGATAGATAACTATAGATAAAGGGATAGAGAATGGAGTGCTTAATATATATAACTATAGATAAATGAATTTGAGGATTTTGGACTAACCTATTTTCCTTCTAATCTATAACCTTTAGAAATACTTCAATTACTTTAAACAAAAATTACCCGTTTTAGTTTTGGAGTGCTTAGTATACACACGCATCAAAATATAAATGAATATTCTTTATTTAATGTTGATTTACATTTAAATTATTTGTGTAATAAACTTTGTGATTTGTGATACTTTTCTTAATTTTTGTTTTAAGTTAAATTAGTAAGTCATATGACATATCTCTCTCTCACACACACAAAGATTATTGGTTGCAGGAAAAATCCTAAAATGACTACTACTAATTGACACAATATTTAACTTTTCTATTGGGTCGGTTTATCCAATTTTTTATTTTGCACATGATTAAACACAAATATATATTATAGTTGATATTGTTTTTAAATTAAAATGCATATCTTTATGTGAATGGTAAATTTGGGAGATAATAGCGTGTCCAAAATACTCTATTTCCTTATAGATAGTTATAGAATTATAGAGTTCATCTTTCTTTTTGTCAAAAACCATATGAAAATACATTAAAATCAATTTTTTCTTGCCATATTTTGATATCCACATGTAGTATTTCCATGTCCTCCAAATTAATTCATCTTGTAAAAAAACTGAAACATATATATGTTGTCAATTGACCTTTGATTTTCTAAATGAAAGATAAATAAAAATTGAGAAAGTGATAAAATAGAGAATAAAGAGATAAGATTTTCTTATGTCACACTATATCTCTCCAAACATCTTTTTGCACGTAGGATCAATGGTTAAAAGAAAAAAATTGTCTCATATTTATATAAAGTATTTTGAATTCCATTAAATGAATTCATTGGCATTAGCACATATATCATACTGTTAAACTATTGTGATAAATTTTGTTTAAAGAAAAACAATACCTATGTAGTACTGTATAGGTAGAAAAACATATACTTTAACTTCAAAATAAAAAACGAAACAACAACTTGAAAAACACTTAACTGATAAAAAAACTAATAAAAAATTATACTTTCACAGAACCTCTTCTTCTACATCTCGTGACACAACCTTCTCTTCGCGGTTCAGTTTTATTGTTCTCACGTTCAAAATAAAATAGAGGATTTGATCATTTCAGACGGAACCTGGATTTAGACTACTGTGCATAATCACAAACAAATAAATATATCAAGATATGCAATATTCCATATATGTGAGAAACTGAAAATTACTCTTGTATAAGGGGAGAGTAAGTATACATACATAATTAGGTAATTTAAATTTTAAAGAAACATAACTGGACATGCTAGACACCCAATAGAGGATTTGACATAATTGCTCTCCCCTTGCCTGCCTAAATATTGACTTGCAACTATTGAAATGTGGAGACAAAACGTATTGATCAGAAGATCGATATGTAACTAACCCTTTCTTTTTTTGTAACATTTTCTATTAAGCTTTATGAAACTGAGAATGGATTTTCATATATAAAACAAAATGCATAATTGCAATAACTGCTCTATTACGCGTGACAGTTTTCTTTTTATTTTGAATTTTTTTTTAATAATAGGCTATAAATCTGTATAACTGATTTCAACTTCTCTATATACAATTTAAAAAAAAAATAATTAGAGTAACTGATTCATAATTGAATGTGTCCACATATATTTGGAAAATTTATCATCTATCAGGGGTAATATTGGAATTAAAATAGGTCAGCCCAAAACACTCTATCCCCTTTATATATAGTAATAGATTCTTTGATTGGTATTACTAGCGGGTAACCCGTGCTATCGCACGGGTTCTGTAAGTATTCACACGCTATGTTGCGAAAATCACTTGTCAGTCTTGTAATTTTTTTTTTAAGATTTTAAAATTTTTACAACGTAACCAATCTAATAGGGGGATAAATGTAACAATAATAGTATGTATAAATTACAAAATACAAAATTAAAACTTCTTCTAGATATAATATATGAACATTAAAATGACCAGTCTATAGCACGAGTCCTGATAATAATTTTTTGATAGAATTTTTCATTCCTACACTAGCATAAGTAAATATATCAAACTTAATTCAATGTATGAAAAAATAAAAATCAAATGATCAGTCTATAGTTGGCATCTAATAGATTTAATATATAAAATTATAAAAAGATTGACATTAAAATGATCAGTCTATAAATGGTATCTGATAGATACGTTCACATCTACCCGTGTATCAATATGTAGACTATTTCTCATTTATAAGCGCGTTGAACCAGTGTGTCAATTTATAAAAAGTATTTATAGTTTATTCCTGTTTATAAAAATAATTTTAGCAATAGTTGAATTTTTTCCGTTATAAAAATATTTATAACTTATTTCCGTTTATAGAAAATGATTGTAACTTATTCCTATTTATAAAAAATAATTGTATCGACATGTAAAAAAATATTTATTGCCAAATCTCTAGTATTACATCAAGAAAAAAATATGTATTCACACGTGATATCGCACGGGTCCTGTCTGTATTCACACGCTACGTTACCAAAAATCACTTGTCAATCCTGTAATCTTTTTTCAAACTCTAAATTTTTTACAACGTAACCAATTTAATAGGTTAATAAATCCAACAACAATGATACGTATAAATTACAAAATACAAAATTAAGACTTCCATACCTATGGTTTTCAAAAATATATAGTAATATCATTTAATACATAATATGTGAAAAAATATTTGTAACTTATTCTAGTTTATAAAAATAAATATATCAACATATAGACTTTTCTCGTTTATAAATGCCTTGAACCTAGGGATGGCAATGGGCAGGGTATGGGTAGGGTACTATAGTATCCGTCCCCATACCCGCGGTTGAAAAAATCCCCGTACCCGAACCCATACCCACTTGGGTATCAAAATTGGCACCCGTCCCCGTACCCTATGGGTATATAAGTGCCCGTACCCGTTACCCGCATTTCTAATAAAAATAAATTTATCAAGTATAAAATATCATAATATTTTAAGTTTTTAAAATATTAAAAATTTTTTAAAAAATTTTATTGTTGAATAATGAAATAAATGATCACTTATATTAAATATGTAGTAGTTTAAAACTTGATTTTTTATATAAATTTTATAAACATTTACTTTTATATAATAATATAAATTAAAATATACAAATATATATTGTGCGGGTATGGGGCGGGCTGGGTACTAAGGTGCCCATAACCGCACCCATCCCCGCTTATTTAAGTGGGTAATTACCTGAGCCCGTACCCGTACCCATTTTTGCGGGTTTTTACCCTATCCGTTGTGGGTAATTTTGTGGGTACCCAATGGGGATGGGGCAAATTGCCATACCCACTTGAACCCATGTGTTCATTTATAAAAATATTTATTTTTATAACTTACTCTCATTTAAAAAAACAATTGTATCAAGAGTTGTATTTCAAAATCAATAAATAACATTAACTCATAATCATTGTATTAATTTCATCATTAAAACAGATATTATATAAATTTCTCTATGATAAAATTATACTTTCACTAAAACATAACTAAATTAATAGTCAATATAACTTTTAACAAATTTTATTTATTATAATTATAATCTAATATAATGAAAATAAAAAATATTTAATAAATTTCTACATCATTTAGCTATGAACATCTCATAAACATGGTTTAAAATTCTACAAAACATGATCTTGTACTACAACATTAATAGTAAATTTATTACGAATAATTAAATTTAAAGATTAAAATAGAAATTGAAAAAGATTGATTACGGAAGATCAATGTAATTTCCAAAATACAGGATTATATGTAAAAAAAAATAATCTTAGAATAATCATAAGTGACTTTATTAATTAATTTAAAAATCTATAATTAAAATAATAAATTGATTAAAATTACTATAAATTAAATGTAACAATAAAAGTTACTATAAATAAAAATTGTGAGGAAGAGAACAAAATTCATAAATAAAAACATGCATTTAAGAATTATTAATAAAAATCAGGTGACTTTTATTAATATTTCTTAAAAATACGTGATTTTTATTAATATTTCATAAAAATACATGATTTTTAATATTTTTTTAGTAACAAAATATTATTTTTCTTAAAATAATACTTCCTTTCAATTTTAAACAAATCACAATTTTGCATATAAAACAAAATTATATTTTATTATTCTTATTAATATTTCATGGAAATATATAATTTTTTAATATTTATTAATAAGAAACTTATTATTAAAATTAATTTGTTTAAAAATGATAGAAAATTTTATTGATTTCATTGTTCACTTTATATATTTAGTTTTAGGTTATTCATTACTCATTATTTGTTTTTATTTTTCTTTTTATATAGTTTTTATATGTGTTGCGGTGAAAATCGGATAACAAGCTATTAATTAACTTGCATCATGTTTCTTTTACAACCGACTTTGATTTATCCAAAGGAAAGGTTCAAGATCGAAAAAAACCTAAAGGGGGGAGATCTAAGGTTCAGGGGTTGGTTATACTAAGGGAAGGTATTAGCACCCTAAGTATCCGTAGTACTCTACGGGAACCTCTTGCTTAAGTTGGTGTTATGTTATGTTTACTTGCTAAGATATCTGTACTAATACTAAGGTAAAGACCTAAGGGTATGTACACTAAGTTTGCTCGCCAAGACGTCGCATCTTGTGCCTACGTATCTAACTAAAGAATCAGAGCAACCGTAGTTCACCTAACTAAGGGTGAAAGAGGAACCATTGACTATGGTCAAAGTTCCAAAGGGAAATGAGTATGAGCTCATTTTAGAGTTCACGATAACTCTCTAAGTCTACGTCATGGGTGGAGAAAGTGAGTTCTCATGATAGTGAGAATCACATAGAGTTCTCGATAACTCTATAAGTCTAAGTAAAGGGAAAGTGAGTTCTCATGTTGGTGAGAATCACATAGAGTTCACGATAACTCTATCCTATTACTAAACTATGAGGAAAATGACTCTTAGGAGGCCAAGGTGAAATGGGAGTGGATTGTGACTTAGGAGTCAAAGTGAAAAAACTTTCCTTTGGAAGGAGGGTCAAATGAGTCAAGTATGAATATACAGTGAACAATATGAATATGAACATGATATAATAAAAATAAATCAAGATATATTGACTGAAAGTAAAATTAGTGGTTAATGATTAATTTATTGGATCGATGAATCGGGTCCAATGTAGTGCTAAACCGTCGTAGCACGGTCTATGAGGAAGACCATACTATAGGAGGATGCACAATTCGATCTTTGTGCTAAGACACGATGGAGAAATGATATTGAGGATCATTCTCTAAAGAAATCGTGTCGCACGAAAAGAATAGGTGGAGATCTCGTCTTAATTATTCGAAGGTAACCTATCACGATCCCAAAGTATAGAAAGAGATCTCGATGATCACTCACTACAGATTTGAAATAATGAAGGTTGATCGCTTCGATAAACATAATTCTTGAATAGAAAGACTTCATCGATTGAAAATGAAAATGAAGATAAAAGAAAAATGCGAAAAGAAGATAAAGTTGGTCTCGTCTTAATCGAGGTTTGAATCGATAAATTAATAACCTTGATGTTTGACTTTCATTGACCAACAAACTAAAAAAATAGAATGGCCTCATATTTATCAAGACTTTAGTGATTTTGAATAAATTAACCAAGTCATGATTTTTGTGATATCATCGGCCCAAATAAAAGAAAATGGACTCGAAGTGAAAAATAAAGTTGGTCTCGTATTTAATCAAGATTTATATCGGTAAATCGATAATCTCGATATTTAACTTTCATCGACCAATAAAACTAAATAAAAGGTGGCCTCATACTAATCAAGAGATTTGTTGATTTTGATAAATCAACAAAACATGATTTTTGTGAGATCATTGGCCCAAAAATAAAGATAATGGAATTGAAGTGAAAATAAAGGTCGGTCTCGTCTAAATCAAGATTCAATCGAGAAATTGATAACCTTAGATTTTTAACTTTCATTGACCAACAAAATAGAAAATAAAAAGTGGCCTCATATTTATCAAAACTTATTGGTTTGAAATAACCAACAAAGTTAAGATTTTTTATGTCATTGGCCAAAAATAAAATTAGAATCTAAATGGAAATGAAATAAAATTGAAATAAAATGAAAAGTAAACCAATGATCTAAATCAAGTGGTAACAAAAAAGTTTGAGAAAATAACCAAAATGATTATCAAAACTATAAACAAAGTTATTAGCAAATAAAATTTGTTAAAAAGAAGGATTAGCAAAGATGACTAACCAAACTTACTAATTGACACAAATTAATAGTATTAAAGTAAAATAAAAGGGGGTGTGTCTAGATACGCTGGTGTGGTTTTAACAAGGAGTAACAAATCGGGCCAGGACTCCCAAGGCCCAAGGAGGTCTGCGGACATGGGATTGGGTCTGTTCCTCCGACCCGGTTTAGTTCATGAAAGAAGCACAAAACCCTAAATTAAAAAAAAAAGAAAGAAACGGCTTAGCAAAGCCAGAAACAAGACCACCACACTCATCAAAATCCAATCGCGCTCTCTCGCACCGCTCAGCTCTCTCTTTCTCAATTGTCTCTCGCGGCAGCGTTTATCATCATCGTGCGGTTCAAGATCGCTCGCGTCAGATTTGGAGCCTTTGGGGTTTGGTCCGTTTTGGCTTTCTTCGTCTACCCTTCATCTAGTTCGGTTCCGTTTGAGTTTGCGTTAGTGAAAGCTCCTCTTCGACTCTCTGTTCTTCCTTATTTTCCGGACCAATGTTTGTTTATGGTTTAATTTGTGGGTTGATGAAGATTCGGTGGTAGTATAATGAACGATTGTTTGAGGATTTGGAATGATGAAGATTAGGTTTGAGCAAATGGAGATTGAGGGATTATGAAGGTTTAATGGAGAAGAGGTGAAAAAGATTTGCTGTGAAGAGTTGGTGTGATTGAAAACTGTGGGAAGATTTGTGGTTGTTATTGATGTTTATTGAAGAAGGTTGAATGAGATGGTGGTCGCCGGGTTATGGGTGGTGGTGTCGATTGGAGTGATGAAGATGGGTTTGCAGCAAGAGTGAGTCTCAGAAGGTGAGTTTGAAGGTTGTGGCATTTTGATGAAAGCGGAAGGAGTTGGTAGAGTTGAAGTGATTGAAGTTCTGTTGTTTCTTGTTTAGGGATGAAGGGTCATTGAAAAATTGGAAGGTTTATGGTTTTTTGAGAGAGGTTTATAAGAGTCCCAGTTCAGAGTTTCCAGTCCTCCTTTTATTCAGTCAGAATGGTCCCTAAAACCGAATGAAGAACCCGGAGGTTTTGGTTTGAAGTAGTTTTGTTGCTGTTGAAACTTTTTCTTTTTCCTTCTTAATCGGACAGTAAGCCCCCTCTGCTGCAGAACATCACACCAGTTTGGCTTGGCATGGCGTGTTGGCTTTTGGTGTTATGAAAGTCGCACGCGTAGCCGAGAATTGTGGCTTTGGACGTACGGTTTTACTCAATTTTCTGGATTAGCAGACAGAAGCTTCTTGCCATGGTTAGCGTGGTACGGTTACACGCAGGGTTTTGTGAAAGATTTTGATGGTACGATTCGTTGTTTGGATGTAGCAGGGTGGAGTCTCGTCTGCTGATGTTGTACGATTTTGCTTGGTTAGGAGGATATTGGCAAAAAAGTTGGGTTTTGGTTTGATGGAGTGGCATCAGGAAAAGCATAAAGTGGAACTTTGGGGTCTTGTGGTTGTCAAGGTTGAAAAGTAGCAGAAAGTTGTACGTTTGTGGGGTTTAGCCTTGGAGCAAAAGGTGGAAGCAGTGAAAATTGGTCTGAAGAGAAGTCCCATTTTGTATTTTTGTGAAACAACCAAAAGAATAAAAAAAAACAAAAGTAATAATAATAATAATAATAATAATAATAACAAAAATGATAATAATAATAATAATAATAATAATAATAATAATAAATAAAAATGATAATAAATAAAAATGATAATAAATAAAAATAATAATAAATAATAATAAATAAAAATGATAATAAATAAAAATAATAATAAAAATGATAACAAATTATATAATAACAAAAGTAAATGATAAAAGAAATAATAATAAATAGAAATAATAGTAAATAGAAATAAAAAAATTACTAATAATAAATATAAAATATCTTAACCAAAAAAGAAATTCATTTGAAACTAAACTAGTGATTAAAAGCAATAAAAATAAGATTGTAAATTTAAAATAAAGTTCTAAAACTTCATAAGAATAATTGAATAAAAAAAGAGAATAGGTGACAAAATTAGACGAGAAATGCATGACTGGAAATGCGAAAATGATTGACTTAAAATGATATGACAATGATCAGAGAATCTGAGGGTAAAATTTGGGGTACAACAGTTGCCCCTATTTAAATATTTTCACCGGATGACATGGGAAATGGAAATTATGGTGAAAGATATTTAAATATAGATAACCGAAAATTTTGCCCTTAGATACGCTGATATGCAATGATATGGAAAAAAACTAGTCTAAGATGCAGACATGCCGTGAACTCTAGTATGATGATATGATGCCATGATAGATGCAAAAAATGCAGACAAACAACCGCAGGTGAGAAACACTGGGGAAGGATGAAGGTTAATATCCATGAGGGAAACTCACTGGGGATACAGGCTAACCAACAAAAGAGACTCACTGGGAAGACCCTAAGGAAACACTGGGGATGGAAAAAGAAACCGAGGGAAAAACCCTACAGGTCCTTACTGGAGATGGGAGTCAGAGAGGTGTTCTCCACTGGGGAAAGATCCAGGAAGATGGACGACAGGTTCATACGCGACCGGATGACACTGGGGAAAAGGACACATTCTTACTGGGCATGAAACCAGAAAGAAAACATGATCTCCACTGGGGACCAGCTTGAAATAAAAGAAAGACATCCTACAAAGATTTTCTAAGGATTTCTTATACTGAAGAGTTCAAACGGGATCTTCAAGAAAGCCAGAAAAGACAGAGACAAACTCTGCATCCGCCAAATGATGATTAATCACAAGGACTTTCAAAGGGGTAAAGATAAAGACTGAACTTCTGCTGGGAACCAGATTAAAGTGCCAACAAGGATTGGACTCAGAAGTGATATGTCAACATACACCAATTTGGGTTGAATAAGATACCAATTTAAGTTGGTGAAGGTACCAGTATGGGCTGGATTTTGAAAAAGGATTCAAACAATGGGTTCACTATAACCTGAAGTTTAGACAATGTTTGGCTCGATTAAACAAAGAATGGTCCATAATAACCGAAAAGTTAGGTTCAGGTTTGACTCGATTCAAACAAGAACGTTTTAAAACAACAGACTGAAATTAAGACAATGTTTGACTTGATTCAAACAAAGACGGTGCCAACGATAATTGGACTTTTGGTTCAAGCTTGACTCGATTCGACAGGAACAACTTAAAACAAAAGACTCAATGTTTGACTCGATTCAAACAAAGACTCAGTTCAGGTTCGACTCGATTCGAACAAGAACGGTTTAAACAAAAGACTCAGAGATGGTCAGTGTACGACTCGATTCAAACAAAGACTCGGTTCAGGTTCGACTCGATTCGAACAAGAACGGTTTAAAATAAAAGACTCAGAGATGGTCAGTGTTTGACTCGATTCAAACAAAGACTCAGTTCAGGTTCGACTCGATTCGAACAAAAACGGTTTAAAACAAAAGACTCAGAGATGGTCAGTGTTTGGCTCGATTCCAACAAAGACTCGGTTCAGGTTCGACTCGATTCAAACAAGAACGGTTTAAAACAAAAGACTCAAAGATGGTCAGTGTTTGACTCGATTCAAACAAAGACTTGGTTCAGGTTCGACTCGATTCGAACAAGAATGGTTTAAACAAAAGACTCAAAGATGGTCAGTGTTTGACTCGATTCAAACAAAGACTCGGTTCAGGTTCGACTCGATTCAAACAAGAACGGTTTAAAGCAACAAACTCAAAGATGGTCAGTGTCTGACTCGATTCAAATAAAGACTCGGTTCAGGTTCGACTCGATTCGAACAAGAACGGTTTAAACAAAAGAATCAAAGATGGTCAGTGTTTGACTCGATTCAAACAAAGACTCGGTTCAGGTTTGACTCGATTCAAACAAGAACGGTTTAAACAAAAGACTCAGAGATGGTCAGTGTTTGACTCGATTCAAACAAAGACTCAGTTCAGGTCCGACTCGATTCGAACAAGAACGGTTTAAACAAAAAGACTCAAAGATGGTCAGTGTTTGACTCGATTCAAACAAAGACTCGGTTCAGGTTTGACTCGATTCAAACAAGAACAGACATAAAAAGATGAACAACGAGACTCACGATAGCTCGAGGTTCACAATGCCAGTAGTTACTGGACTTTAGATATCCAAACAAGGTGATTAAATATCAGATGGATAAGTATCGGGGTTGCAGGTTAGACTTCCTGGGGAATACTGCACAAAGAGTCAACATCTGACGCATGAAGGTGAAGACCGGACATAAGCCTAGTTTAGACAAAGATTTTTAGAGATAAACCAGGAATGCCCTTACTTCACTGGGGGAAATAAAGATACGTTCTTACTGGGCATGAAACCAGAAAGAAGGCATGATCTCCACTGGGGGATCAATGTGAAACAAAAGGATAAGCATCCAACAACAGATTTCCTGGGATTTTCTTATAATGAAGAGTTCAAACGGGATCTTCAAGAAGAGCCAGTAAAGACAGAGACAAACTCTGGGTACCAGTATAAGCTGGATTTTTGAAATCCTCATCAAACATATTGACGGCAAGGAAACTTCTCAAATAGGGATCACATCAAACGGGTTGATGGAAGATGACTGATTGTAGCACCACTGGTAACTGTGGGAAGTGTGGATAAAACCAAAGACGGATAAGCTTCTTAGGAGAGAGATTGCCACTTATCGTTGTAGAGGTAATGATAGCAAAACAAGCTTCTCAAGGTGATTGCCACTTGTTGTTGGGTATAGATTCCAACGAGATGTTGATATTACAACACTGTTGGAGAAATAAGTTTGTCCTCAATGGGGATTTATCTTATCCAAATGTGGAAAAGATAACTGAAATAACCATCATCCACGAGGATATAACTCTGTGAGGATTTCAAGAATGGATGGGCACTTTATGCCTAGGGATGACAACTCTATTGGAGAGAATAGACACACCCAGTCACTTGGGGAGATAAATGCCAAAGTGAACAAAACAGGTAAACACCAGAAAGAGAAAGCAAAATGCTAAGATGCTATGCTTATGCGTGCTTATGCCATGCTTATGTTTATGCTAACAAAACAGATAAAAGGAAACGAGACGGGAGATGAAATAAACATCTCGACAAGGATACCCAGCCAAACTCATCAGATTGGACCATTACTGGGGATGAACTTGCAGATGAAGCAGCTCTACTTCAAGGTTATGACCTTCTCTGGGGAAAGAGTACTCCACTTGGTATAGCATCATGACTTCACTAGGATTGTCATCATGAGCTTGATTTCTTCACTGGAGATAAGAGATCCAATGAGAATTGCCAAAATTAGCTGAAGAGACAACTTTCTGGGGAGCTAGCAGAGACGCCACAAAAGCTGAGTAATTCTGCATGACTCATCTGCCCCAGAGTACATGGTCTGTCAGAAGAATACATTAAGAGGATTTTACAGAAGAATTGGCATACAAGGTGTTTCAATATCTTCAAACTCTTGGAGAGATTCATGAATTTCAGCCTGACTACCCCTGATTGACTGCCTTTGCACGACAAAGTCATTGAACTAGTTATGTGTGTTGATCGAAGCCAAGGTTGAAGCTAAGAGGTTGATTGGATTCCCCTGGGGAAAATCATTATACAAAGCCTAAGAGGAGGCTGTCTGATAGGGGTGCTCATTATACAAAGCCTAAGAGGAGGCTGAAAGTTGACTGACTCCACATGGGAGGATCATTATACAAAGCCTAAGAGGAGGTTGTCCGATAGTTTATACTCATCGCGGAGTGTTTTGGTATCTTGTACAAAGCCCAAGATTAATAGTGTTTGCACAACAAAGTCCTTGAATTAGTTCTTCTGACTGGTTGATGACAACTGGGGAACAGACTTGCCCTTGCCAGCTTGGTTGGTCTGTGAAGGAGATGCCCCAGACTGGTTGTCTTTTAGAGATTTGTTGAATCTCAACCTGATTGCCTCTGATTTACTGATCTGTGAAAATAATTCACCAAGAGGATTTTACAGAAGAATTGAAATACCAAACACTTCAATATCTTCAAACTCTTGGAGAGGTTCAGGAACCTTGACATAACTGCCCCTAGTTCAACTGTTTTTTGCAACACAAAGTACCCAGACTGCGGTAGAAACAACTGGGGCACAAAATTGCCCCTGTTGATGGGTCGATGGAGTCCAAACTTGTTGTAAGATGACCTCAAGAAGGCTTGCCCCAATATGCTGAACTTTGGGGAGTTCTTCCCATGATTCTTGGCTATTGGGATGGTGGATTGGCAGAACATTCCGCTTGGTTGCCCCTGACTGAGGTTTCTTTATCAAGTCAAATTCCCTAGCTGGCTGCATTTGTTGGGATTCCTTTGATATTGAACTGTTTTTTGCAAACAAGTATTGTTCATTAAAAATTGGCAATTTTAATGCAAAATTCATGCAAGCTTTTGAAAAACAAAGTTTATTGATAAAACACACACAGTGGAATGATTAAATAATAAAAAACAAAGTGGATCTGGTCATTTACAAAATGACAGATGAAGTGGTCAACACACACAATTAGCAAAGATCATTAGGAGTCAGGTTAATCAACCTTGCCGTAGTATGTTTTCAAAACAACCTTACCTCAATTAGGTCTTTTAAAGGTTGTAATGTGGCTTGGTTCACGGTTTATGAAACAAAGGATAAAGGCTCAAAGTTATTTGTCCCAACCCATTCTCCGTGATGAACTCCAATCCTACACTCAGTTAACTCAAGCTATGCATTCAGATTTCCATAGGCTAGGAATGAATTGATGATAGCTGACGATGATTCCGACACCTTTGTAGTCATCACTCTCTTACAACATTTGATTGTCCTTTATTACAGAGGTTTTGAGACCTTTTCTTGTCTTTGTTGAGGTTTTGGAGACCTCTTTTTTTTATGAGGTTATGACCTCTTCTTTGCTTGATTGAGATTATGAGGTTCTGCTTAGTCTTGATTGTTGTACAAACCTCCTTGTATAAGGCGAAGTTTTGGGCTTCCCATCTTTCTTGGCTTTTGCCTTGAAAGGGACTCGGCTTATTCTTCGATTAAGGATTTTTCAATGATCCTTCCTTATTTGTAGCTTGGAGGAACAACTCATTTGATCTGAGAGAGCTGACTAGTGTCTTGCATGAAGCACTTGCATTAGAATGCATAATCAAGTTAAACTGAGAACTACCCACCCCAAGGTTGAGATTTAAGGGTTTTTTGTGTAAGGAAAGAAAACTCCTACTTCTAGGCTCAAAGGGTTAACGAGGGATTATCTTCCTTATTTCTCCAGTGTTTGGGAATTGAAACAATGCCTTACATCCTCGGCAAGGTTTAATCGAAAGCATACCACAACAATTATGGATATGACGTTTTCATCATCCTCCCCAATCTTTACTTGAACAAAGAATTGATATGGGAAAAAATTTGTCTATTTTTTTTTTGTTTTTATGAACACAAAAGTAAATGAGTGAAACGAATGGACTTAATCAAAAGATGCACAAACATTTTATTAATCTTGCCAATTTGAAAGTACAACGAAGCTTATAAGCAAAAACAGATTCAAACATGCAACGAAAAAACAAAAAAATGCTAAATAGTCAAAGGTTTGCCGGCTTCGGGGAACTGGAACTTCCTTCTTGATTTGCCTAGATGAGATAACCGTCTTCAGAGTTGTTCGTCGAGATCAGTCTGAGAATCATTGTCACATCCACTCTCAGCAATTTCTTCCATCTCGGAGTCTGATGAACCTGCCTGATTAAGTGAAGGATTGTTGATTTAGATGCCTCGAGGTGTGAATGAAACCATCTCAGGGTCAAACAAAGTCTGAACCTTGCTTCTGAGCATCTTACAATCTTCAGTTGAGTGCCCCTGTGCCCCAGCGTGGTAGTCACAATGAACGAGTCTGGAAAAGACAACTTCAACAGCTACTTCAAGTCCAGTGATGGCTTCGGGAAGTCAACTGGGTTACAGATAAAGGACGGATGAGACTCGAGGCTGAGAAATGCACATTCAATGAGAATGCAAATGCAAGCCAAATGGTTTCAAGGAATTCAAAAGCAAGTTGCAAACATTTTTGGAAAACTGAAGAGTTTTGTTTTAAATCCATGATCTCTAAGGATCTTTGCAAAGAAAAGAACGTCTGAGTTCCTTGAAACCATCAATGGATGCGGTGAGATGTATGCAATGTACAAAACTCGAGCACACAAAAACATAGATATATGTTCACACAATAACACACAAGCCCTAGATTTAGGGGTCTCATGCATGGATGAAAGTATGCACAAACACACATATACAGATATTCACAGATATGCACACACAAAGCGGAGAGGGCCTAGGTTTGAAGATCACGAGCATGGAGCCATGGTCTACCCATCCCAGAAGGTATGTACTATGGGTTTTCATCTACAGAACAGGGTTCTAAAAAGGTTCCCAGAGTCGACAATCCATCTTTCAGATATTATCGACTTTCCAATTAACTTGGTAATCAATAATATTCTCAAGAGAATCTCGTCTGAGTGTAGTATCGCGTGACAACCATTTCAGAAATAGACTCCCTCATGATCACCGCACTACATCCTAAAAGGCCAAGTGGGGGTAAGGATAACTAAAGGTCATCAGTATCCCTGGCACCAAGGTCAAAGTGGCAACGCCTTCACGATTGCTCGTTCAACATATACCAACTCTGAGAGGGCCTCAATTGAGTTTGGAATCTCAAGTCAACTCTTTTGGGAATCGACTCCCTCAAAGTCTCCTTGACTATATCCACTATCCTATCATAAGTGCACTCAAGTCCGGGTTAGGACTTATCTCACCACTCAAAAGTACCACCCTGCACACAGAAGAACCCAAACAAAATAGGTATACAGATATATACAGATATATGTACAAGTATAGCAAGCAATCATAAATAACATAAACGAAACAAGGTGGGCTTAACCCTAAAAAATGTGTCTTTATTATCCCCAGTGAAGTCGCCATTTCTGTTGCGGTGAAAATCGGATAATAAGCTATTAATTAACTTGCATCATGTTTCTTTTACAACCGACTTTGATTTATCCAAAGGAAAGGTTCAAGATCGAAAAAAACCTAAAGGGGGGAGATCTAAGGTTCGGGGGTTGATTATACAAAGGGAAGGTATTAGCACCCTAAGTATCCGTAGTACTCTACGGGAACCTCTTACTTAAGTTTGTGTTATGTTATGTTTACTTGCTAATATATCTGTACTAATACTAAGGTAAAGACCTAAGGGTATGTACACTAAGTTTGCTCGCCAAGACGTCGCATCTTGTGCCTACATATCTGACTAAAGAATCAGAGCAACCGTAGTTCACCTAACTAAGGGTGAAAGAGGAACCATTGACTATGGTCAAAGTTCCAAAGGGAAATGAGTATGAGCTCATTTTAGAGTTCACGATAACTCTCTAAGTCTACGTCATGGGTGGAGAAAGTGAGTTCTCATGATAGTGAGAATCACATATAGTTCTCGATAACTCTATAAGTCTAAGTAAAGGGAAAGTGAGTTCTCATGATGGTGAGAATCACATAGAGTTCACGATAACTCTATCCTATTACTAAACTATGAGGAAAATGGCTCTTAGGAGGCCAAGGTGAAATAGGAGTGGATTGTGACTTAGGAGTCAAAGTGAAAAAACTTTCCTTTGGAAGGAGGGTCAAATGAGTCCAGTATGAATATACAGTGAACAATATGAATATGAACAAGATATAATAAAAATAAATCAAGATATATTGACTGAAAGTAAAATTAGTGGTTAATGATTAATTTATTGGATCGATGAATCGGGTCCAATGTAGTGCTAAACCGTCGTAGCACGGTCTATGAGGAAGACCATACTATAGGAGGATGCACAATTCGATCTTTGTGCTAAGACAAGATGGAGAAATGATATTGAGGATCATTCTCCAAAGAAATCGTGTCGCACGAAAAGAATAGGTGGAGATCTCGTCTTAATCACAAACTTTCGTTAATTATTAGAAGGTAACCTATCACGATACCAAAGTATAGAAAGAGATCTCGATGATCACTCACTACAGATTTGAAATAATGAAGGTTGATTGCTTCGATAAACAACATTCGTGAATAGAAAGACTTCATCCATCGAAAATGAAAATAAAAGAAAAATGCGAAAAGAAGATAAAGTTGGTCTCGTCTTAATCGAGGTTTGAATCGATAAATTAATAACCTTGATGTTTGACTTTCATTGACCAACAAACTAAAAAAATAGAATGGCCTCATATTTATCAAGACTTTAGTGATTTTGAATAAATTAACCAACTCATGATTTTTGTGATATCATCGGCCCAAATAAAAGAAAATGGACTCGAAGTGAAAAATAAAGTTGGTCTCGTATTTAATCAAGATTTATATCGGTAAATCGATAATCTCGATATTTTACTTTCATCGACCAATAAAACTAAATAAAAGGTGGCCTCACACTAATCAAGAGATTTGTTGATTTTGATAAAACAACAAAACATGATTTTTGTGAGATCATTGGCCCAAAATAAAGATAATGGAATTGAAGTGAAAATAAAGGTCGGTCTCGTCTAAATCAAGATTCAATCGAGAAATCGATAACCTTAGATTTTTAACTTTCATTGACCAACAAAATAGAAAATAAAAAGTGGCCTCATATTTATCAAAACTTATTGGTTTGAAATAACCAACAAAGTTAAGATTTTTTATATGTCATTGGCCAAAAATAAAGATAATGGAATTGAAGTGAAAATAAAGGTCGGTCTCGTCTAAATCAAGATTCAATCGAGAAATCGATAACCTTAGATTTTTAACTTTCATTGACCAACAAAATAGAAAATAAAAAGTTGCCTCATATTTTTCAAAACTTATTGGTTTGAAATAACCAACAAAGTTAAGATTTTTTATATGTCATTGGCCAAAAATAAAATTAGAATCTAAATGCAAATGAAATAAAATTGAAATAAAATGAAAAGTAAACCAAGGATCTAAATCAAGTGGTAACAAAAAAGTTTGAGAAAATAACCAAAATGATTATCAAAACTATAAACAAAGTTATTAGCAAATAAAATTTGTTAAAAAGAAGGATTAGCAAAGATAACTAACCAAACTTACTAATTGACACAAATTAATAGTATTAAAGTAAAATAAAAGGGGGTGTGTCTAGATACGCTGGTGTGTGGTTTTAACAAGGAGTAAAAAATCGGGCCAGGACTCCCAAGGAGGTCTGCGGACATGGGAATGGGTCTGTTCCTCCGACCCGGTTTGGTTCATGAAAGAAGCACAAAACCCTAAATTAAAAAAAAAAGAAAGAAACGGCTTAGCAAAGACAGAAACAAGACCACCACACTCAACAAAATCCAATCGCGCTCTCTCGCACCGCTCAGCTCTCTCTTTCTCAATTGTCTCTCGCGGAAGCGTTCATCATCATCGTGCGGTTCAAGATCGCTCGTGTCAGATTTGGAGCCTTTGGGGTTTGGTTCGTTTTGGCTTTCTTCGTCTACCTTTCTTCTGGTTCGGTTCCGTTTGAGTTTGCGTTTGTGAAAGCTCCTCTTCGACACTCTGTTCTTCCTTATTTTCTGGACCAATGTTTGTTTATGGTTTAATTTGTGGGTTGATGAAGATTGGGTGGTAGTCTGATGAACGATTGTTTGAGGATTTGGAATGATGAAGATTAGGTTTGAGCAAATGGAGATTGAGGGATTATGAAGGTTTAATGAAGAAGAGGTGAAAAAGATTTGTTGTGAAGAGATGGTGTGATTGAAAACTGTGGTAAGATTTGTGGTTGTTATTGATGTTTATTGAAGAAGGTTGAATGAGATGGTGGTCGCCGGGTTATGGGTGGTGGTGTCGATTGGAGTGATGAAGATGGGTTTGAAGCAAGAGTGAGTCTCATAAGGTGAGTTTGAAGGTTGTGGAGTTTTGATGAAGGCGGAAGGAGTTGGTAGAGTCGAATTGGAAGGTTTATGGTTTTTTGAGAGAGGTTTGTGAGAGTCCCAGTCCAGAGTTTCCAGTCCTCCTTTTATTCAGTCAGAATGGTCCCCAAAACCGAATGAAGAACCCAGAGGTTTTGGTTCGAAGTGGTTTTGTTGTTGTTGAAACTTTTTCTTTTTCCTTCTTAATCGGACAGTAAGCCCCCTCTGCTGCAGAACATCACACCAGTTTGGCTTGGCGTGGCGTGTTGGCTTTTGGTGTTATGAGAGTCGCACGCGTAGCCGAGTATTGTGGCTTTGGACGTACGGTTTTACTCAATTTTGTGGATTAGCAGACAGAAGCTTCTTGGCATGGTTAGCGTGGTACGGTTACACGCAGGGTTTTGTGAAAGCTTTTGATGGTACGATTCGTAGTTTGGATGTAGCAGGGTGGAGTCTCGTCTGCTGATGTTGTACATTTTTGCTTGGTTAGGAGGATATTGGCAGAAAAGTTGGGTTTTGGTTTGATGGAGTGGCATCAGGAAAAGCATAAAGTGGAACTTTGGGGTCTTGTGGTTGTCAAGGTTGAAAAGTAGCAGAAAGTTGTACGTTTGTGGGGTTTAGCCTTGGAGCAAAAGGTGGAAGCAGTGAAAATTGGTCTGAAGAGAAGTCCCATTTTGTATTTTTGTGAAACAACCAAAAGAATAAAAAAACAAAAATAATAATAATAATAATAATAATAACAAAAATGACAATAATAATAATAATAAATAAAAATGATAATAAATAGAAATGATAATAAATAAAAATAATAATAAATAATAATAATAATAAATAATAATAAATAAAAATGATAATAAATAAAAATAATAATAAAAATGATAAATAAAAATGATAACAAATTATATAATAACAAAAGTAAATGATAAAAGAAATAATAATAAATAGAAATAATAGTAAATAGAAATAAAAAACTTACTAATAATAAATATAAAATATCTTAACCAAAACAGAAATTCATTTGAAACTAAACTAGTGATTAAAAGCAATAAAAATAAGATTGTAAATTTAAAATAAAGTTCTAAAACTTCATAAGAATAATTGAATAAAAAAAGAGAATAGGTGACAAAATTAGACGAGAAATGCATGACTGGAAATGCGAAAATGATTGACTTAAAATGATATAACAATGATCAGAGAATCCGAGGCTAAAATTTGGGGTACAATAATATGATTTTGAATTCTATTTAAAAACATATCAATTTTATAGTGTATTTTAATAGTATATAGTCAAATACCTCAGAGAGAGCATAGTTTCTACTTTCTAGTGTTAATAAATGAGTGCATAGTTTATAATGTAGATTTAAAAAAAATATATAACAATAGCATTCAAAAACATATAGTTTATTTTCATTAATTTAATTTAATTGAATTTTAATGGATCAATTAATCTTTTTAGTAACAAAATGTTTTTTTTTTTTTAAATATTAATACTTACTTTCAATTTTAAACAAATCACAATTTTACTAATAAAATAAAATAATATTACATTATTCTTATTAATATTTTTTCGAAACATATAATTTTTTAATATTTATTAATAAAAAAATTTATTTTTAAAATGAAATTTGTTTAAAAATGATAGAATAGATTAAGAGGGAGAGAGTGCATATAAATAATTAATGAATACATTGTGTGTAGCGTACATATAACATAATAAGTTGTATTCCACTGAAATAATTATGAGGAATAATATTTCAATTTTTTTAGATATATTTAAGTGATTATATTGCATAATTCAGTAAAATAAAAAAGCATTAAATAAGCATTAAATATTCAATTAATTTAAAAAGGTGAAATATCTTTTATATAAACGACGGAGGAAATATTTTACTATGTCAATTGAACATGTATTAATGAGATAATGGTAAATAAGGTAAAATAAATTAATTTAAAAATACTTATTTCAAAACCATAAATTATAGATTTGTGGTTATCATTTTGAAATACTTATTATAAAATAAATTTATTTTATCTTTTTGGAATAAATCATAAATTGTTATTTATATTTATAATCATAAATCATAATTTATATGATTTTTAAGATACTTATAATCCTAAATCATAATTATTTTATCAATTAATCATCAAGTCCGCGCTCGGAAGTAACGACTTGGGGGCTACTGTTCTAGACTGGGCCAACGGCCATGCGCGGCCCAATCCATGATTGCTACAGTAACGGCCCAGACGCTTGGATCCAGTCCATTAAGGGGACAAAAGTACCCTTTTGCCCCTACAACCGGTCACGGACTGGTCAGTCCTGCCCGGAATTATTGCCCGTCACGCACGGACTACAACTCCCCGACAGCTAACGAACAGATGCCCGCAACTACCTTCCTGCCCGGTATAACGGCTAGTTTAGGCATCTTGCCCGTCATAACGGCTAGTTTGGGCAGTTACCTATTCTTCAGGAAGACGGTTATTTCGCCCTGAAAATAGGACCGTTGGCCACGCGCTGGGGAACATTATATAAACCCTCTCATTCGAGAGGGTCAGGTATCCAATATTCATCCTAAGAATACACTTTGTACTTGCCCCCTTTTCTCAGACCCTTTCTTACTTGAGCGTCGGAGTGCCTTGCAGGTACACCCCCCTCCTCTCCTCATCAACAATCCGAGCACCTTGCCCATCTGACGACCAGCATACGTGGACCTGTTCGAATACTCCGGATCAGTGGCGCCGTCTGTGGGAACTCCTTGTTCTCCCCTTCTTTCTTTCCTCCTCGGAAACTAAAAAATCAAAACATACTTTCTTTGATCCGCCCACATATGGCCGCTCAGAACTCCGCAAAAGGTGCTGACGTTACGGTTCCCGTTCCCGTCAACAAGATGGACGTTGACGGTAGTTCTGTGTTACTTTCTGATCCCCATTTCCTTCGAGACGGGGCTACTGCGTCTCCTACTCCTCCTCCCACCGAGCAAGGAGGCAAACAGCTACCGTCGGGTGAGCGACCAATTCCTGGCCTGCCCAACGCCGACCTGGCCGTTGCAGCTCTTTTGGAAGCTGTCAACCGCACAAACCTCCTTATCTTGCAGCAAGGAGAGAGAATAGAAGCTCTCCAGGAAGCATCTCTTCCAAGATCCTCTCCTCCAAAGAGTAAGCATCGAAAATCAAGAAGCCCGCCACCTAGGCGTGGGGAAGACCATATATCGAGGCATGAGCCTGAATCATAACACATTCGCAAGCGCGACCAGATCTCCCCGCAAGGTCGATCATCACTAAGACACAAGAGAACGAGGCAGGATAAGCATTTTCCACCGGTCAGACCTCGTGACCGGCTACATTCACCCTCACCTCGCAGAGACCGCCGTCGCGAGCGCAGACAACGGTCACCATCAACTCCAAGTTTAGACAGCGACGATGAGTCTCGCGGCCCGTTGTCCCGCAGGATCTTGGCCACCCGTCTCCCTAAAGGGCTAGAGAAGCCTCCGTCTCTAGGGACTTACGATGGAACTACTGACCCAGACGAGCACATAGAAAACATAGATACTCTTTTGGACTACAGAGGGGTACGAGGAGCCATCAAATGCCGCCTGTTCCCGACCACGCTCCAGAACGGAGCAATGACATAGTACAAGCAACTGCTAGAGGAATCCATTACATCCTAGAGGCAGCTGGGGAGGATTTTCTCCTGTCACTTTACTGCATCGCGACGCCATCCAAAGACCTAGGCGTCCCTCGGAGCTGTCGTACTGGGAAGGAATGAGCCTCTTCGGGCTTACATTGAACGGTTCAACAAGGAAGCCGTCCAAGTTCCAACAACCGACGACATGAAGAAATTCCTGCTCGAGCAGGGATTATGTCCTGGCTCAGACTTCGCGAAAGCCATCGGCCTCGATCCACCGGGGAACCTTAACGCCCTTCTCTTCCAAGCCCAGTCGCATATACAGTACGAGGAGAAGGTTGCTGCACACTCTATCCGGGCCTCTCGACACTGTTAGTTCTTGGATTGGCTGGAATTTTGGTAAAACAAAGTATGTTCAATGTTGATGTCAAGGTGGTGATGTTGCAACATTGAGTCTTAACACTGGGCTGTGTTAAGTATTTAAATTGCTGAAGTTGGATGTCTGATGTCACATGGAGATGTTATCACATTAGAACTGCAGAATTAATAACATCAGGTTGTGATGTTGTTAGGGTTCGCGTGTTAGCTAGAATTGTGGAGAGCAAGTTGTCTCATTGGATGCGAATATCTTGGGTTAGATATTCTTCGCTGCATAGGAGATCTGGTGCAGGTTTGTAGGAGATTAAAAAGGTTGAAGATTTGAAAAGATTTTAGGAGAAAATCTGTTTTGAATATTCAGTTTTAAATAACAAATCAAGTCAGATATTGTAGCAGTCCAAGCCCAATTCAGGTTGCTATTTAAAGCGCACAAGACCAAAGGAAAAGGTACAGAAATACAGAGAGAGGATCAAGAGCATAGGCTGAGTGTCTTGAGTATATTGTACGAGTTTTGTATACACCATTCTAGGTTGAATTGGTAAGTCGTTTTCTGTCCTCTATTAGAAGTTGTGAAGCAATATAGAGTTTTTAATTGATCAAAGCTGTGAAGTAAGATCAAGGTTGCTCAAAGAGGTTGTTCCTTGAGTATTGTTTTAGGGATTGAGTAGTGTTCTCATATCTAAGTGGTTTCTTAGGTAGAAAATCACTAGTAGGAATTAAGTTTAGGAGATTGTCAACTGGGTTGTTGAGTCTGTAAATTAATTCTACAAGTAGTGAATTTCATCCCTGGCTTGGTAGCCCCCAGACGTAGGTAGTTAGACCGAACTGGGTGAACAATTCCTTGTGTTAATTTGTTATTGTTATTGCTGTCCATTTGCAGAGTGTGTTGTTGTGACATCGCACCTTAACATCACACGTCTGATACTAGAATTTCAATTAGTATCAGAGCAGGTATCCTATCTGTCTCTGAGTGAGATCTAGGGAAGTTACTTTCTGGTGTAAAGATGGACAAAGAAGTTGGAGGATTCGTCAACAGACCCCCTATTTTGGATGGATCCAATTATGACTATTGGAAGCCAAGGATGACCACTTTCTTAAAATCCTTGGACAGCAGGGCATGGAAGGCTATTATTAAAGAGTGGAAAGCACCTGTTATGTGTGAAAAAGATGATGCTGGCAAAGATAAAGAGGGCACCTCAAAGCCAAAGCCTGAAGAAGAATGGACCAAGGAAGAAGATGAGCTTGCCCTTGGTAATTCCAAAGCTCTAAATGCAATTTTCAATGGAGTGGATAAAAATATTTTCAGGTTAATCAATACCTGTGAGGTTGCTAAGGAAGCGTGGGATATTCTGAAGGCCACCCATGAAGGTACATCTAGAGTAAAAATGTCAAGACTTCAGATTCTAACATCAAAATTTGAAAGCCTGAAGATGAAGGAAAATGAGACTATTCATGACTTCCACATGAATGTTCTGGAGCTGGCAAATGCATCCAGTGCTCTTGGTGAAAAACTGTCAAATGAAAAGCTTGTAAGGAAGATCCTTAGGTCCCTTCCTAAGAAGTATAAGATTAAGGTTACTGCCATTGAAGAATCACAAGACATCAACAAGATGAGAGTTGATGAGCTCATTGGATCTCTTCAAACTTATGAGCTTGGGTTGAATGAGGAAGAACCAGAAAAGAAGCCAAAGAGTATAGTCTTGGTGTCAAATGATCAAGAAGAAAAAGGAAAGAGTTCTGAATCCTAGGAGGATTTATCTCAGGCCATAGTTATGTTGGGAAGACAGTTCAATAAAGTGTTCAAGAGGATGAATAATAACTCCAGGTCTAATGTCAAGAACATATCTTCTGACATCAGCAAGTCAAAAGAGAAGGATGAAGAGAAAACTGCTCAAGATAAAGGAGTTCAGTGCTTTGAGTGTGAAGGGTATGGACATGTCAAGAAAGAGTGTCCCACCTTCTTGAAAAAGCAGAAGAAGGGCATGACAGTTTCCTGGTCTGACTCTGATAGTGAAAGTGAAGGTGAGTCAGCAAAGCATGTTAGAGCTTTAACAGGAACTGTTGTTTCTGATGATGATTCAAGTGATGGAGAAATAACGTATGAGGAGTCAGCATCTACTTATCAAGAGCTGCGTTTAAAAAGTGCTGAGATTTGTCAAGAAAACAAGTGCCACAAGCAACAGATTGCTCAGCTTGAGACTGCTAAAGCTGATTTGGAAAACGAGGTCTCACTTGTCAAAACTCATCTTGATCATATGACCAAGTCTGTTAGGATGCTGAACTGTGGTATAGACACACTTGATAAGATCCTTCAGATAGAAAAGGTTGCTGGTGATAAGTCAGGTATAGGATTTGTGGCTGAGAAAAAGGTTTCTGCTGAAGCAAGCATTTCAGGAACAAAGGAGGAAGTGTTCCAACCAATGTCTCAAACAAAGAGATAGGATCCTACCCCTAAGAAGGTTGTACAGCCTCAGAATGTTGAGAAAAAGAATGGTCCTCATCAAATGAAGATGCAGCCCCAAGGAGCTAGTCAGTATATGCCTCCCCAATATCACAGGAGCATGCAAGCTGCAAGGTTGAAACAGAACATGTCACATCAGATGTCTCAACATAAGGAAAACTGGTATGGATATGAGTACAAAAACGCTGTGCCTCATCACTATGGAAGAAGGAAGCCTCATCACCATAGAAGACAGCCTAGAAGACAGTATCCTCAGTTCAGGAGACAGTCTACCTATGGTAAAAGACAACAACACCATAGAAGACAGACCAACTCTGGAAGTAAGAGACAACACTATGGGTGGAAGCCACAACAATATCATAATGGTAGAAGATATAACCAATTCAGAGATGACAGAGTTAGATGCTTCTATTGTGGAAGGTTTGGACATATGCAGTACTCTTGTTTTAAATTGCATGGTTATCCACAATCTGCTCCTCAAAGCAAACCAAAGGAGGTCAGACCTAAAGTTGCTAAACAATGGGTTCCTAAGGAGAAGGTGAAATGTCTTTTAGCCCACACCTCAGATAGCAAGGTTGATAAGGATACGTGGTACTTCGACAGTGGATGTTCAAAGCATATGACTGGATTCAAAACTCTGATAGTTGAAGTCAGTCATTATCCCTCTCATGAGGTTATGTTTGGCAATGGCGAGAAAGGTGTAGTTGCAGGAGTTGGAAAAGTGAAAGGTGATGGTAGACCTGAACTTGACAATGTTCTGTTTGTTAATGGTTTAAATGCAAATTTGATCAGCATAAGTCAATTGTGTGATGAAGGGTACAAAGTTAACTACACCAAAGATGAGTGTGTGGTATCTGGTGAGCATAATCAAGTTGTTATGAAGGGTGCCAGTACCAAAGATAACTGCTATCAGTGGATTTCCCTTGAAGGTAATTCAACTAATGAAGCTCAAGTTGATGTTATAACACCAGACTATGACGTTAGGATGCTGAAAGGTCACTCAGAGTTAATGAGTTCTGATGTGAATCCTTTTAAATTTTTAAAAGGAAAGTCTTCATGGAGGGAGAAAACTAGTGATTGGTCTTTAAGAAATACACAAAATCTGGCGCCTTACCTCAGACCCTCATTTCCTATTATAGCAAAATCACAATCCGTCAAAACTCATATCTCTCGTCTGTTCGTCTCCTTCAACAAGAAGAATCGTCTCAACCTATACTGTCTCAAAGGAACCATGTCAAAACAGACATCTTCTCCATCAAAAAGTTCATCGCGGAATAAAGCTAGGGTTTCTATAGATGAGTTCTCTGAAGACGAAGCTCTGAATATACAACCCATCTCGGTAATGCTCCCAGAGTCAGGTAAACCTAGACCCTCTAAACTTGCTTAAAAAAGGGCCGCAACTACCTTTAAAGACACTGAAACAAAGAAGCTTGTTACGAGTGTCCTATTTAGTGATAAATCAACACCTAGGTCATCCTCGTCTCAAACTGTGGTTGAAAAGTTTGATGTTGACAAGAGTATGGGGAATCTAGCTACCAAAATACTGGACAAAGGTATACCTGTGAAAGGAATTTCTATACCATTGAATCAGATGCCGGCAGAAAAGGTAGACATGCAAGGAGATGAGTCTGATCTTCATAGACTTGCTATGTCTGTCATTGAAGATTCTGAAATAGGAGGGGAAGAAGATGATGTGCATGAAGAGACAAATGTTGAGGATAATGTTGGGACATCTGGAGAACCCACTTCTGTTGATAATGATAATGTTGATGTGATCAATGTAGATGATCTATCAGATGATGAGGTGATAGCAAAAGCTGTCCCAAGTATTGGAAATAGATTAAAATCTAGGAAGGGAAAGAAGGTTGAACCCTCTCCTAAGAAGTATTCTGATAAGAGGAAGAACATTGCTGTTGGACTAGCAAAAGCCTGGAGCAAAGTGGAAGTAAATCCTAGAAAGAGGAAGGTTGTGGTGCATTCTGAGTCTGACTATGATGTCGAAGATGATGCTCATGACATCACACCAGTCAGAAAGACCATTTTAAAAAGAATCTCTGATAAGGTCCCTGAAGTGCCAGTGGACAACATATCCTTTCATTATGCGAGCAGTGCTCCCTTGTGGAAGTTTGTATGCCAAAGGAGATTAGCTCTGGAAAGGGAGCTTGGAAAGGATGTATTGGAGATGAAAGAAATTATGGACCTCATTCATGTTGCTGGACTGCTGAAGACTGTGACCAGATTCTCTAAGTGCTATAGTGGACTTATTAAGGAATTTGTTGTCAACATCCTCACAGACATTTCTGACAATAGAAGTGTGAACTACATGAAGGTGTTTGTTAGGGGACAGTGTATTGACTTCTCTCCTAGCACCATCAATAAATATCTGGGGAGAGATGAACAAGAGGGATGTGAGCTGGAAGCGACTGATAATGAAGTGTGTAGAGAAATCACTACCACTCAAGTTAAGGTGTGGCCACTGAAAAATAAATTGACAGCTAGCAAACTCAGTATCAAGTATGCTATTTTGCACAGAATTGGTGCTGCTAACTGGGTACCTACTAATCACAAAACCACCATAACTGTGGGATTAGGAAGGTTCATCTATGCTGTTGGGAAAAAGGTCAAGTTCAATTATGGAAGCTATATATTTGATCAAGTGGTGAAGCATGGTGCCACCAATGCTATCAAGATGCCTATATCATTCCCTTCCCTTATCTGTGGAATGATCTTAGATCAACATCCTGGAATCTTAACGAGTACAGAGGTAGCATGTAAGAGGGAGTCAGCTTTATCTTTGCATCCCAAACTGTTTGCTGGGAGTCATGTTCCAGACATTGTTACAACATCAAGTTCTGGGGTTAAGAAGGTCAGTACAAAATCTGAGTTGATTGAAGAATTAAAGGCAACCTGCAAGGATCTTGATATGGTTATCAGTACCAGCACTGTGAGGAAAATGAAGATTGAGCAGATGATCAAAAACTTGGAACAAGGGGAAGATAATGTGAATGGCGATACTGAGGATTCCGGGACAGATGAAGGTGATGAAGATGCTGATGGTACCAGCTCGGATGAAGACTAACTTCCATCTGCTGTTATTAGATAATAGTTTAGTTTTTTTGTTTTGCACTTGTTATGCCGGTTATGTATATTTGAATTTTGTGCTGTTATATGCACCCTTTATGTTTTTCTGTTCTATGATTTGTTCTGCCTGGTTGCTAACTGTGAGGCTAATAATGAGAGCTACGGGAGTACTAACTGTAGTTATACGGCTTCTGATTGAAGATTGTCTAATTGTGGCTAAAAAGGGGGAGAAGTAGCCAAAGAAGAAAGAATGCCAAAAGTACAATTGTCAAATGATTGTTTAATGCTGTCAAAGGAGTTGTGGTGCTGTCAAAGGAATATGTTAGCTATAGTACAGTAGTGCAGAAGTTAAGGGGGAGTAATGAGAAATTACTGAACTGCTTGATAAGCTATTTTTGCTGGTTCATGATTATTGTTGTAGCTGTTTTGTTGCTGCTGCTTGAGGTTTTCAAAATTATTGGATTTTTTTTGAAGTTTTTCCGCTGCTGAAGTCTCTGAAGGTGCAGAGATTGTTTTAGCCAAAATTAGCCAAAGGGGGAGATTGTTAGTTCTTGGATTGGCTGGAATTTTGGTAAAACAAAGTATGTTCAATGTTGATGTCAAGGTGGTGATGTTGCAACATTGAGTCTTAACACTGGGCTGTGTTAAGTATTTAAATTGAGGAAGGTGGATGTCTGATGTCACATGGCGATGTTGTGACATTAGAACTGCAGAATTAATAACATCAGGTTGTGATGTTGTTAGGGTTCGTGTGTTAGCTAGAATTGTGGAGAGCAAGTTGTCTCATTGGATGCGAATATCTTGGGTTAGATATTCTTCGCTGCATAGGAGATCTGGTGCAGATTTGTAGGAGATTTAAAAGGTTGAAGATTTGAAAAGATTTTAGGAGAAAATCTGTTTTGAATATTCAGTTTTAAATAACAAATCAAGTCAGATATTGTAGCAGTCCAAGCCCAATTCTGGTTGCTATTTAAAGCGCACAAAACCAAAGGAAAAGGTACAGAAATACAGAGAGAAGATCAAGCGCATAGGCTGAGTGTCTTGAGTATATTGTACGAGTTTTGTATACACCATTCTAGGTTGAATTGGTAAGTCATTTTCTGTCCTCTCTTAGAAGCTGTGAAGTAATAGAGAGTTTTTAATTGATCAAAGCTGTGAAGTAAGATCAAGGTTGCTAAAAGAGGCTGTTCCTTGAGTATTGTTTTAGGGATTGAGTAGTGTTCTCATATCTAAGTGGTTTCTTAGGTAGAAAGTCACTAGTAGGAATTAAGTTTAGGAGATTGTCAACTGGGTTGTTGAGTCTGTAAATTAATTCTACAAGAAGTGAATTTCATCCCTGGCTTGGTAGCCCCTAGACGTAGGTAGTTAGACCGAACTGGGTGAACAATTCCTTGTGTTAATTTGTTACTGTTATTGTTGTCCATTTGCAGAGTGTGTTGTTGTGACATCGCACCTTAACATCACACGTCTGATACCAGAATTTCAGACACCATGAAGGTGCCTGCTCGTCCAGAGCTAAAGAAACCTCGACATCCCGTCGAGGAGATAAAAGACGCGACGATCGACCTCGCGATGCACGCGAACAGAATGGACCTTCTGGGCGGTTCCAGGACTATACCCCCCTCACTGCCTCGAGGGAGAAAATCTTGTCCGAGTGTGCCAACTCGGAATTCAAGCAAGCGGGAGTCCGTTTCCCCAAACAGCTGCCGGCCAGACCGGGTGTAGACAAATCCAAGTATTTCCGCTCCCACAAGAGTCACGGTCATACGACGGAGGAATGCCTCCACCTTAGAGATGCAATAGAGATCGTTATTCGCGGCGGCCACCTGAAGCAGTTCATGAAGAAGAAAGATGCTGCCCGACAGGAAACCCAGGAGAGCAAAAAGGTTGCAGAAGAGACTCCGCCCTCTGATGACACCAACGTACAGGTCGCTATGTCCATAACTCGGCCAGAGGACTTCCGCATCCCTGACAGTCTGTCCGTCTCCACGTTCCTCGCTGCTCACAGCCCGTGGGAGGCCTTCCCGTCAGCCATGGTCATTTCTGGTGGTGGATTCAACAAAATCACGGTCGGCTCCGTCAAGAGGAGATTCGATCAATTGATCAGCAAAAGCTCCAATGAAGTCACTACGCTGGACACCACTCACAAAGGATCCGTTCCTATTTCCTTCTACAAGGAAGAACTCCTCGGCGGAGCACCGAACTCAAGCATTCCGCTGCTTATCCGAGCAAAGATGGCGAACTTTGACGTTCGCAGAATACTCGTGGACCAGGGCAGCTCGGTTGATATAATGTACAACCACCTGTTCGAAACGCTGCAGCTGAATGACTCTCACCTTACTCCATACGTTGGATCCAACCTACAAGGATTCAACGGAACGGTGACAAAGCCCCGGGGTTACGTAGAGCTCATCGTAACCTTTGGTTCAGGAGAGATAACCCAAGCAATTAAATCACAGTTTCTGGTAATTGAATGCCCGTCACTATACCAGTGCATTTTAGGAAGGCCAACCCTAGCAGAGTTGATTGTTGTACCTTCCACCGTACATCTCAAGATGAAGTACTACACTTCTAAAGGGATGGTCGCCACCCTCCACGGCGACATCGAAGCTGCCTGTCGGTGCTTTGAAGCAGCATCAAAAGGACTAAGCACCATCTCAGCAGGACCAAGGACTTCTGGTCGTTCCCCCCTGCCCAGCAGCTCTGAGCAGCCAAAACCGCTCCCCCAGGTCGAATCTATCGACTTGGACAGCCGTTTCAGCAAAGAAGATCACGCCAAGGTCCCAACGACTTCGAGAAGCCAGTCCAACAACAGCGGCCATCTCCTACGCCCCGTCCCAGATGGCAACTTCGAGATCGTTCCGTTCGGAGAAGACCCCCAACGGGGAGTAAAGATCGGAGCAGACCTCCCCGACCTGGCCAGGAGACAACTAAAAGCATGCCTCCGGGAGAACGCAGACTTGTTCGCATGGAGCGCAGCTGAAATGCCAGGATTGGACCCATCCGTCGCTTGCCACCAGCTTACAATTGATCCGGCCGTCAAAGTCGTTGCCCAGCGCAGAAGGAAACAGTCCCCAGAAAAGATGGAAGTCGCGGAGAAAGCTGTCAAAGACCTTCTAGAAGCTAGGTTTATTTCTGAGGCCAAATACACTACATGTCTCTCAAATGTTGTACTTGTAAGAAAAAATAATGGCAAATGGAGGATGTGTGTTGACTATACCGATGTTAATAAGGCCTATCCGAAGGACGCCTACCCCCTCCCCAATATCGATAAGCTCGTAGATAACTCAGCAGGTTTTAAGCTTTTATCGTTCCTCGACGCCTACTCGGGCTACAATCAAATCCCAATGGTCGTGAGCGATAAAACATACACGGCCTTCATGACCGAATCGGGCAACTATTACTACAACGTAATGCCCTTCGGGCTAAAGAACGCCGACGCTACGTACCAACGAATGATGAACAGAGTCTTCCAAGGAAAAATAGGCGACATGCTCGAAGTATACATGGACGATATGATCGTCAAGTCCCACGAGGAACTAGATCATGTCGCCCATCTTCGTAAAATCTTCGAGCAAGCAAGAAAGTATCAAATGCGTTTTAACCCAGAGAAGTGCACGTTTGGTGTACGGGCAGGTAAATTCCTTGGCTTCTACCTAACAGAACGGGGAATTGAAGCCAACCCCGACAAGTGTCGGGCATTCTCTGAGTTCCCAACGCCCACATCTAAGAAGAACATCCAATCCCTCAACGGGGTGCTTACCTCGTTGTCCCGCTTCGTGGCAAAATCTGCCCAACACGCCCTTCCCTTCTTCAAGATCTTGCGGAAGGAAGCAGCGTTTGACTGGACCGAGGAATGTGAAACATCCCTCCTTCACTTGAAGCAAGCTTTGTCGAAACCGCCCGTATTATCAGACCAGATACTGGGGAAGTCTTGTTCCTATACCTCACCGTCACTGCCGAGGCCGTTAGCACCGTTCTCATTCGCGAGAATCCTGGCGGACAAGAGCCAATGTACTTCACGAGCAAAGCATTGCAGGACCCAGAGTTGCGATATCAACAGATAGAGAAGGTAGCATTGGCCCTCGTCAACGCTGCCAGACGACTGAGACACTATTTCTTGGCTCACATGATCGTGGTAAGAACAGATCAGTCCATAAAGCAATTACTGGGACGACCAGACATGGCAGGAAGAATGCTCAAATGGTCATTGGAACTGTCCGAGTTCGACATCCAGTATGAAAGCAGGAAAGCTCTTAAGGCCCAAGCTCTGGCCGATTTCGTAGCGGAAATGACGTTCTCAGACTCCCCGGTCCACATAGCAAACAGATGGACCATCTATGTAGACAGAGCATCCAGCTCGACCGGCAGCGGGGCAGGGGTAATTTTGGAGAACGACGAAGGGACCATAGTCGAGGCTTCTCTCACATTGTCCTTTCCCACGTCGAACAACCAGGCCGAGTATGAAGCCTTCCTCGCCGGTTTGCGCATAGCCGAAGACCTAGGGGCTGAAGAAATCATCATCTGCACGGACTCTCAGCTCGTAGCCCTCCAGATATCAGGAGAATATCAGACCAAAAATGACAGTCTCTCCAAATACCTAACCCTGGTCAAGGGAAAATTAGCGAGGTTCAGAACGGTAGAAGTGAGACATGTTCCACGCGAACACAACGTGCGAGCAGACATCTTGTCCAAACTAGCAAGCACTAAGAGAAAAGGCGAAAGCAGGTCAGTCATCCAAGAGATACTTCCCCGGTCCAGCATCGATAAGGGATCCTCGACCCTACACGTACACGCGATCGGGGACAGCGATTGCTGGATGACACCCGTGTACAACTACCTCACCAGGGATGAGCTTCCGGATGACCCTAAGGAAGCCAGCACCATCAGATGAAGAGCTTGCTCGTACGTCATCCTTGAAAACAAACTCTATCGACGAGGCTTCTCCATCCCACTGCTCAAATGCATAGAGGAGGAAGTTGTCCCTCACGTATTACGAGAAATCCACGAAGGCATTAACGCCCAGCACCTAGGAGGAAGGTCCCTTGCCCGCAAGGCCCTCCGAGCAGGGTATTATTGGCCAACCATGCAGCACGATGCCAAGGAGCATGTGAAGAGATGCGACAAATGCCAACGGCACGGGGATATGCACTTAGCTCCACCTAACGAACCGAAAAGCATGACCTCCCCGTGGCCATTCGCCTGGTGGGGCCTACACATCCTAGGACCCTTCGTGACGGGGTCCAGCCAAAACAAATACCTGATAGTGGGCGTAGACTATTTCACAAAGTGGATAGAAGCAGAAGCCTTAGCAAAGATAACAGCACTTAACATTCTGCGCTTCTACAAGCGGAATATCCTTGCCCGTTTTGGGATTCCCCAAGCAATTGTCACGGACAATGGAACGCAGTTCACGGACAAGAAGTTCCAAGACTTTGTCGCCCACCTCGGAACAAAGCAACATTTCGCATCTGTAAAACATCCCCAGACCAACGGGCAGGCAGAAGCAGCCAATTGTGGCATTCTTCGTGCCCTCAAGCGAAGACTGGATGAAACAAAGAAAGCCTGGGTCGAGGAGCTCCACAGCGTCTTATGGGCGTACCGCACCACTCCTCAGTCTACCACCGGGGAAACACCTTTCCGCTTAGCATATGGCACGGAGGCTGTTATACCCATTGAAATTCACGTACCGTCCAGAAGGACCGAATCACCTCTAGACGAGGAAATGAATGACGAAGCAATAAGAGAGGAGCTCGACCTTGTCGAGGAAATCCGAACAGGAGCAGCCCTCTGCGAAGCATCTCTTAAGCAAAAAATAGCAATCAGGCACAACGCTAAAGTCTTACGACGAGAGTTCGAGGTGGGCAGCCTTGTCCTGCGAAGAAACCACAAGGACTCTCGCGAAGGCAAACTAGCAGCCAACTGGGAAGGGCCGTACAGAGTCCGTGCTAGAACAGAGAATGGGGCCTACTTCCTCGAGACCCTCAACGGGGATGAAATCCCTCGACCATGGAATGCTGAAAACTTAAGCCGTACTACATCTAAAGTCACAATAGGCTTCCTCGCGCCAAAGGACCACCTAACAGTCATTATGCTCGTTCAGGTACAAACGATGCATACGCACAAAGTGGAATCCCGCTCAAGTAAATGAGCCGGAGCTCTGCTCGTCGGCGGTCCTCAATCGAGCATCGCCTTCGCCCAAGTACCACGATTGGCAGAACCCCAGCTCGCGATGGGACGTTCACGCTGCAACCTCAGGCATCAATCGCGACCTGAGATCCGCAACCTCGCCAGGACCTTCCCCGGCTATTCGACCAGTTTTCCACACTGGCGAATTCACACACAACGAGCAATCTTTCAAAAGAAAGCTATGTTGACAGACACACCCTCCGACGGGCAGTCATACATGCACCGTAAATGTAAAGCATATCAATATAAACAAAAATCATATAAGTAACAAAACCGGCCAACATAAACCGGATATAAAGTAAAAAAGACCACAAGGGCCAAAGATTGTACGAATTACACAAAAGGGGGGGACGCCCCCCAAATTAAATAAAATTACAACAAACTACACGGTACGCAGGCCGGCAAAACATCATCTGCAAACATCATTCCTCAGTGTCTTCGACTCGTTCATCATTGGGCGGAGAAGTCTGGGTTCTAGCTTGGCCGGCAAGGATAGACTCTGGCATCATAATTTGCCCGTCTTTAACGTACGCCAGGAAATTGGTGCCTTCGGTCACCAAATCCACACCAGGATTCACCACCTGAAGCTGAGACACTGCGTTCTTGAAGGATTCCTCGCCGAGCACTACATTGTCATCCTCAGCCACCACCAGTCGGGCAACTAACTCTGACCTTGTCTTTAGCATCTTCACGTCCTCAGGCTCCTCCTCGCCAGGAGCATTGGCCGCCTGCAGTTGCACGACCAAATCCTCAGCGGCCTTTTTCTCAGCCTCGAGTGTAACCATCTCCCCCTTCAACCGGGCAACCTCCTCGCCCTCCTTTTCCTTCGCCTCCTTGGCAACCTTAGCTTCCTCCCTGGCTTTCCTCAAGCTCTCCTCAAGAGCGGTCACCTTCCCTCGGGCAATAGTCAGCTCACTCTCAGAGGCCGTATCCCCCTCGGCATAGGTGGCCGCCATCTCCAGCAGCCTGACCACCGCAGAGGCATCCTGGGCCACCAGCGCCCTCTTGCTCAGACGGTCCAGGCTTTGCAGATGCAGAGAATCAGCATGAGGAATCACCAAAGAGGTCCCTTCAAAGAACCTCTTATCCAGTACACAAGGAGGCAGCTCGAATTTTGCTTTCTCTGGCGCCTTGCCCAGATCCACTGCCTCGTTCCTTGGATGCTTAGACCTGGTCGCCAGGGGCATTGGAGACCGTTGAACATTGGCCGGAGAAGCATTCCCCTGAGGAGGCTGGGAAGGACCAACCGCACAGGTAGGGGAAGGACGAACCTTAGTAATAGCAGCTGCAGCAGCTTGTTTCCGCACGACCACGTTCCTCACTATCCTTTCGTGGGCTGAAGGCATATTGGCTGCAAAAAGACAAAAACAGGCGTCAGACAATAGAAAATAACGAGCAATGCAAAGCAATATGTTAAGGCTACATACCGAGCAGATCCATGGCATCTCTGTAAGTTTTGCACCCCAGCAGTGCCCTAACATTAATAAAACGAGCCTCCACCCATTGGCTACCATCGGCCTCGAGGATCGCCTCCTTCTTCTTCGTGATGCACTCGGCCATCCGGAACGAGCTCACGTACTGCAACAACCTTCCATATGAAGCAGCATCCCCCTCGTCCAAATTCGCAGGTTCAAAAACATAGTCTTTTGGGGGCTTCGTAAAATGCTCCCCGGTCCAATGGAAGGGATATTTCAACAACCTCCGCCCGATGTATTTCCCCTCCTCGTTAATCCTATCTTCGTCGTTCTCGTCCACTTCAATCTCCCAGCAGAACGTACTATCCTGGGCAGCCTCCGACACGGGCTCCACGACGAAGTACCTCGTCTTAAATGTCCGTATGGACTCAGAGAAAAGTTTGAACAGCTTGCGCGGCTGCTTCAGGGAGACCCAACCGTAACTCCTCCCAGAAGTCTGTCGTTGGAGGTGGAAGACGCTGAAGAAGAAGGGGATGGTCGCCCCTATTTGCAGGTGCTCGCACACCAACTGGAACGCTCGCAGGAAGGCTAACGAGTTGGGATGGAGCTGAGTGGGGGCCAAGCGAAGATGTAAGAAGACAGACTGTTGGAAATCCGTGAATGGAAGCCTCAAGCCTAGCTCTTTGAAAACATATTAGTACATCGTAAAGCGCTCCCCATAATTCGTGAAGACACGCTCGTCAGAGGTGGGGAAATGGACTCTCCAGTCCCTGTCATCTCCCACCGTCTGGAAATAATCCCCTATGTAGGTCGCGAATTCAGACGCATGCTCAGAGGGTTCCGTCACCTCCCATTCCTCGGCTTTATTCTCCGCTGTACCCTCCTCGGATACCTCCTCCTCGGGCACCTCTTCCTGATCATCGTCTAGCAGTTCATCCTCTTGTTCATAGTCCATGTCCTGCTCGGTGGACCCACTCGAGGACTGAGTGCTACTGCTCCCCGAGGAACCAGATTCCTCCTCGGACGAATCTAATACAATCTCTCCACGGGGCCCTGACGCCATCACCTGAAAAGTAGAGAAAGACAGTGAATTCGACAGCTAATCAAATCCACCCTTCCACCGCTGAACAAGTGAAAGGGCGCGCTAAGGGCTGAGGCCGACGTCCCCGGCCTAAGCCCTGACAACACTACAAAAAAGTCTCCCCGCGAGACAATGCCCGGAACTCTCCTATCACACGAGGAACTTCTCCAAAGCAAGACCACAAGGTTTTCATTCAACTCACAACTCCGTGAAACGCAACGCTAGAACGGTCACGTGCACGTCACCATCGCGACGACATCACGAACAGACTCTTCACACACAGCGTAACAACAGGCTAACGACGGTGGAGACGGCGGAGCCATCCTCCACCACCAGCGGCTACCACATATACAACCCTAAGTCTCCTAAAATCAAACCTAACCGCATGCAATGTCTAAATAAACATCAGTAAGAAGCAAAACAAAGGAAAGAGACAACTTACTTATAAATCGAGGACTGAAAAAAGTTGCTCGGAGCTTCAAACGACGAAGAATGCAACGGGCAGATTTCGCGAGCAGGAAATTTGGTGAAGATTGAAGGAAAAAGTTCAGAATGAAAATTTTCCCTCCTATTTATACAGGAGGTCACGTGCAGCCCCACGCGCACATAGGTCATGATGACCACCCACTAGCCATCATTGCCTAAGCGGCAGCGTCACAAGTTCCAACACATACGTGGCAACCCCCATATCGTTTCATATTCCACTATACTATTGGTATCCATCTGTAACAGGCTACGCTTAACGACCACGACCAACAGCCACAATGGGCAATAGAAACCACGGGCATCCACAGCCAACGAGCAAAACACTCCACTTTGTAACACCCCCTTTCTATACCCCCAAATAATCACATAATCATTTAGGCACATATTAAAAATTCTGTCAGAGTATAATTATAAACATAGTATAAAAGAGGTATGTCACATTATACATGAAATTAAAACATTCAACACCTGCTCAACAATTGATATGCAACAGTGGGGTAACTTTGCAACAGAGGAACTTAGTCCTTACACCCACATCTCAATATTTAGAATAAAAGCGGAAAATCTAAACATTGAATAACATCAAACATATATACGTATATATATATATATATATATATATCTATCATCAAGTATTATCCACCAACATAATTCATGTTTACATAAACATTCATCAATAAGACACATGTACAAATGTATCATAAAATAATCATAATCATCCTAGCTACCCGGTGCTACATATCAGAGTCGACTGACCAAAAGAATGAAGACACGCTCCACAAAAAGACCACCAGCATACCTACAATGCAATGCCTCATAGAGCATCATAAAACAGCAGAAGGGTGAGAAATATTATCATAATAACAATGCATATAATTATATATCTTAGCATAAAAATACACATATTCTACATTCTCACCACAATTCATCACAACTCACTCATATACATCACAATGTATATATATACAAAACCAAGCATATTCATCATGCATACTTTCACAATTCTTATCGTTCCACATAAACATGCATATTCATGTTTATTCATCAATGCACAATTATAAAGATGATAAATGCAAATCATAGAGACCGACTCACGACTCTATGCAAATGCAATGCGGTACCGACTCAATCATCTCAAGTTCACTCAGGAACTTATTGGAACCATCGCTCGTTACCAATGTAACTCCCCGTCGGGCCTACGATGTTCACCCATTGCTCACACCTCACATAGGCACACAATGTTTATGGATTTCTCACACCTCACCTAGGCACACAATCCGATTGCTCACACCTCACCTAGGCACACAATCGTTTGTAATCATCGCTCATACCTCACATAGGCACACGACGTTACAACAGATTCTCATTAGAATCGCACAACACAAGAATGTACATCATTATGCTTCACATACAAAATGACTCAAGACATTCTTGAAATGCATACATATTCACAATATATTCATGGATTCATCTCATACAATCACATACAATCTATATACATTCACATCAATGCACAATTGTATGATTCACATCCAAAACACACATTCAAAACGGTAAAAGTCGCTAAATAACATTATTCCCGACTTTTTCGACTTATTTAATCGGCTAACAGCTCTAAAATCCTCACTATAAGAATGTAAAAATCGGATAAACGGAACTCAAGTTACGAAAGAAAAACGAAAACGATATTTTGAAAAAGTCCCATTTTTACACTTGACCTGGCCGTACGCGTATGCACCCAAGCCGTACGTGTATGGCCAAACCCCGTACGCGTATCATATGCGTTTCACCAGATGGCCGTGGAAAAATAACATCTCATACACGTATTGGCCCCACAACACGCCCATGATACCCGTAGCGCCAAGGCCCATACGCGTATGAACATGCCCCATACGCGTATGACCAGGGCAAAACCAGAAAAATTCTGCAGAACTTGCTGCTACGGGTTTCAACCAAAAACTCTCCAAATCATCATCCAAACTCAGAAAAACACCCATTTGAGGTATAACAATACATATCCAACATGTATAAACAACAAAGAACACAATCAACATGAGTTTAGACACATTTGAAATCAATCTCTACCAATTTCTAAACATTAGGATTTTTACTATATTTCTCCATTTCAATCCAACAAAACCACAAACAACCACATACATAATCATACATAATGATATACATTGATGAGATAATAAGATTTCACACCCTTACCCAGATTCCAAGCTTGCTAGATGATTGTTCTTGATGGTTTTCTAGGTTTTCTTCTCTTTTCTCTTCTTCCTCTTTCTTTCTCTCCTTTTTCTCTCTATTTTTCTTTGCTTTCTCTTTCTCTCCAATTTCTTCTTCTTATCTCTTTTTCTTTTCTTATTTTCTACTCAAATTCAATTAATTCATTTTCTCACATAATTCTATTTCCACTAAATTTCTAACTTATCATTAATTGAGAAATGTCTAAAATACCCTCCATTCTAATTTCCCCGAAAACTCTCAAAAATGGTAAAATATCATAACATGTCAACATAGCATATTAACACACCAATTTCACAAATAAAATAATTTATCACTCAATTTAAATAAAAGAGTCAACAAAATGGGAATAATCGGAATCGGGGCGTTACAACTCTCCCCCACTTTAGAAATTTTCGTCCTCGAAAATATTACCTGATTCAAACAACTCCGGATACGACTCTCGCATCCTACTCTCTAGTTCCCAAGTCATATTGCCTTCCGCAGCGCCTCCCCACGCTACTTTCACAAGCGCAATATCCTTGCCTCTTAGCTTCTTAACTTCACGGTCCAAAATCCTAATCGGTAAGGCTTCAACCGTAAGGTTATCTCTCACTTCAACCTCATCCATAGGAATAACATGTGACGGATCCGGAACATACTTCCGAAGTTGCGAAACATGGAATACATCATGCAAATTCGAAAGATTCGGAGGCAACGCCACACGGTAAGCCACAACACCAACTCGTGCAGAAATCTGATACGGACCAATAAAACGAGAAGTCAACTTCTTCAACTTCAAAGCACGACCCACACCCGTAACCGGCGTAACTCTCAAAAATACATGGTCGCCTTCTTGATACTCAAGATCTTTCCTTCTCTTGTCATGATAGCTCTTTTGTCTACTTTGAGAAGCTTTCATCTTCTCAGAATAAACTTCACTTTCTCCGTCGTTTGTTGTACCATCTCCGGTCCAACTATCGTCCTCTCACCGGTTTTATGCCAACACAAAGGTGTTCGACATCTCCGACCATACAAAGCCTCAAATGGTGCCATACTTATACTTGAATGAAAACTATTATTGTAGGTGAACTCAATCAATGCCAAATAACTATCCCAAGCACCACCTTGCTCGAGCACACAAGCACGCAATAAATCCTCCAACGATTGAATTGTCCTCTCGGTTTGACCATCCGTTTGCGGATAATAAGCCGAACTCAATCTTAGCTTAGAACCCAAAGCCTTTTGTAAACTCTCCCAAAACCTCGATGTGAATCTAGGATCTCTATCCGATACAATACTCTTAGGAACTCCATGTAACTTCACAACCGCAAGCACATAAATCTCGGCTAACTTCTCCAAAGGATAACTAATATCAATTGGAATGAAGTGAGCAGATTTAGTAAGCCTATCAACGATTACCCAAATAGCATTATGACCTCTTTGTGTATTCGGCAATCCCGTAACAAAATCCATCGATATACTATCCCATTTCCACTCCGGAATGTCCAACGGTTGCATCAATCCACTAGGCTTTTGATGTTCCACCTTAGACTTTTGACAAGTTAAGCACGCATACACAAATTGAGCCACATCCCTCTTTAATCCAGACCACCAAAAGATTTTCTTCAAATCTTGATACATTTTATTCGCTCCCGGATGAATACTTAAGTTACTTCGGTGTCCTTCTTCCAATATCATCTTTTTCAACTCCGCATCATCGGGAATACAAATACGACCACATAATCTCAAAACTCCAAAATTATCAACCTTGAAATCCTCATTCTCACTCATCATCAAATCAACGAACTTCAAATCCAACTTTTGCTTTTCACATACGGTTGCAAGAAAATCATTCGTAACATGTAGCATACCAAGTCTCACACTTCTCGACGTCATTTCACAAACCAAACTCAAGTCTCTAAAATTCTCCAAAAGTTCCCATTCTCTCATCATCAATGCGGACATATGTAACGACTTCCGACTCAAAGCATCGGCCACCATGTTTGCCTTACCCGGATGGTAATTCAAACCAAAACCATAGTCCTTCAAAAGCTCTAACCACCTTCTTTGTCTCATGTTCAATTCTTTTTGATCAAATAAATATTTCAAGCTCTTGTGATCACTAAAAACTTCAAATCTTGCACCATAAAGATAGTGCCTCCATATTTTCAAAGCAAACACTACGGCCGCTAACTCCAAGTCATGTGTAGGATAATTCATTTCATGCACTCTCAATTGTCTTGAAGCATAAGCCACAACTTTTCCATCTTGCATCAAAACACCACCTAAACCAGCCAATGAAGCATCATAATACACAACAAATGGTTCCATCAGATTTGGCAAAATCAAGATCGGAGTCGTTGTCAACCTTCTTTTTAGCTCATTGAAACTCTCTTCACAATGAATATCCCAAGTGAAAGCCTTTCCTTTACAAGTCAATTGCGTTAACGGAAGTGCCAACTTCGAAAATCCCTCAATAAACCTCCGATAATAACCCGCCAAGCCTAAAAAACTTCGAATCTCCGTAACCGATCTAGGAGCCTCCCATTGCATCACCGCATCAATCTTGGATGGATCAACACTAATACCACTACCGGAAATAACATGTCCAAGAAAACTTACTTCCGACAACCAAAATTCACATTTCAACAACTTAGCATACAATTGTTTCTCTTTCAAAATTTGTAACACAATCCTCAAATGCTCTTCATGCTCCTCTTGAGACTTAGAATAAATCAAAATATCGTCGATGAACACAACCACAAAACGATTTAACTGTTCATGAAAAATACGATTCATGTATTCCATAAACACACCCGACGCATTAGAAACCCCGAATGGCATCACGGAATATTCGTAATGGCCATACCGTGTCCTAAAGGCCGTCTTTTGAATATCCTCTCCTTTCACACGAATCTGGTGATATCCCGATCTCAAATCAATCTTGCTAAAAACACGCGCACCAACCAATTGGTCCATCAAATCATCGATCCTTGGAAGCGGATACTTGTTCTGAATTGTCACCTTGTTCAATTGTCGATAATCAATGCATAACCGCATACTCCCATCCTTCTTCTTTACTAACAATACCGTAGCACCCCAAGGAGAAACACTTGGTCTTACAAATCTCTTGTCCAACAAGTCATTCAATTGCTTCTTCAATTCTACCAACTCCGATGCCGACATACGATACGGTGCCATCGAAACCGGTCTAGTACCCGGAACTAGATCAATAGAAAACTCAACTTCTCTTTTCAGCGGTACATCCGTAATATCCTCCGGAAACACTTCTGGAAAATCACACACCACTGGGAACACATCGAGCTCAACTTTACTCTCCACCGACAATGATGCAAACAAACTGAACAATTGAGCTTCGTCCGCTAAAAGTTTCTTCAACTCTTTAGTGGATAGGAAACTCTCATCTTCATCATCTTCCAAAGAAGGAAACCTCACTAACTTGTGATAGCAATCTATATGAACTCGATTAAATTGCAACCATTTCATACCCAAGATTAAGTCCAATCCCTCCAATGGCAAACACACTAAATGTATAATGAAGTCTTTACCATACATGGTCAAAAGAAAACCTACACACACCAAAGACGTAGTTACCGACCCTGAAGCAGGAGTTTCAATAACCATCTCACCACCCCAAGAAGTCATAAACAAATTCAAACGCTTAGCGCACTCATGAGAAATGAATGAATGAGTCGCTCCCGTATCAATAATAGCAACTAAAGGCGTACTATTAATAAAGCATGTACCTTTAATCAAACGGTCTGCACTAGTAGTGTCCGTCCCCGCTAATGCAAACACCTTTCCGCCTGCTTGAGTTTGTTTCGGCTTAGTACCCTTAGTACTAATGTGACCCACTTCTCCATAATTATAGCACTTCACCATATTCCTTCTACAATCGGTAGTAGCATGCCCAAGGCCTCCACAGTTAGAACATTTCACCACGGTCTTCCCACACTCAAATGATTTATGACCCATTTCACCACACTTGTAACACTTAACGGAACCGGGACCTCCTCCTCCAGATCTCTTCTCAAAGTTTCCCCTATGCTTGCCCTTATCAACGGGTGTCACATAAGGTCCACCTCTAGCTTATTGCTTTCCCTTCCTCTCATTCAAACTTTTGTAATGTGTAGATCGAGCCTTGCTATCTTTCTCGAAGATTCTACAACATTTCGTCAAATCCGTAAACCTTCATATCCTTTGATATCCCACAGCTTGTTTAATCTCGGGACGCAAACCATTCTCATACTTAATACACTTTGAGAACTCAGCAGTAATTGCAGCATAGTGAGGATGGAATTGAACCAACTCCACAAACTTAGCAGTATAGTCCACCACGGACATACTACCTTGTTTCAGTTCAAGGAACTCCATCTCCTTCTTCCCTTTCACACTTTCAGAGTAATACTTCCTCAAGAACTCGGTACGAAATAAATCCCAAGTTATCTCTTCATCATCCACCTCAAGAACTTGACGCATACCGACCCACCAATCGTCGGCTTCTTCCTTCAGCATGTGAGACCCAAGCCTCACCCTATTCTCCTCCGCACAGCCCATGACTCTGAAGATCCTTTCAATCTCTTTCAACCAAATTTGAGCACCATCGGGATCAAATCTTCCTTTGAAGACCTGTGGTTGATTCTTCCTGAACTCGTCATTAGCATTCACGTTCGGCGCACCTTGCACCGCCCTGCCATTGCTTCCAAAGCAGCAGCCATCGCATTGTCGTTTCTACCAGCCATATTCTGATCATTCCCAAAAATGACAACAAGGTTAAACAACAGTTCAACCATCACAACAACAAGACAGACACAACTGACTCAACACTGGCTCTGATACCACTTAATGTAACACCCCATTTCTATACCCCCAAATAATCACATAATCATTTAGGCACATATTAAAAATTCTGTCAGAGTATAATTATAAACATAGTATAAAAGAGGTATGTCACATTATACATGAAATTAAAACATTCAACACCTGCTCAACAACTGATATGCAACAGTGGGGTAACTTTGCAACAGAGGAACTTAGTCCTTACACCCACATCTCAATATTTAGAATAAAAGCGGAAAATCTAAACATTGAATAACATCAAACATATATATGTATATATATATATATATATATCATCAAGTATTATCCACCAACATAATTCATGTTTACATAAACATTCATCAACAAGACACATGTACAAATGTATCACAAAAGAATCATAATCATCCTAGCGACCCGGTGCTACATATCAGAGCCGACCAACCAAAAGAATGAAGACACGCTCCACAAAAAGACCCCCAGCATACCTACTCTGCAATGCCTCATAGAGCATCATAAAACAGCAGAAGGGTGAGAAATATTATCATAATAACAATGCATATAATTATATATCTTAGCATAAAAATACACATATTCTACATTCTCACCACAATTCATCACAACTCACTCATATACATCACAATGTATATATATACAAAACCAAGCATATTCATCATGCATACTTTCACAATTCTTATCGTTCTAGATAAACATGCATATTCATGTTTATTCATCAATGCACAATTATAAAGATGATAAATGCAAATCATAGAGACCGACTCAGGACTCTATACAAATGCAATGCGGGTACCGACTCAATCATCTCAAGTTCACTCAAGAACTTATTGGAACCATCGCTCGTTACCAATGTAACTCCCCGTCGGGCCTACAATGTTCACCCATTGCTCACACCTCACATAGGCACACAATGTTTATGGATTACTCACACCTCACCTAGGCACACAATTCGATTGCTCACACCTCACCTAGGCACACAATCGTTTGTAATCATCGTTCACACCTCACATAGGCACACGACGTTACAACGGATTCTCATTAGAATCGCACAACACAAGAATGTACATCATTATGCTTCACATACAAAATGACTCAAGACATTCTTGAAATGCATACATATTCACAATATATTCATGCATTCATCTCATACAATCACATACAATCTATATACATTCACATCAATGCACAATTGTATGATTCACATCCAAAACAGACATTCAAAACGGTAAAAGTCGCTAAATAACACTATTCCTGACTTTTCTAACTTATTTAATCGGCTAACAGCTCCAAACTCCTCACCATAAGAAACTACAGCTCAATAGCTTTCCAACGATACCAAGAATGTAAAAATCGGATAAACGGAACTCAAGTTACGAAAGAAAAACGAAAACGATATTTTGAAAAAGTCCCATTTTTACACTTGACCTGACTGTACGTGTATTCACCCAAGTCGTACGTGTATGGCCAAACCCCGTACGCGTATCATGCGCATTTCACCAGATGGTCGTGGAAAAATAACATCTCATACGCGTATTGGCCCCAAAACACGCCCATGATACGCGTATTGCCAAGGCCCATACGCGTATGAACATGCCCCATACGCGTATGACCAGGGCAGAACCAGAAAAATTCTGCAGAACTTGCTGCTACGGGTTTCAACCAAAAACCCTCCAAATCATCATCCAAACTCAAAAAAACACCCATTTGAGGTATAACAATACATATCCAACATGTATAAACAACAAAGAACACAATCAACATGAGTTTAGACACATTTGAAATCAATCTCTACCAATTTCTAAACATTAGGATTTTTACTATATTTCTCCATTTCAATCCAACAAAACCACAAACAACCACATACATAATCATACATAATGATATACATTGATGAGATAATAAGATTTCACACCCTTACCCGGATTCCAAGCTTGCTAGATGATTGTTCTTGATGGTTTTCTAGATTTTCTTCTCTTTTCTCTTCTTCCTCTTTCTTTCTCTCCTTTTTCTCTCTATTTTTCTTTGCTTTCTCTTTCTCTCCTATTTCTTCTTCTTATCTCTTTTTCTTTTCTTATTTTCTACTCAAATTCAATTAATTCATTTTCTCACATAATTCTATTTCCACTAAATTTCTAACTTATCATTAATTGAGAAATGTCTAAAATACCCTCCATTCTAATTTCCCCGAAAACTCTCAAAAACGGTAAAATATCATAACATGTCAACATAGCATATTAACACACCAATTTCACAAATAAAATAATTTATCACTCAATTTAAATAAAAGACTAAACAAAATGGGAATAATCGGAATCGGGGCGTTACACACTTCCCCGGGACTGTACGCTATCCTTAAGTCATCACCTCCGCGCTCGGAAGTAACGACTTGGGGGGCTACTGTTCAGGACTGGGCCAACGGCCATGCGCGGCCCAATCCATGATTGCTACAGTAACGGCCCAGACGCTTGGATCCAGTCCATTAAGGGGACAAAAGTACCCTTTTGCCCCTACAACCGGTCACAGACTGGTCAGTCCTGCCCGGAATTATTGCCCGTCACGCACGGACTACAACTCCCAGACAGCTGACGAACAGATGCCCGCAACTACCTTCCTGCCCGATATAACGACTAGTTTAGGCATCCTGCCCGTCATAACGGCTAGTTTGGGCAGTTACCTATTCTTCAGGAAAACAGTTATTTCGCCCTGAAAATAGGACCGTTGGCCACGCGCTGGGGAACATTATATAAACCCTATCGAATGAGAGGGTCAGGTATCCAATATTCATCCTAAGAATACATTTTGTACTTGCCCCCTTTTCTCTGACCCTTTCTTACTTGAGCGTCAGAGTGCCTTGCAGGTACACCCCTCCTCTCCTCATCAACATTCCGAGCACCTTGCCCATCTGACGACCAGCATACGTGGACCTGTTCGAATACTCCGGATCAGGTAAATAAGGTAAAATAAATTAATTTAAAAATACTTATTTCAAAACCATAAATTATAGATTTGTGGTTATCATTTTGAAATACTTATTATAAAATAAATTTATTTTATCTTTTTGGAATAAATCATAAATTGTTATTTATATTTATAATCATAAATCATAATTTATATGATATTTAAGATACTTATAATCCTAAATCATAATTATTTTATCAATTAATCATAAATTATATTTTATATGATTTTTAAGATACTTATAATCAAATATTAAATGTTTTTGCAATTCAATGAATATGATTAATTCACAATATGAAAAATCTCTACTCATATTTAAAAATGATAAAATAAATTTATTTAAAAATAACACTTTTTTCCATTTTTACTATAATATTAACTATTTTCAAATTTTTTTTTTTTAATCTAATACTACCTATGACATCATTTTCAATTTAATATTGTTTTTTATTTTAGGATAAATCTAATACTTCCTAAATTAAATTGTGTTTTATTATTATATGATTTTAGTGAAGTTTGTTTGCATAAAATAATAAATCATCAATATAAAAATTTAATTTAATATCCAATATATGAAAATTGAAATTGGAACTTTCTTAAGTACAGACAAAAAAATTTAAAAACTCCTTTAAATTTGTATAGTTGTCCAGAAGTAAAGCAACCTCTTTTAAATATGTATTCATTGTTGGAAGGACCAGTCTCCTTTTCCCTAATACAAAAATTTCTCAGTGTCACACAAACAACAGAATCAACCCCTTTAACAGCATGTTTACTTGAACAAACTCAAACTCTTGGGTATGCACCCTAAAAATAAATAAAACATAAAATAAAAACCACTACATTAAAAATCAATATTTTCATAAGAAAATTGTCAAGTTAAACTTACAGGGAAACCAAAGATCTGGTTAGCTTTTGCTTTCATTACAGGTTCAAAAGTTGTTGGTTCTTTATGCATTCCGTTGCAGAAAATTATCGAATTGTAGGCCTGAGGAAACCCTAAAATGAAAAAGGAGAGAAATTTAGATGAAGAAGTTTTTAGGAGAATAAAACTAAAAAAATGTTGTAACATGTTGTTCTGATGCAATCTTTTTCAACCACCTCAAACAAAAACAATCTTGAGCCATCATCCATTCCAACACAACCTGCGCAAACCAACATACACCACGATTAATAACACAATCTAAAGCAGAACATAGAACAAAATCATTAAGAAGGAGGAAGAAACATTTTTTTAAAACAGTCAAAACCAAAACTCCTTTTCATTTTTTTATATAAAAGAACAACTTCATATCTGAATCAACCTTCACATTTTACTTCTACTGAGGAAAAAAGACAACGTCATCATATGAAAAATCCTGAGGAACACGACTAAATCAAAAAGAACAAACTCAATCAATTTTTACCTTCGCAGAAATTCATGAACCGCTAATCACAAATCGGTCATCGAAAAAATGAGAAACCATCTCTTCAGATCTGCCTCCACCATTCGAAGCCACAACCTCTGATGACAACTAAATTGTGCAACCGCAAAATAGCTTCATCACCACGTAGTACCGTTTCAGCAGAAATGTAATACCCCATATTATCTAATTGCTCAATTGGATATCAGATGAGTATCTATGTGCTCTATCTTTGGTATATTGGATTAATGGAATCCTCTAAGTACTTTAAGTATTGACATTTGGGATCAATAGAGCAACTATTGAACTCTGAAGAGATCAATTATTTCAATTCACGAAAGGATTTTAAGGTAACTTTAATAATTGATCAATTTAGTTGTGACGATAAAATATCAATTGGAGATATTTTACCCTGTTGGAATTATATTATATAATAAGCATTATATATATATATATATATATATATATATATATATATATATATATATATATATATATATATATATATATATATATATATATATATGTATGTAAAGAAAAGAAAAAGAGAAAGATAGAAAGAAGAAGGAGGAAAAGAGGAAAAGAAGAGAAAGAGGGAAAAAGTCATGGATGAAGAAGAAAAACTTGTGGCTCATCTTCATCGATTCATCATCTTATTCAAACTCCTCTTCGATTATCAGGTGGGTTCTAGTTAGACACTCTAAGTGCTAGAAACTCACGAATTGGAATTAGGTTAAATCGAGAGAAAATGAAATCTAACGGATAAAATGAGTTGTAATCTGAGTAATATGGTTGATATCTATATGTAATCATCTATCAATGCTTACTTGTGTTTGATCATGTTTTGGATGAGATAATTGGTGAAAATGAACTGCTGTACGTTACTGCGAAATTCTGGGTTTTCGCAGGTTCGTACTGTGAGTCCCCTAGCGAAGGGAAATCGAACATTCGCTGGTTGTTTGCACGGGGAAGGTGAAGGCGAACATTCGCCAGAGATTCGCCAGAGGTTCGCACTGCGAACATTACCCTGTTTTGGTTCTGCCACGGTTTGCCAGACGTTCGCACTGCGAATGGGACAGCGAACCCAATTTTATTTAGGCATTCGCTGGGAGCTTCGCACTGCGAATTAGGAAGCGAGCATTCGCTGGCTGCTTCGCATTACGAGCATAGCAGATCTTCCAACTTGTTTCTTTCATAACTTTTGACTCGTTTATCCGATGTGCGTATTCTTGGTATCGTTGTAAAGCTATGAATATCCTCTAGCTAATAGAAGTGAGAAATATCTGTTTATTTCCCGATTAAATAAATCGGAGGGAACCGTGAATTGGTGTAATGTGTGATATGTTGCATTATGTGCTTCCATTATGTGATTGACGAATATATGCCTATGCTCTTATTGTTAAACATGTTCGAATATGTATGCATGTTAAAATACGAAATAGGTAGAGTGAGGAATATTACCGTAAACAATTGTCGGATAGTGTGGAAATGATATAGTGACAACGCTCGTGCATGAGAGGCCGAGGCGTGTGTCTAGTAGTCATAACCAGTTTATCTTACGGTGTAGTTTCATGAGACTCGAGCACCTCCTCTGAAACGTATGCACAATTACTTGGTAGGTTTGATTCCCTACGTGTAGTACGATTGGAGCCTATGCATTGGGTAGAGACTTGTCATGGTTAACAGGCCATGAGAAGTGACGGTTCACGGTTAACAGGCCGATGATCCCGAATCCAATTCGTATGCCAAGTAACTACAAGGATCCATGACTCGGATCGTCTTCTAGACGTAGAAGCGGATGGGAACAGGGGATGCCTTGGTACGGTGATTGATTAGCGAGATTTCTTGAGTTAACAGGTTCAGGACTTACCTTTGGTACTAGTGTGAGTTAACAGGCTCATGACTGTGAATCCATATATGGCGTGTGTGTACTAAAAGTCACTTCCCTTCCCCCTGACTTGAGTTAGGATTGATAGAACCCTGTAAAGCTGAGAGAACTTATAGGATAGGGAACTCACTGAGATTTGATGTATCTCACCCCACTATAGTTGTTTTATTTCAGGTGCAGGTTTGGTTACAAGTGGAGCGATGCTCGAATGTTTCAAGAGAAGCTTAGTTAAGCTTATTTCCGCTGTGTATTTTATTATTCTTGTACAATGAGGAATATTGTATAATGTTCTTAGTTTTTTGTTATTTTTTTTGCTAGTTTCCATGACTTGTGCCATGTAGTGTACTTATGTTTAGAAATGGACAAGTATGTGAACTATGTCATTAGGCACTTATGATGGTGTCAGTACCAAATTAATGCGTGTATTGTATTATTCTATATATATATTATACAGGGCATTACAAGAAAAGATATTCGCAGTCACCACCGCGTCGCCGCCGTCATGAGAGATTGAAGGTACAATTTTTGCAAATCTATCCTCTCTTTCTCTTTACGAATATATCTCCTTTCTCTTTACCAGAAAAATCTTCAACCACCAATATTGTTGTGTTTTTTCAGAGAGAGAAAAAATTCTTTTTTTGCTTTGTTATATTAACAGAGAGAGAGAGAGAGAGAGAGAGAGAGAGAGAGAAAGAGAGGCGAATTTGATTTTTGGGAGAGAAAGAAGGATTTTTTATGAGTTTGTGAGAAGGAGGTTAGATAGAAAGATAAAAGAGAAATATGGAGGAGAAGGTTTGAAACCGTGTGAAAGAGAGAGAAAATGAAGAGAGAGAGAGAGAGAGAGAGAGAGAGAGAGAGAGAGAGAGAGGGAGTGATGGGTTTAGATGTGAATACATAGGGTTTTGTAGATAATTAATGCATGGTTGGTTGTGTTAATCAATTTAAAATATGGAAAGTTGAAGTGACTTTTAGTATAAAATTAATTCAAAATTATTGTGGTTGTAACACCCATACATAACAACATACATCGAAGCATATATATTATACATGAGTCCAAGTATTTGGTACTGAAATACCATAAGTTCCTAGCTAACACATTATATACATTAAATGCCCTAAATACAAAGTTCTAAAGCCTACGGCATAACATATACAAGATGTCCCAAAATACACTAAGAACTAGATCAATACAATGATCTCAAAATAAAACGCCATAGCGGAAACCATACCATCTCAAAAGCTACGATCCGTAAGGAAAAGTCAAACCACTTTGTCCTTACCCTTCGCCGAACCTGTAGTACCTGTGATGTAAACAACAACGTGGGGTGAGATACATCAAATCTCAGTGAGTTCGCTATCTTATAGTCCTCTCGGCTTTACAAGGTTCTATCGATCCTAACTCAAGTCAAAGGGGAAGGGAAGTGACTTTGAGTACTCACGCACCCTATATGGATCCACACTCGTGAGCCTGTTAACTCACATTATTACAATGTTAAATTCTGAGCCTGTTAACTCAAGAATCTCACTAATCAATAACCGTACCAAGGCATCCCCTTTTCCTGTCCGCTTCTACGTCTAGAAGACGACCCGAGTCATGAATCCTTGTAGTTACTTGGCATACGAATTGGATTCGGGATCACCGGCCTGTTAACCGTGAACCGCCACTTCTCATGGCCTGTTAACCATCACAAGTCTCAACCCAATGCATAGGCTCTAATCGTACTACACGTAGGGAATCAAACCTACCAAGTAATTGTGCATACGTTTCAGAGGAGGAGCTCGAGTCTCATGAAACTACATCGTAAGATAAATCGGTTATGATTACTAGACACACGCCTCGGCCTCTCATGCACGAGCGTTGTCACTATGTCATTCCACCCTTTTCTACATTGTATACGGTAATGTTCCTCACTCTACCTATTTCGTATTTTAACATGCATACATATTCAAACATGCTTAACAATAAGAACATAGGCAATTAGTCATCAATCTCATAATGGAAACATATAATTCCACATACCACAAATTATACAAATTTACGGTTCCCTCCGATTTATTTAATCGGGCATCAAAACCAGCATCTTTTACTGTCATCATACAGATTACTTCCACAGCTTTCTATTGATATCAAAAACACTCAAATAGGATAAGCGGATCAAAAGTTAGGAAAGAAACAAAACTGCATAACCTAACATGTTCGCTAGGCGAACTACCCAGCGAGCATTCGCTCCAGCCTTCGCTAGGCGAAGCCCCTGGCGAATGAACAAACAGAACAAAAACAGACATAAAGTTCGCTTCGTGAACTCCCTGGCGAACATTCGCCTCGCCCTTCGCTTCGCGAACAACTCAGCGAAGCAAGGCAGAACCAAACAGCAATGAAAAGGTCCAAAGTTCGCTAGGCGAACGTCATTGGCGAACATTCGCTGACCTTCGCTAGGCGAACCCTCGAAAATCTGTTCGCTGCGACTCGCCCCAGGTTCGCGAGGCGAAGCCTGGAAAATCCCGCTTCTCAACAGCGCTGTTCTTCATCCCAAAATCAATAATTTTCCAATCAAAACACCCCCAAACCTTATTATAACCATCAAAACATAGCATGATCATAACAACAAGCATTTAACAATAATTATATTGCATTTCATCCGTTAAATTCATAATTTTAACACAATTACTCATTTTCTCACAATTCCAACCTAACTCTAAAACACATGGAATTCTACATCTAGAGCATCTATCTAGAACTCACCTTAAACAGAGGATGATGATTATAAAGATGAGATGATTTGGTGAAGAGTGGATGATGGTTGAAGATCTTTCTCTCTTCCAAGTTTTCTTCTCTTTTCCTTTACTTCTCTTTTCTTTCCCTTACTCCAAATGTCTCCTTCTTTGAAAAAATGAGAAGAAAGAATTGATATAGGAAAAAGAAATATCATTAGTTAGTATACTACTGATTGCCCAAAAAGTCTCTAAAGTTCCAAATATTAAAATATCTCAGAGTCGGATAATACAAATTAGATTTGTCCTGAGCTCCACCGTTACTCTAATTATCTTCGCAGATAATTTCTCAGAGTACACTGGAACTCAGTTGATCACAACTAATATTATCCAGAGTAATTAAAAATACGAGGTATTACAGTGGTCGTTAAATTCCCAAAACCTTTTCCAATGTCCAAGGCTGGCTCTAGGTATTCTTTTTTTCAAATGAACAGATTTTTAGCGTGACAAAATTCCTTGTAATGACACATCAGCAATAATAAATGCCAAACCTCTAATATTGCATTAAGAAGATAATTAGCCCATAATACTCTTCTAATAAAGTTTAAGGAAGTGTTTAACAAAAGGGTATATTTGTTAATTAAGAAAGTAAGATTTTAATAGATAGATTATAGATTAAGTCTTTAATCACTCTAATTTTTATAATTGCCAATAATACGTAATTTAATAAAATATAAATGACTTAGTAATTTTATTATGTATCTGTTAAAATTCTTGATTAAATCATTATTATTGAAACAAAATCCATATTTTCTCGCCATTACTTCTTCATTAATATTATAAGATACATTATGCGTGAGAATAGATTAGGCCAACAAATTGGGGCTAATGGCCTAGGCTTCCTAGGCCAAGGTTAGGCCATGCTTTTTTCTAAATAGAAAAGTATTATCAATTTTTAAAAGCCTATTTAGTTAAAAATATCAGGCTTTATACTATAAAAAAATTTCTTTCACGCCTATCAGGTTGGCCTGTTCAAATAAAACTGGATTAATAAATAATAATAATAATAATAATAATAATTATTATTATTATTATTAAAATACAAAAATTAAAGTTAATTATATAAAATAACTTATGAAAATAGGTTGAAAACATCTTTTTAATAAAGCATAAGTTGTTTTCATAAATTTTGTTGAACATATAGTTTCAAAAACGATATGCTAATAGGTAAGCTCATATAACACAATGCAAACTAACTATTAGTCAAATTATTCTTTTAGTAATTAAGTCTACATAAACATTAATTGAATTTTGTATTTATGTATGTTCGAATGAAATAAGATTTTAAATAGAGTAAAACTCCAATTAACTATTTGCAAAAGGCATGCTCAGACATACAATTAATTTATGAAAGGTAACAAGTGATGCTTAGGCTTTAATGTTTTTAGTTGGTCAGATTTGGGCTTGGCAGAGTCTAACTCGCTCCATCCTCTGGTTCTTAATATAAAATATTTTTTCACTCTTTAAATACATTGAATAATCAATGTATATGCAATATATATATATATATATATATATATATATATATATATATATATATATATATATATATAAATATATAAATATATAAATATATATAAATAAATAAATAAATAAATATATATATATATATATATAAATATATAAATATAAATATATATATATATATATATATATATATATATATATATATATAAATATATATATATAATATATATATATATATATATATATATATATATATATATATATATATATATATATATATATATATATATATATATATATATATATATATATATATATAAACTAGATACAATGATTATTCACTTTATTTAAAATGTACAAATTTTTGTATATTCTAGAAAGTAAGGACAATTTAATATGGATATTTTATATATTTTTAATAAATTTTCCTAAAGTATATTTAAAAATGGAAAAATATTTTAAGAAATTTGAGCTATAAATTAAGCTTTAATGTTAAAATTTTTCTCAGTGAGTCTTTTGCAAGAGCTGAAATTTTAAATAATAAAAAAAATTTATTCGAGTTTGAGAAAAGAAAATTATTTAAAAGGAAATGGCAGGTTCTCTAATGAAAGTTTTTGCTCTGATGGTGATGATGATTTTGCTAGTTGCAATACAAGTTGAATGCTTATCAGAGCCTTTTTGTGAGATAAAGTGTGATGGAATCTGTATTGGAAAAATTTGAAATGATGATTTTGATAAGTGTGTAAAACATTGTAAAGAGACAAAATGCTAACAAATATCTTACTATGATATTAGCCTAAGCCATGGTATTTTTTAATATTCTCATTATCTTTTATTTCGGCCACAAATTTAACAAAAGAAAAATATTTACTAACCTTTTTATTTACTTTTACTCTGCAGGTTCCTCGGCATATGGTACATGAATAAATTACTTCAAGAAAGAGTGTTGCAATGCAATAAAACATATAATATGTATCTTATGCAAGACTTTACATAATAAAATGTACTTTTCAAATTGACACAATGTTAAATTTTAATAAATATATTCTACTTTATAAAGTTTTATTTTGTAATAATCAATATTTGAATTTATTTTCCTTTTTTTCTTGTTTTTATGATGGTTGACTAATAAATTTTGTTGCATACATATGATTGTTTTTAAGTTTGGCCCAAATTAAAAATTTGATTCGGCAAAATAATCAGCGAAACTAATATTGTATTCGTTATTTTTCAATTATTCGGTATTGAGTACTTACCAAGTTCTAGAACTTTAAACATGACACCTATTCTGTTTAAACATTTTTATTGGACTTTGATTGTACAGTGTAAATTCAATAAACCGTATAACAAACAATATTTTTTTATTTTTTTAATATTAGATACAATTTATCGTCTAATAATTTTTTTTAGACACTCTCATTACTTTTTTGTTTTCGACATTAAAAGTTTCAATATAAATAATAATTGTATTAATATTATAATTATAAGTTTATTTTTTCTTTAATAATTCTAATTTCAATTATCAAGATACTTACTTTATGTTTAAACAAATATTTTTAAAATTTAAATTATTAATCTTTATGATATGTAATATTTAAAATTTTTATTTCAGAAACGTTATAAATTGACCAATCCATAACTATTGACTATAATAATATTAATAAAATAATAAATATAAAATAAAATACATGTATTATTATTAATGTTATTATTATTAGAATTATTACTATTATTATTATTATAATTATTATTAAACATTCTTTGATTGGTATTATTAAGTCTCTAATCACTCTAATTTTTATAATTGCCAATATTACATAATTTAATAAAAGATAAATGACTTAGTAATTTTAAGTAACTGTTAAAATTCTTGATTAACTCATTATTATTGAAACAAAATCCATATTTTTCTCGCCATTACTTCTTCATTAATATTTTAAGATACATTATGCGTGAGAATAGATTAGGCCAACAAATTGGGGCTAATGGCCTAGGATTCCTAGGCCAAGGTTAGGCCATGTTTTTTTCTAAATAGAAAAATATTATCAATTTTTAAAAGCCTATTTAGTTAAAAATGTCAGGCTTTATACTATAAAAAAATTTCTTTCACGCCTATCAGGTTGGCCTGTTCAAATAAAACTGGATTAATAAATAATAATAATAATAATAATAATTATTATTATTATTATTATTATTATTATTAAAATACAAAAATTAAAGTTAATTATATAAAATAACTTATGAAAATAGGTTGAAAACATCTTTTTAATAAAGCATAAGTTGTTTTCATAAATTTTGTTGAACATATAGTTTCAAAAACGATATGCTAATAGGTAAGCTCATATAACACAATGCAAACTAACTATTAGTCAAATTATTCTTTTAGTAATTAAGTCTACATAAACATTAATTGAATTTTGTATTTATGTATGTTCGAATGAAATAAGATTTTAAATAGAGTAAAACTCCAATTAACTATTTGAAAAAGGCATGCTCAGACATACAATTAATTTATGAAAGGTAACAAGTGATGCTTAGGCTTTAATGTTTTTAGTTGGTCAGATTTGGGCTTGGCAGAGTCTAACTCGCTCCATCCTCTGGTTCTTAATATAAAATATTTTTTCACTCTTTAAATACATTGAATAATCAATGTATATGCAATATATATATATATATATATATATATATATATATATATATATATATATATATATATATATATATAAATAAACTAGATACAATGATTATTCACTTTATTTAAAATGTACAAATTTTTGTATATTCTAGAAAGTAAGGACAATTTAATATGGATATTTTATATATTTTTAATAAATTTTCCTAAAGTATATTTAAAAATGGAAAAATATTCTAAGAAATTTGAGCTATAAATTAAGCTTTAATGTTAAAATTTTTCTCAGTGAGCCTTTTGCAAGAGCGAAAATTTTAAATAATTAAAAAATTTTATTCGAGTTTGAGAAAAGAAAATTATTTAAAAGGAAATGGCAGGTTCTCTAATGAAAGTTTTTGCTCTGATGGTGATGATGATTTTGCTAGTTGCAATACAAGTTGAATGCTTATCAAAGCCTTTTTGTGAGATAAAGTGTGATGAAATCTGTATTGGAAAAATTTGAAATGATGATTTTGATAAGTGTGTAAAACATTGTAAAGAGACAAAATGCTAACAAATATCTTACTATGATATTAGCCTAAGCCATGGTATTTTTTAATATTCTCATTATCTTTTATTTCGGCCACAAATTTAACAAAAGAAAAATATTTACTAACCTTTTTATTTATTTTTACTCTGCAGGTTCCAACGCATATGGTACATGAATAAATTACTTCAAGAAAGAGTGTTGCAATGCAATAAAACATATAATATGTATCTTATGCAAGACTTTACATAATAAAATGTACTTTTCAAATTGACACAATGTTAAATTTTAATAAATATATTCTACTTTATAAAGTTTTATATTGTAATAATCAATATTTGAATTTATTTTCCTTTTTTTCTTGTTTTTATGATGGTTGACTAATAAATTTTGTTGCATACATATGATTGTTTTTAAGTTTGGCCCAAATTAAAAATTTGATTCGGCAAAATAATCAGCGAAACTAATATTGTATTCGTTATTTTTCAATTATTCGGTATTGAGTACTTACCAAGTTCTAGAACTTTAAACATGACACCTATTCTGTTTAAACATTTTTATTGGACTTTGATTGTACAGTGTAAATTCAATAAACCGTATAACAAACAATATTTTTTTATTTTTTTAATATTAGATACAATTTATCGTCTAATAATTTTTTTTAGACACTCTCATTACTTTTTTGTTTTCGACATTAAAAGTTTCAATATAAATAATAATTGTATTAATATTATAATTATAAGTTTATTTTTTCTTTAATAATTCTAATTTCAATTATCAAGATACTTACTTTATGTTTAAACAAATATTTTTAAAATTTAAATTATTAATCTTTATGATATGTAATATTTAAAATTTTTATTTCAGAAACGTTATAAATTGACCAATCCATAACTATTGACTATAATAATATTAATAAAATAATAAATATAAAATAAAATACATGTATTATTATTAATGTTATTATTATTAGAATTATTACTATTATTATTATTATAATTATTATTAAACATTCTTTGATTGGTATTATTAAGTCTCTAATCACTCTAATTTTTATAATTGCCAATATTACATAATTTAATAAAAGATAAATGACTTAGTAATTTTATGTAACTGTTAAAATTCTTGCTTAACTCATTATTATTGAAACAAAATCCATATTTTTCTCGCCATTACTTCTTCATTAATATTTTAAGATACATTATGCGTGAGAATAGATTAGGCCAACAAATTGGGGCTAATGGCCTAGGCTTCCTAGGCCAAGGTTAGGCCATGTTTTTTTCTAAATAGAAAAATATTATCAATTTTTAAAAGCCTATTTAGTTAAAAATGTCAGGCTTTATACTATAAAAAAATTTCTTTCACGCCTATCAGGTTGGCCTGTTCAAATAAAACTGGATTAATAAATAATAATAATAATAATAATAATAATAATAATTATTATTATTATTATTAAAATACAAAAATTAAAGTTAATTATATAAAATAACTTATGAAAATAGGTTGAAAACATCTTTTTAATAAAGCATAAGTTGTTTTCATAAATTTTGTTGAACATATAGTTTCAAAAACGATATGCTAATAGGTAAGCTCATATAACACAATGCAAACTAACTATTAGTCAAATTATTCTTTTAGTAATTAAGTCTACATAAACATTAATTGAATTTTGTATTTATGTATGTTCGAATGAAATAAGATTTTAAATAGAGTAAAACTCCAATTAACTATTTGAAAAAGGCATGCTCAGACATACAATTAATTTATGAAAGGTAACAAGTGATGCTTAGGCTTTAATGTTTTTAGTTGGTCAGATTTGGGCTTGGCAGAGTCTAACTCGCTCCATCCTCTAGTTCTTAATATAAAATATTTTTTCACTCTTTAAATACATTGAATAATCAATGTATATGCAATATATATATATATATATATATATATATATATATATATATATATATATATATATATATATATATATAAATAAACTAGATACAATGATTATTCACTTTATTTAAAATGTACAAATTTTTGTATATTCTAGAAAGTAAGGACAATTTAATATGGATATTTTATATATTTTTAATAAATTTTCCTAAAGTATATTTAAAAATGGAAAAATATTCTAAGAAATTTGAGCTATAAATTAAGCTTTAATGTTAAAATTTTTCTCAGTGAGCCTTTTGTAAGAGCGAAAATTTTAAATAATTAAAAAATTTTATTCGAGTTTGAGAAAAGAAAATTATTTAAAAGGAAATGGCAGGTTCTCTAATGAAAGTTTTTGCTCTGATGGTGATGATGATTTTGCTAGTTGCAATACAAGTTGAATGCTTATCAGAGCCTTTTTGTGAGATAAAGTGTGATGGAATCTGTATTGGAAAAATTTGAAATGATGATTTTGATAAGTGTGTAAAACATTGTAAAGAGACAAAATGCTAACAAATATCTTACTATGATATTAGCCTAAGCCGTGGTATTTTTTAATATTCTCATTATCTTTTATTTCGGCCACAAATTTAACAAAAGAAAAATATTTACTAACCTTTTTATTTACTTTTACTCTGCAGGTTCCTCGGCATATGGTACATGAATAAATTACTTCAAGAAAGAGTGTTGCAATGCAATAAAACATATAATATGTATCTTATGCAAGACTTTACATAATAAAATGTACTTTTCAAATTGACACAATGTTAAATTTTAATAAATATATTCTACTTTATAAAGTTTTATTTTGTAATAATCAATATTTGAATTTATTTTCCTTTTTTTCTTGTTTTTATGATGGTTGACTAATAAATTTTGTTGCATACATATGATTGTTTTTAAGTTTGGCCCAAATTAAAAATTTGATTCGGCAAAATAATCAGCGAAACTAATATTGTATTCGTTATTTTTCAATTATTCGGTATTGAGTACTTACCAAGTTCTAGAACTTTAAACATGACACCTATTCTGTTTAAACATTTTTATTGGACTTTGATTGTACAGTGTAAATTCAATAAACCGTATAACAAACAATATTTTTTTATTTTTTTAATATTAGATACAATTTATCGTCTAATAATTTTTTATAGACACTCTCATTTCTTTTTTGTTTTCGACATTAAAAGTTTCAATATAAATAATAATTGTATTAATATTATAATTATAAGTTTATTTTTTCTTTAATTATTCTAATTTCAATTATCAAGATACTTACTTTATGTTTAAACAAATATTTTTAAAATTTAAATTATTAATCTTTATGATATGTAATATTTAAAATGTTTATTTCAGAAACGTTATAAATAGACCAATCCATAACTATTGACTATAATAATATTAATAAATAAAAAATAAAATACATGTATTATTATTATTATTATTATTATTAGAATTATTTCTATTATTATTATTATAATTATTATTAAACATTCTTTGATTGGTTTTATTAAGTCTCTAATCACTCTAATTTTTATAATTGCCAATATTACGTAATTTAATAAAAGATAAATGACTTATTAATTTTATGTAACTGTTAAAATTCTTGATTAAATCATTATTATTGAAATAAAATCCATATTTTTCTCGCCATTACTTCTTCATTAATATTTTAAGATACATTATGCGTGAGAATAGATTAGGCCAACAAATTGGGGCTAATGGCCTAGGCTTCCTAGATCAAGGTTAGGCCATGCTTTTTTCTAAATAGAAAAAGATTATCAATTTTTAAAAGCCTATTTAGTTAAAAATGTCAGACATTATACTATAAAAAAATTTCTTTCACCCCTATCAGGTTGACCTGTTCAAATAAAACAGGATTAATAAATAATAATAATTATTATTATTATTATTATAATTATTATTATTATTATTAAAATACAAAAATTAAAGTTAATTATATAAAATAACTAATGAAAATAGGTTGAAAACATCTTTTTAATAAAGCATATGTTGTTTTCATAAATTTTGTTGAACATATAGTTTCAAAAACGATACGCTAATAGGTAAGCTCATATAACACAATGCAAACTAACTATTAGTCACATTAGTCTTTTAGTAATTAAGTCTACATAAACATTAATTGAATTTTTTATTTATGTATGTTCGAATGAAATAAGATTTTAAATAGAGTAAAACTCCAATTAAGTATTTGAAAAAGGCATGCTAGAACATACAATTAATTTATGAAAGGTAACAAGTCATGCCTAGGCTTTAATGTTTTTAGTAGGTCAGATTTGGGCTTGGCAGAGTCTAACGCGCTCCATCCCCTGGTTCTCAATATAAAATATTTTTTCACTCTTTAAATACATTGAACAATCAATGTATATGCAATATATATATATATATATATATATGAACTAGATACAATGATTATTCACATCCACTTTATCTAAAATGTACAAATTTTTGTATATTCTAGAAAGTAAGGACTATTTAATATGGATATTTTATATATTTTTAATAAATTTTCCTAAAGTATATTTAAAAATGGAAAAATATTTTATGAAATTTGAGCTATAAATTAAGGTTTAATGTTAAACTTTTTCTCAGTGAGTCTTTTGCAAGAGCTGAAATTTTAAATAATTAAAAAATTTTATTCGAGTTTGAGAAAAGAAAATTATTTAAAAGGAAATGGCAGGTTCTCTAATGAAAGTTTTTACTCTAATGGTGATGATGATTTTGCTAGTTGCAATACAAGTTGAATGCTTATCAGAGCCTTTTTGTGAGATAAAGTGTGATGGAATCTGTATTGGAAAAATTCGAAATGATGATTTTGATAAGTGTGTAAAACATTGTAAAGAGACAAAATGCTAACAAATATCTTACTATGATATTAGCCTAAGTTGTGGTATTTTTTAATATTCTCATTATCTTTTATTTTGGCTACTTATTTAACAAAAGAAAAATATTTACTTACCTTTTTATTTATTTTTACTCGGCAGGTTCCTCGGCATATGGTACATGAATAAATTGCTTCAAGAAGGAGTGTTGCAATACAATAAAACATATAATATGTATCTTATATGTAATGCCCTGCATAATATATATCTAGAATAATACAATACAAGCATTTTATTTGGTACTGACCCATCAAAAATGCCTAATAGCATAGTTCACATACTTGTCCATTCCTAAAACATAAATACACTACATGTCACAAGTCATGGAAACTAGCAAAAATAATAAAACTAAGAATGATATACAATATCCTCAATTGCATACAACAAAAGAATACACAGCGGAATAAGCTTAACTAAGCTTCTCTTGAAACATCCGAACATCGCTCCACTTGTAATTAAACCTGCACCTGAAACAAAGCAACTATAGTGGGGTGAGATACATCAAATCTCAGTGAGTTCCCTATCCTATAGATTCTCTCGGCTTTACAGGGTTCTATCAATCCTAACTCAAGTCAAGGGGAAGGGAAAATGACCTTGAGTGCACAACCTCACAAACTCACACTATATGGAAACATGTCATGAGTCTGTTAACTCACAAAGTTCACACGGAAGGAATTACTTCCTGAGCCTGTTAACTCAAGATTCCTTACGAATCGATAAACATACCAAGGCATCCCCTTTTCCCGTCCGCTTCTACGTCTAGAAGTCGACCCGAGTCATGGATCCTTGTAGTTACTTGACATACGAAATGGATTGGGGATCATCGGCCCGTACACCGTGATCCGTCACTTCACACGGCCCGTACACCGTCACAAGTCTCTTTACCCGTAGGCTCCATTCGTACTACACGCGGGAATCAAACCTGCCAAGTAATTGTGCATACGTTTCAGTGGAGGAGCTCGAGTCTCATGAAACTACACCGCAAGATAAATGGTTACGATTACGTGAACATTCACACAACGTGATTGTATTCGACAATCACAAGGCCACCATGCCTTAAGGCCACATTCGCCTTACTATAAAACATAACAATTACACATGTTCCATACTAGTGTTTCACTCAATTCTATACCATTCGTCAATGGACACACGCCTCAGCCTCTTCTGCACGAGCGTTGTCATTACGTTATCTACTCTAGGCCAGAACTCGTCAATGAATGCATGAGCGTCGCCATCCAGAGTTTCTATCACAATTCTAATTACAACCTAGAATTATACCAATCTTAACTATGCCATTTGTTTTTTGGGTAAAGTTTCCTCACTCTCCCTAACTCATTTTAACATGCATATTATCTCATTCATTTTAACAACAACATTAAATAGATATGGCATAACACAATATTACAAGTAAATACATATAATCACACATCACATAAAACATCACTTTCGGTTTCCCTCCGGTTCATTTAATCGGATCATGAAATTAATATTTCTCACTCTCATCCCGTAGGATATTCCACAACTTTACATCGGCTATAAATATGCCTCGATCAGATTTACGATCTAAAAGATGTCAATTCCGACATTTCGCAAAACATTACTTTCCTCCATTTCCCACTAAATAAAATATCCCTCATCATACCCAAGATATAGGGTCGTCATAGCTTTCTAATGACACCAAGAACGTCCCGATCCGAGTTACGGACCAAGAGTTATGAAGGAAACAAAACTGCACAACTGCCATGTTCGCTAGGCGAACGTCCCAGCGAGCATTCGCTCCAGCCTTCGCTAGGCGAAGCTCCTGGTGAATGAACAACAGAACAAAAACAGACATGAAGTTCGCTTCGCGAACTCCCTGGCGAACATTCGCCTCGCCCTTCGCTAGGCGAAGCTCCTGGTGAATGAACAACAGAACAAAAACAGACATGAAGTTCGCTTCGCGAACTCCCTGGCGAACATTCGCCTCGCCCTTCGCTTTGCGAACAACTCAGCGAAGCAAGGCAGAACCAACCAGCACTGAAAAGGCATAAAGTTCGCTAGGCGAACGTCGTTGGCGAACCTTCGCTAACCCTCGCTTAGCGAACCCTCGAAACCATTCGCTACGCTTCGCCCCAGGTTCGCTAGGCGAACCCTGCGAAACCCAGAAATTCAGCAGTGCTGTTACTCATCAAAATCAATTATTTCCTCAATCCAAACACTTCCAAATCACACAATGACAATCAAAACATACTCCAATCATAACCATAAGTATTCTACATAGTCTATACCATATTTCATCCGTTAGATTCATTGATTTTATCCGATTAATCATTTTCTCTCAAAACTAACCTAAGTTCAAATCATAGATTTCTAGAACTTTGAGTTTCTATCTAGAACCCACCTGATAATCGAAGAGGAGCTTGAAGAAGATACTGATGATCCATGGGTTTCTCTTCTTCATCTTCTCCATTTTCTCTCTTTCTCTTCCTTTCCTCTTCTTCTTCTTTTCTTCTTCCTTTCTATCTTTTTCTTTTCTTTCCAAATATATATATATAACCAATATTATATAATATAATCCAATAGAGCAAGATATCTCCAATTGATATTTTGTCGTTTCAACCAATTGATCAATTATTAGAGTTGTCATAAAAGTCTCTCTTGAACTAATAATAAATTGATCTCTTCGGAGTTCATTAGTTTCTCTATTAACCCCAATTGACAATACTTAAAGTACTTAGAGGGTTCCATTAATCCAATTTACCAAGGATAGAGCACATAGATGCTCATCTGATCTCATCGATATCCAATTGAGCATTTAGATAATACGGGGTATTACATTATACAAGACTCTACATAATAAAATGTACTTGTCAAATTGACACAATATTAAATTTTAATAAATATATTCTACTTTATAAAGTTTTATTTTGTAATAATCAATATTTGAATTTATTTTCCTTTTTTTCTTGTTTTTATGATGGTTGACTAATAAATTTTGTTGCATACATATGATTGTTTTTAAGTCTGGCCCAAAATAAAAATTTGATTCGGCAAAATAATCAGCGAAACTAATATTGTATTCGTTACTTTTCAATTATTCGGTATTGAGTACTTACGAAGTTCTAGAATTTTAAACATGACACCTATTCTGTTTAAACATTTTTATTGGACATTGATTGTACAGTGTAAATTCAATAAACTGTATAACAATCAATATTTCTTTATTTTTTAATATTAGAAATATAAGTTTTTTTCTTTAATAATTCTAGTTTCAATTATCAAGATACTTACTTTATGTTTAACCAAATATTTTTAAAATTTAAATTATTAATCTTTATGATATGTAATATTTAAAATTTTTATTTCAGAAACGTTATAAATAGACCAATCCATAACTATTGACTATAATAAAATTAATAAAATAATAAATATAAAATAAAATACATGTATTATTATTATTATTAGAATTATTATTATTATTATTATTATTATTATTATTATTATTATTAAACATTCTTTGATTGGTATTATTAACTCTTTAATCACTCTAATTTTTATAATTGCCAATATTACGTAATTTAATAAAAGATAAATGACTTAGTAATTTTATGTAACTGTTAAAATTCTTGCTTAAATCATTATTATTGAAACAAAATCCATATTTTTCTCACCATTACTTCTTCATTAATATTTTAAGATACATTATGCTTGAGAATAAATTAGGCCAACAAATTGGGGCTAATGGCCTAGGCTTCCTAGGCCAAGGTTATGTCATGCTTTTTTCTAAATAGAAAAGTATTAACTAATTTTAAAAGCCTATTTAGTTAAAAATAACAGGCTTTATACTATAAATAAATTTCTTTCACGTCTATCAGGTTGGCATGTTCAAATAAAACTGAATTAATCAATTATAATAATAATAATAATAATAAAAATAATGATTATTATTATTATTATTATTATTATTATTATTGTTAAAATACAAAAATTAAAGTTAATTATATAAAATAACTTATGAAAATAGGTTGAAAACATCTTTTTAAATCATAAGTTGTTTTCATAAATTTTGTTGAACATATAGTTCCAAAAATGATATGCTAATAGGTAAGCTCATATAACACAATGCAAACTAACTATTAGTCACATTAGTCTTTAGGTAATTTAGTCTACATAAACATTAATTGAATTTTGTATTTATGTATGTTCGAATGAAATAAAATTTTAAATAGAGTGAAACTCCAATTAAGTATTTGAAAAAGGCAGACTCAAACATACAATTAAGTTTATAAAAGGTAATAAGTCATGCTTAGGCTTTAATGTTTTTAGTAGGTCAGATATGGGCTTGACAGAGTCTAACTCGGTCCATCCCCTGGTTCTTAATATAAAATATTGTTTCCCTCTTTAAATACATTAAACAATCAATATATATATATATATATATATATATATATATATATATATATATATATATATATATATATATATGAACTAGATACAATGATTATTCACTTTATCTAAAATGTACAAATTTTTGTATATTCTAGAAAGTAAGGACTATTTAATATAGATATTTTATATATTTTTAATAAATTTTCCTAAAGTATATTTAAAATTGGAAAAATATTCTAAGAAATTTGAGCTATAAATTAAGCTTTAATGTTAAAATTTTTCTCAGTGAGTCTTTTGCAAGAGCTGTAATTTTAAATAATTAAAAAAATTTATTCGAGTTTGAGAAAAGAAAATTATTTAAAAGGAAATGGCAGGTTCTCTAATGAAAGTTTTTGCTCTGATGGTGATGATGATTTTGCTAGTTGCAATACAAGTTGAATGCTTATCAGAGCCTTTTTGTGAGATAAAGTGTGATGGAATCTGTATTGGAAAAATTCGAAATGATGATTTTGACAAGTGTGTAAAACATTGTAAAGAGACAAAATGCTAACAAATATCTTACTATGATATTAGCCTAAGCCGTGGTATTTTTTAATATTCTCATTATCTTTTATTTTGGCCACTTATTTATCAAAAGAGAAATATTTACTAACCTTTTTATTTACTTTTACTCTGCAGGTTTCTCAGCATGTGGTACATGAATAAATTGCTTCATGAAGGAGTGTTGCAATGCAATAAAACATATAATATGTATCTTATGCAAGACTCTACATAATCTACATAATAAAATGTACTTGTAAAAATTGACACAATATTAAATTTTAATAAATATATTCTACTTTATTAAGTTTTATTTTGTAATAATCAATATTTGAATTTATTTTCTGTAATACCCCATATTATTTAACTGCTCAATTGGATATCAGATGAGATCAGATGAGCTTTTGTGTACTCTATCTTTGGATAATTGAATTAATGGAATCCTCTAATTACTTTAAGTATTATCAATTGGGATTAATAGAGCAACTAATGAACTCTAAAGAGATAAATTATTTTTAGAAAGAGATAGATCAATTATTTTAACTCGGGAAAGGATTTTAAGGTAACTCTAATAATTGATCAATTGGTTTGAGACGACAAAATATCAATTTGAAGATATTTTACCCTGTTGGTTTATAATATATAATAAGGATATATATATATATATAGTAAAAGAAAGAGAAAGAAAGAGAAATAGAAAGAAGAAGAAAAACAGAGAAAGAGAGAAAGAAGAGAAGAGAAGAGGAAAATGGAAAAGAAGAAGCTTGGATCCTCACCATTGTTCATCATCTTCTTCAACTTCCTCTTCGATTATCAGGTGGGTGTTAGTTAGACACTTTAAGTTCTAGAATTATATGTTTGGAACTTAGGTTAGAAATTGAGAGAAAATGATTAAATTGATGAATCAATAAAATCTATCGGATGAAATGCGATATAAAATGCGTATTATAGTTGGGTTATGTGTGGATTGAACCTATCATACTTGTTTTGATGTCCCAATATGTTTAGGTATGAGTTGGAATGGTTTAGAGTGAAGAAAAACATGATTTTTGGGCTCTATTACGACAATAATCGATTACCCCTTTTATGTAACCGATTACCTGTGTAAAAATGACGTATCTCGACTGTTTTCGAGCGAGTAACCGATTACTCAAAGTGAGTAATCGATTACCACTGCTATTGGCAGAAAAATGAAAATTGAAATGGGCATAACTTGAGTTTCGTAACTCCGTTTGATGCCCGGTCGGAAGCGTTGGAAAGCTAAATTCATGCTCTATGTGATAGTGAGGTAGAAACATGGTTATATGCCATGGATTGATAAGATAATATAGAAATGTTAATGGTTACAAAAATGTATAAATGTTTAAAAATGGAATTTGTGAAAAGTGTTTAAAAATCCATATCCTTTGGATCGTAACTCCGATCGAGGTATGTTAATAGGTGTTAAAAAGCTATGAAAATATCATACGCTATAAAATTGAAAAGTATTGATTCGATACCCAATTAAATGCATCGGAGGGAACCTAAAAAGTGATGTTTTATGTGATGGGTGATTATATGTGTTTACTTGTAATATTTGTGTTATGCAATATCTATCTAATTGTTGTTAAGTATAAATGAGAGAATATGCATGCTTAAAATGAATTAGGTAGAGTGAGGAAACTTTACTCCATAACAACTTGATAGTGGAACCTAGTAATGGCTAGGAAGTGATAGAAACTCTAGATGGCGATGCTCGTGCATTCGATGTATAGATGTGCATCATTGGCGAGTAATGGTCTAGAGTAGATAACCTAGATAAAAACGCTTGTGCAGAAGAGGCCAAGGCGTGTGTCTAATACCGAATGGTATAGAAAAGAGTGAAACACTAGTATGGAAAATGTGTGTAAGCCATTGTAGTTTTGTGAAAAGGTGTAATACCCCATATTATTTAAATGCTCAATTGGATATCAGATGAGATCAGATGAGTATCTATGCGCTCTATCTTTAGTTAATTGGATTAATGGAATCCTCTAAGTACTTTAAGTATTATCAATTGGGATCAATAGAGCAACTGATGAACTCTGAAGAGATCAAATTATTTTATAAAAGAGACAGATCAATAATTATTAGTTTAAAAGAAGATTTTAGAGTAACTCTAATAATTGATCAATTGGTTTGAGACGACAAAATATCAATTGGAGATATTTTACCCTGTTGGATTTATAATATATAATAAGGTTATATATATATATATATATGTGTGTGTGTGTGTGTGTGTGTGTGTGGTGAGAGAAAGAGAAAGAAAAAGAAATAAAAAGAAGAAGAAAAACAGAGAAAGAGAGAAGGAAGAAAAGAGAAGAGGAAAATGGAAAAAAAGAAGCTTGGATCCTCACCATTGTTCATCATCTTCTTCAACCTCCTCTTCGATTATCAGGTGGATTCTAGTTAGACACTCTAAGTTCTAGAAATCCATTATTTGAACTTAGGTTAGATTTGAGAAAAAATGAGTAATCTTGCTAAATTCATGAATCTAACGGTTGAAAATCGATATAAATTGCGTAGTTTAATCGTAATATGCATATGATCATTGATGATGCTTGTTTTGGTTGTTTGGAAATGATTTGGGTTGCAAAAGATTGAATTTAGAGGCTTTGGAACCCTAAGAAATACAGCAGAGAAATTCTGCTTCTGATGCGTACCGTCGAGCGGTGCTTTGAGCGTCGGGCGATGCAAGCATACGCCTCAGCTCCGCCGGGCGAAAGCCAAGGGGCCCAGCGTGGAACGCTTCTGTAACTTTGGGATTTTGTGTCATACCCCAAATTTTGACCACTGATATTTCCCATCATTGTGAAAATCATCATCACAATATGGATGAACCATCATGCCTCATCAAATGCCTCAAGGGTTGTTGAGCATTCACTACAATCAAAATTAGGGTTTTAAGCCCTCTCAGAGCTTTAGACAAAGGATCAATCAAGGAATGGCTTGATCTTCAACTTGTCTAACCTCTAAAATATCCACAATGGATCAAAAGGACTCCCACTTCAAGGATTAAGCACAAGGCTGCTCCCTTCTAGGTGGATTAAGTCTCAAGATCGACCGTGTCACCAAATTAGGGTTTTGGTCGACCAGGGCCTCCAGATGGAAAATTTTCATCTGGGCACAAGCCAATAATCCAAAACATAACCTAATATACTCCATGGGACCTCATGGACCCAATCATCAAGTCAATTTGACCTCAGGGGATGCATACATCAAAAAATCAGGAATTAGGGTTTCTTGACCTAATTCACCCCTAAGTTGACTTTTGGGACAAATCATGAACCAAGACCTCAAGACATGATTTGAGGGTCTCTAATATACCATATTGATCCATTTGGAACAATGTATTAATCCAAGAAGCTTGAGCAACAAGTCTCAATTTCATCTGCACCACAATTAGGGTTTCGCAAGGAAAGTCAACTGTAACTTTGACTTTTGACCAAGACATGCTCCCAAACCCTAAGACATGATTCAATATACCCTATGACACCCATGGAACATGTCCATCAAGTTTGATTTAGGTCAAGGACATGATTTCCTGAAGAATTGCACAGTTTGGAATTCATCTGATAAAAAGTCAACTGTGCACAAAAGTCAACTTTGACTTTTTGAGATTTTTCACCAAAATGGATTTCTAACCCTAAAATGATGTTAATGTATGATTTGAATCATCATTCATCAAGAAAAATCAAAGGAAGTGGGATAACTTGTAAAAGGGGTAACCATAAAAACTTAGAAAAATTTCTAAGTTATGGAAAAAGTGACACTAATGTGCCAACTTTGGAGGACCATAACTCCTAAACCACAAGGCCATTGTTCCCCATACAATGCTTGATTTGTAGATCACATTGTCCTCTACAAAAGCTTCATACTGACCTATGTCCAAATTCCTCATGGATTTTGAGTTATGGAGTGATCAAAATCAAGAAAAGTCACTTTGTTCCAATACTTAGTGAAAATTTCACTAAGTCAGAATCTGCCTTTACTTTTTTCCAAATGTAGGGGGATTTTTCACTTGGATTCAAAAGAGATCAAAACCAAACATGTTCAAACAGTTTTTGTATCATGTAAGGGCTTTCCAAAATGACCATGAACATTACCAAATTCAATTTGAGCCATAAGATATGACATTGGCAAGTTGCCTTGCTGAAATCTGCCAAGGCAAGGCAGATTTTTGCACTTTTGGTCGATTTGCCAAAATCAGCCAAATCCAAATGCTCCTATCCACTTGGACACCTCTGAGGATTGAATCTAAAGGGGACAATCACTGAGTCAAGCCTCCAAAGTCTTTGGAACAAGAAATAGCATGTTGAACCTAGAATTGCCAAAATAGGGACAAGACTCCAATTTTGGATTGGAGCATTCAATGGAAGCATCAAGGTGGCATGGACTGATCCATTCTCAACTGAATTCAGTCAAGACTTATCCAAGACCAAGGGGACCAGCAGCCTGTGCCCTAACCTCTAGTCAATGGCTAGAGGAGACTTAGATTTTCATTTGCCAACATTGGCCAAACCTACTCAGCAGTTGCCATTCACTATTCCTTGCAAAACAAACTTGCTCTACTATAAATAGAGCTCAATTGTGATCAGTTTAAGTACACCAAAGGCCTACAACACTTGCCTTTCTCAAAAACCACTTCTCACTCTCAAAAATGCCTTTCTTAGCAAGTCACTATCGAGTTTTTCATTAGAGAGCAATTCCACTCAAACCAATCACACACACACCTCACATACATCATATAGAAGTGATCCAAACACTCACATAACATCTGGAACACCAAAATCACGAAATCACCAGCCAGTTACTCAAGTTCTTGACAGATTTGCAGTTGGGGTACCATCTCAAGTTCCAGATCATTTCAATCCATTCCAAGCATTCATACACACTCCATGGCACCTAGGGAAGCTATCCAGATCATTGGAACCTAACTGTAACACCTCCAACACAAAACACGATCACCAGCTGCAAGAGGTAAGCATGAGCTCTTCTAACTCTATGATCCATGCAATTTTTGCTGCACAATAATTTGGCCATATGTTCATAATCATGCATGGAATGTTTTCCCTCAATAAATTGCATTGTTTGAATTGTGTGTGAAATTTCTGAGCCTTCATGCAGAAATTAGGGTTCTTGAGGTTTCTCTTTGATTTCTTATTCCATGTTAAAAATAAATGAAATTAAAGACCATAGACATGATCGTGAGGTTAAAACGAGTTGATTGATATATAGATTGCATGATATAATCATGTATTCAGTGAGATTGGATAGAAAATGCAAATCTGGGAAACTCAGAACACGCGCGTGTTCTTGCCTTTGTTCTTGGCCCCATTTTCAAATATTTGAATATTTGAATTTTGTGATTTTATTTAATTGATTCAAAAATTAATTTCTCTCTGAGTTTTAATGATTTTGAGTTGATTCTTTTTTTGATAAATCACAAAAATGTTAAAATATTTTATTTTATCAAAAAATCCCAAAAATATTATTTATTTCATATAATTGATATTTTTACAAAGAATTAATGTTTTATTTGTTTTTGCCATTTAAAATGTTTTTTCCCTCTTGATTTTGTAACTTTTAATGCCTTCTAATTATTTTGTAGGTCAATACTTAATTTTTGAAGCATTAATCCAAGATCACAATTTGTGTTCCATATGTTAAACAATTTTGATCATTTTAATTGAATTTTTATTCAATTAAAACACATTTTGAAAACAAATTAGAGTTTTTGGATTAATTCAACCCTCATAAATCATTTTCAAAACACTTTGGGCCTCTAATAGAGTGTAAGACCCAATCCTTTTTTTACCAAATCATTTTTTGGGCCTCAGTGTGTTGTATAAGTCCCGATACCATAAAAAACAAACGGCGTGATCGTCGCCTTTTAAAAAAATTCAACTGGGCCTCTCCTCGAGCTATAAGACCCATTCAAAACTTTTGGGCCTCTAATAGAGTGTAAGACCCAATCCCTTTTTTAACCAAAAACAAATTTGGGCCTCAGATATTGTATAAGCCCCTTCGCGTTAAAAGAAAATCTCGGCGCGATCACCATTTTAAAACGAAAAATCATCTGGGCCTACCCTCGTGTTATAAGCCCCACTCTTTTTCTTTAAACCTTTTGGGCCTCTATTAGAGTGTAAGACCCAACCCCCTTTGTACCGAAAACCTTTTTGGGCCTCAGTAACTTGTATAAGTCCCTCTGTACAAATTCAACAGTGCGCTCATTGATAAAAGCTCGGGCCTCTCCTTGAGCTGTAAGCCCCAAATCTTTCTTTTTCAAAGCACTTTCTCCTTTGATTTTGAATATACTGTTGTTTTCAATCTATCTTTGTTGAACAACTAACCAAACAGCATGGAAGCTCTACAACCGAGTAAGTGTTTATACGCTTTCATTTACCGCTTTCATATACATATAACTGTATTGTGGGGCTGTTTCGCTGTAAGTCTTCTTTCGTAAACTCATATCAACTGTGTAATAATAGTATAGATATTTATAGTTTCCCCGGAAACTACGTCTAGAACTAGGGAACGCCGTTTCATTTATTCGTAGAAATAGACAGCTAGATCCCCAATAGGATCACCAGATACAGTCTTCTCTTCGGCTGTCCTCATTAGGAATCGTAAAGAAACTCTACTCCTAGAGATGAATGTATTCTCCGTAAATGGCATCTTTGAGTTTCTTCCAAATTCTCGAACTTTCCTGGCTTGATCTATTCCTTGTGAATAGTCTGTCTTGAATTTCTCGGGGTTTGGGGACCCACGGGCTTCTTAAAAGCATCGGCCTCCTCTTGGGCATCGTACAAGGACCCACAGGCTTCCTAAAAGCATCCCCGCCTCCTCTTGGGCGTTGTACAAGGACCCGTCGGCTTCTTAGAAGTATTCACAGCCTCCTCTTAGGGTTCGTATAATGATCTCTTCCCCCGGGAATGATAGCCTCCTCTTGGGCTTAGTACAAGGACCCGTCAGCATTTTAAAAGTTTCCAGCCTCCTCTTGGGCTTCGTAAAAATTGTCCCGACGACCTCCTAGAGGTATAGGAACAGAACCTAGTCATCTTCATAGAACAGTCCTTTCAAAGAGTCTACTACTGTTTCTCAAAGCATAGTACAAACGATGAAACTCTAGACACGGACAGTCTAATATCCTTGAGTCTCAAAGATATTCTCAAGTGACCCCTTCGTTAAATAGGAAGGAAACCCGTAGACTCGGACAGTCTCAATACCCTTTGGATTTCCCGTTTCCTCAAAGAAAAGGAAATATCCCTGAATCAAATCCTTGAGTACAGTGTTACTCATATAAGAACTGATTTTCTCTTTAAAATAAGTATACTGGACCAATCACTCAAATGAAACAGTCATACTAGCCTCCTCTTGGGCTTTGTACAACGATTCTCCCCAGCGGAGCTAACAATTTTAGCCTCCATCTCGGACTTCGTTCGAGATACAAAAGACTCCTTCGTTGAGTCAAACAACGTTTAGCCTCTCTCTCGGGCTTTGTACGAGACACATACGAGACTCCCTCTTTGAGTCAATCACCTTTTCGCTTCCATCTCGGGCTTTATACGAGATACAAAAAGGTTCTTATTGAGCCAAACAAATTTTAGCCTCCATCTCGGGCTTTGTACGAGATACAAAAACACTCTCTTGTTGAGTATAAAAGATCCTCTTGTAGGACCAACCCCTTTTAGCCTCTCTCTCGGGCTTTGTACGAGACACATATTAACCTCCTCTTAGGCTTTGTATAAGAAAACCACTGGTTGATCCAATCAAACTTTTAGCATCAAAGTTGTGTCTCGTTCACAGTACACAAACATCAACAACTCCTTCCCCTTCATCTAATCGTTGTAAGCGGCAAGCCTCTGGATCATCTACATCCATGCCACTGTCCCTCTTTTAGCATGAGAAATTCCTAAGGAAAAATAGCATTGCTCTACACTGAGTTAAAGTCTTCTCCTTCAGGTTAAAAATCCCCTATAAAGGAAATTATGGCATTGTCGGATTCACACATCCCGGTTGAAGTAATTCTCCATTATAAACAGTTGTGACATACAACCCCCTCTTTAGAGATGACAAATTCTGTCTAAAGTCAACACCCTTCTAGCTTCACATCTTGGGCTTTGAACAAGATACAAATAGACTTTTTAGCTTCATATCTTGGGCTTTGAACAAGATACAGATCACCTTTTTAGCTTCACGTCTTGGGCTTTGAACAAGACACTAAAATACCATTTCCTCCCATAGAATAGGAGGAACTACGATCGCTCTGATTTCCCTGTTTCGGAAAAAACGGGAATACGTAGGCATAAGATTGAAAGAAAAATCTTAGCGAGCACACTAAACAAAAACCCAAAATCCCATACTTTCATATACATCCGTCCTAAACATCTCAACCGATAACCTAAAACACCCCTTTTCGGAAAAAATAACCTAGGAGAGACCCCGAATCTTTGTAGCATCTGTAAACCAACAGTTTTGACTGTTTAACCTCAGTATGCAAGCAGGGTTAGTTGGAGACATCTATTTCCCTTCCTTCATCAGCTTTAATAGGATAAAAAAATGAATCGAACTGTAGTACTAGAGTGATCGTGCTTCGCAACCACATCCAAAAATCACTCGCTATAGAAAAATGGCGACTCTGCTGGGGAAAATCATTAGGGATCTTGTTCTCTTCTTGTCCCCTAGGTAGAAACCCTGACGTCACTAGGATCTTAGGTCAAAACGCCGTTAATTTGGAATGAAACCACAGGATGGTGACTCCGCCGGGAAACCATTTTCTGTCAGGAACTTAGGATTCATAGCTTTAAAAGGTCTAGGACTTTAGGACGAATATATATATACTGCTTTTCCTAATTGTTATACCTATTTATTTTTCTGGTAATGGTAATGCGTGTGATGCCGCATGTGGAAAGATTGAGTATACACTTAAGATAAGTGATGGCGACGAGGTCGACCATCAACCTTAGTGGAGGCTGACCAATGCAACCCATTCCCTCTCATAGGCAATGGGCCGATTGTGATGTCTGAGAAGCTGAGGAGCCAACCCTTTTGTAGTGCGGAAACTATCGGAAATAGTTGTCACGCGATACTACCCTCATTTGAGGCTGATGATCTATTCTCGGTGAATACCATTTACTCTAAGATTTCATACAGCTCGCTGGCGGTCCGCTTGCTGTTTGTTATCCTGGGAGGAGCTGATGATTTTGAGTACAGGTACCAAAAATCACCCTAGTATAAACCTTTGGGGATGGGTAGAGCCTTGACTTCATGACAACGACCCTTTGACCCCATATTTTTTCTATGGTTTTGTGTGCTGCATTCATGCATTCATCTAAAAAACATTAAAACAAAAAAAAAATTCTCTTCTAATCTCTCTGTTTTTCAAATTAAACTAAGACTGTGATTGGAAATATCAGAGAAAAGGATTATGCTAATGGATTTCGGTAGAAGGAGAACTCATAAGTACACCTTCAAGATTCCAAAATTAGAGGATTTGAGAGGTTTGGCGAGGATGATCACAAACCAAGAGGCTTTCAGAGCCAAGTACGGAGGTCTGCTACCTCTGTTAAGGGTCCATGTGATTGAGGGAACCATGGTTGCGCTCGTTCAATTCTACGATCCAGTTTACCACTGCTTCACATTCCCGGATTACCAGCTAGCACCAACGCTGGAGGAGTATTCTCATCTGATTAATTTACATATCACTGATCGAGCTCCATTTTCTGGACTGGAAGAAATTCCAAAGAATCAGACCATTGCAAGAGCAATTCATTTGGACGAGTCAGAAGTCAGGACTCACATGACCACTAAGGGTGGCATACAAGGTTTGCCAGCCCAGTTCTTGACAAAGAAAGCTCTGTACTTCGCTAGTATAGGGAACGTGGCCGCTTTCGAGAGCATCTTTGTTTTGCTCACCGACGGGTTATTGTTGTTTCCCAACATTGATAACTTCGTGGATATTAACGCCATTAAGATCTTCCTGATTGGAAACCCTGTGCCGACTTTGCTCGCAGATGTGTATTATTCTGTACACTTGGTGAATTTGTACAGTGGAGGGGAGATCATGTGCTGTGTACCTCTGCTTTATAAATAGTTTATCTCCCATTTACCTAAGTCTGCTACTTTTTGGGATCATAAGAGTGTCTTACGTTGGTCGCAGAAAATCATGTCCCTCACCAACTCTGATATAGATTGGTGCAATAGGATTTATGATGGAATCAGGATCATTGACCGTTGTGGAAACTTCCCCAACATACCCCTTATAGGAACTAAGGGAGGAATCAACTATCATCCGATATTGGTTCGCCGTCAGTTTGGATACCCGATGAGGCACGTCCCACGGAATGCTCATCTGCAAGGTCTTTTCTTCAAGGAAGGAGAAAGTGACAGAGCACTAAAGACGGAAATAGTGCACGCTTGGAAACACGTTCATAAGAAAGGACGGGAGTCTCTAGGAAAACCGGATTATGTCTCGGTGGAGCCTTATCTCCACTGGGTACAAACTAGAGCTCTCAAGCTAAATATGCCTTATCCTCGTTACAGAATTCTTCCGCTGAGGGAATCTGTCATGTACTTCATGACGGAAACTGAAAAGCTTCAGGTTACTCTCAACAAAGTTCAAAGGGAGAGGAGGTCTTGGAAGAACAAGTACCGCACCCTCGATGTGGAGTGTATCAAAATACAGCAACTACTAAAAGATAAGGACGCTCTGATTGAGATTTTAGAGCAACATGCTGTGGATAATCAGGATGACCAAAGGAATTTGCTAGCTCCTTTCACTTGGCAAAGGAATGACAACCCGACAATGGCTCAAGAGCCCCGGTCAAAGAAAAGGAAAGTACCAGAATTAGCACCCGAGTTCTCTCGGGACCCATTAGCTTAGGTTTTTGTTTTTGCACTTTGTAATCTACTGTATTTTCGTTTCCGCAATCCTTTGAATTTCAATAAAAAGGGGTTTCCCCGCCGTTTGATATTTGCAATCTAATTGTCAAAGTTTATTTTGATTAAACCAAAAACAATTAATATAATCATTGCATTCATCATTCTCACATCGCGTATTCTTCTTACCTACGAATCTCACGTTTGTGTCTCGGTTCTAGAGTCAAACTGTCTCATTCGTATAATACTCGGGCCAATCGTCAGAAAAATATGGATGATCTTGAGGAAGAGAATAGAGAGTTAAAAGAAGAGATCGACGCTCTGAGAGAGGATATGAGAAAGCTTCGTAACGACATGCAGGCCATGGCAGAAGCTCAGCTACAAAGGACTGTGATCTCAGAGATCACCTCAGCGCCCATAGCGGAGAATTTTGATCCTAGGTATCAGATGCCGAAAGATCGTCCCTGGGGCATGCCTACAGACTATATCCCGGAAGGATATGTTCCGCCGATCACTGAAGATCAGGGAATCGCGACAGCTACCGCTGGTCCTGAAGGTTACAAATTTCGGGAAAGCGAAGATGCCAGGGGCATACTGAAGACTCCTGAAGGTTACAAACTTCGGGAAACGCCAAGACTCACTGCCGTAGTCACGGTACCACCCCCTGTGGTGCACACTGTCCCGGAAGGATAGATTCCACAGATACCTTCTGGTAAAAAGGAAACTATGTTTGACCGAATGGATGAATTCCATGAATAGCTCTTGGAAATACAGAAGGAACTGCAAGCCATTCGCGGTCAGGATCTATTTGGAAAGGACGCCGCAGATCTCTGCTTGGTCCCCAATGTGAAAGTCCCGCACAAGTTCCAAGTGCCCGACTTTGAAAAGTACAAGGGTAACTCTTGCCCTCAGAGTCATCTGGTGATGTACGCTCGGCGAATGTCAGCTCAGACTGAGAATCAGGACCTGCTGATTCACTACTTTCAGGATAGTTTAACCGGTGCCGCATTAAAATGGTACATGGGTTTAAACCATACTACGATTAGTACATTCAGAGATCTTGGTACTGCCTTCGTCCAACAATACAAATACAATTTGGACATGGCACCGGATAGAGATCAACTCAGATTAATGTCACAAAAGGACAAGGAAACCTTTAAGGAGTACGCCTAGAGATGGCGTGAAATCACCGCTCAAATTTGTCCACCTCTTGAGGAAAAGGAGATGACAAAGATTTTCTTAAAGACCTTGAGCTCATTTTACTACGACAGAATGGTTGCCAGTGCACCCAGTGATTTCACCGAGATGGTGGGCATGGGAGTTCGTCTTGAGGAAGCTGTCCGAGAAGGACGTTTGGTAAAAGACGCTGGATCATCAAGTAGTACAAACGATACGGTAGTGCTCTCCCTAAGAAAAAAGAGCAAGATATTGGGAATATCTCTCTCGGAAAGCAAAGGCGACGTTATAACCCAGTAGCAGCTGTGACTCCTGCTATCAATCCTGCGCCTATTCCTACGTATCAACCTCAAGTTGCGCAAAGCCAACCCAATCAGCAAAGGACACAACAACCTCTTCAGCAGGCTCGTCCTCCATACAATAACAACCGTACAACGTGGCCACCAGGGTTTGATCCTATACCCATGTTGTACGCAGAACTATTTCCGTTACTACTGGCTAAGGGGCACATCTAGACTATGTCTCCTCTCACAGTACCGGAAAATCCGCCTTTTTGGTTTAAGGTGGATCAAACATGCCCTTATCATCAAGGAGGATCAGGGCATAACATAGAGAACTGTCTCAATTTCAAATCTGACATGAAAAAGCTTGTTAGGAGCGGTCTCTTATCTTTCAAAGATACGAATCCCAATGTTCTCACGAACCCGCTGCCTCAACACGAGAAAGCTGCAGTTAACCTGATTGAGAAAGAGTCTAACAATGTCTATCAAATTCATGATGTACTCTTATTGAGGACCAATTTGGTCAAGATGCATTGTAGATAGAGTGGATATGGCCATGTGCCACCTCATAATTATCATCAGTGTGATGTCTGCTCTAAAAACAATCAAGGATGTTCTGTGGTGCAAACAGCTCTACAGGAACAGATGGATCTCGGATGGATCCAAGAGCACCGAGTTCGTGGAGTTAACATGGTATATACGAATTCCAATGTCATTCAGAACCACGACATCCGTGCGATGAATGCCAACTTGGTGGCAATGAACTCAAGGCAAAGCCAGTATCATAATCTGCCACGACACGATTACAGTTCCTGTCTGACTTGCTCAGTAAACAAACAGGGATGCTCTTTCATACAAGAGGCCCTCCAGCGTCAGATGGATCTTGGATGGATCCAAGACTACCATGATAGGAACCCTTATCAGATCAACATGGTTCAGATCTTCGATACCCGCGTGATGAATACCAACCTGGTAGAGTTACATGCGGAGCAGGTCTGACTCGGATTCTTAATATCACACGACTATCAAAGCTGTAAAGCAGGTTGCGAAAATGATCGAGGTTGTACCCTTGTCCAGGAGGCACTTCAGCACTTGTTAAATCACTGGTGGATGCCAATCTATATGGATGAAGATACTCAGCAGATTAGTATCAGTAACAGGAATCCTACTCGACGTCAGAGTCAGGATGTCCGATCTGTGGAAGCTAACCTAGTGAGGTTACATTGTATTCAAAGTGGGCGTGGCCAGGTGCCACCACACAATTATGACCGTTGTAGTGTCTGTTCAGAGAGTAACCAAGGGTGTTACCTTGTGAGAGCAGCTCTTCAGGGTCAGGTGGATCGTGGAGAGATTCGCCCATATCCGGGTTCTGGACCCATCAACTGGACGCCGAGCTACCTTGCCAATCAAGTCGAGGAGGTTGTCACGATCTCTGGTCGTCACCAGACCAGGGATGTTTTTGCCATCATCCCTCTACTTGACGAATCTAGAAATTCCAACCAGGAACGGATCGAGATTACTTATGATGGTCAGAAAAACCAGAAGGTTCCCATAGTCATCTATCTACCGGGACCACTAACATATGAATCAACTAAGGCTATCCCTTACAAATACGGTGCAACGACAGTTGAAAATGGAAAGGAAATTCCATTACCCTCCGTCGTGAATATTTCAGACATCAGTCGTGTAACGAGGAGTGGTAGAATCTTCAACAGGGGAGTTGGAGAGTCTAACAAAGAAAAGGAACTTCAGGCAGAAGCTCCCGATCCATCAGTCGGTCAATCCAGTAATCTCGACCTTTCGAAAAATAATGATGATATGCTGAAGCTCATCTAAAGGAGTGAATATAACATTGTTGATCAGCTGTTACAGACTACTTCAAAGATCTCGGTATTATCACTGTTACTCAGTTCAGAAGCCCACAGGGAGGCTCTACAAAAAGTCTTGGAGCAAGCCTTTATGGAACAGGATGTAACAATTAGACAGTTCGATAGCATTGTCTCTAACACCACTTCTTGCAATAACTTGGGATTTAGTGATGAGGAATTACCCGAAGAGGATCGCCGTCATAACATGGCGCTCAATATTACAGTTAACTGCCAGGACGATGCTTTAGCCAGCGTACTGGTACACACAGGGTCAGCCCTGAATGTTATGCCGAAGTCCACTTTGATGCAATTATCATTCAAAGGCCCTCCGATGAGAACTAGCGAGATCGTCGTCAAAGCGTTCGACGGATCCAGAAAAACAGTTATCGGCGAAGTTGATCTTCCCATAACTATTGGTCCTCACACTTTCCAAGTCACTTTCCAGGTCATGGACATCCGGGCAACATACAGTTGTTTATTAGGAAGACCTTGGATACATCAGGCTGGAGCAGTCACTTCGACCCTCCACCAAAAGCTAAAGTTCATTCAGAACGATCAACTTGTCACAGTCTGTGGAGAACATGCCTTGCTCGTGAGTAACTTATCATCATCTGCTTGTGTAGAACCCGAGGAGGTTATTGGGACGCAGTTCCAAGCGTTGTCGGTGGGCAAGGACAATCAATCCCAAGGAGGAACCTCGATTTCCTCGTACAAAGATGCTATCAAAGCGGTCGAGAGTACCGATACAACCGGATGGGGACAGCTTGTCATTCCTATTGACAATAAAACAAAGAAGGGTCTTAGTTTTTCTGCAACCTGTACCCAGACAGCTACCAGCGATGGAAGTCTTCATCCCATTCAGAACTTCTTCCACAGTGGAGGTTTTCTTCACCCTGTGTCTCAAGCAGTACATGCTATCAATGAGGAAGATCCCTCTGACACGGATGAAGAATGTAAGTCCTATCTTAATGATGACGATTATGTGTCTCAGGAAGAGGTGCCCACGCCATTTTGCTATCCCGTACAGAGTCCGAGATTTATACCACGATCAGATGTCAAAATGATATACGGGGATTGTGATCCAGAAGGATGCCGTGCTCTGCCAAATTCATTAGAGGAAGACACTCCGATGAAAGACAATTCTGACTACACCTATTATAGCCCAATGGATGGTCTGCCAATGTGGCAACCTTATCCAGGAGACTTGGGGCTAAAAAGTCAGCCGAGTAATGAAACTCAGCTGAGCATCATTGAACAGAATACCTGTGTCCCCACCATGTCATGGGATCAACACTCAGGTCATTCAGAAACTACTCAACATGACGGAATTTGCAACGTTTGCAGGACTAGAATTCATCAACTATACTTTTCCTGAGGTCAACGTCATCGAGAGAGATGACCCCTCCAGTTCCAAAGAAGTGTGGGACACCTTGGGACAACCAAGTGGAAAATTTAACTATATGGTCAAGTACACTGCTCCCGAAAGCTCTCGTATCAGGCTCGAAGATATCCAGCCAACTGGATGGGGAGATACAGCTGAGAGCACAAATGCTATGCAAAATACAACAGAGGAATCCTCCTACGACAATTCTTCCTGGGAGACAGATTCCAATGATCCTACTCCACCAGAAATCAGTGTTATTTCTGAAGACAAATCGAGGAAGGTGCCAGACTTTGTGATTCACCGAGGAGTTCGCCGCCAATGGGTTGCCGTCGAGGTTCCGAAGATCGTTCATCAGTCAAAGTAATTGCCATCTTTAACCTTTCACCCTGCCCAGGTGAAACGGATGTTTTGATAGGGCTCGCTTTCTGTAAATTTTCCCTCTTCGCTTCGTCCAAAGCTACAGAGTTTTATTTTATAGGGCTGTAGTTTAAAGAATCGACTTGTTCATTAATAAAATAACGTCGTTCTGTAATTTCCGCATTAATTGGTGTTTTCTCTTTTTGCTTTTTCAGAAAATGGTAATCCTAAAAAACAATTAAAAATAAAAAAATAAGCAGTAAAAAAAATACACTGCACACACTTTCGCATTTTCTCTATCTCTTCTAAACACAAATCATACCATCATGCAGATGGCTTGTTTTAAACCCCGTTGAAACATACGATCCAATGCCTTCTCCCAACTTTGAGTTCCTGGTATTTGGGGCTGAAGAAGAAGTTGACAACGAAATTCCAGAAGAGATCTCCTGATTACTCAGACAAGAGGAAAGGTCCACTGAACCTCACAAAGAGCCGTTGGAAACGATCAATGTGGGTTCGAAAAAAGAGAGAAAAGAAATCAGGATTGGGGCACTGCTCAGTCCAACTGCCAGAGAGGGTTTGATAAAGCTTCTCAAAGAATTCCCTGATGTATTCGCTTGGTCCTATCAGGATATGCCAGGGTTGGATACCAGCATCGTGGAACATCATTAACCATTGAGATCGGAATGTCCACCAGTAAAGCAAAGGTTGAGACGCACTCACCCGGACATGGCCATCAAAATCAAAGAGGAGGTACAGAAACAGATCGACGCAGGTTTCCTTGCTACATCTGAATATCCTCAATGGTTAGCCAACATCGTACCTGTTCCCAAAAAGGACGGAAAGGTCAGAATGTGTGTTGATTACAGGGATCTGAACAAGGCAAGTCCAAAGGACGACTTTCCTTTACCACGCATTGACATGCTGGTAGACAGTACAACAAAGTTCAAAGTTTTCTCCTTCATGGATGGATTCTCGGGCTATAACCAGATCAAAATGGAGCCGAAAGACATGGAGAAAACTTCGTTCATTACCCCATGGGGTACCTTTTATTACAAGGTGATGCCGTTCGGTTTGAAGAACGCTGGGGCAACCTATCAAAGGGCCATGACTACTCTGTTTCACGACATGATACACAAAGAGATAGAGGTATATGTCGATGACATGATTGCAAAATCTAAGACAAAAGAGGAGCATGTGACCCACCTGTCGAAACTATTCGAGCGTTTGAGGAAGTACAAACTCCGCTTGAATCCCAACAAGTGCACCTTCGGTGTCCGTTCAGGGAAACTCTTAGGGTTCATCGTCAGCCAGAAAGGAATTGAGGTTGATCCTGACAAGGTCAAGGCCATTCGAGAAATGCCTTCTCCGAAAACTGAAAAACAAGTCAGAGGATTCTTGGGACGTTTGAATTACATCTCCAGGTTCATATTCCTTATGACCGCCACGTGTGCGCCGATTTTCAAATTACTCAAAAAGAATCAGGACTGCGTTTGGACAGAAGATTGCCAAACCGCCTTCGACAGTATTAAGGAATACCTGTTGAATCCGCCGATTCTATCACCTCCAGTGGAAGGAAGACCACTGATCATTTAACTCACAGTCCTAGAGGACTCAATGGGATGTGTACTTGGCCAACAAGACGAAACCAAACGGAAAGAGTCCGCCATCTACTATCTGAGCAAGAAATTCACCGACTGCGAGACTCGGTACACGATGCTTGAGAAAACTTGTTGCGTTTTGGCTTGGGCAGCCAAACGTCTTCGCCAATACATGATTCGTCACACTACTTGGTTAATCTCCGAAATGGATCCAATCAAGTATGTCTTCGAAAAACCTGCTCTCACGGGAAGAATTGCCCGTTGGCAGATGTTATTATCAGAATATGACATGGAGTACCACGCTCAGAAAGCCGTTAAAGGAAGTATTTTAGCCGATCATTTGGCTCATCAACCGATTGACGATCAAGAATCAACCGGGTTTGACTTCCCAGACGAAGATGTCATGTATCTAAAAATGAAAGATTGCGATGAACCGTTACCCAGTGAAGGGCCAGAACCAGGTTCCCAATGGGGACTTATCTTTGACGGAGTAGTTAATCATTATGGAAATGGAATTGGGGCAATCATTGTTACCCCTCAGGGTACCCACATTCCTTTCACTGCCAGACTTACGTTCAAATGTACGAACAACGAGGCCGAATACGAAGCTTGTATCATGGGTCTCGAAGAAGCGATTGATTTAAGGATCAAGAACTTGGACGTATACGGCGATTCAGCCTTGGTTATCAATCAGATAAAAGGAGATTGGAACACATACCAATCAGAACTGATTCCTTACAAAGACTACGCAAGAAGGTTGTTACCTTTCTTCAACAGAGTTGAGTTTCATCACGTCCCTCGTGATGAGAATCACATGGCTGATGCATTAGCCACACTCTCTTCTATGATTAGTGTAGGTCAATGGAATGATCTACCTAAGATCGACATCATGCATCTTGAACAACCCGCTTACATCTTCACGATCAAAGCAGTCATAGACAACAAACCTTGGTATCACGATATCAAATGCTTCCTTCAAAAACAAGAGTACCCATCTGGGGCACTCCGAAATGACAGGAAAACCCTCAGAAGATTGGCTGGAAGCTTCTTCCTAAGCGGTGACACTCTTTATAAGAGGAATTTTGACTTGGTCTTGTTCCGATGCGTAGACAGACCAGAAGCAGACATGCTTATGAAAGAAATTCATGAAGGATCCTTTGGCACTTATGCCAACGGACACACAATGGCGAGAAAAATTCTGAGAGCAGGGTACTATTGGTTGACCATGGAATCCGACTGCTACAAGTACATGAGGAGGTGTCACAAGTGTCAGATATACTCCGAAAAAATTCATGTACCGCCATCACATCTCAAAGTTCTTTCTTCCCCGTGGCCTTTTTCCATATGGGGAATCGACATGATTGGCTCGATCGAACCTAAGGCTTCAAACGGACATCGGTTCATCCTGGTAGCCATTGACTATTTCACCAAGTGGGTCGAAGCAGCGTCGTACGCTAATGTAACCCGACAAGTGGTGGTCCAATTTATCAAAAACAATATCATCTGCCGTTATGGTGTTCTGAGCCAGATCATTACAGATAATGGATCTAACTTGAACAACAAGATGATGAAAGAGTTGTGCACAGAGTTTAAGATTGAACACCATAACTCATCTCCCTACCGACCCAGGATGAACGGAGCGGTAGAAGCGGCTAACAAGAACATTAAGAGGATTGTTCAGAAGATGGTTGTAACCTACAAAGACTGGCACGAGATGCTACCCTTTGCTCTTCACGGTTATCGAACATCTGTCCGCACTTCAACAGGGGCAACCCCTTTCTCTCTAGTATATGGCATGGAGGCAGTTCTCCCCATAGAAGTAGAGATCCCATCAATTCGGGTATTGATGGAAGCTAGGCTTACAGAAGCTGAATGGTGTCAAAGTCGACACGACGAGCTGAATCTAATAGAAGAAAAACGAATAACGACTTTATGCCATGGTCAGTTGTATCAGTAGAGAATGAATAAGGCGTTCGACAAGAAGGTCCGACCTCGTGCTCAAGAAGATACAATCGTTTCTCACTGACTCTCGGGGCAAGTGGGCCCAAATTATGATGGCCCCTATGTGGTCACAAAAGCTTTCTCAGGCGGTGCCTTGAGACTTGCAACCATGGACGGAGAGGAATTTGCCTACCCCACGAATGTTGATGTAGTCAAGAAATACTTCGCCTAAACAAAAAAAAAACGTCTTGGTGGATTGAAATCCAGGCAAAAGTTAGAGACATGAAAAAAATCATCCCGATGGATTGGAAATCTCATAGTACAATCCAGGCAAAAATTAGGGATAATGGCAAGTAACTATGTTCAACAGAGGCAAGTCCCTCAGCAGCAGTTACATCATCCATCAGAGGAAAACTCCAGTCAAGTTCATCTTCGACAGAAGCTCAGGATGTCCCGAATTCAAAGTTGGTAGAAGGATAGTGGTTGTTATGTTTCAACGTAGCCCTTTTCCCTGTAAATTACCATTTTCAAACTTTGTATATACTCTTTGGAATCACGCGTTTGGCTGATCTCCATCTTATCAATAAAATTTGAGCCCCTGTGCTTTTGTTTGTAATTCTTATTTGTTTTAGCTTTACAGAATGGCGTTTTAACATGATTAGCGATTCTTAAAATGAAACAAAAATGAATTTACTTGTTAAAACTTTTTCTGCTTTTAAATTAAAGATGGCAATTGCTTTTGCCTGTTGAACATCGAAAGAACGTCGATTGCGTCTCCAAAGGCGTTTGAATTTCAAAGTGCAGAATCAAAGTACTCCTTCTAGGCCAGTACGCCTGAACGAAGGATCAACTGTATGAGATGCGGCTTTCCCAACTGATACCCTCGGCCGAGTTCTTATCTCCTAAGCCCGATCAACGGTATTCCCCGCAGGGATTATCTCTCTTAAGCAAGGCAGAATTGCTATCTTGAACCAAGTGATACCTTTCATCTCCAGCAGTGGCCGAGTATCCAGTCGTGTTCATCCGTCAGTCTGTGTGTTGTGTCAAGTCTCATTTTATTTACATTCGCATTCATATTGCATCACTATCACTCTAGTCGGTCTTATCCCCTTGTGATAAAAGTCTTCTCAATCGAGTTGTCAGTTCTTGCCTCGTCAGGAAACGCTACGTTTGAACAATCTCGCCTCCAGTGTATCTCTGGGTTAGAGTCGGCCCTCGACCACTTTGATAACTTGAACCTCTGAAAAGCCAGAGAAGCTTTCTACAAATGTCACTCTTCGCCATTGAAGATGATATCCTTGCTTTCCCGGATTGAAGAAAAATCCCCAGAGAAAGCCTCATAAGCAAAGATTTGGCAGTACAGCTGCCTTTCTCTGAAAGACCGCTGATGAAAAGGTCATCGGCACCTTAAAATTGGAGCACATCATATGGCATTTCTCCGGGAAGATCCCGAGAAAAGTATGCTGTAAGACCCCAAGCGGAAGCAGTCTCTCAAGAGACTCATTTTCCCCAGATAGAGTCGACAAATGGCGTCTCCAACAGAGAAGTTTGTGCACCTCTACAACTCAGACGATTGGGCTCCCCAGCGAATCTAACGTCAAACTTTTTCCCATCAAATGGCATCTCCCCAGGAAAATCCGGCGAGAAGTTTGAGGAAAACCGCTACAAATAGCGTCCCTTGTCAATAAAGTTTATTGACGAAAGAAACTGAGACCAGTTCCTTGGTAGGAAACCGGGATCGAGGGGAAGTTGACAAAAGAAACTTAGACCAGTTCCTTGGTAGGAAACCAGGATCGAGGGGAGGTTTATTTCAAAAGGAGACTTAGACCAGTTCCTTGGTAAGAAACCAGGATCGAGGGGAAGTCTACCTTTTCTAAGCATCATTGCTTAGCAAAAGAAGATGAATGCGCAAGCTGCCATTCATAGCCATCAAAATTTCGGGTATTCCGATATTTAATCCTCTTGCACCCCGAATGCCCGAATACCTTCGTCATTCACACCTTCAAGTCCAAGAAGATTAAATAGGGGCATCTGTCATACCCCAAATTTTGACCACTGAGATTTCCCATCATTGTGCAAATCATCATCACAATATGGATGAACCATCATGCCTCATCAAATGCCTCAAGGGTTGTTGAGCATTCACTACAATCAAAATTAGGGTTTTAAGCCCTCTCAGAGCTTTAGACAAAGGATCAATCAAGGAATGACTTGATCTTCAACTTGTCTAACCTCTAAAATATCCATAATGGATCAAAAGGACTCCCACTTCAAGGATTAAGCACAAGGCTGCTCCCTTCTAGGTGGATCAAGTCTCAAGATCGACCGTGTCACCAAATTAGGGTTTTGGTCGACCAGGGCCTCCAGATGGAAAATTTTCATCTGGGCACAAGCCAATGATCCAAAACATAACCTAATATACTCCATGGGACCTCATGGACCCAATCATCAAGTCAATTTGACCTCAGGGGATGCATACATCAAAAAATCAGGAATTAGGGTTTCTTGACCTAATTCACCCCTAAGTTGACTTTTGGGACAAATCATGAACCAAGACCTCAAGACATGATTTGAGGGTCTCTAATATACCATATTGATCCATTTGGAACAATGGATTAATCCAAGAAGCTTGAGCAATAAGTCTCAATTTCATCTGCACCACAATTAGGGTTTCGCGAGGAAAGTCAACTGTAACTTTGACTTTTGACCAGGGCATGCTCCCAAACCCTAAGACATGATTCAATATACCCTATGACACCCATGGAACATGTCCATCAAGTTTGATTTAGGTCAAGGACATGATTTCCTGAAGAATTGCACAGTTTGGAATTCATCTGATAAAAAGTCAACTGTGCACAAAAGTCAACTTTGACTTTTTGAGATTTTTCACCAAAATGGATTTCTAACCCTAAAATGATGTTAATGTATGATTTGAATCATCATTCATCAAGAAAAATCAAAGAAAGTGGGATAACTTGTAAAAGGGGTAACCATAAAAACTTAGAAAAATTTCTAAGTTATGGAAAAAGTGACACTAATGTGCCAACTTTGGAGGACCATAACTCCTAAACCACAAGGCCATTGTTCCCCATTCAAAGCTTGATTTTTAGATCACATTGCCTTCTACAAAAGTTTCATACTGACCTATGTCCAAATTCCTCATGGATTTTGAGTTATGGAGTGAACAAAATCAAAAAAAGTCACTTTGTTCCAACACTTAGTGAAAATTTCACTAAGTCAGAATCTGCCTTTACTTTTTTCCAAATGTAGGGGGATTTTTCACTTGGAATCAAAAGAGATCAAAACCAAACATGTTCAAACAGTTGTTGTATCATGTAAGGGCTTTCCAAAATGACCATGAACATTACCAAATTCAATTTGAGCCATGAGATATGACATTGGCAAGTTGCCTTGCTGAAATCTGCCAAGGCAAGGCAGATTTTTGCACTTTTGGTCGATTTGCAAAAATCAGCCAAATCCAAATGCTCCTATCCACTTGGACACCTCTGAGGATTAAATCTAAAGGGGACAATCACTGAGCCAAGCCTCCAAAGTCTTTGGAACAAGAAATAGCATGTTGAACCTAGAATTGCCAAAATAGGGACAAGACTCCAATTTTGGATTGGAGCATTCAATGGAAGCATCAAGGTGGCATGGACTGAGCCATTCTCAACTGAATTCAGTCAAGACTTATCTAAGACCAAGGGGACCAGCAGCCTGTGCCCTAACCTCTAGTCAATGGCTAGAGGAGACTTGGATTTTCATTTGCCAACATTGGCCAAACCTACTCAGCAGTTGCCATTCACTATTCCTTGCAAAACAAACTTGCTCTACTATAAATAGAGCTCAATTGTGATCAGTTTAAGTACACCAAAGGCCTACAACACTTGCCTTTCTCAAAAACCATTTCTCACTCTCAAAAATGCCTTTCTTAGCAAGTCACTATCGGGTTTTTCATTAGAGAGAAATTCCACTCAAACCAATCACACACACGCCTCACATACATCATATAGAAGTGATCCAAACACTCACATAACATCTGGAACACCAAAATCACGAAATCACCAGCCAGTTGCTCAAGTTCTTCACAGATTTGTAGATGGGGTACCATCTCAAGTTCCAGATCATTTCAATCCATTCCAAGCATTCATACACACTCCATGGCACCTAGGGAAGCTATCTAGATCATTGGAACCTAGCTGTAACATCTCCAACACAAAACACGATCACCAGCTGCAAGAGGTAAGCATGAGCTCTTCTAACTCTATGATCCATGCAATTTTTGCTGCACAATAATTTGGCCATATGTTCATAATCATGCATGGAATGTTTTCCCTCAATAAATTGCATTGTTTGAATCGTGTGTGAAATTTCTGAGCTTTCATGTAGAAATTAGGGTTCTTGAGGTTTCTCTTGGATTTCTTATTCCATGTTAAAAATAAATGAAATTAAAGACCATAGACATGATCGTGAGGTTAAAACGAGTTGATTGATATAAAGATTGCATGATATAATCAAGTATTCAGTGAGATTGGATAGAAAATGAAAATCTGGGAAACTCAGAACACGCGCGTGTTCTTGCCTTTGTTCTTGGCGCCATTTTCAAATATTTGAATATTTGAATTTTGTGATTTTATTTAATTGATTCAAAAATTAATTTATCTCTGAGTTTTAATGATTTTGAGTTGATTCTTTTTTTGATAATTCACAAAAATGTTAAAATATGTTATTTTATCAAAAAATCCCAAAAATATTATTTATTTCATATAATTGATATTTTTGCAAAGAATTAATGTTTTATTTGTTTTTTCCATTTAAAATGTTTTTTCCCTCTTGATTTTGTAACTTTTAATGCCTTCTAATTATTTTGTAGGTCAATACTTAATTTTTGAAGCATTAAACCAAGATCACAATTTGTTTTCCATATGTTAAACAATTTTGATCATTTTAATTGAATTTTTATTCAATTAAAACACATTTTGAAAATAAATTAGGGTTTTTGGATTAATTCAACCCTCATAAATCATTTTCAAAACACTTTGGGCCTCTAATAGAGTGTAAGACCCAATCCTTTTTTGACCAAATCATTTTTTGGGCCTCAGTGTGTTGCATAAGTCCCGATACCGTCAAAAACAAACGGCGCGATCGTCGCCTTTTAAAAAAATTCAACTGGGCCTCTCCTTGAGCTATAAGACCCATTCAAAACTTTTGGGCCTCTAATAGAGTGTAAGACCCAATCCCCTTTTTAAGCCAAAACAAATTTTGGCCTCAGATATTGTATAAGCCCCTTCGCGTTAAATGAAAATCTCGGCGCGATCGCCATTTTAAAACGAAAAATCATTTGGGCCTACCCTCGTGTTATAAGCCCCACTCTTTTTCTTTAAACCTTTTGGGCCTCTATTAGAGTGTAAGACCCAAACCCCTTTGTACAGAAAACCTTTTTGGGCCTCAGTAACTTGTATAAGTCCCTCTGTACAAATTCAACAGTGCGCTCACTGATAAATGCCTGGGCCTCTCCTTGAGCTGTAAGCCCCAAATATTTCTTTTTCAAAGCACTTTCTCCTTTGATTTTGAATATACTGTTGTTTTCAATCTATCTTTGTTGAACAACTAACCAAACAGCATGGAAGCTCTACAACCGAGTAATTGTTTATACGCTTTCATTTACCGATTTCATATACATATAACTGTATTGTGGGGCTGTTTCGCTGTAAGTCTTCTTTCGTAAACTCATATCAACTATGTAATAATAGTATAGATATTTAGAGTTTCCCCAGCAACTACATCTAGAACTAGGGAACGCCGTTTCATTTATTCGTAGAAATAGACAGCTAGATCCCCAATAGGATCACCAGATACAGTCTTCTCTTCGGTTGTCCTCATTAGGAATCGTCAAGAAACTCTACTCCTAGAGATGAATGTATTCTCCGTGAATGGCATCTTTGAGTTTCTTACAAATTCTCAAACTTTCCTGGGTTGATATATTCCTTGTGAATAGCCTGTCTTGAATTTCTCGGGGTTTGGGGACCCACGGACTTCTTAAAAGCATCGGCCTCCTCTTGGGCATCGTACAAGGACCCACAGGCTTCCTAAAAGCATCCCCGCCTCCTCTTGGGCGTTGTACAAGGACCCGTCGGCTTCTTAGAAGTATTCACAGCCTCCTCTTAGGCTTCGTATAATGATCTCTTCCTCCGGGAATGATAGCCTCCTCTTGGGCTTAGTACAAGGACCCGTCAGCTTTTTAAAAGTTTCCAGCCTCCTCTTGGGCTTCGTAAAAATTGTCCCGACGACCTCCTAGAGGTATAGGAACAGAACCTAGTCATCTTCATAGAACAGTCCTTTCAAAGAGTCTACTACTGTTTCTCAAAGCATAGTACAAAAGATGAAACTCTAGACACGGACAGTCTAATATCCTTGAGTCTCAAAGATATTCTCAAATGACCCCTTCGTTAAATAGGAAGGAAACCCGTAGACTCAGGCAGTCTCAATACCCTTTGGATTTCCCGTTTCCTCAAAGAAAAGGAAATATCCCTGAATCAAATCCTTGAGTACAGTGTTACTCATATAAGAACTGATTTTCTCTTTAAAATCAGTATACTGGACCTGTCCCTCAACTGAAACAGTCATACTAGCCTCCTCTTGGGCTTTGTACAATGACTCTCCCCAGCGGAGCTAACAATTTTAGCCTCCATCTCGGGCTTCGTACGAGATACAAAAGACTCCTTCGTTGAGTCAAACAACGTTTAGCCTCTCTCTCGGGCTTTGTACGAGACACATACGAGACTCCCTCTTTGAGTCAATCACCTTTTCGCCTCCATCTCGGGCTTTATACGAGATACAAAAAGGTTCTTATTGAGCCAAACAAATTTTAGCCTCCATCTCGGGCTTTGTACGAGATACAAAAACACTCTCTTGTTGAGTATAAAAGATCCTCTTGTAGGACCAACCCCTTTTAGCCTCTCTCTCGGGCTTTGTACGAGACACATATTAGCCTCCTCTTAGGCTTTGTATAAGAAAACCACTGGTTGATCCAATCAACCTTTTAGCATCAAAGTTATGCCTCGTTCGCAGTACACAAACATCAACAACTCCTTCCCCTTCATCTAATCGCTGTAAGCGGCAAGCCTCTGGATCATCTACATCTATGCCACTGTCCCTCTTTTAGCATGAGAAATTCCTAAGGAAAGATAGCATTGCTCTACACTGAGTTAAAGTCTTTTCCTTCAGGTTAAAAATCCCCTATAAAGGAAATTATAGCATTGCCGGATTCACACATCCCGGTTGAAGTAATTCTCCTTTATAAACAGTTGTGACATACAACCCCCTCTTTAGAGATGACAAATTCTCTCTAAAGTCAATACCCTTCTAGCTTCACATCTTGGGCTTTGAACAAGATACAAATAGATTTTTTAGCTTCATATCTTGGGCTTTGAACAAGATACAGATCACCTTTTTAGCTTCACGTCTTGGGCTTTGAACAAGACACCAAAATACCATTTCCTCCCATAGAACAGGAGGAACTACGATCGCTCTGATTTCCCTGTTACGGAAAAAACGGGAATACGTAGGCATAAGATTGAAAGAAAAATCTTAGCGAGCACACTAAACAAAAACCCAAAATCCCATACTTTCATATACATCCATCCTAAACATCTCAACCGATAGCCTAAAACACCCCTTTTCGGAAAAATAACCTAGGAGAGACCCTGAATCTTTGTAGCATCTGTAAACCAACAATTTTGACTGTTTAACCTCAGTATGCAAGCAGGGTTAGTTGGAGACATCTATTTCCCTTCCTTCATCAGCTTTAATAGGATAAAAAAAAAGAATCGAACTGTAGTACTAGAGCGATCGTGCTTCGCAACCACATCCAAAAATCACTCGCAACATTTTGGCATGGGAATTATGCCCCTACTTTAGGCGAAGGGGCACCGCCGGGCGAAAATTGTAGCGTAGGGCGCTCCTGGGAGTTTTTCAAATAATTCCCTTTTCTTTGAAAAATCATAACTTTCGAACCGTGATCCCGATTTAAACGTTCTTGGTACCATTGGAAAGCTATGACAATCCTCTACCCAATAAAAAGGGGTATGATGTGGGATTAATTATTTAATGAAATAATTTTTTTATGATATGTTGAAATTCCATATCTTTTGGATAATAAATCCGATCGAGGCATGGTTGTAGCTGATGCAAAGCTGTGAAAATAGCCTACGAGATAAGAGTGAGAAATATTGTTTTCATTGTCCGATTAAATAAATCAGAGGGAACCTAAGGGTGATGTAACTTGTGGTTGAATCATTATATGTGATCCTATTATACAATTGTAATATGCTTTTGTATGTTTTATGATTGATATTGTTGTATGCAAAATGTGTTAAATCATGTCTATCTAATTGTTGTTAAGTATGAATGAGAGAATATGCATGCTTAAAACGAATTAGGAAGAGTGAGGAAACTTTACCCCAAACCTAATGATATTATTCGAGGTTGTGACTAGAAATTGATAGAAACTCTAGATGGCGATGCTCGTGCATTCGATGCCTAGGTGTGCATCCTGGACGAGTAATGGAATAGAGGAGAGTGAGACACTAGTATGGAACATGTGTAAACTATGTTAGTTATTGAAAAGGCAGATAAGGCCTAAAGGCAGTGTGGCCTTGTGATTGTCGAATACAATCACGTGTTTAGAGTGTTTTATCCCTTAATAAATATATGTGACCCGTGTTGAAGAGCCTCGTGTGTAGGATGACCAGGGAAAGTATTTATTAAGTAAGTAACCATGACCCGTGTCGAGATCCTCTTGTGAAGGGTGGCCGGGGAAAGTTGCTTAGTGGGTGGTATTAGTGACCCGTGTCGAGATCCTCTTGTGTAGGGTGGTCGGGGAAAGTACCATGTGTAGGTAATCGTGACCCGTGTTGAAGAGCCTCTTATGTAGGATGGCCGGGGAAAGTTATCTATATTAGCATCCAAGACTCGTGTCGAAAACTCTTTGGAAGAGTTGGTCGAGAATGGTTGTCTACGTTTTAAGAATCTGTGACCCGTGTTGAACTCTCTTGTAGGGTTGGCCGGGGAAAGATGCCTTGGCATGATTTGCCGATTAGTGATAATTTTGAGTTAAAGAACTCGTGAACATGTTTCCATATAGTGTGAGATTGTGAGATTGTGGACTCAAGGTCATTTCCCTTCCCCTTGACTTGAGTTAGGTTTTGGCTAGAACCTTGTAAAGCCAAGAGAATCCATAAGATATGGAACTCACTGAGATTTGATGTATCTCACCCCACTATTGTTGATTATTTTCAGGAGGTATTTGCAGGTTTGATTTACAAGTGGAGCTATGCTTGGATGTTTCAAGAGAAACCTAGTTTTATTATTTCTGCTGTGTATCATTTCTTGTACAATGAGGAATATTGTACCTTATTCTTAGATTTTATTATTTTGGATAGTTTCCATGACTTGTGCCATATGTTGTATTTATGTTTTAGAAATGGACAAGTATGTGAATTATGCCAATAGGCACTTATGATGGTGTCAGTACCAATTAAAAACACTTGTATGGTATTATTCTAGATAAATATTATACAGGGCGTTACAAAAGGCAAAAGAGGCCTTAAGGCTAAGGTGGCCCTGTGATTGTCGAATACAATCCCGTTGTGTATATGATCACATAATTGTAACTGTTTCCCTTGAGATGTAGTTTCATGAGTCTCGAGCTCCTCTGAAACGTATGCATAATTACTTGGCAGGTTTGATTCCCGCGTGTAGTTCGAATGAAGCCTATATGGTAAAGAGACTTGTGATGGTTAACAGGCCATGAGAAGTGACGTTTCACGGCTAATAGGCCAATGATCCCCAATCCATTTCATATGCCAAGTAACTACAAGGATCTATGACTCGGGTCGACTTTTAGACGTAGAAACGAACGGAAAAAGGGGATGCCTTAGTAAGGTTATCTATTAGTGAGATTTGAGTTAGTAGACTCATGACATGTTTCCATATAGTGTGAGATTGAGAACTCAAGGTCATTTCCCTTCCCCTTGACTTGAGTTATGATTTGGCTAGAACCCTGTAAAGCCGAGAGAATCCATAAGATAGGTAACTCACTGAGATGTATATCTCACCCCATTATTGTTGATTATTTTCATGAAGCATTTGCAGGTGTGATTTACAAGTGGAGCTATGCTTGGATGTTTCAAGAGAAACTTAGTTTTATTATTTCCGTTGTGTATCATTTCTTGTACAATGAGGAATATTGTACTTTATTCTTAGATTTTATTATTTTGGCTAGTTTCCATGTCTTGTGCCATATGTTGTGTTTATGTTTTAAATATGGTCAAGTATGTGAATTATGCCATTAGGAACTTATGATGGTGTCAGTACCAAATAAAAACACTTGTATGGTATTATTCTAGATAAATATGATACAGGGCGTTACAATTGGTATCAGAGCAGGTCATATCCTCGACCTAGCCTTGAAACATCATAAGTACATCTATTCCTGCCTCTTAAGTGTGTCTTGCCAACATGACTCTTAATATCATACTATCTAGTGTTGGGCCTTATCAACCTAATGCTATGTATGTGATAGGTAGAATCATGGTTGAGCGACCACGAGGACTCCGAAGTGTTGTCGGAACTTGTGCTGTGAGAGTAGGCTCAAGCCAAGAGTTAGTAGTGAGGAGTTTTGGTCAGCTCAATTAAGGTCTTAGTGGAAGTGGTACTCCAGGTAGCATGGAATTGAAGTGTAGTGTATTGTTCGAGAAATCCTTTGGAATCGATGGAGTCTGTAAGTTGAGGATCTATATCAGACGATTAGTCAAGGTATTGGGGAATATGTAAAATCACTAGTAGAGCTGGATTGACCACTGATATAGACAAGATTTCAAGAAATCTCATTCCGTGGAAAAGAAAAGTTGTTTTGTGGAATGTGTGACGCAAGGTCCGGAAGTGAGATAAGTATTGGTGCTTTCGTTTCTAAGGTCGTTATGGTATCTTGAAGGGACGAGAGTACCTTAAGGAATGTGTTCATAACAATGTCTTCCAACTGGTTAAAAGTTGAGAGTTAAGAACGTTCGGCTTTTATGGGAACCTAAAGTAGTAGAGAAATGTGTTAAGGGACACAAGGATGTGTTTACATACTTCAAGTGAAACAAGTGTGTGTCAGACGAAGAGTAAGAGATAAGTCGCGTATACTCAGTTATAGAGAGAGATTAAGTTCAAGATATTACATCAGGATAATACTTCAGGTCTTCTGTTTTCAGTAAGAGACCAATTTGGAATTTGTTAACTTACCCAAGGAACAGTATAAGGTATTGTGTCGTTGGAAGAATGGGCTTCATTTAGTAACGGAAAGTGTAGAAATATGGACCGGAAAAAGTTTGTATTAAGAAACAGAGTAAGTACCTTGGATTTAAGGGAATCTTAGTAAGATGGTTTTATATTTGGACCTAAGAGAATTACAATGGAGGGAGAAGTAAACGCGATGTAGAAAATGGTATCAACAATATATTATGAGGAAATGGCAACGGAATGTATTTTTGGACGAATGTGCAATAGAGCTATTTAGTAGTTGTTGAGGCTTAAGTTAAGGAAGTGTAATCAAGGATGGTTCACCCATGAGAACCCTGTTAGTATGACGTGGAATCAGAAAGTTACACCTTGTTATTGAGGAATGCGTAGTAGTAGCACCGTGGTCACAAGTGTACGTGATGGATTCTTATTCTTAAGACAAGTATGAATGGACGTACTTTGTTGAGTAATGAGTATTGTATTCTAAGAAGTGAGATTGTGGTAAACAACGAGAAGCAAGTCCTACTTATCGCGGACTAAGTGTAAATGATGAAACGATTTATACCAGAAGGGTCTTGTAGATAGTTAATGAGAATTGTCGGTTGCGAATCTTCTAGTCAGTATTTTGGTATAGGTGGAATGTGCAGTGGATAATGGAGGGTAAGAAATCCCGGTTAGTGCATACGTAGAAATGGAAAGGTCCTTCAAGAGGATGCATTCCCCCGAGTTATTTTCGAGTATAGAGAAACTTTTGTATTTGTGAATAATCGGAATATTCAGAATCTACCTTTTGTTGGAATAAGAACGTTGTAGTATTATTTCTCTCCAAGGAAACTCAAGTGAGAGAACAAGGTTGTATACTCGACATGTTATGTCCGCCGTTTTGTGGTACCATGTAATGGTTGGTGATATTATGCAAGTTAAGAAACCGCGAGTTGAGAATGATCATGCGAATTAGCGCGAGTTGGATTTGAGTTTGAACGGGATATGAATTGCATAGTATGTTTATTATTTATGTGGAATCATCTATTGGAGCTTGTTAACATGTTTGAACTTGTTTAGAATAAGATTGGATTGGAAAGGTGTTCTTAAAAAAACAAGTATTTTTGCCTCTACATCCAGAGTAATCGATTACTCAAAGGGAGTAACTGGTTACCCTTTGAAAATTTAGGATTTTTGCGCAGGAAATGATGGAGTAACCGATTACTCAAAGTGAGTAATCGGATACGAAATGTGCCTCTAAACATCATTTAGCCTCTGTAACAACAGTGTTCATAGAGTAACCGATTACTCAAAGTGAGTAATCGATTACCACTGCTGTGTTTTGAAAAATGTTTGGAAATCCATATCTTTCGGACCGTAAGTTCATTTTGATTCCCGTTCGAAGCGTTAGAAGGATAGTGCGATAAACTTTCATTGATCATGGGTTGGTAGGAGGTAAATGATTTAATTACTGATGTGTCACCATTATGACTGTTGAGAGCCTTATGGACGAAGTTAGAGAATTCTCACGAAATATTGGTCTCGCAAGGAATATTTCGGTAATTTAATTATGGTGTTAGTGAGGTATAAACGGTTGCTAAGAGTTAGTAATTGTTATCTTCTGTGAGTACATGGCATCGGATTTAGACCGTGAGAGTGGTACCAGTTGTGTGCAGTTGTGTTTTACCAAGAGAATTAAATGTGAAAGTTATCTTTAAAAGTATGAGTAAGAATTGGACGTTCCGAAGTTAAGCATATAACTTGGATCGTTTATGGAACATAATGATTAAGAAAAGTGGATTCAATTGAGAAACATGGCATGGCCTTCGAAAGTGTGGAGTGTTGTATGTGAATTGGTGAGTAGTATGGAAACTCACAGTTGTGCCTTGAATGGTTTAAGTATTAATAAGTGGTGACTCGCACATGATTGAAGTTCCGTGATGGTGTTATGTAATATTAGTTGAGAACTCGAGTCAACAAGGAACCTTGAGTGAGTCAGAGAACCGTAAGAAGGAATGTTATATAATGAAGTAACCAGAACCGGAGGTTGTTAAACTACTTTTGGATGAATTATTCGAGTTTTGAATAGATTTGGAGTTGTATGGTTATGATTGTAACATTGTAACTCCTGCACCTCTATCGTCTGGAGAATGTTGGACGGATTTTATAATATTGTGTGTCAGCGAGGAAATTGTTCTACCATAGGACGTCAGTAAGTTACTTGTACCATTGGTTAGTAATGACCCAAGTAGATAAGTGTGTTCTCCGCCGACTGTTGGCTACTTAGTAGTGATTGAGAATCCGTGGTGTTCCACTGTTAGAATTTGGGTTACACAGTGGAAGGTGACAGACGAAAGAGTTAAGTCAGAATAATAAGAATTTAGAAGGATTATTGCTTTTAAGTGTGGAAATAAGAAGATCTTGTTTTAAGTGCGTTACCTTTTGGTGTGACATGAAAGAAAGGAAATATAGGATTTAATGAGTACCGTGTACAACATCAGACCAAATGAACTGGTAAAGGAGTCGTTTGACTAATTATGAAGTGGTTTTGGACGTTGAAAGATTTATGAGCAGATAAATCGTCGATGATTACATGAAGTTAAGAAATCACTGAATTACATTGTGAAGATGTGCTGAGTGTTTGTTACCCTGAACCAATATAAGATGTGTAATGCCCACATATATATACATACATCAAAGTAGATATCATACATGAATAATACATTAGGTACTGAAATACATAAGTTCCTAGTAACATCGTATACATAAAAATGACCAAAATAACCTAATACAACCACCGCCATGTTATATGTACAAAATGTTCAAAAGATAAAACTAAGAACTAGATCACTAAGGATCTCAAAAGACTTCACAACGGAAGCAAAACCAACAGCTAAGCAAGGATAGTCACACAGCCTTATCCTTACCATTCGCGGAACCTGCAGAACCTGTGATGTAAACAACAACAGTGGGGTGAGATACATCAAATCTCAGTGAGTTCGCTATCTTATAGTCCTCTCGGATCTACAAGGTTCTAACTACCTAACTCAAGTCAAAAGGGAAGGGAAATGACTTTGAGTACACACACAACATCAATGTAACCACACTCGTGAGCCTGCTAACGCAAGAATCTCACTAATCAATAACCATACCAAGGCATCCCCTTTTCCCGTCCGCTTCTACGTCTAGAAGACCACCCGAGTCATGGATCCTTGAAGTTACTTGGCATACAAAATGGATTCGAGATCATCGGCCCGTACACCGTGATCCGTCACTTTACACGGCCCGTACACCGTCACAAGTCTCTTTACCCGTAGGCTCCATTCGTACTACACGCGGGAATGAAACCTTCCAAGTAATTGTGCATACGTTTCAGAGGAGGTGCTCGAGTCTCATGAAACTATACCGCAAGAGAAATTGGTTATGATTTCTAGACACACGCCTCGCCCCTTCATGCACAAGCGTTGTCACTATGTCATTACACACTTTCCGACATTGTTTATGGTAAGTCCTCACTCTACCTATTTCATATTTTAACATGCATACATAATCAAACATGTTTAGCAATCAGAGTATAGGCAATTAGGCATCGATCACACAATAGAAAACACATAATTCAACATATTACACGTTACACCCATTCACGGTTCCCTCCGATTTATTTAATCGGGAAATAAACAGATATTTCTCACCACCATTAGCTAGAGGATACTCATGGCTTTATAATGATACCAAGAATACTCACATAGGATAAACGAGTCAAAAGTTATGGAATTTACAAGAAATGGTATCGCGAAAAACACAGTTCAGCACACGTCCTTGTCGTACGCGTATTGCCTTGCTCCGTACACATACTGTCCAAAGTGATACGCGTACGGGCAGAGGCTGTTTTCCCTTTAAAATTCCATTTTTTCCTCAAATACGTGTATTGCCCAAACCATACGCGTATTGTCTCCTCCATACGCGTAACGCCCAAAATCCTTCACTTCCATACGCGTATTGCCCAACTCAATATGCGTATGGCCCTGTGTGATACGCGTACGGACAGGTGAAACCCATAAATTTTTCTGCAGACAAGTTCTGCTACGGGTTGATCCAATTCAACCCCAAAATCCCATTTTTCCCCAATCAAAATACACAAAACATGCTATAATCATAACAACCAGTATAACATATAATCAATGATTGAATTTCAGCAGTTAGATTATGATTCTATTGTAAAATTCCACATTTTCTAACAATATCAAACTAACTCTAAAACTCAATAAAACCTTAATCTAAAGAGTCTAACTAGAACCCACCTGGATTACAAGATGAGGAGGTTGAAGCTGAGATGAAAAGATGAAGATTGGTTGATGATTGATGACCTAGAGCTCTTGAGAGAATTTCTCTTCTTTTCTCTTCCCTTTACTTCCGTTTCTTTTTCCTTCCTTTAGTTTTCTATCTTCTTTCCAAATAAGGCAAAGAAAAGAAAATGAAATACACATAGAAAATATTAATTGGCAACACTACTAATTATCCAAATTATCTCTAATGCACCAATTAATAAAATTCCAAGTTTAAATAGTATTAAATCTAATCAGTCCGAGTTCGTCAGTTTACTCTAATTATTCTATCCAATAATTGCTCAGAGTACACCGGAACCCAGTTGACCAAAATAATATTATCCCAAAACGCTCATAATTTTACGGGGTATTACATCCTCCCCCCCTTAAATAGAAATTCGCCCACGAATTTAAAACAATTACCTGAAAAGATGAGGAAAGACCTCCCGCATTTCCGATTCCAATTCCCAAGTGGCATTGCCCGGATGCATCTCATCCCACTGGACCTTAACAAGAGGAATCTCTTTATTCCTTAACACTTTAATTTCTCTTCCTGTGATTCGACTCGGCTGAGGCTCAAATGTCAAATCAGCTTCTATCTCAATTGTATCTGGTAAAACTAGCTGAAGAGGATCTGGAACAAATTTCCGAAGCTGAGACACATGACAAACGTCGTGCATTTCTGACAGAGAAGGCGGTAAGGCTAATCTGTAGGCTACTTCACCAATTCTTTCCAAAATCTGATACGGTCCCACGTATCTTGGACTTCATTTCCGCGATTTAAATGGTCCTTTCAATCTCAATCTCGGAGTAACCTTCAAAAATACATGATCACCCTCATCAAACTCCAATGGTCTCCTACGGTTGTCCGCATAGCTTTTCTGACGGTCTTGGGCTTGTTTAATCTTTTCCCGAATCATTCTAATCTTTTCTGTGGTCTCGTGAATAATCTCGGGTCCCAAAATTCTATCATCGCCAACCTCCGTCCAACACAATGGCGTTCGACACTTCCTACCATACAACGCCTCATAAGGTGCCATACCAATACTTACATGATAACTATTATTATAAGAGAATTCAATCAACGACAAAAGTTCTCTCCAATTACCCCCACTTTCAAGCACACAAGCTCTTAACATGTCCTCCATGGTTTGTATTGTCCGTTCCGTCTGACCGTCTGTTTGCGGATGATTTGACGTACTCAACCACAACCTCGTTCCCATGGCTTGTTGAAAAGCTCTCCAAAATCTGGAAGTAAATTTTGGATCTCTATCCAAAACAATACTAGTAGGAATACCATGCAACTTTACTATCTCTTAAATAAACAACCTTGCGAGATGACTCGCCTTGTAGGTAGTCTTCACAGCTAAGAAATGCGCGGATTTCGTTAACCGGTCCACAATTACCCAAATTGAATCATAGCCACCCTGCGCACGGGGTAATCCCACTGCGAAGTCCATTGAAATACTATCCCATCTCCACATCGGAATTTCTAAAGGTTGCAACAAGCCACCCGGCCTTTGGTGCTCAATCTTCACTTGTTGGCACACCGCATATTCCGACACATACACCGCAATATCTTTTTTCATCCCAGACCACCAATAGTCCCTCTTTAAATCTTGATACATCTTCGAAGCACCAGGATTTATAGTAAAAGTACCCTTATGCGCTTCCTCCAAAATCCTTCGTTTTAACTCCGTGTTGTCCGGAACACAAATCCTTTGGCTAAACGAAATGACTTCGTCGGTAGTTCGTACAAAACCCAGTTGAGTCAACAATTCTTGTAACTTTTCATCTAACCCTTGCTCTTGTTGGATTTCTTCCCTAAGAGTAGAGATGATATTTAAATTTCCCATAACCACACAATCAGGAGTCCAATTAAATTGAAGATTTCGATCTCTAAACTTTTCCATTAAGGCATACTCTAACATCATCAACTCGGCACTATGCAACACTTTCCTGCTTAAAGCATCCGCCACCTTATTCGCTTTACCCGGATGGTACTTCGGTTCCAAATCATAATCCTTCAAATATTCCATCCACCTCCTTTGACGCATATTCAATTCTTTCTGATCAAACAAGTACTTTAAGCTCCTGTGGTCACTAAACATCTCAAAACGTACACCATACAAATAGTGATGCCACACTTTCAAGGTAAAAACAACTGCCGCCAATTCTAAATCATGCGTCGGGTAATTCTCTTCATGGACTTTTAACTGTTGTGAAGCGTAAGCCACTACATGTTCATTCTGCATTAACACTCCACCTAAACCCTTCTTCGATGCATCACAATATACCTCATATGACTTGCTAGGATCAGGAATAACCAAAACAGGAGCGGTCGTCAACCTCTCCTTCAAACTCCTAAAACTCCTTTCACAAGCCGAATCCCACTCATACGAATAATCCTTCCTAGTAAGTCTTGTCAATGGTAAAGCCAATTGCGAAAATCCCTTAATAAACCGTCTGTAGCAACCTGCTAATCCCAAGAAACTCCTAACTTCAGATACATTCTTCGGTCTCTCCCAATTAATTACTGCTTCCACTTTTGATGGATTGACCGCCACACCTCCCATGGGATATGACATGACCAAGGAAATTAACCTCAGACATCCAAAACTCACACTTACTTAACTTAGCAAAAAGTTGCTTCTCTTGCAAGATAGATAAAACGATTCTTAGGTGTTCACCGTGCTCTTGAGGATCACGAGAATAAATAAGAATGTCATCAATGAAAATCACCACAAATTGGTCCAAGTAAGGTTGAAATATCCGATTCATATAATCCATGAAAACTGCCGGAGCATTGGTCACACCAAAAGGCATCACCAAAAATTCATAATGACCATAACGGGTCCTAAACGCGGTCTTTGGTACATCTGAACTCTTCACACGAATCTGATGATAACCCGACCGTAAATCAATCTTCGAGATCACACAGGCTCCTTTCAATTGATCTAACAGGTCGTTTATCCTTGGTAATGGGTATTTGTTCTTGATGGTGACCTTATTCAATTGACGGTAGTCAATACACAAACGCATTCCACCATCCTTTTTCTTTACCAATTATACTGGAGCTCCCCAGGGCGAAACACTGGGTCGAACGAAATGCTTTGCCAACAATTCTTCCAACTGATCCTTTAGTTCCCTCAATTTAAGTGGTGCCATCCGATACGGAGAAACGGATATTGGAGCCGTTCCCGGTATCAGGTCAATAGAGAATTCCACTTCCCGCTCTGGAGGGAGAGAAGTGATATCCTCGGGGAAAACTTCAGGAAAGTCACAAACTACCGGAATACTCAGAACTGGAATGCTACTACTCTCCTCCTTAGTAAGAATCAAAAGAACAGACTTTTCTTCCTCAAACAAGAAATTAATCATTCCAACCGTACCTTCTAAAATAGTAGTTAACACATCCTTCGGAGTGGCCTCGGTAGATGGGATAATAATTAACTTCTCCTCGCAACCGATAAAAACAGAAATAGCAGAAAGCCAATCCATTCCCAGAACAACATCCACTTTCTTAAGCGGAAAACAAATAAGATCAATCTGGAAAACTCTTTCATGCACCGATAAAACACAATTTTCACACATCAACGGTGTTTCAACAATTTCACCCATGGCAGTAGTAACCATCATAGGAGGAAACAAAGGAATAGCTCGCAACCCAAGTCGCCTCACACAACGTGTTGACACAAAAGAATGCGTTGCACCACAATCAAACAAAACAAAACAAGGATGTCCATTTACGAAACACGTACCCGCAATCAAGGAGTTATCATTCTTTGCTTTCCTCGCATCCAAGGTATACACTCGGCCGGTGTTCCTCCCTTGTGCCTGATTCCTACCCTGAGGACAATCCCTTGATACATGGCCCATCTTATTACACTGATAACACCGTATTCCCTCCGTATTGCACCTACCAAAATGATTCCTTCCACAAGTACGACATACCAGAGGCACACTAGTTCTAGAACTCTGAGCTTGCTTCCCTTTGAATGATTGTTGCCTTGGTTTAACTTGTTGATTCGATCTCCCTCGATCACTTTGATTCATCCTACTCAAATCTCCTTCCATTTGTACCTTCTTCAAACTATGCTCTACCACATAACATTGTCTTAACATTTCGGCATAAGTAATAAATTCTCGTTGAGACACGCTATGTGAAATTTCAGCCCTTAACCCAAACAGAAACTGATCAATCTTCCACCTCTCATTAGGAGCATACACGGCTTGTCTAGAATAAGCGGCCATAGTTTCAAATTTCTCAGCATAAGAAGCCACAGTCAAGTTACCTTGTCTCAATTGTTGAAACTCAAATTCCTTCTGAGACCTCAAGGAACTTGGAAAATATTTCTCCATAAAAATTACCTTAAACTGTTCCCATACCTTCGGTACCTCTTGAATTGTTATTAAGGCTGAAGCGCTCTCCCACCACCTCATGGCAGGACCCTTCAACAAGTGGGAAGCAAAGACCACCTTGTTCTCCTCACTGCACTGAACTATTTGGAAAGCATGTTCCATACCTGATATCTATTCATGAGCCTTTACGGGGTCTAACCCTCCCTGAAATTCCGGAGGATTCAAACGAATGAAATCCCTAAAGTTTCCTCCTGCAACCTCAGGAACAACCACTGGAGAATGTAGACCACCCGCCATCTGCTGAACCATTTGTTGCATAAACTGATTTTGTTGTTGCTACATCTGCTACATGAATTGATACAACGAAGCATTCCCCTCGCCAACCGGCGGATTAGTCCCTGCTGGAGCGTTTCTCGGTCTACCACGGTCGTTTTTGCGCCCGTCAGCCATGTTCCTGAATGTCATACAGATAGGATTAAGTTGATCAGGCTCAATACCATATATATAACACGTAAGACCAATGGCGACACAACACATCTGAAACGGAAAGAAAATACTCATACTATTTCATGGCTAGGTCGAGGATACGACCTGCTCTGATACCAACTGTAATTCCTACATATATATACATACATCAAAGTAGATATCATACATGAATAATACATTTGGTACTGAAATACATAAGTTCCTAGTAACATCGTATACATAAAAATGCCCAATATAACCTAATACTACCACCGGCATGTTATATGTACAAAATGTTCAAAAGATAAAAGTAAGAACTAGATCACTAAGGTTCTCAAAAGACTTCACAACGGAAGCAAAACCAACAGCTAAGCAAGGATAGTCACACAGCCTTATCCTTACCCTTCGCAGAACTTGCAGAACCTGTGATGTAAACAACAACAGTCGGGTGAGATACATCAAATCTCAGTGAGTTCGCTATCTTATAGTCCTCTCGGCTCTACAAGGTTCTAACAACCTAACTCAAGTCAAAAGGGAAGGGAAATGACTTTGAGTACACACACAACATCAATATAACCACACTCGTGAGCCTGCTAACGCAAGAATCTCACTAATCAATAACCATACCAAGGCATCCCCTTTTCCTGTCCGCTTCTACGTCTAGAAGACCACCCGAGTCATGGATCCTTGAAGTTACTTAGCATACGAAATGGATTCGGGATCATCGGCCCGTACACCGTGATCCGTCACTTCACACGGCTCGTACACTGTCACAAGTCTCTTTACCCGTAGACTCCATTCGTACTACACGCGGGAATGAAACCTGCCAAGTAATTGTGCATACGTTTCAGAGGAGGTGCTCGAGTCTCATGAAACTACACCGCAAGAGAAATTGGTTATGATTTCTAGACACACGCCCCGGCCCTTCATGCACGAGCGTTGTCACTATGTCATTACACACTTTCTGACATTGTTTATGGTAAGTCCTCACTCTACCTATTTCATATTTTAACATGCATACATAATCAAACATGTTTAGCAATCAGAGTATAGGCAATTAGGCATCGATCACACAATAGAAAACACATAATTCAACATATTACACGTTACACCCATTCACGGTTCCCTCCGATTTATTTAATCGGGAAATAAACAGATATTTCTCACCACCATTAGCTAGAGGATACTCATAGCTTTATAACGATACCAAGAATACTCACATAGGATAAACGAGTCAAAAGTTATGGAATTTACAAGAAATGGTATCGCGAAAAACACAGTTCAGCACACGTCCTGGCCGTACGCGTATTGCCTTGCTCCGTACGCGTACTGCCCAAAGTGATACGCGTACGGGCAGAGGCTGTTTTCCCTTTAAAATTCCATTTTTTCCTCAAATACGCGTATTGCCCAAACCATATGCGTATTGCCTCCTCCATATGCGTAACGCCCAAAATCCTTCACTTCCATACGCGTATTGCCCAACTCAATACGCGTATGGCCCTGTGTGATACGCGTACGGACAGGTGAAACCCAGAAATTTTTCTGCAGACAAGTTCTGCTACGGGTTGATCCAATCCAACCCCAAAATCCCATTTTCCCCAATCAAAATACACAAAACATGCTATAATCATAACAACCAGTATAATATATAATCAATGATCGAATTTCAGCAGTTAGATTATGATTCTATTGTAAAATTCCACATTTTCTAACAATATCAAACTAACTCTAAAACTCAATAAAACCTTAATCTAAAGAGTCTAACTAGAATCCACCTGGATTACAAGATGAGTAGGTTGAAGCTGAGATGAAAAGATGAAGATTGGTTGATGATTGATGACCTAGAGCTCTTGAGAGAATTTCTCTTCTTTTCTCTTCCCTTTCCTTCCTTTTCTTTTTCCTTCCTTTAGTTTTCTATCTTCTTTCCAAATAAGGCAAAGAAAAGAAAATGAAATACACATAGAAAATATTAATTGGCAACACTACTAATTATCCAAATTATCTCTAATGCACCAATTAATAAAATTCCAAGTTTAAATAGTATTAAATCTAATCAGTCCGAGTTCGTCAGTTTACTCTAATTATTCTATCCAATAATTGCTCAGAGTACACCGGAACCCAGTTGACCAAAATAATATTATCCCAAAATGCTCAGAATTTTATGGGGTATTACAAGATGGTACGGTCTTGTTGTGACTCGGTAGAGGAATGTAGAATGGTACATTCTTTCAGAAGTAAGATGCGACAAAGTGTTTTGTATGGAACAACAGATGAGTTATAGAAAAAAAAAAGTAAAGTTAGAAGTTATCTCAATATTGGATCAATAGTGCAATTAAGGACGTGGAGTTTGATGAATTGTGAAAACAAGGATTTTGAATTGTGAAGTCAAGTTGGAATCGGATTATGTCAGAAATTTTAACGGAGGTTAAGATAAGTGTGAATCTAAGACAATTATACAAGTTGCGGTTATTGTTGAATAAAGGAAATTCGGGGGCGAGTTTCAATTTAAGGGGGGAGAGTGTAATACCCCATATTATTTAAATGCTCAATTGGATATCAGATGAGATCAGATGAGCTTTTGCGTACTCTATCTTTGGATAATTGGATTAATGGAATCCTCTAAGTACTTTAAGTATTATCAATTGGGATCAATAAAACAACTAATGAACTCTAAAGAGATCAATTATTTTATGAAAGAGACAAATCAATTATTTTAACTCGAGAAAGGATTTTAAGGTAACTCTAATAATTGATCAATTGGTTTGAGACGACAAAATATCAATTTGGAGATATTTTACCCTGTTGGATTTATAATATATAATAAGGATATATATATATATGTGTGTGTGTGTGTGTGTGTGTGTGTGTGTGGTAAGAGAAAGAGAAAGAAAGAGAAATAGAAAGAAGAAGAAAAATAGAGAAAGAGAGAAGGAAGAGAAGAGAAGAGGAAAATGGAAAAGAAGAAGCTTGGATCCTCACCATTGTTCATCATCTTCTTCAGCCTCCTCTTCGATTATCAAGTGGGTTCTAGTTAGACACTTTAAGTTCTAAAATTATATGTTTGGAACTTAGGTTAGAAACTGAGAGAAAATGATAAAATTGATGAATAAATGAAATCTAACGGATGAAATGCAATATAAAATGCGTAGTATAGTCGGGTTATGTATGGATTGAACCTATCATACTTGTTTTTATGTCCCAATATGTTTAGGTATGAGTTGGAATGGTTTAGAGTGAAGAAAAACATGATTTTTAGGCTCTGTTACGACAGTAACCGATTATCCTATTTGAGTAACCGATTACATGTGTAAAAATGACGTATCTGGGCTGTTTTCGAGCGAGTAACCGATTACTCAAAATGGGTAATCGATTATCACTGCTATTGGCAGAAAAATGAAAATTGAAATGGCCGTAACTTGAGTTTCGTAACTCCGTTTGACGCCCGGTCGGAAGCGTTGGAAAGCTAAACTCATGCTATATGTGATGGTGAGGTAGAAACATGGTTATATGCCATGGATTGATAAGATAATATAGAAATGTTAATGGTTACAAAAATATATAAATGTTTAAAAATGGAATTTGTGAAAAGTGTTTAAAAATCCATATCCTTTGGATCGTAACTCCGATCGAGGCATGGTAATAGTCATTGAAAAGCTATGGAAATATCCTACGCTATAAAATTGAAAAGTATTGATTTTGATACCCGATTAAATGAATCCGAGGGAACCTGAAAAGTGATGATTTATGTGATGGGTGATTATATGTGTTTACTTGTAATATTTGTGTTATGCAATATCTATCTAATTGTTGTTAAGTATAAATGAGAGAATATGCATGCTTAAAATGAATTAGGTAGAGTGAGGAAACTTTACCCCATAATAACTTGATAGTGGAACCTAGTAATTGCTAGGAAGTGATAGAAACTCTAGATGGCGATGCTCATGCATTCGATGTATAGATGTGCATCTTTGGCAAGTAATGGTCTAGAGTAGATAACCTAGATGACAACGCTCGTGCAGAAGAGGCCGAGACGTGTGTCCAATACCAAATGGTATAGAAAAGAGTGAAACACTAGTATGTAACATATGTGTAAACCATTGTGGTTTTGTGAAAAGGCAAAAGAGGCCTTAAGGCTAAGGTGGCCCTATGATTGTCGAATACAATCACGTTGTGTATATGATCACGTAATCGTAACCGTTTCCCTTGAGATGTAGTTTCATGAGTCTCGAGCTCCTCTGAAACGTATGATTAATTACTTGACAGGTTTGATTCCCGCGTGTAGTACGAATGAAGCCTATATGGTAAAGAGACTTGTGATGGTTAATTGGCCATGAGAAGTGAAGGTTCACAGCTAACAAGCCGATGATCCCGAATCCATTTCGTATGCCAAGTAACTACAAGGATCCATGACTCGGGTCGACTTCTAGACGTTGAAGCGGACAGGAAAAGGGGATGCCTTGGTAAGGTTATCGATTAGTGAGATTTGAGTTAGCAGACTCATGACATGTTTCCATATAGTGTGAGATTGAGAACTCAAGGTCATTTCCCTTCCCCTTGACTTGAGTTAGGATTTGGCTAGAACCCTGTAAAGCCAAGAGGATCCATATGATATGGAACTCACTGAGATGTATAACTCACCCCATTATTGTTGATTATTTTCAGGAAGCATTTGCAGGTGTGATTTACAAGTGGTGCTATGCTTGGATGTTTCAAGAGAAACTTAGTTTTATTATTTCCGATGTGTATCATTTCTTGTACAATGAGGAATATTGTACTTTATTCTTAGATTTTATTATTTTGGCTAGTTTCCATGTCTTGTGCCATATGTTGTATTTATGTTTTAGAAATGGTCAAGTATGTGAATTATTCCATTAGACACTTAAGATGGTGTCAGTACCAAATAAAAACACTTGTATGGTATTATTCTAGATAAATATTATACAGAGCGTTACATTTTCCTTTTTTTTCTTGTTTTTATGTTGGTTGACTAATAAATTTTGTTGCATACATATGATTGTTGTTAAGTCTGGCCCAAATTAAAAATTTGATTCGGCAAAATAATCAGAGAAACTAATATTGTATTCGTTACTTTTCAATTATTCGGTATTGAGTACTTACCAAGTTTTAGAATTTTAAACATGACACCTATTATGTTCAAACATTTTTATTAGACTTTGATTGTACAGTGTAAATTCAATAAATTGTATTACAATCAATATTTTTTATTTTTTTTTAATATTAGATTTAATTTATCGTCTAATAATTTTTTTTAGACACTCTCATTTCTTTTGTGTTTTCAACATTAAAAGTTTCAATATAAATAATAATTGTATTAATATTATAATTATAAGTTTTTGTTTTCTTTAATTATTCTAATTTCAATTATCAAGATACTTACTTTATGTTTAACCAAATATTTTTAAAATTTAAATTATTAATCTTTATGATATGTAATATTTAAAATTTTTATTTCAGAAACGTTATAAATAGACCAATTCATAACTATTAACTATAATAATATTAATAAAATAATAAATATAAAATAAAATACATGTATTATTATTATTATTAGAATTATTACTATTACTATTATTATTATTATTATTATTATTATTGTTATTAAACATTCTTTGATTGGTATTATTAAGTCTTTAACCACTCTCATTTTTATATTTGCCAATATTATGTAATTTAATAAAAGATAAATAACTTAGAAATTTCATGTAAGTGTTAAAACTCATGATTAAATCATTATTATTGAAACAAAATACATATTTTTCTCGCCATTACTTCTTCATTAATGTTTTAAGATACACTATGGGTGAGAATAGATTAGGCCAACAAAGTGGGGCTAATGGCCTAGGCTTCATAGGCCAAGGTTAGGCCATGCTTTTTTCTAAACAGAAAAATATTATCAATTTTTAAAATCCTATTTAGTTAAAAATGTCAGGCCTTATACTATAAAAACAATTTCTTTCAAGCCTATCAAGTTGGTATGTTCAAATAAAACTGGATTAATAAATTATAATAATAATAATAATTATTATTATTATTATTAGTATTATTATTATTATTATTATTATTATTAATAATAAAGCATACGTTGTTTTCGTAAATTTTGTTGACCATATAGTTCCAAAAACGATATGCTAATAGGTAAGTTCATATAACACAATGCAAACTAATTATTAGTCACATTAGTCTTTTAGTAATTTAGTCTACATAAACATTAATTGAATTTTGTATTTATGTGTGTTCGAATGAAATAAGATTTTAAATAGATGAAAACTCCAATTAAGCATTTGAAAAAGGTTCAGACATGCAATTAAGTTTAGGAAAGGTAACAAGTCATGCTTAGGCTTTAATAATTTTTAGTAGGTCAGATTTGTGATTGGCAGAGGCTAACTCGGTCCATCATCTAGTTCTTAATATAAAATATTTTTTCATTTTTTAAATACATTGAAATGCAATATATATATATATATATATATATATATATATATATATGAACTAGATACAATGATTATTCACTTTATCTAAAATGTACAAATTTTTGTATATTCTAGAAAATAAGGACTATTTAATATGGATATTTTATATATTTTTAATAAATTTTTCTGAAGTAAATTTAAAAATAGAAAAATATTTTAAGAAATTTGAGCTATAAATTAAGGTCTAATGTTAAACTTTTATTCAGTGAGTCTTTTGCAAGAGGTCAAATTTTAAATAATTAAAAAAATGATTCGAGTTTGAGAAAAGAAAAATATTTAAAAGGTGTTCTGGACTGGGTCAGCGTCTGCCCCTCAGTCGGGCAGGCCCAAACCCAATGATCCGGAACTGCCTAACAAGGCCCATGTCCACCCCTGTTTCGAGGACACGCCAGCCTCGAGGAATACCAGACACATGTAGCAGGCACTGTCGAGCAGAGGCGTCAAGCCCTATCGGACTTGTCTCTCCTCAACGCCCATGAACTCCTCCACGCGAGGACACGTTCTCTTGTGACCTCCCACCTACGAAAGAACCGGTCTGCCCTATTTCTGAAGATCTCGGGACCGTTACCCCAGGGCGAAGATCACGTGTTGGTCTTCCTTACGCCACGTAAGCCCTGGCAGTTACCTGGATTGGGCCTGACGATCCAGCCATGTGCAGGTAACCGTAGGCCCCGCGCTAGGGGCTCTCTATAAATACCCTCTCACTTGAGAGAGTCAGGTTACTATGCATTCTAACTTACACATGCTTCTGTACTTGCTTTTTCTCTGACATTTCCTGACTTGAGCGTCGGAGTATCTTGCAGGTACACCCCCCGCCGTATCACCATCACCGGAGCTGAAGGTTTCACTACGTTGTTGGCCACCGTCTAACTGTCTGATCCAGGTACGATCAGTGGCGCCGTCTGTGGGAACAACTGCTTCCCCATTTTTCCTTCATCGTTAAACCAAAGTAATTTCTCCATTCATCACCAACATGGCCAACACCCAGTCTGGAAACAAAGCTCTAGACACCGTCCTCGCGTATCCTGAGAACGGGGACCATCGGGAGGACAACGATGTCGTCCATGTCGAGGAAGTCGACGTCAGGGACTGGCAGATCTCATCCCCATTTTCCGATGACGCGGCCAATGACGCCGCCCAACAAGACGGCCAGCAAGGCGCCTTTCAGCCAGTTGCTCCGCCGCCCAACATAGATACGAGCACCGTGGCCCTATTCGCCTTGATCAACCAGACAAACCAGTTGATCGCTCACCAAAATCTCCGATTTGAAGCGCTCGAGAGAAGGAGAACACGACGATCTTCCTCGCGAAGACATCGTCATCCGCTATCTCCCCATCTTTCTCCTTCCCCGCGAAGGACCCCCCGGCAGAATCTCAGAGCCCCTCACCGCTACGCGAGGGTTGCCGACCGCACTTGGAGCGAACCCAGCCGGTGGTCTCCCAGAAGCGACATCGCTCCCCGCCTCCGAAGGAACCTAGGCGCTCCTCGACCACCAAGAGGAACAAGGCAGACGGCGAGAGGCCGAAGGACCGCTCTTGGAGCTCCCCTCCACGACAGGGACCAGGTCGAGGCCACCGATCCCCGTCAGAGTCCCCAGCCGGAAGCGATGATGACGACCAGAGGACCCCCCTGTCAAGGGAGATCATGGATGCCCCTATCCCTGTGGGCATGGAGAAGCCCCCACCATTGGGGACCTATGATGGCATAGCCGACCCCAACGATCACGTCGAAAGCTTTGAAGCCATGCTCAACTTCAGAAACGTTGGGGGAGCTATTAAGTGCAGGCATTTCCCTATTAAGTGCAGGCATTTCCCCACCACTCTGCGGAAGGGCGCCATGACTTGGTACAAGAGTCTAGCGCCCGAATCAATCACATCTTGGAGACAACTAAAAGGACATTTTACCAAACATTTTACTGCATCTCGCCGACATCCGAAGACGGAGGCCGCGCTAGAAGGTATCTTCCAGGGGAGGAATGAGTCTCTCAGGAACTACAATGAGAGATTCAACGGGGAAGCTGTCGAGGTCCACACGACCGACGACATGAAGAAGTTCCTGATCATCCGGGGACTACGACTTGGATCCGATTTCACCAAATCTGTGGGGCTCCGCAGGCCTTGACGCTTAGAAGACCTCCTCCAATGGGCTCAATTATTTTATCGAGTTCGGGGAGTCCGAAGCAGCCCAAATCGCCCTCGATTTGAATCGAAGGGAAGGCCCCCGCGGCCACAGAGATGAAGGCTCTCCTCCTCCTCGGCGCAGGGGAGAGAGAAGACGAGAAGGTTGGTCAAGGGAACCACGCGAAACATGAGGGCCAGATGGCCGATCCACGGAGTACAGTCCACTCAACGCTCCACGCGAGTGAATTATCAACAAATGCGCCAACTCAGAGTTCCGCCAAGGGGGTGTCTGCTTTCCCAAGCCGATAGCCCCAAGCCTACCACTGACAAGTCCAATTACGACAGGTTCCACCGGAGCCACGAACATGTCAGAAGACTGCGTCCACCTCAAGGACGCGATAGAAACTCTGATCAAGGAAGGGTACTTGAAGAAGTATGCCCAGAAGAACGACGCTCCCCGACGCAGTGCCAGGGAAGCCCAGAGCCTCGAAGAAGCAACACCTCCTCACAAGGAGAGCCGGCTGCAGGTCGCCCTCAGCGTCACTCGACCCGAGGACTTTTTCGTCCCTGAGGGCATCGAGGGCCAAGAGGAAGTTTGCCGGATGTGGGCAAACTTCCCCCACGAAGACCCCGTCGCTGCCCGTAGCACGTGGGAAGGTTTCCCCAAGACGATGGTCATATCCGGAGGTGGTTACGAGAAGGTGTCTGTCGGGTCGATCAAGTAGAAATTTAACGAACTGGAGTCCGCAACCTCGGCGAAGACCACCACTCTCGAGAAGGTGCAGGGGAAATCAAACCCCATCACCTTCTATATTGAAGAGCTGTCGGGCGAAGTACCCAACGCCATTATCCCCCTCTTGGTCAGGGCGCAGATGGCAAATTCCGATGTCCGCAGGATCCTTGTAGACCAGGGAAGTTCGGTCGACATCATGTACGCCCACCTGTTCGGGACTCTCCAGCTCGACAAAAGGCACCTGACCCCATATGTGGGTTCAGGTCTGCAGGGGTTCAACAGCACCACCACCAGACTGTGGGGCTATGTCGAACTAATGGTTACATTCGGGGCCGAAGATAATGCCCGGCAGGTCAAGACCCGCTTTCTGGTGGTCGAATGTCCATCCCTTTACAACTGCATCCTCGGGAGGACCACCCTGGCCGAACTCACAGTAGTGCCATCAACGGTCCACCTCAAGATGAAGTACTACATGGCCAGGGGCCGGGTCGTTACGATGCACGCGGAATTAGACGCAGCCAGAAGATGCTTCGATGCCGCAACCAAAGGTCTGAGTTCCATCGGCGCCAGGCCCAAGGAAGGAGCGAAGCCCTCCCCGGATGCTGAACAGAAGACACTCCCGCACGTCAACGCGGTCGACCTTGACAGCAGGTTCCCTAGCAAGCAGGAAGAAGGCGAAGCAGCCAACCAGGACCTCCAAGCAGGAACCAACGGGAAGCCACTCTACCCAGCGCGCCCCATCCCAGACGGAGACTTTGAGCTCGTCTCCCTCGGAGACGATCCTGATTGAAGCATGAAGATAGGCATCGGACTCCCCGACCTGGCCAAGACACAACTGAAGGCATGTCTCCGGGAGAACGCTGATTTGTTTGCATGGAGCGCCTCCGAGATTCCTTGCCTTGACCGCGAGGTAGCCTTCCACCAGCTCACCGTTGACCCGACCGCTAGGGTCATAGTTCAACGTAGGAGTAGGCAGTCTCCCGAAAAAGCGGAGGCTGCTAAAAAAGCTGTAAAAGACCTCCTAGAGGCGAATTTTATTTCGGAGGCCAGGTACACAACCTGGCTGTCCAATGTTGTACGTGTCAAAAAAAGTAATGGAAAATGGAGGATATGCGTTGACTACACCGATCTAAACCGGACATGCCCGAAAGATTCTTACCATTTGCCTAACATCGACCAGCTGGTCGACAATTCTGCAGGTTTCAAGTTATTGTCCTTCATGGACGCTTACTCGGGGTACAACCAAATCCCCATGGATAAGGCCGGCAAGCAGCATACTGCCTTCATGACCGCGTCGGGCAATTACAACTACAAGGTAATGCCCTTTGGCCTGAAGAACGCTGGTGCAACCTACCAACGGATGATGAACAAAGTATTCCGGGCAGAGATCAGTGATATGCTCATGGTCTACATGGACAACATGATCGTCAAATCTACAGAGGAAGTTAACCATGCTTCTTATCTCAAGAAGGTATTCGACACGACGAGGAGATGTCGTATGAGGTTCAACCCCGACAAATGCACCTTCGGCGTTCGGGCAGGCAAGTTCCTCGGTTTCTACCTCTTAGAGAGAGAAATTGAGGCGAACCCCGACAAATGTAGGGCCTTCTTTGAGATCCCGACCCTGAACTCGAAGAAGTCAATACAATCGCTGAACGGGATGTTAACCGCTCTCTCCCGCTTCGTCACCAAACCTGCTCAATACACACTCCTGTTTTTCAAGCTTCTTCGACAAAAAGTCACGTTTGAATCGAGCGAGGAATGCGAGTAGGCGCTCCTCCATCTCAAACAAGTATTGTCACAACCCCCGGTCCTCTCACGGCCAGAGCACAGGGAGTCACTCTTCTTATATCTCGCCATCACGGGCGAAGCGGTCAGCGCTGTCCTCATTCGGGAAACCCCTGACGGACAGAAACCAATTTACTTCACCAGCAAAGCCCTCAAAGGCCCCGAGCTCAGGTATCAGCAGATCGAAAAAGTTGCCCTGGCCCTCGTCACCGCGGCGAGAAGGTTGCGCCATTACTTCCTGGCCCACACGGTCGTGGTAAGAACCGAGCAGCCGATAAGGCAGCTCCTCGGCCGACCAGACATGACAAGAAGGATGCTCAGATGGTCGTTGGAGCTCGCCGAATTCGACATCCAGTATGAGGGAAGGAAAGTCCTGGAGGCTTAGGTGTTGGCCAACTTCGTGGAGGAGATGACCGTCCTGGAACCTTCGACCAATGGATCCCAAAAATAGACAATCTATGTCGACGGGGCATCCAACTCAAAAGGGAGCGGGGCAGGCATCATCCTCGAAAATGAGGAAGGCATCCAGATCGAGGTCTCCCTTGAATTGTCCTTCCCGACATCGAACAACCAGGCAGAGTATGAGGCTTTCCTCGCCGGGCTACGGCTGGCTGAGGAACTCGGTGCCCAAGAGGTCAAAATCTTCACAGACTCCCAGTTCGTGGCCTCTCAGGTCCGAGTAGAGTACCAGGCCAAAAACGACTGCCTCATCGAATACTTAACCTTGGTGAAGGAAAAGATAAAGAATTTCACCTCCGTGAAAGTGACCCACATCCCGCGTGAGCATAATACCCGAGCAGATATTTTGTCCAAATTGGCGAGCACAAAGAAGAAAGGCGGGAACAAGTCCATCATTCAGGAAGTGCTTTCCCACCCGAGCATCGACAAACCCGCTCCGGCGACGGAAGTGAACGCCATCGGGACAATAATTGTTGGATGACCCCGGTATATGAATACCTCACAATAGGCAAACTACCCAAGGATCCCAAGGAAGCGGGAATGGTCAAGCGGCGAGTGTGCTCGTACACGATATTCGAGGACAAGCTATACCACCGCGGGTTTTCTATCCCCCTCCCCAAGTGCGTCGAAGAGACCAAGATCCCCGGTATACTCCAAGAAATCTACGAGGGGATCAACGTCCAACATCTTGGTGGGCGATCCTTAGCCCGCAAGGTACTTCGGGCAGGGTATTACTGGCCCACCATGCAACAGGACGCCAAGGAGCACGTCAAGAAGTGCGATAGATGCCAGCGACACGGGGACATGCACGTCGCTCCTCCAAACGAGCTCAAAACACTTTCGTCTCTGTGGCCGTTTGCGTGGTGGGGAATGGACATCCTCGGACCTTTCATCGTGGGATCATATCAAAACAAATACCTCATCGTCGGCGTAGATTATTTCACGAAATGGATCGAGGCGGAGGCCTTGGCCAAAATCACGACCTTCAACATACTCCGCTTCTACAAGAGGAACATCCTCGCCCGATTCGACGTGCCCCAAGCGATTGTCATCGACAACTGGACACAGTTCACCGACAGGAACTTCCAAGACTTCGTCACCAAACTAGTCACGAAGCAGCACTTCACGTCGGTCGAGCAGCCTCAAACGAACGGGCAGGCCGAAGCAGCAAACAGATTGATCCTCTGAGGATTGAAACGCCGACTTGGCGACGCAAAACAACGGTGGGTCGAGGAACTACACAACGTCCTCTGGGCCTACCGAACAACCCCACATTCCACGACCAGGGAGACCCCCTTTCGTCTAACCTACGGAACGGAAGTGGTGATCCCCGTGGAGATCAGGGAACCCTCAAGGAGGATGGAAGCCCCCCTAGACAAAGATGCGAACAGCGAGGCCCTAAGGGAAGAGCTCGACTTCGTCGAGGAGATAAAGACGGGCGCATCCCTCCAGGAAGCCTCGCTTAAGCAGAAAATAACCCTGCGGTATAACAGCAAAGTTATCAAACGAGATTTTCAAGTAGGTACCCTCGTCCTAAGAAGGAACCAGAAAGATTTGCAAGAAAGAAAGCTCGCCGCGAATTGGGAGGGCCCGTACCGGGTTCGCCAAAAACGGGAACAGGAGCCTACATCCTCGAAAATCTACACGGGGAGGAACTTGCTCGACCATGGAACGCTGAGAAACTCAAGCAATACTACAGTTAGACACTGTCCGGGACACGCCAGCGTCGTGATCACGGGGGCGCGCTAGGGTACAAGCGCGACACCTCTATATGAGACACGATGATCAAAGGCCGTGTTGTGTGTGCGCGAGGAGTTTTGATCCGACGAGGATACCTCGATCGAGCTCCGTCGTCGCCATACCAATTAGGAAGAACACCCAGCTCACGGTGGGAAGTTCAGGCCACGAAGTTAAGACCTCGACCGAGCTCTTAGCTTCATTGAAGGTCGAAACACACCTCCGACCACTCGACCAGCTCTCCACGCAGTCGAGGATCATCAAAGTCGAGTAAACTCCCAAAAATCACCAAATTACTTGGACAAAATTTCCAACACTTAGACAAAAACAATAACATCACACACAAGCAAAATCATACAAGCATCACACGTGCAGATAAGCAGAAATTAAAGTATTAAACTGGGAAAAAGCCCATTGTATAAATATTACAATTATGTCACAAAATCCCCTGGCACGCAGGCCGGGCAAGAAGCATTAAAAGAAAAATGGCTCGCAGGCTAAACAAATAAGTAATAACCTAGTCGACGGGATCGACCTCTGGTTGCTCGTTCTCATGATCCCCTCCACCAGCCTCTTCCTCCTGCATCGGCTGCACGATCTGACCGGCGATCACCTCGTAGTCGGGGTCAGTTCCTTTAGTGATGAGGTCAGGGTTGAGGACCTGAAGCTGCTGCACGACATTCCTGAAACCTATTTCAACCGCCACGAGGCTATCCTGCTCAGCCTGCCGGAGCTTCGCTATAAGATCTGGCCGGGAGGTCAACATCTTATCCTCCTCGGTTTCCTCTTCAGCAGGGCGAACAACTTCCTCCAACTCTGCAATCCTCGCCATAAGGCCCTTCCTCTCCTCGTCAGCCTTCTTCAGCTTCTCCTCCAACTTCTCTTGAAGCTCAGTCTGGGCCTTGTTCTGATCTTTGCACTCAGTCAGCTCCTTCCTCGCTTTCTCCATCTCAGCAGCAACAGAACTGAAGCTCTCCTATAGCCTGGTCAGTTCAGCTGTCGGGCAAGTCTCGTCGTTCAGGACCAGAGCAGCCGAGCAAACTCGCATCACGGCAGACAGGTCTTCAAGCAAAGTCCTCCTCCTCGACGCCTGGCCAGCGCCTAAGATGGTCTGGACCTCGGCAGCACTAACGCCCGGAGAGTTGGTATCCGAGAAAAAATGTGGTTCGAGTGGCAGGGCGGCAGCACGAACTTCTCAGAGGGAGGACTGTCGGTCATTGTCAGGTCTACGTGCACTTTCCCGTCTGTGCATTGTCTCTTCGGGGACCCTTGACTGCTGGGAGACTGGCTGCCCTGAGGAGAGCTGGAGGAGTCCACAGGTACTGAAGTGGAGCCTGGATGCTACAAACAGATCTGTTCAACCCGACCTTTCCCGCCTTTCTTCGCATTTCGGGCAGCCGCCAGCTTTTTGATGCGCTCCTCTGCACTCGACATTTTGCCTGCAAAAAGAAAGAAATGCATCAGTGAATTAAAACTCAGAACGCAGGGGAAGAGTAACTCGAGGAAGCTTCCACCACCTAATAGCTCGAGGGCGTCCTCATCGGAAAACGTCTCAAGGAGTGCCCTCGTATTGATCAACTGACGCTTCGTTAAAATTTGCCTGTCATCACCCCGGATAAACTTTCCATCAGGTGTTACGAACTTGGCTGGGGAAAATCCCGCCACAAATTTGACGATCTCCTCGTAAGCCAGACGATCCCCCTCGCATAGTCGACCAGGGTTGACGATGTAACTTTCCGTGCCCCTTTTGAAGTGTTCCTCCGTCCAGAACAGGGGGAACCTCGGTTCAAGGGCGTCTTCCTCCTGCCCATCCACTTCTCGTCTGATCCATCTGTACACCGACTCCACAACCTTGAGCGAGACCGGCCTCACGATGTAATAGCGGTATTTTAAGGTGCGGACAGAATCCATGTAGGTCTGGAACAGGCTACTCACCTGTTTAAAAGACACCCAGCCGTGTATGCCACCAATGGCTTGTCTCTGCAAGTGGAAAATGCAAAAGAACAAGGGCACAGTCACCCCGATCTGGAGGTACTTACAGACAAGCTCGAAAGCACGGAGAAAGGAAAGGGAGTTAGGGTGGAGCTGCGAGGGCACCAGGCGCAGCCAAACGAACACAGATTGTTGAAAATCAGTGAAGGGAAGGCGCCATCCCGCCTCGTCGAACATGAACTCATATAAAAAAAAACCTCATCCCTAGGTACGTCGAGCAAATGTGATGGTGCGCCAGAGGCCTAAACACCTTCCAGCTCTTCGCAGAGCCCACCAGGCGATGCTCGACGGTACCAAATGAGTCATCCTCGTCACCATCGACGAACTGAGAGACCATATTTAGAGGTTCTTCGCTGGCCCATTCCTCGGGTGGCCGTCCTTCGGCGCTGGTGATCAGTGCCATCGGGGAGTCGGGTTGGTCGTCGATGTCAATTGATCCAACAGCCACGGGAACGGCTTCCATTTACCTGAAAAGCATAAGAAAATGGTGAATTCGATGGTCCATATCAAATCCACCCCTCCACTACTGATCAAGTGAAAGGGCGAAGAAGGAGCGTCGGGATCACGTGACCCTGGTGCTCACCCAACGTCCTTGCGACATACGACGAATGTCCCCGTGACCATCCTCGGGTCACCGGTACTCAAATCCGGGGACATTCATCTCACAATCTGGGATATTATTGAGGTCCCTGAGATATTCATCTCGTGTCCTCGGGACAATCTTCTCGTCCCCATGGGACGCATCCCAACTCCCCACGAGATTCAACAAGAACATAGAGAAAATCCGTCGTTTTCGCCTGAAATTTCATGGTTTCCCCGGGAACTTCACCAGTCCACCGGGATACCACCGTAAAAAAACACATTGGAAAGGGAAAGGATCGAGATACTTACTTGAAAACGGCGGTTGACAAAATTCAGTACGGCGGCTTGCGGAGGCGAATGGTGGCAAAAACAGAGAGGAAGAGAGAGAGTTTGAGCAGAGAGAACGAAAGCGTGCAAATGACGCGGGATGGCCTCTATTTATAAGACCCTCACGGGACTCGAGGCGCCCTAGGTACTCAAGCGCACTAATCCTAGCCTAGCCGCCCCTAGGTAATGATGACGCGTGACACGTGGCAAACGCTTTTCCACGCACGTCTTTCCGTTCCCCATACGCGTCCTTCCGTCTGCCTTGATGCTCGACTCCACAATCTCTTCACATCCCCACGACGTCACCCAACAACGGCCTACAAGATTCGTCGACTCCACAAAATTTGAGCAGATCTCAAGATTTCTGCCCGTCTAGCATCCCTCGCTCATAGTGGTGTAAACCCATCAATACCGGGGAGCTCCCCGCGTGACACGTTCCCCATCCAAAGGGAAACCGCAGATATCAGACGACTATCATCATCCCGGTCCAGCGAGCATGTTCAGTACGTCCTCGACATGGTCACTGACTCTGACACCTCAGAGCAATGACTTGGGGGGCTCCTGTTCAGGACTGGGCCATCGCCTGCCCCTCAGTCGGGCAGGCCCAAACCCAATGATCCGGAACGGCCCAACAAGGCCCATGTCCACCCCTGCTTTGAGAACACGCCAGCCTCGAGCAATACCGGGCACATGCAGTAGGCACTGTCGAGCAGAGGCGTCAAGCCCTGTCAGGCCTGTCTCTCCTCGACGCCCATGAAATCCTCCCCGGAAGGACACATTCTCTTGTGACCTCCCACCTCCGGAAGAACCGGTCTGCCCTACTTCCGGAGATCTCGAGACCGTTACCCCAGGGCAAAGACAACGTGCTGGTCTTCCTTACACCATGTAAGCCTTGGTAGTTACCTGGATTGGGCCTGACGATCCAGCCCTGTGCAGGTAAGCGTTGGCCCCGCGCTGGGGGCTCTCTATAAATACCCTCTCACTTGAGAGGGTCAGGTTACTTCGCATTCTAACTTACACCTACTTCTGTACTTGCTTTTTCTCTGACCTTTCCTGACTTGAGCGTCGGAGTATCTTGCAGGTACACCCCCCCCCCCCCCCCCCGCCGTATCACCATCACCGGAGCTGAAGGTTTCACGACGTTGTTGGCCACCGTCTAACTGTTTAATCTAGGTACGATCAAGAGGAAATGACAGGTTCTCTAATGAATTTTTTTGCTCTGATGGTGATGATGATTTTGCTAGTTGCAATACAAGTTAAATGCTTATCAGAGCCTTTTTGTGAGATAAAGTGTGATGCAATCTGTATTGAAAAAATTTGAAATTATGATTTTGATAAGTGTGTAAAACATTGTAAAGAGACAAAATGCTAACAAATATCTTACTATGATATTTGGCCTAAGTCGTGGTATTTTTTAATATTCTCATTATCTTTTATTTTGGCCACGTATTTAACAAACGAAAAATATTTACTAACCTTTTTATTTACTTTTACTCTACAGGTTCCTCGGCATGTGGTACATGAATAAATTGCTTATAGAAGGAATGTTGCAATGCAATAAAACATATAATATGTATCTTATGCAAGACTCTAATTAATAAAATGTACTTGTCAAATTGACACAATGTTAAATTTTAATAAATATATTCTACTTTATAATGTTTTATTTTGTAATAATCAATATTTGAATTTATTTTCCTTTTTTTCTTGATTTTATGATGGTTGAGTAATAAATTTTGTTGCAAACATATGACATTTGTTGGCTCTTGGATTGGCTAGAATTTTGGTAAAACAAAGTTGTTCAATGTTGATGTCACATGGGTGATGTCTTAACATTGAGTCTTAACATTGGATAATGTTAAGTGTTTATGTTGTTGAGGTTTTAATGTCTGATGTCACATGCGATGTCATGACATCAGATATACAGATCAGTAAAACATCAGGTTTGAGATGTTTTTAGGGTTAAGCATATTAGCTGGAATTTGGGAGAGCTGTTAGAGTTATTGGATGCGAATATCTTGGAGATATTTGTAGGAGGGTTTAAAGGCTGAAGATTTAAGAAGATTTTGAGAGAGAAAATCTGTTTTGAAGATTCAGTTTTAAAATAACAAATCAGGTCAGATATTGTAGCAGGTCCAAGACCAAATCAAATAGCTATATAAAGCGCATCAATCCTTTGAAGAAAGGACAGAAGATAGAGAGCATAGACTGAGTGTCAATCATTGCCTTTGTACGAGTATTTTGTAAACCAATCTAGGTTGAATTGGTGAGTTATAAGCTGTACTCTCTTAGAGCTGTGAAGCAAGAGAGTATTGGAACTTGATCAAAGCTTGTAAGCAGGATCAAGGTGTTTCTCAAAGTGTGATCTTTGAGGTGTTTTAGGAAGTGAGTAGTGGTCTCATACCTAAGTGGTCTCTTAGGTAGAAAGTTCATTAGGTAGAGATTAAGTTTAGGAGATGTCAACTGGGTTGTTGAGTCTGTAAATTAATTCTACTGATAGTGAAATTCCTTCCTGGCTTGGTAGCCCCCAGAGTAAGTTGTTTAACTGAACTGGGTGAACAATACTTTGTGTACTCTTCTGTTGTTTTACATTGTCCATTGCAGAGTGTGTTGTTGTGACATCACACGTAACATCACATATCTGGTACCAGAATTTCAATTGGTATCAAAGCAGGCATCCTGCTCTGCATCTGGGTGAGATCTAGGGCTGATACTTTCTAGTAAAGATGGATAAGGAAGTTGGTGGATTTGTGAATAGACCCCCTATTTTGGATGGCTCTAATTATGATTATTGGAAGCCAAGGATGATTATCTTTTTGAAATCCTTGGACAGCAGGGCTTGGAAGATTATCATAAGAGAATGGAAAGCACATGTTGTTGTTGAGAAAGATGATGCTGGGAAAGAAAAAGAAGGCAGCTCAAAACTGAAACCTGAAGAAGAATGAACCAAGGAAGAAGATGAGCTTGCCCTTGGTAATTCCAAAGCTGTAAATGCTATTTTCAATGGAGTGGATAAGAACATATTCAGGTTGATCAATACCTGTGAAGTTGCTAAGGAAGCTTGGGACATCTTGAAGACTACTCATGAAGGAACTTCAAAAGTTAAGATGTCAAGATTTCAACTTCTGACATCAAAGTTTGAAAGTCTAAAGATGAAGGAAGATGAAACTATTCATGACTTTTATATGAGTATTCTTGAGCTGTCTAATGCCTCTAGTGCTCTTGGAGAAAAGATGACTGAAGAAAAGCCGGTGAGGAAAATCCTTAGGTCCCTTCCCAAGAGGTATAAGATGAAGGTGACTGCAATTGAAGAAGCTCAAGACATCAGCAAAACGAGAGTTGATGAGCTAATTGGATCTCTTCAAACCTTTGAGTTAGGGTTGAATGAAGAGGAACCTGAAAAGAAGACCAAGAGTATAGCCTTGGTATCTAATACTCAAGAAGAGAAGAAAGGGAATGGTGTTGAATCTCAGGTGCTGAATCTCAGGAGGAGCTGTCTCAGGCCATTGTTATGCTGGGAAGACAGTTTAACAAGGTTTTCAAGAGGATGAATAAGAACTACAAACCTAATATTAAGAACATCTCCTCTGACATCAGCAAGTTAAAAGAGAAGGATGAAGAGAAGACTGCTCAAGACAAGGGATTCAATGCTTTGAGTGTGAAGGATATGGTCATGTCAAGAAAGAATGTCCTACATTCCTTAAGAAGCAGAAGAAGGGCATGACAGTTTCCTGGTCTGATACTGACAGTGAAAGTGAAGAAGAGTCAGCCAAGCATGTCAGAGCTTTGATAGGGACATGTGTGTCTGATGGAGAATCAAGTGATGAGGAACTGACTTTTGAGGAGTTAGCAGCCTCCTATCAAGAGTTATGTTTGAAAAGTGCAGAGGTATGTCAAGAAAGTGAGAAACAAATTGTTCAGCTTGAGACTGTCAAAGCTGATCTTGAAAATGAAGTCTTGTTGGTTAAATCTCAACTTGATCAAATGACAAAATCTGTTAGAATGTTGAACAGTGGATCTGATACTCTTGATAAGATCCTTCAGGCAGAAAAAGTAGCAGGAGACAAATCTGGCTTAGGATTTATTGAGGAGAAGGTTTCTGCTGAAGCAAGTACTTCAGGAACCAAAAAGGACATGTTTCAACCAATGTCTCAACATAACAAAAAGAGACATAATCCTAAACCCAAATAGGTTGCTCACCAACAGCCTCAAAATGTTGGGAAAAGGTATGCTCATGGTCCTCATCAAGGGAAGGTACATACTTATGGAGCTAGGCAGTATATGCCTCCTCAATACCATAGGAGTATGCAGGCTCCTAGGTTCAACATGTTCCATCAGATGTCTCAACATCAGGGGAACATGTATGGCTTTGAATATAATAATGATGTGCCTCATTATTATGGAAGAAGGAAGCCACATCACCATAGAAGACAGCCTAAGAGACAGAATCCTCACTATAGGAGACAGGCAAACTATGGAAGAAAACAGCACCAGTACTATGGATGGCAGCCATAGCAGTTTCATCATCAAGGTGGCAGGAAGTTTAACAACTTCAGAGAAGAAAGAGTAAGGTGCTTCTATTGTCGAAGATTTGGCCATATGCAATTTTCTTGCTTCAAGCTTCATGGCTATCCCAAGTCTATCCCTCAACCTAGACAAAAGGATAACAGGCCCAAGGTTGTTAAACAGTGGGTTCCTAAGGCTGAGGTTACATGTCTATTGGCTCACATTTCAGATAGACAATCTGCTAAGGATGAATGGTACTTTGACAATGACTGTTCTAAGCACATGACTGGATTCAAAAACCAATTGGTGGATGTCAATTCTTGCTCCTCAATTGATGTTACTTTTGGAAATGGAGTGAAAGGGGTGGTAAAAGGTGTTGGAAAAGTGAAGTGTCATGATGGACCTGATCTTGACAATGTGCTTCTTGTCAAAGGTTTGAGTGCTAACTTGATTAGCATAAGTCACCTCTGTGATGATGGATATAAGGTCAGCTACACTAAAGATGAGTGTTTGATAACTAATGAGGAAAATAAGGTAGTTAAGAAAGGAGTCAGATCCAGAGATAATTGTTATCAATGGATACCTCAAGAGGTCTACTCATCTAATGATGTTAAGGTTGATGTTGTGACATCAGACTGTAACATTAAGTGTGAAAGTCTGAACATGGTGAAAGGTCAATTAGGGTTAATAACTTATGGTGCGAATTCTTTTAAAAATTTAAAAGGAAAGTTATTTTGGAGGGAGAAACTCATTGATGGGCGTTTAAGTGATCCACAAAATCAGGCTCCATACTTTAGGCCATCATTTCCTATTGTAGCTATCACACGCTTCATCAAAAACCATACCCCTAGACTGTTCGTCTCCTTCTCCATCAACAGAAGTAGCAATCCTTCCTTGATCCTCAAGTGCTTCACAGGAATAATGTCAAAACGTATATCATCTCCATCTAAGAAATTTGCTTCACAAAGTTCATCGCGAGATAAAGCTAGGGTTTCTACAGAAGAGTGCTCTGCAAAAGAAGCTTTGAATATAGCACCCATCTCCATGATGGTTCCTGAATCTGGTAAGTCAAGACCTTCCAAACTTCAACCCAAAAGGGCTGCAACTAAATTTAATGATGATGAAACTAAGAGGCTAGTCACTAGTGTACTTTTCAACGATAAATCTGCATCTAGGTCTTCCACCTCTCAAGTTGTTGAAGAGAGGTTTGATGTTGATCGCAGTCTTAATCAGATTGCCACCAAAATTTTGGATAAGGGTTTGTCTATTAAAGGCATCTTTGTTCCCCTTAGACAAATGCTTGCTGAAAAGGAGGACATGCAAAGCGCTGATACAAATCTTCACAGGCTGGCTATGTCTGTTATTGAGGATGCTGAAGAAGGTGGTGAAGAAGTTGTTCATGAGGAAGCTGATGTTGAAACAAATGTCAGAACATCGCCTGAAAGGAATGTTGAAACTAGCCCTGGTGGAAAGAAGAATGAAGATGTGGTAAATGTTGTTGACCTGTCTGTCGCTCCCAGAATTTTCATCCAGGTACAAATGCGAGAGTGGCGCGGAAAACAGAGTCGCCAGCCGTGTAAATTTATCCCAAGAGAGGGAAAGGGAACACCGCATAAACCTGAGGAAGAGGGAAAGGAATGGTTATCGCAACCATAGCCTGGGTTCGGGAATCGGTTACGCGAGGGGAAGGTGCTAGCACCCCACGCGTCCATCGTACTCGATGGGATCCACGCTTGTTGTCTATTCTAAGGGTGAGTTATCCTATCATCAATAGCTGTACTAAAACGAGGAAGGGGAGACAAAGACAGACTCGGTAGGACGTCGACGTCCTAGGCCTACGTACCCCCTTTGTGCAATGGGGAACTCAGATTCAACGTAGTTCAGACCAAGTTCTTTTTGTGTTTTTTATGAGCGACGTTAAGTTCGCGTCCGGTAGTTAGGGTCGATGCCTGTTTGCGACTCAGACGGAAAGTAACGTGCCCTTTTTGAAAATAGCCTTTAGTTTGACAATCCCGAAGGACAAAAAGGTTTGAAGTTTGTTTGTATTTTTTAGGACAGAAGTGACTTGAGTTAGTTCATAAATCGCATTGCACCAAAGTCTATGGCACAGTGGCGAATACTTAACGCATCGTCCCAAGACAGGACGCTCGCTAAGCACTCTAGAAAGATGAGAGAAAGCCCCTCATTTCTCATTCCCCACGCTTAAGGCTCGCGCGCAATACAATTTATCCTTATTAAGTGTTTTCAAGAAATTCTGAGATGAGAAGAGAGAAGACACAAAGGAAACTCTAAAGGGAAACTAAGAGTCCTAATGTTATCATGCATGGGTGACCTACGGTTAGTGAGGTTTGACGACAACCTAAGCCTAAATAAAAGAAAAGATGAGAGAAGGAAAGAGTAAGGTGGACATGGATAACTATCCATACCCTCAAATATCTTACCTTAGTCCCTGCATAAAAGGTTAGTACGAAACAGACATAAGTAAAAGAAATGAGATAGATGAAACCCAAGCAAAGACATACTATGGAAATCAAGTGACCAATAACAACCAAACATGAATTAACAAATCAAAGAAATAAACCCCCAAGCAATGGCACAAGTGCCTTTTCAAACAGAAACTCAGGCATGATCAGAAATATGCATACAAGAAGATCTCAAGTGAAAGCAATCAAATAATTAGAGAAATAACTCCCAAAATTCCCAAATTAAATATCAATATTGCTCAACCAGAGACAAACCAAATACCAAAAACTCCTGCAAAAATTCAAGATGTTAGTCACTCAAACAATTATGCAAAGCCAAGAGAGGATCATGGTTCAACATGCAAAAGGAAAGGACTAAAATGCAATAGGAGATGATTTTAAAAATGATAGAAAAATATTTTAATGCACTTCAGAGTGTTATCTAACAAATGCAAAAAGAATGGATTGAAAATGTTTCATGGATGCAGAGAAATAAAATAAACAATGCACTGTGTGCAGAATGAAATAAATTTAAAAGGAAATTATTAAAATAATTAATTCAGAAGATAAAAATAAAATAAAATAAAATAATAAAATAAAATTTGTGAAAATTTTATAAAATTATAAAAATGATGCATGAATTTTCTTGGGATTTTTTAATGCAATTATGTATTTTTAAAAATTAAAAATGAAAATGTAGTAATTAAATTAAATAAAGATGAAGAAAATGCAAGGGGGTGTAAATAGTGATCCAAACATGTTAGAAATATTAATGGGCTGAAGAGTGGAGTGCGGATAAGAAGCCCAAACTTAAATCCAATCAGAAAAAAAATAAAATAAAAAAATAGTCCACGTGTGGACTTCAGTCAATGGTCAGACCAAACACCAACCCTTGGATTGATCCAATGCGCACAAGACAGTCAACAGAATAAAAAGTCATCAAGATCAAGGGCCGTGATTAGCAGGTACACCACAACTAACATATACTCACGCACGCGCAAGTATCAGTACACAATGCACACCCATGTGCCAGGCACATGCCTTTTTTAATGTGTTGGCGAGATTCTGTCCACATGATTCATCAGACGATCCACAATTAGTCAACATAAATAAAAGTAAATAAAATAAAAATACATGATTGGATGCACACGGTAAGAATGGTGGGGTGATAAACACACAATCATTAAATAAAAAATCAGAAAAAAATAAAAGGAAAAACGCGTGGCACACCAAGGAACCGTTGGATCAAAAGCATGAACGACTGGGATTATGTCTTCTTCATAAAAACCCTTGGCCTCGCCGGACCACCACCAGTCGCCGGAACCCTAGTTCCGGCCGCCACCTGCAACTAAAAAACCACCCAGAAAATGCAAACCCATACACCATTCTGTCCAGAATTTCATGGGGATCTCAAATATCCAATCAAAATTTGCAAATGATCAACACATAATGAAAAACGCACGAAATGAAATTAGTGTTCAAAACTTTAAACTCATAAAACAACCGATATACACGTCCATATTCAAAACAAAATACATCAGCATAACCAATGGACATCACACATCAATATTCATGTCAAAAAAAAAAGTTTTAGGATCATCAAAAAACCCACCAACCTGAGATGGTGCAACCTGAATCCTTGCTGTTGGCTGCGAATGGGGGATGGTTTGCACTCTATTGATCACCGGGAAGAAGTTTGTGGAAGAATTTCTTGAAAAGTCCTTGTGGATTGAGAGATATGAAAGATTCAAGTCTTAGGGTTCAAGCTCTCTTCTCCTCCAAATATCACGTGAATGAACCCTAGCCAATGCATGAATTGGTTTAAATACATTAGGGTTTTTTACTGATAATGATTTGGGCCTTGGTAATTCCTTGTTTTGTGAGTTTAGGGCAATTTTGGAAAATTACATAATGTGAGATACACCTCCTTCCATGCATGGATATCCAAATATTTCATGATGGATCACTTATTGATAAATTTCTAATCACACCTTAATTGAAATTGGGCCTTAAAACCATTTGATTCATGAGTTTTTAATAATTTGGCAATTTGGCATAATGGAGAATAAGTGAAGAATATACCATGGATTCACTTGATTCAAAGGCCTAAAAATGATCCTTAAGGAGTGTCCTTTGATGTTAAAAAGTGCCTTGAAGCAATGGAATTAATTATAGGTCCATATGTCCCAAAATGTAAAAGTTGTGAAAATGAAACCCTAAAAACCACTTTGCCTTCTCTTGATCATAAGTTGAGTTTCACAAATGATATGGAGACCCACTAGTACTTGTTGGAAAGAGGAGAAAAAAATCTCCGACTTTTATGTTCGAGAAAAATTCATTTGAAGCTTCTTTGATGATGAAAAGTCAAGTTGAATGTAGTGTAAGAACTTTCCCAAAAAGGAAACTTTCAAATTATAGGTCATTTCCATATTTAGTAACTTTTGCACCAACCCTTGATTCTTGATAAATGGCATGAAACTTGACCCTTGAAGACCATATGAGGATGTGAGACCTTGAAAACCCTAGGGAGAACCTCAAGATTCCACAGTTGACTTCCCCTCTCACTGTTGACTTTTACCCAATTCACCTGATTCCCAATCCATTGGCAAATTGAATCTCTCCTGAATCAAACTGATGGACAACCTTCCATTCCTAGATACTTAGGGACCCAAGGAATACCATAGAATCAAGTGTTGCCCAAAAAATTAGAAATAAACTGACTTTATAGCAAACCCAAGTTTTGGTACCCTCAGTCTAGGAGGAAATAGCACACTCTCCAAATCCAAATCCCTCTGAATATGATGTGTATCCTCTCCAACAAAGATAAGATATGCCATTTAGTGATGATAAAAACCCAAGGAGCTTACCCATTGGAGCAATAAACCCAAGAATCTCAAAACCCTAATTCCTGCACTGGTTAGGAGAAAGTGATCCACTTGAGCTCTCTTGCTTAACCCTCTGAAGAACACCTTCCCCTCTTGAACTTGCCTCAGGCTCCCTGACCCCATGCTAAGAACCAATGATATGCACACATGATAATGCAAAAATGAAATGAAACATAAGCCAGTTAGTACTAAAGTAAGGAGAGCAAATTTTTGGGTGCTATAGCTGCCCTTATTCAATCAACTTGGTCATGAAGGTATGGTAGCGACGACTCTCAGAAATTCCAGGATACACGGGGATTGAATACCGAAAGAGCCCCGGAAATTTGCTAATGGTGAAAATAACGAAATGGAGCGTGCTGAAAAAATAAGGAATATGACCTCAACCATATCCACAAGAAAAATACAAACACGACCTTAATCGCACCCACAAAACAAATACAACCTCAATTGTACCCACAAAGGAAGAATGACCTCAATCACTCTACCCACAAAGAAAACACGAATACGACCTCAATCGCACCCACAAAACAAATACAACCTCAATTGTACCCACAAAGGAAGACTGACCTCAATCACTCTACCCACAAAGAAAACACGAGTACGACCTCAATTGCACCCACAAAATGAATACAACCTCAATTGTACCCACAAAGGAAGACTGACCTCAATCACTCTACCCACAAAGAAAACACGAATACGACCTCAATCGCACCCACAAAACGAATACAACCTCAATTGTACCCACAAAGGAAGACTGACCTCAATCACTCTACCCACAAAGAAAACACGAATACGACCTCAATCGCACCCACAAAACGAATACAACCTCAATTGTACCCACAAAGGAAGACTGACCTCAATCACTCTACCCACAAAGAAAACACGAATACGACCTCAATCGCACCCACAAAACGAATATAACCTCAATTGTACCCACAAAGGAAGACTGACCTCAAGCACTCTACCCACAAAGAAAACACGAATACGACCTCAATCGCACCCACAAAACGAATACAACCTCAATTGTACCCACAATGGAAGACTGACCTCAATCACTCTACCCACAAATAAAACACGAATACGGCCTCAATCGCACCCACAAAATGAATACAACCTCAATTGTACCCTCAAAGGAAGACTGACCTCAATCACTCTACCCACAAAGAAAACACGAATACGACCTCAATCGCACCCACAAAACGAATACAACCTCAATTGTACCCTCAAAGGATAACCAACATAAAGTGGGCTTGGCTGGGGATAACGTGAAACAAAACTTCTGGTTCATACCACCCCTGCTGAGAAAACATGCCAAGCGAGAACTGACTACCGGGCAAGAATTGGATTTCACAAAAGAGAAAGGCCAAACAAAGGCAAACCTCTAACAGACTTACGATCCACAGATAAGATGACTCCGCTGGGGAAAGGAGAAGTCCAAATAAAAGATTATGCCAGGGAGCACAAGCATGAGGAACACATCCCTCCAAAATCTCCTGAGTTATGCCGTCTCTGCTGGGAAAGAGAAATGGCAAGGAAAGCACCAAACCTGGCTTATGCTTCGAATGCAAATGTTTGAATTTTGCCGTAATGCTCCACACGAAGTGGAAATGCTACGCGTTTTGAGGATGCAATGCCAATGCTTATGATATGCAAAAGGGGTCCCTCCAGCAAAATAAATGCATGGAGAGAAAAGACCAATTCAGTTGGGGATGACAAAAATAAATTGTCCTCTGAATCCAAGAATTCTACTGAGAAGGACCATGCTGACCGGCCCTTTGGATCCACGACTTCTACTGGGGATGAAATCCCAAAAGAACCTCCACACTAGCGGGGGTTACACATGTCCTTTACTGAAGATAACATCCAAAACTTGAGATTTCTCCTCTGCTGGAGGAGTTGAGAATGAGTGCCAATAACGGAACCGGAAGTTTGTTACTGAGGATTGCCAACAACAGATGGGCTTAGGACCTGTTGGGGAATGCCAGCCCATAATACCATCCTGCTTGGGGAAAACAGCCCATAATACCATCCTGCTTGGGGATACTGCTGAACCTAGCCTGCTGATGGGAGAATGACTTTACTCTCACCTTGTTGGGGATTAGAACATAACATTGTCGGTGAAAGTACACTTCCTGACTGGCTGGGGAAATTGAACACCTGATTCTGTGGGGAGATAACGTCTTGATCCGGAGAAAATACTTCCCAAGTCTCCTGCTGGGGAAGGTCTGCTCTGCTGAGGAAAGGTGCAATCTCAATGCTGGGGAGAGCAAACTGCTGGGGAAATACAATCCTGTTGCCATCCCACCTGACCTGTCTCTACGGACATAGACGGCCCTTTGAACTTTCCACTTGCCCCAGGCCACCAGGTCTAACGGAAGAAATCATCTCAAGAGGATTTTAAAGAAGACCGGGCGTTCGCACTGCCCCAAGTTCTTCAAACTCTTGGAGAGATTTATCATATCTCGACATAACTGCCCCAGTCTTCATAATCCATGACGTACATTACCTCGAAAGGGATCGTAATGACTTAAAAATACTCTGCTTTAGTACCTTGAGGATGTGTTTTAACCGTTTTCAGGAGTGGACAACTTCTCATGCTCTAGGGATGGCCTGCCTCAATATGAGTTTTGAAGTGACTTTGCCCCTGATCTTAGAATGAATGCCCCGGGATAACTGAATTTCGGAGAGATTTCTCGACGTGACTGCCCCAGATTAACTACATCTTAACACGACTTACTGGGGAGAGCCCACTCTACACTGAGTCTCTTGGCAGCCTGCCCTTTGATGTGATTGTCCTTCAGAACTTCAAAGCATCCTAACTTGGCAGAATCAAGCTTCTTGACTGACTTTCACTGTGTAAGCTGCATTGATGCATATATGCAAACAGAAAATGTTTATTATGAGAATGACAGTTCTAATGCAACACTCATGTTAACCTTGAAGTTTTTATTGAAATTGCGTCGCCAAGCCTTGTGAACGAATCACTTGCTGGGATGCGACCTTGATTTTCGAATGGCAAAACAATGCGCACATGCAATACCAACAAATCTTATTAGCACGACTCGTAGGAGTCAGGAACGCTATCCTGTTGAAGTATGCTTTCGGAATAAACCCTATTTCAATTAGGACTTTTAAGGGCTGTAACGTGGTATGGTTCACGGTTTCAGAAAAAGGATTTATGGCTCAAAATTTATCGGTGCCCACCCACTCTTCGTGATGTTCTCCAGCCCTATGTTCAGTTAATCTGACACAACCGCTCATCTCTCAAACGGTTTACGGTCCTTAAGGAACCTACGCCACTAATAACAGTCACCCCTTTTTATCTTTTGCGTCTGTAATCACACGAATTTGTTCTTATCGAGGATTTTCTTTTGTAGTCCTTTTCGCTTTTTCTTTCTTTTGCTTTTTTGATCCCTAATTTTTGTCTGGACTGACTCTTTTGAGTTTTCTCGATTTTGAAGTCCAGCGGGATGCCCTGACTTTTGCCTAAGTCACTTGTTTTCAAGTTTCGACGTAGCGGGCTTTTTTTTTTTTTTATTCCCCTTTTGAACAAAGCGTGTGACACTGGCTGTCTTACTTGCTTGAAAGGGTTGTGACTGCCTCACTCATTGATTATTGACGAATAACCATTGTGGTTTCACATCTCTTGACCTCTTGACGGTGGGATAGAAGGTAATGGTTCCTCGGATGCACACTCTCCTTGAAATTTGAACGCTTGGTCAAACTAACTGACGCCTACCCTGCCCCTGGGTTAAGTATGAGGGTTTTTTTTCGTACGAAAGAAGCTCCTACTTCAAGGCTCAAAGAGGTTTACGAGGGTCTATCTCCCTTATATCTCCAGTGTTTAGGGGTTTGAAACAATGCCTGTACATCCTCAACAGGGTTCTATCCTTGAACATACAACCAGAGATTTTGCGTTTTCGTCTCGTCATCCTCCCTCAAGAGTTCTAAACAAGAAAATTGGTATTGCATGCATATAAACATTTAAGAGTGAACAGGAATGGATTACTTCAAGAAAAACATGCTCATTGCATTAATATCATCATAAAAAACAAACAAGTCTTACATGCATATGATGCTTTAACAAGAAATGAAAAACTACAAATGAAAATGCAGTAAAGAAGCTGAAGATTGCCATTGCTGAGGAAGCTTAATTCTGTCTGGACGTACTTGCAGATTGAGTGTTCATTTGAGAAAGGAGGCTTCCATTGATGTACATATCATCTTCAGTGAATACAATGATCTCTGAGTCTACCAGGTCTTGCACCTTGTGCTGGAATACATTACACTTATCAATTTTATGCCCAAACGTTCCCGAGTGGAACTCGCCCCTAGCAGTCATGTCATAATCCGGAGGAATAGGGTACGGTACCGGCGCGGTACTCCTCGTTTGAATCAGAGATTTCTTGAGCAGATGAGCAAACAGCTGACTATAAGGGATAGGGATAGGATCAAATATCCTCTTGGGCCCTCTTGGTCTCAGTTGCCCCTGCTGCTGATAACTCTGTTGTCGGTGCTGATTTGGGCGCCTCACCTGCGCCTGCACTTACCTTTCCACATTTGGCACAAACAAAGGTTGCTGACGTAGAGCTTCTGTAGCAAAAAGTTATGGAGAAAGTCCATGACATGAGGTGGATCCTGCAAAGAGGGGAGGAGTCTCCACTTCTTTTGCAACAATTGGGGTAAAATCACCTTGTATATTCACGCCGCCTGACGTGAACTCAATTGCCCCTGCATCAATCAAATCCTGGACTTGGTGCTGAAAGGCCCTACATTTCTCCACAGTATGCCCTGGTGCCCCAGAATGGAAATCACAATGGGCTCTTGCATCATAGCCTGGTGGAGGATTACCAGTGAGAGGAGCCAAAGTCCTTTTCTGTACCAGTTGCAACTGAAGGAGATGCTGTAATAGTTGAGAATGTGGCATAGGGAGCGGATGAAAAACTCTTTCAGACTTCTTCTGTCTCTGTGTACACTTTTTGCCCTTGGGCTTCTCTTAGGACCCAAGACCTAGCTGCTGTTGGGAAAGTTCTGGAACTTCCGCTTGTGGAAGAGATTCACGAGGTAATCCACGATTTAAATCAAATTCCAAAGAGATGGGAGGAGTAAGGATCTCTGTTGCAGAAGCGGACACAAGACTGTCTTCCTTCTTCAACACCCTATCCACAATTTCCATGGCCAAACCCATCTGAGTCTTCATCTGATTGACCTCCTCCCTCAGCATCTTCTGGTCTTGCATGAGAGTTTGCATATTCCCCATAAGCTGCCCCATCTGGCCTCGCATTTCCCTCAACTCAGCTTGAACTTGCTCCATGATCAACTCTTGAATGGCTTGAGGAGTTAAGTCTGAAATTCTTAAGAAAACCAGATCAAAATAAGAATAACCATCCTTGAACACCTGTTATGCACAATGATTATGATTATGAATATGCAAATGCAAATGAACATGTTTAAAAAAATTCGCAGGGCAATCCACCCCTTGATTCCAGTTTAACAATAAGATAGAACGGAACTTCTGCTCATATATTAAGAAAACCAGGGGAAAACCAAATGTCAACAATCACAAATCCAAGATAACAAGTCTGAACACAATAATCATAGATCCCAACCAACAAGTCTGGCGGTGGTCCGAATAATGAAAGAAAATAGAAAACTACGGCATGTCATCAAAGTCTACAAGTGTCAATCCCCCCATCCATTATGCTTTCTGCTCCAATCTTGAATCTCCTTGAACAGCTTTCTGGTGTCGGGATGCTTCGGTCTCTGAATTAGCTCTTGAATGAGAATGTCTCTCCTATGCATAATCCCTTCCAAGTATCGGCAATGTAACTCCCAAGCGTTTTCTCCAGAAACACCATCCATGCTAGGTCCCTCATGCCTAGATCTCTTCACTTCAACTTGGACCTTCAGTTCGTCAATGGAGGCTATGGCTTCATTGAGTCGACCCTCAACTGCTTGTCTCTAGAATATCCCTGATAAGATTTCAGCGTCTTTCTTCTTGAGCTTCAACTTCAACCCATCAATCTGAGCTAGATAACCGTCTTCCTTTTGCTTATTCTCAGCCATTGCAGTTTCTCGGTGATCATTGAACCTGTGAATTTTCAACAAAGCCTTGTCCAATTCCTCCTTCTTAGACTCGAGAACCTTACTGATACCATCTAGAGCTTGTTTCATACTTTGTCTGGATGTGACCATGTCAGCTAGCTCTTTTTCTGCCTTAGCAAGAAGTTCTGTCTTCAATTTGGCGGTATGAACAGCTTCACCCCGCTCATGCTTCAACTGATAAATCTCTCTTTTTAGATCACTATTTTTTTCCCGCAGTCTTTCCTTTTCATCCCACAACTTGTTAAACTTCTCTATCTCAACTGTGGTAGGAGGCTCGACCGTCAAAGGATACAAAGGTGGCTCCACCGGGAAGGGAAGAAGCTCCTCTTCTGCTCTCTTCTTAATCCACTCTTTATAGGAAGAGAAAGCCCGGTTATTACATATCCCGAATGAAGTTTTACCCTTCTTGGGCACCTGTTTCCAAGCATTCACAACCTTCCTTATCATCTCTTGATCCTCAGTACCATTGAAGAATAAGGACTCTCTGACATCTCGCTCTTCAGGTGGACCTTTCAAAGGGTAACCAAACTACCTGATAACAAGGGAAGGATTATAGTTAATTCCACCTCTTCTCCCTATTAAGGGTACATTAGGGAATTCTCCGCACTTGCAAATAATCTCCATTCCTAGCAAGTCATGATTGAACCAAACAATGTTGCCAAGCCCATTAACCTCTTTGACCACTTCAGAGGATCTTTCGTATCAACAAAGGCACCAGTTTCGGGGAGATGGCTCAGAAACCAAGTAGATAAGAGTGCTGGACAACAACTCACAGTTTTTCCCCGCCTATTTTCATTCTTGTAGTGGACTGAGTGATACACATCACCTAGCAAGGTAGGTATAGGATTCTTCGAAATAAAGATTCTGACAGCATGCATATCCACCAGATCAGGAACATTGGGGAACAAAACAATCCCATAGATGCACATAGCCAGAATAGCTTGGAAGGCAGTCCAATTCTTCTCTTTAACATGTATGCAAGCTTGATCAAACAAGAACTTCAATAAGAAACCCTTAGCTCCTTGTTTTTCCTCGATATTACTGCTCAGAACGGATTCACTAATATGAAGAGCAACAGCCATTTCTTTTATCTCGGGGTGTTCTTCAGAAAAGAATACTATGTCATGCCTGATGGGGATTCCCAAAATAAATGAGAACTCCTACAACGTTGGGGCCAAGATGTAATCTGGGAAAGTGAAGCAACGCAAAGACGGATCGTAAAACTGAAGAAGTGTATGAATGGCATCCTTCTCATACTTGGAGATATTATAAACAAACTTCAGAAGTCTCCCATACCCTCCACTGAACTCTGTACAAACTCCGGGGCCTGCCATACTAATCAGCTTGTGAATCAATGTCAAGGTCGGCTCTGGGAACGAATAGGCAACAGTCTTTTTTCTCTGGACATCCATGCTAGGGTAACCTCAGAAAACCGGAATCAAGAGTAAGATGCAAGCCCTGAAAAATGTCAAACATGTCAGAATGCAAGATAAATGATATGCTCATGCAAACATGGGGTCAAGGCAACACTGCTGGATGTGCTGTGTTGTTAGCTGAACGAGAACCACAACCCAGAAAACCAGAATTCTGAACCACTGAGATAATCAGGAACCCAGATAATCAGACATTGATGAGAAATCCAGAAAAATAGGGTAGGTTGAAGGTTTTGGTTACCTGCAAACCTGCAAACACCCATCCCCTCTCACGTGTGGGTACTAGGATGTTCAGTATGACGGGCTCTCAGGTCGAGAAATGATGATACGTTCACCATTTCTGGTTTGGCATCATCATCAGTCGAGGAGGCCTCAACTGATTCTCCAAAATGGAAGGTCCTCAGCTTTGGCACTGAGGTCGAGAAACAATAGTACATTCATCCCTCGGGGTACAGTACTATCGTCAATCGAGGAGTACCTCCACTGATTCTCTTCAAAAGATAGGGGCCATCCTATGCGAGTTCCATAGTGGGCCCTCGGGTGCGAATGGGTTTGCCCCAGGATGTGGTCTGCCACTGTCACCACTAAAGAGGGATGTTTCCACTAAGGTCCTCGATGATCGGTCACCAGAGTCGACAGCTCTCTAGATCGACATCCCAACATGCGCAAGACACACACGTTAGAATGCGTCCCAAGATAGCCTCGTCTGGTTGTGAATTTCGTGAACACACAAACGTACCAAGCGGGCACGTAGGTCCCACTACTTTCCACTCTAGTCCTAGGGTGTACTCAAGCCTGGGTATTGGGCTTATCTCTCAAAACCACCCAACCTGCAAAACAGAAACAGCCAGCACAACACAGCAGTATCTAGTATGACAGTAGTAAAAATGAAATGCAATGCAGAAAATGCGGTAAAAATAAAATACAACAAATACAGCAAAACAAAAACAAAAACACCCAAAGAGAACAAAGACAAGCAAGTGCTATGATTGACTCGCTTAGGGATGGACCAGCATAGGTCAACCAGATGTCCCCAGCAGAGTAGCCAGCTGTCGCTCCCAGGATTTTCATCCAGGTACAAACGCGAGAGTGGCGCGGAAAACAGAGTCGCCAGCCGTGTAAATTTATCCCAAGAGAGGGAAAGGGAACACCGCATAAACCTGAGGAAGAGGGAAAGGAATGGTCATCGCAACCATAGCCTGGGTTCTGGAGTCGGTTACGCGAGGGGAAGGTGCTAGCACCCCACGCGTCCATCGTACTCGATGGGATCCACGCTTGTTGTCTATTCTAAGGGTGAGCTATCATATCATCTATGGTTGTACTAAAACGAGGAAGGGGAGACAAAGACAGACTCGGTAGGACGTCAACGTCCTAGGCCTACGTACCCCCTTTGTGCAATGGGGAACTCAGAGTCAACGTAGTTCGGACCAAGTTCTTTTTGTGTTTTTTATGAGCGACGTTAAGTTTGCGTCCGACAGTTAGGGTCGATGCCTGTTTGCGACTCAGACGGAAAGTAACGTGCCCTTTTTGAAAATAGCCTTTAGTTTGACAATCCCAAAGGACAAAAAGGTTTGAAGTTTGTTTGTATTTTTTAGGACAGAAGTGACTTGAGTTAGTTCATAAATCGCATTGCACCAAAGTCTAGGGCACAGGGGCGAATACTTAACGCATCGTCCCAAGACAGGACGCTCGCTAAGCACTCTAGAAAGATGAGAGGAAGCCCCTCATTTCTCATTCCCCACGCTTAAGGCTCGCGCGCAATACAATTTATCCTTATTAAGTGTTTTCAAGAAATTCTGAGATGAGAAGAGAGAAGACACAAAGGAAACTCTAAAGGGAAACTAAGAGTCCTAATGTTATCATGCATGGGTGACCTACGGTTAGTGAGGTTTGACGACAACCTAAGCCTAAAGAAAAGAAAATATTAGAGAAGGAAAGAGTATGGTGGACATGGATAACTATCAATACCCTCAAATATCTTACCTTAGTCCCTGCATAAAAGGTTAGTACGAAACAGACATAAGTAAAAGAAATGAGATAGATGAAACCCAAGCAAAGACATACTATGGAAATCAAGTGACCAATAACAACCAAACATGAATTAACAAATCAAATAAATAAACCCCCAAGCAATGGCACAAGTGCCTTTTCAAACAGAAACTCAGGCATGATCAGAAATATGCATACAAGAAGATCTCAAGTGAAAGCAATCAAATAATTAGAGAAATAACTCCCAAAATTCCCAAATTAAATATCAATATTTCTCAACCAGAGACAAACCAAATACCAAAAACTCCTGCAAAAATTCAAGATGTTAGTCACTCAAACAATTATGCAAAGCCAAGAGAGGATCATGGTTCAACATGCAAAAGGAAAGGACTAAAATGCAATAGGAGATGATTTTAAAAATGATAGAAAAATATTTTAATGCACTTCAGAGTGTTATCTAACAAATGCAAAAAGAATGGATTGAAAATGTTTCATGGATGCAGAGAAATAAAATAAACAATGCACTGTGTGCAGAATGAAATAAATTTAAAAGGAAATTATTAAAATAATTAATTCAGAAGATAAAAATAAAATAAAATAATAAAATAAAATTTGTGAAAATTTTATAAAATTATAAAAATGATGCATGAATTTTCTTGGGATTTTTTAATGCAATTATGTATTTTTAAAAATTAAAAATGAAAATGTAGTAATTAAATAAAATAAAGATGAAGAAAATGCAAGGGGGTGTAAATAGTGATCCAAACATGTTAGAAATATTAATGGGCTGAAGAGTGGGGTGCGGATAAGAAGCCCAAACTTAAATCCAATCAGAAAAAAAATAAAATAAAAAAAATAGTCCACGTGTGGACTTCAGTCAATGGTCAGACCAAACACCAACCCTTGGATTGATCCAATGCGCGCAAGACAGTCAACAGAATAAAAAGTCATCAAGATCAAGGGTCGTGATTAGCAAGTACACCACAACTAACATATACTCACGCACGCGCAAGTATCAGTACACAATGCACACCCATGTGCCAGGCACATGCCTTTTTTAATGTGCTGGCGAGATTCTGTCCACATGATTCATCAGACGATCCACAATTAGTCAACATAAATAAAAGTAAATAAAATAAAAAAACATGATTGGATGCACACGGTAAGAATGGTGGGGTCATAAACACACAATCATTAAATAAAAAATCAGAAAAAAAATAAAAGAAAAAACGCGTGGCACACCAAGGAACCGTTGGATCAAAAGCATGAACGGCTGGGATTATGTCTTCTTCATAAAAACCCTTGGCCTCGCCGGACCACCACCAGTCGCCGGAACCCTAGTTCCGACCGCCACCTGGAACTAAAAAACCACCCAGAAAATGCAAACCCATACACTATTCTGTCCAAAATTCCATGGGGATCTCAAATATCCAATCAAAATTTGCAAATGATCAACACATAATGAAAAACGCATGAAATGAAATTAGGGTTCAAAACTTTAAACTCATAAAACAACCGATATACACGTCCATATTCAAAATAAAATACATCAGCATAACCAGTGGACATCACACATCAATATTCATGTCAAAAAGAAAAGTTTTAGGATCATCAAAAAACCCACCAACCTGAGATGGTGCAACCTGAATCCTTGCTGTTGGCTGCGAATGGGGGATGGTTTGCACTCTATTGATCACCAGGAAGAAGTTTGTGGAAGAATTTCTTGAAAAGTCCTTGTGGATTGAGAGATATGAAAGATTCAAGTCTTAGGGTTCAAGCTCTCTTCTCCTCCAAATATCACTTGAATGAACCCTAGCCAGTGCATGAATTGGTTTAAATACATTAGGGTTTTTAACTGATAATGATTTGGGCCTTGGTAATTCCTTGTTTTGTGAGTTTTGGGCAATTTTGGAAAATTACATAATGTGAGATACACCTCCTTCCATGCATGGATATCCAAATATTTCATGATGGATCACTTATTGATAAATTGCTAATCACACCTCAATTGAAATTGGGCCTTGAAACCATTTGATTCATGAGTTTTTAATAATTTGGCAATTTGGCATAATGGAGAATAAGTGAATAATATACCATGGATTCACTTGATTCAAAGGCCTAAAAATGATCCTTAAGGAGTGTCCTTTGATGTTAAAAAGTGCCTTGAAGCAATGGAATTAATTATAGGTCCATATGTCCCAAAATGTAAAAGTTGAGAAAATGAAACCCTAAAAAGCACTTTGCCTTCTCTTGATCATAAGTTGAGTTTCACAAATGATATGGAGACCCACTAGTACTTGTTGGAAAGAGGAGAAAAAAATATTCAACTTTCATGTTGGAGAAAAATTCATTTCAAGCTTCTTTGATGATGAAAAGTCAAGTTGAATGTAGTGTAAGAACTTGCCCAAAAAGGAAACTTCCAAATTATAGGTCATTTCCATATTTAGTAACTTTTGCACCAACCCTTGATTCTTGATAAATGGCATGAAACTTGACCCTTGAAGACCATATGAGGATGTGAGACCTTGAAAACCCTGGGGAGAACCTCAAGATTCCACAGTTGACTTCCCCTCTCACTGTTGACTTTTACCCAATTCACCTGATTCCCAATCCATTGGCCAATTGAATCTCTCCTGAATCAAACTGATGGACAACCTTTCATTCCTAGATACTTAGGGACCCAAGGAATACCATAGAATCAAGTCTTGCCCAAAAAATCAGAAATAAACTGGCTTTATAGCAAACCCTAGTTTTGGTACCCTCGGTCTAGGAGGAAATTGCACAGTCTCCAAATCCAAATCCCTCTGAATATGATGTGTATCCTCTCCAACAAAGATAAGATATGCCATTTAGTGATGATAAAAACCCAAGGAGCTTGCCCATTGGAGCAATAAACCCAAGAATCTCAAAACCCTAATTCCTGCATTGGTTAGGAGAAAGTGGTCCACTTGAGCTCTCTTGCTTGACCCTCTGAAGAACACCTTCCCCTCTTGAACTTGCCTCAGGCACCCTGACCCCATGCTAAGAACCAATGATATGCACACATGATAATGTAAAAATGAAATGAAACATAAGCCAGTTAGTACTAAAGTAAGGAGAGCAAATTTTGGGGTGCTACACTGTCTGATGATGAAGTGATTGGAAATGTTGTTCCTAGTCTTGCCAAGAGACTAAAAACAAGGAAAGGAAAGAATGTGGAACCTTCTCCTAAGAAGTCAGCTGAAGGAAAGAAGAAAAAGACTTTTATTGTTGGTCCTACAAAAACATGGAGCAAAGTTGATGTGAATCCCAGAAAGAGGAAGCTAGTGGAAGAATCTGAATCAGAGTATGATGTTCAAGACATCACTCCTGTGAGAAAGTTAATCTTGAAGAGAATTGCTGACAAGATACCTGATGTTCTTGTTGACAACATTTCATTCCATTATGCAAGCAGTGCTTCCATGTGGAAATTTGTTTGTCAAAGAAGACTTGCTCTTGAAAGAGAGATTGGCAAAGAGGCTATGGAAATTAAAGAAGTCATAGAGGTGATAAAGGTTGCTGGATTGATGAAGACTGTGTGTGGGTTCTCCAAGTGTTATGACAGTCTGGTTAAGGAATTTATGGTTAACATTCCTATAAATATCTCTGACAAAAGAAGTGTGGATTTCATGAAAGTGTTTGTTAGAGGCAAATGTATTGAGTTCTCTCCTGAGGTTATCAACAGTTACCTAGGAAGAAAAGAAGAAGAGTTTACAGAGTTAGAAGTTACTGATAATGATGTCTGCAAGGAGATAACTGCTGGTCAAGTAAAGGTGTGGCCCTTGAAAGGAAAATTGTCAACTAGCAAACTTAGTGTGAAGTATGCTATCTTGCACAGAATTGGAGCTGCAAATTGGGTGCCTACTAATCATAAAACCACAACAGCTGTGGGATTAGGAAGGTTCATTTATGCTGTGGGCACTAAGAAGAAATTTGACTATGGATCATATATTTTTGAACAGACTATGAAACATGCCACCACTAATGCTATCAAAATGCCTATAGCATTCCCATCTCTCATTTGTGGAGTAATTCTGAAACAACATCTTGGCATATTGACAAGCTCAGACACAGCCTGCAAGAGGGAGTTTACTTTATCTCTGCATCCAAAATTGTTTGTTGGGATTCATGTTCCAGACATTGTCTCAACATCAGATGCTGGTAACAAGAAGAAAAGTACTAAGGCTGATTTGCTTGCAGAATTGAAGGCTACTTGCAAGGATCTGGATGTTGTGATCAGTACCAGCATGACTAAAAAGAAGGAGATTGAGAAGTTGGTTCAGTCCTTGGAACAAGATGATAATGATGAGGTTCATGAAGGTGTCAATTCTGAGGAAGATGATGAGGATGATGAAGATGGGCCTAACTCTGATGAAGATTAAGTTTCTTTTGTTGTTTCTGCTAGACAATAGTTTTTTTTTGCTTTTGTTGTTTTGTTCTGCACTTGATGTGCTTAATTATGTAATTTGAATATTGTGGCTTTTTAAGCACTTTTTATGTTCTATGATTTGTCTTGTCTTGAATGCTGACTTTAGACTGACAATGAGAGCTAGCATAGGACTAACTGGTAGTTAGTAGGTGTTTGTCCAATTATGGCTAAAAAGGGGGAGAGTTAGCCAAGCCAAAGTTAGCCAAGCCAAGGTGTGGTTATGAATCCTGTTTCTGATGTGGTGCAGAAGTTAAGGGAGAGAGTGTTTGTGCAGCTCCATGCTGGTTCTAGTTTTGAGGGGGAGCTTGACCCTTTGCTGAGCTGATGGAGTATGTGCAGCATTTTGAAGTAGGAGCTGGTTTGAAGAAGTGCTGCTAGTTAATCTTTTTAATTTTTATCCGCTGCTGAAGTCTCTGATGTTTCACGGATTGTTTTAGCCAAAATTAGCCAAAGGGGGAGATTGTTGGCTCTTGGATTGGCTAGAATTTTGGTAAAACAAAGTTGTTCAATGTTGATGTCACATGGGTGATGTCTTAACATTGAGTCTTAACATTGGATAATGTTAAGTGTTTATGTTGTTGAGGTTTTAATGTCTGATGTCACATGCGATGTCATGACATCAGATATGCAGATCAGTAAAACATCAGGTTTGAGATGTTTTTAGGGTTAAGCGTATTAGCTGGAATTTGGGAGAGTTGTTAGAGTTATTGGATGCGAATATCTTGGAGATATTTTCTGTTGCAAACAGATTTGATGCAGATTTGTAGGACGGTTTAAAGGCTGAAGATTTAAGAAGATTTTGAGAGAGAAAATCTGTTTTGAAGATTCAGTTTTAAAATAAAAAATCAGGTCAGATATTGTAGCAGGTCCAAGACCAAATCAAATAGCTATATAAAGCGCATCAATCCTTTGAAGAAAGGACAGAAGATAGAGAGCATAGACTGAGTGTCAATCATTGCCTTTGTACGAGTATTTTGTAAACCAATCTAGGTTGAATTGGTGAGTTGTAAGCTGTACTTTCTTAGAGCTGTGAAGCAAGAGATTATTGGAACTTGATCAAAGCTTGTAAGCAGAATCAAGGTGTTTCTCAAAGTGTGATCTTTGAGGTGTTTTAGGAAGTGAGTAGTGGTCTCATACCTAAGTGGTCTCTTAGGTAGAAAGTTCATTAGGTAGAGATTAAGTTTAGGAGATGTCAACTGGGTTGTTGAGTCTGTAAATTAATTCTACTGATAGTGAAATTCCTTCCTGGCTTGGTAGCCCCCAGAGTAAGTTGTTTAACTGAACTGGGTGAACAATACTTTGTGTACTCTTCTGTTGTTTTACATTGTCCATTGCAGAATGTGTTGTTGTGACATCACACGTAATATCACATATCTGGTACCAGAATTTCAACATTATTGTTGTTAAGTCTGGCCCAAATTAAAAATTTGATTCGGCAAAATAATCAGAGAAACTAATATTGTATTCATTACTTTTCAATTATTCGGTATTGAGTACTTACCAAGTTCTAGAATTTTAAACATGACACTTATTATGTTCAAATATTTTTATTGGACTTTGATTGTACAGTGTAAATTCAATAAATTGTATTACAATCAATATTTTTTATTTTTTTTAATATTAGATTCAATTTATCGTCTAATAATTATTTTTAGACACTCTCATTACTTTTTTGTTTTCGACATTAAAAGTTTCAATATAAATAATAATTGTATTAATATTATAAGTATAAATTTTTGTTTTCTTTAATTATTCTAATTTCAATTATCAAGATACTTACTTTATGTTTAACCAAATATTTTTAAAATTTAAATTACTAATCTTTATGATATGTAATATTTAAAATTTTTATTTCAAAAACGTTATCAATAGACCAATCCATAACTATTGACTATAATAATATCAATAAAATAATAAATATAAAATAAAATACATGTATTATTATTATTAGAATTATTTCTATTATTATTATTATTATTATTATTAAACATTCTTTGATTGGTATTATTAAGTCTTTAATCACTCTCATTTTTATAATTGCCAATATTACATAATTTAATAAAAGATGAATGACTTAGTAATTTTATGTAACTGTTAAAATTCCTGATTAAATCCTTATTATTGAAACAAAATCCATATTTTTCTCGCCATTACTTTTTCATTAATATTTTAAGATACATTACGCTTGAGAATAGATTATGCCAACGAATTGGGGCTAATGGCCTAGGCTTCATAGGCCAAGGTTTGGCCATGCTTTTTTCTAAATAAAAAAGTATTATCAATATTTAACTGTCTATTTAGTTAAAAATGTCAGGTCTTATGCTATAAAAAATTTTCTTTCACGCCTATCAGGTTGGCCTATTTAAATAAAACAGGATTAATAAATTATAATAATAATTATTATTATTATTAAAATACAAAAATTAAAGTTAATTAAATAAAATAACTTATGAAAATAAGTTGAAAACATCTTATTAATAAAGCATAAGATGTTTTCATAAATTTTGTTGAACATATAGTTCCAAAATTGATATGCTAATAGGTAAGCTCATATAACACAATATAACACAATGCAAAGTAATTATTAGTCACATTAGTCTTTTAGTAATTTAGTCTACATAAACATTAATTGAATTTTGTATTTATGTATGTTCGAATGAAATAAGATTTTAAATAGAGTAAAACTCCAATTAAGTATTTGAAAAAGGTAGGCTCAGACATACAATTAAGTTTATGAAAGGTAACAAGTCATGCATAGTCTTTACTGTTTTTAGTAGGTCATATTTGGGTTTGACAGAGTCTAACTCGGTCTATCCTCTGGTTCTTAATATAAGATATTTGTTCACTCTTTAAATACATTGAACAATCAATGTATATGCAATATATATATATATATATATATATATATATATATATATATATATATATATATATATATGAACTAGATACAATTATTATTCACTTTATCTAAAATGTACAAATTTTTGTATATTCTAGAATGTAAGATCTATTTAATATGGATATTTTATATATTTTTAATAAATTTTCCTAAAGTATATTTAAAAATGGAAAAATATTTTAAGAAATTTGAGCTATAAATTATGGTCTAATGTTAAACTTTTTCTCAGTTAGTCTTTTGCAAGAGCTGAAATTTTAAATAATTAAAAAAATTTATTCGAGTTTGAGAAAAGAAAAATATTTAAAAGGAAATGAGGTTAGGCCATGATAATTTCTTGTTTGAGGAGGAGAAATTTGTTTTACTGGTTCTTACTAAGGAGGGGAGTAGTGAACAGCAAGTGTTGAGTATTCCTATAGTCTGTGAATTTCCTGAAGTTTTTCCTGAGGACGTCACTTCTCTTCCTCCGGAGAGAGAAGTTGAGTTCTCTATTGACCTGGTACCGGGAACGGCTCCTATATCCGTTTCTCCTTATCGGATGGCACCACTTGAATTAAGAGAATTAAAGGACCAATTGGAAGATTTGATGGCTAAGCATTTTGTTAGACCTAGCGTTTCACCATGGGGAGCTCCAGTTTTGTTGGTAAAGAAGAAAGATGGTGGAATACGTTTGTGTATTGATTATCTTAAGTTGAATAAACTCACCATTAATAACAAATACCCTTTACCCAGGATAGACGACCGATCGGGTTATCATCAGATCCGTGTGAAGAGTTCTGATGTGCCTAAGACTGCATTCAGAACCCGTTACGACCATTACGAATTCTTGGTGATGCCTTTCGGTGTGACTAATGCTCCAGCTGTTTTTATGGATTACATGAACCGTATATTTCAAGCTTTCTTGGACAAATTCGTCGTGATCTTTATTGACGACATTCTTATTTATTCTCGTACTCCGCAAGAGCACGGAGAACACCTGAGAATTGTCTTATCGGTATTACAAGAGAAGCAACTTTTTGCTAAGTTAAGCAAGTGTGAGTTTTGGATGTCAGAAGTTAATTTTCTTAGTCATGTTATATCTCAGGGTGGAGTGGCGGTAGATCCGTCGAAGGTAGAAGCAGTGATTAATTGGGAGAGACCGAGGAATGCTTCGAAAGTTAGAAGTTTCTTGGGATTGGCAGGTTACTATAGAAGTTTCTTGGGATTGTGCTTATGAGTGGGATTCGGGTTGTGAACAAAGCTTTATGAAATTGAAGGAAAGTTTGACGATGCTTTTGTGTTAATCATTCCTGATCCTAGCAACTCTTACGAAGTATTTTGCGATGCTTCTAAGATGGGATTAGGAGGTGTTCATGGGAAGAATGATCCAACTCATGATTTGGAGCTAGCAGCAGTAGTGTTTGCACTGAAGGTATGGCGTCATTATTTGTATGGTGTACGTTTTGAAATGTTCAGTGACCATAAGAGTTTGAAGTATTTATTTGATCAAAAGGAGCTGAATATGCGACAAAGAAGGTGGATGGAGTACTTAAAGGATTATGACTTAGAATTAAAGTATCATCCAGGAAAAGCAAATAAAGTAGCAGATGCATTAAGTCGGAAAATGGTTCATAGTTCCGAATTTATGATATTGGAGTATGCTTTGTTGGAAAAGTTTAGAGACCTTAATCTTCAGTTTGTGTGGACTCCGAATGGTGTAATTATGGGAAATTTGAATGTCAATTTTATTCTAAGAGATGAGATTCAACAAGAACAAGTTTTAGAGGAGAAGTTTCAAGAGATGTTACTTCAACCGGGTTTTACACGAGCAGCGAATGGGATTGTCCTGTTTAACTGAAGGATTTGTGTTCTGAATGACTCGGTATTAAAAAGGAGGATTTTAGATGAAGCTCATAAAGGTACTTTTACGATACATCCTGGTTCTTCGAAGATGTATTAGGACTTAAAGAAAGATTATTGGTGGTCCGGAATGAAAGAGGATATTGCGGTGTATGTGTCAGAATGTGCGGTGTGTCAACAGGTGAAGATTGAACACCAAAGACCGGGCGGTCTGTTGCAACCTTTAGAGATTCCAGTTTGGAAGTGGGATAGTATTTCTATGGATTTTGCAGTAGGTTTACCCCGTACACAAGGTGGTTATGATTCTATTTGGGTGATTGTGGATCGACTAACAAAATATGCGCATTTCTTAGCCGTGAAGACTACTTACAAGGCAAGTCATCTTGCAAGGTTGTTTATTGCTGAAATTATGATATTGCATGGTGTTCCCTCTAGCATTGTGTCCGATAGAGATCCAAAATTTACTTCAAGGTTTTGGAAGGTTTTTCAACAAGCTATGGGTACGAGGTTGCGCTTGAGCACATCGAATCATCCTCAGAAGGATGGTCAGACTGAGCGAACAACACAAACGGTGGAGGATATGTTGAGGGCTTGTATGCTAGAAAGTAGAGGAAATTGGAAGGAACTTTTGCCGTTAATTGAGTTTTCTTATAACAATAGTTACCACGCGAGCATCAGTATGGCTCCTTATGAAGTGTTATATGGTAGGAAATGTAGAATACCTTTGTGTTGGGCGGAATTTGGTGAAGATAGAATTTTGGGATCCGAAATCATTCAAGAGACTACGGAAAAGATTCGACTGATCCGTGAGAAAGTTAAACAAGCACAAGATCGTCAAAAGAGTTATGCGGACAATCGTAAGAGACCTTTAGAATTTGAGGAAGGTGACCATGTATTTTTGAAAGTTACTCCGAGATTGAGATTGAGAGGACCATTTAAGTCACGCAAGTTAAGTCCGAGATACGTGGGACCATATCAGATCTTGGAAAGGATTGGTGAAGTCGCTTACAAATTAGCCTTACCACCCTCTCTATCAGAGATGGATGGCGTCTTTCATGTATCTCAGCTCCGGAAGTTTATTCCTGATCCTCTTCAGCCAATTCTACCGGAATCAGTGGAAATAGAAGCAGACTTGACTTTTGAACCTCAACCGAGCCGTATTGTGGGAAGAGAAACAAAGGTGTAATGCCCTGTATAATGTATACCTAAAATAATACAATACAAGCATTTTATTTGGTACTGACACCATCATAAGTGCCTAATGGCGTAATTCACATACTTGACCATTCTAAAACATAAATACAATCTATGGTACAAGATATGGAAATTAGCCAAAAATACAAAATCTAAGAATACTATACAATATCCTCAATTGTATACAACAAAATACACAGCGAAAATAAGCTCAAAGAAGCTTGTAATGCCCTGTATAATATATACCTAGAATAATACAATACAAGTATTTTATTTGATACTGACACCATCATAAGTGCCTAATGGCGTAATTCACATACTTGACCATTTCTAAAAACATAAAACAATCTATGGAAACTAGCCAAAAAATATAAAATCTAAGAATAATATACAATATCCTCAATTGTATACAACAAATACACAACGGAATAAGCTCAACTAAGCTTCTCTTGAAACATCCAGGCATCTCTCCACTTGTAAATCAAACCTGCAAACCACACCTGAAATATAGCAACTATAGTGGGGTGAGATACATCAAATCTCAGTGAGTTCCCTATCTTATAGATTCTCTCGGCTTTACAGGGATCTAATAATCCTAACTCAAGTCAAGGGGAATGAAAAAATGACTTTGAGTTCACAATCTCACACTATATGGAAACATGTCATGAGTCTGTTAACTCATAAATTCACACGAAAGGAAAAACATCCTGAGCCTGTTAACTCAAGAATCCTTACGAATGGAAAATATGTCCTGAGCCTGTTAACTCAAGAATCTCACTAATCGATAACCTGTACCAAGGAATCCCCTTTTCCCGTCTGCTTCTACGTCTAGAAGTTGACCCAAGTCATGGATCCTTGTAGTTACTTGACATACGAAATAGATTCGGGATCATCGGCCTGTTAACCGTGAACCGTCACTTCTCATGGCCTGTTAACCATCACAAGTCTCTTTACCATATAGGCTTCATTCGTACTACACGCGGGAATCAAACCTGCCAAGTAATTGTGCATACATTTCAGAGGAGGAGCTCAAGTCTCATGAAACTACACCTCAAGATAAAGGGTTACGATTACGTGATCATATACACAAATATGATTGTATTCGAAAATCACAAGGCCATATTAGCCTTAAGGCCTCTCTTGCCTTTTCACATAAGTCACAATGGTTCACACATGTTCCATACTAGTGTTTACTCTCTCCTAGACCAATACCCGTCACAGATGCACTGTTATACATCAAGTTCCTGAGCATCGCCATCTAGGTTATCTACTCCAGGCCAGAACTCGTCAGTGGATGCACGAGCGTCGCCATCCAGAGTTTCTATCACAAATCTATCCACAACCTAGAATCATAACAATCTTAACTATGCCATTTGTTTTGGGGTAAGGTTTCCTCACTCTTCCTAATTCATATTTTAAACATGCATATTTCTTTCATTCACAATTCACAATTAGATAGACATGGTAAAATCACAAATATTACAAGTAACACATATAATAGCATAACGCATAAAACATCACTTCCGGGTTCCCTCCGATTCATTTAATTGGGTATCAAAATCAATACTTTTCACTTTTATCCTGTAGGATATTTTCACAGCTTCACATCGGCTATAATTATGCCTCGATCGGATTTACGATCCAAAAGATATGATTTCAACATAACACGTAACATTGTTATCATTTAAATGCCACTAATTAATTTATCCCACCTCATACTCAATATTTTCACTTTTTAGAGTGTCGTCGTGGCTTTCTAACGGTACCAAGAATGTCTCGATCCGAGTTACGGATCAAAAGTTATGAAGAAAACAAAACGGGACAATCTGTCATGTTCGCTAGGCGAATCACCAGCGAGCATTCGCTTTTGCCTTCCCTGAGCGAAGCTCGCAAATCAACAAACTGACCAGAACACACACAAAGTTCGCTAGGCAAACCCCTTGGCGAACCTTCGCCTTGCCCTTCGCTTCGCGAACCTCTGGGTGAACCAAGGCAGAACCAAACAGAACTGAAAAAATACAAAGTTCGCTAGGCGAACGTCGTTGGCAAACATTCGCTGACCTTCGCTGCCGGGTTCGCTAGGCAAACCCTTGAAACCATTCGCTTTCCCCTTCGCCCCAGGTTCGCTAGGCGAACCGCGCGAAACCCAGGAATCTCAGAAGCGTAATAGCTGGTCCTTTGGGGTCCAAAACACATTCCAAACACCACCCAATGCACAAACAAGCATTAATAGGTTATTCTACACACATATTGATCATACAACACAGTTTATAACTCATTTTATCCGTTGGATTCCATTGATTCCACAATTTATCCTTTTTTCTCAATTTCTAACCTAAGTTCCAATCATCTATTTCTAGAACTTAGAGTGTCTAACTAGAACCCACCTGACAATCGAAGAGGAGTTTGAAGAAGATGATGAACAACGATCTAAGTTTTCTTCCCTCTTTTCCATTTTCCTCTATTCCTCTTCTTCTTCTCTTCCTTTCTCTTCTTTCTCCTTTCTATCTTTTTTCTTTCTTTTCTTAACATATATATATAATACTTATTATATAATATAGATCCAACAGGGTAAAATATCTCCAATTGATATTTTATCATCTCAACCCAATTGATCAATTATTAGAGTTGCCATTAAATCCTTTCTTGAACTATCAATTATTAATCCGTCTCTTTGATAAAATAATTGATCTTTTCTGACATCCAATTGAGCACTTAAGTAATACGGGGTATTACAAAGCTTCTCTTGAAACATCCAAGCATAGCTCCACTTGTAAATCAAACCTGTACTCAATACCTGAAAAATAATCAACAATAGTGGGGTGAGATACATCAAATCTCAGTGAGTTCCCTATCATATAGATTCTCTCGACTTTACAAAGTTCTAACCAATCTTAACTCAAGTCAAAGGGAAGGGAAAAGACTTTGAGTTCACAATCTCACACTATATGGAAACACGTTACGAGTCTGTTAACTCGAAAGTATCACTAATCAATAACCTTGTCAAGGCATCCCCTTTCTCCCGCCCTCTTCTACGTCTAGAAGTAGGAACAAGTCATGGACCCTCGTAGATTTCTTGGCATACGAAATGGATTCGGAAATAAGGGACACATTATCACCTTAAATCATCACTTCACACGGCCCGTACACCGTCACAAGTCTCTTTACCCGTAGGCTCCATTCGTACTATAACATTGGGAATCAAACCTACCAAGAAATCGTGCATTCATTACAGAGGAGCTCGTTACTCATGAAATGGCACATAATAGAATAATGGTTACGATTTCGTGATTTCACATACAACCATAATTGTATTCAACAATTCTAGGCAACATTAGCCTTTAGGCCTCTCTTGCCTTTTCAAATAGAAACATAACAATCACACGTGTTCCATATTAGTGTCTTATTCTTTCTATATCATTCAATAATGGACACACGCCTCGGCCTCTCTTGCACGAGCGTTGTCATTTGCCATACATCAATTTCCTAGCCGTTACTAGGTTCCACTATCTTACACTATGCCATTTGTTTTGGGGTAAAGTTTCCTCACTCTACCTAATTCGTATTTTAAGCATGCATATTCTCTTGATGATGTTTAACAATGATATTAGGCAAAGCATATTACAATTGGACATTTGAATTACATATAATAATTTCATCATAAGTTATACAAAACATATGACAATTGTATAATAGAATCACATATAATGATTCATCACATAAAAACATCACTTTCGGGTTCCCTCCGATTCATTTAATCGGGTATTGAAATCAATATTCTCACTCTCATCCCGTAGGATATTTTCACAGCTTTCTAACGGCTATAATTATGCCTCGATCGGATTCACGATCCAAAAGATATGGATTTCAACATATCACATAACCATTATTTCATTCATTTTCCACTAAAATAATTAATCCCACATCATATTCAATATTTTCACTTTTTATTGGGTAGAGGGTTGTCATTGCTTTCCAATGATACCAAGAACGTCTCAATCCGAGTTATGGATCAAAAGTTATGGATTCTTAAAGAATAGTTTCATTTGTTCCAGGTCGCGCTAAGCGGGCCCCACCCGCGCTAAGCGCGCTCCTCGCTACCTGGAAGGGGTGAAAATTCTCCAGACCGCGCTAAGCGAGCATACCGCACTAAGCGCGCTCTGCGTTATGCAGAAAAAATAAACCCTTTGACAACAACTTCCAACCTCCAACTTCATCCTCAACACCATACCCAAACAACCAATGGAGGTATATTATCATGGTTCTATCATGGTTTATCCAACAAACTTCATAAACATGATATCCAACATTAACGCATAGTTTCTACACAAAACCCTAAGAATTTCAACCAATCCAAACTTCATAACAATTATCAATAGATGATTCGACACATATTTTGATCATGCTATGCAATTTATAACACAGTTTAACCGTTAGATTCTTTGATTTTGCTAAAACATCCATTTTTCCCAAAATCCAACCTAACTCTAAACCTCAAGAAATTCTACTCTAAAGTCTCTATCTAGAACCCACCTGATAATCTAAGAGGAGCTTGAAGAAGATGATGGTGATCCATGGCTTCTTCTTCTTCCTTGAGCTTTTCCTCTCTTTCCCTCTTCTCTTCTCTTCCTATTTCTCTTCTTTCTCCCACTTTCTTCTTTTCTTATTCTTACCAACTTTTTCTTTCTCTTTCTTATAACATATATATATATATATATATATATATATATATATAATATAATCCAATAGATTAAAATATCTCCAATTGATATTTTATCGTCTTACACCAATTGATCAATTATTAGAGTTACCTTAATATACTCCCTTGAACTAATAATTATTGATCTGTCTCTTTCATAAAATAATTGATCTCTTTATAGTTCACCAGTTGCTCTATTAGTCCTAGTTGACCATACTTAAAACACTTAGAGGATTCCATTAATCCAATTTACCAAGGATAGAGCACACGAAAGCTCATCTGATATCCAATTGAGTATTTAAATAATACAGGGTATTACAAAAGGTATAAGGAACAAAGACATTCCTCTTGTTAAGGTGCAATGGGATATGACGCATCCGGGTGATGCTACTTGGGAACTAGAATCGGAGATGTGGGATGCTTACCCTCATCTGTTCAGGTAATCTTTTAAATTCAAGGACGGATTTCTATTTAAAGGGGGAGGATGTAATACCCCGTATTGTTATAAACACTCTGGATAATATTAGTTGAGACCAGTTGAGATCCAGTGTGCTCTGAGTATTTATCTGTTAAGATAAGTAGAGCAACTGATAAACTCAGAGCTGATCAGATTAATATTATCTAACTCTAAGGTTTTGTTATTTGGTGCATTTGAGCTAATTTGGACATTTAGTAGTGTTACTAACTAATGATATTTTTCCTATATCATTTCTTTTCTCTCATTTTCCAAAGATAGAAACATTTGGAGCAAGAGAAAGAAAAGAGAAAGGAAAGGAAAGGAAAGAAGAAGAAAAAGTCCAAGAGCTCAAGATCACCAACCATCATCAACTCTTCATCATTTCATCTCAGCTTCCTCATCATCATCTTATAATCCTGGTGGGTTCTAGTTAGAGACTTTAGTGTAGAATTTCTTGAGGTTTTAGAGTTAGGTTGGATTTTGAGAAAAATGAGTATTTTTGCAAAATCAAAGAATCTAACGGTGGAATTGTGTTATAAATTTAGTAGTATAATCAATATATGTGTGGAATCATCTGTTGATATTTGTGATATAGTGTGATTATGTTTTGAATGAGTTTGAGATGGAAGAGTATCATTTAAAACAAGAATGTTTGCCTCTGATCCCAGAGTAACCGGTTAACGTGTGGTGGTTAACCGGTTACCCTTTGAAAATTGGTGTTTTGCACAGAAAATAAACTAAGTAATAGGTTACCCTGTGGTAAGTAACCGGTTATCCAAATGTGCCTCTAACTCTCATTTTGGCTCTGTTTCTCAAGTAACCGGTTACCCTGTGGTGAGTAACCGGTTACCACTGTTTGTTTTATAAAAATATTTTCTAAAATTCATATCTTTTGAATCGGGTGTCCGATTTAAACATTCTTTATATCGATATGAAGCTATGGAAGAGTTCTATGCTATGGAATGTGAAAATATTATTTATGAGATGGATTTTTTCAATTTTGGGAATTACTCAGAATTACGTGAATTATGTAAAACGGAACTTTTGAAATTTTAAAAGCTTCAAGAGGTGAGTTAGTGAGGGACCCTTAGTACAACATAATGACTTAGAGAATTGTACGGCAATGCTTAAATCGATACTAGAAAAGTATCTTTGTTAATTAGTTGATAGTGGAGGACCGTATTTTCCTATGGTTTGTTCGTACCACTTAACAAATATTAGTGACCCGTGTTTAATCCTTTGGTGTGGGATGGTCGGGGAAAGTATTTATTAGGTTTGTGTTCCTTAATAAATATTAGTGACCCGTGTTTAATCCTTTGGTGTGGGATGGCCAGGGAATGTATTTATTAAGTAGGTAACCGTGACCCGTGTTTAATCTCCTTGTGCGTGATGGCCGGGGAAAGTTACTTAGTGGTTGGTATTAGTGACCCGTGTCGAGATCCTTTGGTGTGGGATGGCCGGGGAAAGTACCAATTGTAGATATCCGTGACCCGTGTTTAACCTCTTTGAACGGGATAGACGGGGAAAGTTATTTACGTTAAGGATCCGTGACCCGTGTTTAATCTCCTTGAGTAGGATGGCCGGGGAAAAATTCCTTAACTAGTTGTCGTTTTGTGTATTATTGCGATGGCTTCTCTAGTAAAAAATGTTTAAACTCAAGGTCTAGTTCCTTTTCCCCCCAACTTGAGTTAGGTTTTGGTTAGAACCTTGTAAAGCCGAGAGAATTCATAAGATAGAGAACTCACTGAGATTTGATGTATCTCACCCCACTATTGTTGAATATTTCAGGTACTTCAGGTTCCGCGAAGGGTAAGGATAAAGCCGTGTGATTATCCTTACTTGGTTGTTGGCTTAGCTTCCGTTGTGGAGTTTTTGAGATCGTTGTCGATCTAGTTCTTAATATTTATCTTTAGAACATCTTGTATATATATATTTATGCCATAGTTTTTTTGTATTAGTCTTTTTGGGCATGTATATGTATAATGTGTTTACTAGGGACTTATTGGTATTTCAGTACCAAACGTGGAATTCATGTATAATATATGTCTTTGTTGTATGTATTTATATATGGGCGTTACATGTATTATTATTATTATTAAACATTCTTTGATTGGTATTATTAAGTCTTTAATCACTCTCATTTTTATAATTGCTAATTTAATAAAAGAAAATGACTTAGTAATTTTATGTAACTGTTAAAATTCTTGATTAAATCATTATTATTGAAACGAAATACATATTTTTCTCGCCATTACTTCTTCATTAATGTTTTAAGATACACTATGTGTGAGAATAGCTTAGGCCAACAAATTGGGGCTAATGGCCTAGGCTTCATAGGCCAAGGTTAGGCCATGCTTTTTTCTAAATAGAATAGTATTATCAATTTTTAAAAGCCTATTTGGTTAAAAATGTCGGGCTTTATGCTATAAAAAAATTTCTTTCAAACCTATCAGGTTGGCCTGTTCAAATAAAATTGGTTTAATAAATTATAATAATAAAAACAATAATAATAATAATAATAATTATTATTATTATTATTAAAATACAAAAATTAAAGTTAATGATCTAAAATAACTTATGAAAATAGGTTGAAAACATCTTATTAATAAAGCATACGTTGTTTTCATAAATTTTGTTGACCATATAATTCCAAAAACGATATGCTAATAGGTAAGCTCATACAACACAATGCAAACTAACTATTAGTCACATTAGTCTTTTAGTAATTTAGTCTACATAAACATTAATTGAATTTTGTATTTATGTATGTTCGAATGAAATAAGATTTTAAATAGATGAATATTCCAATTAAGCATTTGAAAAAGGCAGGCTTAGACATACAATTAAGTTTAGGAAAAGTAACTAGTCATGCTTAGGCTTTAATATTTTTAGTAGGTCAAATTTGTGCTTGGAAGAGTCTAACTCGGTCCATCCTCTAGTTCTTAATATAAAATATTTTTTTGCTCTTTAAATACATTGAACAATCAATGTATATGCAATATATATATATATATATATATATATATATATGTAATATCCCGTATTTTAATTACTCTGAATAATATTAGTTGTGATCTACTGAGTTCCAGTGTACTCTAAGAAATTATCTACAAAGATAATTAGAGTAACGGTTGAGCTCAGAGAAAATCTAATTAATATTATCTGACTCTGAGATATTTAAGTATTTGGAACTTTAGAGACTTTTTGGGCAATTAATAGTGTTGCAATTGATGATGTCTTACTATATCATTTCTTTTCCACTCCTTTTCCACACTTAGAGCAAAAGGAAGAAAAGGATAGAAAGAAGTTGGAGAGAAAGAAGGAGAAAGGAAGGAAAAAGAGAAGTGAAAACCTAGAAGTGAGAAGATCAAGAATCACCATCCATTCTTCACCAAATCAGATCATCTTCATCATCATCATCTTCTAATCAAGGTGGGTTCTAGATAGATGCCTTAGTTGTAGAAATCCATGAGATTTAGAGTTAGGTTGAGATTGTGAGAAAATGAATAATTGTGCTGAAATCATGAATCTAACGGATGAAATGCAATATAATTGTTGTTTAATAATTGTTGTTATGATTATATTGTGTTTTGATTGTTATGTTAAGGGTTGGAGGTGTTTTGAATAGTAAAACTATTGGTTTTGGATGAAGAACAGCGCTGTTGGGAAGTTGGGTTTTCCAGGGTTCTCCTAGCGAACCTGGGGCGAGTCACAGCTAACAAACTTTCGAGGGTTCGCCTAGCGAACCCGGCAGCGAAGGTTAGCGAAGGTTCGCCAATGACGTTCGCCTAGCGAACTTTGTGCCTTTTCAGTGCTGGTTGGTTCTGCCTTGTTTCGCTGAGTTGTTCGCGAAGCGAAGGGCGAGGCGAATGTTCGCCAGGGAATTCGCGAAGCAAACTTTAAGTCTGTTTTGTTCTGTTTGTCCATTCACCTAGAGCTTCGCCTAGTGAAGGCAGAAGCGAACGCTCGCTGGGAGGTTCGCCTAACGAACATGACAGGTTGTGCAGTTTTGTTTCCTTCATAAATTTTGATCCGTAACTCAGATCGGGGCGTTCTTGGTGCCGTTAGAAACCCACGACGACCCTCTATCCAATAAAAGTGGTAATTAGGGGTATGATGTAGGATAAATTATTTAGAGGCAATGATGGAAATGAATGATATGTGAGATGTTGATTATAGGTTCCTATTATGTAATTGACTTATGTTTCACCTATTTTCTTTTATTGATTAAGCCTATTTGAGAATGTATGCATGTTAAAATACGAAATAGGTAGAGTGAGGCTTATTACCGTAAACAATGTTGGAAAGTGTGGAATGACATAATGACAACGATCGTGCGTGCGGTGCCGAGGCGTGTGTCGGATACTAATGTCATAGAATGAATAAACACTAGTATGGAACATGTGTGTTAACCTTTGTGGTTGTGTTAAGGCGTTATGGCCTTGTGATCGTCTAATACGATCATGTTTGTGGGTGTGATCACGTAATCGTAACCGGTTATCTTATGAGTGCGTTTCATGGGTCTCGAGCTCCTCTGAAACAGGTGCACAACTACTTGGCAGGTTTAAATTCCCGCGTGCAGTACGAATGGCGCTCTGGTAGCGTATGCTTGTGACGGTTAATGGCCCGTGTGAAGTGACGGTTCATAACGGTTAATGGCCCGTAGAACCCGAATCCATTCGTATGTCAAGTAGGTTACCAGGATCCATGACTCGGTCGACTTCTAGACGTAGAAGCGAACGGGAAAAGGGGATGCCTTGGTGTGGTTACCGATTAGTGATAGTGTGAGTTGATGAACTCACAACATGTTTCCATATAGTGTGTGTGTACTCAACGTCATCCCCCTTCCCTTTGACTTGAGTTAGGTTTGTTAGAACCTTGTAAAGCCGAGAGGACTATAAGATAGCGAACTCATTGAGATTGATGTATCTCACCCCACGTTGTTGTTTACATCACAGGTACTACAGGTTCGGCGAAGGGTAAGGACAAAGTGGTTTGACTTTTCCTTACGGAGTGTAGCTTTTGAGATGGCATGGCTTCCGCTATGACATTTTATTTTGAGATCATTGTATTGATCTAGTTATTAGTGTATTTTGGGACATCTTGTATATGTTATGCCGTAGACTTTAGAACTTTGTATTTAGGGCATTTAATGTATATAATGTGTTAACTAGGAACTTATGGTATTTCAGTACCAAATACTTGGATTCATGTATAATATATATGCTTTGATGTATGTTGTTATATATGGGTATTACAGTTGGTATCAGAGCAGGTCGTATCCTCGACCTAGCCATGAAATAATATAAGTATTTCTTTCCGTTTCATATGTGTTGTGTCGCCATTGGTCTTACGTGTTATATTTATGGTATTGAGCCTGATCAACTTAATCCTATCTGTATGACATTTAGGGACATGGCCGACGGGCGCAGAAACAACCGTGGTAGACCGAGAACCACTCCAGCAGGGACAAATCCACCATGTGACGAGGGGAATGCCCCTTTGTATCAATTTATGCAACAGATGCAACAGCAACAGAATCAGTTTGTGCAACAAATGGTACAGCAAATGGCTGGTGGCGTGCGTCCTCCAGTAGTTGTTCCTGAAGCCGCAGGGGGAACCTTTAGGGATTTCATTCGTATGAATCCTTCAGAGTTTTAGGGAGGGTTAGATCCAGTAAAGGCTCATGAATGGATATCCGGTATGGAGCGGATTTTCTTGATAGTTCAGTGAAGTGGGGAAAATAAGGTTGTTTTCGCTTCTCACTTGTTGAAGGGTCCTGCCATGAGGTGATGGGAGAGTGCTTCGGCCTTAATGACAATTCAAGAGGTACCGAAAGTCTGGGAGCAGTTTAAGATAAATTGAAATTCTGGTACAGATGTGTGATGTCTTTGTGCAATGTCACAACATCGCAATCTGCTGAACAAGGCAATAAGAGAAACTGTAAATAACACACTGAATTGTTCACCTAGTTCGGTCTAACTACCTACATCTGGGGGCATACCAAGCCAGGAAGGAAGTCCACTATTAGTAGTATCAAATTACAGACTCAATAGACCAGTTGACAATCTACCTAATTTAATCACTACCCAATGACCCTTCTATCTAAGTCCACCCTAGATAAGAGACTCCATCTCACTTCCAATCATCGCAATGATGTCTAGCAGTCAACATCTCTGCCACTGCATCAACAGCTTGATTACCAAAACCTCTTCGATCACACAAACTTAGAAGACACACTTCCATGACAATACCTAGACATGACACACATGACTAAGACAATACTTAGAGTTGCTTAACAGCTTCCTCTAAGACCAATACATCTCTTACCTACAGGCTTCGAGATAAACACGATGACCATCCCACAAACCGGGTGGTTCATCAATCAACACAGCCCTTCTAATCTACATGATGGTTGGCTTACCAAAACTAGGTTACAATGCTTCTATTTATAACCTATTTCCCAACTGGATTTGGGCCTTCAAATCTCAACAAATCAGCAAAAGATTCTGCTACTAAATAGATCTTCAATCAAATCTTCAATTAAATCAGCTCCACATAATATTTCCAGGATATTATGTATCTTTTAAATCTTCACCTTTAATTCAGCTACAAGATCTTCTCCCTAAAAATATCTGATTTGATTTGAATTTAAAACAGATTTTATCTTCAAATCTTTTTAAATCAAACAGCCCTTAAACATAGCAACAGTATCTGCTCCAAATCTGATTGCAACTGAAAATATCTTCTCCAAGATATTCGCATCCAATCACACTAACTGATCTCCTCAAAACTCACACTAACACGTGCAGCCCTAAAAACATCACAACCTGATGTTTTAATGTTCTGGTATAGTGATGTCAAGACATCGCATGTGACATCACTCTTCAGCACTTTAACTCTTCAACATCTTACCACTCTGCAATACAAAAACCACAACAGATGGTTTTCTAATGTTCTGTCAACTGATGTCAAGACACCATGTATAACATCAGATCACAAAACTGCAACCCTGCAACAGCTAATGATAAGAACCAATGTTATGACATCAGACATATGACATCAACATTGTTCAGCTTTGTTTTACCAAAATTCCAGCCAATACAAGAACTAACAATCTCCCCCTTTGGCTAATTTTGGCTAAAACAATCTCTGCTAACATCAGAGAGCCCAGCAGCAACAAAAACCAACAATGCAGAAATCACCTCAGCACCTCTTCAACAAGACCTCAACACCTCTTCAACAAGCTGCACCATATCAGAAAAAGAGCTTCACAACCACACCACGCCTTGGCAACTCCCTCTCCCCCTTTTTAGCCATAATTTGACAAACATTGGGGTAAATGTACACTACTTGTCCAATCCAGATATACCAGGTCTAAACTGTCATGTCCATCATGCACGATATAACACCTTCACCAGAGCCACAAACAATCTAGATAACCAAAAGATCAACTCCCCCTATCTAAGATAACCAGTGCTCCATTGTAAGATGAACACCTTAAATGAATGGAAAACATAAGACTCATCTTCATGTCTTCAAGAGCGCACCCTCTGTTCAACACACCTGCTAAACGCATTCACTTAATGCTTGATCCTCAAACAACACTAGTTCATTTAACTGACAGAAGTTTCTCCCATTATACTACACAAATGATGCTTCTTGACCAGTACATCATAGCGGTTGGAAAATCCAGACACAGTCTTCATCCATCCAGTCAGGAATGCTTCACACAATCATCCACAAGTTCTGAAGCACACACACAATGCCTTCCACTGAACTCTAAATAAACTCCTCTTACACACACCAAGACAAGTGTGACATCTCCCGGATACAAACAAAACTGTCCTTCAGACTCTTCCTTAGAAGCATATTATTCAAACAATTAGCTTCACATAACTGATACCATGGTCACACCAATATGTCAACCAACAACCTAATGTCATAACATGTTATCTGACATTATATCCCCATAAGATTCACCCAATCTTCACAAAAATCTGCATCCTTGCAGTAATAGACCATAGACAACAACCTTAACTCCCCCTGACATGCACAATCAATCAATAGACGATGCTCACTTCTTCATTCACACACTTCTGATATAGTCAGCTGATAAGGCTACCTCAGGTTGTCATCTTCAAATATCCAGCAAGTCCATCATGGCCAAAAAGAAAATATCCAGACAGCAGATTTGCATAATTCTCTAGACAAATACTAAGTCTCCCGTCAAAGTATTTACCCTTATGCACAACATCAATAATAGCAAATACTAAGTCTCCCGTCAAAGTATCTACTATTAGTCAGAATAAGATTACCTTCTCACACAAGGCATGACATTTGGTCTGACATTCTTTTCTGCACACTTGTGGCACTAGCTGATCACTGATCACTTCAGATTAGGTAAGTGGCTTGACCTGATACTCCACCATGAGCACAACTAACTTTCTTGGCTGAAATCTCAACACCTTCGAAGTGTTGTTCCAACATCAGATATGATTCCATCTTTGTTATCTTCACATGCTCCAAAACTCCTCATCTTGCCAGGCTGATCAACTATTCTCTAGCATGACTTGACAATAGGGTTATGTCCCATTCACAGGCTTTTCTTCTGCCTTTAGCTATACACAGCCAATCATCTATCTTTGACATTTGGATCAATTGATGAATTTCCACATTCAGACTTTCAAGCAATCAATACCTGATCTACTTCAGTCTTCTACATCCTTCATCCAAGGCAGACCTTCTACTTCATCATTCTCCCGTATGACTATGTAGAGGCTCCTTAGGCATAATATATGCATCATCCTTCACTAAGGATAATCAGATAGTGTCTCAACACACGTTAGCACATTTGCCACACACCAAGATATCATCACCATGATTCTTAATATGCTCCACCAACTGGACTTACTATTGCATAGTAATCCAAAGAGCTAGAGAATTAACCTCTCATCCACCTTCAAGAAGAATACTCTCCTTGAGTCTTCAACTCATCACCCTTCTGCCCAAGAGTAACTTGTTCCAAGACAATCCTCAATAATAACCAGCTGCCACACTTTGATTATCTTGATTTTTCGAATCCACTTCTGAGATCAACCAAATGCCACAGTTTGATCACCTCATACATGAATCCTCAAGTTTGTCAGAACTCTCACAAAGATATCTTGATCCACCAAGAAAACTTGATCTTCAAGTCACATGTTCCACTTGCTCAAAAGCAAACACACTTAGACTCCCTAAGCCATGGTCATGTAACATCTTCTCCTTCCTGCAGCTCCCGCAAACTGCCATGAGAACGATCTTTTGAAGCATCCTATCGTTCATTCCTGTAGATCACATCACTAGCTGAGACTCCTGATGTTAAGCTAGATGTCAGAACATTATGACATCCAACTATGAATTCAGCTCCTCCTTCTGCCACTCAGAAGAACCTCTTCCCTTTGCAGAAACAGATTTCCATGCTCTCATAGACTTGATTCAACAATCAAGTTTGAGTAGACAACCTCCATCCTGCTCAGAAACTCCAAAGACTTCAAACCTACCACATCTGAATCTTCAGAAAATAAGTAGTCCAAGACTACCTCATAGCAATACCAAAGAATGCCACTTCCCTTAGTAAAGCTGACAGTAGAAGGCCAGAGATAACTGCCACTTATCCTCGACCTACACAACCAGAGCAAACACCATGCTCCCAACCACTTAGATAAACTGATCCAAGCTGAAACTCTCAAGATTATGAAGTCTTCAACAACACCAATAAAGAGCCACACAGAGAAAAGTATATTCTCAACACTTCAACAGACATGTACATAGTCTCCCGTCTATGTATTTTGTCATTAGTTGCAAGCACATCCTCAAAAGCAGATAAATACTCAACTCCAGTCAAGGTAACTGCCATCTGCTGAATCTTCTGATCATGACTACCACAAAACTCTTCCAGATGCTTCTTCTAATAAGTACAAGGTTCAGACCTTCTAACAAAGGAGTAATAACTGCCATACCAACGACTACCTGCTACTTTGAATCCTTCAAAGCACAATACTGAAAGAGCTCAAACAACCACCAATTGACCACCGGCTGAATTGCCCTGCTACTGCACTAACTCTTGGATGCCTTCTCCCTTCTCTTCAACTAGCATAAAAAAATGTTCAACTTCACAGCTTCAGTGATTCTTCAAAACAGCTACAATCTAATAGGTCCTTGACTTAGCATTTACAATAAACTGCTCATGTGTAGCGCGATGTCGAGACATTAGAATTGACATATTAAGCTCAGCTTCTTTCTTGATGAAACTTCCTCCTCATTCGATCATCACAACTAAGCTTAAGAGATAACTTATCAAGATCTTCACTCCCGCATGAAAGATTTGACAGTGATACTCTTTTGCTTTGTCTCCACCCTCTTCTTTCATTGTTAAAGAAGGAATAAATGTTCTGGACAGATTGGTCTTCAATGCCTTTTGATCACTTCTTTCCCAAAACACAGATAAGAGATAATCCTCATGCAAACTGCAACATCATAGAATGTCCTGCTGAGGAGACCAAACCCTAATGTCTTTCCAAGAGCATACCTTCCTAGAATCTCACCACCAGAGATACAAGAACCAGGGTTACATCAGATACCATGCAGCGGAACACACAACAATAACCTTCAGGCACTACTCAATAATCCTTGCACACCATCACCTTAAACCAAGTGCCAACAAATCAAACTCACAATAGCAGTTCTCCTAATATCAACAGACAGGTCCAATACATACTCTGTCATGAATAGTCCATCCTTCACTTCAGGGATCATACAAACACCAATATGAATTGACCAAGTCCATACCTCAGCAAAACTATCTTCCTTGCTCATGAACCAGAAAGTATCTTCCCTAGATCTCATCTAGAAACAGACAGGATGCCAGCTCTGATACCAATTGAAATTCTGGTACAGATGTGTGATGTCTTTATGCAATGTCACAACATCGCAATCTGCTAAACAAGGCAATAAGAGAAACTATAAATAACACACTGAATTGTTCACCCAGTTCGGTCTAACTACCTACATCTGGGGGCATACCAAGCCAGGAAGGAAGTCCACTATTAGTAGTATCAAATTACAGACTCAACAGACCAGTTGACAATCTACCTAATTTAATCACTACCCAATGACCCTTCTATCTAAGTCCACCCTAGATAAGAGACTCCATCTCACTTCCAATCATCGCAATGATGTCTAGCAGTCAACATCTCCGCCACTGCATCAACAGCTTGATTACCAAAACCTCTTCGATCATACAAACTTAGAAGACACACTTCCATGACAATACCTAGACATGACACACATGACTAAGACAATACTTAGAGTTGCTTAACAACTTCCTCTAAGACCAATACATCTCTTACCTACAGGCTTCGAGATAAACACGATGACCATCCCACAAACCGGGTGGTTCATCAATCAACACAACCCTTCTAATCTACATGATGGCTGGCTTACCAAAACTAGGTTACAATGCTTCTATTTATAACCTATTTCCCAACTGGATTTGGGCCTTCAAATCTCAACAAATCAGCAAAAGATTCTGCTACTAAATAGATCTTCAATCAAATCTTCAATTAAATCTTCAATTAAATCTTCAATTAAATCAGCTCCACATAATATTTCCAGGATATTATGTATCTTTTAAATCTTCACCTTTAATTCAGCTACAAGATCTTCTCCCTAAAAATATCTGATTTGATTTGAATTTAAAACTGATTTTATCTTCAAATCTTTTTAAATCAAACAGCCCTTAAACATAGCAACAGTATCTGCTCCAAATCTGATTGCAACTGAAAATATCTTCTCCAAGATATTCGCATCCAATCACACTAACTGATCTCCTCAAAACTCACACTAACACGTGCAGCCCTAAAAACATCACAACCTGATGTTTTAATGTTCTGGTATAGTGATGTCAAGACATCGCATGTGACATCACTCTTCAGCACTTTAACTCTTCAACATCTTACCACTCTGCAATACAAAAACCACAACAGATGGTTTTCTGATGTTCTGTCAACTGATGTCAAGACACCATGTATAACATCAGACCACAAAACTGCAACCCTGCAACAGCTAATGATAAGAACCAATGTTATGACATCAGACATATGACATCAACATTGTTCAACTTTGTTTTACCAAAATTCCAGCCAATACAAGAACTAACATAAATTTTATGGAGAAGTATTTTCCAAGTTCCTTAAGGTCTCAGAAGGAATTCGAGTTTCAACAGTTGAGACAAGGCAACTTGACCGTGGCTTCTTATGCAGAAAAGTTCGAGGTTATGGCTGCTTATTCTAGGCAGGCCATGTATGCTCCTGATGAGAGGTGGAAGATAGATCAGTTTCTTTTTGGTTTGAGGGCGGAAATTTTGCATAGCGTGTTGCAGAGGGAATTCACTAACTATGCTGAATTGTTACGACAGTGTTATGTGGCGGAGCATAGCTTAAAGAAGGTGCAAGCAGAAGGAGAGTTAAGTAGGGTGAATCAAAGTGATCGTGGGAGATCGAATCAAGAATTTAGACCAAGGCAACAAACTTTTAAGGGAAAGCAGGTTCAAAATTATAGGATCAGCGCACCTCCTGTGTGTCGCACTTGTGGTAGGAATCATCATGGACGATGTGGCATCGAAGGTGTGAGGTGTTATCAGTGTCAAAAAGTGGGCCACTTGGCGAGGGATTGTCCTCAGAGTAGGAATCAGACACAAGGGAGGAATACCGGCCGAGTATATACTTTGGATGTGAGGAAAGCAAAGGGTGACAACTCGCTGATTGCTGGTACGTGTTTTGTGAATGGAAATCCTTGCTTTTTTTTATTTGATTGTGGAGCCACACACTCTTTTGTATTGATGCAATGTGTAAAGCGGCTTGGGTTGCAAGCGGTTCCTTTGTCTCCACCCATGGTGGTCACTACCTCCATGGATGAGATGGTTGAAACACCTTTAATGTGTGAAAATTGTGTTTTATCTGTGGATGGAAGAGTTTTCCAGATTGATCTGATTTGCTTACCGCTTAAGAAAGTGGATGTGGTTTTGGGAATGGATTGGCTTTCAGCCAATTCGGTATTTATCGGGTGTGAAGAAAAGCTAATCATTATTCCATCCGATGAGGCTACTCCAAGGGATGTGTTAACTACTATTTGGGAAGGTATGGTTGGAATGATTAATTTCTTGTTTGAAAAGGAGAAGTCTGTTCTTTTGGTTCTTACTAAGGAGGAGAGTAGCAACTTTCAAGTTTTGAGTATTCCAGTAGTTTGTGAGTTTCCTGAAGTTTTCCCAGAGGATATCACTTCTCTCCCTCCGGCGAGGGAAGTGGAATTCTCTATTGACCTGATACCGGGAACGGCTCCAATATTCGTTTCTCTTTATCGGATGGCACCACTTGAATTAAGAGAATTAAAGGATCAATTGGAAGAATTGATGGCTAAGCATTTTGTTCGACCAAGTGTCTCGCCCTGGGGAGCTCCAGTGTTATTGGTAAAGAAAAAGGATGGTGGAATGCGGTTGTGTATCGATTACTGTCAGTTGAATAAGGTCACCATCAAGAATAAATACCCATTACCAAGGATAGACGACTTGTTAGATCAATTGAAAGGAGCCTGTGTGTTCTCGAAGATTGATTTACGGTCGGGTTATCATCAGATTCGTGTGAAGAGTTCGGATGTACCAAAGACTGCGTTTAGAACCCGTTATGGTCATTATGAATTTTTGGTGATGCCTTTCGGTGTGACGAATGCTCCGGCAGTTTTCATGGATTATATGAATCGGATATTTCAACCTTATTTGGACCAATTTGTGGTGATTTTCATTGATGACATTCTTATCTATTCTCGTGATCCTCAAGAGCACGGAGAACACCTAAGAATTGTTTTATCCATCTTACAAGAGAGGCAACTTTTTGCTAAGTTAAGTAAGTGTGAATTTTGGATGGCGGATTTTAATTTTCTTGGCCATGTCATATCTCAGGGGGGTGTAGCGGTAGATCCATCAAAAGTTGAAGCAGTGATTAATTGGGAGAGACCGAAGAATGTGTCTGAAGCTAGAAGCTTCTTGGGATTAGCAGGTTATTATAGAAGGTTTATTAAAGGCTTTTCTCAACTGGATTTACCAATGAAGAGACTTACTCTAAAGGATTATTCGTATGAATGGGATTCGGCTTGTGAGCAAAGTTTTATGAGCTTGAAGGAGAGATTGACGACCTCTCCCGTTTTGGTTATTCCTGATCCTAGCAAGTCGTATGAGGTTTATTGTGATGCATCGAGGATGGGATTAGGAGGTGTGTTAATGCAAGATGGACATGTGGTGGCTTATGCTTCTCGACAGTTGAAAGTCCATGAAGAGAATTATCCAACGCGTGATTTAGAATTGGCGGCAGTTGTATTTACTTTGAAAGTGTGGCGTCACTATTTGTATGGTGTACGTTTTGAGATGTTTAGCAACCAGAAGAGCTTAAAGTACCTCTTTGATCAGAAAGAGTTGAACATGCGTCAAAGGAGGTGGATGGAATATTTGAAGGATTATGATTTGGAGTTAAAATACCATATGGGTAAAGAAAATAAAGTGGCGGATGCATTGAGTAGGAAGGTGTTGCATAATACTAAGTTGATGATGCTAGAGTGTACTTTATTGGAAAAAATTTGAGATCTAAATCTTCAATTTGTTTGGACTCCTAATGGTGTGATTATGGGAAATTTGAATATCAATTCTACTCTTAGGGAGGAAATCCAACAAGAACAAGGGCTAGATGAGAAGTTACAAGAAGTGTTAGTACAGCCGGGTTTTGTACAAGCTACCGACGGAATTATTGTATTTAACCAAAGGATTTGTGTTCTAAATAACACGGAGTTAAAAAGGAGGATTTTGGAAGAAGCGCATAAGGGTGCTTTTACTATGCATCTGGGGTCTTCAAAGGTGTATCAAGATTTAAAGAGGGACTATTGGTGGGCCGGGATGAAAAAGGATATTGCGGTGTACGTATCGGAATGTGTTGTATGTTGTTCGCTGTTGATCTTGGCGAACAACCTCTGGTTTACCAGAATGGTGAAATCTGGGTTACTTGCAGGATTAACCAAACAAATCCTAGGACGTCGGGCGAAAACTTAGATCAACGTGATAATTTTAAATTAAGGGTGATATCTTGGTTCTTGGTTTTATGTATTTAAGTCTTTTGGAATAAAGGATTTCAACTAACTTTAAAGGAAAGTCTGAGATAAAAGAAAGTGACTTTGAAAAGAACTTTTAAAGTAAAATGACGAAGAAAACATAAAGATGCTGGTAAATGTAAAGGAATTGGTAAAAAGACTTTGATTGATAAAGAAATTAAAAGATGGTGTTTACACGTACATTTTTCCAAATAACTCTTTTCTCTCACACGGGTACTTTGAGTAATTGCAGGAAGTTTTGTACAAGTTTTTTCACACTGAATTCTAATAACAACTATCCTATTTATAGATAAACAAAATAACTGCTATTAACGACTAAATCCTAAAATTTCGACATCTGGCCTTCTGCATGTCTTCCTTTCGCCAGATACTTCCACGCGTCTTCTGCCAAACGTTATAATTCTCTTGAATTTGAATCTTCAAGTTATGTCGAACAAACGCGTCCTTTCAGACTTGTCGAATTGTCAAAAAATGATAAATGTCCCTCAAACCTGTCTGACGAAGACTTCCTCATATTTCTGTCGAAGTGTCGAAATTCTTATCTTGTCGAAGTGTCTTCTGGATACCTTCATTCTCTTCCTCCTTTTCCTGTAGTTATCATCTCTAGTCAAGGAACATCATTTTGCCTTCCAAGACATGGTGTCGAAAATATATGTCTACAAATTGCCCCCCAGCAAAGATGTTTCGACTTATTTCTGGAGAAACCATCATTTGCTGTCGAAGCTATTTCGACGCCATGTTACCTGCATTAATGATGCTGGTTTTCAAGACGTGACCTTTGTTCAGTCCCAAGAAAATTCATCATTGCATTTCTCTGAAAACGTTCCATCAAATCCCACGTTCAGACATGATGTCCATACCCCTAAAACCTAGCTAGCCATGCTTTTTTCAACTTCCACTTTTTATCATCACCGTTAAGATGATGCCACGTGCCCTCCATGATCACCACTAAACCTAAAGGGCTTTTGATAATCTCTTATAAATACCTGAACCATTATTTCTCTTTCTTTTTTACGCGTTTGAACTCTTCTTCTTCACAACTGCTTCAAATCTTCATCTTCTTTCTAAAACTTTCTGATTCAACAATGGCTTTTCAAAAATTATCAAGCAGCAAACTTTCCAAAAGTGAGCAACCTTCCATCATCCCTCCTGCGCATAGGTTGGATGAACCAACACTGATTGGGGATCAACAATACATTCCTGAGCCTCCAAATGCGAGGGAAAAAGACTGCATTTTTAAATCCCAGGTACTCATCCCTGTTATTATTTCTGGTAATCACTATGCTATGTTAGGACCACTCCCTAACCCAGACATTAAACCTGAGCGTTTACAAGAGTTCTTTCCTTCTTATTCTCACACAAAACCCATAGGTGCTGGGGTGAAACCCCCCACTCTAGAGAAACCAGTAGAACAAACTGAACCTCAAGGTTCAAGCGAAAAAGATGAGGAAGCAATAAATTTAACTTATCTGAATTATACTAGGATTTTTAGAACTTGCCCTTGGTCAAAAGACCTTTCAGACTACTTGTCTTGGTTGAACAGAGTTGAAAACGTTAAAGAAAAATTTTGGAAAGAAATAGGAATTTTTGACTTGATACAATTATCAAGAGCAGGACCCAATGTTTGCCCTAACATGCTGCTAGCCTCCCTTTACTTTTGGGATAGTACGTATAACACCTTCCACCTCCCCTGCGGGATGGTTACCCCTACGCTGTTCGACATAGCCGCCATAGTTGGCCTTAGTCCAGTTGGCATTGACTTCGACCCCACTCACCTGAATGAGGACTCCATAGATTTCGACACTAGTTTCGCCCCATACTCCCTTTTTATGTCTCACTACCATGGCGAAAATGACCAAGAAGTTTCTGACAAAGAGCACATAGCTTTTCTAACCTTGTGGCTGACCAAATTCGTCTTTTGCTCCCGCTCACTTCAAGTGGCTAAGAGGTTCATCACTATGGCAAACCAACTCCACGCTGGGATCAAATTATGCTTGAGTGAGGTAATCTTGGCGAACCTGTATGAGTCCTTGAGTGAAAGCGTGCGTTCTTTGAAGACATTGAAGGACAAAGGGAAGCTTAATTTGGCAGGTCCCTTTTGGCTCTTGCAACTATGGCTGAATGCCACTTTCGAAGCCTTTATTCCTGTGAAGCGTGACATAAATGAAGGGGAATTCAAAAACAGGAGTGTCGAATGGCCTAGATTGGTGCAATTGACACCAACTGATGAAGCAATTAGCCTTCGGCGGGCCTTTACTAGCTACGTAATGATGTTTGCTGAGAGCCATCATTTTACTTCGACTATGGCTCCATTTGCTGACAGAACAATTGGACCTGAATGGTTTTCACGACAATTCCCCTTGCAAACCAAAAAAGATGAAAATATCTTCCTAAATGTCTGGGAATCCTTTTTGACCCCTAGGCTCCTGTTCTCCCACCGCAGTACTACGAAACCCCAGATTGCCTTAATAGTTTATCAACCTAACTTGGTCGCCAGGCAATTTGGCCTAATTCAAATCATGCCTCGACCTCTTTTCCCTAAAAAAGGGGCCATCATTTTCTACAACTCCTTCCACGACGAAGCCACCAGCAGGGAATTGTTGAAAAAGCTGACTGACGAATCTTTGGATATTCGACCGGTGGTTTTTCAACCATCATTCCTTTGCACTCCTGAGTTCGACGCATGGTGGAGGGAATACTATGCTACCAAATTTTTCGACGTAAAAGCTTTCACCACCCATCTGACGAATGCTTTTGCTCTTGTGCAGGAACGGACTAAAAAAGGTACACAAAGACATATCCAAGAAATACAAAAATTTCAAAAATACTTTGAAACCGTTTACAGACCTGATGATCTTAGTCGAACCATACGCGAAGCAGCAGTTACTTTAAAAGAAAAATTCACGGAGAAGTTGGAGAAGTTGACACTACCTCCAAACATTCGACCAGAAGTGCGTTACAACTTGGCTTTCAGCTATTACCCTCCTAAATTTCCACCTTTACCATCTGCTGAATTTGGTGTGGCTTTAAGTCCTCCATTCCCAGATTGGTTCACATGTGGGAATCATATGAAAATTCTTCGTGAAAGTTATAAAAAACCTGCTAAACGCGTGGTTGCGACTAAGTATCATCTGGATAACTACCCAGGGCACCTTCATATTGGAATAGAACACGTTCGCGTGGAAGACCCCATTCTTGAAGGTGTTAACAGCAACACGAATTTTATCATTTTATTATCACGTATTTCTCACTGCCTAACTTTCCCCTTTTTCTATTTTTTTTTTTTTTAGCTGTGAAAGTGCCTGCCAAGAAAGCTTCCGTCGAAACTCCACAAAGTGCCGCCCAGACACCTTCGACTAAGGTATAAATCTCTTCCTCTTTTGATCTATTCTTTTATCTCTTTAAGACACTCACTATTTTGATTTATATGATCAGGTAAGTCAAAAAACCTCTACATTCCAAAAAAGAAAGAAAATACCAGAGATAATCCCTGTCGAAGAGTCCAGTGATGAGTCTCCATCTCCAAATCCCCCTCCTCCAAAGAAGAAAAGACTGCAAAAAATCGCCTCACAAAAATCCATTGTCAAATCTTCTAAAAGGGAATCTTCTAGCAGTCCTGCTACAAAACATCAGCCGAAGGATACGGGGAGTGGAAAGTCTAGCTCCAAAACTGAGACTTCTAAGGTAAATTTCAATCTCGACCCTTCTCATTTATTTTATTTCATTTCTAACTTAGAAATTTTTTCTTTTGATAGAAGCCAAAGGTCGTCGACAAACAGCCTGAGACAATCCAGGAGGAGGTCGTTCGAGAGGAGGATACTCCCATCAAAGAACTTGAGAGACAAACGGTCGAAGCATTCAACACTACTGTGGGAGCTGATTCTGATAACACCTCTCCTTCTCATCCTGGATTACACGCTGAGCAACAAAAAGATGATGATGCTGAAGCAGACACTGCTGTCAAAGGAGATCCTGAAGAGAAGACTGCTGACGAAGAAGATCTGTCGAAGCAACAGGAAGCTAGGCAAACTTCAGAGCATAGCAACCAGCCTACTCCTGACCAAACTCAAAGGAGTTCCCAAACAACTGGTTCGACTAGTCTTTCTCATGAAGAGCTTGAAAGTCTCAAAGTGCAGAAACCCCTGGACTACCTGAAAGCCATACTTAGCACCAGATTCAATTTTAAAGACTCTTCCTACAGCAGTTCGACTACTTCTGGAGCCACTTCTGAAGTGCAGTCTCTACCCAATATCATGACTCAGATCAAGGCAAAGATCCTTGATGTTGACTTGTTCCAAGTTCTAGAGGAAAATGCCATTGCTCCAATGGAGTTGAAGAAACTGTTGAAGCAAGTTAACGTCTTGGATGCTTCTGTCGAAGTCTGCAATTTTGTGATAGAGCTGACAACTGTGATTGACTTATCCAGCGCAGATCTTCACCGTCGAAGGGACTTATGTCAACAAATCAAGAAAAAAATGGACCAACAAGCTGCTGAATGGAACTCTGTTTCTGTTTCGACAAATAAGGTTTCGAAACTACAAGAGCTTTCTGAAGCCTCTGTCAAGAAGATTGCTACTTGCCATAACCACATTCAAACATGGAAGAAACAAATAGCAGTTCTCCAAGAGAAAATTTCCAAAGAGGAGGAACTCATAGCTTCTATTCAGCAGCCTAGGCAAAGCGAGATTGATGAAGAGTTGAAGGTTGGCATTCAACACGCAGAGACCGCTCAAAAGATCAACCAAGAGATTGAAGTTGCCCATATTCACAGGAACCTCTGTGATCGTCGACTTCAATTTCAGAAAGACAAATTTACCGCTTTGAAGGCACAGTTTGCAAACCTTCAGCTTTAGTCGAATTTTCCTGTCAATTTCTAGCCCTTTGAGGCTTTATTTGTAATGATTTAACGCCATCTGTTTGGCAGCACACTATTTACTTTCAATTTCAATTTTATTCGACTGCTATCTTTATTTCCTGCAATATTGGTTTATACTTTTTCAAATATTTGCCATTTATTTTTAATATCCTTTCGTCTTTCCCTATTTCTTCGACCTCATATGCGCCATTAGAAAATATTTTCAAAACTTTGAAAGGTCCTTCCCATTTGGGAGACCATTTTCCCATAACTCTGTCTTTTCGATCCATAGGAAGAATTACCTTCCACACATAATCACCAATTGAAAAAGTCTTAAATTTTACTTTTCTATTGTAGAACTTTTCGACTCTCTCTTTTTGTCTCTTTATGAGATCTAAGGCACGTAGCCTTTGTTCGTCTAAATCAACCAATTCATCCATCATCATACTCCAGTATGTCTCTGATGGGATCTGATGATGCCTTTGAACCCTAACTGATTGCAAATACAACTCGGCTGGCAAAACTGCATCATGCCCATAAGTTAATTTAAATGGAGTCGAATTGGTTGCTTCTTTAGGAGATGTTCGACAAGCCCATAAAATTTGATCTAAGGTATTGTGCCAATTTTTTGGCTTTCCACCTACATGTTTTTTGATCAAATTTATCATTACCTTGTTAGCTGCTTCGACTTGTCCATTAGCCTGAGCATAATAAGGTGTCGAAGTAAGGAGCTTAAAACCTGTATCTTGTGCAAACTTCTGCATTTTTCGACCGGTAAACACAGATCCTTGATCTGTTGTTATTGTTTCCGGTATCCCAAATCTGTAGATTATATGCTTTTGGATAAAATCCATAACCGCTTCTTGATCTACATTCACCAATGGTATGGCTTCAATCCACTTAGTAAAATAATCTACTCCAACTAAAATGTACCTTTGCCCTTTTGAAGAAGCTAGTCGAATTTCACCGATTAAATCTAACGCCCAACCTCTGAACGGCCAAGGCTTTACAATCGAATGTAACTCACTTGCAGGAACATGTGGTATGCCTGCATGTACTTGGCACTCTTGACACCCTTTTGCAAATTCGACACAATCCTTTAGCATTGCTGGCCAATACATTCCTTGTCGAAACAATAACCACTTCATTTTGTGGCCTGCTTGGTGTGCGCCACACGCTCCACTATGCACATTTGACAATGCTATGTATGCTTCATTTTCGCCTAAGCATTTCAACAAGACTCCTTCCGCAGTCTTCTTGAACAATTCATTGCCAAAAAGTACATAACTCAAAGCTCTATATTTTACCTTTCGTTCGACTTTTTGACTTGGATCTTGCAAATATTCTTTGATGGGTTTTCTCCAGTCTTCGACTCCTGCATCATCTACGTTGCAAATCTCATAATTCTCTTCGTCACCATATCCCAATTTTATTGTCTCTAAATCTGATGGGGACAAACCTACAGATATGACTCTTCCTCTGACTTCAATGGCTTTTTCTAACTTCTCCTCCGACACTTTGTATCCTGATGCCAGTTGAGCCAGATCATTCGCCTCTTGATTCTCCATCCTGGGAATGTGCCTAAAAACCACATTGTCGAACTTCTTGAGAAGTCTACTTGCTATCACGAAGTACATTATTAGATTCTCTTTCACACATTTGTACTCCTTAGTCAACTGCTTTATTACCAACTCAGAGTCACCCATTATTTCGACTCTTGTTGCCCCCAATTCCAACAAGATTTCAAGTCCAGCAATCAAAGCTTCATATTCGACTTCATTGTTCGAACACAGCCCTTCGACTTTGTACTTGAACTTTGTTGGAATTTTGTCAGGAGAAATAATCACCATCCCAATACCAAGTCCATTCTTATGCCTGGAACCGTCGAAATACAGTTTCCAAGGTGCTTGTTCGACGTATTCTATAGTTTCGACTATAGAGTGGTCAGCTATAAAATCAGCCACCACCTGTCCTTTCATAGCCTTTAAAGGCAAATATTTTAAGGAGTATTCTGTTAGAGCCAAAGCCCACTTTCCAATTCGACTATGTAAAATAGACTTAGACAACATATGTTTTATTACGTCGAAATGAGAAGATACATATACATCAACAGGCTTTATATAATGCTTCAATTTCATACAAGAGAAATATACACATAAACATAGTTTTTCTATAGCACTATATCTAGTTTCAGCATCATTTAAGACTCTGCTGAGATAATAGATGGCCCTTTCGACGCCATTCTCATCCTCTTGACACAACATACTTCCTAATGTCTTGTCTGATGCAGAGATATACAGTCTCATGCTTCTTTTCCTACAAGGGGACATCAAGATTGGAGGACTAACCAAGTACTCTTTGATTTTGTCGAAAGCCACTTGTTGCTCTTGCCCCCAGGTGAATTCTTCTTTCTTTAGTCGAAGTAGAGGAGAAAAGGGTTGTGTTTTTCCACTGAGGTTGGAGATGAATCTTCTTAGAAAATTGATCTTCCCTAGTAGAGATTGCAATCCCTTTTTCGTTGATGGCGCTTTTGCTTCCATTATAGCTTTGGCTTTGTTTTCATTTATTTCGATCCCTTTCTTGTGGACCACAAAACCTAAAAAATCACCCGCCTGCACACCAAAAGCACATTTAAGGGGATTCATCTTTAGACCAAACTTTCTCATCCTCTCAAAGGATTGTCGAAGATGGTCTATATGATCTTTTCCTGAAACAGACTTGATTACAATATCATCAATGTAAATCTGCATAAACGTCTCAATAAAATCATGGAAAATTGAATTCATAGCCCTTTGGTAAGTGGCCCCAGCATTCTTTAACCCAAAAGGCATCACTACCCATTCATAAGTTCCAATTGCTCCAGGACAACGAAAAGCTGTCTTAGAAACATCTTCTTCAGCAATAAAAATTTGGTTATAGCCAGAGTATCCATCCAACATGCTTAGATACTCGTGACCTGCTGCAGAATCTATAAGCATTTCTGCGACTGGCATAGGATATTCGTCCTTTGGGGTAGCAGAATTTAAATCTCTAAAATCAATGCATACCCTAAGTTTGCCATTTTTCTTAATAACTGGAACTATATTTGCAATCCAATCAACATACCTGGTAGTGCGGATGAAGTTGCATTTTAGAAGTCTTTCGACCTCTTCTTTTATTTTCGACAGAACTTCTGGTGCAAAGCGCCTTGGAGTTTGCTTGACTGGCTTCTTCCCTTCTATGATTGGCAGCTTCAATTCGACCAAACTTCTGTCCAAACCCGGCATTTCGTCATAATCCCATGCAAAGCAATCTTTGAACTCCTTCAACAACTGGATTATTTCGACTCTGAACTGAGGATCCATCCTTGCACTTATGTAGGTTGGTCTTTTTTCTGCCCCCAGCCCCAAGTTGATTTCTTCTAAAGGATCCTGCGCCACCATCTTCAAGTTGTTCGACACTGGATCTTTTTCGAACCCCAAAGGTTCATCGTCATAAATGGCGTCAAGTTTCTGGTTTTGCCATTCGTCTATTTGGTTGTTGTTATTATTTTCCTCAACGTCTTTTTGGAGACACTGTTCATTTGAATCTTCATGATTGGCTTCGACAGCCATGTATTTTACTTCGGCCTCCAGAGCCGCTTTGAATTTGTTTTCGGCTATGTAAGCCGTAATTTTGTCGAGCACTGCTTGTTCACTCATCATCATTGTCGAACTCATTCCCCCATCCTGTCGGTGCTACGTTGGTAGTCCCCCACATGTAGTTGGAGTCACCAATGACTTCCTTATCCCACTGAAAACCATGTGTAGGATGGAGATACATGGAACAGTACGCGTTGTCCGTTGCCTTCAAGTCGAATTTCGCCGGACTGCAAGGGGGTATGTGGGCTAAGTTTTTGTCGAAACTTCGATCGCTTATATTGTTAACTTCGGACATGAAGTAACTTTGGTCTGCTTCTATGTTCTCGACGATTCCATCTGGCCTCCAAATAACTATTCTCTGGTGCATCGACGAGGGAACAGCACCTATACCATGGATCCATTCTCTTCCCAACAGCAAGTTGTAGTTTGCCCTAGAAGCAATAACTATAAACATTGTTGGCCTTGTTATAGTACCAACTGTCAGATCCACTTGAATAACTCCCATGGTTGTTCCTACCTTTCCTTCGTAATTTGACAGAACCATGTTGTGGGGCTTTGCATCCGAGTCATCTTTGCCAATCTTTTTCAGCATGAAATGGGGCATTAAATTCACAGCGGCACCCCCATCCACTAGGATCTTGTTCACACCGACACTCTCAATCTTTCCTTTGATAAACAAAGGCTTCAAGTGCGCCTTCATGGAATCGTCTGGTCTTTCGAAGAAAGCATTTTGCTCTTCGACACAACCATTATTCATTACATAGTAACACACGGGCTTGTGCACCATCGTTTCCTCTTCCATCCCATCCTCTTCGTCTTCGACTTCCATGATCCTATCATAGTCTCTGGGAAGGACCGAGACCACATTACAGCCAACGTCGAAGGATGCCTCCGAATCTGACTTGAAATCATCTGTCATCTCGTCATCCTCCATCTTCTTCTCTTTGGGCACACTTTGCGCTGCCACGCTGTTTGGTTTGATTTGCTGGAGAGGCTCCTTCTTGTTCGCCATTTGAGCGTTGCTGCTACATTCTGCTTCATCCTTGTTTCCAGCCACTTTTCTCATCATACCTTTTTCAGCAGCTTCCTTCTCAAACCTCTTTTGCCTTTGGAACCTCCTCCACTGGGATCTCGACATGGGGTTCTTCCCTTTATAATTCTCTGAAGGATATGGCCTAGGTTTATATTTCGCTAACTCCTTCTTGTTTTCCATTGAAGTGCCTCTCTGCACATCGAAATTCTTCCACTTCTTCTGGCCTTGGGCATCTCTGATGGGTTGAACCCATTTGTCATCTATCACTTTGTTTGATGGCTTGTAAGTGCCATAGTGTCTGTCTCCGCGCCTCCATTGGTGGTGCTCACTCCTTCTTGGATCGTATCTTGTCGCTCCCTTATTCGCCTTCCTTCTTGCTTGATCTATTGCCTCCAAGTGGGTGGCAGCCTTTCTGTCGAAAATGGAACTGCAACGAGGGCATAGCATCACGTCACTCTTCCTTCTCTGGCACCTTTTGATGAATTCGACCAAACTCTCATCTTCTTTGGGGTACGCCAGCTTTTGGTACTCCTCTCGACGTTGATCTTCATCTACTGCTGCCTGAGTTTTCTGCGAAACTTCTACCATATTGATTCCCACGTTTTGCTTGTCAGCAATGGTTAGTCTGTTCATCTTTTCAATGAGCTTTTCCTCTTCGACTCTGTCCTTCTTTTTCGTCAAGTCGAACTTCCCTTCTGGGCAGCAACACCAGGATATGTTCCTAGGAGCACGCTTGCAGCAACACTTGTTTGACTTTTCTTTAGGATCCTCTTTTATTCTTCGTAGGATCCCATAAGTCCCAGATTTCCCACGGCCATGTACAGCTTTTTCTTTCATTTCTGTGACTTCCTTGTCGAAAGGTCCCATGATGTTGATGCAGTAATTTGCAACATCGGCCTCCTTCATGTTGTCAAGATCAAGGCCTTCAGTAGCCTTGTTTTCAGCAACGAAGTCCTCAGTAACTTCTTCCTTGGCGATAGGGGAATCACCATCGTCATCAAAATCGCTTCCCCAACCAGTTGGTCGGATTTCACTGATGTTGGTGCGATAAGTTGCAGGAATAGTGTACTTCACCAGGTAGTCGAATTTTCCACTTGGCTGTCCCAAGCAATCCCAGATTTCTCCCGGTCGAACCACCACGTCTTCAGCAACACTGTCATCGTTCTTCTCGTTGGACCCCTCTGTAGTTTTCTGATTTTCAAAGCTTTCAGTAGCTTCGACCTTACCTTCATCGTCGAAGTCCTCAGTGACTTCAACTGTGTTTTTGTTGTCAAGATCTTCAGTGACTTTGACTTCATTATCGTTGTCGAACGCTTCAGTACCCTCGACTTCGTTCTGGCCTGCAAGATCTTCAGTGATCTCGACCATGTTGATACTGGTGTCGAAACCTTCCATAGCCTCCACCATCTCGAAACTGCCATCAGAAGCAACTTCAATCTCCACCATATTCACAGTGGATGGTTCAGCATAGTGTGCTTCGACAACCTGCATGGGATTCAAATCAATCCCCATTTGTTGTTTTGGCTTCTCGCCGAACTTCAGCCTTCCATCACGGATAGCATTTTGAACTAGATCCCTGAAAAGAAAACATTGAGATGTTTTATGACCCAAAAAGTTATGGTACTTACAAAAACCCCTCTTTTTCTGCTGTTCGACAGGCGGTTCTTTGGCGCCTGGCGGCTTTATTAACTGACCATCTTTGACCAATAAATCAAAAATTTCGTCACACTTGGTGACGTCGAACGTATAAGTTCGTTTGGGAAACTTATCATTCTTTTCAGGTTCGACTGGATTTTTTCCATTCGACGGAGCTAGTACTTTACAGGCGTATGGAGGGCCTGACTTTAGTTCTGCCAGATCAATTTCTTGCTCGTCGAACAAAATTAGTTCATTTTCGTCACCATCATCATCCTGGCATACTCCTACATAGGCCACTCTTTCCTTTTTATTTTTATTTGATCTGAATTTCTCAGCTTTTAGCCTCTCAATCTGTCTTACCCTATCTGCTAATTGTGCCATATCTCTTAAATATTGAGTGTCTAATTTTTTCCTTATAGAATAATCTAGACCCCCTGCAGCCATTTCGACTAACTCCCGTTCTGGCACTTGTGTGAAACATCTTGCCTTAAGCAACCTGAACCTGTTTAGGTAATCATCTATAGGTTCTGAAAATTTCCTCTTAACACTGGCTAATTCCTTCAAACTTATCTTAGTCTGACCCATATAGAATTGTTCATGGAACAATCTTTCTAATTGGGTCCATGTGAATATAGAGTTCGCGGGCAAGGATGTAAACCAGGTGAATGCATTTTTTGTCAAGGAACTTGGAAAGTACTTCATTTTCAAATTTTCATTATTGACTATTTCTCCCGCTTCTATTAGATAACGCGCTACGTGCTCTATAGTAGATTCACTAGTATCTCCTGAAAACTTAGTAAACTTAGGAACTTTCCATCTTGGGGGTAGTTCCTCTTGCAGAATGTGTTCTGACAATGGGGAAGTATAAGTAGGCCTTTGCAAACCTATATTTACACCGTTTTGGGCCATTATCCTTTCGACCATGGCTGTTATGTTATTTTCGACAGGAAAGTTATTATATCGTATTCGCTGTTGCAACACATCATCAGCATCTTGGCCTCTCTGGACTATTACCCTCCTAGGTTCTTGTTGAACGGGGATTTCGACACGAGGCTGCTCGACCACTGCCTCTTGGTTTCTAGGGTTTGCCTGAGGATTCTCTAAAGGCCTTTGATTTATCGTGGGTTCCTCTTCGACATTTACTACTTGGTTTTGAATCACTTGTTCTCTTTGTCGTGTTTGAGGAACACCAAAAAAGTCAGCAATGCGCGTCATTTGCGCAGCCAACAATTGGTTGGTTTGGGTAGTGTTTTGTATTAAAGGGTTAAACACTGCCCCCATTTGTTGAGTCAACATTTGGACCATATCATGATTACTTTCGTCCATTTGTTGTCGAATTACTTGCGCAGAATTATTGGTAATTGCTGGCATTTGGAAATTTGGTAGGGATTGGTTCAATCTACTCATATTTCCACCGTATCCTGATCCTTGCAATGGCGAAGACATGTGGACCATGGCGTCAGAATACAAGGGTGGTGCACTTTGCAAATTTGCCATCACTGACGTTGGCATTCCATATGGTTGTTCTCTTCCGAACATAGGCATGGAAAAATTTGTCTGGAATGGCCTAAAATTTTGTCCTCCCGGGGGAGGCGTCCCCAAAGGCCTTGAATGTCCCATTGTGGAGGAACTAGGCATACTTTGGGAGAGCGAAACCGCTGGTGTAAATCCTGTTGACGAAGGCATAATCTCCTCCAGAACAGGGTTTGAATCCACATTTCCCCCTGCCGAAGGTATAGGGTTGGAAACTGGAATATTTTCATTTGAATTTGAATTGGGGTTAGGATTATTTGACTGATTCGCCATTTTCCTTACTCTAGTTCTTTTGGGTCTCTCTACGTCAGATACGGCTAATTTACCGCTTCTTAGTATCATACAACGAAGAAAAAGCCTTAATTTTTAAAATTTATTTAAGTTTTATATTGCACTGGTCCCACTGGGCGTGCCAATTTGTTCGCTGTTGATCTTGGCGAACAACCTCTGGTTTACCAGAATGGTGAAATCTGGGTTACTTGCAGGATTAACCAAACAAATCCTAGGACGTCGGGCGAAAACTTAGATCAACGTGATAATTTTAAATTAAGGGTGATATCTTGGTTCTTGGTTTTATGTATTTAAGTCTTTTGGAATAAAGGATTTCAACTAACTTTAAAGGAAAGTCTGAGATAAAAGAAAGTGACTTTGAAAAGAACTTTTAAAGTAAAATGACGAAGAAAACATAAAGATGCTGGTAAATGTAAAGGAATTGGTAAAAAGACTTTGATTGATAAAGAAATTAAAAGATGGTGTTTACACGTACATTTTTCCAAATAACTCTTTTCTCTCACACGGGTACTTTGAGTAATTGCAGGAAGTTTTGTACAAGTTTTTTCACACTGAATTCTAATAACAACTATCCTATTTATAGATAAACAAAATAACTGCTATTAACGACTAAATCCTAAAATTTCGACATCTGGCCTTCTGCATGTCTTCCTTTCGCCAGATACTTCCACGCGTCTTCTGCCAAACGTTATAATTCTCTTGAATTTGAATCTTCAAGTTATGTCGAACATACGCGTCCTTTCAGACTTGTCGAATTGTCAAAAAATGATAAATGTCCCTCAAACCTGTCTGACGAAGACTTCCTCATATTTCTGTCGAAGTGTCGAAATTCTTATCTTGTCGAAGTGTCTTCTGGATACCTTCATTCTCTTCCTCCTTTTCCTGTAGTTATCATCTCTAGTCAAGGAACATCATTTTGCCTTCCAAGACATGGTGTCGAAAATATATGTCTACATATGCCAACAAGTAAAGATTGAACACAAAAGACCGGGTGGCTTGTTGCAACCTTTGGAAATTCCGGTATGAAAGTGGGATAGTATTTCTATGCACTTCGCCATTGGACTACCCCGTACTCAGAGTGGTTAAGATTCGATTTGGGTAATTGTGGATCGGTTAACGAAATCCGCGCATTTCTTAGCTGTGAAGACTACCTACAAGGCGAGTCATCTCTCGCGAGGTTGTTCATTTCAGAGATAGTGAGATTGCATGGTATTCTCACTAGTATCGTTTCGGATAGAGATCCAAAGTTTACTTCGAGATTTTGGAGAGCTTTTCAACAAGCTATGGAAACGAAGTTGTGTTTGAGCACGTCGAATCATCCGCAAACGGATGGTCAGACGGAACGGACAATACAAACCATGGAAGATATATTGAGAGCTTGTGTACTTGAAAGTGGAGGAAATTGGATAGAACTTTTGCCGTTGATTGAATTCTCTTATAATAACAGTTATCATGCAAGCATTGGTATGGCACCTTATGAGGCGTTGTATGGAAGGAAGTGTAGGACACCTTTGTGCTGGGCAGAAGTTGGTGAAGATAGAATGTTGGGACCCGAGATTGTTCACGAAACTACAGAGAAGATTAGGATGATCCGTGATAAGGTCAAACAAGCACAAGATAGTCAGAAGAGTTATGCGGATAACCGTAGAAGACCTTTAGTATTTGAAGAGGGCGATCACGTGTTTTTGAGAGTCACTCCGAGATTACGGTTGAAAGGACCGTTTAAGTCGCGGAAATTAAGTCCGAGATACGTGGGACCGTATCAAATTTTAGAAAGAATTGGTGAAGTAGCTTACAAATTGGCCTTACCGCCTTCTCTGTCGGAGATGCACGATGTTTTTCATGTATCTCAGCTTCGGAAGTTTGTCCCAGATCCTCTTCAGTCAATTTTACCTGATACGATCGAGATAGAAGCAGATTTGACGTTTGAGCCAAAACCGAGTCGTATCACAGGAAGAGAAACTAAGGTGTTAAGGAATAAAGAGATTCCTCTTGTTAAGGTCCAGTGGGATGAGATGCATCCGGGTGATGCAACTTGGGAATTGGAATCGGAGATGCGGGAGGTCTATCCTCATCTTTTCAGGTAATTGTTGTAAATTCGTGGGCGAATTTCTATTTAAGGGGGGGAGGATGTAATACCCCGTATTTTAATTACTCTGGATAATATTAGTTATGATCTACTGAGTTCCAGTGTACTCTGAGAAATTATCTGCAAAGATAATTAGAGTAACGGTTGAGCTCAGAGCACATCTAATTAATATTATCTGACTCTGAGATATTTAAGTATTTGGAACTTTAGAGACTTTTTGGGCAATTAGTTGTGTTACAATTGATGATGTCTTACTATATCATTTCTTTTCCACTCTTTTTCCACACTTAGAGCAAAAGGAAGAAAATGATAGAAAGAAGTTGGAGAGAAAGAAGGAGAAAGGAAGGAAAAAGAGAAGTGAAAACCTAGAAGTTAGAAGATCAAGAATCACCATCCATTCTTCACCAAATCAGATCATCTTCATCATCATCATCTTCTAATCAAGGTGGGTTCTAGATAGATGCCTTAGTTGTAGAAATCCATGAGATTTAGAGTTAGGTTGAGATTGTAAGAAAAAGAATAATTGTGCTAAATTCATGAATCTAACGGATGAAATGCAATATAATTGTTGTTTAATACTTGTTGTTATGATTATATTGTGTTTTGATTGTTATGTTAAGGGTTGGAGGTGTTTTGAATGGTAAAACTATTGGTTTTGGATGAAGAACAGCGCTGTTGGGAAGTTGGGTTTTCCAGGGTTCGCCTAGCGAACCTGGGGCGAGTCACAGCGAACAAACTTTCGAGGGTTCGCCTAGCGAACCCAGCAGCGAAGGATCGCCAACGACGTTCGCCTAGCAAACTTTGTGCCTTTTCAGTGCTGGTTGGTTCTGCCTTGTTTCGCTGAGTTGTTCGCGAAACGAAGGGCGAGGCGAATGTTCGCCAGGGAGTTCGCGAAGCGAACTTTAGGTATGTTTTGTTCTATTTTCCCATTCGCCTGGAGCTTCGCCTAGCGAAGGCGGAAGCGAACGCTCGCTGGGAGGTTCGCCTAGCGAACATGACAGGTTGTGCAGTTTTGTTTCCTTCATAAATTTTGTTCCGTAACTCGGATCGGGGCGTTCTTGGTACCGTTAGAAACCCACGACGACCCTCTACCCAATAAAAGTGGAAATTAGGGGTATGATGTAGGATAAATTATTTAGAGGCAATGAAGGAAATGAATGATATGTGAGATGTTGATTATAGGTTCCTATTATGTAATTGACTTATCTTTCACCTATTTTCTCTTGTTGATTAAACCTATTTGAGAATGTATGCATGTTAAAATACGAAATAGGTAGAGTGAGGCTTATTACCATAGACAATGTCAAAAAGTGTGGAATGACATAATGACAACGATCGTGCGTGCGGTGCCGAGGCGTGTGTCGGATACTAATGTCATAGAATGAATAAACACTAGTATGGAACATGTGTGTTAACTTTTGTGGTTGTGCTAAGGCGTTATGGCCTTGTGATCGTCGAATACAATCACGTTTGTAGGTGTGATCACGTAATCGTAATCGGTTATCTTGTGAGTGTGTTTCATGGGTCTCGAGCTCCTCTGTAATAGGTGCACAACTACTTGGCAGGTTTGAATTCCCGAGTGCAGTACGAATGGCGCTCTGGGAGCGTATGCTTGTGACGGTTAATGGCCCGTGTGAAGTGACGGTTCATAATGGTTAATGGCCCGTCGAACCCGAATCCATTCGTATGTCAAGTAGGTTACCAGGATCCATGACTCGGGTCGACTTCTAGACGTAGAAGCGAACGGGAAAAGGGGATGCCTTGGTGTGGTTACCGATTAGTGATAGTGTGAGTTGATGAACTCATAACATGTTTCCATATAGTGTGCGTGTACTCAACGTCATCCCTCTTCCCTTTGACTTGAGTTAGGTTTGTTAGAACCTTGTAAAGCCGAGAGGACTATAAGATAGCGAACTCACTGAGATTGATGTATCTCACCCTACGTTGTTGTTTACATCACACGTACTACAGGTTCGGCGAAGGGTAAGGACAAAGTGGTTTGACTTTTCCTTACGGAGTGTAGCTTTTGAGATGGCATGGCTTCCGCTATGGCGTTTTATTTTGAGATCATTGTATTGATCTAGTTCTTAGTGTATTTTGGGACATCTTGTATATGTTATGCCGTAGACTTTAGAACTTTGTATTTAGGGCATTTAATGTATATAACGTGTTAACTAGGAATTTATGGTATTTCAGTACCAAATACTTGGATTCATGTATAATATATATGCTTTGATGTATGTTGTTATATATGGGTATTACAATATATATATATATATATATATATATATATATATATATATATATATATATATATATATATATATATATATATATATATATATATATATATATATATATAAACTAGATACAATGATTATTCACTTTATTTAAAATGTACAAATTTTTGTATATTCTAGAAAATAAGGACTATTTAATATGGATATTTTTTATATTTTTAATAAATTTTTCTAAATTATATTTAAAATTTGAAAAAGGCAGGCTCAGACATACAATTAAGTTTAGGAAAGGTAACTAGTCATGCTTAGGCTTTAATATTTTTAGTAGGTTAGATTTGTGCTTGGCAGAGTCTAACTCGGTCCATCCTCTAGTTCTTAATATAAAATATTTTTTCACTCTTTAAATACATTGAACAATCAATATATATGCAAGACACACACACACACACACACACACACACACACATATATATATATATATATATATATATATATATATATATATATATATATATATATATATATATATATATATATATATATATAAACTAGATACAATGATTATTCACTTTATTTAAAATGTACAAATTTTTGTATATTCTAGAAAATAAGGACTATTTAATATGGATATTTTATATATTTTTAATAAATTTTTCTAAAGTATATTTAAAAATGGAAAAATATTTTAAGAAATCTGAGCTATAAATTAAGGACTAATGTAAAACTTTTACTCAGTGAGTCTTTTGCAAGAGCTGAAATTTTAAATAATTAAAAAAAATTATTCGAGTTTGAGAAAAGAAAAATATTTAAAAGAAAATGGCAGGTTCTCTAATGAAAGTTTTTGCTCTGATGGTGATGATGATTTTGCTAGTTGCAGTACATGTTAAATGCTTATCAGAGCCTTTTTGTGAGATAAAGTGTGATGCAATCTGTATTGGAAAAATTCGAAATGACGATTTTGATAAGTGTGTAAAACATTGTAAAGAGACAAAATGCTAACAAATATCTTACTATGATATTAGCCTAAGCCGTGGTATTTTTTAATATTCTCATTATCTTTTATTTTGGCCACGTTTTTAACAAAAGAAAAATATTTACTAACCTTTTTATTTACTTTTACTCTGCAGGTTCCTCGGCATGTGGTACATGAATAAATTTCTCCAAGAAGGAGTGTTGCAATGCAATAAAACGTATAATATGTATCTTATGCAAGACTCTACATAATAAAATGTACTTGTCAAATTGATACAATGTTAAATTTTAATAAATATGCAATGCAACAATCATATGTCAAATTGCATACATGTGATTATTGTTAAGTCTGGCCCAAATTAAAAATTTGATTCGGAAAAATAATCAGAGAAACTAATATTGTATTTGTTATTTTTCAATTATTCGGTATTGAGTATTTACCTAGTTCTAGAATTTTAAGCATGACACCTATTATGTTCAAACATTTTTATTGGACTTTGATTGTATTGTGTAAATTCAATAAATTGTATTACAATCAATATTTTTTATTTTTTAAAATATTAGATACAATTTATCGTCTAATAATTTTTTTAGACACTCTCATTACTTTTTTGTTTTCGACATTAAAAGTTTCAATATAAATAATAATTGTATTAATATTATAATTATAAGTTTTTGTTTTTTTTAATTATTCTAATTTCAATTATCAAGATACTTACTTTATTTCAGAAACGATATAAATAGACCAATCCATAACTACTGACTATAATAATATTAATAAAATAATAAATATAAAATAAAATACATGTATTATTATTATTATTAGAATTATTACTATTATTATTATTATTATTATTAAACATTCTTTGATTGGTATTATTAAGTCTTTAATCACTCTCATTTTTATAATTGCCAATATTACGTAATTTAATAAAAGATAAATGACTTGGTAATTTTATGTAACTGTTAAAATTCATGATTAAATCAATATTATTGAAACAAAATACTTATTTTTCTCGCCATTACTTCTTCATTAATGTTTTAAGATACACTATGGGTGAGAACAGATTAGGCCAACTGTAACACCCCGAATTTGGTAAGAATGTTTATTTAATTTATTTAAATATAATATTCGTGAATTTTGTGAATTTTAGTGGTTTATGTTGATGTTGGTAATTTTGTGGAGTTTTGGTTATTTATTTAAATAATAGTATATAATATGGAATATACGGTATTATTATTTATTTAAATAATATTAGAAGAATTAAGGGCAAAGTGGAGTTTTAGGAGGAGTTAGTGAGGGTAATATTGGGAAAGCCCATTTTTAAGAGCCCAAAGGTTAGGTTTAATTTAACAAAAAGGAGAATTTGAGAATAGAATTCATTTTGTTAGACCATGAAAAGAAGAAAAAGGGAGAGCTCTGAGGAGGGAGGAAAAACATAGAATTCGAGAAGATTTCCGAGAACTCAAGAAAGATGGCTTGGAATCGACAATCTAAGGTATGAGGAGTATTGCCTTTCATTGTTTTCAATATAAGGATTCGATGTATTTAAAGTGGATTTTGAGGTTTATGAGGGTTTATGGGTTTTATGAGTAAACTGACGATTTAGGGTATTTTGTGGATTGATTACTAAGGGTTGAATTGAATCGGATAAAAGTATGCCTTCGAGGCTAAATTCCTGTTGATGATGTTGACCATGTGGAAAAGAGGATTGTGAGAGTTAAGGAGGTAATTTTGGTTTTATGAAGGTTTATGTGATTATGAGGTTTAGAATTGTGTTATTAATCGACCTAATAGTCGTAGGTTTTGTGCCTTTGTTGCCGTTTTGCCGTAGGATTGTTTTGGGGATGTTTTTGGGGTAAAGGTGGCTAGAATCGCAAAGGTTTTTGGGTCTGTTATGCTACTGATGTGTAGCAGCGATTTCCTGAAATCGCAAGTTCACAAAGCGAACTATTCCTTCGCAAGGCGAACACTCGCCCCAGACTCGCAAAGCGAGCAGCGCAGTGAATGCGCGATGATTTATTTGATGATACTGGGATGAATTCTGGAATGTGACTTTTAACTCGCAAAGCGAACGTTCCAGCGTATGGCTTCGCAAAGCGAATGAAGGTGGCAAGGGAGGGACAAAATGGGGTCTCTCTGGTTTTTTGTATTGGATTTTGGGGTTTGCTGGTCAGCTCGCAAAGCGAACACCAGATCGAACCAGTTCGTAAAGCGAACATTCTAGCAAACGTCTGTTGTTTCATGAAATTTGTTTTATGATTTAGTGTTGTCTTGATGATTTGATGCTATGATTTTTCTGACAAATGACTATGATTTTATTGATGATTTTGAGATGATGATTTGTGATGTTTGACGAATATATGATGACATGATGAATGATGATGCACTTAATGGGTTTTATTGATGATGATGATGATAATGATGTTGTGTATCATGCATTCATAGCATTTCAGACTTCGGTCTATGGTGGCTTCAATCCCATTGTGTGGATGTGAGGTAATTTGACGTGCTCCGGTTCTTGTGTAGAATCGATCCTAATGACGGGGATCTCTGGAGGGTGATGGCCTAGTGTCTATCGACTGTGATGATTGGTACCACATGCATGAGTCTTCTTGTGCATTGCATTTATTTGGAATTGATGTATTGTATGATGTTGTGATTTTGATGTTTTCCTTGTGATAGCCCTGAAGATGTTGTATATGATGATGACACCATTTATGCATATCTTGTTTTTATATAGATTATAATGACTTGTGATTACTCACCCTGCCCGTTTAAATGTTGCCTCCACGTGAGTAACATGCAGGTGATCAGGCCTAGTTGTGGATGCCTTCGAGGACTTTTGAAGTTTATTTGCTTTTGGTTGATGTAGAGGGTCTTGTTCTGATATAGTAACATCGGGTTGGGTCGTTAAGTCTAACCTTTTTGAGTTGTTATTTCTGTTGTTATTTAATTATTATGGTTTTTGTTTTAAAACCTTTTGATTATTTGGATTATTGTGGTTATGGTGGTTCCGCTGCTATTTGATGCCTTTTTTATTATTTTGAGGAAAACCCGTTGTTTACGGAGCAAATGTTTTATTTTGAGTTTATTGAGAAATGTGCACCCTTCTGAGGTGATTTTACTCTGATATTTTGTGTATTTTTCCATGTATAATTGTGGGGTAGAAAAGGGTGTTACATTAGTGGTATCAGAGCAGGTCGGTCGGTCCGGCCAGGTTTTACTTGATGTCAGTCCCGTGTCAGTTGACGAGTGTATACACACTGTCGATGTTTTGTTTCTTCTAACCTTGATGGTGGTGTGCAGGATAGTTGGAAGAAATGATCATGCGATTGCTGATGCATTGGAATCAATTGCTAATGTAGTGGCTCAACTCAATCCGAATGGTGGAGTTCCAGATGAGTTTCGTGCTTTGGGGAAGTTTCAGAGGAACAATCCACCAACTTTTGAGGGTACTCATGATCCAGCTAGTGCACACAAGTGGCTGAAGGCGATCGAGAAGATCTTCCAAGTGATGGGGTGCACTGATGAGCAACAAGTTTAGTTTGGGACGCATATACTGGAAGGAGTGGTCGATGATTGGTGGGATAACACCCATCAGAGACTCACGGATGTTGGCACTGTGATAAACTGGGATGTGTTCAAGCAGGAGTTTCTGGGCAAGTATTTTCCAAAGCATGCTGGGGGCAAGAGAGAAGTGGAATTTCTTGAGCTGAAGCAAGGAGACATGATTGTGGCAGAGTATGCTGCAAAGTTTGAGGCATTGGTGAAGTTCTGTCCTCACTACAACCGTGCTGAGTGTCGTACCTCAAAAAATACGATCCTCGCGATGGACGCGGAAAAAACTGTTCGAAACAGAGTCGCCACCGAACTTTATTTATCCCAAAGGAGGGAAAGGAAAATATCGATAAAACCTTTAAAGGGATATAAGAACATGGTCGTCGCAACCAAATTCTAGGTTCGGGAGTCGGTTACGCAAGAGGGAAGGTATTAGCACCCTCTACGTCCGTTGTACTCAACGGGAACCTCTTGATTCGATTCGTGAGAAAGTTAGTTAGGTTTGTTTGTTATCTTCTAAGGTAATATTGCTTTCTAAGGGGGAAATGGGTGGTTTTTTATTAGGGTGCTCGGCAAGGATGAAGATCCTTGTGCCTACGTATTCCCTCGTGCAATGGGAAAGTCAGAGCATTCGTAGTTCGTGGGACTACGGTTGTTTGGTTTGTGTTTTTTATGTAGGCGCCAATTGTCCACACACGAGTAAGAGAACTCGCACCCAAATAATTGAGGAGAAAGGTCAAAGACTTGGCCCCCCTCACATCACCTTTTAGAAAGTTTTTTGAATATATGATTAAGTGTATTAAAGAGTTTGATTAAGAAAAAATAAGGATTTGATTTGAATGTGTTTTAGGCGAACGAGAGTTTAGGTTGCATTCTAACTGCTAAACGTTGGCTTGTCTGCTCGCTAGGGGAGGCTGAAGCACGAGTTTATATGCGCGGAAGGATGGACTAAACAATGTTCTTTATGAAAGGTGTTTGAGTTGTGGATCGCACGGGAACGGGAGGAGCGAATTTGACGTGTTGGATGCTTTAGAGGTAACAATTGCCCACACACGAGTAAGAAAACTCGCACCCAAACAAATTGAGGAGAAAGACCAAAGACTTGATCCCCCTCACTCCAAATCCAAATAAAAGTAGGTTTAAATAAAGGATTAATGTCTTGATGATTGATTAGAAAAGGTTTGAATATTGTCGAGTTCATGTGTTTTAGAGGCGTCAATTGTCCACACACGAGTAAGAGAACTCGCACCCAAACAATTGAGGAAAAAGACCAAAGACTTGATCCCCCTTTCTTTCACCTTTTAAGAACTGATATTTAGTATAATTAAATGTATTAATTTGATTTAAGAAAAATACTCGACGTTGGATCGAGGTTTGGATTTGCGCGCAAAACGGTTAAGGACTAATGGAAAGGAGGTCCTGATGGTTAAAGGTAAGGTCGATTGCGAGGCAAAAGCGCTCGACTTACAAGAGGTAAAGGGATTTGATATGTGGATCAAGTGAATGCTTGAGGATGAATTAATTAATTGAATTTGTTTTGAAAAATGCTTGACGTTGGATCAAGCTTATTTATTCTTTTGAAAAGGTTGATTTTAATCTTATGGGAGAGGGGTGTAATTAATCAAGTGGGAATAATCAAGCCATGATTAAAGTGAACCAATCACATACACGCATACAAACCAAAGTGAAATGTGCAACAATTATCGTTGTATAAAGCCCAAGAGGAGGCATTGTGAGGTCGATTGCGATCGTGAAAACGATCGACTTACAAGGTATGAAAATGGTTTGACATAAAGTCACAATATTAGTTTGAAAAGATTTTTTTGGTTTGGACAAGCATAATATGAATAACATAAACATAATCAAGGCATGAAATAAATCCACAAGAGAAAATTATACACCTCACATAAAGATCATAAATAAAATGGGGGAAGAAATAATCAAGCATGTTAGTCCAATTAGTTAACAACCTAATCTAAGGTTAGTCTAAAAGAGAAGAAATATCTAAATCAAGTTAATTAGATTTTCTTAGATTTTTAGAGAAAAAAAGGAAGTTCTAACAATTAATTAAATTAAACTAAAATATTTAATAAAATTAACTATTAAAGTTAATTAATATTAAATAAAATGGTTTAATAAAATTAATTAAAATTTGATTAATAAGAAACAAATATTTTTAGATTTTTTAGAATTAAGTAGGCTAATTTAAAATAACTAACCAAATTAAAACCAATTATTTAATAAAATTAATCATTAAGTGGATTAATTACTATTAAATAAAAGGTTTTAATAAAATTAATTAAGTTTAATTAATTGATAATATTTTGAGGTTTTCCCCAAAAAAACATAAATTAAGTAAAATGTTATTTGGATTTTTCTTATTAAAAAGTATTATTAAAATAAATCTAATAATTAAATCTTAAAATTAAAACTAAAACACATATAAAAAAGAGAATGGGCCAAATATAATTAGTAAAACAGGGGGTGCGGTCCGAAATAATCCCCAGGCCCACACCAGTAGAGCCCAACGAACGGAGGGGGTCCATCATGGACCTTGGTCAATTCGGTTGACCGTCCAAAAGATCTGGGGCAAATCCAACCCTAGAATCCACTAAAAAGGTCTCAAATCTTCAGACCGAGGTTATTCCCAAATTAACCCTAAATCAAAAGTTAATGAAAATCGAGCAAAGCAACGCAGAGACAAGCGAACTACACTACTCAGAGAGCAAAGAACAAAATGAAATCAAGTAAGGGCGTCCGATTTGCAGAGAAATAAAGCGTAGAAACTACCTCTTGAAGAACTCCCCCAAGCAAACTTGTGCAAGTGGCTTTCTCAGGTAACCTCCGTTTCAACTTTACATTGGATATCTCTCCTCCCCTCTTCTTTGTTTTCTACTGATTCTCTGTGTATGAAATTGTGGTCGCTTGCTGTCTTGCGTGTGGTTATAGTCTCAGTCAAGTAGAGCTTCAATGTGAAGCTCTATTAGACAATGGAAAATGAGACTATAGTATAGGTTTGAGTGTTTATTTTTTGCAGTGTATTAGGGTTTTCTTCAAGTTCTCCTCCTTTTTAGATGACGAACAGTAGTTCTTATATAGGCTCTGAATTAGGTTTTTGGATGAGTGAGAAATCCGTTGGTGAGTGGTGTGAGGTGTATTGTACGAACCTTAATTTGTGGGATATTCAGAATGTGCTTTTTGAGGAATTATTCTACTATTTTGTCTGTAGTGAACTCCTAATCATGTGTGATTTTTTCATGAGTTTATGCCAAATATCCTGCTGCTATGTATTTGCCACTTTGTTATTCTTTTTCTGTTGAAATTGTACATAATGCTTGAATCTTCATGCTGCAAAAATGGTGATGTATTTCATTTGGATTTTGTATTGAACTTGCTGCAAACTGACTTCATTTGTTTTTCTTTTCCATGTGTGCACCATTGGCACGAGACATTGGACACGATTTTGGCTCAAGACCTTAGGTTGGAAGTAAAAGCTTTAGGGCGACAATAATGAAGACTTGGTGGAGCGAATTGATGCGAAGTTTGGCACAGTGGCGGGTATGGTGAAGATCACATTTGAAGGTGTGAGGTTAGGAACCGGGACCTTGTCATAGATTTTACCTCTTAGACCTTGTGGCATTTAAGCATTTTTCTTGTCTAGTGGCTTGTAACTTGTAATGTTTTTTCTTGAATGATAGCCTTGTTTAGTGCAAACTCTGATCATTTCCTTTTGGCTTGTAATGAATACTGGCTTATGATCATCTTAATTTTAACTGATGCAAATAATACAAACTGATCCTTGCACTATTTCACTTTGTTTCTTACTGTTAGCATGCTGAAATTGTGTACATGATGTTGCCATTGCAGGTAGGAAAGATGGAAACTTGTAGGCTGATACATGGCATATTAATCTTGGAGCTTTAGAGATGGATCAGTTTTTGCTAGTTTAAAGGATATAGCACCAATTTGCCTTTATTTTTTCTAAATTTATGGTTGTCCTTGGTATGATTTGTCAGGTACTTAGAATGAAGTTTAGCTCTTGTGTTGCACATCCGGGTGTTGTTGAAGACGCAATGGGGAAGCAGGGCCAGACAACGCTGGCATTCTTTTTTAAGCCACTGATTCTATGTTAAAGAGTTATGCATCATGGCACGCTGTCCATTCTGAGAATTCAAAAAAGCAAGGGATAATGACCTTGGTAAACCTTGAACATGCTGACTGTTAAGTGAAGCATGCTGTCTACTTGACTTGTATCGCCTAGTTCTTTTCTATTTTCAACTACACTTTAGAATCAAATAATCCTTGACAAAGTGAACAATCCAAATGGGGTATTTATTTTATGCAGGTAGAACTTTGTGTAACGGATCCCATGATGCTCGAAGCCGTTTTCAGAACCTCTCGAGGACATCCTGGCTTTACGCTGGTTCGGACCTGCTCAAGATACTCCTGCAGTTTCTTAATGCTACCCACGTAGTCTTGGTCTTCGACATTTAAAGTTATAGGCTTCGCATCGGCACCAGGACTTGCGGCTTCTTCTTGCGGACCAAGGCTCCAAGTCATTTGTGAACTTTTGTGCTGTTAATTAGCTTAGGATAACACCCTGTAGTTTTTGTATCAACATTATTCTTCCTGGGTTGTATTGGATTTTGCTTGCATCCTGATTCTCATTTTTGTTTTTAAATTGTATATTGTAAAAACAATTGACTTTGCCATCTTGGAAAGTGCATGGGCTTATCAGCTCAAAAGGTCCATCTACTATAACACTTGAATGAATAAAACTAGCACGCCTATACCTATGACTTAAGATTCTTGACATGTTCTTTTTAGGAAGCAGACCGTAGTTTTGTGAATGAAGAACTTTTGCTCGTAACAAGATTAAACCTTGAATAACTTGACATTGATACCTTGTATTTATTTGTAACCTTTGAATTCTTATTCTTCAAATGCTCCTTGATTTTGCCTTGTCTCGAAACTACTCATAACTTGTCTTGAAACTTCTAGAGGCTTGTGATATTTTGAATAACTTGACTAATTGAATTTCATGATCAATCTTGGCACAAATTGAATTTGAATTTCATGATCAATCTTGGCACAAATTGAATTCAAACTCGGCTAATTTGATCACAACTTGAAACTTGCTACCAGATGATCTTAAAAACCAACCAAAGCTTAGAACTTGAAGCAATCTTAAGCATGGATTGAGAAAATCAACTTGAGGTATGACCTAGAATCATTTAGTAGTTGACCATGATAATGAGGACATATCTCTTCTTGTTTCCACTTGAATTCAACACTCTTGCAAAAGCCTGTAATCACATAGAGTACAAACTAAATCTTCATAGCCTACGTTTTAGAGAATTATGGCCGAAAGATATATGATGATCTTGAGAAAAGTCCATGACACCACAACATGTTTAGTATAAAAAAAACGAGAGGGTAGGACAAATTTGGGGTATGATAGATGCCCCTATCTAATTGCCTTGAACCCGAGAAAATGAACTGCTATAAAGTGTTTATTTTCTGGGTAAAAGTCAATTATATATAAGAAGACCCCAAAATTTGTCTTAAAAGGTAATGTACTATGGTGCAAGAACTGGTAGAATGAGGTGGCAGGGTACAAAATGAACAGAATAACTTGAGGTTCTCTGGATCGTCAAAGCAGTCCCTTATCCACTAAGGTTCTTCGATGATACCAAAGTTGTATCTCTGAAAGGTAGACGATTCTTTGGTTTGTTGAAGCAGTCCCTTATCCATTAAGGTTCCTCGATGATACCAAAGCAGTATCTCTGAAAGGCAGATGATTCTCTGGAATGTCGAAGCAGTACCTTATCCGTTAAGGTTCCTCAATGATACTAAAGCAGTATCTTTGGAAGCAGAAGATTCTCTGGAACATTGAAGCAGTACCTTATCCGTTAAGGTTCCTCAACAATACCAAAGCAGTATCTATGAAGGCAGACGATTCTCTGGGTCATCGAAGCAGTCCCTTATCCATTAAGGTTCCTCGATGATACCAAAGCAGTATCTCTGCGGCAAATTTGCTGAAGGATAGTTGAGCAAGATTCCTGTTGGAGGAAACGTGCTGGCTCTGCAAGGGAAACTCACAAGAAACTTTCTGGGATAACCTCTGCTTGGGGAGCAATAAAAGCAACAGCTGTTGGGGATTGTCATTATCAACTGCATGGCTCAAGAATGACTTGTTAGGGAATAGAGTTCCTTGAGTACATGCAGGGTATCTACTTCTCTTTAGAAGGATACTGCCGACTTTGATGGAGGACTGGCCAAGATGCTTGCGAACTGCTCCTGGACCCTGCTATGCTATGCTGGGGATGGATATGCCATGCATACAGGAATGCAAATGAACTTATTTACATGAGATGCATATGGGAATGCAACTGGGCAAGGCTTCATTTTTGGTTTCCAAAGAAGGATCAATGGGGATTAGATGGAGCAAGGTGAAAGACTCACTAGGAATACTAGCATATCAACTCGGGGGTTGAGAAAAGGAAATACACTATCGACTCGGGGGTCGAGAAATATTAAGATAAACTGTCGTCAACTCGGGGGTTGAAAGAAAGGTAAAGGTAATATCGACTCGGGGGTCAAGGAAATAAAGACAATATCGACTCGGGGGTCGAGAAAATAAAGGCAAGGTAAACTATCAATTCGGGGGTTGAAGGAAATAACAAAATATCAACTCGGGGGTTGAAGGTAAAAGCAAATATCGACTCGGGGGTCGAGGAAATAAAGACAATATCGACTCGGGGGTCGAAGAAGATAAAGATAACAATGACTCGGGGGTCACTACAAGCAATAAGATGTCATCTCGGGGGTTGAAGATGTAATAATGATATCGAATCGGGGGTCGAGAAACTAAGGAAACATCGACTCGGGGGTCGAGAAAATAAAGACAAAATATCATCAACTCGGGGGTTGAAAGAAAGGTAAATATTGACTCGGGGGCCGAAGAAAATAAAGACAACATTGACTCAGGGGTCAAGAACAAAACAATATATATCAACGCGGGGGTTGAGGAAGGAAATAGGTTATGCTATGTATGCATATGGTGCACGTATGTTGTATGTGATGCATATGTGGATGCGAACAGGTTGTTGGTTTTATGAAGGTGCCAGCGTGGTGGACTTTTGGTGGTTGCCAAGCAAGGTTGGACTTTAGTGGTTGCCAATGAAAGGTTGGGCTTTTGGAGGTGCCAAGCAGGGTTGGACTTTTGGTAGGTGCCAAGCAAGGTTGGACTATGATTTGATGGAAAGATTTGATTTCCCGACACTCGAAAATGGAAGATATTATGATCAGTAAGCCAATATGATTCTCTTTTTGCCCCAAGTCTGATCCTTTGCAGAAATTGCGTGCTTGGTTCATGAGAGAACCTCACTTCTAGCTGATATGCCATAAATGGTTGTATGAGCGCAGCGACGTAACCAATGCATGTTGATTGTGTGAGCGTAGTGACTTATCCAATGCATTCTGATGGTGCATTTGCTCTGCCCCAAGGCTTTTAATACTTGTTGAATTTAAGGGTCACTTAGTGCATGACATGGCCAGCTTGACCAACTTGAATGTATGAAGGGAATCTGCCCCTGTCTGGAGGGTATTGAGATGATCTGCCCCTGTGTCTAGATCAGTGGTCTGCCCCTGTGTCTGGATTTTGCAGTGGTCTGCCCCAGTCTTGGCTTTTGAAAGACTTTCCTCAGATTGACTAAGGATGGCTTTGAAGGACTTACCCCAAATTCACAAGGTTATGAGATAGTCTCAATTCGAGTTAGTGCCAACGAATGCTCAGGTTTTTCTCTGATTTCACTTTGTTGGAATTTCTAAAATATCAAGTACTGATTTGCAGCTAAAATTGATCATTCAGAAATGGTAATTTTAATGCGACGTTCATGCAAGTTTTGAAAAATCATATATTGGAATGATGTGTCAGTGTGTGACGAGTGAACCATTAGTCCAAACGCAGTGCTGATTTACTGGTGTGTGAAAGATACAACAAGAATATGATACCAATTCAAAAGACTAGCAAACTCGTAGGGGTTAGTTTACGCAACCTTGCTATAGTATGCTTTCAGAATAAACCCCGCCTCAATTAGGTCTTTTTGAAGGTTGTAACGTGGTATAGTTCACGGTTATAGAAACAAATGATATAAGGCTCAAAGTTATATCTGTACCCACCCCTTCTTCGTGATGATCTACGGTCCTACGTTCAGTTAAATCGACACACGTACTTAGATTTTGACGGTGTAAGAATGAAGATGAAGGTTCAAGATCCGCTTGAAATGGAAGTCATCTTATTTTGTTTTTGATGGATGTCAATGACCTTTTGATTTTTGATATGGTGTTCATTGAATCTTATATTGCTTCGCTTGAGGATTTAAGGACCCTTTTTTTGTTTTTTTATTTTTTATCCCTAATTTTGCATGGACTGATTTTATTCTACGAGTCCATCGGGATTGCCCTAATTTTTACCTAAGTCTCCTTTTGAGGTGTTTGACTTAGCGGGCTCTTCTTTTTTTAGAGTAAGGCTTATGACTGCCAAGTCAGTAGTCATTAAAGAACAACTATCATAACTTCTGGATTTTGCATGATTCCTTCGACACCTCAAGACGTGTACAAAGAATACGGAGTCAAATTAACTGAACACTACCCTGCCCCGGGTTGAGTGTAAGGGTTTGAATATCCAAAGGAAACTTCTACTTCTCGGCTCGAAGTGGTGAACTAGGAACTAACTCCTTATTTCTCCAGTGTTTAGGGATTTGAAACAATGCCTGTACATCATTGGCAGGATTCTAACTGAAAGCATACCATCAGCAATTATGGGTATCTCGTTTTCGTCATCCTCCCTCCAATCTTTGAGAGGTATATAGATGGATTTTTTTTGTTGTTTTTTTCATATAAGTGAAGAAAATGTGAGCGAATGCGGCGTGATTAGTTCAAAAAAATGCATAATCACTTCATTAATATTACCATTAATAAACAGCAATGTCTAAAAGCAAATAGCGCATAACATAAAGAAACTACAAATGCATAGAAACGACATGATCTAAAAATTGCCAGCATTGGGGACTGGGCTTTTCTTTCTTGACCCACGGTTGGACTAGCATTCTTGTTCGTCGAGACCACTATGATAGCCTTCTTCACACCTACTCTCAGCAACTTCTTCCATAACATGGGTGGATGGACCCACCCGATCAAGTGAATGATTGACGTTGATTTGAAGACCTCGAGGCGTAAATGAGATTAGCTTGGACTCAATCAAATCTTGGATCTTGTTTTTGAGCTATTTGCAATTCTCAGTTGAATGCCCCATGGCGCCAGCATGGTATCCACATCGTGCATTGGCGTCGAAGCCGGTGGGTATGGAGGAATAACAGGATCCAAGCCCTTTGGCACTATTAACCCACTACTAATCAAACGTGGCAATATATGACTGAATGTCACTGGCAAATGATCAAAATGCCTTTTTGGTCTTTGACTATAGTAGCGTCGGGGTTGTGAAAAGTGTTGTTGTTCAATTTGATGTTGACGAGGGAGACCTCTATTAACAGGAGTATATTGACCATGTGGAGAGAATGGAATCGCACAGGGAGGCCCATAGGATTGCTGACTTTGAACATTTGAGATGCTTGTGCATGGAGCTTGTTAAGTGCCCCAGATTGCATTAATTTCATGCTCCTCTTCTTCTTGAGAACTGACAATGGGTTCACTCTCACTAGCATGGATGCTCGATGCGTCTAGGATCTTTCCACTCTTGATATGACTCTCAATGCGTTCTCCTACTAAAACCAAGTCAGAGAAGTTTGATGTCCCATTGCTCATCATTTTTTCTAGGTATGGGCCTTGCAAAGAATCTATGAACAGGTCAACCAATTCTCTATCTAAAAGTGGTGGTTAAACGCGAGCAACTACCTCTCTCCATCTCTGAGCATACCCTCTGAAGGATTCGTTCTCCTCTTGAGATAAGCCTTGCAACTGTATACGGTTGGGAGCCATGTCAAGATTGTATTGGTATTGTTTCACAAAAGCGTTGGCTAAGTCCAACCACGACTGGATATGGCTACTCTGTAGCTGCATGTACCAACTCAACGATGCCCCACTCAGACTGTCTTGGAAACTGTGGATCATAAGTTTATCATTGAGAGCATTGGAGGTCATCTTTCTACAAAACATCACCAAATGCACCTTTGGACAGCTATCCCCTTTGTATTTCTCAAATTTTGGCATCTTGAACTTTGGAGGTAATACAAGTTCGGGTACCAAACACATGTTCAAAGCATTCAGATCAAAAGCATCGCGCCCCTTCATGGTTTCAAACTTTTCTTCCAACACACGACATCTTTCAGCAAACGCAACATCTCGAGGTCGTTCAGTATTCACCACCAGGCTTGTCCCTCGGGAATTCAGTGTAGTGAATGCAAAGCTATGGTATTCAACTGCATCATGAGACGAGGCATGTTCATCTTGAATAGTGTGACATTCTTGTATAACCTGGTCCCCAACGGGAATCCGCACAGGTTGAGATTGGACAAGACTATTCACTTGAGGCAGAATGACATTCTCAGTGACTGTAGGCCTTTGAATGTTGTCCTCTTTCCTTGACAAGGCTATCATAGCTTCCTCAAGTTGGTCTAACTGGTTCTTCATCAAATCAACATATGCTCTTGACGCAAACTGGTTCTGCTCTTCTGAATCCATGATTCTTCCAAAAGCGGCTTCAATTCTGATACGAGTGTCGGGAAATCAACTGCGGGTTATGGACAAATGATGGTTGAGTTTGTTGGAAAAAAAAGACATGCATACATGCTAATGTCGTGAGTATGCAATGCTTATGCACAGCTCCAGGATCAAAACAACATCTGATTCTGAGGAAGGAGTTAGACACAGGATATCTCTGATCACAAGACCCCCCATATGTAGGCTCTAATCGGGTAGGTACATAGAGTTATGGATATCTTTCAAAGACATTATAGCCATGACGAAGGAACATCAGACGATAATATCCTTGAAAGAATCTCGTCTAGGTGAGGTCTTCGTTTCTTCCCCACGAGAAAGACTCCTCGGAGGCGTCCACTACACAACCATCGACACACGGGTTCTAAGTAAGGTTCTCAGAATCCTAGATCGAGGTCGAAAATATTACTGTCAGGAAGTAATACGTTCGAGGGATCTCATCTGATTGTGGCGTTCGCATTAACCCACAAAGAGTTAACACTACCAACCATCATGGATAAAATGGGTTAAAGGTCCTTGGGATCGACGATTCAGGCTCGAAAACATTATCATCGTGATGAAGTAACATCAAAACGATAACATTTCCAAGGGAATCTACTCCAACCGGGGTCTTTGCATTGGCTCACGCGGAAGAGACCACGCAAGCCTCCACTACACAACCACCATCCCAATCCTATGGTTATACTCGGACTCGGGTATAGAGCCATCTCACAAAGTTCCCAATGATCAGAGAACCCCAACAGTCTCACAAGAAACAATAATAGGATATAATAATAATGAGCATGCGAGTAGATAATAGATAATCAGACAAGCAAGCAAACAAGCAAGGGAAGATAAACAAACAAGCGGATCTAACACTCACGAATCGAGTCAAGTTAGGCTTGACTCTCTCTATCATAGGGCAATGCAAATCCCCAGCAGAGTCGCCATCTGTCGTACCTCGAAAAATAAGATCCTCACGATGGACGCGGAAAAAACTGTTCGAAATAGAGTCGCCACCGAACTTTATTTATCCCAAAGGAGGGAAAGGAAAATATCGATAAAACCTTTAAAGGGATATAAGAACATGGTCGTCGCAACCAAATTCTAGGTTCAGGAGTCGGTTACGCAAGAGGGAAGGTATTAGCACCCTCTACGTCTGTTGTACTCAACGGGAACCTCTTGATTCGATTCGTGAGAAAGTTAGTTAGGTTTGTTTGTTATCTTCTAAGGTAATATTGCTTTCTAAGGGGGAAATAGGTGGTTTTTATTAGGGTTCTCGGCAAGGATGAAGATCCTTGTGCCTACGTATTCCCTCGTGCAATGGGAAAGTCAGAGCATTCGTAGTTCGTGGGACTACGGTTGTTTGGTTTGTGTTTTTTATGTAGGCGCCAATTGTCCACACACGAGTAAGAGAACTCGCACCCAAACAATTGAGGAGAAAGGTCAAAGACTTGGCCCCCCTCACATCACCTTTTAGAAATTTGTTTGAATATATGATTAACTATATTAAAGAGTTTGATTAAGAAAAAATAAGGATTTGATTTGAATGTGTTTTAGGCGAACGAGAGTTTAGGTTGCATTCTAACTGCTAAACGTTGGCTTGTCTGCTCGCTAGGGGAGGCTGAAGCACGAGTTTATATGCGCGGAAGGATGGACTAAACAATGTTCTTTATGAAAGGTGTTTGAGTTGTGGATCGCACGGGAACGGGAGGAGCGAATTTGACGTGTTGGATGCTTTAGAGGTGACAATTGCCCACACACGAGTAAGAAAACTCGCACCCAAACAAATTGAGGAGAAAGACCAAAGACTTGATCCCCCTCACTCCACCTCCTAATAAAAGTAGGTTTAAATAAAGGATTAATGTCTTGATGATTTATTAGAAAAGGTTTGAATATTGTCGAGTTCGTGTGTTTTAGAGGCGTCAATTGTCCACACACGAGTAAGAGAACTCGCACCCAAACAATTGAGGAAAAAGACCAAAGACTTGATCCCCCACTTTTTCACCTTTTAAGAACTGATATTTAGTATAATTAAGTGTATTAATTTGATTTAAGAAAAATACTCGACGTTGGATCGAGGTTTGGATTTGCGCGCAAAATGGTTAAGGACTAATGGAAAGGAGGTCCTGATGGTTAAAGGTAAGGTCGATTGCGAGGCAAAAGCGCTCGACTTACAAGAGGTAAAGGGATTTGATATGTGGATCAAGTGAATGCTTGAGGATGAATTAATTAATTGAATTTGTTTTGAAAAATGCTTTACGTTAGATCAAGCTTATTTATTCTTTTGAAAAGGTTGATTTTAATCTTATGGGAGAGGGGTGTAATTAATCAAGTGGGAATAATCGAGCCATGATTAAAGTGAACCAGTCACATACACGCATACAAACCAAAGTGAAATGTGCAACAATTATCGTTGTATAAAGCCCAAGAGGAGGCATTGTGAGGTCGATTGCGATCGTGAAAACGATCGACTTACAAGGTATGAAAATGGTTTGACATAAAGGCACAATATTAGTTTGAAGAGATTTTTTTGGTTTGGACAAGCATAATATGAATAACATAAACATAATCAAGGCATGAAATAAATCCACAAGAGAAAATTATACACCTCACATAAAGATCATAAATAAAATGGGGGAAGAAATAATCAAGCATGTTAGTCCAATTAGTTAACAACCTAATCTAAGGTTAGTCTAAAAGAGAAGAAATATCTAAACCAAGTTAATTAGATTTTCTTACATTTTAAGAGAAAAAAGGAAGTTCTAACAATTAATTAAATTAAACTAGAATATTTAATAAAATTAACTATTAAAATTAATTAGTATTAAATAAAATGGTTTAATAAAATTAATTAAAATTTTATTAAACAAATATTTTTGGATTTTTTAGAATTAAGTAGGCTAATTTAAAATAATTAACCAAATTAAAACCAATTATTTAATAAAATTAATCATTAAGTGGATTAATTACTACTAAATAAAAGGTTTTAATAAAATTAATTAAGTTTAATTAATTGATAATATTTTGAGGTTTTCCCCAAAAAAACAGAAATTAAGTAAAATGTTTTTTGGATTTTTCTTATTAAAAATTATTATTAAAATAAATCTAATAATTAAATCTTAAAATTAAAACTAAAACACATATAAAAAAGAGAATGGGCGAAATATAATTAGTAAAACAGGGGGTGCGGTCCGGAATAATCCCCAGGCTCACACCAGTAGAGCCCAACGAAGGGAGGAGGTCCATCATGGACCCTGGTCAATTCGATTGACCGTCCAAAAGATCTGGGGCATTGAAGCCTCTCAGAGTCAATGGTATTGACTCATCTAAGGGCTGGCGATGAATGCCCATGGTAAGGAGAATCAAGCGGTGCGCATGGGACTATGGGAAACAAAAGGAACCGGTGACACTTGTCACCGGTGGGGGGTACCACGCTAACTCACCCACACATGAAACAAAGGAAACGGTGGGGATGAATTCATTTTATACTCAGCTCTCTCTCTCTCTCTCTCACTAACTTCATCTCTCTCTACACCTTCTCTCAAAACCTTGGCTGGAACCCTAGAACGGTTGGAGAAGCGGCGGCGCGCGGTGGCCGCCACCGTCTTCACCGGCGACACCACCAATAAACCCTAAACAACCTACACTAACCCCCCTCAACTTTTCCTCCTCTCTCCAAATCCAACCCTAGAATCCACTAAAATGGTCTCAAATCTTCAGACCGAGGTTATTCCCAAATTAACCCTAAATCAAAAGTTAATGAAAATCGAGCAAAGCAACGCAGAGACAAGCGAACTACACTACTCAGAGAGTAAAGAACAAAATGAAATCAAGTAAGGGCCTCCGATTTGCAGAGAAATAAAGCGTAGAAACTACCTCTTGAAGAACTCCCCCAAGCGAACTTGTGCAAGTGGCTTTCTCAGGTAACCTCCGTTTCAACTTTACATTGGATAGCTCTCCTCCCCTCTTCTTTGTTTTCTACTGATTCTCTGTGTATGAAATTGTGGTCGTTTGCTGTCTTGCGTGTGGTTCTAGTCTCAGTCAAGTAGAACTTCAATGTGAAGCTCTATTAGACAATGGAAAATGAGACTTTAGTATAGGTTTGAGTTTTTATTTTTTGCAGTGTATTAGGGTTTTCTTCAAGTTCTCCTCCTTTTTAGATGATGAACAGTAGTGCTTATATAGGCTCTGAATTAGGTTTTTGGATGAGTAAGAAATCTGTTGGTGAGTGGTGTGAGGTGTATTGTACGAACCTTATTTTGTGGGATATTCAGAATGTGCTTTTTGAGGAATTATTCTACTATTTTATCTGTAGTGAACTCCTAATCATGTGTGATTTTTTCATGAGTTTATGCCAAATATCCTGCTGCTATGTATATGCCACTTTGTTATTATTTTTCTGTTGAAATTGTACATAATGCTTGAATCTTCATGCTGCAAAAATGGTGATGTATTTCATTTGGATTTTGTATTGAACTTGCTGCTAACTGACTTCATTTATTTTTCTTTTCCATGTGTGCACCATTGGCACGAGACATTGGACACGATTTTGGCTCAAGACCTTAGGTTGGAAGTAACAGCTTTAGGGCGACAATCATGAAGACTTGGTGGAGCGAATTGATGCAAAGTTTGGCACAATGGCGGGTATGGTGAAGATCACATTTGAAGGTGTGAGGTTAGAAACTGGGACCTTGTCATAGATTTTACCTCTTAGACCTTGTGGCATTCAAGAATTATTCTTGTCTAGTGGCCTGTAACTTGTAATGTTTTTTCTTGAATGATAGCCTTGTTTAGTGCAAACTCTGATCATTTCCTTTTGGCTTGTAATGAATACTAGCTTATGATCATCTTAATTTTAACTGATGCAAATAAAACAAACTAATCCTTGCACTATTTCACTTTGTTTCTTACTGTTAGCATGCTGAAACTGTGTATATGATGTTGCCATTGCAGGTAGGAAAGATGGAAACTCGTAGGCTGATACATGGCATATTAATCTTGGAGCTTTGGAGATGGATCAGTTTTTGCTAGTTTACAGGATATAGCACCAATTTGCCTTTATTTTTTCTAAATTTATGGTTGTCCTTGGTATGATTTGTCAGGTACTTGGAATGAAGTTTAGCTCTTGTGCTGCACATCCGGGTGTTGTTGAAGACGCAATGGGGAAGCAGGGCCAGACAACGCTGGCATTCTTTTTTAAGCCACTGATTCTATGTTAAAGAGTTATGCATCATGGCACGCTGTCCATTCTGAGAATTCAAAAAAGCAAGGGATAATGACCTTGGTAAACCTTGAACCTGCTGACTGTTAAGTGAAGCATGTTGTCTACTTGACTTGTATCGCCTAGTTCTCTTCTATTTTCAACTACACTTTAGAATCAAATAATCCTTGACAAAGTGAACAATCCAAATGGGGTATTTGTTTTATGCAGGTAGAACTTTGTGTAACGGATCCCATGATGCTCGAAGCCGTTTTTGGAACCTCTCGAGGACATCCTGGCTTTACGCTGGTTCGGACCTGCTCAAGATACTCCTGCAGTTTCTTAATGCTACCCACGTAGTCTTGGTCTTCGACATTTAAAGTTATAGGCTTCGCATCGGCACCAGGACTTGCGGCTTCTTCTTGCGGACCAAGGCTCCAAGTCTTTTATGAACTTTTGTGCTGTTAATTAGCTTAGGATAACACCCTGTAGTTTTTGTATCAACATTATTCTTCCTGAGTTGTATTGGATTTTGCTTGCATCCTGATTCACATTTTTGTTTTCAAATTGTATATTGTAAAAACCATTGACCATGCCGTCTTGGAAATTTCATGGGCTTATCAGCTCAAAAGGTCCATCTACTATAACACTTGAATGAATAAAACTAGCACGCCTATACCTATGACTTAAGATTCTTGACATGTTCTTTTTAGGAAGCAGACCATAGTTTTGTGAATGAAAAACTTTTGCTCGTAACAAGATTAAAGCTTGAATAACTTGACATTGATACCTTGTATTTATTTGTAACCTTTGAATTCTTATTCTTCAAATGCTCCTTGATTTTGCCTTGTCTCGAAACTACTCATAACTTGTCTTGAAACTTCTAGAGGCTTGTGATATTTTGAATAACTTGACTAATTGAATTTCATGATCAATCTTGGCACAAATTGAATTTGAATTTCATGATCAATCTTGGCACAAATTGAATTCAAACTCGGCTAATTTGATCACAACTTGAAACTTGCTACCAGATGATCTTAAAAACCAACCAAAGCTTAGAACTTGAAAGATATATGATATATGATGATCTTGAGAAAATTCCATGACACCACAACATGTTTAGTATAAGAAAAACGAGAGGGTAGGACAAATTTGGGGTATGACACTGAGGTTGAGATGTCTAAGTGTCTCAAGTTCGAGAATGGGTTGAGACCAGAAATTAAGCAGGGTATTGGGTATCAACAGATTTGCAGGTATGCTGAGTTGGTTGATAAGAGCAGAATCTATGATAAGGATAGCCGAGCTCGATCTGCTTATTACAAGCAGTTGAGTGAGAAGAAATGGCAGTATAGGGAGAAGCCTTATACAACATCAGCTGACAAAGGGAAGCAGAAGGCTTCAGATTGGAAAAAGTTAAGTGGGGGAGCATCTCCCGCTTCTGGGAAGTGTTATAAGTGTGGCGAGCAAGGTCACCATGCTGATGTGTGCACCAATAATGTGGTGAGGTGCTATAGATCTGCTAAAAAGTGTCATAGAGCTACTGATTGCAAAGATGATGGTCCAACCTGTTTCAATTGTGGTGAGAAAGGTCATATCAGTACTCAATGTCAAAAGCCAAAGAAGACTGCGACTGCTGCTCAGACCAGTGGCAGAGTGTTTTCTTTGAGTGGTGCAGAAGTGCCAGAGAAGGACAACCTGATTCGAGGTACTTGTTTTATTAATAATACCGAGTTTATTTCTATTATTGATATTGGTGCTACTCATTCTTTTATCTCGCTTGAATATGCTAATAGATTGGGTTTGAAGTTATCTGATATGAACGGTAATATGGTAATAGAAACTCCAACTAATGGTTCTGTTACTACTACCCTTGTGTGTTTGAGATGTCCTTTGACGATTGTTGAGAAGAGTTTTGTGATGGATTTGGTGTGCCTACCCTTGCACCAAATCAATGTAATCATTGGAATGAACTGGTTGGAGTTCAATCGTATTCATATCAATTGTTATAATAAGACTGTGGAGTTTCCTGAGTTTGATGATAGTGGGGAGTTGATGTTCTTATCTGCTAAGCAAGTAGACGAACTTCTGGAAGACGAAGCCTTGGTGTTTGCATCGTTGCAGATTGATCGTGAAGCTGTGAATGTTGACTTACCTGTTGTATGTGAATTTCCAGATGTGTTTCCAGATGATATCAGTGATTTGCCTCCAGAATGTGAAGTAGAGTTTGCAGTGGACTTAATACCAAGTACGAGTCCAGTGTCGATGGCTCCTTATCGGATGTCGGCTTCTGAGTTAAGTGAATTGAAGAAACAACTGGAAGAATTACTTGAGAAGAAGTTTGTTTGACCGAGTTTTTCTCCGTGGGGTTCCCCTATGTTGCTAGTAAAGAAGAAAGATGGTAGCATGAGGTTGTGTGTTGATTATCGGCAGTTGTATAAAGTGACTATCAAGAATAAGTATCCGCTTACAAAAATTGACGATTTGATGGACCAGCTAATGGGCGCTTGTGTGTTCAGTAAGATTGATTTGAGGTCGGGTTATCATCAGATTCGTGTTAAGCCTGATGATAGTCCGAAGACGGCTTTCAAGACGAGGTATGGTCACTATGAATACACTGTGATGTCGTTTGGTGTATCCAATGCACCTGATGTGTTCATGGAGTACATGAATCGGATTTTTCATGAGTGTTTGGATAAGTTTGTGGTGGTGTTCATCGATGATATCTTGATATATTCTAGATCTGAAGAAGAACATGCCTAGCATTTGAGAACTGTGTTGCAAGTACTAGAGGAGATGAAGTTGTATGAAAAGTAGTCCAAGTGTGAGTTCTGGTTGAAGGAAGTGAGTTTTCTTGGCCATGTGATTTCAAATGGTGGAATTGATGTTGATCCTTCTAAGATTGATGTTGTATTACAGTCGGAGACTCCGAAGTCTGATACTGAGATACGAAGTTTTTTGGAATTGACAGGTTTATACCGCAAGTTTATTGAAGGCTTTTTTAAGTTGGCATTACCTTTGACTCAGTTGACTCAAAAGGGTCAAGCTTTTGTGTGGGATGTAGCTTGTGAAGAGAGTTTTGTGGAATTGAAGAAGAGGTTGACGACCGCTCCAGTGTTGGTTTTGCCTAATCTGAGCGAATATTTTGTGGTGTATTGTGATGCATCGAAGATGGTCCTTGGTGGAGTATTGATGCAAAACGGACAAGTTGTTGTCTATGCTTTGAGACAATTGAGAGTCCATGAGAGGAACTATCCTACACATGACTTAGAATTGGCCGGGGCGGTGTTTGTATTGAAGATTTGGAGACATTATCTGTTTGGCTCTAAATTTGAAGTGTTCAGTGATCATAAAAGTCTGAAGTACTTATTTGATCAGATGGAATTGAATATGAGGCAGATGAGGTGGTTAGAGCTGTTGAAGGATTTCGATTTTGAATTAAGTTATCATCCGGGCAAAGCAAATGTAGTGGCCGATGCATTGAGCAGAAAGTCATTGCATATGTCGATGCTTATGGTGAAGGAATTGGAATTAATTGAGCAATTTTGAGATTTGAGTTTGGTATGTGAAAAGACCTCTGACAGTGTGAAGTTGGGAATGTTGAAGTTGACTAGTGGTATTCTGGAAGAAATCAGAGTGGGACAACAATCTAATTTAAAGTTGGTTAACCGATTGACTTTGATTAACCAAGATAACGGAGGTGACTTCTGGATTGACAAGAATGGTGTGATGAGGTTTCGAGATAGAGTATGTGTTCCAGATATTCCAGAAATCAAGAAGAGTATTCTAGAAGAAGGACATCGAAGTAGGTTGAGTATTCATCCCAGTGCTACGAAGATGTACCAGGATTTGAAGAAGTTCTTTTGGTGGCCGGGTATGAAGAAGGATATTGGGGAGTTTGTTTATGCGTGTTTGACTTGTCAGAAGTCGAAAATTGAGCATCAGAAGCCTTTAGGTATAATGCAGCCGTTGAATATTCTAGAGTGGAAATGGGATAGTATTTCCATGGATTTTGTGTCGGGGTTGCCGAGGACTGCTAAGGGAAATGATTCAATTTGGGTGATCGTGGATAGATTAACTAAATCGGCTCATTTCTTACCGATGAAGATTAATCATTCTATGCAGAAGTTAGCCGAGATGTACATTGAGGAGATTGTGAAGTTGCATGGGATACCTTCGAGTATTATGTCGGATAGAGATCTAAGAGTTACATCGAGGTTCTGGAAGAGTTTGCAAGATGCTTTGGGTACTAAGTTGAGGATGAGTTCTGCCTATCATCCGCAGACGGACGGTTAGACAGAAAGGACTATCCAATCTTTGGAGGATTTGCTGAGGGCTTATGTGTTGGATCACAGAGGATCTTGGGATAGCCATTTACCGTTGATTGAATTCACGTACAATAATAGTTTTCATGCTAGTATTGGAATGGCGTCCTATGAAGCTTTGTATGGGAGAAGGTGTAGGACTCCTTTGTGTTGGTATGAATCGGGCGAGAGTGCTGTACTCGGACCTGAGATTGTGCAGGAGACGACTTAGAAGATTAAGATGATCCAAGAGAGGATGAAAGCATCACAGAGTCTCCAGAAGAGCTACCATGATAAGAGAAGGAAGACACTTGAATTCCAAGAGGGAGATCACGTGTTTTTAAGGGTGACGCCAGTGACTGGTGTGGGTCGAGCTTTGAAGTCTAGGAAGCTCACTCCATGTTTTGTTGGTCCATATAAGATCTTGAAGAGGCTAAGAGAGGTAGCCTATCGAATTGCTTTACCGCCGTCACTTGCGAATTTGCATGATGTGTTCCATGTGTCGCAGTTGAGGAAGTACATTCAGGATCCGTCGGATGTGATTTAGATGGATGATGTACAAGTGAGGATAACCTGACTGTGGAAGCATTACCTGTGCAGATTGATGGTCGAGAGATGAAGCAACTACGGGGTAAAGACATAGCTTTGGTGAAGGTGTTGTGGGGTGGACCAACCGGCGAAAGTTGGACTTGGGAACATGAAGATCAGATGAGGGAGTCGTATCTGACTCTATTTCCTTGAGGTAATTTTCGATGGCGAAAATTATTTAAGTGGTGGAGAGTTGTAACACTCCTAATTTTGTAAGAATATTTATTTAATCTATTTAAATATAATATTCGTGCATTTTTGTGAATTTTGGTGGTTTATGTTGATGTTGGAATTTTGTGGAGTTTTGGTTATTTATTTAAATAATAGTATATAATATGGAATATATGGTATTATTATTTATTGAAATAATATTAGAAGAATTAAGGGCAAAATGGACTTTTAGGAGGAGTTAGTGAGGGTAAAATTGGGAAAGCCCATTTTTAAGAGCCCAAAGGTTAGGTTTAACAAAAAGGAGAATTTGAGAATAGGATTCATTTTGTTAGACCGTGAAAAGAAGAAAAAGGGAGAGCTCTGAGGAAGGAGAAAAAGCTTAGGATTCGAGAAGGTTTCTGAGAACTCAAGAATGAAGGCTTGGAATGCACAGTCTAAGGTACGGGGAGTATTGCCTTTCATTGTTTTCAATATAAGGATTCGATATATTTAAAGTGGATTTAAAGGTTTATGCGGGTTTATGGGTTTTATGAGTAAACTGACGATTTAGGGCATTTTGTGGATTGATTATTAAGGGTTGAATTGAATCGGATAAAAGTAGACCTTCGAGGCTAAATTCCTGTTGATGTTGTTAACCTTGTGGAAAAGAGGATTGTGAGAGTTAAGGAGGTAATTGAGGTTTTATGAAAGTTTATGTGATTCTAAGGTTTAGAATTGTGTTATTAATCAACCTAATAGTCGTATGTTTTGTGCCTTTGTTGCCGTTATGCCTTAGGACTATTTTTGGGATGTTTTTGGGGGTAAAGGTGGCTAGAATCGCAAAGGTTTTTGGGTCTGTTATGCTACTGATGTGTAGCAGCGATTTCCTGAAATCGCGAGTTCACAAAGCGAACTATTCCTTCGCAAGGCAAACACTCGCCCCAGACTCGCAAAGCGAGCAGCGCAGCGAATGCGCGATGATTTGTTTGATGATACTGGGATGAATTATGGAATGTGACTTTTAACTTGCAAAGCGGACGTCCCAGCGAATGGCTTCGTAAAGCGAATGAGGGTGGCGAGGGAGGGACAGAATGGGGTCTCTCTGGTTTTTTGTATGGGATTTTGGGGTTCGCTGGTTAGCTCGCAAAGCAAACGCCAGAGCGATCCAGTTTACAAAGCGAACATTCTAGCGATCGTCTGCTGTTTCGTGAAATTTGTTTTATGATTTGGTGTTGTCTTGATGATTTGATGTTGTGATTTTTCTGACGAATGACTATGATTTTATTGATGATTTTGAGATGATGATTTGTGATGTTTGACGAATATATGATGACATGATGAATGATGATGCACTTAATGGGTTTTATTGATGATGATAATAATGATGTTGTGTATCATGCATTCATAGCATTTCAGACTTTGGTCTATGGTGGCTTCAATCCCATTGTGTGGATTCACACTCGTAAGTCTGTTAACTCACACTATTACAATGTTAAATCCTGAGCCTGTTAACTCAAGAATCTCACTAATCAATAACCGTACCAAGGCATCCCCTTTTCCCGTTCGCTTCTACGTCTAGAAGATGACCCGATTCATGAATCCTTGTAGTTACTTGGCATACGAATTGGATTCGGGATCACTGGCCTGTTAACCGTGAACCGTCACTTCTCATGGCCTGTTAACCATCACAAGTCTCAACCCAATGCATAGGCTCCAATCGTACTACACGTAGGGAATCAAACCTACCAAGTAATTGTGCATACGTTTCAGAGGAGGTGCTCGAGTCTCATGAAACTACACCACAAGATAAACCGGTTATGATTACTAGACACACGCCTCGGCCTCTACTGCACGAGCGTTGTCACAATGTCATTCCACCCTTTTCTACATTGTATACGGTAATGTTCCTCACTCTACCTATTTCGTATTTTAACATGCATACATATTCAAACATGCTTAACAATAAGAACATAGGCAATTAGTCATCAATCTCATAATGGAAACATATAATTCCACATACCGCAAATTATACAAATTTATGGTTCCCTCCGATTTATTTAATCGGACATCAAAACCAGCATCTTTTACTATCATCATACAGATTATTTCCACGGCTTTCTATTGATATCAAAAACACTAAAATAGGATAAGCGGATCAAAAGTTAGGAAAGAAACAAAACTGCATAACCTAACATGTTCGCTAGGCGAACTACCCAGCGAGCATTCGCTAGGCGAAGCCCTTGGCGAATGAACAAACAGAACAAAAACATACATAAAGTTCGCTTCGCGAACTCCCTGGCGAACATTCGCCTCGCCCTTCGCTTCGCGAACAACTCATCGAAGCAAGGCAGAACCAAACATCACTGAAAAGGCACAAAGTTCGCTAGGCGAACGTCGTTGGCGAACATTCGCTGACGGGTTCGCTAGGCGAACCCTCGAAAATCTGTTCGCTGTGACTCGCCCCAGGTTCGCTAAGCGAAGCCTGGAAAATCCCACTTCTCAACAGCGCTGTTCTTCATCCCAAAATCAATACTTTGCCAATCAAAACACCTCCAAACCTTACTATAACCATCAAAACATAGTATGATCATAACAACAAGTATTTAACAACAATTATATTGCATTTCATCCGTTAAATTCATAATTCTCAGACAATTACCCATTTTCTCACAATTCCAACCTAACTATAAAACACATGGAATTCTACATCTAGAGCATCTATCTAGAACCCACCTGGAATAGATGATGATGAAGAAGATTGGGAAATGATTTAATAAAGATTGAATGATGGTTGATGATCTTGAACTCTTGGACTTTTCCTCTTTTCTCTTCCTTTTCCTTCCTTTCCTTTTCTTCTCAAAATTGGCTATGTTTGGAAATGAGAGGAAAAGAAATGATAGAGAAAATATCATCAATTAGAAACACTACTAATTGTCCAAGTAATCTCTAAAGCTCCCACAATTAAAACCTCAGAGTCAGATAATATTAATTTGGTCTGCTCTGAGCTCGTCAGTTTACTCTAATTATTTTATCAAATACATTCTCAGAGTAAACCGGAGTCCAGTTGGTCATACCAATATTATCTAGAGTGAAATAATTTACGGGGTATTACAAATATTTTACTATGATTTTAGCCTAAGCCGTGGTATTTTTTAATATTCTCATTATCTTTTATTTTGGCCATCTTTTTAAGAAAAACATTATTTATTAACCTTTTTTATTTAGTTTTACTCTGCAGATTCCTCTGCTTGTGGTACATGAATAAATTGCTTTAAGAAGGAGTGTTGCAATACAAAAAATGTACTTGTCAAATTGACATAATGTTAATTTTTAATAAATATATTCTATTTTATAATGTTTTATTTTGTAATAATCAATTTTTGAATTTATTTTCCTTTTTTCATGCTTTTATGATTGTTGACTAATAAATGAAAATTTTACCCCATACCCCATCATTTATTCCCCTACCCCTACATTATATTTTTTTTTACCAAAATATCCTCATATAAATAAAAATTTCCTAATTTAATTATTTGATCCACAATTTAATAAATAAATCTATCTTTAAAAGCTGCTTTATTAATATTCTCAGCAAATATGGCAAGTATTATCTATGCTATTATATAATCTTATAATGTCTCCATCAAAGATTTTCCGCTAAATTTTTTTTCTTTAATTAATTAATTAAATATAAATATATTTATTATTAACTCCATTTAAAACTTTCGACTAACTCATTCTTATATTTTAAATAATTATTAATTAACAAATGCAATAAGACATGTCTTAAAAATTTTTTAAAATGCAGCCACCTACCAAAAATTAATTAAATATAAATATATTTATTATTAACTCCATCATTTAAAACTTCTAACTAAGTCACATTCTTATATTTTAAATAATTATTAATTAACAAATGCAATAAGAAACTCATAATTTTTTTAAAAAATGCAACCACCTACCAATAATATGTTAACATAGTAACTACCTAGCATAATTTTTCTCTTCATTTTATTAATTAATCTTTTATTATTAATAATTAAATATTATTATTTTTAATTAAATGATAATTAAATTAAAATATTTAACCTGTTTATTTCTCAAATTTCTCTCCACTTAACACTCTCTATTTATATCATACAAACAATTAACATCTCTCCACTCATAACCTCTCTTTAACCCCACATTAATAGGACGCATAGTAATATTAAATTAAAAAAAAAAAAATTAGACATATAATGCAAACCTTAAATTTACTTAATACAAAAATAAATTAATAAATATAATTCATAAAACGGTTAAAGTTTTTTATAGCCCCCACTAATTTCATTTTAAAGCTAGTAAATAGTAAAATAAATGTATAAATTGATGAGATACAAATTTGATTAGTGTGAAGATAATTTTGTGAAAAAAATGGAATAAAGTAATGAGGTTAATTGATGAGATATAAATTTGATTAGTGGGAAGATAATTTTGTGGAAAAAATGAAATAAAGTAATGAAATTAGTGGGGCTATAAAAAACTTTAACCGTTTCATAACTTATATTTATTAATTTATTTTTGTATTAAGTAATTTTAAGATTTGCATTATATGTCTAATTTATTTACTTTATTTATTTTTTAATTTAATATTACTATGTGTCCTATTAAAGTTGGGTTAGAGAGATGTTATGAGTGGAGAAAGGTTAATTGTTTGTATGATATAAATAGAGAGTGTTGAGCAGAGAGAAATTTGAGAAATAAACATGTTAAATATTTTAATTTAATTATTATTTAATTAATAATAATAATATTTAATTATTAATAATAAAAGATTAATTAATAAAATGAAGAAAAAAGTTATGCTGGGTAATTACTATGTTAACATATTATTGGTAGGTGGCTGCATTTTAAAAAAATTTATGGAGTGTCTTATTGCATTTGTTAATTAATAATTATTTAAAATATAATATAGAAGTTATAGAGATGGGAAGGCGAGGGCGACCACCGAAAGAGGTGGTGTCAACGCCGTCTTCATCAAATAGCAATGATACAGACATTCAAAAGCAAGACGAAGCACCGACGATCACAAAGCCAGATTCAATTGACAAAGAAAAGGAATGTGTAATCGAGGAACAGTCCCAGGAGAAACAAAATGAGGATGCAGAAACCCTAAAACCAACAACAGGGGAAACCATGAAAAGATAACTATGGGTGGACATAATCAGTGGTAATCGAAATCCCGACAATGGAATGGAAATCAAATTCATCGCACTCAAAATCGTGGATGAGGTTACAGAAGCGGTTATCGAGCAGGCCGATATTGAGAATGAGGTAAAGTTCTGGGACACAGCCTTAATCATGTATGTCCTAGGAGGAGACCTAAGTATGAATATTGTCAAACAATTTATGATGAAACAGTGGAATTTTGTAAAACTGCCTGATATGTATTACAACAATGAAGGGTATTTCATCTTGCGCTTTCATTCACACAAAGAGAGAGATAAAATACTGATGAAGAGACCCTATACAATAAGGAACATGCCTATGTTACTTGCGGAATGGAAACCGAATTTCAATCTCAAGAAGGATATGCTGCGAACAATACCAGTTTGGATCCAACTACCTAAACCTCCGTTACACCTATGGGGCGCCACTAGTTTGGGGAAGATAGCGAGTGTGTTGGGCACACCACTAATGACTGATGAATGCCTTGCTAATAGGTATCATATCTCTTATATAAGAATATTAGTGGAGATAGATATCACACAAGAGCTTATCAAGGAGATTACCATTACGGATGAAAACGGAGAGAAGATGAAGCAAGTAGTTGAATACGAATGGCGGCCATCGTACTGCACAAAGTGTCACAAGATCGGCCACAAGTGTGAAGAGAAAAAACAAAGTCAGCTTGTGAAGAAATGGATCCCAAAGGAGTAGAAAATACAACAAAAGGAGAAGGAACCAATGCCTCAAAATGACAACATACAAGCACAACTGAAGGAGCCACAAGCCATAACACCTAAGCAAAACGCTCCCCATAAACAGTTGATACCAACTCATGTGATATAAGAGGTTACAGTCGAATCATGGATAGAAATCAGGCCAAAAAGCAAGCAAAATAGTAGAGAAAACAACATTGGTAAAAACTCAGCGTTCACGCCTTACAAAGCCAACTTTGGGAACATTTTTGCAACACTTGGGATGGATCAGCCTCAGTGTTCCTAGATGATGTCCCATGATAATTTCATGGAACGTAAGGGGGATTAATAAAACAGGTAATTTGAAGGAGATAAGCTCCCGTCTCCAAAAACTGAACCCGGCTATAACAGTGCTGATTGAAACAAGAGTTAAGAAGGGAAATGCTGACATGGTGAGAAAAAAGCTGAATATCAGAGGCAGATACTTAGACAATTATGAGAGGCATGAAAATGGCAGAGTCTGGATTGGCTGGGATGATAATAGAAGAAACGTAGAACATGTTGAAAGTACTGATCAGCTGATACACTGCAAGGTAACTGGTGAAAACGGGGCATTCCTTTTCTGGATGACAGCTGCTTATGCACATAACCAGCTTAACCTTCGAAAAAACCTTTGGAAAGATATAGAAAGAATTCACTCCAACCAACAGGGGCCATGGATGATCATAGGTGACTTTAATAATGTTATTAAAGTTGATGATAGAATATGAAGGAATAGGGTCACGGAGAACGAATATGCTGATATAAATCACATGATGAGCAACATTAGGGTGTACGAAATGGAAAGCAAGGGTGACTACTTCACATGGTCGAACAAACAAGAACACAACGCTATTTACTCAAGAATTGATCTAATTTTGGGAAATGTTGAATGGCTGCAGCAAAATGTGAATACTACCCTGACTAACATGAGCCCAAGCATCTCAGATCATGCTATGCTTGTCTGGAATTACCAGGATCAGAGTCATAAAATCGCCCAAAAGTTTAAATTCATGAACTACACAGCTGACTTGGAGGGTTTCATAGATGCAGTAAGAAAAAGCTGGAACATACCCTTGGTAGGAAGACCAATGTTTGTAGTTTGGAAGAAACTCCAAAGACTTCAACCAATCCTAAAGAATATGAGTAAACCTACCTCTGACATTACTAGAAACATATAAAAAATAAGGGAAGACCTTGCTAAGGCACAGGAGGAATTGATCCACGATGGAATGAATGAAGCCAAAATTCAGAAGGTGAAAAACTGTATTGGGGATCTGATCAAATGGCAAGAGATGGATGACAACATTCTGAGACAAAAGGCGAAAATCAGCTGGCTGAAACTATGTGATGATAATAACAAGTATTTTCATGCCTCTAGAAAAACTAGACAGCAATACAAAAGCATGAAAACCATCCATAAGAGTGATGGTACCTGCCTTACTGACCAAAAGGATATTGAGATGGAGGTACTGAATTACTACAAAAACCTTATGGGTAAAGCATCTAATAACTTGGAAGGTCTGGATATAACTGTTATGCGAGAGGGGACTCAGCTTAATACAGATCAAAGACAGTTTCTTATGGCACAGGTCACGAAGAAAGAAATAGAGACAACTCTCAAAGACATTGGTAATGACAAGTCACTGGGTATTGATGGTTATGGTTCTTACTTCTTCAAGAAATTTTGGCAGGTGATTAAGCATGATGTTGTGAAGGCGATCTAAGATTTCTTTGCAAACAATAGAATGTACAAGGCTGTCAATTGCTCAGTTATCACCTTGATACCCAAAACGTGGTGGTAGCAAAGAGATAAAGGATTATAGGCCGATTGTGTGTTGTAGTAAGCTTTACAAGATCATCTCGAAGGTTCTGGCAAGCAGATTAAGCAATGTACTGGGATCCATTGTAGGAGATAATCAATCAGCATTTGTGAAGGGACAACACATTCACAACCATATCCTTCTCACATATGAACTGATTAAGGGATACGAAAGGAAGTCAAACTCTCCTAGATGTTTGTTACAGATAGATATTCAGAAAGCATACGACACCGTGGACTGGAATGCGTTAGAATGTATCCTGAATGAAATAGGTTGTCCAAGGCAATTTACAAAATGGATTATGACTACGGTTACTACGGTATCCTATAGATTTAATGTCAATGGCTACTATACGGATATTATGGAAGCTAGACGAGGACTACGACAAGGTGATCCTATCTCACCGATGTTGTTTGTCATCGTTATGGAATGTTTAAACAAATACTTATTCAAGATGCAAAAGGATAGTAATTTCAACTACCACCCCAAATGTGAAAAGTTGAAAATTACCAATTTATGTTTCGTAGATGACCTACTGCTGTTCTCTCGAGGTGATATGATGTTGGTAGAAATGATGATGGATACATTCATGAAATTCTCTAAGGTGACAGGGCTAGTGGTGAATCCTCTGAAATGCAAGGTATATTATGCAGGCATTAATGGAGGTACTAAACTTGACATCCTTCGAGTTACAGGATTCCAGGAAGGGCATCTCCCCTTTAAATACTTAGGGGTGCCGGTGACTGGGAAGAAGATAGCCATAGCTCACTATATGCCTCTGATAGATCGCATTGTGAGTAAAATCAAACACTGGACGGCAAGGTTGTTATCATTTGCAAGAAGGGTGCTACTTATTAAAAGTGTGATTTTTGCTTTGACTAACTATTGGTTGTAGGTATTGCCATTCCCGAAAAGCGTGATCCAAAAAATAGAAATTATTTGCCGTAATTTTCTGTGGACAGAAGGATATGAAGGGAGTAGAAAGGCACCGGTTGCGTGGAAAAGTATCTGCCAATCCAAACATCAGGGTGGTTGAACGTTATCAATATTGAGATCTGGAACAAGGCTAATCTATTCAAACTGCTTTGGAACTTGAGCTGCAAAAGGGATTCCCTGTGGGTAAGATGGATCCAAACCTACAATGTGAAGAATAAAGATCTGATGCAGCTTCCAGTAAGACCAAATGATACTTGGATCATGAAATCAATACTAAGCCAAAGAGAGGAGCTGACTAATATGGAGGGATTGGAAGACATCATGAGGTGGGACAAATTCAAGATGAATATAATATAATATAATATACAATAAGCTCTAAGAGAGTATCCAAAAGGTGGAGTGGAAAGGACTTATGTATGGTAACAATGGAAAGCTCCGTGCACAATTTATGTTATGGCTCGCGTGCGGGGGAGATTAGCGACAAAAGATAGGCTGCATAAATTTGGAATGATTGATAATCAAAATTGTTGTCTGTGTGCAGGAATCGAATCAATACATCACTTATTCTTTGAGTGTGATGTGATGAAAAGAATTTGGAAGGAAGTTTTGACTTGGATTCAGGTGAGCCATACGTTGGAAAGCTGGAAAGACGAATTACAGTGGATTATTCAGCAAACAAAAAATAAAGGAGCTCGAGCTAATATTCTTAAGATGGCGGTGACGGAAACGATTTGTGAGTTATGGACACTGAGGAATAATAAAAATTTTGGGAATGATGTTGATACCACGAGTATAGGAAAGAGAATAATAGATACCATTGTTTATAGAGGATGGAATAATAAGAAGATGAGGAAACACATTGCTATCCTAATGATGGGGTAGAGTTGAGATTACCATAGTCTTATAGGTCTTTTTGTCGATTTTGCTGGATCCGAGTCGGATCGCTTTGTGTAAACAGTTTTTTTGAATTAATCAAAGTATTCTTTATTAAAAAAAATTATTTAAAATACAAGAATGTGACTTAGTTAGAATTTTTAAATGATGGAGTTAATAATAATATATTTATATTTAATTAATTTTTGATGGGTGGCTGCATTTTTAAAAAATTTTAGAACGTGTCTTATTGCATTTGTTAATTAATAATTATTTAAAATATAAGAATGAGTTAGTCGGAAGTTTTAAATGGAGTTAATAATAAATATATATATTTAATTAATTAATTAAAGGAAAAAAATTTAGCAGAAAATCTTTGATGGAGACATTATAAGATTATATAATAGTATAGATAATACTTACCATATTTGCTGAGAATATTAATAAAACAACTTTTAAAGATAGATTTATTTATTAAATTGTGGATCAAATAATTAAATTAGGAAATTTTTATTTATATGAGGATATTTTGGTAAAAAAAAAAATAATGTAGGGATAGGGGAATAAATAATGGGGTATATGGTAAAAAATTCTAAGATTCATTTGATCACATGGCTATTGTCGAGTCAGCCAATTTAACTCTCTATTCTAGGTTTGTACCATTTGGGCTTTGGCCAGAAGCTTTTCACACCACCAGATTGCTATTGCAATGCCTCTTCTCAGACTTTGGCTTCCCTTTTCATTTCTAGCCCATTTCCATTTTTTTATTATCTAGTTTTTTTTTATCCTTTTACTTTTGTTTATTTCTTTTTATTTTGTGGATTTTTCTTCTATATTTTATTTGCATTAATTTTAGTCTTTAATCAATTTTGGTTTTATTTAATTAAGCTAATTTAGTAGACTAGTTATTAACTATTAGGATTTAATTTGATTAATTAAGATTAATTAAAATCAACAATTTCAATATAAAAGAAACAAGAATGAACCAACGTCAAGCCGTTTTTCAAATAAATTCAATGAAATACAATACGAATGCTTGATCCAATGTGAAGTATCTCTTCCATATAATTCAAAATATTTTCGTAATCAACTTGAAACGCTTGATCCAACGTTAATCCATTTTATGTGCAAAATCTTTTCTTAATAAAATTGAAAGACAAAGGACCGAGAGATGCACATATTTTTAAATCCTTTAGTAGTCGAGCCATCAGTGCACACCATGTTCAAAATGACTATTAGTCTTTCAAATCTAAAACACATTAATCAAACTTGGAATACGGGGACAATTGGAAGCACATTCATGCGAATCTCAAGTAAACACGCACTTGGTGCACATTTATGCTCAAATGTTTACTCATATTCCGCAAAGATCAAATCTCCATGTTAAAGCAATTCAACAAATCAAATTTGTTTTTCGCCCTTGTGCAACTTAGAAAACCTATTTTCAAAAATGAGTATGCTTTATCCATTTCGACGCGAAACAAACAAAGACTTCAGCCTCCCAGCGCGAGCAACAAGTAAAGATTTAACTGCTCAGAATGTCTAAAGAAGCACCCTTTAAAATCAATCAATCAATTCGTAGTTTTCTACAAAGATCTACGTAACTTTGAGTTCTCCATCGCATATGGAGATTCGTCGGAGCAAAATTTTGAAATCTTGTCAGGCACAATAATAAAAAAAAAACTTTTTTCTCTTTCTTTTTCTTAATAGATAGAAGATCTCAAACTAACATCACACTAACACTCATTCACATAACTAACTAAATAGGTCTCATTGAGTACAACGGATGTGAGAGATGCTAATTCCTTTCCCTTGCATAACCAACTCCCAAATCTGCTCTTGGTTGCGAAGACCATTTCTTTTTCTTCGTGGGGGTTTTTTTCGAAATTTTCCCCTTCCTTTTTAAATAAATAAAGTTCGGTGGTGACTCTATTGTATTTCGAGCGAGCGATGCGCTCAGATATTTTTTCGCGCCACGACAGTTTAAATTCAGAAATAGGCAACAATTGTGAAGTGTTGCAGTATATTTGAATTCAGAAATAGACAACACTTCGTGAAGTGTTGCAGATTGGAAGTATGCAACTCTTGAAGAATGTTGTTGAGGAGGAATCAATGTAACTTTTGGTAAAAAAAAACGTAACTTTTTGTAAAAGATACATAACTTTTTGGTAAAAGATTGTAACTCTTGGTAGAAGGAAGTTGTTTCACCAAGGGTCGCAATCTTGTGAATCAACACCAATAAAGCCTATAAATACTTTATTTCGGATTTAGAAAAATATAACAAAAACGCACATCTTCTTCACTAAAATTCCATATACTCATCCATACATTCGAATTTTCATCTGTCTTGTGGAAACTCGAGTATAAACTGAATTATTTTAGATGTTTCTTCATAGAAACTATAAGACATTCGAAAGTGTTTGAAATAATATAAAAAAAGTGATGGAACACTTCTATTGATTTGTTATAATCATCCATCTATTTTCATGATTATCTATTTTAATATAAACATAAGGGTTAACGAAGTTTTTGCTTCTCCTAAATATCTCATATTTCATTTTTAGTCCCTCCAAAAATTTCCTTCAAAGAATGGTCCTCATAAAATTTTTAATTTTAACTTTTGGTCCCTTCTGCCAAAATCGTCGCTAAAACCGTCACCATTTCCGTCGCTAAATAAAAAACCGTCGCTAAACCCTGCTAAAACCGTCGCTAATTCAGTCTCTAAGTTGTAAAAACCGTCGCTAATTGGTAGGAGGAAACAAAAATTAAAATTAAAAATTTTATGAGGATCATTCTTTGAAAAAATTTTTTGAAAAAATTAAAAATAAAATTAAAATATTTATGAGGACCAAAAACTTCATTAACCCTAAATATAAAACATGATTATATGTCTAGGATTGTATGTTTAAGGGTGGAACTTGAGTATCGGTATGATGTTCTGTTGGTAGGGTGCATTTAATATAGATCAGTTTTGATCCACCATTGTCTTGAGTGCCTATTATAGGTTATCAGGTATTTTTAAAAATTAAATTATTATAAATATTGTATAAACTCACATTATTTCTCTTTCCTCGCATGTTAAAAATTGTAATTAAAATCTCTTTGTTCCAAGCACCAACAGATAATGAGGCGGTACTTTTTTCAATACTTATTAATATAATATTGTCTATTACTATTTTCTATTTTATATTGATTTGTTATACCAAAATTATTAATTTTTTATGGTATATATGCTGATGTTATTTACTCCATCCGTCCCAAAATATAAGAGAAAAAATTAAAAACACATTTATTAAGAAAAGTAAAAAGTATAATAGTTTGACTAAGATTTTGTTGAAAAAAATTATTTTGAAAGATGTAAAAACAATTCTAATTGATTGTTAGTTATAGAAAAGATTTTTTCTCTTATATTTTGGGAAAAGAAAAATGTATTTTTTTCTCTTATATTTTGGGACGGAGGGAGTATCTTTTAACATATACTATTTAATATTAATATATAGTTACATTAGAAAAATTTAAATCATTTTATTCAATTCAATAGTATAGAATCACGAGTTTTTTTGAAGCAAACTATCTAAGTTGACTTTTTTATTTTATTTTATTTTACTATTAGCCTAGTAGTTAATACATATTTAAAGGTAATTAGGTAAATCAGTAACTTAAAAAAATACAAATATAAATTTGGGATTTCATATAAAACATTCTTATAATCAAATCACACTAGTATGTAATAAAAATAATCTTCTAAGTGGAATTGAATAATATGTTCTTTTAACATTTGGATGTAATGAATTTTTGCTTTTAAAATGCTTACTCAACTCTCTTTTATTTCACGCTTAAAATAAATATGAAAGTACTGAGTAATACATCAAAAAAGTTTTTATATGTAGTTGGAAAATACAATTATTAATAAAAAGATATTTGTATGTTGTTTTGTCGCTTTGTTTCAATTTACTTTTATTAAGAAAAGAATATGAGATAAAATGTGAACTTTAATTTGTAAGTTTATTTGGATTTCAATAATTTGCAAAATCAATTAGAATGTAAGATTTATAAGATATATAGTGTTTGAAAGGTAAGATGGAAAGTTAATTGCAATCCAACGAAAATTTTTCTGGTTAGGCAAGATGGATAAGTCAAGCATCCCTTGGGTGAGTTGGGAAGTTATTTGTAAGCCAAAGCAATAAGGAGGGTTGGGTGTGAAGAATTTAGTGGATTTTAACACTGCTCTATTGTCAAAGTGGTTATAGAGGTTCTTGGTTGATGATAATGCTGTTTGGAGACCTGTCCTCGAGGAAAAGTATGGATGTCTGAAAACCAGAATTATGTTGCAGAGGGATTGGGGAAGAGAATCACTTGAATCACTATGGTAGGGGACATAATCAAGGTTAAAGATAGCAAGGATAATGTGGGCTTTAAACAGAACATTGTGTGCAAGATTGGAGCTGGTAGTACGACTTCTTTTTGCACTCAAGGTGGGCAGGTCCTTGCCTACTAATGGAGTGCTTCCCAGATCTGTATAAGGCCTCTCTGCACAAACAGGCAGCTGTGAGCGAGATGGGTTCATGGGTCGTTGACGAATGGCAGTGGAACAAACAAGCTATTTTTGACCAAAATCATTTAGGAGGTGCAACTTATATTCATTATTGGCAGGCTCTAGAAGCTGTTCTGTTGAAGCATAATCCGGTCGTAGGAGCTGCAGATAGTTTTTTGTGGGATTGTGATAGTTCCAATTCCTTTTCTGTCTCTTTTGCGTATGACTGCATTAACATGGCCATAACCTCATGCGACATCGAGATTCCGCCAAGACGGCATTAGAGCTTATTTGGAATACATCTATTCCTCTGAAAGCTAAAGTTTTCTCTTGGAGGCTAATTCTTCAAAGATTACCTTCGAGGCAACTCCTCGTCGTCAGGGGTGTAATCTCCAATATCCATGATACGGTTTGTGTTTACTATTTTAGAGTTGTTGAAGACATCAACCACCTCTTTTATTCTTGTCCTAAAATTCAAAGTTTGTGGGAGAAAGTGATTGTTTGGTTGGGGATACAGTGGCAGGTGAAAGTAAATGTACGTGACTCTTTTCTATCTTGGTTTCTAGCACTGATTAGCAGTTGTGATAAGTCTTTTGTGGGTTCTATTTGGATCTCCACTTGCTAGGTTATATGGTGGACTAGAAACCAAATTTTGTTTAATGATTTGGTGCCGGATATTGAGGATATGTTTTTTAGGGTTATACACTTGTCTTGGTGTTGGTTAGATAGTTGGTGTTCAAACAAATGTAAATGTTCGTATTACGATTGGTATAAAAGCCCAATCGATTTTTTGGGTAGATAGATATGTGATATTCCCTCTTTTTGTTGGGAGGTCGATGGCATTTTTTGTATATGGGTTAAAGTACCCCTAGTACTTTATCGAATACATCGTTGATTATAAAAAAAATAGTGTTTGAAAGTTGACTTGTTACTGCATCTTATAACAACTTCATACTGACCGTTGTCGCGTGAATAACAAACTTTTTAAGTTATTTATTCAACGTTGCATAGAGTTGATTACACACTCTAGTTACTATTCTACGTACTAATTTTCTTATACCCCAATGTAATGGTGATCACCATGAGACCTAGTTAGCATCTCACAAGGCTTTTATTTAAAGGATCGGTGCAATAATACAAGTGATATGAAAAATACGATATGACCAATAGTACCTTATGGTATCTGAAGATTATTTATCCTGCAATCCAATGACCTTCAATAGGAGATGACATAATTTAATACACTTTATTCACTACCACTACTAAAAATTTTGCCTTTAGTGACTGAATTAGAGACCGAAAAAGTCAAAAAAATCGGTTACTTTAGCGTTTAGCGACCAATAATGCAACCACCAAATTTCGGTTGGAAAAGTGCTAGTCGCAAACCTTTAGCGACGGATTTAATGACCGAAATTAGTGAACGATTTAATAACCTTTAGCACCCCTTGTGTCCATTGTACTCAACGGGATCCACTCTTATTGTTCTTATCAAGGGTGTGTTTATCTAAAGCCTACTTGCTAAACGGAAGCAAAAAAGGAAAAAACAAAAGGAGACTCGATAGGACTTCGCAGTCCTATGCCTACGTATTCCTTCGTGCAATAAGAAAGTCAGAGTTAATGTAGTTCGGAGAACTACGGGTGGATGAGGGAAGATTTCTCGCCAAGACTTCGTCGTCTTGTGCCTACGTATCTTCATTCGGATGAGAATGAAGAAGTCAGAGCGTTCGTAGTTCGCGGACTAAGAGAATGGGGGAATGGTGCTCGCCAAGACTTCGTCGTCTTGTGCCTACGTATCTTCATTTGGATGAGAATGAAGAAATCAGAGCGTTCATAGTTTGGCCTACCAATTGTTAAGTTTTTTTTATGAGCGATGCTAAGTTCACGTTCCAGCAGTTAGGGTCGATGCCTATTTGCGGTAGAACGGAAATAACATGTCCTTTTCTGAAAATGGTTTAAAGAAAAATCCCGAAGGACAAAATGATTTGCAGTTTCTTTAAGAGTTTTAAAAGAAGTGGATTGACTTTGTTTGAGATGCGTATAACATTAAAGTCTATGACATAGGATCGAATACTTCGCAAGATCGACCCAAAACAGGACGTATGCAAAGCACTCTAGACAAGGTAAGGAGAGACTCCCGCTTATCACTTCCCATGTACTTAACGCTCGTGGCATACCATACACATCGTATTTATTACGAGTTTTGATTTTGTTTAAGAGAGAAGAAAGAAGACTCAAAGGGTAAAGAGAAAATCTAAGGGGAACTCACCTAGATGTTGTCATGCAATATGACCCTATAGTTGAGGATGAGAAAGGGAAGTCTGTCTAATGTTATCATACAAAGTTGGACCTAAGGTTGAGGTCATGAAGGGACTACCCTAATATTGTCATGCAAAGGATTGAGAGCCTAATGTCTATCCCACTCAAAGCTTAATAAAAAATTAAGTTATACTAAGAGGCCTTAAGGGAGCATGCAAAGACAAGCAAAAACCAAGAAATAAAACCCAAAATAACTACTACAAAGCACTTCAGCACAACACAGTAGTAAATTCCAGCAACAAGCAAGAACAACATTTAACAACTCCTATTTCCAGAACAGAATAAGTGTAACATCCAGCAGAACAGAATAACATTTAACAGCCTGCATTAGGCACGACAACAGTGTATACGACAACATCATTTTCTTCCTCAACCAAACTTAGCAAAATCAAGCATGATACATCAAGAGTTAATCAAAATGCCTCAAGAATTCATCAAGATAACATGCATAAAAAATGCCTCAAGATATGCATCAAGAATCTCATGAACATTAATATCAAGTCATTTAAACAAGATTCTCAATGTAACTAATCAAAGAAATAATTCAACAAGTCATGAAACTCATTCCAAGCAAGACATGAAAAATATTCCACACAAGTCATCAACAAGATTAATCAATAATTCTATGGGAAGAAAACCAATTAAAAGTCCAACCAAAGTTCAAATAATTTGTTCTAGTAAAGAAAGTGAACAAGAAATCAAACAAAAATTAACTACATGATTCAATTAAAATTCAACTAAAAACTCCATTAAAATTCAACTAAGAAATTCCATTAAAATTCAACCAAGAAATCAATTAGGGTTCTAACTAGTTCAATTAGCATTCAACTAAAAATTTCTATTAACGTTTTAATCAATTCTAATGAAGATTAACAAAAATATAATCAACCATTAGCAAAAAGTTTAATCAATTATTAGCAAAATTCTAACAATTATCTCAATTAAATCTTAACAAGAAAATTTAATCAAAAGTTTAACAACAAGCAATTCTATTCAACCAAAACTAATCAAACATTTAGCAAAAATCTAATAAAAAATTTGTAACAATTTCTAACAACAAAGTCTAATTAACCATTAGCAAAGAATTCTAATTAACAATCAATCAGAGAATCTAAACAACAATTAACAACAAATACCAATCAACATAGTCAATTAAATCCAATAAGAGTTTTAATTAGAATTCTAACAAGAGATATTAAAATTCTAACCAGAAAGAATTTACATCTAACAAGAAAACATTAAAGACTAAATACAACATGAATAGAGGGAGGGAAGGAAAGTGATATAAGAGTGTATCAGTACAAATCAAAGGGGCCAAGCCCCGATCCATGCCATTCTAACCTAATAAGCTCAATGCACTTCTTATCTCTCTCTCTCTCTCTCTCTCTCTCTCTCTCTCACACTGCACCGTGTTCTTCTTCCTTATAATACTTGCGCTGTAGCATCTTCTTCGTTTCTATGGCCGGAATGCTAACGCCTCCGCCGCGCCATGGCCTCACGCCGGCGGCGGCGGAGGACATCCTACCTCACACTCTCTCTATCCCTGCTTCAAAATTCCACGCCGGATAAAACATATCTCTCTGCCGTGCCGAAACTCAATGGTGGCGGCGAGGCGCGAACACCTCCCTTCTCACATGTATCTCATCGTTTCTCTCTTCTCACTTCATATTTGCTCTCAATTTCTCCCACTTCTAACCAGATCATCCTAACCTATCCGAATTAAACACGATCCATAAATTTACAAATCCAGAAATTAAAAGCTACAACAATGAAATCATCACACCTTGAAATACATGATGATGTCCAAGACAACGCGAAGTGGAAGATGAAATACCTACCTTCGTGGTGGGGATTTGTCCCAGTGGAGATCAAGTTCTAAGTAAAGGAGGATGAAGATGAAGATGAATTCTCAGGTTCGGTTGGAACTCCTTTTCCTCTCTTCTTCTTCTTCACTCTACTTCTTCTTCTATTGTTGTTGGTGTGAATATACCGAATTCTCTAAGAATTTGACGTTGTGAAGTTCTCGCGTCAGTTGCATCTTGAACTGTTCTGATGAAAATGATTGGTGTCTGTGTGATTGTAGAATTCTTTGGTGTGGAGTTCTTGATTGATCTGTTGAGTTGTTGTTGCGATCTGCAAGTGAATGATTCTCCTTGCGATTCTTGTTGTCGATTGCGTGAATTGTTGTTCAGAGTTGAGTATGAAATCGTTGTTGAAATTCTCGCATTGCAAAACTTTTGCAGGAATCGTTGAATTCTTCAAGCCTGGAGTGAACTTTTGGCAAAGAAGATTGGATTTGATCAAAGGTGGAAGCAGTTTTATGGTGATGAAGATTGAAAGTGTGATGCGAGAGGTGAATAAAAATATGGTTGAGAGTGAAGTTTGGAGAGAAGGAATCGAAAAAAAGTTTGTTAGAGTTTTGTGTAAGTGTTAGATGATTTTCTTACGAAATTTTCATGTTGTTACCACTATGAATTTCCCTTTTGTGATATATATGGACTGCTATGTCAATTATTCTGATGCTAACTCTTTTGTTATGCGTTTTTTCTTTTCTCAATTTTTCTGCTATACTTACTGTAACATGGTTTAATGAATTTTGATTGGGGAAAAAAGAAAAATAAAGAAATGGTTAATTAGTTTGGATTATTGGATATAAGTATAAAAATGGAATGGGGTTTAATTGTGGAAAATGGATTTAAAGTTTAATTTATGCCATGAGATATAGCTAAAATGGACATGTGTTTAGGTCTAAAAGAAATGGCCTTAAATGGATTTAAAATGATATTTAGATTTTGGAATGAATAATGGATATAGAATTGGTTTGGTTATCCAAATTGATATTGAAATGGACAAAGCAAAAATGATATGGATAATTAAGTGATTTAAAATATGGAATAAATTTGAAAATGGGTATTGGTTTGAAACAAAATGGATATGGACACAAACTTAGATATTGAACTTAAATTGGTTTAACATGAATTGATGGATGAAAAAAATGGACTTCCACTTATATTTGAATTTGAAATGAATGAAGTATACCCTCGCCTCGAACTCAACATAAATCACATGAATGAACTTAAACTTGAATTCCCAGCAATACACATGTCCAATCTCAACAAGCTTTGCTTCTTAGGAACATTGATCCTTCTGAATATCTTTAATTCAAATCCATCTTCAAATCCAAACCAAATTTGTATTCTTAGCGAACCCCTAATTTCTATCTCAAATCCACATTAACTTGCGTTACAAGCAACCAGCAAAAAGATACTAAGAGTACAACAATGCCTTGAGGAATCCTTGAAGATGATAATAAGACATGAAGTATAGAAAGAGACACGATTACCAAGATATCCTTAACATGAAAACCTTAATCCTATGAAGCTCAATTGATGAAACGTCCTCAAGCTCAAACATGGATAAGAACCCTAATCCTATTTGAGATGTACTTTGATAATGATGAAGTGTCTTGAGTTGCTGAAAAACCAAAACCCTGGTCCAATAACATTCTCAATTGAAACCCTAGTCACTTGGTACCTCTTGAGAGTTCTTGAAGCAGATAACATTGATACTTGATGAGTGTGCTCCTCTCAAGGTCTCAGGTTCGAGTCCTGCTGAGTACAAATTGCTTATTAAAAAAAAAGGTTAAAAATTAGAGGGCAAATTTTGGGGTGTTACAGTTTCGACGTGACCACTAGGCCACTTCATTTTAGTTGTTAAATTTATATTTAAAATGTATATAATATTAATGAAATAGAAATATCAAATATTATTTAAATTTTTTTACACTAATTATCATTAAAATTATATTTTATTTAAATTAATAATTTTAATGAGGTAATTATTTGTATAAATATATGTTTTATTTGTTAAAATAATATAATTGTGAAATTTTGACTAAAAAATAAAAATTAAAAAAAAAGAGAGAAAATTTGGAGGGAAGTAACTTAATAATAAAAAAAAAACAAAAAATTATTAGTGACCGAAATTTCGGTCACAAATTATTTTATGAATAAATATATATAAAAAACGATTATTTGAGATTGAGAATTATAGTCACTAAATCTCAGTCGCTAATGCGGTGGCTAATTTTATATTGTGAGCAATTTATAGACTTTTAAAATTTATTAACAAAATGTCAAATTTTGGTGACTAATTCGGTCACTAGAGTGACCGCAATTTTTTAATTACTAATTCAGTCATTAAAAACGAATTTTCTAATAGCGTACATATGAGATTTGTGGTCCACTAGCCAATATATAAAAGGATCAAGGCTCAAACAATGAGTTTGGATCTACCTTGCTAAGGCTGCAAATGGACTGCATAGGAGTGAAGCGTAATAACTATCTAGATGGGAGTCGGAGACAGCTTGTTTGATAGTTTTTCAATTCAGTTAGATTAAGAAGTAGTTTTAAGTCTAAGTTGAATGAAGACAAGACTGACTTTTGTTTGCATCAGATGATATCATTAATCAGTTTGATGGGAACGTGTATGGCTTTGGGAAGTATAGTATTTTCATTACTAGAACATTGCATAGTGTTAGATGTAATGTCCCAAGTTTTCAATTAATTATTTAACTAGATTGAGACCCGCACGATGCGCGGGCTTTAAATGAGTTTTTTTTTTTTTAATAATTTTATAAAATTTTGAATTGAATATATCAATAATTTGTAATATTTACGATTGATTTAATTCAATTGAATTATCTATTCAATTTTAATTATTTATCAATTAACAATACATTATAGGACAATGTTATATAATGATTTTAAATTTTATAATATATAACCACATTTATAATTAGTTCTCATATTTTTAAAAGAATATTAAACTATTTGTTTTCCTATTTAAAAGTATTGTTTGACCACTTTATTTTAAACATTATAATGTGGTTTTTTTCGTCGTTATTATGGTTTTAAAATTAATACATGCAAAATAATTTTTTTATACAACTATTTTATGCATAATTTTTTTATGGAGTAAAATATTATTTAATGTATTTTTTTAGAAATATTGAGAGACAAAAAAGATAGATACGGAAAAAATAAAAATAATAATAGTATCAGAAAAATAAAATAAATTGTATCTTTATAATTGTTGTTACGAAATCATATATCTCTTTTTTGTGAGTGAATTAAGTAGTGATAATATTAACATTTTTATTAAGAGACAAAAAATTGTTTTCATTTTTGTAGAAATTAAATTAGTTCTCATAATTTTTTTATCGATGTATTCAACTCTTATAGTTATTATTGAATTATTTAAAATTAATTAATTTTACTTTTTTTTTATAAGAAATTAGTGTGCGTAATAGAAAATAGAATGAAATTTTAATAGTTTGAGTTTTGATGTATGGTAGATATATAATTTGTATATGTATCTAACTTATAATAATATGTGTTTCTATGTATCGTGGATGTACAATTTGTAAAAGTATATAATAGAGAAGGAAAAGAAACAAATCAATGAGTATCATGATTTTTAGTTAGAGTAATAGAAGGGGATAAGTAATGGAATTTGAAAATAGAAGTGTTTTAATTAAATGAAATTTATAAATGATACGTTTCACTTTTTCTTAAATAAATAATAGATGTTTTGGAATATTATGTTTTGAAGAATGCCACATCAGATTTTTAGTGATGTGACAAATAAGAGATTGAATTGTCAACCTAATAGTATGAGACTTAGTTTTAATATATTATAATAGATTTATTTAATTTATTTAATTATTTATTTTATGAGTGTTTGGTGTGTTTATGATTTATTTGATCATTTGATAGGAGTGAGAGAAATTGGTATTTTAGCTAATTATTTAAAATCATAGAGAAATAAGAAATATGAGTTTGAGATAGTAATTTGGATTTGAGTGAAATAGGGGGGTGGATGTGATGTTAGGAAGGGTGAGGGGAGTAGAGGATATTTGGAATAAAAATAAAAATTATTTTTATTAGTTAGAAAAGAAGGATAGAAAAAATTCAGATACGTGAAATTGAGAGAAACGTTGTTAGAGAGGGAAAAAAAACTCTAGCGGAGCAAGAGTGATAAGATGGAGATTCCATTATTAAAGTTGGAAGCTTTATCACGTAATCGAGGTAGGGAGACTTTCCATTATAAGGTTGCTTATTATTGTAGGATAGAGGGGGTTTCTTACGCATATCTTCTCCCCTTCTTCCTTGTCCTCCATTGATGAGGTTTTGTGGATTATGTGGAGTTTGTGTAAAACCTCCATAATTGATTGATGTGTGTTAATTTTAATTGTGTGAAAACATGTTGTGTTATAATTGATGTGAAATTGCATGATGAATTACCATGAGAGATTTGATGACGTTGTTGTTGATGTTGTTGAGATAATGTTGTTTTTGATGTTCTAAAGTGTTGGATTTCATATGTTTTCATGTATCTTAATGTATGGTGTGGTTTGGGTAATTCCAGTGACGAGTGGATAATTCAGTAACATACCTTTGACTTTCAAAAAATTTGGTACCACATGCATGTTGAAGTAGATGTGACGAGTACATTGCACTCATTCTTGAATATGTGAATGTTTATTGTTAGTGAGTGATATTTGATTGTGTATAATGTGTTATCGATGAACATTATGTGTGAATATTCATGTTGGTTATATTATCCTCAAAGTTTTATGTGCCATTAAATTATATGAATGAATTTTCACCCCACTTTTATTTGTTTTGTGGTTTTATGTACGTTGTGCTCAGACTTGAATTAAAGCTTGGAATGAAGCCAAATAATTTTATTAAGTTTCATTAAATAATAGATGTGGATATTTGTGCTTGCAAGTATGAAGCCGATGATCCTACTAACAACCTTCATAAGTGTTTTAATGACGATAACATTAATGATTTCTAAAGTCGGTGGTAATAACTTTCCAAATTTCTAATATTGGTGATTTACTTTTAGAAGTTTAATGCCTCATCGAGTATGAGACTCAAAGTTCCATTGAAGGTCTTATATGATGGATGTATCTGAAAAATGAACTTTAAAGCCTCGGAGTTGTGAAAGAGAGGAAGTGTGAAAGCTTGTTTGGTCGTGTTTATCTGAGTGACTAGAGTCTTGTGAAAGAATAAAAGTAACTCCTTGCCCAGCAGCTCAGAGGAAGCCAAGCCACTGCCTCGCGTCGACTCCGTCGATCTCGACAGCCGCTTCACCGAAGATGACTAGAAGGAAGATCAGGCCAGCCCGAGCAGCTCATCTGCCTCGACCAGTAACAACTCCCATCCGATGCGCCCTATCCTAGATGGTGACTTCGAGCTCATCCTGCTCAGCGACGACCCTTAGCGGGGAGTGAAGATAGGGACCGGGTCTCCCCGACATCTCATGAAAGCAACTCAAATCCTGCCTTCGCGAGAACGCGTACTTGTTCGCCTGGAGTGCCACGGAGATGCCTGGCTTGGACCCATCCGTCACCTGCCATCAGCTCACGATCGACCCAGCCGTCAAAGCAGTAGCACAACGTAGGAGGAAGCAGTCTCCGGAAAAAACGGAGGCTGCAGAAAAAGCTGTAAAAGACCTCCTAGAGGAGAAATTCATATCGGAAGCCAAGTACACCACTTGGTTGTCCAACGTTGTACTAGTGAAAAAATCTAATGGAAAATGGCGAATGTGCGTTGATTATACTGATCTTAATAAGGCATGCCCGAAGGATGCCTACCCCTAGCCAATATTGATAAACTTGTTGATAACTCTGCCGGTTTTAAACTATTATCATTCATGGATGCCTACTCGGGCTATAATCAAATACCAATGGCAATGAGCAATAAAAAATACACGGTCTTCATGACTGAATCGGGCAACTATTACTACAACGTAATGCCTTTCGGCTTGAAGAACGCCGACGCGACCTATCAGAGGATGATGAACAAGGTCTTCTGGGGAGAAATAGGCGACATGCTCTAAGTCTATATGGACGACATGATTGTGAAATCCCACGAGGAGATCGATCATATGGCCCATTTGAGGAATGTCTTCGAACAGGCCAAGAAATACCGGATGCGTTTCAACCCAGAGAAGTGCATGTTCGGAGTCCGGGCAGGCAAGTTCCTCGGCTTCTACCTGACGGAACGAGGAATCGAGGCCAACCCCGACAAGTGCCGGGAATTCTCCAAATTTCCAACGCCCAATTCGAAGAAATCCATCCAGTCCCTCAATGGGATGCTCGCTTCCTTGTCCTGTTTCGTGGCCAAGTGTGCACAACACGTCCTGCCATTCTTCAAACTCCCCTGCAAGGAGGCAGCGTTCGAATGGATGGAGGAATGCGACCAGGCTCTCCTCCATCTGAAACGGGCACTGTCTGAGCCACCAGTCCTCTCTCGACCAGACAACTATGAAACTCTATACCTATATCTCGCTGTAGCAACTGAGGCCGTGAGCGCCGCTCTTATCTGCGAAACACCTGACGGGCAAAAGCCCATATACTTCACCAGCAAAGCGTTGCAGGGGCCAGAACTGAGATACCAGCAGATATAGAAGGTGGCGTTGGCCCTCATCAACACCGCTAGAAGACTGAGACACTACTTCCTGGCCCACACGATCGTGGTCCAGACAGATCAACCCGTAAAGTAGCTGCTGGGACGACCAGACATAGCCGACAGAATGCTCAAATGGTCGCTAGAGCTGTCCAAATTTGACATTCAGTATGAAAGTAGAAAAGCCCTCAAAGCCCAGGCTTTGGCTGACTTCGTCGCCGAAATGACATTCGCGGGTTCCCCCACCTGTGGGGCACGCAAATGGACCATTTTCGTAGATGGGGCATCCAACTCGGTAGGGAGCGAGGCGGGCATCATATTGGAAAATGAAGAGGGAATCATCGTAGAGGTATCGCTCACCTTATCCTTCCCCACGTCCAACAACCAGCTGAGTACGAAGCCTTCCTCGCCGGCTTGTGCCTGGCCGAAGATCTTGGGGCAGAGGAGATCGTCATCTGCACGGACTCACAACTCGTGGCCCTCCAGGTTCGAGGAGAGTACCAGGCCAAGAACGACAACCCGTCTGAATACTTAGCCTTGGTCAAAGAAAAGATGACGAAGTTCGCTGCAGTGGAGGTAAAACATGTTCCACGCGAACATAACGTCAGAGCAGAAGTACTGTCTAAACTAGCAAGCACGAAGAAAAAGGGCAGAAACAAGTCTGTCATCCTGGAGGTACTTCCTCGACCTAGTATCGAGAAGGCATCCCCCACCCTCGACGTGCAAGTTATCGGCGACAACAACTACTAGATGACCCCCGTATATAACTATCTCGCTAAGGAAGAGCTTCCGTCCGATCCCAAAGAAGCCAGCACAGTCAGGCGCAGGGCCTGCTCCTGCGTCCTGGTCAAAGACAAACTCTACAGGCAAGGGTTCTCCATCCCACTACTCAAGTTCGTCGAGGAGGAGATGGTCGCCCACGTCCTGCGCGAAATCCACGAAGGAATCAACGCCCAACACCTCAGAGGAAGATCCCTCGCCTGGAAAGCCCTTCAGGCAGGGTACTACTGGCCAACCATGCAGCAAGATGCTAGAGAACACATGAAGAAGTGCGATAAATGCCAACGACATGGGGACATGCACCTAGCTCCGCCTAACGAGCTCAAGGCTATGTCCTCCCCGTGGCCATTGGCCTGGTGGGGCCTAGACATCCTGGGACCATTCATAGTAGGATCAAACCAGAACAAATACTTAATAGTAGGCGTTGATTACTTCACGAAATGGATAGAAACGAAAGCTCTAGCTAAAATAAAAACCCTTAACATACTGCGTTTCTACAAACGAAACATCCTCTCACGCTTTGGCATTCCCCAGGAAATAGTCACGGACAACGGGACTCAGTTCACGGATAGGAAGTTCCAGGATTTCGTCGCCCAGCTGGGTACGGAACAACACTTCGCATTCGTCTAACATCCCCAGACCAACGGCCAAGCGGAAGCGGCAAACCGGGTCATCCTTCGAGGCCTTAAGCGAAGGCTGGACGAAACGAAGAAAGCTTGGGTCGAGGAGCTGCACAACATGCTGTGGGCGTACCGCACGACTCTACACTCTTCAACCGGGGAAACCCCCTTCCGCCTGGCCAATGGGACCAAAGCCATAATTCCCATTGAAGTCCACGTACCCTCCAGGCGGACCGAATCACCCCTGGACGAAGAAATGAACGACGAGGCACTGAGGGAGGAACTCAACCTCGTCGAGGAAGTACGATCAGGGGCAGCCCTCTACGAAGCCTCGTTAAAACAAAATAATTGCCATCCGGCACAATGCCAAAGTCATACGACGAGAGTTTAAAGTAGGCAGCCTTGTCCTGAGAAGAAACCATAAAGACTCTCGTGAAGGCAAGCTCGCCGCTAACTGTGAAGGACCCTATCGCGTCCGAGAAAAAATAGGAAATGGGGCCTACTACCTAGAACGTCTCAATGGGGAAGAACTTGCTCGACCATGGAATGCCGAAAAGCTAAAAAATACTATATCTAAGGTCGTAACTATTGCTTTGCTTCGTCAAAACAACGAACGTCACATCTCGACCACGATGCATGCCTAGGTACAAGTGTTGCATGTCAGCTAAGGCAGGACCCCGCTCAAGAACGAGCCAGGTCCCTGCCCGACGGCGGTCACTCAACTGAGCACCGCCGTCATCAAAGTACCACGATAGACAGAACACCAAGCTCGCGATGGAAGGTTCACGCCGCGAACTCAGGCCTCAAACGCGACCTGAGCTCCGCTATCTCGCCCGGAAATTCCACGGTCGTTCGACCAGTCCCCCTCACTGCCGAACACATTTACTTCGAGCAATTTCCCAAAGCTTAAAACAAATCAAAGTGATCCATGTAACGGGCACAAAAGCTTATCGAGCAACGGTACATCACTTAGAAAAAATAAGCAATAAAATCCATGCGCAAACATACAAAACCGACCATACTGACCGAATACATACAATAAATTAAAGTGACCACAAGGGCCACAAGATGTGCATGTTACAAAATAAGGGGGCCAGGCCCCAAACAAAATAAATTACATCAAGATATGGCACGCATGCCAGATACATTACAATAAGAAAAAGAAATCATTCTTCCATCCGCGCTGACTGATCCTGGTCAAACTCCGACTGCTCGGGGATAGGCCGCGGTGACTGGGTTTCCTCGGGACGGGCGTGCTCGGCACCAATGTTGAGGAACTTAGGGACTACTATCTTGCCATTCTCCATATGGCCGAGAAAATTGGTACCCTCCTTGGAAATTTGGACGTCAGGGTTCACCAACCTCAGCTGGGCCACAACATTCTCGAACGATTCCTCCCCAATGGAAAACACGTCCTCTTTCGCCCGAAGCATGCGAGCAACTAACTCCGCCCTAGTCTTCAGCGCCTTTACGTCCTCGGGCTCATCCTCTGCTGGGGCACCTATGGACCTCAGCTGCTCGACCAGCTCCTCGGCAGCTTTCTTTTCGCCAGCCAGAATCTCGTTCTCTCCCCTTAACTGGACCGCTTCCTCGTCCGATTTCTTCCTCGCAGCAGAGGCAGCGGTGACCTCCTCCTTGGCCTTCTTAAATTTCTCCTCCAGGGCAGTTATCATCGCATGGGATCTCTTAAGCTCGAGTTCGAAGGAGGTATCACCCTCGGCATACACCGCCGCCATCTCTAAAACACAGACCACCGCAGAGGCATCTTGCGCCAACAATGCCCGTCTAGTCGGATGATCCATGCCTTCCAACTTGAGAGATTCTTCCTGGGGAACCACCAGAGACGTTCCTTCGAAGTATTTCCTATCATGGAGGCAAGGAGGAAGTTCGAACTTGCATTTTTAGGCCGCCCGACTAAGGTCCACCAACTCGTTGGCCCTGACCCGCTTGAACCTTGAAGCCAAAGGCACTGGAGACCCCTGAGTGGAGGCAGGAATGGGCGAAGAGCTCCCCATCTGTGGTGGAGGAGGAGGTGCCCGCTGAGTAAAATGAGACTTTGTAGCGGCCTCCCCAGGCTTGTTCCTCGCAATAGAATTCTTCACCATTCTCTCGTGCGTGGAAGACATCTCACCTGCGAAAACACAAAAAACATGTTAGGCATCAAAGAAAATACAAGTCGGGCAAGTCAAGAGGCTAAAACTACCGAGCAATTTATAAGCATCCGCAAAAGTCTTGCACTCCAGAAGCGCCTTCGTGTTGATGTAACGGTACTCCACCCGTTGGCTACCGTCTTCCTCGAAGATCGGGTCTCCCTTCTTCGTCCAATAATCAGCAAGCCTAAAAGTGTTGATATAGTTCACCAACGTCTCATAGACAACAAAGTCTTGCTCGTCCAACATGCTCGGCTGAGCCACATAACCAGCAGGCTCCCTAGTAAAATGACTCCCACTCCAATGGAAGGGAAATTTGAACTCCCTATCCCCGATCACTTTCCCTTCCTCGTCACGCATGACGTTGCCATTCTCGTCCGTGGATACTGCTCAAACATACGTGCTATCTTGGGCTCGCTCCGACACGGGCTCAATAACGTAGAATCTCTCTATGAATGTTCGGATGGACTCCGAGAAAGGCTTAAACAGCTTCCGAGGTTGCTTCAGCGACACCCAGCCATATCTTCTCCCCCTGACCTGCCTTTGAAGGTGGAAGATAGTGAAGAACAGAGGCAAAGTGGCTCCTATCTTCAGGAACTCACATGTCAGCTTGAAGGCGCGGATGAACGCCAACGAGTTAGGATGCAATTGTGACGGGGCCAAATCCAGGTGTACAAAGATGGATTGCTGGAAGCCTGTGAAGGGCAACCTTAACCCTAGCTCCTTAAAGGCGTACTCATACATGGAGAATCTCTCCCCGTAATTAGTGCAAATCCGATCATCTTGGGAGGGGAAATTCACCTTCCACTCCTCCTCCGGTCCTACGTCCATGAAAACATCTCCCGTGAAAGACGCGAAGGTAAATTCATGCTCGGCAGGCTGTGCCACCGACCATTCCTCCGTGGGATCTTGCTCAAGCTCCTCGCCGACTTCGCTGGGGGCAGTTGAAACTTCTGTGCCGCTACTCTCCGAGGAGCTCTTCTCGGACGAGTCTATTAAAATCTCTCTTTCGGGCCTTGTCGCCATCTCGATCACCTGAAAAGCAGAGGACAAAAGTGAATTCGACCACAAAATCAAATCCACCCTTCCACCGCTAGTCAAGTGAAAAGGAGCGCGAAGGGCCGGGGACGCCAGCCCTAAAATAAACAAAAACACAAGAGTCTCCCATGAGGAGATGCTCGGTGCAAAACCCTCATACAACGAGGTACTTCCCCGAACCACTACCCAGTTTTCGTTTGAAGATCCACCGGAAACCTTGTACATCCACCAGAAACTTCATTAGAATGCCGGAAAACTGGGTAGCCACCCCGGTTATACATGCGCCATCTTCGCAATAGCGCCAGATGTAACGCCCCGATTTCGATTATTTCCCATTTTATTGAGTCTTTTATTTAATTGAGTGATAAATTATTTTATTTGTGAAATTGGTATGTTAATATGCTATGTTGACATGTTATGATATTTTACCGTTTTTGAGAGTTTTCGGGGAAATTAGAATGGAGGTATTTTAGACATTTCTCAATTAATGATAAGTTAGAAATTTAGTGGAAATAGAATTTTGTGAGAAAATGAATTAATTTAATTTGAGTAGAAAATAAGAAATAGAAAAGAAAAAGAGATAAGGAGAGGAAATAGGAGAGAAAGAGAAAGAAAAGAAAGATAGAGAGAAAAAGGAGAGAAAGAAAGAGGAAGAGGAGAAAAGAGAAGAAAAGAGAGGAAAAGCTTGGAAATCTTCAAAACAACTTCTAGGAATCGAATTATCCGGGTAAGGGTGTGAAATCTTATTATCTTATCAATGTGTATCATTATGTATGATTGTATTGTTGTTGTTGTGGATTTTTATGAGTTTTTGCATAAACCCATATTTTGTAAAATTGCTTGGAAATCGATTAAATGTGGTTGAAATCAGGTTTTTAGTGTCCAAAATTGTTGGTATATGATAGATACTTGTCATTGGACATTGTATTGGTAATTTTCTGGTGTGTAGGTGGAATTTGGGATGATTTTGGGAGTAACCCGTAGAACAAAATTATGCAGAAGAATTTTTCTGGTTTTTCCAAGTCATACGCGTATGGGGCATGTTCATACGAGTATGAACCTTGGCAATACGCGTATGGTGGGCGAGCCATGGACCAATACGCGTATGGAATGTTATTTTTCTCAGCCATCTGCCCATTTGCGTATGATACGCGTAGCATTTCAAGGCAATACGCGTACGAGGTTGGGCATTACGCGTAAGGACATTTACACGTGAACTTTGGGAAAGATGAGTCTCTGCTCATACGCGTATGAACCTTGGCAATACGCGTATGGATAGGACAAATGGTAAAATGAGATTTTTCAAAAATGTGTTTTCGTTTTCGTCCGTAACTTTTGTTCCGTTTATCTGATTTTTACATTCTTGGTATCGTTGTGAAGCTATTGAGCTGTAATTTCTTATTATGACGATTTGGAAATTATTAGCCGATTTAATTATGTCGGAAAGTCGGGAATAGTGTTATTTAGCAACTTTTACCGTTTTGAATGTGTATTTTGAATGTGAATCATACAATAGTGCATTGATGTGAATGTATATAGATTGTATGTAATAGTATGAGATGAATGCATGAATATATAGTGAATATGTATGCATTTCAAGAATGTCTTGAGTCATTTTGTATGTGAAGCATAATGATGTACATTCTTGTGTTGTTGGATTCTAATGAGAATCCGCTATAACGTCGTGTGCCCATGTGGGGTGTGAGCGATGATTATAGACGATCGTGTGCCCGTGTGGGGTGTGAGAGATCCATAAACATTGTGTGCCTATGTGAGGTGTGAGCAATGGGTGAACATCGTAGGCCCGACGGGGAGTTACATTGGTAACGAGCGATGGTTCCAATAAGTTTTTGAGTGAACTTGAGATGATTGAGTCGGTACCGCATTGCATTTGCATAGAGTCGTGAGTCGGCCTCTATGATTTGCATTTATCATCTTTATAATGGTGCGTTGATGAATAAACATGAATATGTATGTTTATGTGGGATGATAAGAATTGTGAAAGTATGCATGATGAATATGCTTGGTTTTGTATATATATATACATTGTAATGTATATGAGTGAATCGTGATGGATTGTGGTGAGAATGTGGAATATGTGTATTTTTATGCTAAGATATATAATTATATGCATTGTTATTATGATAATATTTCTCACCCTTCTGCTGTTTTATGATGCTCTATGAGGCATTGCAGAGTAGGTATGCTGGAGGTCTTTTTGTGAAGCGTGTCTTCATTCTTTTGGTCGGTCGGCTCTGATATGTAGCGCCGGGTAGCTAGGAAGTATATGATTCTTTTGTGATACATTTGTACATTTATCTTGCTGTTGAATGTTTATGTAAACATGAATTATGTGGGTGGATAATACTTGATGATATATATATATATGTATATATGTTGGATGTTATTCAATGTTTAGATTTTCCGCTTTTATTCTAAATATTGAGATGTGGGTGTAAGGACTAAGTTCCTCTGTTGCAAAGTTACCCCACTGTTGCATATCAATTGTTGAGCAGGTGTTGAATGTTTTAATTTCATGTATAATGTGACAAACCTTTTTTTTTTATTACTATGTTTATAATTATACTCTGACGAAATATTTAATATGTGCATAAATGATTATGTGATTATTTGGGGGTATAGAAAGGAGGTGTTACATTAAGTGGTATCAGAGCCAGTGTTGAGTCAGTTGTGTCTGTCTTGTTGTTGTGATGGTTGAACTGTTGTTTAACCTTGTTGTCATTTTTGGGAATAATCAGAATATGGCTGGTAGAAACGACAATACGATGGCTGCTGCTTTGGAAGCAATGGCTAGGGCGGTGCAAGGTGCGCCGAACGTGAATGTTAATGACGAGTTCGGGAAGAATCAACCACCGATTTTCAAAGGAAGATTTGATCCCGATGGTGCTCAAATTTGGTTGAAGGAGATGGAGTTCCTTGAACTGAAACAAGGAAGTATGTCCATGGTGGACTATACTGCTAAGTTTGTGGAGTTGGTTCAATTCCATCCTCACTATGCTGCAATTACTGCTGAGTTCTCAAAGTGTATTAAGTATGAGAATGGTTTGCGTCCCGAGATCAAACAAGCTGTGGGATATCAAAGGATAAGAAGGTTTACAGATTTGACGGAATGTTGTAGAATCTTTGAGGAAGATAGCAAGGCTCGTTCTACACATTACAAAAGTTTGAATGAGAGGAAGGGAAAGCAACAAGCTAGAGGTGGACCTTATGTGACACCCGTTGATAAGGGCAAGCATAGGGGAAACTTTGATAAGAGATCTGGAGGAGGAGGTTCCGGTTCCGTTAAGTGTTACAAGTGTGGTGAAATGGGTCATAAATCATTTGAGTGTGGGAAGACTGTGGTGAAATGTTCTAACTGTGGAGGCCTTGGGCATGCTACTACTGATTGTAGAAGGAATATAGTGAAGTGCTATAATTGTGGAGAAGTGGGTCACATTAGTACTAAGTGTACTAAGCAGAAGCAAGCTCAAGCGGGCGGAAAGGTGTTTGCATTAGCGGGGACGGACACTACTAGTGCAGACCGTTTGATTAAAGGTACATGCTTTATTAATAGTACGCCTTTAATTGCTATTATTGATACGGGGGCGACTCATTCATTCATTTCTCGTGAGTGCGCTAAGCATTTGAATTTGTTTATGACTTCTTGGGGTGGTGAGATGGTTATTGAGACTCCTGCTTCAGGGTCGGTAACTACGTCTTTGGTGTGTGTAAGTTGTCCTTTGACCATGTATGGTAAAGACTTCCTTATGGATTTAGTGTGTTTGCCGTTGGAGGGATTGGACGTAATCTTGGGTATGAACTGGTTGTAATTTAATCGAGTTCATATAGATTTCTATCACAAGTTAGTAAGGTTTCCTTCTTTGGAAGATGTTGAAGATGAGAGTTTCCTATCCACTAAAGAGTTGAAGAAAATTTTAGCGGACGAAGCTCAATTGTTCGGTTTGTTTGCATCATTGTCAGTGGAGAGCAAAGTTGAGCTCGATGTGTTCCCAGTGGTGTGTGATTTTCCAGAAGTGTTTCCGGAGGATATTACGGATGTACCGCTGGAAAGAGAAGTTGAGTTTTCTATTGATCTAGTTCCGGGTACTAGACCGGTTTCGATGGCACCGTATAGTATGTCGGCATCGAAGTTGGTAGAATTGAATAAGCAATTGAATGACTTGTTGGACAAGAGATTTGTAAGACCAAGTGTTTCTCCTTGGGGTGCTCCGGTATTGTTGGTAAAGAAGAAGGATGGGAGTATGCGGTTATGCATTGATTATCGACAATTGAACAAGGTGACAATTAAGAACAAGTATCCGCTTCCAAGGATCGATGATTTGATGAACCAAGTGGTTGGTGCGCGTGTTTTTAGCAAGATTGATTTGAGATCGGGATATCACCAGATTCGTGTGAAAGAAGAGGATATTCAAAAGACGGCCTTTAGGACACGGTATGGCCATTACGAATATTCCGTGATGCCATTCGGGGTTTCTAATGCGCCGGGTGTGTTTATGGAATACATGAATCGTATTTTTCATGAACAGTTAGATCGTTTTGTGGTTGTGTTCATCGACGATATTTTGATTTACTCTAAGTCTCAAGAGGAGCATGAAGAGCATTTGAGAATTGTGTTACAAATTTTGAAAGAGAAACAATTGTATGCTAAGTTGTCGAAATGTGAATTTTGGTTGTCGGAAGTAAGTTTTCTTGGACATGTTATTTTCGGTAGTGGTATTAGTGTTGATCCATCCAAGATTGATGCGGTGATGCAATGGGAGGCTCCTAGATCGGTTACGGAGATTCGAAGCTTTTTAGGCTTGGCGGGTTATTATCGGAGGTTTATTGAGGGATTTTCGAAGTTGGCACTTCCGTTAACGCAATTGACTTGTAAAGGAAAGGCTTTCATTTGGAATATTCATTGTGAAGAGAGTTTCAATGAGCTAAAAAGAAGGTTGACAATGGCTCCGATCTTGATTTTTCCAAATCCGACGGAACCATTTGTTGTGTATTGTGATGCTTCATTGGTTGGTTTAGGTGGTGTTTTGATGCAAGATGGAAAAGTTGTGGCTTATGCTTCAAGACAATTGAGAGTGCATGAAAAGAATTATCCTACACATGACTTGGAGTTAGCGGCCGTGGTGTTTGTTTTGAAAATTTGGAGGCACTATCTTTATGGTGCAAGATTTGAAGTTTTTAGTGATCACAAGAGCTTGAAATATTTATTTGATCAAAAAGAATTGAACATGAGACAAAGAAGGTGGTTAGAGCTTTTGAAGGATTATGATTTTGGTTTGAATTACCATCCGGGTAAGGCAAACGTGGTGGCCGATGCTTTGAGACGGAAGTCGTTACATATGTCTGCATTGATAATGAGAGAATGGGAACTTTTGGAGAACTTTAGAGACTTGAGTTTGGTTTGTGAAATGACGCCGAGAAGTGTGAGACTTGGTATGCTACATGTTACGAATGATTTTATTGCAACCGTATGTGAAAAGCAAAAGTTGGATTCGAAGTTCGTTGATTTGATGATGAATGAGAATGAGGATTTCAAGGTTGATAATTTTGGAGTTTTGGGATTCCGTGGTCGTATTTGTATTCCCGATGATGCGGAGTTGAAAAAGATGATATTGGAAGAAGGACAACGAAGTAACTTAAGTATTCATCCGGGAGCGAATAAGTTGTATCAAGATTTGAAGAAAATCTTTTGGTGGTCCGGATTAAAGAGGGATGTGGCTCAATTTGTGTATGCGTGCTTAACTTGTCAAAAGTCTAAGGTGGAACATCAAAAGCCTAGTGGATTGATGCAACCGTTGGACATTCCGGAGTGGAAATGGGATAGTATATCGATGGATTTTGTTACGGGATTGCCGAATACACAAAGAGGTCATAATGCTATTTGGGTAATCGTTGATAGGCTTACTAAATCTGCTCACTTCATTCCAATTGATATTAGTTATCCCTTAGAGAAGTTAGCCGAGATTTATGTTCTTGTGGTTGTGAAGTTACATGGAGTTCCTAAGAGTATTGTATCGGATAGAGATCCTAGATTCACATCGAGGTTTTGGGAGAGTTTACAAAAGGCTTTGGGTTCTAAGCTAAGATTGAGTTCGGCATATCATCCGCAAACGGATGGTCAAACCGAGAGGATAATTCAATCGTTGGAGAATTTATTGCGTGCTTGTGTGCTCGAGCAAGGTGGTGCTTGGGATAGTTATTTGGCATTGATTGAGTTCACCTATAATAACATTTTTCATTCAAGTATAAGTATGGCACCATTTGAGGCTTTGTATGGTCGGAGATGTCGAACACCTTTGTGTTGGCATGAAACCGGTGAGGGGACGATAGTTGGACCGGAGATGGTACAACAAACGACGGAGAAAGTGAAGTTTATTCGTGAGAAGATGAAAGCTTCTCAAAGTAGGCAAAAGAGCTATCATGACAAGAGAAGGAAAGATCTTGAGTTTCAAGAAGGCGACTGTGTGTTTTTGAGAGTTACGCCGGTTACGGGTGTGGGTCGTGCTTTGAAGTCGAAGAAGTTGACTTCTCGTTTTATTGGTTCGTATCAGATTTCTGCGCGAGTTGGTGCTGTGGCTTACCGTGTGGCGTTGCCTCCGAATCTTTCGAATTTGCATGATGTATTCCATGTTTCGCAACTTCGGAAGTATGTTCCGGATCCGTCACATGTTATTCCTATGGACGAGGTTGAAGTGAGAGATAACCTTATGGTTGAAGCTTTACCGATTAGGATTTTGGACTGTGAAGTTAAGAAGCTAAGAGGCAAGGATATTGCGCTTGTGAAAGTAGCGTGGGGAGGCGCTGCGGAAGGCAATATGACTTGGGAGCTAGAGACTAGGATGCGAGAGTCGTATCCGGAGTTGTTTGAATCAGGTAATATTTTCGAGGACGAAAATTTCTAAAGTGGGGGAGAGTTGTAACACCCCAATTTCGATTATTTCCCATTTTGTTGAGTCTTTTATTTAATTGAGTGATAAATTATTTTATTTGTGAAATTGGTATGTTAATATGCTATGTTGACATGTTATGATATTTTACCGTTTTTTAGAGTTTTCGGGGAAATTAGAATGGAGGGTATTTTAGACATTTCTCAATTAATGATAAGTTAGAAATTTAGTGGAAATAGAATTTTGTGAGAAAATGAATTAATTTAATTTGAGTAGAAAATAAGAAATAGAAAAGAAAAAGAGATAAGGAGAGGAAATAGGAGAGAAAGAGAAAGAAAAGAAAGATAGAGAGAAAAAGGAGAGAAAGAAAGAGGAAGAGGAGAAAAGAGAAGAAAAGAGAGGAAAAGCTTGGAAATCTTCAAAACAACTTCTAGGAATCGAATTATCCGGGTAAGGGTGTGAAATCTTATTATCTTATCAATGTGTATCATTATGTATGATTGTATTGTTGTTGTTGTGGATTTTTATGAGTTTTTGCATAAACCCATATTTTGTAAAATTGCTTGGAAATCGATTAAATGTGGTTGAAATCAGGTTTTTAGTGTCCAAAATTGTTGGTATATGATAGATACTTGTCATTGGACATTGTATTGGTAATTTTCTGGTGTGTAGGTGGAATTTGGGATGATTTTGGGAGTAACCCGTAGACCAAAATTATGCAGAAGAATTTTTCTGGTTTTTCCAGGTCATACACGTATGGGGCATGTTCATACGCATATGAACCTTGGCAATACGCGTATGGTGGGCGAGCCATGGGCCAATACGCACATGGAATGCTATTTTTCTCGGCCATCTGCCCATTTGCGTATGATACGCGTAGCATTTCAGGGCAATACACGTACGAGGTTGGGCATTACGCGTACGGACATTTACACGTGAACTTTGGGAAAGATGAGTCTCTGCTCATACACGTATGAACCTTGGCAATACGCGTATGGACAGGACAAATGGTAAAATGAGATTTTTCAAAAATGTGTTTTCGTTTTCGTCCGTAACTTTTGTTCCGTTTATCCGATTTTTACATTCTTGGTATCGTTGTGAAACTATTGAGCTGTACTTTCTTATTATGACGATTTGGAAATTGTTAGCCGATTTAATTATGTCGGAAAGTCAGGAATAGTGTTATTTAGCGACTTTTACCGTTTTGAATGTGTATTTTGAATGTGAATCATACAATAGTGCATTGATGTGAATGTATATAGATTGTATGTGATAGTATGAGATGAATGCATGAATATATGGTGAATATGTATGCATTTAAAGAATGTCTTGAGTCATTTTGTATGTGAAGCATAATTATGTACATTCTTGTGTTGTGGGATTCTAATGAGAATCCGCTATAACGTCGTCTGCCCATGTGGGGTGTGAGCGATGATTATAGACGATCGTGTGCCCGTGTGGGGTGTGAGCGATCGGGTCGTGTGCCCGTGTGGGGTGTGAACGATCCATAAACATTGTGTGCCTATGTGAGGTGTGAGCAATGGGTGAACATCGTAGGCCCGACGAGGAGTTACATTGGTAACGAGCGATGGTTCCAATAAGTTCCTGAGTGAACTTGAGATGATTGAGTCAGTACCGCATTGCATTTGCATAGAGTCGTGAGTCGGTCTCTATGATTTGCATTTATCATCTTTATAATGGTGCATTGATGAATAAACATGAATATGTATGTTTATGTGGGATGATAAGAACTGTGAAAGTATGCATGATGAATATGCTTGGTTTTGTATATATATACATTGTAATGTATATGAGTGAATCGTGATGGATTGTGGTGAGAATGTGGAATATGTGTATTTTTATGCTAAGATATATAATTATATGCATTGTTATTATGATAATATTTCTCACCCTTCTGCTGTTTTATGATGCTCTATGAGGCATTGCAGAGTAGGTATGCTGGAGGTCTTTTTGTGAAGCGTGTCTTCATTCTTTTGGTCGGTCGGCTCTGATATGTAGCGCCGGGTAGCTAGGAAGTATATGATTCTTTTGTGATACATTTGTACATGTATCTTGCTGTTGAATGTTTATGTAAACATGAATTATGTGGGTGGATAATACTTGATGATATATATATATGTATATATGTTGGATGTTATTCAATGTTTAGATTTTCCGCTTTTATTCTAAATATTGAGATGTGGGTGTAAGGACTAAGTTCCTCTGTTGCAAAGTTACCCCACTGTTGCATATCAATTGTTGAGCAGGTGTTGAATGTTTTAATTTCATGTATAATGTGACAAACCTTTTTTTTTATACTATGTTTATAATTATACTCTGACGAAATATTTAATATGTGCCTAAATGATTATGTGATTATTTTGGGGTATAGAAAGGGAGTGTTACACCAGAAACAGCCTTACTCTTAGCTCTCTAAAGGGCTCCGACGGCCACATCAGCAGCAGAAGACGGCCTAGCCACTGTCCACCACCAACAGACACCAGAAATGCACCACTATCTCACCTAAAACTAACCTAACCGCATGCATCCTAAACGAAGATGAAAAACCTGGAAGAAAGCAAGGAATTAGGTGACTTACGTGGTCAAAAAGGTTATGAAGAAGTGCTCGAAGCTTTTCACAGTGGCTGAAACGACGGTCGACGACTGCGGTGAGCTAAGTTCTCTGAGGAAGACGAAGAAGAAGTGAGAGAAATGAAAGTGCAAATGATCAGGCCCTCTCTCCTTATATACAGTTTAAAGCACGTGCAGGAGCACGCTCGGATAGGTCATAATGGCCCTGGACTAGCCACCATTACCTATTTAATACAACACAAGGCTCGAGGCACACATGACGCCCCATCGCTTTAGTTTCTTCTACCCGTTGGTCTCCCCGAACGACGGGAAAACCAAAGAGCGTTGTAAATCTCGCGAGCAATAGAACTCTCGGGCACCACGAGACAACTCCCCGCTGTCACCAAACGACGAATCCGTCACAATTCCCCGGAGCTACGGGCTATCCTTAAGTCATCACTCCCATGCTCGGGAGTAACGACTTGGGGGGCTCCTGTTCCGAACTAGACCGATGGCTAGACATGGCCTAATCCACTTTGGCTCTCAGAACGGCCCAATTGCCTAAGTCTAGTCAAGAAGGGACAGAATTTACCTTTCTGCCCTCCAACCTGGCACATATGGACGGATGGACCCCCAGGGCCATTTGCCCCTCCCCGGTATTCTTGCCCGTCATGCACAACTTCATTATCCAGGGACAGTCATGGGCATGTGCCCGGAACTACGCGTTTGCCCGACATAACATCTAGTTTTGGGCACCCTGCTCGACGTAGCGACTAGTTTTTGGCAGTTACCTATTCTTCGAGAAACGGTTATTTCGCCCCAAAAATAGGGACCATTGGCCCCGCGCTGGGGGCATTGTATAAACCCATGAGAGGGTCAGGTATCTAATAATCATCCTAAGAACACATTTTGTACTTGCCCTTTTCTCTGACCTTTTCTTACTTGAGCGTCGGAGTGCCTTGCAGGTACACCCCTCCTCCTCTTCTCACACCTAGCATCGCAGACGTTCTTGATGGCCCCATCACAGGATCTGATCAGCCTTCACGATCACAACCCAAAACTTTTTGAATTTGTGCCGTTTTATATTTAGTATTATAGTTAAAATAAGATGAGAGTGGATGGATTGAGTGAGAGAAAGTACTTGAAAAACTTAACAACCTTGTGCGCGCTTAGCGCGTCTTGATTTTTATGGAAAAACTCTCTTATTCTCTTATCCACTTTCACCCATTTTGTTAGTATATGTTTATTAGTTTTTATTTGACTTTGTTAGTTTTATAAATTTTTGTGTTTGTTCTCAAGTTTTGTTTTTGATTAGCTTGAGGATGCATTGTTTGACTTTTCAATTTTGATTGTTTCAACAAGAAAATATTATGGTAGTGTTTGAAGATAGCTGGTTTCTACCTGAGTGAATCGCACACTCAAAGATAACACAGAGTCGCCACCGAACTTTATTTAGTCCCAAAGGACAGGGAAAATATCGATAAAACCCAAGAGGAAGAGAAACGGGAATGGGGGGTCGGTTATGCGAAAGGAAGGTATTAGCACCTAACGCATACGTCGTACTCGACGGGAACCATTTCGCTTGCTTCTAGGCTTGGATGGGTTATCTATCTAAAGGCTTCTAGCTAAAGAAAGGAGAGAGAGAAGAAAGGGGAAAAATAAAAGAAAGAAAGAAAGTGCTCGCGGAGGAACAAGGTCCTCGTGCCTACGTACCCTCATAGTGCAATGAGGAAGTCAGAGCGTCGTAGTTCATGGAACCAGGGGACGAAGGAAAGAAGAAAGGGAGAAGGAAAGAAAGGTGGAAGTGTGCTCGCCAAGACATTGCGTTTCGTGCCTACGTATCTTACATTCAGAAGAATGCAGAATAAGAGCTTCCGTAGTTCGGGGAACTGAACGGAAAAGGAAAGGAAAGCGGTGTCAAAACCAAGAGCAACATAAAGAAGGAAATTCCACTGGGGATTCCAAAGAAATGGTGTCAAAACCAAGAAAGGAGTACAAAGGAAAGAAATAGTAACTACATTGAGAATAAAGTGCAAGAATGGTGTCGAAACCAAGAGAATAAGAGAAAAATGGTGTCATAACCAAGAGAATAAGGGAATAAGAGAAAGATCCGCTAGGGATGCAAAAGAAATGGTGTCATAACCAAGAAAGTAAGAGGAATGGGAATAGGAAGGACTCCGCTGGGGATCCAAATAAAGGGATGGTGTCATAACCAAGAGAAAAAGGAAACTTGGTATATTAACTGGCTGGCAGTGGTTAACCGAAGAAAGAGAGTAGGACCCCAGCGGGGAAAAGAAGCCGGTGTCAACAGACGGACTGTGATAAACCAAGAGAGAGAGTGATGAACCAAGAGAAGGTGTTTGACTCTGCAGGGGGCGTCGGTATATTAACTGATGAACAGTGGTTAACTGAGGGAACAAGGATTGCAACTCCGTGGGGATAGAGAAACATTGGTTTTAACAGAGAAAACTGTGATTAACCAAAGAACGGGTGTAGGACCGAGTGAAGGTCGTGACCCAAAGGACGGGTGTAGGACCGATCAAAGGTCGTGACCCAAAGGACGGGTGTAGGACCGATCAAAGGTCGTGACCCAAAGGACGGGTGTATGACCGAGTAAAGGTCGTGACCCAAAAGAGTTCGGTAAACTGACTGAACAAACAGTACTCAACCGAAGACAGGGTATTTGAACCAAAAAAAGGTTACTAACCCAATGACGCAAGTATTCGATCCAAGAAGAGGTTGCCAACTGCTGGGGATTCGGTGTTTACAGACGGACAGTGATTAACCGAAAGGAGCGAGTGATTAACCAAGAGAAGGTGATTAACTCGAAAAAGGTTCAGTATTTTAACAGACGGACTGTGGTTAACTGAAGAGACGGGTGATTAACAAAGAGAAGGTGATTAACCCAAGAGGTGCTCAGTGATTAACAGACGGGCTCTGATTAACTGAAGAGACGGGTGTTTAACCAAGAGAAGGTGATTAACCCAAGAAAGGAGAAGAACCAAGAAAGGGTTGCGAACTCCTTGGGAAGAATGCGTGACAGGAAAACTGTGTTGGACCAAAGAGAGCGAATTGAAACTCTTCAGGGGAATCAAAAAGCAATGATTGATTACAAGAAGAAAGGAGTGATGGAACAAAGAGAGATTGCTAGCGCAAGAATAAGGATCTCAACCAAGAAGGATGGTGATTGATCAAAAGGAGAGATTGAAAGAGATATGAGTGATCGAGGATCGAAAGGGATCGCAAAGAGAGAAGAGTGATCATGGATCAACTCGACTGGGGAAAGAAAGCACATTACCGCCTGGAGATAGAGATGACTAAGCCAAGCACAGGGTCATTCGTCCCCTACCTGAAGTAGTCAGAATGAGAGTAGGAATTCTCCCTTCTCATCCCTTCCCTAACATACACAGGGTGTAATGCGGAAGTTGAAACGGACGGCACAACAGCTCCAAGTTGTACAGTGCTCCCGCGCGGTAAAACGAACAGCATAACAGCTCTAATTTGTACAGTGCTCCAGTGTCGTGCTTCGGTCGTCGTATGAATCTTCAACTCCGCGGGGGGAAAAGAGAGAAGAAGCTCTAAAGAAAGCCTAAAGAGAAGGAAAGGGAGGATCAACTAATCAAAACATGGTTTCGATCAATTAATAAAAAAGGAATGTTATACTAACAACTTTCTAAAGAGAATGGAAAATCATTAAAGCAAAAGGTGTAAATTATTGATTAAGCATGATTAAATTTGCTCAATAAAGAACAAACTTAATGTGATCAAGAATTGGAAATGAAAAAACAGTGCCAAACAAATATTGGCATGTATCACAAATCATGTATCAAGTGATCAAGGATTGTGCAAGAATTAGCATGTTCAGACAAAAATCAAGAACACACATAATTGCAAGGATTGATAAATCAATCATAGAATTAATCTAAATATGCTCTAAACAGAGGTTAACAACACTTAAAACGTCCATAAATATCAAGCATATCAATTCATGGAAGTTAGATGAAGAAAGAATGTCAAACAAACTTGAAAAAGCTCAAAATTGGCCATTTTGTTCAGTGGTAACCGGTTATAACATATCTGTTAACCGGTTACATGCTTGAAAACTTGTGTTTTTAGTGAAAATTGCACTATGTAACCGGTTACAGCATAACTGCTAACCGGTTACCACTGAGACAGTGGCAAAAATAACTGAAAAATAGCTTTTCAAAAGTGGTTTTCCACACTTAATCACTTATGCCAACCACCACATGCTAGGACATGAATTTGTTCACTAAAATTACATCATGTAAGGGAAATTAAACATAAATTACAAGCATTAATCATGGGGATTAAAGATCAAGCAATTGCATGATAAATTAAACCAAAAACGATCGAAATTGCGACGTAAATGCGTGGAAATGATCGAAACAGTGAGTAAAGCAATATCTACCAACCTACAAGCCGGAGGTTTGGCTTGGTAATTGTTATGAATGAAATGTAGAGAGAAAACACCAAGAAAACCAGATAATTCTGCTCTTACACTTTGAACTGTAGCGAAACCGAACAAACTTCGACGAAAACTCCGAAATGCGAATTATCACCGAAGAAGCTTTAAGCAAACACTTGAGATGAATTCAAAAGCTTATAGAACTCCAGAAACTCAAATATAATTGTAAAATGATGAAGATAATCAAATAAAAATAGAGGCTCCTCAATTTCACTTCGAATCGTAGCGAAACCGAGCAAACTTCGACGAAAACTCCAAAATGAGAATTATCACCGAAGAATCTTGAAGTGATCGCTTGAAATGAATCCAAAAGCTACTGAAGGTCCACAAAATCCAGTAGAATGGAAAAATGATGAAGTTTAAGCTCAAGAAATAATCACTTTCAATGTGAAAAGTGATTATTCTTCAAGAATTAAGAGCTTTAGTGAGGTTTGGTGAAGAAGATGAAGAGGAATGTGTAGAAATTGCAGAAAAATGCAGAGGAGAATGAGAGAATTTGAGAGTAAAGAAAGTGTGAATTTGTGTGAATGATTGTGGAGGAGTTGCAAAATGGTGAAGCTTGGCTTATATAGACTTTTGGTATGGAGTGTGAGAGCTTTGGACTTTGGTTTGGACTTAGCTTTGGGATGTTTGGAGTTAGGGTTGAAGTTAGTTACACTTGACTCACCGAGTCAAGGTGGTTAACTCAGTTAGTTAGGATCAACTCGGTAACAATCCCAATGTGAACTTCCACATCCAAAGGTTGACATGCTTGTAAATTAGGTAACATGGTGCTCTTAATTTAAAGTGATGCATTGAATAAATGAAAGGGAAATGTCTTGAATGGTCTTGAATTGTCTAGAATGTTCCACACGCCTCTAGAATAATGTGGAAACAAAGACCAAAGAGAGTGCATAGCTGCTGTCCCAAAAATGCAGCAGAATCTGCAACTTTGTACAGAGTAACCGGTTACAGCATATCTGCTAACCGGTTACTAGCCTGAAAAATGTAGTTTTTGGTGAAAAATACATTGTGTAACCGGTTATCAGTTATGCTGTAACCGGTTACTTCAGCTAAACTTCCACAAATTTGCCAAGAAATGATGCTGAAGTCCCGTTATTGATTTTCCAACTCTTGTCTTGATAAATAAACATGGAACCCTTTATTTTGAGCTTGTTTTGGTGATGAAATAATCTTGAGTGGATGCGATTAATCGGGCTTGGAAAACCTGCAGATCCTGCAACAAGAAACACATAGAGAAAAATGCGTATGTCGACGATGCTAATGCACATGCTTATGTAAAATCCAAAAAGGAGGTCAAATTTTGGGTTACGATAGCTGCCCCTATTTAATCCTCTTGGACCTGAATGTTCGAATTGCGCTAGCTTTTCGATTATTCAAGGTAGAAGCGGATTAAATAAAAAGAGTATCTCGAAAATTTGGCCGACGGCGGCAAAAGGAAAAGGTGCAAATGCAGAATTGATAGGTGCAAAGTTTGGCTGAAAAACTGCTGAGATGAATCAGGCCAAAAGAAAAGGAGTATGCTAGATGCATATGCTAAGTATGTGTTGTTCTACATGATGTTTGATAACATGCAATGCAACGGATGCAGGTTAAGGTACAATGTCGCAAGTTTGCAAGTACTGGAAGGACCAGAGAGGTTTTGGACAGACCAAGGAATTGAAAAGGTTCTGGAAAGGTTTGCCATACGAGAACTGGATTTTGAGAAGGCAATTCAGGCGAGAGCTGATTGGATTTTGGTTGGGACACATGTTTGAACCTGTATGGTGTAATGCTCCAACTTGATGAATATGCTATGCGTTTGAGGATGCAATGATATGCGATGATGATTACTATATGCAGAATGTTAGTGATCGAGTTCTGAAGAGATGTCAAGTATGATTAAGCTAAGGCTCCCTGCTATGCCAAATGAACGATAGGCATGAGTGAAGCGACATGATCAACGCATGAGAATGGTCTATGCAATGGTTTCTGAGAATATGTCAAGTGCTTTTGTTATGGGAGGTAGAAGAGTTGAGATTAGGGTGTAAGCCACAAAGACGTGATTCCCCAATACCTACTTCATGATCAGCAGTTGTTGATGCAGCATTGCTCTTGCCTCAAAACAGGAGAAAACTTGTACTTAGGTAGCCCGTCCCTGTCCCATCTGTTGGGTATCTGCATGAAATGCCCCAGTCACGAGCTGAAAAGCAGTTGTGTCATATGATGATCCTGATTTACCTTGCCCCAAAGTATCGGAATAATATGCCCCTGATTAACCGTCTCTTGGAGGGGTTGACTTCTTGTGCTCTTGAGGTGGTCTGCCTCGGTAGGAGCTCTGAAGTGATTTTTCCCCTGGCTGATCGATCTTAGGAGGAATGCCCTGACCAAATGAACATGGAGAGATTTGTCGAATCTCGTCGTGATTGACTCAGATTGACTGTATCTCGAAGTGGCTAGGCCCAATGGAGTTTTCCAGACATTTTTCCCCTTGAGGTGATCACACTTTCCATTGTGGAAACTTTCTTGATGTCAAGTGCTTGTTTGCAGGTAAAAAGTGTTTGTTTTGAAAAATGATAATGCTAATGCCATGCATATGTCAGTTTTGATATCCAAGCATGTTCACTAAGATTATGGCATATAGTGAATGGATCACCATTTAGAATGCCATGTCAGTATCGGCACAAAAGATAAGCAAATCATCAGGAGTCAGTTTTGACATGATTTTACTGGCGCATGCTTTCGAAATAAACCCTGGTTCAATTAGGTCTTTTGAAGGTTGTAACGTGGCCTGGTTCACGGTTTAAGAAAGAAAGGATATAAGGCTCAAAATTTATTTTAACCCACCCATTCTCCTTGATATTCTCCAGTCCTACGTTTAATTTGTTTGACACAAGCGTTCACCTTTCAAAAGGATTTTGAATGGTAGATGCGATGGTAAGGGAACCGACAAGGGTTTTGGAGCGGCAGTCACTCACCTTTTATTTTTGTCACATGTGATCACACGAACTTGTTCTTATTGAGGATTTTTTGCTTTTGATTCTTTGTGTTCCCTAATTTTTGCGTAGACTGATTATTTTGAACTCGCAGTCTACCGGGATGCCCTAAATTTTGCCTAAGTCATTTGCTTGTGAATTAGCGGGGCTCTTTCTTCTTACTTTTGTTTTTTTTTCTTTTTTTGTTTCATTTGATTTTGTGATTTTGATGATTTTTTTTGAACAAAATCATGTGACATGTGTTTGATTTGTAGGGTGAGTTGTGACTGCCTCATTCCTTTGGTCGGTGAGGGATAACCATTGTGGATTTGTGATTTTTCCGACCTCTTGCGAGGGATAGGATGTGGTTGATCCTCAGAATGGGGTGCTCCTTTTTTGAAATTTGAACGCATGGTCAAACTAGTTGAAGACTACCCTACCCCTGGTTAAGATTGAGGGTTTTTTTTTTGCACAGAAAGAAACTCCTACTTCAAGGCCCAAAGGGGTTGACTAGGGATTATCTTCCTTATGACTCCGGTGTTTGGGAATGGAACCAATGCCTTACATCGTCAGCAATGTTTTATTCAAAAGCATACAGACAGTGATCTCATGTCTTTTTGATTTCATCATTCTCTTTTTGATTTTGCTTGATCAAATGTGTGATACTGATAAAAAGTATGAGTGAACACGAATGGATTTATTCAAAACATGCATATTCATTTCATTGTTATTGTCATCTGAAAACAAACATGTTTTACAAGTGAACAATGCTTAACAAACAAAAAGATTACAAAAGAAATGGAAATGATGGAATGACATGATGATTGCCGATGTTGAGGAAGTGCTCACAAGCTTATTCAAGGGATTGTAAGGGATGCCTTTTCAATCTGGCGATTACATGGGCAAGGTATTTCCGTTCACCCACAGTTTCTCACCTTGCACGGTTAAGTGCTTCTTGTCAACCAACTGTTGGACTTTAGCTTTGAAAGCGTTACCTCCTTAGTCGAATGTCCAGCCGATCCAGCATGATATCCGCATTGCACATTGGGATCATACCTAGGTGGGAATGGTTTTGGAGGGGACTTCAGAGTTTTGGGAACCACCAGCGAGTTCTGAACCAGATGTGGGAGAAGTTGACTGTATGTCATAGGAATCAGATCTAGAGGACCATTCCTTCGTTCTAGATTGTTCTGGGGCTTACGCTGATTTTGGCGCTCTCGACCTTGGGTTTGCTGATTATGAGTCTACGGAGGCTGTTGATGTTGGGTTGCGGCAATATGCGAGAATGAATAGTATGGCGTAGGAACCAGAGGTGCTTGAGAATAAACCTGTTGAGTAGCATATCGCGGGAAAACTTGAGCAAGGCGCATCAATCCATGATTGACCGTCTGATTAACTGTCTGACCAAATTGGATCCCATACGGTGCGTTGGGTGCCCCATAATAAGCAAAAGGCATTCCAGAATTAGCAGACTGAAAACCTTGGTAGGGGTATTGCCCAACAGGTTGAACAGTTGGAGGAATCTGCACATGAACAGGAGAACCTCTATTCTTAGCTTCGGCAGATGTTTCAGCAATCATAGGTGCAGAATTCTGGCAAGGCTTCTCTATAAAGCAAAGCAATTTCTGATCGAGGAGCTCTTGGACTTTGTCCTTAAAGATGACACATGCTTCTGTGGAATGCCCTACATATCCAGCATGGTATCCACATGTGGCATTAGGATCATGCTTAGGGTAATAAGGAAACTTGGCCGACTTTATTTCTTTAGGAACAATTGCCCCAACATGAATCAGAATAGGCAGTAGATGCGTGTAAGTCACGGGAATTAGATCATGATGCGGACGTCTCCTCTCTTGATTGTTGTTCCCTTTGCTGATTTGATTACGCTTTTGTTTTTGATTGCCTTGAGTGGTCTTTGCTTAGACAAGGGGTGATCCGGCAGATTGCTTCCATCCACATTCACGCTCTTACCCCCCTTTGGTCCATTCTGGGTTGGCTCATCAATCACAACCTGATCAGAGGGGTTCATTGTCATACTGTCCAGAAGTAGTTCTACAACCATGTAAACCTTGCCTTCCTTGCGCAGTGTGTTCTCATACCCAACCTGTTCCATGATTCTTTGGCTTTCAGCGTCGGAGAATCGTTGTCTTTGGGCTGATGAAGGGAAGAAAGTGAGCTTTCTCTGGTTTGAAGGTATGCAATGCAAAGGTACATATGCATATGTTGTTTATGCAGATGGCATGCAAATGAGATATGCGACCCCCAATGATGCAAAGGTTAGATGATGCAAAAGTTCAGCATACATATGCTCATGCAATAACTCAGGTTCAAAAGTTCGGTATACATATGGTGATGCAATAACTCATGTTCGAAAGTTCAGCATACATGATGATGCAATAACATTATGCAATAATGTAAGTTAGAGATGGAACAACTTCTGGATAATCTGCATATACAGCTTCTGCGTCGGTGCGAAGATCTGAAGTGTGTGAGAGAACAAAGGTATGAAGAGGCTTGTTTTCATGCAAAAACCCACCCCCCTCACAGGTGTGATCTAGACACAACAAGGTGATCCCTAGAAAGGTCGCCCAAACCATATGACTCAGAGTGAAAATCCCCCGCCGTAGTGAATTCTCACAGGACGGAAGTATTCTCAATCGAATCATGATCTGGGATGTGGCTCTCATGATAACCCAATGCGCAAAATGCAGGCCTCACGACTATCCACGTTCTAGCCTATGTGTATACTAGGCCCGGTGTTAGGACCTTTCTCTCCAATAATATCTACCCATCCCAACAACAGCAGAAAATAGCAGATATCCAGAATATGCAGCATATGAATATTCAAAGCAGTAAAGAAATGCGATAAATAAACATAAAGCTAAAGCAAGTAAAATAAAGCGAGTAAAGCGCGAAAGATAAACATCCAAACAAGCAAGAGAGCAAACAAAACTAGGCGAAACCCCTCAAGGGATGGACCAGCAAGAGGTCAATCTGTCCCCAGCAGAGTCGCCAGCTGAAGATGGTTGGTTTCTACCTGAGTGAATCGCACACTCAAAGATAACACAGAGTCGCCACCGAACTTTATTTAGTCCCAAAGGACAGGGAAAATATCGATAAAACCCAAGGGGAAGAGAAACGGGAACGGGGGGTCGGTTATGCGAAAGGAAGGTATTAGCACCTAACGCATCCGTCGTACTCGACGAGAACCATTTCGCTTGCTTCTAGGCTTGGATGGGTTATCTATCTAAAGGCTTCTAGCTAAAGAAAGGAGAGAGAGAAGAAAGGGGAAAAAGAAAAGAAAGAAAGAAAGTGCTCGCGGAGGAACAAGGTCCTCGTGCCTACGTACCCTCATAGTGCAATGAGGAAGTCAGAGCGTCGTAGTTCTTGGAACCAGGGGACGAAGGAAAGAAGAAAGGGAGAAGGAAGGAAAGGTGGAAGTGTGCTCGCCAAGGCATTGCGTCTTGTGCCTACGTATCTGACATTCAGAAGAATGCAGAATCAGAGCTTCCGTAGTTCGGGGAACTGAACGGAAAAGGAAAGGAAAGCGGTGTCAAAACCAAGAGCAACAGAAAGAAGGAAATTCCACTGGGGATTCCAAAGAAATGGTGTCAAAACCAAGAAAGGAGTACAAAGGAAAGAAATAGTAACTGCATTAAGAATAAAGTGCAAGAATGGTGTCGAAACCAAGAGAATAAGAGAAAAATGGTGTCATAACCAAGAGAATAAGGGAATAAGAGAAAGATCCGCTGGGGATGCAAAAGAAATGGTGTCATAACCAAGAAAGTAAGAGGAAAGGGAATAGGAAGGACTCCGCTGGGGATCCAAATAAAGGGATGGTGTCATAACCAAGAGAAAAAAGAAACTTGGTATATTAACTGGCTGGCAGTGGTTAACCGAATAAAGAGAGTAGGACCCTGGAGGGGAAAAGAAGCTGGTGTCAAAAGACGGATTGTGATAAACCAAGAGAGAGAGTGCTGAACTAAGAGAAGGTGTTTGACTCTGCAGGGGGCGTCGATATATTAACTGATGAACATTGGTTAACCGAGGGAACAAGGATTGAAACTCAGTGGGGATAGAGAAGCATTGGTTTTAACAGAGAAAACTGTGATTAACCAAAGAACGGGTGTAGGACCGAGCGAAGGTCGTGACCCAAAGGACGGGTGTAGGACCGATCAAAGGTCGTGACCCAAAGGACGGGTGTAGGACCGAGTAAAGGTCGTGACCCAAAGGAGTTCGGTAAACTGACTGAACAAACAATACTCAACCGAAGACAGGGTATTTGAACCAAAGAAAGGTTACTAACCCAAAGACGCAAGTATTCGAACCAAGAAGAGGTTGCCAACTGCTGGGGATTCGGTGTTTATAGACGGACTGTGATTAACCGAAAGGAGCGAGTGATTAACCAAGAGAAGGTTAGTAACTCGAAAAAGGTTCAGTATTTTAACAGACGGACTGTGGTTAACTAAAGAGACGAGTGATTAACCAAGAGAAGGTGATTAACCCAAGAGGTGCTCAGTGATTAACAGACGGGCTGTGATTAACTGAAGAGACGGGTGTTTAACCAAGAGAAGGTGATTAACCCAAGAAAGGAGAAGAACCAAGAAAAGGTTGCGAACTCCTGGGGAAGAATGGTCGTGACAGGAAAACTGTGTTGGACCAAAGAGAGAGAATTGAAACTCTTCAGGGGAATCAAAAAGCAATGATTGATTACAAGAAGAAAGGAGTGATGGAACAAAGAGAGATTGCTAGCGCAAGAATAATGATCTCAACCAAGAAGGATAGTGATTGATCAAAAGGAGAGATTGAAAGAGATAGGAGTGATCGAGGATCGAAAGGGATCGCAAAGAGAGAAGAGTGATGAAGGATCAACTTGACTGGGGAAAGAAAGCATATTACCGCCTGTAGATAGAGATGACTAAGCCAAGCACATGGTCATTCGTCCCCTACCTGAAGTAGTCAGAATGAGAGTAGGAATTCTCCCTTCTCATCCCTTCCCTAACACACACAGGGTGTAATGCGGAAGTTGAACCGGACGGCACAACAGCTCCAAGTTGTACAGTGCTCCCGCGCGGTAAAACTAACAGCGTAACAACTCCAATTTGTATAGTGCTCCAGTGTCGTGCTTCGGTCGTCGTATGAATCTTCAACTCCGCGGGGGAAAAGAGAGAAAAAGCTCTAAAGGAAACCTAAAGAGAAGGAAAGGGAGGATCAACTAATCGAAACATGGTTTCGATCAATTAATCAAAAGGAAATGTTATGCTAACAACTTTCCAAAGAGAATGGAAAATCATTAAAGCAAAAGGTGTAAATTATTGATTAAGCATGATTAAATTTGCTCAATAAAGAACAAACTTAATGTGATCAAGAATTGGAAATGCAAAAATATTGCCAAACAAATATTAGCATGTATCACAAATCATGTATCAAGTGATCAAGGATTGTGCAAGAATTAGCATGTTCAAACAAAAATCAAGAACACGCATAATTGCAAGGATTGATAAATAAATCATAGAATTAATGTAAATATGCTCTAAACAGAGGTTAACTGCACTTAAAATGTCCATAAATATCAAGCATATCAATTCATGGAAGTTAGATGAAGAAAGAATGTCAAACAAACTTGAAAAAGCTCAAAATTGGCCATTCTGTTAAGTGGTAACCGGTTACAGCATATCTGCTAACCGGTTACATGCTTAAAAACTTGCATTTTTAGTGAAAATTGCACTGTGTAACCGGTTACAGCATAACTGCTAACCGGTTACCACTGAGACAGTGGCAAAAATAACTGAAAACAACTTTTCAAAAGTGGTTTTCCACATTTAATCACTTATGCCAACCACCACATGCTAGGACATGAATTTGTGCACTAAAATTACATCATGTAAGGGAAATTAAGCATAAATTACAAGCATTAATCATGGGGATTAAAGATCAAGCAATTGCATGATGAATTAAACCGAAAACGATCGAAATTGTGACGTAAATGCGCGGAAATGATCGAAACAGTGAGTAAAGCAAGATCTACCAACCTACAAGTCGGAGGTTTGGCTTGGTAATTGTTGTGAATGAAATGTAGAGAGAAAACACCAAGAAAACCAGAGAATTCTGCTCTTACACTTTGAACCGTAGCGAAACCGAGCAAACTTCGACGAAAACTCCGAAATGCGAATTATCACCGAAGAAGCTTGAAGCAAACACTTGAGATGAATTCAAAAGCTTATCGAACTCCAGAAACTCAAATATAATTGTAAAATGATGAAGATAATCAAAGAAAACCAGAGGTTCCTCAATTGCACTTCGAGTCGTAGCGAAACCGAGCAAACTTCGACGAAAACTCCAAAATGAGAATTATCACCGAATAATCTTGAAGCAAACACTTGAGATGAATTCAAAAGCCAATAGAACTCCCAAAACTCAAGAATAATTGTAAAATAATGAAGATAATCAAAGAAAACCAGAGATTCCTCAATTGCCCTTCGAATTGTAGCGAAACCGAGCAAACTTCGACGAAAACTCCAAAATGAGAATTATCACCGAAGAATCTTGAAGTGATCGCTTGAAATGAATCCAAAAGCTACTGAAGCTCCACAAAATTCAGTAGAATGGAAAGATGATGAAGATTAAGCTCAAGACTTTCAATGTGAAAAGTGATTATTCTTCAAGAATTAAGAGCTTTAGTGAGGTTTGGTGAAGAAGATGAAGAGGAATGTGTAGAAATTGCAGAAAAATGCAGAGGAGAATGAGAGAATTTGAGAGTGAAGAAGTGTGAATTTAAGTGAATGATTGTGGAGGAGTTGCAAAATGGTGAAGCTTGGCTTATATAGACTTTTGGTATGGAGTGTGAGAGCTTTGGACTTTGGTTTGGACTTAGCTTTGGGAGGTTTGGAGTTAGGGTTGGAGTTAGTTACACTTGATTCACCGAGTCAAGGTGGTTAACTCGGTTAGTTAGGATCAACTCGGTAACAATCCCAATGTGAGCTTCCACATCCAAAGGTTGACATGCTTGTAAATTAGGTAACATGGTGCTCTTAATTTAAAGTGATGCATTGAATAAATGAAAGGAAAATGTCTTGAATGATCTTGAATTGTCTAGAATGTTCCACATGCTACTAGAATAATGTGGAAACAAAGACCAAAGAGAGTGCATAGCTGCTGTCCCAAAAATGCAGCAGAATCTGCAACTTTGTACAGAGTAACCGGTTACAGCATATCTGCTAACTGGTTACTGGCCTGAAAAATGTAGTTTTTGGTGAAAAATACACTATGTAACCGGTTATCAGTTATGCTGTAACCGGTTACTTCAGCTAAACTTCCACAAATTTGCCAAGAAATGATGCTGAAGTCCCGTTATTGATTTTCTAACTCTTGTCTTGATAAATAAACATGGAAGCCTTTATTTTGAGCTTGTTTTGGTGATGAAATAATCTTGAGAGGATGCGATTAATCGGGCTTGGAAAACCTGCAGATCCTGCAACAAGAAACACATAGAGAAAAATGCGTATGCGTATGTCGACGATGCTAATGCACATGCTTATGCAAAATAAAAAAAGGTCAAATTTCGGGTTACGACAGTGTGAAAAGTTTAAAGAAAGTCGCATTGCTTTGGTTTGTGTTTATTTCTTTTCTAGAACATAATATGTATATGAACCTTAGGATCTGTACAACTTACATGCCATTCATTCTCTTGCAATTTTTGTTCATTTGTGAATCCTTTTAGTTCATAGCCCATTGTGAGAAACCTCCATTGTTTACTAAATGCTTGGATGACTGATAACTTTGTTTAATTCATTTGATTCATGCTTAGTATTTTGATTATTATGATTAGTGGAAGCATTAGAAATGATCAAGGCATTTGTTTTTATTGAGCACAACCATATCCAATAGTAACTTACCCATGAGTAGTAGGAATTTGTTAACCCCTTTGAGCCTAAACAATGATGATCTCGTTTTGGTGATTATTATGGTTTGTATTTATTTAATATATTTTGAATTTTTGTAAAAGAATTTCATTTTAATTATTTTTAAACATTTTTAATGAAATTTTTCTCTTGATTTTTCAAATTCAATTGAATTTCAAGCTTTCATATAAACAAAAAATGATTTTTTAAAATATTTTTCAAAGTTCACAAATTGTTTTTAAATATATTTGATATTTTATATCATTTTTATTTAATTTTATTTGAAAAATTGCGTTTTAAACTAAAATTAGGGTTTTCCCTTTGATTTTAATTTTTCGAAACACTCTTAGGCCTCTTTTTAGAGTGTAAGACCCACTCCTTCTGGTACATAAATATTTTGGGCTTCAGTCATTGTATAAGTCCCACTGTGGTTTTCAAAACCGCGCCGCGATCGTCGCCTTTCAAATAAACAATCTTGGGCTTCTCCTTGAGTATAAGCCCTATGTTTCTTTCTTTACAAACACTTTTGGGCCTCTAATAGTGTGTAAGACCTAAACCCTTTTTGTACATAAACAATTTTGGGCCTCTTCCATATTATAAGTCCCACAACGTCTTTTGGTATCGCAGTGCGATCACTGTTTTCAAAACAAGTCATCTGGGCCTCTCCTTTAGTATAAGCCCTAACCTTTTGTACATAAACTTTGTTTTAACAAATAAATAACCTCCTTGGGCCTCTCCTTGAGTTGTAAGCCCTATACCTCTGTTTTCAAAATCATCTGACTGTTTTAAACTGGTACTAAGAGGAGCATTATTCCCGGTGAAACTGCTCTTAGACCACTTAGGCCTCTCTTTGAGTTATAAGCCCCAAACATTCTTTCTTTTTAAACACATTTCTTTCTTTCCAATTCAAACTTTAAGTTTTCTCAAAACTTTCTTCAATATCTTAAAACCCTAATCATATAGTCATCATCAATACAGTCAATCACAATACACTTGGGCCTCTTCTCAGAGTGTAAGACCCAACATCTTTTAAATTCAATGCATATTTGTTTATATACCTGTTGATACACTTATCTATATATACTTGTGTATATGTGCTCAGAGTTTCCCCAGCAGTTAGTTAGGTCTACACTTAGGTCAAACTAGAGGTTACTTCTAACTTAGTCAGAACTAGTTCCCTCATAGGAAATTCCCTCAATTCAGTCTGCCTCCTATTGGGCTTATTCAATATGGAACAAAGAAAGGCATTATTCCCGGTGAAACTTTTCTCAAGACTGACAAAACTTAGAAACATATACAAGAAATTTATTTCCCCAAAGAGGATTAATTCCCGGTGAAACCTCTTTTGAATTTCTTCAAACCTTAGAACTGTTCAATAAAGAAAAGACTATTCCCGATGAAACCTTTCTTGAACTTTTCTTAGGCTTGGACCCACTGGATTCCTAGAAGTATCCCCAGCATCTTCTTGGGCTTAGTACAAGGACCAACAAGTTTCTTAGAAGTTCCCCAGCCTCCTCTTGGGCTTAGTACAAGGACCCAAAGGCTTCCTAAAAGCATAGGATATAAATTAGTCATCTCTACTAGTTCAATCCCCATGAGAGTCAAATTTCTAAAACATCATACCATTCTAGGGTTGATTTCCATCCCTTAAACTATCGGCCTTCTCTTGGGCATCATACAAAGACCCCTCTCTACACCAGAGTCTAGCACTTTTTAAGAGACTTAGATAGTCTTAGCCTCCTCTTGGGCTTAGTACAAGGACCCCCAGGTTTCCAAAAAGCATAGGATAAACTCTGGTCATTTTACCAATACACCAGTCTCCAGAAGAGTTAAAAATATCTAAGGTTTTCAAACTCACCTCTAAACTCCTCTGACCCCCAACAAGGATTAACTTTCACCTTGAAAATTACCAGCCAGGGTCAATTGACCTCAACAAAACCCTAATAAATTAAAATCAGAACCTCAGGGCATCTGGTATTTCAACTCTTCCCTGATTCCCAGCAAGAGTAAATTCCTTTTGGATCCCCCAATGCAATTTGGACCTGCTCTTGGATTTCAATAAATCCTCAACAAGAGATAACCTCCTCTTGGGCTTCATATAAGAATTTTCCCCAATTAGCCTCAATCTTGGGCTTTGTGCTAGACAGATAAAACACTCCCCAGAGGAGTCAGTTTCCTTGAGCTTCAACCTTGGGCTTTGATCAAGGCACACAAAAATCAACATCCCCTCATATGAGACCATGAGTCCACTCTGCAGGAAGATACATCCTCTATACATCACATATCAAAACAAACAATCAAAACCTTTTTCCAGATAATTGCTATAAGTGGCACACTTGTTGATTCAAAAATCCAAGCTGGAGTCCCTCCTTTATCCTGGCTAAAATCTCGCTTTCGTCTAATAGCTATAAGTGGCAAGCCTCTGGATTCTATACATCCAAGCCAATGTCCCTCTCTTAGCATGAAAGGTTCATAAAGGAAAAAGTGGCATTAGTCTACACTGATTTAAAGCTTCTTCCTTCATGACATCTCTCTTATAAAGAAAATTATGGAATTACTGGATTTCTCATATCCCAGTTATAGTAATTTCCCTTATAATCTATTTCTCAACATTTGTGATGAATATGTGAGATATCTCCCTTTAGAGATGACAAATTCTCTCTCAGTCAACCTTTTAGCTTCAATCTTGGGCTTTAAATAAGACACAAATACTCTGTTAGCTTCAATCTTAGGCTTTAAACAAGACACCAAATATTTTACTCCCATAGAATAGGAGGAACTACGATTGCTCTGATTTCCCAAATCTCTTTACGGGAATACGTAGGCATAAGATTGCGAAATCTTAGCGAACACACAAATAAAAAACTTTAGGTCCAGTACCTTCCCAAAAACAACAGAAAACCCGAAAACAACAAAAATATTTCCTCAGTCATTCCCAAAGGAAAAACTTTCCCAATCCACAGCAGATAAACATAAGAAAGCATTTCAAGTTAACAGAAATACATGCAAAAGAAGGTTCCTATAGATTACTATAGATACACTGGGTGTTAACAGCTTCCCTTTGTATAACCAGACCCCGATCCCCGATCTCCTAGCATTTGTTAAAGAAAACATTTGCGTTCAGGGTTAGTTTAAGATATCTTAACCTTCCTTTCTAGCTTCATAGGATAAATATAGAAATCAGAAAGTAGCACCAATCATGCGGTAAGGTGGTCGCGTCACCAGGAAAACACCGATGGTTATAGGAGGCAACCCAACAGTTTTTGAGTTTGCATAGTTTTATATTTAGTAGTATAGTTAAAATAAGATGAGAGTGAATGGATTGAGTGAGAGAAAGAACTTGAAAAACTCAGGAAGCCTGTGCGCGTTTAGCACGCACAGAGGGCGCTTAGCGCGCCTTGCTTTTTGTGGAAAAACTCTCTTATTCTCTTATCCACTTTCACCCATTTTGTTAGTATATGTTTATTAGTTTTTATTTGACTTTGTTAGTTTTAGAAAATTTTGTGTTTGTTCTCAAGTTTTGTTTTTGATTAGCTTGAGGATGCATTGTGTGATTTTTCAATTTTGATTGTTTCAACAAGAAAATGTTATGGTAGTGTGAAAATTTTAAAGAAAGTTGCATTGCTTTGGTTTGTGTTTATTGCTTTTCTAGAACATAATATGTTCATGAACCTTAGGCTCTGTACAACTTACATGCCATTCATTCTCTTGCAATTTTTGTTCATTTGTGAATCATTTTAGTTCATAGCCCATTGTGAGAAACCTCCATTGTTTACTAAATGCTTGGATGACTAATAACTTTGTTTAATTCATTTGATTCATGCTTAATCTTTTGATTATTATGATTTGTGGAAGCATTAGAAATGATCAAGGCATTTGTTTATATTGAGCACAACCATATCCAAAAGTAACTTACCCGTGAGTAGTGAGAATTTGTTAACCCCTTTGAGCCTAAACAGTTTAGATCTCGTTTTGGTGATGAACTTGGTGTGTGCACATAAATTGAAAGTTTAGTTCATTGAATTTTGTGGGATTCTAAAGTTTTTCTTGAACCTTTGAAATGTATTTAAATTGTATTCGTTGCCATAAAAAGCAAGGAGCATTCACTTGAGGTTTGGTTGAATTCAAGTTGGGGAGAACGAAAAGAAAAGTGGTAGGTTGTTAAATTTTTTTGAAAAATTTCAAGCAAGTATTGAAAAAGTGTAAATATGAATGTGAAAAACAAAAGAAAAAGAATGCTTGTTTGAAAAAGAAAAAACTAGTGAATAAAATAATTGTGCAAAACGAAGTTTGGAAGGGTGAACAATTGAGAAAAAGAGAGTGGTGAATAAAGTTGTGATGTGTAAATACCATGTATAGTGAATGTTTCTTTTGCGTGGCAACTTCGATTCAATAGCCTAAGAAATGACCCTTTGTTGTGAAACCTGGCCAAGCTACAACCTTTCAAGCCCTTAGTGATCTTTTTGCTTCCATGATTTCATTTATGATTGTTAGATGAATTTATGAATTGAACTGTTGTTAGCATTGTTTTCAGATGAGTGTAACTGTCCCGCGGTTGCAAACGCGTAAATTTCTTCATCCTTATTCTGAAGAGGAGTGTTAGGTGTGATTCACTTTTGAAAATTTGTTGCTTTAGAATCTTTGACATGTGTTTTGTGCTTAGACATTGTTTCATATTCATGGTGTCGTTGTAGTTTAGTGGTAAGCATTGCTTTGCATGTACTTTTGATATTTGTACTATACGTTTGTTTTTCGTTTGTAAAAATCTATTGAGCATGATTTCTTGATAATTGCTTTTGTTTCTTTGTGTTGATTGATTCTTGTTTGAGGACAAACAAAATAATAAGTTGTGGAGAGTTGTTAAGTGCCAAATCGTGCATATTTTAGATAGTATTTTGTGGAATTTTTCAATTGTTTCTTTGGTGTTTTAATAGTAAATACATATGTTTTAGTGTAAATATGCAAATTTCCATTTTTGTATATAAATATTGTGAATTATGACCATTTTGATGCTTTTTGACAGGTTTTCTTGCTGATATATAATGATTGGAACCTGCGGTGGATGGAAGAGGGCCTAGAAGATCATTTTTGTAACTTTTTGACAGCAACTCGCGCTTGGCGCGTTTTTCAACGCGGGTTCAACACGGTTTTGATGAAGAGGCAGTAGCTAAGGATCCTTGACTACGCTTTAAGACAGTTTAAGTGTATTTTAGGTGAGATTGCGCTTGGCGCGATTTGAGCGCACTTAGCGCGGTTGTAATAAATATCATTTTTTCTAATTTTTATTTATCTCATTTTTGTAGGGATTCAAGCAAGGATATTTTGTCATTATTGTATAGAGCATTGAATAAGCTTTCCAACGCTTCCGACCGTGTGTCAATCGGAGTTACGGTTCGAAAGTTATGAAAAAAACAAGAATTGTGATTTTGCTGATGGTTCGCGTCATTTCAGCCCCTATTTAAGTCACTTTTCAGCATTTTTTAGGTTATGTTGTTGGGAACTTTTATCCCCAGCTTCATGAAAAACATTCTTTGTGTAGAATAGCTTAGAAACAACATTGGAGGTTGCATAGCGATGATCCGGAGTTGGATTTGCGTCACTTTACTGGACATGGCGAGAGATTCCTCTTCATTTTCCTTCTTCTCTATGTATTTTTCATTTGTTGGGGTTTGAATGTAGGTTTACTTTGATAGTATGTATATTTATTGATCATGGCGTTGCATATGAGCTATTTTACAAATCTTTATCGGCGTTATCCTTGTTTTACCCGTTTTATGTTTGGATCTGAGTTGCGGTAGACATATCCTCTTCGAATCTAGATCTAGGATGAACATCTGTTAGGTTCTGAACTCTAGAGATAGAATTAGATCTAACATTCATCGTGGGTATCGATTCTTAATGCTCCGTGTTATCGAGTTGCGTGAGACATCATCGATGAGGCGATGCAGTTGTTCTCTCAACTTTGCGTTAGTCATAACCTTTGTTGTGAGCGATACATGGGGGTATTGACGAGTGATTTAGGTTGTGTACAACTGATTGATAGATTTGTGTATTAGATAGGTGAATGAACGTCATTCCTAACGAGTTCTCTACCGTACTTTTTTTACTTGTTCATATGTTTTTTTTCAATTTACTCCCATACCGTTTAAAACCAAGCTTAGAGACGTAGAGATTGTCGAACGAAATTCTTTCCCTCACACCGATCCCTGTGGAGACGACAAAAATGGATGCTTAATTAATTTTTGCTTGCTGCTTTACCGCTTCAACAGGTTGATGTTCATAGAAGACTAATTGTACTAATTCAAAGTAATGAATTTTCTTTCTTAGGTAAAGTGCCCCCAGACGTAGGTGTTGTTTTAGGGAACTAGGTTATCAATCTCTTATGTTATTTTATTACTTTTTGCATTGCGCTATTGATGTTTTTATATTGTTGTCTTACTAGTTTAACAAGTTAGACCAGTTGTCTCAACATTGTGTCCAACATCTGTCCCTTTAGGAACAAAATTTCAAGAAAGTACCTGTTAGGCATGGGAAATGACTCAAGAAATGGACCTACCCTTCAGAAGGAAAATATATTCTAGCATTCAAAAAGACATCATCAACCACGTTTAATCACTCGCACACAACACTTGAGTTTTTTGGTTCCTTAAGACTTCATCACACAAATCCCTAAGAAACTGAAGTGCTTCTCCTTCGCCTGTCAAAATGCAATCAAGTGTTAGTCGGAATTTAAAGCTGGGCATCAAGCACATGCCTCCCTATACATCGGTGAGTCATAGTGGGGAAATTGTTATGGGTCGACCGCATCGATGTCGTCCGACCACCAAGAATGGGTCGGCTCCTTCTAGAATCCTATCAACACACGAGAATTATCATCCAAATGATCATGAAAGATTTCAACTCCAAGTGCATCTAAATATTCTTTGTATTTCACTCCTAACAAATAGAGAGTTTGTTTTTTTCCTTCTTTACAGATATAGAGAAGGAGCCAAATAGAGGTAACATGTTTCAAATTCAATTTCATTTTACTCTTCTTCCTCACATACACTCTTTTTGGCTCTTCTATGATCTCATGGAAGAGTAAGATACAAACAAGAGTCTTCAAATCTTCTACAGAATCTAAGTATCGTGACATGTCTATTGCCTGTTCAAAAATAATTTGCTTCGTGGTCTTTTGGTTGAACTTTGATGTCCTCACACAAAGTCAACATCACTTTATGCTAATAATAAAAGTGTCAGCCAAAACTTTGAAATTCTCTTTTCAACAATATGCCAAGCATACATAATTGAATTGTCATTCAATTTTTGATGTATATGATGAATAAATTATATCACTCGCGTCATTACTCAGTTTCAAATCATATATTTATTTTTACCTAGTTTGTTCTCCGTCTATGTCATATGTTTCTTGTCAACAAATTGATAAGCATTGATCAGGTGTATTAATTTGAGGCGATGTCAATCAAGAAATAATATCATACATTAGTTATATTTATCATTTTTCCTATAATATATTAGACAAATTAGAGACAAATGAGAAATTAATTTATTTCGTTAATTTTATTTGTCATCTTTCCTATAATTAGTTTGGCAAATTAGAGAAATAAGTAATTTATTTATTCTCTTAGTCATATTTATCATATTTCTTAAAATATGTTTGATTAATTAAAAACAAATTGTGAATTAATGTATTTTTCTTAATTTGAAATTATTAGCATTAAATGTTAAAACTTCTATAAAACTTCTACAAGTTCAATGAAAATTTTAACTAAATGGCATAATTACAAAATTACTAACAAGAAGTTCATCTTTTCAGCATGGGAATTAACACCATTGGAGTGAAGTCAATAGGTTTGCTATAATCATTTATCTTTTTTCATGATGCTCTATTTTAATGTAAACATGAACCATGTTTGTCTGTCTAGGATTGTATTTTTAATGGTGGAATTATAATATGTTGTTCGGTTGAAAGAATACATAATTTATTTACCATGCCTCAAAAACACTAAGGATAACCAATGAAGTTGTCATATTCTTTGCATGTTTTTGCAGGGCACCAAAGGTCTAGTGTGGACTACAGCGTTTACAGACCCTTCATCTGGCATTACAGAGATCCTCAGGGACAAGTGCAAGGACCATTCTGCATGCTTTCTCTATATTGTTGGAGTAATAAACGTTTCTTTACTCCAGACTTCAGGGTTTGGAAGGCAGACCTCGGTGAAGATCAAAGTGTACTATTGGTGGATATTCTACCAAGAGGTATAAAATGTGTGCTATGTACCATTTGTCAAGCATAGGCTAAGGTTTGTCTATGAAGGTTTCAGATGTATCAAATCGGTGAGATCTGAGATTAAAAGATCTTCCTTAGATTTGGTTTCAAATAAATTGGTTTAAATAATCAATGTTTATTGTGTGTTGTTAGATTTCTTGTTGTGAAAATTTATTTTCTTTGGAAGTTTTTTAATAATCAAACTTAGCATACTCTTTGTATTGATGAGAAGTATTAATGTACCTTGTTTGTTGCTTTATTCAATGCTTATATTTATTTGTTATATCATGATACTAATATTTCGTGGTATGGATATTGATGTTATTTATTTTTTAATGTATATGATTTAATATAAACATATAGTTATATGCTGAAAAACTGAATTTTTTCTTCAATTCAATAGTATAGAATCACGAATTTTCTTAAAGCAAACAATCTAAGTTGATTTTTTTTATTACTATTAGCCTAGTGGTTAATACATATTTTAACGTAAATCAATAATTTTTTCAAAAAAAAAAAAATAATACAAGTTTAATAATTTGTACTTGAAAGAGAGAATTTGATTTAAATTTGGAATTTCATATAATATTCTTATAATCAAATCAAATCTTCTTAGTCGAATAGAATTATATGTTTTTTACCATTTAGATTTATTGAATTTTTGCCTTCAAATGCTCAATTCTGATTTATTTTATACTTAAAATAAATGATCAAAAAAGTTTTTATAACTAGTTGAAAAATACAATTATAAATAAATATGTATTTGTAAGTTGTTTTATAATTTTCTTCAATTTGTCTTAAGTTATTAAATAATAATACATATATTTTTAAACTTTATAAATAATAATATTTTAGGTTTAATCACTATGTAAATTTATTTAAATTTAATTTTTAGACTAGAGAATAATATTTTTATTAAATAATTTACCTTTAATAAAGAAAAATTAGAGAAAATGATAGGATGAACTTTAATTTGTAATTTTATTTTGTTTTCAGTAATTGCAAAATCAGTTTCCACATAGGATTTATAGTCACTACGCCAAAATTGTTTTTTGGCAGCACTACAAAGACAATGCTTTTTCCCAAAAGCGCTGCTATAAGTTTTAATAAAAAAAAAAAAAACAAAGGAAAAAAGCGGTGCTATATGGGGGTCCTACGAAAGCGCTTTTGAAAAGCACTGCTAAAGGCCTAAGGTAGGTGCACTTTAGAAAGCCCTTTATGAGAAGCGCTGCTAAAAGGATACCATAAGGCAACGCTTTTGAAAAGCGCTGCTAAAGGACTTTCTTACAACACACTTTAGCCAGCGCTTTTGGAAAGCGCTGCTAAAGGCCTTTCGTTAACCCCACATTAGAAAACGCTTTTACCTCAAAAGCGCTGCTAAAGGGCTAACATAAGAAAGCGCTTTCTAAAAGCGTTGCCTTAAGTCTTTTACAATATTAAAATTAAAATAGATACTGATATCCCTCTATTTTCCATATGACATTTTCTATTTCACCCTAACATTCTTTCTCTCTCTCATGACGCTCACTGTTACTCTCTCTGTCGTTTTCCATCTGCGCCCTCCGTCCTCCGTCATTTTCATTTCTTCTTCTGCAAACGAAACTCCCTCCGTTCGTGTCTTACTCACGCCCTCCGTCCTCCGTCGTCCTCCGTCGTCACTTCGTTTGAGGTATGTTTCTCTTCCTTTTTTCAGGTTTTCTCTCCAATCATGGAAATGCCTAATATTCTCCATTGTTTGATTGTTTCTCTGCTGTTTCAGTGAGATAAATTTGTTGTATTATTAGTTGTTGATGTTGGGTTTTCATTTTTTTTATTTGTAGAAGTTAGTTAGTGATTAATTAGAAAAGTGATTAATTAGTAGAAGTTAGTATAGTGATTATTGTGTAAAATGTGATTAATTTGTAGAAGTTAGTGTAGTGATTAATTTGTAGAATAGTAGAAGTTAATTAGTATGGAGCATAATTTGTAGAATAGTGATTAATGTGTAAAATTTGTAGAATAATGATTAATTAGAAAAGTCAAGGTAGTTAAGAGTGTTGTAGAAGTTAGTTAGTTGAGGTTGTTATAGGGCTATTTGTAAAGTTAAAATGAATTTTATCGAAAAATTTTAGTGATGTAAGGATTTGGTTAAAAAAAACATTGGGAGCTTCATTTAATTACCGTAGTTATAGATTTCGGAAAAAGTGATCATTTTCGTAGTAAGGTTGAAGATGATAAATAGTTATATTAGTGGTGAATTTATTTTTAGAGTTGATTTAAAATGATAATGAAATTAATTGTTAGTTTATTTTGAGAGTTGATTGAAAATGATAATGAAATTAATTGTTAATTGAACTAGTGATTGAATTTATTTTGAGAGTTGATTGAAAATAATTGTTATTTTGAGAATTGATTGAAAATGATAAATAGTGATTGAATTGTTAATTGAATTTAAATTGATGATTCTTTGTTGGATAGAACTTTGAAGTTAATTGAACTTAAGCATTGAAGTTGTTTTTTTTTGACAAAGTTAAGTTGAAACATTAAGTGCTGATGTGTCATTTGTGACGAATAAAAGTATACCATGCTATTTGAATTAATGATGATGTTTACTAAATTTGTTTCTTGAAACTTTGACTCGTTCCTCCGATATTTCTTGTTTGTCATATTTTATACTAAATTTGTCCTGTTATATTTGGTATACACCATCAGTTACTAACTTACGCTAATTTGCTATAGGGGTTACTTGTGAAGAGTGAATTCGGACCGTTTTCAAGAATCTTACACTTTGTGGTTCAGTCCAGAAGTTGTTGACTTCTATACAGGTACTTAGTTGTTCTTTTGTGTTTGTTTAGCTTACTTAGTAAAACCATTGATAAAAAATGGATGTCTTCGAATCGATTTTCAAAAGAATACGAGAATGGGGTATCAGAATTCGTTAAGTTTGCGGCTGAACACGCCAAAGACCCCATTCGAATCACATGTCCTTGCTTAGGTTGTTGTTATGGGTGTCGGATTGACGCAGTTCAGTTGGAATCGCATTTAATGAGTCATGGAATTGATCGAAGTTATACATATTGGATATTACACGGTGAGATAAGTAACGAGAATGTTGAACCGAGGGATAATACGACCTATGCTTCAAACGACAATGACACAGATACACACGATTGTGATCGAGTCGAAGAGATTGCAGAAGCACTTGAAGAAGATCTTCAGGATTGTCCCAAAATGTTTGAGAGGTTGGTAAGCGATGCAGAGAAACCGTTGTATAAAAGTTGCACTAAATTCACAAGGTTGTCTGCGGCATTAAAGTTGTACAACTTAAAGGCGGGCGATGGATGGTCGGATAAAAGTTTCACAGAGTTATCATCCCTTATGAAAGATTTGTTTTCGGATGTTAATGTTCTTCCAAATCAAACCCAGACCTTTTGATATTTTTTTCAACCATTTTCAAAAGGAATTTTCACATATTATTATCCCTTGCCATTCTCTATCAGCCACACGCAAGTGGCTCAGTTGGCAAAATTTTGAACCATCATCCCCAAAGGGGCGAGTTCAAACCTTGGGGGGGCCATTTCTAATTTTTTACCACTTAATTTTATCAAAATTTTCACCAATCTTTTTAATAACTTTGAAAATTAATTTCTCATTCATTTTTCATCATTTTTTATTGGTTCTTTTTGCAAAAATTCACAAAATTGATAAAGTATTTTATTCTACAAAAATCTCACACAAAAAATATTATTTGTCTATATTTAATACTTTTCATAAAGAACTTATTTTATTTGTTTTTTAAACATTTAAAAATATTTCTTTTGATCTTTTCAAAACCAAATGAGTTCTAAATCATCTTGTTATTAAAAACCCCATTTTTTCAAACCTTAACCAAAAATCTCAAGTAGTTTATTTAAACTTATTTGGTATTTTTATCTTTTTCATTAATTTTCTTTGAAGAATTACTTTTAAAAGAAAATGAAATTAGGATTTCTTTGATTTTGATCCTTATCAAACATTAAAAACACTTTGGGTCTCTCCTTGAGTTGTAAGACCCATCCCTTGTAAATATAAACCTTTTTTGGGCCTCAGTCATTTGTATAAGACCCACGGTGTTTTCAAAAATCTCGGCACGATTGCCAGGTCAAAATAAATCAACTAGGCCTACCCTTGTGTTGTAAGTCCCATTTCTTTTCTTTTTCAAACCCTTGGGCCTCTCCTTGATTTGTAAGACCCATCCCTTTGTACAGAAAACCTCTTTGGGCCTCAGTTATTGTATAAGCCCCAGTACAGTTTATAAAACAACGGTACAATTACTGTTTTTCATCTGGGCCTCTCCTTGAGTATAAGCCCCAATCTGTTCAAAAACAACTTCCCTTTTGATTTAGGTTCAAACTTATTGTTGTTATCAAACTTTCTTTAATTTCTTGAACAACTAACCATACAGCTGTTACAATGGAAGCTTGCTCGCCTGTAAGTTTTATCAGCTTTCATTTACTTGCTTTCATATATATAACTATATTGCTGGAAGATTGCTCACCTGTAAGTCCTTCTTTCATATCCTTTTAAAGACTTATCACATATCAACTGTATATATACTTGTATATCTGCTTAGAGTTTTCCTCGACAATTAGGTCTAGGACTAGGTAAAGCCAGTTGGTCACTCTTTAATACAGTCAAAACTAGATCCCCATAGGATTTCCAGATACAGTCTTGCCTTCTCTTGGGCTTAAACAATATGGAACAAAGAGAAAGGCATTATTCCCGGTGAAACTTTTCTCAGACTGTCACTATTAGAAATTGTCAAAGAAATTCATTTCGCTCAGAGAGGATTAATTCTCGGTGAAACCTCTCTTGAATTTCTTCAAACCCTAGAACTGTTCATTAAAGAAAAGATTATTCTCGGTGAAACTTTTCTTGAACTCTTCTTAAGTTTGGACCCACAGGCTTCCTAAAAGCATCCCCGCCTCCTCTTGGGCTTTGTACAAGGACCCTCCGGCTTCTTAGAAGTTCTCATGCCTTCTCTTGGGCTTAGTACAAGGACCCGCAACCTCTTAAAGGTATAAGACAGAACTTAGTCATCTTTTGCTAGAGTAGTCTTTCTTGAGTCAAAACCTCAGACCAATTTAGGGTTGATTCTCATCCCTTAAACACCTGCCCCCCTTTGGCATCATACAAAGATAAACTCTTCCATACCAGTAGACTTGGACAGTCTTAATCTCACCTTGGATCTCAAAGACATTCTCAAGTTCCTTACAAACATAGGAGAAACCCTGGTCATTTAATCAATCTCCAATAAAGTTAAAACCCTTGGGTTCAAGAACCCAGTCTTTCTCCTAAAAATCCCCTATAAAGGAAATTATGGCATTTCTGGATTCACATATCCTAGTTAAAGTAATCCTCCTTTATAAACAGCCAAGGTCAGCTTACTATCGGTATAACACTATCCCAAATCAGAACCTCAAGGCATCTGATATCTCAACTCTTTTGTAAACCCACAGCAAGAGTTGATTCCCCATTTGGACCTGCCTCTGGATCTCAATAATCCTCAGCAGAAGCTAGCCTCCTCTTAGGCTTTGTATAATGATCCTTCCTTTCCTCAGCATATTCAACCTCCTTGTAGGCCTTGTATAAATGATTTCTTTCTTTGTTCTCCCCTAGCAAAGTCAGCCTCCTCTTGGGCTTTGTGCAATGATTTTCCACAGCTGAGCTAACTCTTTTCAGATTCTCTTGTTGAGTCAATCACCTTTCCACACTCTTTTTTTGAGTCAATGGTATAAAACAAAAGCATTCTCTTGTTGAATCAACCCTTTCAGCCTCAATTTCGGGCTTTGTACGAGATAGATATAAACACTCTCTTGTTGAGTCAGTCACCTTTTTAGCCTCAATCTTGGGTTTTGTACAAGACACATATAAGCTTTCTATAACAAAGTCAAACACTTCGTAACCTTCTCTTAAGCTGGATAAATATCTTCCCAACAGAGTCAATTCCTCCCACCATTCTTTTAGGCTTTGAGATGTAAATTTCCCAAAGCAGAGTCAATTCTCTTTTCAGCCTCAATCTTGGGCTTTGTACAAGACAGATAATACTCTCCAGCAGAGTCAAATACTTTTCAGCCTCAATCTTGGACTTTGTACAAGACACCTAAAATATCCTCAGTTGAGTCAGTACAGTCTTATTTTTTTAGCCTCAATCTTGGGCTTTGTACAAGACAGATAAAGATTTCTTTCCCACAGAGTCAGTCTTCTTTCCAGCCTCAATCTTGGGCTTTGTACAAGACATATACAAATCCTCATTAGCGGAGTCAAAATACCTTTTAGCCTCAATCTTGGGCTTTGTACAAGACAGACAAAATATTTCCTCAGAAAAGTCAAACTTTTAGCCTCCTCTTAGGTTTTGTATAATGATATCCCCAAGGAGTCAGTCTCTTTTTAGCCTCAATCTTGGGCGTTGTACAGGACATATATAAGCACTCTCTTGCTGAGTCAGTCTTTTCCAGCCTCCTTTTAGGCATTGTATAAAGACTTCCCCAGTGGAGTCAATCAATCTCTTAGCTTCAACCTTGGGATTTGATCAAGGCACACAAAAATCAACATCCCCTCAGAGGAAATCAAAATCTCTCTGTAGGAAGTCATTTCTCTCTATATCACACATCAAAACAGAACATTCAAAACAAACCTTAATCCCAGATAACCGCTGTAAGTGGCACACTTGTTTATTCAAATATACAAGCTGTCGTCCATCTTTTATCCTGGAAAATCCTCTCTTTCATCTAATTGCTGTAAGTGGAAAGCCTCTGGATTATTTACATCTACGCCACTGTCCCTGTCTTAGCATGAAAGATTCCTAAGAAAAAATGGCATTGCTCAACACTAAGTTAAAGTTTTCTCCTTCAGGACAAACCCCCTATAAATGAAATTATGGCCTTGCTGGATTCTCATATCCTAGTTGTAGCACCCCAAAATTTGCTCTCCTTACTTTAATACTAACTGGCTTATGTTTCATTTCATTTTTGCATTATCATGTGTGCATATCATTGGTTCTTAGTGTAACGACCTAGTTTTTGTGTGAGTTTTATTTAATCGAGGCGTTTGATTATTTTATTATTATTTTATTTTATTTTCGACTTTTATCTGGAAATATGTTATTTTTCAATGTTGTGATATTTTATCAGGTTTTGGGATCGTTTGCGAGATATTTGAGTGTGGGGGTATTTTGGTCATTTTAGGATATTTTTCATTAAGTAAGAAAATAGAAAATAGAAGAGAGAAAAATAGAAAGAAAGAAAGGGAGAAGAAAGAAAAAGGAGAGAAAAGAGAAGAAGAAGAGAAATAGTGAGAAAAGCTTGGGAAATCAAGAAAAATCAACTTCTAGAATCGATTTAATCGGGTAAGGGTGCGAAACTCAATTATTGTATGATTGTGTATGATTATGTATGTGTATTTGTGGTGTTTGTTGGATTGAAATGAAAATATTTAGTAAAACCCATATTGTGTCAAAATGATTAGAAATTGATTAAAAGTGTTGTAAATTATGTTTTCAGTGTTCATTCTTGTTGGTACATGATAGATACATGTTGCTATGCATTGTATTGGCAATTTTCTGGTGTGTAGGTGAAATTTAGGATGTTTTGGATTGGAACCCGTAAGCAAAATTATGCAGAAGAAATTTTTCTGGTTTTTCCAGGTCATACGCGTATGGGGCATGTTCATACGCGTATGGACCTTGGCAATACGCGTATGGAGGGCGAGTCATGGGCCAATACGCGTATGGAATGTTATTTTGCTCGGCCATCTGCCCATTTACGTATGATACGCGTAGCATTTCAGGGCAATACGCGTACGAGGTTGGGCATTATGCGTACGGACTTTTACACGTGAACTTTGGGGAAAATGAGTCTCTGCTCATACGCGTATGGATCAGGGTAATACGCGTATGGACAGGACAATTGCAAAATGGGACTTTTCAAAATATCGTTTTTCGTTTTCTTTCGTAACTTGAGTTCCGTTTGTCCGATTTTTACATTCTTGGTATCGTTGTGTAGCTATGGAACTGTACTTTATTATTATGATGGTTTGGAAATTGTTAGCCGATTTAATTATGTCGGAAAATTGGGAATAGTGTCGGTCGTCGACTTTTGTCATTATAACTGTGCGTAATTGATGTGTGTTATGCAAGGTGCTGTTGTATGAGGTAAATGTATGTGTTTAGATGAGGTTGTGATGATTTGTGGCCGTATGGAAATTAAATGCATTATTTTGGGCATAAGTGCAAAGTGTGATTTTGTCGAGGTAAATGAATTTATTTATGTGTGCATATTAAATGTCATGGGTCATTGTATGCCAAGCATCATGATATGCATTGTTGAGACGTCCTGAGTGACGGTTTGGATTCCAGAGGGAATTCGCTATAACGTCGTGTGCCTTATACAAAGAGGTGTAAGCGATGATTATAGACGATCGTGTGCCCATGTGGGGTGTGAGCGATCGGGTCGTGTGCCTTATACAAAGAGGTGTGAGCAATCCATAAACGTCGTGTGCCTTATACAAAGAGGTGTGAGCGACGGGGAACATCGTATGCCCGACGGGGAGTTACAGTGATGTAACGAGCGATGATTCCAGCAGAGTTCCTGAGTGAACTAGTGATGAGAAACAATGGAAGTCGGTACCGCATGTGCATATGCATGGAGTCGTTGTGTCGGTCTCTTGCATTGCATAAATCATTAGGATTGTTTGATGTGTGGAATTGTGGATAAAAATGATATATGGATATGGCTTGGTGATGGAAATATGAATTATACCTTGTGTTGCATTGTGTTGGAATTATGGTGTGAGTTGTGGTGAGAAACGTATATATGTGTATTTTTGTGTTATATATATGATTGTATGCAATTATATTATGGTTGTTTTTCTCACCCTTCTGCTATTTTATAATGCTCTATGAGGCATTGTAGATTAGAGTTGCTGGAGGTATTTTTGTGATGCTTTGCGTCTTCATTCTTTTGTCGGTCGGCTCTGATATGTGACACCGGGTAGTTAGGGAGGCCGTTAGTGATTATTGTGTATTCTGTATATATATATATATATATATATATATATATATATATATATATATATATATCTTTTGGCTTGTGCATGTACAACTCGATGTATGACAAACTTTTCATGTGATATATATATGTATGTTATTCAGTTTTAGATTTTCCGCTTTTATTCTAAATTCTGAAATGTGGGTGTAAGGAACTGAGTTCCTCTATTGATAGCTACCCCACTGTTGCATATCTTTATGAGCAGGTGTTGTATGAATTGTTTCAATTTGATGTGACCCCTCGGTCTATGCCATGATAATTTAAATATACTCTGACGAAATTTTGAATTTTCTTTTACTGTTTTAATTAATTGGGGGTGTAGATTGGGGGTGTTACATTAAGTGGTATCAGAGCCAGTTTGTGTCAGTCCGTGTCAGTTGTGTAAGTCCGTGTCAGTTGTGTCAGTCCTTGTTGGTCGTTGTGGTTGGATGAGTTGTTTGTTTAACCATAGTTTCTGTTATTGGAAATGAACAGAATATGGCAGGTAGGAATGATGCTGCTTTGGCTGCGGCTATGCAAGCTATGGCTCGTGTTGTGCAGGGTGCACCTCATGCTGTAGGTAATGATGAGTTCAGGAAGAACAAACCGCCTGTCTTCAAAGGAAGATATGATCCGGATGGTGCACAGATTTGGCTGAAAGAGATTGAAAGGATTTTCTGAGTGATGGATTGTGCTGAAGATCAGAGGGTGAGACTGGGTACTCACATGTTATTGGAAGAAGCTGATGACTGGTGGGTCAGTACTCGTCGTGTGTTGGAAGCTGCAGAGGAGGAGCTTACTTGGGCTGCGTTTAGTATGGAGTTTCTGAGGAGGTATTTTCCTGAAGATGTGAGAGGAAAGAAGGAAATTGAGTTTCTGGAGCTGAAACAAGGTAATATGTCTGTTGTTGATTATACTACTAAGTTTGTGGAACTTGTGCAGTTTTATCCTCATTATGCTGAAGCGACTGCTGAATTCTCTAAGTGTGTAAAGTTTGAGAATGGCTTGCGTCCTGAGATAAAGCAGGCAATTGGATATCAGAGGATTCAGAGGTTTTCTGATTTGGTAGATTGTTGTAGGATTTATGAAGAAGACAGTAAGGCTCGTTCTACTTATTACAAGAGTGTGAGCGAGAGGAAAGGGAAACAACAGTTCTGTGGTGGTCCGTATGTGACACCAGCTGATAAAGGTAAACAAAGAGGGAATTTTGAGAAAAGGTCAAGTGGAGGAGGAATGTCTGGTCCTATGAGATGTTATAGGTGTGGTGAAGTGGGGCATCGTCAGTTTGAGTTCTGGAAAGATTTTAGAAAGTGTTCTAACTGTGGAGGTATAGGACACATTGCAGCTGATTGTAAGAAGAACGTGGTGAAGTGCTTTAATTGTGGGGAGCTGGGACATGTTAGTACAAAGTGTCCGAAACCGAAACAAGCTCCAGCTAGTGGGAAAGTGTTTGCATTATCGGGGACTCAGACTTCGAGTGCAGATCGTCTGATCAGAGGTACTTGTTTTATTAATAGTACTCCTTTGATTGCCATTATTGATACTGGAGCGACTCATTCGTTTATTTCGTCTGAGTGCGCGAAGCGTTTGAATCTTGTGTGGTCTGTGATGGGTGGTGAAATGGTTATTGATACTCCAGCAATGTGGTCAGTAACTACTTCCTTGGTTTGTCTACGATGTCCTTTGACCATTTATGGTAAAGACTTTGAGATGGATTTGGTGTGTTTACCGTTGGAGGGTTTAGATGTGGTCCTGGGTATGAATTGGTTGCAATTCAATCGGGTTTATATTGATTGTTATCATAAGCTTGTACGGTTTCCTTCTCTTGAGGAAGACGAAGACTCGAGTTTCTTATCTACCAAAGAGTTGAAGAAACTTTTGGCGGATGAAGCTCAGTTGTTTGGTTTGGTTGCATCTTTAACTGTGGATAGTCAAGTTTCACTTGATGTGTTTCCTATTGTGTGTGAATTTCCGGAAGTGTTTCCTGAGGATATTTCAGACTTGCCGCCAGAGAGAGAGGTGGAGTTTTCTATAGATCTAGTCCCTGGTACTAGACCTGTTTCTATGGCACCTTATCGTATGTCGGCATCTGAGTTGGTGGAGTTAAAGGAACAGTTGAATGAGTTGTTGGAAAAGAGGTTCGTGAGACCAAGTATTTCTCCTTGGGGTGCTCCAGTGTTATTGGTGAAAAAGAAGGATGGGAGTATGCGATTATGTATTGATTATCGCCAGTTGAATAAGGTGATGATCAAGAATAAGTATCCTCTTCCAAGAATTGATGATCTGATGGATCAGTTAGTTGGTGCTTGTGTGTTTAGTAAGATTGACTTGAGGTCAGGGTATCATCAGATAAGGGTGAAGGAGGAAGACATTCAGAAGACGGCTTTTAGAACACGATATGGTCATTATGAATATTCTGTGATTCCGTTCGGGGTTTCTAATGCGCCAGGTGTGTTTATGGAATACATGAATCATATTTTTCACGAGCATCTAGATCGATTTATCGTTGTGTTTATTGATGACATCTTGATTTACTCTAAGTCTCGGGAGGAGCATGCAGAACATTTACGTATTGTTTTGCAGGTTTTGAAGGAAAGGAAGGTTTTTGCCAAATTATCCAAGTGTGAATTCTGGTTGTCGGAGGTGAATTTTCTTGGACACGTAATTTTAGGTAATGGTATTGCTGTGGATCCATCTAAAGTAGAAGCAGTTCTACAATGGGAGGCTCCGAGATCTGTTACTGAAATTCGAAGCTTTTTGGGTTTGGCTGGTTATTATCGGAGGTTTATTGAGGGTTTTTCGAAACTAGCACTTCCTTTGACCCAGTTGACTTGTAAAGGGCAAGCATTCATTTGGGATATTCGGTGTGAGGAGAGTTTTAATGAGCTGAAGAGAAGATTGACGACAGCTCCGATCTTGATTTTGCCGAATCCTAATGAACCATTAATGGTTTATTGTGATGCTTCTTTGATTGGTCTAGGTGGTGTTATGATGCAAGAAGGTAAGGTGGTGGCTTATGCTTCAAGGCAGTTAAGAGTTCATGAGAAAAATTATCCTACTCATGATCTTGAGTTAGCGGCTGTGGTGTTTGTGTTGAAGATTTGGAGGCATTATCTCTACGGTGCAAGGTTTGAAGTCTTTAGTGATCATAAAAGTTTGAAATATTTGTTTGATCAGAAAGAGCTAAATATGACGCAACGTAGATGGTTGGAATTCTTGAAGGACTACGACTTTGGCTTGAATTACCATCCTGGTAAAGCTAATGTGGTAGCCGATGCATTGAGCCGGAAATCGTTACATATGTACGCTTTAATGGTTAAGGAGTGGGAACTTTTGGAATCGTTTAGAGATTTGAGTTTGGTTTGTGAAGTGACGTCGGATAGCATTAGGCTTGGTGTGCTAACGATTACTAATGATTTTCTGATGAATGTTTGTGAGAAGCAAAAGTTGGATGTGAAACTTGTGGATTTGATGTTGGTTGGAGGAAAAGATGCGAATAGTGATTTTCAAGTGGATGTTAATGGTGTTTTGAGATTTCGAGGTAGGATTTGTATTCCAGATGATGCGGAGTTGAAAAAGATGATTTTGGAGGAAGGACACCGGAGTAATTTGAGTATACATCCGGGAGCGAATAAGATGTACCAAGATTTGAAGAAGATTTTCTGGTGGTCTGGATTGAAAAGAGATGTGGCTCAGTTTGTTTATGCATGTTTGGCTTGTCAGAAATCGAAAGTGGAACATCTGAGGCCTAGTGGTTTGTTGCAACCGTTGGATATTCCTGAATGGAAATGGGATAGTATTTCCATGGATTTTGTAACAGGGTTACCGAATACTCAGCGAGGGTATAATGCTATTTGGGTGGTTGTTGATAGGCTGACTAAATCGGCTCATTTTATTCCGATTGATATCAGTTTTACTTTGGAGCGGTTAGCTGAGATTTACATCAGTGTGATTGTGAAATTACATGGGGTTCCATTGAGTATTGTTTCTGATCGAGATCCTAGATTTACATCGAGATTTTGGGAAAGTTTACAGAAGGCGTTGGGTTCTAAATTGAGATTGAGTTCGGCTTATCATCCGCAGACGGATGGTCAGACGGAGAGGACGATTCAGTCTTTGGAGGATTTGTTGAGAGCTTGTGTTTTGGAACAAGGTGGTGTGTGGGACAGTTATCTTGCATTGATTGAGTTTACGTATAATAACAGTTTCCATTCCAGTATTGGAATGGCACCGTTTGAAGCATTGTATGGACGAAGGTGTCAGACACCGTTGTGTTGGCACAAATCTGGTGAGCGAACGGTGGTTGGGCCAGAATTGGTGCAACAGACGACGGAGAAAGTGAAGTTTATTCGTGAGAAAATGAAGGCTTCTCAGAGTAGGCAAAAGAGTTATCATGATCAGAGACGGAAGGATCTTGAGTTTCAAGAGGGCGATCATGTATTTTTGAGGGTTACGCCGATAACGGGTGTGGGTCGTGCATTGAAATCGAAGAAACTTACTTCTCGGTTTATTGGTCCTTACCAGATATCCGCGAGGGTGGGTGTTGTGGCGTATAGGGTGGCGTTGCCGCCGAATCTGTCGAATTTGCACGATGTGTTTCATGTTTCACAGCTTCGGAAGTATGTTCCAGATCCGTCGCATGTGATTCCGATGGATGAGATTGAAGTAAGGGAGAACCTTACGGTCGAGGCAATACCAGTTAGGGTTTTGGATCGCGAAGTGAAGCGGTTGCGGGGCAAGGATATTGCACTTGTGAAGGTGGCGTGGGGAGGCGCTGCTGAGGGCAATTTGACTTGGGAGTTGGAGAGTCGGATGCGGGAGTCGTATCCAGAGTTGTTCATCTCAGGTAATATTTTCGAGGACAAAAATTTCTAAGTGGGGGAGAGTTGTAACGACCCAGTTTTTGTGTGAGTTTTATTTAATCGAGTCATTTGATTATTTTATTATTATTTTATTTTATTTTATACTTTTATCTGGAAATATGTTATTTTTCAATGTTGTGATATTTTATCGGGTTTTGGGATCGTTTGCGAGATATTTGAGTGTGAGGGTATTTTGGTCATTTTAGGATATTTTTCATTAAGTAAGAAAATAGAAAATAGAAGAGAGAAAAATAGAAAGAAAGAAAGGGAGAAGAAAGAAAAAGGAGAGAAAAGAGAAGAAGAAGAAGAGAAATAGTGAGAAAAGCTTGGGAAATCAAGAAAAATCAACTTTTAGAATCGATTTAATCGGGTAAGGGTGCGAAACTCAATTATTGTATAATTGTGTATGATTATGTATGTGTATTTGTGGTGTTTGTTGGATTGAAATGAAAATATTTAGTAAAACCCATATTGTGTCAAAATGATTAGAAATTGATTAAACGTGTTGGAAATTATGTTTTTAGTGTTCATTCTTGTTGGTACATGATAGATACATGTTGCTATGCATTGTATTGGCAATTTTCTGGTGTGTAGGTGAAATTTAGGGTGTTTTGGATTGGAACCCGTAAGCAAAATTATGCAGAAGAAACTTTTCTGGTTTTTCCAGGTCATACACGTATGGGGCATGTTCATACGCGTATGGACCTTGGCAATACGCGTATGGAGGGCGAGTCATGGGCCAATACGCGTATGGAATGTTATTTTGCTCGGCCATTTGCCCATTTGCGTATGATACGCGTAGCATTTTAGGGCAATACGCGTACGAGGTTGGGCATTACGCGTACGCACTTTTACACGTGAACTTTGGGGAAAATGAGTCTCTGCTCATACGCGTATGGATCAGGGTAATACGCGTATGGACAGGACAATTGCAAAATGGGACTTTTCAAAATATCGTTTTTCGTTTTCTTTCGTAACTTGAGTTCCGTTTGTCCGATTTTTACATTCTTGGTATCGTTGTGTAGCTATGGAACTGTACTTTCTTATTATGATGGTTTGGAAATTGTTAGCCGATTTAATTATGTTAGAAAATCGGGAATAGTGTCAGTCGTCGACTTTTGTCATTATAACTGTGCGTAATTGATGTGTATTATGCAAGGTGCTTTTGTATGAGGTAAATGTATGTGTTTAGATGGGGTTGTGATGATTTGTGGCCGTATGGAAATTAAATGCATTGTTTTGGCATAAGTGCAAAGTGTGATTTTGTCGAGGTAAATGAATGTATTTATGTGTGCATATTAAATGTCATGGGTCATTGTATGCCAAGCATCATGATATGCATTGTTGAGACGTCCTGAGTGACGGTTTGGATTCCAGAGGGAATTCGCTATAACGTCGTGTGCCTTTTACAAAGAGGTGTGAGCAATGATTATAGACGATCGTGTGCCCATGTGGGGTGTGACCGATCGGGTCGTGTGCCTTATACAAAGAGGTGTGAGCAATCCATAAACGTCGTGTGCCTTATACAAAGAGGTGTGAGCGACGGGGAACATCGTATGCCCGGCGGGGAGTTACAGTCATGTAACGAGCGATGATTCCAGCAGAGTTCCTGAGTGAACTAGTGATGAGAAACAATGGAAGTTGGTACCGCATGTGGATATGCATGGAGTCGTTGTGTCGGTCTCTTGCATTGCATAAATCATTAGGATTGTTTGATGTGTGGAATTGTGGATAGAAATGATATATGGATATGGGTTGGTGATGGAAATATGAATTATACCTTGTGTTGCATTGTGTTGGAATTATGGTGTGAGTTGTGGTGAGAAACGTATATATGTGTATTTTTGTGTTATATATATGATTGTATGCTATTATATTATGGTTGTTTTTCTCACCCTTCCGCTGTTTTATAATGCTCTATGAGGCATTGCAGATTAGAGTTGCTGGAGGTATTTTTGTGAAGCTTTGCGTCTTCATTCTTTTGTCGGTCGGCTCTGATATGTGACACCGGGTAGTTAGGGAGGCCGTTAGTGATTATTGTGTATTCTGTATATATATATCTTTTGGCTTGTGCATGTACAACTCGATGTATGACAAACTTTTCATGTGATATATATGTATGTTATTCAGTTTTAGATTTTCCGCTTTTATTCTAAATTCTGAAATGTGGGTGTAAGGAACTGAGTTTCTCTGTTGATAGCTACCCCACTGTTGCATATCTTTATGAGCAGGTGTTGTATGAATTGTTTCAATTTGATGTGACCCCTCGGTCTATGCCATGATAATTTAAATATACTCTTACGAAATTTTGAATTTTCTTTTACTGTTTTAATTAATTGGGGGTATAGATTGGGGGTGTTACACTTAGCATGGGGTCAAGGTGCCTGAGGCAGTTCAAGAGGAGAAGATGTTCTTCAAAGGGTCAAGCAAGAGTCCTTATATTGTCCAAGAGATCCCAGGTGGACCACTCTCTCCTAACCAGTGCAGAAATTAGGGTTTTGAGATTCTTGGGTTTATTGCTCCAATGGGCAAGCTTCTTGGGTTTTTATCATCACCAAATGGCATATCTTATCTTTGTTGGAGAGGATACACATCATATTCAGAGGAATTGCGATTTGGAGACTGTGTTATTTTCCTCCTAGACTGAGGGTACCAAATTAGGGTTTGCTATAAAGTCAGTTTATTTCTGATTTTTTGGGCAAGACTTGATTCCATGGTATTCCTTGGGTCCCTAAGTATCTAGGAATGGAAGATTGTCCATCAGTTTGGTTCATGAGAAGTTCAATTGGCCAATGGATTGGGAATCAGGAGAATTGGGGAAAAGTCAACAGTGAGAGGGGAAGTCAAATGTGGAATTTTGAGGTTCTCTCCAAGGTTTTCAAGGTATTACATCCTCATATGGCCTTCAAGGGTCAAGTTCCATACCATTTATCAAGAATCAAGGGTGGGTACAAAAGTTACTAAAGATGGAAATGACCTATAATTTGAAAGTTTCCATTTTGGGCAAGTTCTTACACTACATTCAACTTGACTTTTCATCATCAAAGAAGCTTCAAATGAATTTTCCTCAAACATTAAAGTTGAAGATCGTTTTCTCCCCTTTCCAACAAGTACTAGACGGTCTCCATATCATTTGTGAAACTCAAGTTATGATCAAAAGAAGGCAAAGTGGTTTTTAGGGTTTTCTCATGGTTCCATCTTCACTTTGGGACATAGTGACCTATATTTGGTTCCATCGCTTCAAGGCAAATTCTAACCTCAAAGTACACTCCATAAGGATCATTTTTGGCCTTTGAACCAAGGGATTCCATAACTTATTCATTACTTATTTCACATGATGCTAAATTGCCAAATCATTGAAAACTCATGAACCAAGACATCTCAAGGCCCAAATCCAATTCAGGTGTGATTAGCAATTGTTAAATAAGTGATCCATCATCAAGGGTTTGGATATACATGCATGGAGGAGGGTGTATTTCACATTATGCAAGTTTCCAAAAACACCCAAAACTCATTAAGTGACGAATTAACAAGGCCCAAGTGATTATCAGTGGATTAACCCTAAGTATTTAAGCTTACTCATGCACTGGTTAGAGAGGACACGTGATTTTGAGGGGAACAAAAGTTTGAACCCTAAAACTTCAATCATTTGAATCTCACAATCCCTTAGAGCTTTTCTAAAAATTTCTTCACAGTCTTGATCCTTGGAATCCATAGAGCATTAAGCAACCATCATTGGAGGCTAATAGCAAGGGCAAAGGTTGCATAATCTCAGGTCAGTGATACTTTTCATGATCCTAAAACTTTCTTTTTAAATGTGCATGATGATCTGTGTTGTGTACTGACAATCTTGATATAGTTTGTTTTGATTTTGGACGTTTATATTGATTGTATGGTGAGTTTGAAGTTTTTGAACCGTGACTTTTTTCCTTCGATTTGCCATGTACGTTGATTGTTTGTTAAAAGTAGCATGATATTTGGAATCCTCATGTTTTTCTGATCAAAATAGTGTACTTACATGCCATTTCTGGGAAATTTTTTGGTTGTGGCCACCGGAGAAGACGACCGGAACCCTAGTTCTGGCGTCTGGTTTGGAGCTCCGGTCAGATTAGGGTTTGAGTGGGGAAGAGATAATCATGATCGTCTGTGTGTTTGATCCAACGTTCCACATGATGCCACCTCATTTAAAATTTGTTTTTATTTTATGGTTTATGTGTTTGCTAGTCCATGATAATTAGTGTGCACCTTTAATCTAAATCACCCATCACGCTTTGGTTTAATTAATCTGGGATGTTGCTTTAATTTGATGGCCTACGTATTGACAACACATTAAATTCACATGTGCCTCTCACGTGTGGTTTTTATTTTATTCTGAGTTATTCTGTGTGTGCATGTGTTTCATAATTATGATGCCCTTTTAATCTTGACCATTGATTTTGTTGACTTTGTGATTGTGTAGACTGGTTAAGGCGTGTTAGATTGATCTGATGATGTGTATGAGTCTCCAATGTTGACTGAATTCCACATGTTCCCTTTTTTTATTTCGCTGATTTTTTTTGTTGGCTTGGGCTCGCTAATTACACCCTCCTTTAAGCCCATTTCAATTGCCAACGTGCATTGGCTGCTAAACACACCCCATGCTTATTTCATTATTTCCTTTTTATTTAATTATTGCATTTCATTTTAATTTTTTTAAAATAGTTAAGTGCATCCAAAAATCACCAAAAAAATCATGAAGCACATTTGGCATTTTATAAAATTTTACCAAATTTTATTTTTTTATTTTAATTTATTTTTAGCATCTGAAATAATTATTTGTTTATTTTCTTTTGAATTTATTCCATATATGCATACTCTAAATTGTTTATTTTATTTCTCATCATCCATAAAACCTTTTGAGTTCATTCTTTTTGCATTGTTTCACCAACACATTGATTTGCATTAAAATATTTTTCTCTCACTTTTTAAAACTTTTTCATATTGCATTTTAGTCCTCCTCTTTTGCATATTGAGTCATGACTCTCATTTGACTTTGCATAATTGTTTGAGTGACCTATCTTTTGAATTTTAGCATGAGCTTTTGACATATTGTTTGGCACTGGTTAAGGTGTGTTGGGTCATAATTTGGTAATTTTAGAAGATGTTTTACTAATTATGTGATTGCTCTTTGTTTGAGGTCTTCTTGTATGCACATCCTTGATCATGTCTGATTACTTGTTTGAGGAGGCCCTTGTGCCATTGTTTGGGTTTGCTTCTTTGACTTCATAATTCATGCTTAGGTCATCCACATTCTGTCTTGGTTGAGTTTCATTTGGTTTGTAACCTTTTCTCTTTGGTTTGTGATTTGTTTGAGTTTCATTTGTCTTATTGTCACTTATGTCTGTTTGGTACTAACCTTTTATGCAGGGGCTGAGGTAAGTTATTTGAGGGTGTGGATACTTATCCATGTTCACCCTCACTCCTTCTTTCTCTCATATTTTCTTTTCTTTAGGCTTAGGTTGTTGTCAAACCTCCCCTTAGGGCAACCTTTTCATGATAACATTAGGACTAAATTCCATAGGATAGTCTCCCTCCAAACTTCCCCTTAGGGCCACCTTTGCATGATAACATTAGGATAGATTTCCCCCTTTGTGTTTTTTTTCTTTTCTTTTGAGTCCCTCTTCTCATCTCATAACATCTCTAAGATACTTAATAAGGTCAACTTGCCTTGCACACAAGCCTTAAACATAGGAAATGAAGATTGAGGGGTCCCCCTTCTCTCTTCTAGAGTGCTGAGCATACGTCCCATTGGGGACGACCATGCAACACATTCGTTCTCGTGTCATAGACTTTGGTTCAAGTTGAGTTATAAACTAACTCAAGTCACTTCTGTCCTAAAAAATACAAACAAACTTCAAACCTTTTTATCCTTCGGGATCGTCAAACTAAAGGCTATTTTCAAAAAGGGCACGTTACTTTCCATCTGAGACGCAAACAGGCATCGACCATAACAGCCGGACGCGAACTTAACGTCGCTTATAAAAAACACAAAAAGAACTTGGTCCGAACTACGTTGACTCTGAATTCCCCATTGCACAAAAGGGGTACGTAGGCCTAGGACGTCGACGTCCTACCGAGTCTGTCTTTGTTTTCCCCTTCCCCGTTTTAGTGTAGCCATAGATGATAGGATAACTCACCCTTAGAATAGACAACAAGCGTGGATCCCATCGAGTACGATGGACGCGTGGGGGTGCTAATACCTTCCCCTCGTGTAACCGACTCCCGAACCCAGGCTATGGTTGCGATGACCATTCCTTTCCCTCTTCCTCAGGTTTTTGCGGTGTTCCCTTTCCCTCTCTTGGGATAAATATACATTGCGGCCGACTCTGTTTCCGCGCCACTCTCGCGTTTGTACCTGGATGAAAATCCTGGGAGCGACATCTGGCGACTCTACTGGGGACTCTGGTTGACCTATGCTGGTCCATCCCTAAGCGGGTCAATCCTAGCGCTTGCTTGTCTTTGTTCTCTTTGGGTGTTTTGTCATTTGCTTTGCTTTATTTGTTGTATTTTATTTTTACCGCATTTTCTGCATTGCATATTATTATCAGCTGCTGCACTATTTTTCTGTTTGGCGGGTTGGGAGTTCTGAGAGATAGGCCCAATACCCAGGCTTGAGCATACACGTAGGATTAGCGTGGCAAGTAGTGTGACTTGTGTGGCATTGGCCAGACGTAGTATACATGAAAACTCCACATCCAGACTAGGTTTTCTTTGGTAATGTTCTATCCTGCGCATTGGTGCAGATGATTGAATGTAACTTGGAAAATTGTCGACTCTGGCGGCCATTCCCGAGGACTCAGTAACAACACTCCTCCCGAGACGTGATAATGGCAGACCAGAAATGGCAAACCCATTACACATGTCGATCTGAGGACCCGATGCTGGGAACTTGCTATAGGGTTTCCTTTTGGGAAAGAATCAGTGGAAGCACTCCTCGATTGGCGATAGTACTGTACCCCGAGGGATGAATGTACTATTGCTTCTCGACCTCAGTGCCGAAACTGAGGACTTGCCATGGGATGTTTTCTTTGAGGGGAATCAGTTGAGGCCTCCTCGATTGGTGATGATGCCAAACCAGAAATGGTGAACGTATTATCATTTCTCGACCTGAGAGCCCGTGATATTGAGGATCCTCGGCTTTCTAGTACCCACATGTGAGAGGGCAGGGTGTTTACAGGTTTGCAGGTAACCTTGACCTTCAACATACCCGGTTTTCTGATCAGCAGATTTATCAGTGTGGTACTATGGTTATTCTGGTATTCTGGGTATTTGGGCAGACCTTTGAGATTATACAGTTGTTCAGTGCAGCAGTTGTCCAGTCTGTGTGGCATCCTTGATCCCATGTGTGCATTTGCATCATCATTTTGCATCCTAACATGTTTATTCATTCGCAGGGCTGCATCCTAACTTTGATTCTAGTTTTTGAAGACTATTAAGGATGAGTACTGAGAAGAGAAAGAACATCATAGTGTACAAGTTCCCATCACTTTTTATGGATATTGTTCACAAGATTGTGTCTATGGCAGAACCTGAGGTATTGGCAGGCTTTAGAGGAGAGTATGGAAGAATTCTGAATTTTGATCGCAACATCACCGAATACGAGTATAGGGCTTTGCACACTCTGGTGCAATTCTATGACCCTCACTTGCGATGTTTTCTATTCACTGATTATCTTTTGGCTCCGACATTGGAGGAATTTGCTCTCATTCTGGATGTTTCTATTAAAGAAGAGGCTCCTTTTTATCCTTCTGAAGAACTTCCTGATTTAGAGAAGGTCTCCGAGGCTTTGCAATTGGATCCATCTTTGTTGAAAAACAACGTTGCCAGTAAGAGAGGGTGTAAAGGCTTTCATGTGAAATTTTTGGTAGAACAGGCTGCTGTGTATGCTAAGGCTAGATGTTGGTCAGTTTTCAACGCCATCTTGGCTATGTGTCTCTATGGAACGGTGTTGTTTCCGAATATGAAGGATTTTGTGGACATGCACGCTGTCCGGATATTTACCATGAAGAATCCGGTACCTACTTTGCTTGGAGATCTGTATTATTCAGTGCATTACAAGAACGAGAAGAGGAGGGGAGGACCCCTTTATTTTTGTGCGCCAGTCTTCTACAAATGGTTTGCTGATCGTCTTCCCACATCTGGGGCATTTGTAGATACTCAAGGAACTTTGGAGTGGTCCAAAAGATTGATGGGCTTGAGGACAGATAATCTAATTTGGGTTAACCGTGACTTGTTGGGCCAAGATATCATGATTAGTTGTGGAGGTCTCCCAAATGTGCCTCTAATAGGAAGGAAAGGGGGAATTAACTACAACCCTATTCTTGCTATTAGGCAATTCGGGTATGCCTTGAAGGAGCCACCAAGAGGCGAGGAGGTCCAAGAATCTTTATATCTGAGTGGGGAGATCAATCCAGAACTGTTAAAAGAAGCTGCGAATACTTGGGGAGATCGTCATAAGAAGGGGAAGATTTCTTTTGGGAAGAGCAACAACTGAACATTTCCTGCATATGAAGATTGGATTCAGAAAAGGGTAGAGGAGGAGCTTTTGCCATTCTCCAATGAACCACCATCTTACCCCTTGCTGATTGAGCCTCCTACTACAGTTGAGATAGAGAAGTTTAACAAGTTGTGGGCTGAAAAGGAAAAGCTGCGAGAAGAAAACAGTGAGCTACAAAGAGATATTTACCATTTGAAACATGAGCGGGGTGAAGCTGTTCATATCGCCAAGTTGAAGACAGAGCTTCTCGCTAAGGCAAAAAAGGAGCTAGCTGACAAGGTCACAGCCAGACAAAGGATGAAGCAAGCTCTAGAGGGTATCAGTAAGGTTCTCGAGTCTAAGAAGGAGGAATTGGACAAGTCTTTGTTGAAAATTCACAGGTTCAATGCTCACCGAGACATTGCAATGGCTGAGAATAAGCGAAAGGAAGACGATTATCTAGCTCAGATTGATCATTTGAAGTTGACGCTCAAGAAGAAAGACGCTGAGATCTTATCAGGGGTATTCCAGAGACAAGCAGTCGAGGGTCGACTCAATGAAGCCATAACCTCCATAGAGGAACTGAAGATCCAGGCTGAGGTGAAGAGACCTAGAAATGAGGGTCCTAGCATGGATGGTGTTTTTGGAGAAGACGTTTGGGAGTTGCATTGCCGATACTTGAAAGGGATCATGCATAGGAGAAATGTTCTCATTCAAGAGCTAATTCAGAGACCGAAGCATCCCGACACCAAAAAAATGTTCAAGGAAATTCAAGACTGGAGCAAAAAGCATAATGGATGGGGGGGATTGGCACTTGTGGACTTTGATGACATGTCGTAGCTTTCTATTTGCCTTTATTGTATTTGGATCACCACCAGGCTTGTTGGTTGGGATCTACTATTATGGTGTTCAGACTTGTTATCTTGGATCGTGATTGTCGACATTTGGTTTTCCTTCTGGCTTTTCTTAATACATGAGCAGAAGTTCCGTTCTATCTTATTGTTAAACTGGAATCAAGGGGTGGATCGCCCTACGAATTTTTAAACATGTTCATTTGCATTTGCATATTCATAATCATTTTGCATAATCATTTTGCATCATCATTTTGCATAACAGGTGTTTATCTCTGGTGTTCTTACTTTGTTCTCCTCCGCAGTACAGGATTGATCAGCCAGTTCATCGGTATTCTACTCAGTCTGTGATAACCAGAGGATAGCCATGGAACAACTCCGTGCAGAGATGCTTGAAATGAAGGTTCAGATGAGGCAATTTGGGAAAGACATGCTGGTCATGTCCCAGGAGCAGAAGATGCTGAAGGAGGAGGTCAATCAGATGAAGACTCAGATGGGTTTGCTCATGGAAATTTTGAATATAGTGTTAAAGAAGGAAAACAGTCATGTGCCCGCTTTCGCAACAGAAGTCCTTAATCCTCCCATTTATGTGGGATTTGCTCTAGATCATGGATTTCCTCATGAATCCCCTCCACAACCTTTTGCTGCAGAAGCTCCACGTCAGCAACCTTTGTTTGTGCCTCAGCCAAATGTGGAAAGGAAAGTGCAAGTGCAGGTGAGGCACCCAAATCAGCATCGACAGCAGAATCCTCAGCAACAGAGACAAAAAATACCACGAAGGCATGCGAGAAGTTTCGATCCACTCCCTATTTCTCACAGTGATGTTCTTGCCCGTCTACTTGAAAGTTCTCTGGTTCAACTAAGGGAGGCCAAGCCTGTTCCTGACCCTATTCCTCCTGATTATGATCTGGATGCCAGATGTGAATATCACTTAGACACACTGGGTCATTCAATTGAAAATTGCAAAGTGTTCAAGCACAAGGTGCAAGACCTGGTAGACTCAGAGGTCATTGCATTCACTGAAGATGATATGTACATCAATTGAAGCCTCCTTCCTCAAGTGAGCACTCAGTCTGCAAGTACGTCCAGACAGAATCAAGCCTCCTCAGCAATGGCAATCTTCAGCTTCTTTACTGCATTTTCATTTGTAGTTTTTTTCATTTCTTGTTAAAGCATTGTATGCATGCAGGACTTGTTTGTTTTTAATGACAATCATAATACAATGAGCATGTTTTTCTTGTAGTAATCCATTTGTGTTCACTCTTAAATGTTTATATGCACTGCAATACCAATTTTCTTGTCTAGAACTCTTGAGGGAGGATGACGAAATAAGAGCGCAGATTTCTAATGGTACGCTTTTGGATAAAACCCTGTTAAGGATGTACATGCATTGTTTCAAATCCCTAAACACTGGAGATATAAGGGAGATAGACCCTCGTTAACCCCTTTGAGCCTTGAAGTAGGAGTTTCTTTCGTACGAAAAAACCCTCATACTTAACCCATGGGCAGGGTGGGCGTCAGTTAGTTTGACTGAGCGTTCAAATTTCAAGGAGAGTATGCATCTGAGGATCCGTTACCTTCTATTCGGCCGTCAAGAGGTCAAGAGATGTGAAACCACAAGGGTTATCCATCAACAATCAAGGAGTGAGGCAGTCACAACCCTTTCAAGCAAGTAACACAACCAGTGTCACACACTTTGTTCAAAAGGGGAATAAAAAAAAAGAAGAAAGCCCGCTAAGTCGAAACTTGAAAATAAGCGACTTAGGCAAAAGATAGGGCATCCCGCTGGACTTCAAAATCGAAAAGCTCAAAAGAGTCAGTCCAGGCAAAAATTAGGGATCAAAAAAAGGGGGCAAAATAAAGAAAAAGCGAAAAGCGAAAATGATTATAAAAGAAAATCCTCGATAAGAACAAATTCGTGTGATTACAGACACAAAAGATAAAATGGGTGACTGTCATTCCAAAACTCCCTTAGGTGCCAAACCATTAGTGGCATAGGTTCCTTAAAGATCATAAACCTTTTGAGAGATGAGCGTTTGGGTCAGATTAACTAAATATAGGACTGGAGAACATCACGATGAGTGGGTGGGCACTGATAAACTTTGAGCTTTAAATCTTTCTTTTTCGGAAACCGTGAACCAGCCACGTTACAACCCTTAAAAGTCCTAATTGAAACAGGGTTTATTCCGAAAGCGTACTTCAACAGGATAACGTTCCTGACTCCTATGAGTTGTGCTAATAAGATTTGTTGGTATTGCATGTGTGCATTGTTTTGCCATTCAAAAAAATCAAGGTCGCATCCCAGCTAGGGATTCGTTCACAAGGCTTGGCGACGCATTTTCAATAAACTTCAAGGTTAACATGAGTGTTGCATTAGAATTGTCATTCTCCTAATAAACATTTTCTGCTTGCATGTGTTTGATATCCAAGAAGCTTACACGATGAACGACAGTCGAGAAGCTCGATCACGCCAAGTTGAGATGGTGAAAACTCCGAAGGACAATCATGTCAAGGGGTATGTGGCCAAGAGATTGTGCGCAGCCTGGGGGTTCCCGATAAATGGTGATAAGATGCAGCTAATCTGGAGCAGTCACGTTGAACACTCTCCCTAAAGCAGCCGAACAGGGGCAATCAGGTTGATTTGACAAATCTCTGTAAGATTAGTCAGGGGAAAAGTTCCTTCAAGACTTGGGGCAGGCCACCTCTAGAGCATGAGAGATTGTCCACTCCTGAAAACGGTTAATTGAAAACACCTCCTCAAAGTTAAGAATACTGGGACAGAGTATTTTCAATTCATTACAAATCCTTTCGAGGTAATGCACTTCATGGATTATGAAGACTGGGGCAGTTATGTCGAGATATGATAAATCTCTCCAAGAGTTTGGAGACCCTGGGGCAGTACGAACGCCCGGTCTTCTGTAAAATCCTCTTGAGATGATTTCTTCCATTAGACATGGTGGTCTGGGGCAAGTGGAGAGTTCAAAGGGCTGTTTATGAACATAGAAACAGGTCAGGTTGAGTGGCAACAGGATCGTACTTCCCCAGTAGGGTTGCTCTCCCCAGTATTGAGATTGCACCTTTCCTCAGCAGAGCAGACCTTCCCCAGCAGGAGACTTGGGAAGTATTTTCTCCGGATCAAGACGTTATTTCCCCACAGAATCAGGGTGTTCATTTTCCCCATCCAGTCAGGAAGCGTGCTTTCACCGACAACGTTATGTTCTAATCCCCAACAAGGTGAGGATAAAGTCATTCGCCCCTTCAGCAGGCTAAGTTCAGCAGTATTCTCCAGGCAGGATGGTATTATGGACTGTTTTCCCCAAGCAGGATGGTGTTATGGGCTGGCATCCCCAGCAGGTTCCAAGCCCATTGGTTATTAGTAACCTTCAGCAACCGACTTCTGGTTCCATTATTGGCATTCATTCTCAACTCCCCCAGCAGAGGAGAAATATCAGGTTTTGGATGTTACCTTCAGTAAAGGACATGTGTAATCCCCGGTAGAGTGTATATGCTTTTGGATTTCATCCCCGGCAGAAGTTGTGGATCCAAAGGGTCGGTCAGCGTGATCCTTCTCAGCAGAGTTCTTGGATTCAGAGGACAATTTATTTTTGTCATCCCCAGCTGAATTTGCCTTTTCTCTCCAGCATTTATTTTGCTGGAGGGACCCCTTTGCATATCATAAGCATTTGCATTGCATCCTTAAACGCGTAGCATTTCCACTTCGTGTGGAGCATTACGGCAAAATTCAAACATTCACATTCGAAGCATAAGCCAGGTTTGATACTTTCCTTGCCAGTTCTCTTCCTCAGCAGAGATGGCATAACTCAGGAGATTTTGGAGGGATGCGTTCCTCACGCTTGTTCTCCCCGGCAGAGTCTTTTATTTAGACTTCTCCTTTCCCAGCGGAGTCATCTTATCTGTGGATCGTGAGTCCGTTAGAAGTTTGCCTTTGTTTGGCCTTTCTCTTTTGTGAAATCCAGTTCTCGCCTGGTATTCAGTTCTCGCTTGACACATTTTGTTTGCCAGTTTCCTTTTCTCAGTAGGGGTGGTTTAAACCAGAAGTTTTGTTTCACGTTATACCCAGCGAAGTCCACTTTATGTTGGTTATCCTTTGCGGATACAATTGATGTTGTATTCGTTTTACGGGTGCGATTGAGGTTGTATTCATGTTTTCTTTGTGGGTAGAGTGATTGAGGTCAGTTTTCCTTTGCGGGTACAATTGAGGTTGTATTCATTTTGTGGGTGCGATTGAGGTCATATTCTTGTTTTCTTTGTGGGTAGAGTGATTGAGGTCAGTCTTCCTTTGCGGGTACAATTGAGGTTGTATTCGTTTTGTGGGTGCGATTGAGGTCGTATTCATGTTTTCTTTGTGGGTAGAGTGATTGAGGTTAGTCTTCCTTTGTGGATACAATTGAGGTTGTATTCGTTTTGTGGGTGCGATCGAGGTCGTATTCATATTTTCTTTGTGGGTAGAGTGATTGAGGACAGTCTTCCTTTGTGGGTACAATTGAGGTTGTATTCGTTTTGTGGGTGCGATTGAGGTCGTATTCATGTTTTCTTTGTGGGTAGAGTGATCGAGGTCAGTCTTCCTTTGCGGGTACAATTGAGGTTGTATTCGTTTTGTGGGTGCGATTAAGGTCGTATTCATGTTTTCTTTGTGGGTAGAATGATTGAGGTCAGTCTTACTTTGCGGGTACAATTGAGGTCGTATTCATGTCTTCTTTGTGGGTAGAGTGATTGAGGTCAGTCTTCCTTTGTGGGTACAATTGAGGTTGTATTCATTTTCTGGGTACGATTGAGGTCGTATTCGTATTTTCTTTGTGGGTAGAGTGATCGAGGTCAGTCTTCCTTTGCAGGTACAATTGAGGTTGTATTCGTTTTTTGGGTGCAATTAAGGTCGTATTCATGTTTTCTTTGTGGGTAGAGTGATTGAGGTCAGTCCTCCTTTGCGGGTACAATTGAGGTTGTATTCGTTTTGGGGGTGCGATTGAGGTCGTATTCATATTTTCTTTGTGGGTAGAGTGATTGAGGCCAGTCTTCCTTTGCGGGCACAATTGAGGTTGTATTCGTTTTGTGGGTGCGATTGAGGTCGTATTCATGTTTTCTTTGTGGGTAGAGTGATCGAGGTCAGTCTTCCTTTGCGGGTATAATTGAGGTTGTATTCGTTTTGAGGGTGCGATTGAGGTCGTATTCATGTTTTCTTTGTGGGTAGAATGATTGAGGTCAGTCTTCCTTTGCGGGTACAATTGAGGTTGTATTCGTTTTGTGGGTGCGATTGAGGTCGTATTCATGTTTTCTTTGTGGGTAGAGTGATTGAGGTCAGTCTTCCTTTGCGGGTACAATTGAGGTTGTATTCGTTTTGTGGGTACGATTGAGGTCGTATTCGTATTTTCTTTGTGGGTAGAGTGATCGAGGTCAGTCTTCCTTTGCGGGTACAATTGTGGTTGTATTCGTTTTTTGGGTGCGATTGAGGTCGTATTCATGTTTTCTTTGTGGGTAGAGTGATTGAGGTCAGTCTTCCTTTGCGGGTACAATTGAGGTTGTATTCGTTTTGGGGGTGCGATTGAGGTCGTATTCATATTTTCTTTGTGGGTAGAGTGATTGAGGTCAGTCTTCCTTTGTGGATACAATTGAGGTTGTATTCGTTTTGTGGGTGCGATCGGGGTCGTATTCATATTTTCTTTGTGGGTAGAGTGATCGAGGTCAGTTTTCCTTTGCGGGTACAATTGAGGTTGTATTCGTTTTGTGGGTACGATTGAGGTCGTATTCGTATTTTCTTTGTGGGTAGAATGATCGAGGTCAGTCTTCCTTTGCGGGTACAATTGAGGTTGTATTCGGTTTGTGGGTGCGATTGAGGTCGTATTCATATTTTCTTGGTGGGTAGAGTGATTGAGGTCAGTCTTCCTTTGTGGGTACAATTGAGGTTGTATTCATTTTGTGGGTGCGATCGAGGTCGTATTTATGTTTTCTTTGTGGGTAGAGTGATTGAGGTCGGTCTTCCTTTGCGGGTGCAATTGAGGTTGTATTCGTTTTGTGGGTGCGATTGAGGTCGTATTCATGTTTTCTTTGTGGTTAGAGTGATCGAGGTCAGTCTTCCTTAGAGGGTACAATTGAGGTTGTATTCGTTTTGTGGGTGCGATTGAGGTCGTATTCATATTTCCTTGTGGGCGGAGTGATTGAGGTCAGTCTTCCTTTGCGGGTACGGTTGAGGTCGTATTCATCCTATTTTTGTGGGTTTGGTTGAGGTCGTACTCCTTATTTTTTTCAGCACGCTCCATTTCGTTATTCTCACCGTTAGCAAATTTCCGGTGCTCTTTCCGTATTCAATCCCCGTTCATCTTGGAATGTCTGAGAGCCATCGCTATCATACCTTCAGGACCAAGTTGATTGAATAGGGGCAGTTGTAGCACCCCAAAATTTTGTCTCCTTACTTTAATACTAACTGGCTTATGTTTCATTTCATTTGTGCATTATCATGTGTGCATATCATTGGTTCTTAGCATGGGGTCAAGGTGCCTGAGGCAGTTCAAGAGGAGAAGATGCTCTTCAAAGGGTCAAGCAAGAGTCCTTATATTGTCCAAGAGATCCCAGGTGGACCACTCTCTCCTAACCAGTGCAGAAATTATGGTTTTGAGATTCTTGGGTTTATTGCTCCAACGGGCAAGTTTCTTGGGTTTTTATCATCACCAAATGGTACATCTTATCTTTGTTGGAGAGGATACACATCATATTCAGAGGAATTGGGATTTGGAGACTGTGTTATTTTCCTCCTAGACTGAGGGTACCAAATTAGGGTTTGCTATAAAGTCAGTTTATTTCTGATTTTTTGGGCAAGACTTGATTCCATGGTATTCCTTGGGTCCCTAAGTATCTAGGAATGGAAGATTGTCCATCAGTTTGGTTCATGAGAAGTTCAATTGGCCAATGGATTGGGAATCAGGAGAATTGGGGAAAAGTCAACAGTGAGAGGGGAAGTCAAATGTGGAATTTTGAGGTTCTCTCCAAGGTTTTCAAGGTCTTACATCCTCATATGGCCTTCAAGGGTCAAGTTCCATACCATTTATCAAGAATCAAGGGTGGGTACAAAAGTTACTAAAGATGGAAATGACCTATAATTTGAAAGTTTCCATTTTGGGCAAGTTCTTACACTACATCCAACTTGACTTTTCATCATCAAAGAATCTTCAAATGAATTTTCCTCAAACATTAAAGTTGAAGATCGTTTTCTCCCCTTTCCAACAAGTACTAGACGGTCTCTATATCATTTGTGAAACTCAAGTTATGATCAAAAGAAGGCAAAGTGGTTTTTAGGGTTTTCTCATGGTTCCATCTTCACTTTGGGACATAGTGACCTATATTTGGTTCCATTGCTTCAAGGCATATTCTAACCTCAAAGTACACTCCATAAGGATCATTTTTGGCCTTTGAACCAAGGGATTCCATGACTTATTCATTACTTATTTCACATGATGCTAAATTGCCAAATCATTGAAAACTCATGAACCAAGACATCTCAAGGCCCAAATCCAATTCAGGTGTGATTAGAAATTGTTAAATAGGTGATCCATCATCAAGGGTTTGGATATACATGCATGGAGGAGGGTGTATTTCACATTATGTAAGTTTCCAAAAACACCCAAAACTCATTATGTGAGGAATTAACAAGGCCCAAGTGATTATCAGTGGATTAACCCTAAGTATTTAAGCTTACTCATGCACTGGTTAGAGAGGACACGTGATTTTGAGGAGAACAAAATTTTGAACCCTAAAACTTCAATCATTCGAATCTCACAATCCCTTAGAGCTTTTCTAAAAATTTCTTCACAGTCTTGATCCTTGGAATCCATAGAGCATTAAGCAACCATCATTGGAGGCTAATAGCAAGGGCAAAGGTAGCATAATCTCAGGTCAGTGATACTTTTCATGATCCTAAAACTCTCTTTTTAAACATGCATGATGATCTGTGGTGTGTACTGACAATCCTGATATAGTTTGTTTTGATTTTGGACGTTTATATTGATTGTATGGTGAGTTTGAAGTTTTTGAACCGTGACTTTTTTCCTTCGATTTGCCATGTACGTTGATTGTTTGTTAAAAGTAGCATGATATTTGGAATCCTCATGTTTTTCTGATCAAAATAGTGTACTTACATGCCATTTTTGGGAAATTTTTTGGTTGTGGCCACCGGAGAAGACGACCGGAACCCTAGTTCTGGCGTCTGGTTTGGAGCTCCGGTCAGATTAGGGTTTGAGTGGGAAAGAGATAATCATGACCGTCTGTGTGTTTGATCCAACGTTCCACATGATGCCACCTCATTTAAAATTTGTTTTTATTTTATGGTTTATGTGTTTGCTAGTCCATGATAATTAGTGTGCACCTTTAATCTAAATCACCCATCACGCTTTGGTTTAATTAATCTGGGACGTTGGTTTAATCTGATGGCCTACGTATTGACAACAGATTAAATTCACATGTGCCTCTCACGTGTGGTTTTTATTTTATTCTGAGTAATTCTGTGTGTGCACGTGTTTCATAATTATGATGCCCTTTTAATCTTGACCATTGATTTTGTTGACTTTGTGATTGCGTAGATTGGTTAAGGCGCGTTAGATTGATCTGATGGTGTGTATGAGTCTCCAATGTTGACTGAATTCCACATGTTCCCTTTTTTTATTTCGCTGATTTTTTTTGTTGGCTTGGGCTCGCTAATTACACCCTCCTTTAAGCCCATTTCATTTGCCAACGTGCATTGGCTGCTAAAGACACCCCTATGCTTATTTCATTATTTCCTTTTTATTTAATTATTTCATTTCATTTTAATTTTTTTTAAATAGTTAAGTGCATCCAAAAATCACCAAAAAAATCATGAAGCACATTTGGCATTTTATAAAATTTTACCAAATTTTATTTTTTTATTTTTATTTTATTTTTAGCATCTGAAATAATTATTTGTTTATTTTCTTTTGAATTTATTCCATATATGCATACTCTAACTTGTTTATTTTATTTCTCATCATCCATAAAACCTTTTGAGTTCATTCTTTTTGCATTGTTTCACCAACACATTGATTTGCATTAAAATATTTTTCTCTCACTTTTTAAAACTTGTTCATATTGCATTTTAGTCCCCCTCTTTTGCATATTGAGTCATGACTCTCATTTGACTTTGCATAATTGTTTGAGTGAACTATCTTTTGAGTTTTGGCATGAGCTTTTGACATATTGTTTGGCACTGGTTAAGGTGTGTTGGGTCTTAATTTGGTAATTTTAGAAGATGTTTTACTAATTATGTGATTGCTCTTTGTTTGAGGTCTTCTTGTATGCACATCCTTGATCATGTCTGATTACTTGTTTGAGGAGGCCCTTGTGCCATTGTTTGGGTTTGCTTCTTTGACTTCATAATTCATGCTTAGGTTATCCACATTCTGTCTTGGTTGAGTTTCATTTGGTTTGTAACCTTTTCTCTTTGGTTTGTGATTTGTTTGAGTTTCATTTGTCTTATTGTCACTTATGTCTGTTTGGTACTAACCTTTTATGCAGGGGCTGAGGTAAGTTATTTGAGGGCGTGGATACTTATCCATGTTCACCCTCACTCCTTCTTTCTCTCATCTTTTCTTTTCTTTAGGCTTAGGTTATTGTCAAACCTCCCCTTAGGGCCACCTTTGCATGATAACATTAGGACTAAATTCCATAGGATAGTCTCCCTCCAAACTTCCCCTTAGGGCCACCTTTGCATGATAACATTAGGATAGATTTCCCCCTTTGTGTTGTTTTTCTTTTCTTTTGAGTCCCTCTTCTCATCTCATAACATCTCTAAGATACTTAATAAGGTCAACTTGCCTTGCACACAAGCCTTAAACATAGGAAATGAAGATTGAGGGGTCCCCCTTCTCTCTTCTAGAGTGTTGAGCATACGCCCCATTGGGGACAACCATGCGACGCATCCGTTCCCGTGTCATAGACTTTGGTTCAAGTTGAGTTATAAACTAACTCAAGTCACTTCTGTCCTAAAAAATACAAACAAACTTCAAACCTTTTTATCCTTCGGGATCGTCAAACTAAAGGCTATTTTCAAAAAGGGCACGTTACTTTCCGTATGAGACGCAAACAGGCATCGACCCTAACTGCCGGACGCGAACTTAACGTCGCTCATAAAAAACACAAAAAGAACTTGGTCCGAACTACGTTGACTCTGAATTCCCCATTGCACAAAGGGGGTACGTAGGCCTAGGACGTCGACGTACTACCGAGTCTGTCTTTGTTTTCCCATTCCCCGTTTTAGTGCAGCCATAGATGATAGGATAACTCACCCTTAGAATAGACAACAAGCGTGGATCCCATCGAGTACGATGGACGCGTGGGGGTGCTAATACCTTCCCCTCGCGTAACCGACTCCCGAACCCAGGCTATGGTTGCGATGACCATTCCTTTCCCTCTTCCTCAGGTTTATGCGGTGTTCCCTTTCCCTCTCTTGGGATAAATATACATTGCTGGCGACTCTGTTTCCGCGCCACTCTCGCGTTTGTACCTGGATGAAAATCATGGGAGCGACACTAGTTAAAGTAACCATCCCTTATAATCAGCCACCCAACAGTTGTGATAGGCATATGAGATATCTCCCGTTAAAGATGATAAATTCTCTCTCAGTCAAACCTTTCAGCTTCAATCTTGGTCTTTGAACAAGACACAAATACTACTTTAGCTTCAATCTTAGGCTTTGAACAAGACACAAATATACTTTTTTAGCTTCAATATTGGGCTTTGAACAAGACACCAAAACATATTTTTCCTCCCATAGAATAGGAGGAACTAAGATTGCTCTGATTTCCCTGTTTATCTTTAACGGGAATACATAGGCATAAGATTGTGAAATTTTAGCGAGCATACCAATCAAAAACTCTAGGTCCAGTACCTTCACATACCAATCAAAAACTCTAGGTCCAGTACCTTCACATACCAATCAAAAACTTAGGTCCAGTACCTTACCAAAAACATCGGAAAACCTAAACATTAACAAAAACTCACTCTCTCTCTAATATTTCCCAAGAAACTTTCCCAAACCATCAACGAATAAACACCATCAAGTACAAAGCAAAACCTAAAACTAACATCCTGTGGATAACCACATATAGGATGGGTAACCTGAGCCCGGACCCCCCAATCTCTTTAAGTGTTTGTTCAGTTAAACTTTCACGTGCAAGGTTAGTTTTAGATAGCTTCCCTTTCCCTTCCAGCTTCATGGGATAAATAAGAAATCCGAAAGTAGCACCCCACGCCTCCTTATTGTGAGGAGAAGACCCTTTTGTGATAAGGTGGTCGCGTCACCGACAAAAATCGCACGTTACAGGAAAATGGCGACTCTGCTGGGGAAATCATTAGGATTTGTCTTACCTTAAACATCATCGTCACAATTTTCCTACAGGAAAATGGTGACTCTGCTGGGGACGTCGTTGATCTGTTTAGGATTATAGATTAGAATTCTTAAGAGGTCTAGGATGTTAGTTTTAGGAATGAATATATATATATATATATATATATATATATATATATATCGCTTTTCCTACTTGATATTCGTGTTTATTTTTCTGCTAATGGGAATGCGAGTGATGCCGCATGTGGAAAGTATGAGTGATACCTTAGATAGGTGATGGCAGAGACGGGCGGTCTTACAGGGAGTGAATCCCGAATAAGCTGTCCCGGTAGACCATCAAATCAGTGGAGATACCCTTTGCAGATTCAATGTCTAACGACTTCGGTTGTGAAAGCAGATTGTTCGATTGTGGTATCCTTGAAACTGAGGATTTAGTAGACAATAACTATGTGACTATTTAGTAGTGCGGTAACTATCGGAAATAGTTGTCACGCGATACTACACTTAATTGATATTACCCTAAGATACTGCAGCTTGCTCGGGTGAACCAGCTTGCTGTTGTTATCCCAAGGGGGGGTCAGGGATTTTGAGTACAGGTACAAAAATTCTCCATAGTACAACCTTTGGGGATGGGTAGAGCCATGACTTCATGCTCGCGCCGTTGAACCTTTGAACCCTTGTTTTTTCTATGTTTTTATGTGCTGCATTCATGCATTCATTTAAAAAACTCTTAAATAAGGAAAATTTTCTTTTCTCTTCTCTCCTTTTTTCAAAATTAAACTAAGACAATGATTGCAAATATCAGAGAAAAAGATTGCGTTATGGATTTCGGTAGAAGGAAGATGCACAAGTACACCTTGAAGGTTCCAAAACTAGAGGATTTAAGAGGGTTGGCAAGGATGATCGCCAACCCTGATGCTTTCAGAGCTAAGTATGTAGGACTGCTATCTCTGTTAAGGGTCCATGTAGTTGAAGGAATCCTGTCTACGCTGATCCAGTTTTATGATTCAGTTTATCACTGTTTCACATTCCCGAATTATCAACTAGCACCGACGCTAGAAGAGTACTCTCACCTGACTGATTTACCCATCACTAACCAAGTTCCCTTTTCTGGACTGGAAGAAATTCCAAAAGATCGAACCATTGCAAGAGCAATCTATTTGGACGAGTCAGAAGTCAAGACTCACATGACCACTAAGGATGGAATCCAAGGTTTACTGGCCAAATTCTTGATAGAGAAAGCCATGTACTTTGCCAGTATAGGAAATGTTACTACTTTCGAAGATATCTTTGTTCAACTCACATACGGGTTGTTCCTTTTTCCCAACATCGATAACTTCATTGATATCAATTCCATTAAGATATTTTTGATTGGAAACCCCGTATTAACCCTGCTCGCAGATGCTTATCATTCTGTACATTTAAGGAATTTGTACAGCAGAGGAATAATCACATGTTATGTACCCCTTCTATACAAATGGTTCACTTCCCATTTACCCAAGTCTGCTGCTTTTTTGGATCATAAGAGTGCCCTACGTTGGTCACAGAGAATCATGTCTCTTACCAACTCTGATATAGATTGGTACAATCGAGTCTATGACGGGATAAGGATCATTGACAAATGTGGAAATTTCCCTAATGTACCCCTCATAAGAACTAAAGGAGGAATCAACTATCATCCAATTTTGGTTCGCCGTCAACTCGGATACCCGATGAGACATATCCCGTGTAATGTTCATCTGGAAGGTCTTTTCTTCAAGGAAAGAGAAAATGACAGGGCACTAAAGACATAAATAGTGCATGCCTGGAAACATGTTCACAAGAAAGGAAGAGAGTCTCTAGGAAAACTAGACTGTGTCTTTGTGGAACCTTATCTCCACTGGGTACAAACTAGAGCCCTCGAGCTGTGGATGCCTTACCCTCGTCAAGAAGTTCTTCCGTTGAAGGAATCTGTCCTTTATTTTATGTCTGATGCGGAAAAACTCCAGGTCACTCTCAACAAAGTTCGAAGGGAAAATAAATCTTGGAAGAACAAGTACCGCATTCTCAATGTGGAGTGTACCAAAATTCAGCAACTGTTCAAAGAAAAGGACGCTCTGATTAAGATATTAGAGTGACATGTTGTAGAAAGTCAGGAAGACCGAAGAAATTTGCTCGCTCCTTTCACTTGGGAAAGGACTGACAACCCGACAACGACTCAAGAGCTCGGTCAAAGAAAAGGAAAGTACCAGAACCAGCACCTGAGCTCTCCTCAGAGAGGACTCAGGATCCGTAAGCTTAGACTTTTCCTTTTACAACACTTTGTAAAATACTGTATTTCCCTTTCTGCAATCTTTCGAATTCAATAAAACAGGGTCTCCCCACTGTATGATATTTGCAATCTATTTGTTGAAGTTTCTTTTTTATTAAAACAAAAAAAATATATATATCATTGCATATCATTCATCATTCTCACATAATGCATTCTTCTTACCTTCGAGTCTCAAGTCTGTGTCACGATTCTAGAGTCAAACTGTCTCATTCGTACAATACTCAGGTCAATCGACAAAAGAAAATGGATGATCTCGAGGAAGAGAACAGAGAGCTGAGAGAAGAAATTGACGCTTTGAAAGAAGATATGAGAAAACTTCACAGTGACATGCAATCTCTGGCAACAGCTCAGAGACAACAACAAAGGACTGTGATCTTAGAGATCACATCTACGCCTATAGTGGAGACGTATGATCCTCGGTACCACATGCCTAAAGATCGTCCCTGAGGCATGCCTATCAAATTTATCCCTGAAGGATATATTTCGCCGGTCACGGAAGACCCGAAAACTGCAGCAGGAACAGCTGGGCCTGAAGGTTACAAACTTCGGGAAATCGAGGATGCAAAAGTCATGACAGCAACTCCTAAAGGTTACAAACTTCGGGATAGGGAAGCACCAAAGGTCACCACCAAAATGACTATACCACAACCAGTGGTACACACTGTCCCGGAAGGACAGATTCCACAGATACCTTCTGGTGGAAACGCAGCGATGTACGACAAAATGAATGAGTTCCAGGAGCAATTTCTGGAAATGCAGAAGGAACTGCATGCCATTCGCGGTCAGGATCTATTCGGAAAGGACGCCGCAGACCTTTGTTTGGTCCCCAATGTGAAAATCCCGCACAAATTCAAGGTGACTGACTTTGAAAAATACAAGGGCAACTCTTGCCCTCAAAGTCCTTTGGTGATGTACGCTCGAAAGATGTCAACTCAGACAGAGAATCAACAACTACTGATCCATTACTTTTAAGATAGTTTAACCGGTGTCACACTCAAATGGTACATGGGTTTAAACTGCACCAAGATCGTCACTTTTAGAGATCTTGGCGCTGCCTTTGTTCAGCAGTATAAGTATAACTAGGACATGGCACCAGATAGAGATCAGCTCAGAGCAATGTCGCAGAAGGACAAGGAAACCTTTAAGGAATATGCTCAGAGATAGCGTGAAATTGCTGCCCAGATTTGTCCCCCTCTTTAGGAAAAAGAGATGACAAAGATCTTCTTGAAAACTTTAAGCTCGTTCTATTACGACCAAATGGTCGCAAGCGCGCCCAGCGACTTTACTGAGATGGTAAACATGGGAGCACGCCTTGAAGAGGCAGTCCGAGAAGGACGTCTGGTCAAAGATGCAGGACCATCAAGCAGTACCAAAAGATACAGTAATGCTTTCCCTAAGAAAAAACAGCAAGATATTGGTAATATCTCTCTCAGAAAGCAAAGGTGAAGGTATCAACCAGTAGCAGCGGTAACTCCTGCTATCAACCCTGCGTCTGCTCCAACGTATCAACCTCAGGTTGCTTAGAGCCAAACGAATCAACAACAATATCAACAAAGGACACAACAACCTCTTCAGCAGGCTCGTCCACCGTAAAACAACAACAACTGTACAACGTGACCACCAGGGTTTGACCCTATACCAATGTTGTATGCAGAACTATTTCCACTACTACTGGCCAAGGGGCACGTCCAAACCAGGTCTCCTCTTATAGTACCAGAAAATCTGCCTTTTTGGTTCAAAGCAGATCAAACTTGCCTTTACCACCGAGGACCAGGGCATAACATAGAAAACTATATCAGTTTCAAGTCTGATATACAGAAGCTTATCAGGAACGGGGTCTTATCCTTCATGGATACAAATCCAAATGTTCAGATGAACCCATTGCCTCAACACGAGAAAACTTTAGTAAATTTGATAGAGGAAGAGTCTAACCACAGCTATCAAATTCACGATGTACTCCTATTATGAGTCAATCTGGTCAAGATACATTGCAGACATAGCGGATACGGTCATGTACCGTCTCACAATTATCACCAGTGTGATATTTGCTCAAAGAATAATCAAGGATGTTCCATAGTGCAATCAGCTCTACAAGAACAGGTGGATCCAAGATCACCGAATCCAGGAAGTCAATATGGCTCACGCAAATCCCAACATTGTCCAGAACCATAACATTCTGGCAATGAATGTCAACTTGGTGGCAATGCACTCAAGGCAAAGCTAACATCATAATCTGCCACGACACGATTACAATTCCTATCCGTTCTACTCAATAAACAATCAGGGATGCTCTTTTGTACAAGAGGCCCTCCAGTGTCAGATGGATCTTGGGTGGATCCAGGACTATCGTGATAGAAGTCATTATCAAGTCAACATGGTTCAAATCTTTGATATTCGCTTGATAAATACCAGCTTGGTAGGATTACACGTTAAGCAGGTCATGCTCGATTTTCTGGCTTCACATGATTATAAGAACTGTAAAGTATGTCGTGAGAATGACCAAGGATGTGCACTTGTCCAAAAAACGCTTCAACACTTGTTGAACCACTAGTGGCTTCCAATCTATCTAGATGAAGACACACAACAAGTCAGTATGACTGACGGGAATCCTACTAGGCATCAAAGTCAAGATGTTCGATCAATGGAAACAGATCTAGTGAAGTTGCACTGCATACAAAGCGGATGTGGTCGGGTGCCACCACACAACTATGAGCGCTGTATAGTTTTCTCAGAGAATAACCAAGGATGCTACCTTGTGCGAGCAGCTCTTCAAAATCAGATGGACCAAAAAGAAATTCGACCATGTTTAAATTCTAGGTCGACCAACGTAATGTCAGACTATTTCCCTGATCAAAGCAAAGATGTCGTCATAATCTCCGATCATGAAAGGATCAAAGATGTATGCGCCATAATCTATCTACTCCATGAATCTAGAGTTCCTCTTGATAGTAGAAATATTCTCAACCTCGAACCAATTGAGGCTACCTATGGTGGTCAGAAAAATCAAAAGACTCATATAGTTATCTATCTTCCAGGACCAATACCGTAAAAATCCGATAAGGCTATCCCTTACATGTACGGTGCAACAACAATTGAAAATGGAAAGGAAACTCCATTACCCTCCGTCGTAAACATTGCCGACATCAGTCGAGTGACACGGAGCGGCTGGATCTTCAACAGTGAAGTTGGAGAACCCGCCAAAGAAAAGGAACCTCAAACAGAAGTTCCAAATCAACTAGTCGGACAATCCAGTAATCCAGAACTGGTAAAGAACAACGATGAGATGCTGAAGCTCATCCAGAAAAGCGAGTACAACATTGTAGACCATCTGTTACAAACTCCATCTAGAATCTCTGTGCTATCTCTCTTGCTTAGTTCTGAAGCTCACAGAGAAACTGTATAGAAAGTCTTAGAGCAAGTCTTTGTGGAACAAGATGTGATGATAAAATAGTTTGATAGCATTATTTCCAACATCACTTCCCACAACAACTTAGGATTCAGTGATGAAGAATTGCTGGAAGAAGGCAAAAATCACAATATGGCGTTTAACATTACAGTCAACTGCCAGGACGATGCCCCATCCAGCGTATTGGTAGACACAGGATCAACTCTGAATGTTATGCCAAAATCAACTCTGATACAACTATCATTTTAGGGAGCTCCGATGAGGGGCATCGAGGTTATCGTCAAAGCATTTGACAGATCCAGAAAAACAGTTATCGACGAAGTTGATCTTCCCATAACCATCGGTCCTCACACTTTCCAAGTCACTTTCCAGGTCATGGACATCCGGGCAGCATACAACTGTTTATTAGGAAGACCTTGGATACACGAGGCCGGAGAGTTCACTTCGACACTTCACCAGAAGCTGAAGTTCGTTAAGAATGACAAACTAGTCACAGTTTGTGGAGAGCAAGCCTTAATTGTAAGCAACTTATCATCATCAACCCGTGTAGAACCAGAGGAGGTCGTTGGGACTCAGTTCCAAGCGCTCTCGGTGAGCAATGAGAATCAATCAGAAAAAGGAACATTGATTTCCTCGTACAAAGATGCTCTCAAAGTAATCGAGAGTAACAATGTAAAAGGATGGGGGCAACTTGTCATTCCTACTGATAACAAGACGAAGAACGGTCTTGGTTTTTCTTCAACCTGTACCCAGACTGCTACTAACGATGAAAGTTTTCATCCCATTCAGGACTTCTTCCAAAGTGGAGGTTTCCTTCACCTAGTGTCTCAAGAAGTACATACCATCAATGAGGGTGACTCCTCCGATACAGATGAAGAGTGGAAGTCCTATCTTAACGAGGAAGGTTATATGTCTCAGGGAGAGGCACATACGCTATTTTACTTTCCCACGCAGAGTCTGAGATATATACCAAGATCAGACGTCAACATGATGTACAGAGATTGTGATCCTGAGGGATGTTGTGGTCCCCCTAACTCATTAGAAGACGATCTGATGAAAGACAACTTCGACTATGACTATTATGACCCACTGGATGACTTGCTTATCTGGCAGCCATACCCAGAAGACTCGGGGCAAAAGAGTCAGCCAAACGATGCGTATCAGCTGAGCATCATTGAAAAGAATACATGCGTCCCAACCAAATCATGGGATCATTACTCAGGGCATTCAGAAAATATCCAGCACGACGATGAATCTGCAAAGATTGTAGGACATGAGTTCATCAACTACGCCTTTCCCGAGGTCAATGACATCGAGAGGGATGATTCCTCCAGTTCCACTGAAATATGGGACACCTTAGGACAACCGAGTGGCAAGTACGACTTCTTGGTTAAGTACACCGCTCCTGAAAGCTCTCGTATCAGGCTCGAAGACATCCAACTAACTGGATGGGGAGATCCGCCTGAGAATGAAGATACAACCGAAGAGTTCATCTACGACAACTCTGCGTGGGAGGAAGACTCCAACGATCCTGCTCCGCTAGAAATCAGCGTCATTTCTGAGGACAAGCATAGAAAGAAGGTACCAAACTTTGTGACACACCGAGGAGTTCGCCGCCAATGGGTTGCTGTCGATGCCCCGAAAGTCATCCATAAGTCCAAGTAATTGCCATCTTTGTTTTAACTTTTCACCCTGCCTAGGTGAAACAGATGTTTTTATAGGGCTCACTTTTTTCTTGTAAATGTCCCTCTTCGCTTTTGCCCAAAGCGACAAAGTTTTGTTTTATAGGGTTGTAGTTTCAAGAATCGACCAAATCATAAATAAAATAACGTCGTTCTGTAATTTCAGCATTTATTGCTGTTTTCACTTTTTGCTTTTTCAGAAAATGGTAACCTAAAACAGCCCAAAAATAATTAAAAACAAGCATTTTTCAGAAAATACAATGCACAAACTCTTGCGTTCTCTCTATCTCTTCTTAAAAACAATCGTCACGTCAGGCAGATTGCTTGTTTTAAACCCCATTTAAACATACGATCCAATGCCTTCTCCCAACTTTGAATTCTCGGTATTTGAAGCTGAAGAAGAAGAAGACGAAGAAATTCTAGAAGAGATCTCCCGATTACTCAGACAAGAGGAAAGGTCCATTGAACCTCACAAAGAGCCGTTGGAGACAGTCAACTTGGGTTCAGAAGGAGAGAGAAAAGAAGCCAAGATTGGAGCACTGCTTAGTCCGACTGTCAAAGAAGACTTGATAAAACTTCTCAAAGAGTTTCTAGATGTGTTTGCTTGGTCCTATCAGGACATGCCAGGGTTGGATACCAGTATCGTAGAACATCATCTACCGTTAAGATCAGAATGTCCGCCAGTAAAATAAAGGTTGAGAAGGACTCATCCAGACATAGCCATCAAAATCAAGGAGGAAGTACAGAAACAGATTGAAGTAGGTTTCCTCGCCACATCAGAATATCCTCAATGGTTAGCCAACATAGTACCAGTTCTAAAAAAGGACGGAAAAGTCAGAATGTGTGTAGATTACAGGGATCTGGACAAAGCCAGTCCGAAGGATGACTTTCCCCTACCACACATAGACATGTTGGTAGACAGTACAATAAAGTTCAAAGTATTCTCCTTTATGGATGGATTCTCGGGCTATAATCAAATCAAAATGGCACCGGAAGACTTGGAGAAAACTTCATTCATCACCCCATGGGGCACCTTTTGTTACAAGGTAATGCCGTTCGGCTTGAAAAACGCCGGGACAACCTATCAAAGTACCATGACTACTTTGTTTCATGACATGATGCACAAAGAAATCGAGATGTATGTGGATGATATGATTGCCAAATCTAAAACAGAAGAGGAACATGTGACACACTTGTCAAAACTATTCGAGCGTCTGAGAAAGTACAAACTCCGCTTGAATCTCAACAAATGCACATTCGATGTTCGTTCAGGAAAACTGCTAGGGTTCATCGTTAGCCAGAAAAGAATTGAGGGTGATCCTGACAAAGTCAAGGCCATTCAAGAAATTGCTTATCAAAAGACTGAAAAACAAGTCAGAGGATTCCTGGGGCGTTTGAATTACATTTCTCGATTCATATTCCTCATGACCTCAACATGTGCGCCAATCTTCAAATTACTCAAAAAGAATCAGGACTGCGTATGGACAAAAGACTGCCAAAAAGCCTTCGACAGTATCAAAGAGTATCTGTTGAATCCACCTATCCTATCACCTCCAGCGGTAGGAAGACCGCTAATCATCTATTTAACAGTCTTGGAAGACTCCATGGGTTGTGTGCTTGGTCAACAAGACGAAACAAAAAGAAAAGAGTCTTTCATTTACTATCTGAGCAAGAAGTTTACCGACTGTGAAACTCGGTACACTATGCTTGAGAAAACTTGTTGTGCTCTGGCTTGGGAAGCCAAACGTCTTCACCAGTACATGATCTGTCACACTACTTGGTTAATCTCCGAAATGGATCCAATCAAGTATGTCTTTGAAAAACCCGCTCTCACAGGAAGAATCGCCCATTGGCAGATGTTGTTATCAGAATACGACATCGAGTACCATGCTCAGAAAACCGTCAAAGGAAGTATTTTAGCCGATCGTTTGGCTCATCAACCGATTGACGATCGAGAATCAGTCGGATTTGACTTCCCAAACGAAGATATCATGTACTTGAAAATGAAAGATTGCGATGAACCGCTACCTAGTGAAGGGCCAGAACCAGATTCCCAATGGGAACTAATCTTTGACGGAGCTGTCAATCATTATGGAAACGGAATTGGGGCAATCATCATAACACCTCAGGGTACCCATATTCCTTTCACTGCCAGACTGACTTTCAAGTGTACAAACAACGAGGCCAAATACGAAGCTTGTATCATGGGTCTCGAAGAAGCAATTGACTTGAGAATTAAGAACTTGAATTTGTATGGGGACTCAGCCCTGGTTATCAATCAGATCAAAGGAGATTGGAATACGTACTAATCAGGACTGATTCCTTACAAAGACTATGCGAGAAGGTTGTTACCATTCTTCAACAGAATTGAGTTTCATCACATCCCTCGTGAAGAGAATCACATGGCTGAAGCATTATCCACTCTCTACTTCATGATTAGTGTAGGTCAATGGAATGACGTACCTAAGATTGACATAATGCGCCTTGAACGGCCCGCATACATCTTCACGATTGAAGCAGTCATAGACGACAAACCTTGGTATCACGATATCAAATGTTTCCTTCAGAAATAAGAGTACCCACTTGAGGCATTAAGAAAAGACAGAAAGACCCTCAGAAGGCTGGCAGACAGTTTCTTTCTGAGCGGTGATACACTCTATAAGAGGAACTTTGACATGGTCTTGCTCCGATGCATAGAGAGACCAGAAGCAAACATGCTGATAAAAGACATTCATGAAGGATCCTTCGGTACTCATATGCCAACGAACACACAATGGCGAGAAAAATTCTGAGAGCAGGTACATGAGGAGATGTCACAAGTGTCAGATATACTCAGATAAAATCCATGTACCACCAACGCATCTCAAAGTTCTCTCTTCCCCGTGGCCTTTTTCCATATGGGGATTGACATGATTGACATGATCGAACCCAAAGCTTCAAATAGACATTGATTCATCCTAGTAGCCATTGACTACTTCACCAAATGGGTCGAAGCAGTGTCATACTGTCATACCCCAAATTTTGACCACTAAGATGGCCCATCATTGTGCAAATCATCATCACAACATGGAGGAACCTTCATATCTCATTAGTCACCCAAAAGATGGGTGAGCATCCACTACAATCAAATTTAGGGTTTTAAACCCTCTCTGAGCTTTAGACAAAGGATCAATCAAGAATTGACACGATTTTCAACTTGTCTAACCTCTCAAACATCCATAAAGGATCAAGAGGACTCCCACATCAAGGATTAAGCACAAGGCTGCAACCTCCTAAGTGGATCAAGCCTCAAGATCGCCAGTGTCACCAAATTAGGGTTTTGGTCGACCAGGGCCTCCAGATGGAAATTTTCCTCTGGGCATGAGCCAATGCTTCAAAGCATAACCTAATATGCTCCATGGGACATCATGAACCCAATCATCAAGTCAATTTTGCTTCAGGGGATGCACTCATAAAAAAAATCAGGAATTAGGGTTTCTTGACCTAATTCACCCCTAAGTTGACTTTTGGGACAAGACATGAGCCAAGACCTCAAGACATGATTTGAGTGTCCCTAACACACCACATTGATCCATTTGCAACAATGGATTGGTCCAAGAAGCTTGAGTAACAAGTCTCAATTTCATCAGAACCACAATTAGGGTTTCACGGGAAAAGTCAACTGTACCTTTGACTTTTGACCAAGACATGCTCCCAAACCCTAGGACATGATTCAATACACCCTATAACACCTATGAAATCAATCCATCAAGTTTGATTTAGGTCAAGGACTTGATTTCATAGAGGATCGCACAGTTTGGAATTCATCTCACAAAAAGTCAACTGTGCACAAAAGTAAACTTTGACTTTTTGAGATTTTTCACAATTATGGTTCTTTGACCCTAAAATGATGTTAATGTGTGATTTGGATCATCATTCATCAAGAAAAATCAAGAGAAGCGGGATAACTTGTAAAAGGGCTAACCATAAAAACTTAGAAATTTTTCTAAGTTATGGAACAAAGTGGATAGGGTACCAACTTTGGAGGATCATGACTCCTAAACCACAAGGCCATTTTTCCCCATTTAAAACTGGATTTGTAGCCCTCATGGCCCTCTACAAAAGCTTCAACTACACCTCATTCTAATTCATCATGGATTTTGAGTTGTGGAATGATCAAAATGGCTGAAAACATGAAATGCCACTTTTTGCAACACTTAGTGAAATTTTCACTAAGTCAGAATCTGCCTTCACTTTTTCCAAATGTAGGGGCATTTTTCACTTGGATCCAAAAAGTATCAAAACCAACTATGATCAAACAGTTGTTGTATCATATAAGGGCTTTCCAAAATGGCCAAGAACTCCATCAAATTCCACTTGAGCCATGAGATATGACAATGCCAATATGCCTTGCTTGCAAACTGTCATGGCAAGGCAGATTTTGGAGTTTTGCTCGATTTGCCCAAATTTTGCAAAGGGCAAGCAACTCTATCCATCTGAACACCTCAAGGGGAGACCAAGGAGGAACCAACTCTGATTCCAAGCCTCCCAAGTCTTTGGAACCAAAAATAGCATGTCAAACCTAGAAATGCCTAAAAGAGGGACAAGACTCCAATTTTGGATTGGAGCATTTAATGGATGCACCAAGGTGGCATGGACTGAGCCATTCCCAACTGAATTCAGTCAAGACTTATCCAACAACTAGGGAACCTGCAGCCTGTGCCCTAACCTCTAGTCAATGGCTAGAGGAGATTTGGATTCTCATTGCTCAACATTGGCCAAAACCTCAGTTGCAGTTGTCATTCACTATTACAGTAAAAACAAACTTGCTCTATTATAAATAGAGCTCAATTGTGTTCAGTTTGAGTACACCAAAGCACTACAACACTTGCTTTCCTCAAAATCTCTTTCTCTAGGCGAAAATACCTTCTTTAGCAAGGTAACTTTGAGTTTTTGAGTTAGAGAGCAATTCCATCACAGCTCATGATCCAAACACATCCAATATATCATATCTAAGCTGTCCAAACTCTCACAAGTGACCTGTAACACCAAAATCACTAAGTCACCTCTCAAAACCTCAAAATCGGACTTTTGTGCATTTTTCAAGCCATGTCTTGATTCAGTCACTTTCCAAACCAGATAAAACCTCAAACACACTCCAAATATCATCCTTGAACTGTCCGAAATGGTTCCACACATCTGGAACACCATTTGAGAGGGTTTCTATTTTGGTCACTTTTGCCCCTTTTGCAAGAAAGAGCTCAAACTTGCCCCTGAGGTTTCCAGCTGATTCCAACCATCCTAAAAGCTTCTAGAGATCATTTGAGGGTGTCCAAAGCATCAAATTATTTCTGGAACAAGTGGCTTGGCAGATTGCACAAAAGCTCCAAAAAGAGGTAAGCATCACAACTTGGATTCTTTGAATCATGCTTTCTTTTTATGTCCACTGATCATGCATCTCTTATACATGTTATATGTGTTGTGTTTGCACCAATTTATCATGTAATTCATTCTTGTACCAAGGGATGGCATAGAAAATGCAAATCATGGTCTATTTCAAAACCACTATCGGGTTTTTCAAGAGGAGCTTGATCTGAAAAAAAACACCACCACCATTGGATTCCTTGTGAAATTCTAAGCAGGATAGCCTAAATTTTGTCCCAATCCATAGAGAAATGAGAAAGTTATGGCCTTCACGTTTTCAACCAAAATCTTGTCTTGCCTTGCTTTGGGCCAGGCCAAAAACAAGGCAAGCCTTGTATATTTGTGGTTGTGTTTCAATCAACGGATGTATCACCACCCCAGTGGTAAGGCGCACGCCCTATACACAAGAGGTCTGGGGTTCGAATCCCCCTCGCCCCAGATCCTCTTTTTGCTATTTTTTCCACTTTTTTATTGTTTTTCTTATTATTTTTAATGATTTGAAAAATTAATAACTCCCTCAATTTTAATTATTTTTTATTGGTTCTTTTTGCAAAAAATCACAAAAATGTTGAAATATTTTATTCCACAAAAAAATTAAGTTTATATTATTTATTTAATATAATTAGTATTTTTGTGAATAATTTCCTTTTTAATTGTTTTTTAAACATTTAAAAGTGAATATCTACTTTGAACTTATTTGGTATTTTAATCACAAGTGGTTTATTCAAACTTATTTGGTATTTTTATCATTTTTATTTGATTTTCTTTAAATATTTACTTTTAAAAGAAAACAAATTTAGGGTTTCCTTGATTTTCACTCAAACAAAACTTTTAAACACTCATGGGCCTCTAAGAGAGTGTAAGACCCAACCCCCTTTGAAAACCAAACTTTTTGGGCCTTAGTCATCGTATAAGACCCACTGCGTTTTCAAAAAAACCTCGGTACAATCACCGTTTTCAAATAAACCCTGGGCCTCTCCTTGAGCTGTAAGCCCCATCACTTGTATAAAAATAAAATCTTTGGGCCTCTAAGAGAGTGTAAGACCCAATCCCCTTTTAACCAAAACAATTTTTGGGCCTCAGACATTGTATAAGTCCCTCTGTGTTAAAAGAAAATCTCGGCGCGATCGCCGCCTTTTTAACAAAAACCCTGGGTCTCTCCTTGAGTTGTAAGCCCCACCACTTGTATAAGAATAAACCTTTGGGCCTCTTGAGAGAGTGTAAGACCCATCCCTCTGTACAGAAAACCTTTGGGGCCTCACTCACTTGTATAAGACCCTGTACAAATTCAAAACAACAGTGCCATCACTTATAAAACTTTGGGCCTCTCCTTGAGCTGTAAGCCCCAACAATCTTTTCAAAGTACTTTCTCCTTTGATTTTGAATATAATATTGTTATCAAAATTTTCTTTGTTGACAAACTAAACAAAAAGCATGGAAGCTCTACAACCGAGTAAGTGTTTACCCGCTTTCTTTATCCGCTTTCATATATATATATATATAACTGTATTGTGGGGTTGCTCACTGTAAGTCTTCTTTCACAAATTTTTATATACATGTCAAATATCAACTGTGTAATACTAGTATAGTTATTTAGAGTTTTCCCCGACAACTACGTCTAGCACTAGGTAGAGCCCTGTTGGTCATTCTCGAATACAAACAACACTAGATCCCCATAGGATTACCAGACACAGTCTTCCCTCCTCTTAGGGTTAAACAATATGGAGACGTGAAAGGCAGCATTCTCAGTGAACCCTTTCTCAGACTGTCACCCTTAGAAATTATCAAAGAGACTCTATTCCCCAGAGATGATTTTTTCTCCGTGAATGGCATCTCTTGAGTTTCTTCCAAATTCTTGAACTTTCCTGGCTTGATCTATTCTCGGTGAATGGCATGTCTTGAACTTCTCGGGGTTTGGGGACCCACATGCTTCTTAAAAGCATCCCCGCCTCCTCTTGGGCATTGTACAAGGACCCTTCGGCTTCTTAAAAACTCTCATGCCTTCTCTTGGGCTTAGTACAAGGACCCAGAGACCTCTACAGGTATAGGTACAGAACATAGTCATCAATTTGCTAGAGCTATCTTTCTGAGTCAAATGTCAAACCAGTTAATGGGTTGAACTTCATCCCTTAACATACCAGCCTTCTCTTGGGCATCATACAAAGATTATTCACTATCTGAGAATCGACTACTCAAAACACCTGTAGACTTGGACAGTCTCCATACCCTTTGGATGTCCTATTTCCTTAAAGAACAGGAAATAACCCCGATCCTCTGATCAATCCCTAAGCACAACATTACCCATATAAGAACTGATTTTCTCTTTATCCAACATACTGGACCTGTCACTAAACTGAAACAGTTACAATGGCCTCCTCTTGGGCTTTGTACAATGATACTCCCCAATGGAGCAAACCTTTCACACTCTCGTATTGAGTATAAAAGACTCTCTTGTTGAGTCAAAACCCTTTCAGCCTCCATCTCGGGCTTCGTGCGAGATACCATAAACACTCTCTTGTTGAGTATAAAAGACTCTCTTGTTGAGTCACTCCCTTTCAGCCTCCATCTCGGGCTTCGTACGAGATACTAAAGCACTCTCTTGTTGAGTCAACTCCTTTAGCCTCTCTCTCGGGCTTCCTACGAGACATATAAAAGACTTTCTGGTTGAGTCAAACCCTTTTAGCCTCCGTCTTGGTCTTCGTACAAGACACATAAAAGCACTCTCTTGTCGAGTCAACCCTTTTAGCCTCCGTCTTGGGCTTCGTACAAGACACATAAAACCACCCTCTTGTTGGGTCAATAGCCTCCTCTTAGGCTTTGTATAAGGAAATCTCAGTTGAACTCACATATCCCAGTTAAAGTAATTCTCCTTTAAAATCAGTCACGCAACAGTTGTGATAAACAAACCAAATACCCCTCTTTAGAGATGACAAGTTCTCTCCAAAGTCAAAACCCTTTAGCTTCACATCTTGGGCTTCGAACAAGATACAAATAGACCCTTCAGCTTCACATCTTGGGCTTCGGACAAGATACAAATCACCCCTTTAGCTTCAATCTTGGGCTTTGAACAAGACACCAAAACAACCATTTTCCTCTCATAGAATAGGAGGAATTACGATCGCTCTGATTTCCCTGTTTTGTTAAACGGGAATACGTAGGTATAAGATTGAAAACTCTTAGCGAGCACACTAATCAAAAACCCCAAATCCTGTACCTTCATACATCAATCGAAAAGCATCAGTCCTAACACCTTACCAAAAACCTCGCAAATAGTCCCAACGCTGTGTTCTTAACAAAATAACCTAAGAGAGACCCAAAATCTTTGTAGCATCTGTAAACCAACAGTCATCTATTTAAACTCAGTATGCAAGCAGGGTTAATTGGAGACATCTATTTCCCTTCCTTCATCAGCTTCAATAGGATAAAAATGAATTGAGTTGTAGTACCCAAAAAGCGATAGTGCTTCGCAACCACACATAAAACTCGCGCTACAGAAAAATGGCGACTCTGCTGGGGAGAGTCTGTATCGTGTATCTTATTCTCTTCCCATCTCTTAGGTAGAAAACCCCGAGTTCACAAAAGTGTCATAGAAATGACTGCTCGGCTGGGGAGTCATTGTCTGTATAGGATCATAAGACAAGAGGTCTAAGATGATTAAGACAAATATATATACTGCTTTTCCTAATTGATATTTGTGTTTATTTTTCTGCTAATGGGAATGCGTGTGATGCCGCGTGTGGAAAGATTGAGTACACACCTAAGATAGGTGATGGCAATGCGGGTAATCTTACTAGGAGTGAATTCTAGTTAAGAGCCCCCGATCAACCATCAAACTCAGTGGAGACTCCCTTTGCAGATACATTGCCTATACGACTTCGTTTGTTGAAAGTAGTGTGGTCGACTAGGTTATCTGAGAAGCTGAGGTTTTTTGTAGACTCAAGCCATTTTGTAGTGCGGAAGCTATCGGAAATAGTTGTCACGCGATACTACCCTCATCTGATATCACTCTAGGATACATCAGCTCGCTGGCGATCCTCTTGATATTGTTATCCCAGAGGGGTCAATGATTTTGCGGACAGGTACAAAAAATCACCAGTATAAACCTTTGGGGGGGGGGGGGGTAGAGCCTTGACTTCATGACACTGACCCTTTGACCCCATGTTTTTTCTATGTTTTTGTGTGCTCCATTCATGCATTCATTTAAAAAGTATTAAAACAAAGAAAATCTTCTCTTCTAGTCCCTCTCTTTTTCAAATTAAACTGAGACAATGATTGCAAATATCAGAGAAAGGAGATTGCACTAATGGATTTCGGTAGAAGGAAAACTCATAAGTACACCTTCAAGGTTCCAAAGTTGGAGGATTTGAGAGGTTTGGCAAGAATGATCGCCAACCACGAGGCTTTCAGATCCAAGTATGGAGGACTACTATCTCTATTAAGGGTCCATGTAATCGAAGGAATCCTGTCCACACTAATCCAGTTCTATGATCCGGTCTATCACTGTTTCGCATTCCCAGATTATCAGCTTGCACCAACGCTGGAGGAGTATTCTCACTTGACTGATTTACATATCACTGATCAGGCTCCTTTTTCTGGACTGGAAGAAATTCTAAAGGATCAAACCATCGTAAGAGCAATTTATTTGGGCGAGTCAGAAGTCAGGACTCACATGACCACTAAGGGTGGCATCTAAGGTTTGCCAGCCCAGTTCTTGACAAAGAAAGCCCTGTACTTTTCCAGTATAGGGAACGTGGCCGCTTTCGAGAGTATCTTTGTTTTACTCACCTACGCGTTATTTTTGTTTCCCAACATTGATAACTTCGTGGATATCAACGCCATTAAGATTTTCCTGATTGGAAACCCTGTACCGACCTTACTCGCAGATGCGTATCATTCGGTACACTTAAGGAATTTATACCGCGGAGGAATGATCACGTGTTGTGTACCCTTGCTTTACAAATGGTTCACTTCCCACTTGCCCAAGTCTGCTGCATTTTGGGGTCAAAAGAATACTTTACGTTGGTCGCAGAGAGTCATGTCTCTTACCAACTCTGAAATCGATTGGTACAATCGAATCTATGAAGGGATCAGGATCATTGACCGTTGTGGAAATTTCCCAAATGTGCCCCTTATAGGAACTAAGGGAGGAATAAACTATCATCCGATGTTAGTTCATCGTCAATTTGGATACCCGGTGAGGCATGTCCCGCGCAGTGCTCATCTGTAAGGTCTTTTCTTTAAAGAAGGAGAAAATGACAGGACACTAAAGATGGAAATAGTGCACGCTTGGAAACACGTTCATAGGAAAGGACAAGAGTCTCTAGGAAAACCAGACTGTGTCTCGATAGAGCCTTATCTCCATTGGGTACAAACTAGAGCTCTCAAGCTAAGGATGCCTTACCCTCGCCAGGAAGTTCTCCCATTAAGGGACTCTGCCCTTTATTTCATGTCTGAGATGGAAAAACTTCAAGTTACTCTCAGCAAAGCTCAACAAGAGAAGAGGTCTTGGAGGAACAAGTACCGTATTCTCAATGTGGAATGTAAGAAAATACAACAACTATTAAAAGGAAAAGATGCTCTGATTGAGATTTTAGAGCAACATGCTGTGGAGAATCAGGATGACCAAAGGAGTTTGCTCACGCCTTTCACTTGGCAAAGGAATGACAACCCGACAACGGCCCAAGAGCCCCGGTCAAAAAAGAGGAAATTACCAGAACCAACACTTGAGCTCTCCTCATAGAGGACTCAGGATCCATTAGTTTAGGTTTCCTTTTTCAGCATTTCGTAATCTACTGTATTTCCATTTCCGCAATCCTTTGAATTCAATAAAACGGGGTTTCCCAACTGTTTGATATTTGCAATCTAATTGTCGAAGTTTAATTTGAATAAAAAAAAAATCAATAATCATTGCATTCATCATTCTCATAAACGCATTCTTCTTACCTACGAATCTCACGTTTGTGTCTTGGTTCTAGAGTCAAACTGTCTCATTCGTACAATACTCGGGCCAATCGTCAGAAAAAGATGGATGATCTTGAGGAAGAGAACAGAGAGTTGAGAGAAGAGATCGACACTCTAAAAGAGGATCTGAGAAAGCTTCATAACGACATGCAAGCTCTAGCAGAAGCTCAAATGCAGCAACAAAGAACTGTGATCTCGGAGATCACATCGACGCCCATAGTGGAGAAGTCTGATCCTAGGTACAAAATGCCGAAAGATCGTCTCTGGGGCATGCCTATCAACTATATCCTTGAAGGATATGTTTCGCCTATCAATGAGGATCAGGGAACCGCAACAGGAGACGCTAGGCCTGAAGGTTACAAACTTCGGTAAAGCGAAGATGCCAGGGGCATGACAACAACTCCTGAAGGTTACAAACTTCGGGAGGTACCGAGAGTGTCGACCATAATGACTATACCACCGCCCATGGTACACACTGTCCCAGAAGGACAGATTCCACAGATACCATCTGGTGGAAACGACATCATGTTCGACAGAATGAATGTGTTCCAGGAACAGTTCCTGGAGATGCAGAAAGAACTGCAAGCCTTTCGCGGTCAGGATTTATTTAGAAAAGACGCCGCGGACCTCTGCTTGGTCTCCAATGTGAAAGTTCCGCACAAGTTCCAAGTGCCCGACTTTGAAAATTACAAGGGTAAATCTTGCCCTCAGAGCCATTTGGTGATGTACACTCGGTGAATGTCAGCTCAGACAAAGAATCAGGAGCTGCTCATTCACTAATTTCAGGATAGTTTGACCGGTACCGCATTAAAATGTTACATGGGTTTAAACCGCTCCACGATCGGCACATTCAGAGATCTTGGCGCTGCCCTCGTTCAACAATATAAATACAATTTGGACATGGCACCAGACAGAGATCAACTCAGATCGATGTCACAAAAGGACAAGGAAACCTTTAAGGAGTACGCTCAGAGATGGCGTGAAATCGCCACCCAGATTTGTCCACCTCTTGAGGAAAAAGAGATGACAAAGATCTTCTTAAAAACCTTGAGCTCATTTTACTACGACAGAATGGTCGCCAGTGCGCCCAGTGACTTCACCGAGATGGTGGGCATGGGAGCTCGTCTTGAGGAAGCCGTCCGAGAAGGACGTTTAGTAAAAGATGCTGGATCATCAAGTAGTACAAAACGATACGGTAGTGCTCTCCTTAAGGAAAAAGAGCAGGATATTGAGAATATCTCTCTCGGAAAGCAAAGGCGACGTTATCAACCAGTAGCAGTTGTAACTCCTGCTATCAACCCCGCGCCTATTCCTACGTATCAACCTCAGGTTGCGCAGAGCCAACCTAATCAACAACAACTTTAACAAAGGATACAACAGCCTCTTCAGCAGGCTCGTCCTCAGTATAACAACAACCGTACGACGCGACCTCCAGGGTTTGACCTTATACTTGTGTTGTACACAGAGCTATTTCTGTTACTATTGGTCAAGGAGCATGTCCAAACCCGGGATCCTCTTACAATACCGGAAAATCCGCCTTTTTGGTTCAAAGCGGATCAGACTTGCCCTTACCATCAAGGAGGACCAGGGCACAACATAGAAAAATGTCTCAGTTTCAAATCCGACGTACAAAAGCTTGTTAGGAGCAGAGTATTATCTTTCAAGGATACGAATCTGAATGTTCTCACAAACCCGCTGCCTCAACACGAGAAAGCTGCAGTCAATTTGATAGGGGGAGAGTCTAACAGCATCTATCAAATTCATGATGTACTCTTGTTAAGGACCAACTTGGTCAAGATGCATTATAGACAGAGCGTATATGGCCTTGTGCCACCTCATAATAATCACCAGTGTGATATCTGCTCTAAAAACAATCAGGGATGTTCTATGGTGCAATCAGCTCTACAGGAACAATTGGATCTCAGATGGATCCTAGAGCATCGAGTTCTTGGAGTCAACATGACCTATACGAATTCCAACATCATTCAGAACCACGACATCCGTGCAATGAATGTCAACTTGGTGGCAATGCACTCAAGGCAAAGCCAGTATCATAATCTGCCGTAGCACGATTATAATTCCTGTCTGACTTGCTCGATAAACAAACAAGGATGCTCTTTTGTATAAGAGGCCCTCCAGCGTCAGATGGATCTTGGATGGATCCAGGACTATCATGATAAAAATCTCTATCAGATCAACATGATTCAACTATTTGATATTCGTCTGATGAATACCAGCTTGGAAGAGTTACATGCCAAGTAGATCCCGCTCGGTTTTCTCACTTCGCATAATTATCAGAACTGCAAAGGATGTTGTGAGAGTAACCAAGGGTGCACTCTCGTTCAGAGAAATTTACAACACTTGTTAAACCACTGGTGGCTTCCAATCTATCTGGACGAAGACACGCAACAAATCAGTGTGCTTAACGGAAACCCTACTCGGCGTCAAAGTCAAGATGTCCGATCTATGGAAACAAACCTGGTAAGGTTGCACTGCATTCAAAGTGGGCGTGGCTAGGTGCCACCACACAACTATGAACATTGTAGAGTCTTCTCGGAGAATAACCAAGGATGCTACCTCGTGCGAGCAGCTTTCCAAGGTCAGTTGGATCGCAAGGAGATTCACCCAAACCTAGCTTCAGGGTCCATTGACTGGACGCCGGACTACTTCGCTGATCAGATCAGAGACGTGGTTGTAATTTCTGACCCTGAGAGGAACAAGGATGTTTGTACCATCATCCCTCTACTGGACGAATCAAAAGTTCTTAGCTAGGAACTGATTGAAGTTACTTACGACAGTCAGAAAAATCTATCTACTGGGACCATTTCCGTATAAATCAGCTAAGGCGATCCCTTACAAATACGGTGCAACGATAATTGAAAATGGAAAGGAAATTCCATTACCCTCCTTCGTGAATATTGCAGACATCAGTCGAGTAACACAGAGCGGTCGAATCTTCAACCGAGGAGTTGGAGAACCTAACAAGGAAAAGGAACTTCCGACAGAAGCTCCTGATCCACCAGTCGGTCAATCCAGTAATCCCGACCTTTCAAAGAACAATGATGAGATGCTGAAGCTCATCCAAAGGAGTGAATACAACATTGTTGATCAGCTGTTACAAACTCCTTCAAAGATCTCTGTGCTATCACTTTTACTCAGTTCCGAAGCCCACAGAGAGGCTCTACAGAAAGTCTTAGAGCAGGCCTTTGTGGAACAGGATGTGTCAATACGACAGTTCGATATCATCATCTCTAACATCACTTCCTGCAACTACTTAGGATTCAGTGATGAAGACTTGCCAGAGAGGGGCAAAAGTCACAACATGGCGCTCAATATCACAGTTGACTGCCAGGACGATGCTTTAGCTAGCGTACTGGTAGACACAGGATCGGCCATTAACATTATGCCAAAGTCCACTCTAATGCGACTGTCATTCAAAGGATCCCCGATGAGGGGCAGTAAGGTCATCGTTAAAGCTTTTGACGGATCTTGGAAAGTAGTTATTGGCGAAGTCGAACTTCGTATAACTATTGTTCCTCACACTTTCTTAATCACTTTCCAGGTCATGGACATTCGGGCAGCGTACAGCTGTTTATTAGGAAGACTTTGGATACACTAGGCTGGGGCAGTCACTTCGACGCTGCACCAGAAACTAAAGTTCGTCAAGAACGATCAACTCATCACGGTCTGTGGGGAGCAACCCTTGCTCGTGAGCAACTTGTCATCATCTACTTGTGTAGAACCCGAGGAGGCTGTTGGGACTCAGTTCCAAGCACTTTCGGTGAGCAATGAGAATCAACAAGAGAAAGGAACCTCGATTTCCTCATACAGAGATGCTCTCAAAGTGATCAAAAATAACAGTACAAAATGATGGGGACAACTTGTCATTCCTACCAATAACAAAACAAAGAAGGGTATTGGTTTTTCTCCAACCTACACCCAGACAGTTGCTAACGATGAAAGTCTTCATCCCATTCAGGACTTCTTCCACAATGGAGGTTTCCTTCACCCAATATCTCAACCAGTCCATACCATCAACGAGGGAAATCCCTCTGATACAGATGAAGAGTGGAAGTCCTATCTTAACGAGGACAGTTATATGTCTCAGGAAGAGGTGCCTACGCCATTTTGCTAACCCGCACAGGGTCTGAGATTTATACCCAGGTCAGATGTCAAAGTGATATATAGAGATTGTGATCCGAAAGAATGCCGTGCTCCACCAAACTCATTAGAGGAAGACACTCTAATGAGAGACAACTTTGACCATGACTATTATGGCCCAATGGATGGCTTGCCTATCTGGCACCCGTACCAAGGCGACTTGGGGCAAGAAAATCAGCCGAACAATGGAAATCAGCTGAGCATCATTGAACAGAATACCTGCGTCCCCACCATGTCATGGGATCAACACTCAGGGTATTCAGAACCTATCCAGTACGACGATGAATTGGCAAAGCTTGCCAGACTAGAATTCATCAACTATGCTTTTCCTGAGGTCAATTTCATTAAAAGAGATGACTCCTCCAGTTCCAAAGAAGTGTGGGATACCTTGGGACAACCGAGTGGAAAATACAACTATATGGTCAAGTACACCGCTCCTGAAAGCTCTCATATCAGGCTCGAAGACATCCAGCCGACTGGATGTGGAGATTTGCCTGAGAGCACAAATACTATGCAAAATACAACTGAGGAATCCTCCTACGACAACTCTGCCTGGGAGACAGATTCCAATGATCCTGCTCTACCAGAAATCAGCGTTATTTCTGAAGTCAAATCAAGGAAAGTACCAGACTTTGTGATTCACCGAGGAGTTCGCCGCCAATGGGTTGCTGTCGATGTTCCGAAGATTATTCATAAGTCAAAGTAATTGTCGTCTTTAACCTTTCACCCTGCCCAGGTGAAACGGATGTTTTGATAGGGCTCGCTTTCTGTAAATTTCCCTCTTCGCTTCGCCCAAAGCGACAGAGTTTTGTTTTATAGGGCTGTAGTTTCAAGAATTGACTTGTTCATTAATAAAATAACGTCGTTCTGTAATTTCCGCATTAATTGTTGTTTTCTCTTTTTGCTTTTCAGAAAATGGTAATCCTAAAAAACAACTCAATAATAAAAACAAGCAGTTTTAAAAAAAAATACACTGCACACACTTGCATTTTCTCTATCTCTTCTAAAAACAATCATCACGTCATGTAGATTGCTTGTTTTTAACCCCGTTGAAACATACGATCAGATGCCTTCTCCCGACTTTGAGTTCCCGGTATTTGGGGCTGAAGAAAAAATTGAAAACGAAATTCCAGAAGAGATCTACCGATTACTCCGACAGGAGGAAAGGTCCATTGAACCTCACAAAGAGCCGTTGGAAACGATCAACGTGGGTTAAGAAAAAGAGAGAAAATAAATCAGGATTGGGGCACTGCTCAGTCCAACTGCCAAAGGGAGTTTGACAAAGCTTCTTAGAGAATTTACCAATGTGTTTGCTTGGTCCTATCAGGACATGCCAGGGTTGGATACCAGCATCGTGGAGCATCATTTACCGTTAAGGTCGAAATGTTCGCCGGTAAAACAAAGGTTGAGAAGGACTCACCCGAACATGGCCATCAAAATCAAAGAGGAGGTACATAAACAGATTGATGCGGGCTTCCTCGCCACGTATGAATATCCTCAATGGTTAGCCAACATTGTACCCGTTCCAAAAAAGGACGAAAAAGTCAGAATGTGTGTAGACTACAGGGATCTGAACTAAGCAAGTCTAAATGATGTCTTTCCCATATCGCACATTGACATGCTGGTAGATAGTACAGTAAAGTTCAAGGTTTTCTCCTTCATGGATGGATTCTCGGGCTATAATCAGATCAAAATGGCGCCGAAAGACATGGAGAAAACTTCGTTCTTTACCCCTTGGGGTACCTTTTGTTACAAGGTAATGCCATTAAGGTTGAAGAACGCCGGGGCAACCTAACAAAGGGCCGTGACTACTCTTTTTCATGACATGATACACAAGGAAATTGAGGTATATGTCGATGATATGATTGCAAAATCTAGAACAGAGGAGGAGCATGTGACCCACCTGTCAAAGCTATTCGAGCGGTTGAGAAAGTACAAACTCCGCTTGAATCCCAATAAATGCACCTTTGGTGTCCGTTCAGGGAAACTCTTAGGGTTCATCATCAACCAGAAAGGAATTGAGGTTGATCCTGACAAGGTCAAGGCCATTCAAGAAATTCCTTCTACGAAAACTGAAAAACAAGTCAGAGGATTCCTGTGACGTTTGAACTACATCTCCAGATTCATATTCCTTATGACCGTTACCTGTGCGCCGATTTTCAAATTCCTCAAAAAGAACCAGGACTGCGTTTGGACAAAAAACTGCCAAACCGCCTTCGACAGTATCAAAGAATACCTGTTGAACCCACCGATTCTATCACCTCCAGTGGAAGGAAGACCACTGATCATCTACCTCACAGTCCTAGAGGACTCAATGGGACGTGTACTTGGCCAACAAGACGAAACCAAACGGAAAGAGTCTGCCATCTACTATTTAAGCAAGAAATTCACCGACTGTGAGACTCGGTACACGATGCTTGAGAAAACTTGCTATGCTTTGGCTTGGGCAGCCAAATGCCTTCGTCAGTACATGATTCGTCACACTACTTGGTTGATCTCCGAAATGGACCCAATCAAGTATGTCTTTGAAAAACCTGCTCTCACGGGAAGGATTGCCCTTTGGCAGATGATGCTATCAGAATATGACATAGAGTACCATGCTCAAAAAGCCGTTAAGGGGAGTATTTTAGCCGATCATTTGGCTCATCAACCGATTGACGATCAAGAATCAATCGGGTTTGACTTCCCAGACGAAGATGTCATGTATCTAAAAATGAAAGATTGCGATGAACCGCTACCCAGTGAAGGGCCAGAACTAGGTTCCCAATGGGGACTAATCTTTGACAGAGTTGTAAATCATTATGGAAACGAAATTGGGGCAATCATCATAACACCTCAGGCTACCCACATTCCTTTCACTTCCAGACTTACGTTCAAGTGTACAAACAACGAGGCCGAATACAAAGCCTGTATTATGAGTCTCGAGGAAGCAATTGATTTGAGGATAAAAAAATTGGACGTATATGGCGACTCAGCTTTGGTTATCAATCAAATCAAAGGAGATTAAAACACATACCAATCAGGACTGATTCCTTACAATGATTATGCAAGAAGGTTGTTACCTTTCTTCAACAGAATCGAGTTTCATCACATCCCTCGTGTTGAGAATCACATGGTTGATGCATTAGCCACTCTCTCTTCCATGATTAGTGTAGGTCAATGGAATGACCTACCTAAGATCGACATAATGCGCCTTGAACGGCCCGCTTACATCTTCACGATTGAAGCAGTCATAGACGACAAACCTTGGTATCACGATATCAAATACTTCCTTCAGAAATAAGAGTACCCACCTGGGGCATCTAGGAAAGACAGAAAGACCCTCAGAAGGTTGTTTGGCAACTTCTTCCTGAGCGGTGATACACTTTATAAGAGAAATTTTGAGATGGTTTTTCTCCGATGCGTAGACAGACCAGAAGCAGACATGCTGATAAAAGAAATTCACGAAGGATCCTTTGGCACTCATTCCAATGGACACACAATGGCGAGAAGAATTCTGAGAGCAGGGTACTACGGGTTGACCATGGAATCCGACTGCTACAAGTACATGAGGAGGTGTCACAAGCGTCAGATATACTCCGACAAAATTCATGTACCACCTACACATCTCAAAGTTCTCTCTTCCCCATAGCCTTTTTCTATATGGGGAATCGACATGATTGGCATGATTGAGCCCAAAGCTTCAAACAGACATTGGTTCATTCTAGTAGCCATTGACTACTTCACCAAATGGGTCGAAGCAGCGTCGTACGCCAATGTGACCCGACAAGTGGTGGTCCGATTCATCAAAAACAATATCATCTGCCGTTATGGTGTTCCAAGCCAGATCATTACAGATAATGGATCTAACTTGAACAACAAGATGATAAAAGAGTTGTACGCAGAGTTCAAGATCGAACACCATAACTCATCTCCCTACCGACCCAAGATGAACGAAGCGGTAGAAGCGGCTAATAAGAACATCAAGAAGATCGTTCAAAAGATGGTTATAACCTATAAAGACTGGCATGAAATGCTACCCTTTGCTCTTCACGGTTATCGAACATCTGTCCGCACTTCAACAGGGGCAACCCCTTTCTCTTTAGTATATGGCATGGAAGCAGTGCTCCCCATAGAAGTAGAGATCCTATCAATCCGGGTATTGATGGAAGCTAAGCTTACAGAAGCTGAATGGTGTCAAAGTCGACATGATGAACTGAATCTGATCGAAGAAAAGAGAATCACGACACTATGCCACGGTCAATTGTATCAACAGAGAATGAAGAAGGCGTTCGACAAAAAGGTTCGACCTCGCGTCTTCAGAAAAGGAGACCTCGTGCTCAAGAAGATACAATCATTTATCACTGACTCCCGGGGTAAATGGACTCTGAATTATGACGGCCCCTATGTGGTCAAGAAAGCTTTCTCAGACGGTGCCTTGAGACTTGCAACCATGGATGGAGAGGAATTTACCTACCCCATGAATGTTGACGTAGTCAAGAAATACTTCGCCTAAACTAAAAAAAAATACGTCTCGGTGGATTGAAAACCCGAAAGGGCGATCCAGGAAAAATTAGAAACATAATCAAAAGTCATCCCGGTGGATTGGAAATCTCAAAGTACAATCCAGGAAAAAGTTAGGAATTAATGGCAAGTAACTACGTCTGATCAGTTCAACTCCTCAGCAGTAATGCCATCCATCAGAGAAAAACTCCAGTCAAGGTCATCTTCGACAGAAGCTCAGGATGTCCCGAATTCAAAGTTGGTAGAGGGATAGTGGTCGTTATGTTTCGATGTAGCCCTGTTCCCTTAAATTACCATTTTCTAAACTTTGTAAATACTCTATGGAATCACGCGTTTGGCTGATCTCCATCCTATCAATAAAATTTGAGCCCTTGTGCTTTTGTTTATAATTCTCATTTGTTTTAGCTTTATAGAACGACATTTTAACATGATCATCGATTCTTGAAATAAAACAAAAAATGAATTTACTTGTCAAACTTTTTCTGCTTCTAAAATAAATATGGCAATTCTTTTGACTGTTGAACATCGAAAGAACATCGCTCGCTTCTCCAGAAATAAGCGAGCTTCAAAGTGCAGAATCAAAGTACTCCTTCTAAGCCAGTGCGCCTGAATGAAGGATCAGCTATATCAGATGTGGCTTTCCCATCTGATACCCTCGGCAGAGTTTTTACCTCCTAAGCCCGACCAATGGTGTTCCCCGCAGGGACTATTTCTCCTAAGCAAGGCAGAATTGCTATCTTGAACGTGTTGTACTTCTTCGTCCCCAGCAGTGGCCGAGTATCCAGTCGTGTTCATTAGTCTGTATGTCGCGTCAGTTTTGTTAGCATATACATACATACATCATGCATTATTGATTTGCATTCACATTCATATTGCATCACTACCACTCTAGTCGGTCTTGTCCCCTAATGATAGAAGTCCTCTCAATCAAGTTGTCAGTCCTTTCCTCGTCAGGAAATGTCGCGTCTGAGCAATCTCTTTCCTTCAGTTTATTTCTGGATTGGAGTGGTCCCTTGACCACTTTGATAACTTGGACCTCTGAGATCAGAGAATCTTCGACAAACATCACTCTTCGCCATTGAAGATGATATTTTCGCTTTCCCGGATTAAGGAAAATCCCCAGAGGAAGCCTCTTAAGCAGAGATTCGACAATACAGCAGTTTTTCTTCGAAAAATCCGCTGACGAAAAGGTCATCAGCACCTCAAAATTGGATCACATCATATGTCATTTCTCCAGGAAGATCCCGAGAAAAGTATGATGTAATACCCAAGTGAAAGCAGTCTTTCAGGAGACTCGTTTTCCCCAGATAGAGTCGACAAATGGCGTCTCCAACAGAGAAGTTTGTGCACCTCTACAACTCAGACGACTGGGTTCCCCAGCAACTCTGATATCAAATTGTTTTTCTATCAAATGGCATCTCACCAGGAAAATTCGGCGAAAAGTTTGAGGAAAATCGCTACACATAGCGTCCATTGTCAATAAAGTTTATTGACAAAAGAAACTTAGACCAGTTCCTTGGTAGGAAACCAAGATCGAGGGGAAGTTTATTTCAGAAACTGAGACCAGTTCCTTGGTAGGAAACCAGGATCGAGGGGAAGTTTATTTCAGAAACTGAGACCAGTTCCTTGGTAGGAAACCAGGATCGAGGGGAAGTTTATTTCAGAAACTAAGACCAGTTCCTCTGTAGGATGCCAGGATCGAGGGGAAGTTTTACCTTTTCTAGGCATCATCGCTTAGCAAAAGAAGATGAATGCATAAGCTACCATTCATAACCGCCATCAAAATTTCGGGTATTCCGATATTTAATCCTCTTGCACCCCGAATGTCCGAATACCTTCGCCATTCATACCTTCGGGTCCAAGAAGATTAAATAGGGGCATCTGTCATACCCCAAATTTCGACCACTAAGATTGTCCATCATTGTGCAAATCATCATCACAACATGGAAGAACCTTCATATCTCATTAGTCTCCCCAAAGATGGGTGAGCATCCACTACAATCAAATTTAGGGTTTTAAGCCCTCTCTGAGCTTTAGAAAAAGGATCAATCAAGAATTGACATGATCTTCAACTTGTCTAACCTCTTAAACATCCACAAGGGATCAAGAGGAATCCCACATCAAGGATTAAGCACAAGGCTGCAACCTTCTAAGTGGATTAAGCCTCAAGATCGCCAGTGTCACCAAATTAGGCTTTTGGTCGACCAGGGCCTCCAGATGAAAATTTTCCTCTAGGCATGAGCCAATGCTTCAAAGCATAACCTAATATGCTCCATGGGACATCATGAACCCAATCATCAAGTCAATTTTGCTTCAGGGGATGCACTCATAAAAAAAATCAGGAATTAGGGTTTCTTGACCTAATTCACCCCTAAGTTGACTTTTGGGACACGATATGAGCCAAGACCTCAAGACATGATTTTAGGGTCCCTAACACACCACATTTATCCTTTTGCAACAATGGATTGGTCCAAGAAGCTTGAGCAACAAGTCTCAATTTCATCAAAACCACAATTAGGGTTTCGCGGGAAAAGTCAACTATACCTTTGACTTTTGACCAAGACATGCTCCCAAACCCTAGGACATGATTCAATACACCCTATAACACCTATGAAATCAATCCATCAAGTTTGATTTAGGTCAAGGACTTGATTTCATAGAGGATCGCACAGTTTGGAATAAATCGGACAAAAAGTCAACTGTGGACAAAAGTCAACTTTGACTTTTTGAGATTTTTTACAATTATGGTTCTTTGACCCTGAAATGATGTTAATGTGTGATTTGGATCATCATTCATCAAGAAAAACCAAGAGAAGTGGGATAACTTGTAAAAGGGGTAACCATAAAAACTTAGAAATCTTTCTAAGTTATGGAACAAAGTGGCTAGGGTACCAACTTTGGAGGATCATAACTCCTAAACCACAAGGCCATTTTTCCTCATTCAAAGCTGGATTTGTAGCCCTCATGGCCCTCTAAAAAAGCTTCAACTACACCTCATTCCAATTCATCATGGATTTTGAGTTAAGGAATGATCAAAATGGCTGAAAACATAAAATGCCACTTTTTCCAACACTTAGTGAAATTTTCACTAAGTCAGAATCTGCCTTCACTTTTTTCCAAATGTAGGGGCATTTTTCACTTGGATCCAAAAAGTATCAAAACCAACTATGATCAAACAGTTGTTGTATCATATAAGGGCTTTCCAAAATGACCAAGAACTCCATCAAATTCCACTTGAGCCATGAGATATGACAATGCCAATATGCCTTGCTGCAAATTGTCATGGCAAGGCAGATTTTGGAGTTTTGCTCGATTTGCACAAATTTTGCAAAGGCCAATCAACTCTATCCATCTGAACACCTCAAGGGGGGACCAAAGAGAAACCAACTCTGATCCCAAGCCTCCCAAGTCTTTGGAATCAAAAATAGCATGCCAAACCTAGAAATGCCTAAAAGAGGGACAAGACTCCAATTTTGGATTGGAGCATTTAATGGATGCACCAAGGTGGCATAGACTGAGCCATTCCCAACTAAATTCAGTCAAGACTTATCCAACAACTAGGGAACCAGCAGCTTGTGCCCTAACCTCTAGTCAATGACTAGAGGAGACTTGGATTCTCATTGTTCAACATTGGCCAAACTTTTGCTGCAGTTGTCATTCACTATTGCAGCCAAAACAAACTTGCTCTACTATAAATAGAGCTCAATTATGTTCAGTTTGAGTACACCAAAGCACTACAACACTTGCTTTCCTCAAAATCTCTTTCTTTAGGCAAAAATACCTTCTTTAGCTAGGTAACTCTGAGTTTTTGAGTTAGAGAGCAATTCCATCACAGCTCATGATCCAAACACATCCAATATATCATATCTAAGTTGTCCAAACTCTCACAAGTGACCTGTAACACCAAAATCACAAAGCCACCTCTAAAAACCTCAAAATAGGACTTTTGTGCATTTTTCAAGCCATGTCTTGATTCAGTCACTTTTCAAACCAGATAAAACCTCAAACACACTCCAAATATCATCCTTGAATTGTCCCAAATAGTTCCCCACATCTGGAACACCATTTGAGAGAGTTGCTATTTTGGTCACTTTTGCCCCTTTTGCAAGAAAGAGCTCAAACTTGCCCCTGAGGTTTCCAGCTGATTCCAACCATCCTAAAAGCTTCTAAGAGATCATTTGAGGGTGTCCAAAGCATCAAATCATTTCTGGAACAAGTGGCTTGGCAGATTGCACAAAAGCTCCAAAAAGAGGTAAGCATCACAACTTGGATTCTTTGAATCAGGCTTTCTTTTGATGTCCACTGATCATGCATCTCTTATACATGTTATATGTGTTGTGTTTGCACCAATTTATCATGTAATTCATGCTTGTACCAAGGGATGGCATAGAAAATGCAAATCATGGCCTATTTCAAAACCACTATCGGGTTTTTCAATAGGAGCATGATCTGGAAAAAAACACCACCACCATTGGATTTCTTGTGAAATTCTAGGCAGGATAAACCTAAATTTTGTCCCAATCCATGGAGAAATGAGAAATTTATGGCCTTCACGTTTTCAACCAAAATCTTGCCTTGCCTTGCCTTGGGCCAGGCAAAAAACAAGGCAAGCCTTGTATATTTGTGGTTGTGTTTCAATCAACGGATGTATCACCACCCCAGTGGTAAAGCGCACGCCCTATACACAAGAGGTCTGGGGTTCGAATCCCCCTCGCCCCAAATCCCCTTTTTTCTATTTTTTCCACTTTTTTATTGTTTTTCTTATTATTTTTAATGATTTGAAAAATTAATAACTCCCTCAATTTTAATTATTTTTTATTGATTCTTTTTGCAAAAAATCACAAAAATGTTGAAATATTTTATTAGTCAAAAAATTTAAGTTTATATTATTTATTTAATATAATTAGTATTTTTGTGAATAATTTCCTTTTTAATTGTTTTTTAAACATTTAAAAGTGAATATCTACTTTGAAAATCAAAACCAAATGAGTTTTAAGTCATCTTGTGATTAAAACCTCATTTTTCAAACCTGAAACAAAAATCTAAAGTGGTTTATTCAAACTTATTTGGTGTTTTTATCATTTTTATTTGATTTTCTTTAAATATTTACTTTTAAAAGAAAACAAATTTAGGGTTTCCTTGATTTTCACTCAAACAAAATTTTTAAACACTCATGGGCCTCTAAGAGAGTGTAAGACCCAACCCCCTTTGAAAACCGAACTTTTTGGGCCTCAGTCATCGTATAAGACCCACTGCGTTTTCAAAAAAACCTCAGTACAATCACCGTTTTCAAATAAACCCTGGGCCTCTCCTTGAGCTGTAAGCCCCATCACTTGTACAAAATTAAAACCTTTGGGCCTCTAAGAGAGTGTAAGACCCAATCCCCTTTTAACCAAAACAATTTTTGGGCCTCAGACATTGTATAAGTCTCTCTGCGTTAAAAGAAAATCTCGGCGCGATCGCCGCCTTTTTAACAAAAACCCTGGGCCTCTCCTTGAGCTGTAAGCCCCACCACTTGTATAAGAATAAACCTTTGGGCCTCTTGAGAGAGTGTAAGACCCAACCCTCAGTACAGAAAACCTTTTGGGCCTCAGTCACTTGTATAAGACCCTGTACAAATTCAAAACAACAGTGTCATCGCTGATAAAATTTTGGGCCTTTCCTTGGGCTATAAGCCCCAACAATCTTTTCAAAGCACTTTCTCCTTTGGTTTTGAATATAATATTGTTATCAAAGTTTTCTTTGTTGACCAACTAACTAAACAGCATGGAAGCTCTACAACCGAGTAAGTGTTTGCCCGCTTTTTTTATCCACTTTCATATATATATATAACTGTATTGTGGGGCTGCTCACTGTAAGTCTTCTTTCACAAACTTTTATATACTTGTCAAATATCAACTGTGTAATACTAGTATAGTTATTTAGAGTTTTCCCCGGCAACTACGTCTAGCACTAGGTAAAGCCCTATTGGTCACTCTCGAATACAAACAACACTAGATCCCCATAGGATTACCAGACACAGTCTTCCCTCCTCTTGGGGTTAAACATTATGGAGACATGAAAGGAAGCATTCTCAGTGAACCCTTTCTCAGTCTGTCACCCTTAGAAATTATCAAAGAGACTCTACTCCCCAGAGATGATCTTTTCTCCGTGAATGGCATCTCTTGAGTTTCTTCCAAATTCTCAAACTTTCCTGGCTTGATCTATTCTCGGTGAATGGCATGTCTTGAACTTCTCGAGGTTTAGGGACCCACAGGCTTCTTAAAAGCATCCCTGCCTCCTCTTGGGCGTTGTACAAGGACCCTTCGGCTTCTTAAAAGCTCTCATGCCTTCTCTTGGGCTTATTACAAGGACCCAGAGACCTCTACAGGTATAGGAACAGAACCTAGTCATCAATTTGCTAGAGCTGTCTTTCTGAGTCAAATGTCAAACCAGTTAATGGGTTAACCTTCATCCCTTAAAATACCAGCCTTCTCTTGGGCATCATACAAAGATTATTCACTATCTAAGAATCGACTTCTCAAAACACCTGTAGACTTAGACAGCCTCTATACCCTTTGGATGTCCTATTTCCTTAAAGAACAGGAAATAACCCCGATCCTCTGATCAATCCCTAAGCACAACATTACCCATATAAGAACTGATTTTCTCTTTATCCAACATACTGGACCTGTCACTAAACTGAAACAGTTACAATGGCCTCCTCTTGGGCTTTGTACAATGATACTCCCCAACGGAGCAAACCTTTTCACACTCTCTTATTGAGTATAAAAAACTCTCTTGTTGAGTCAAAACCCTTCTAGCCTCCATCTCGGGCTTCGTGCGAGATACCAAAAACACTCTCTTGTTGAGTATAAAAGACTCTCTTGTTGAGTCAATCCCTTTTAGCCTCCATCTCGGGCTTCGTACGAGATACTAAAGCACTCTCTTGTTGAGTCAACTCCTTTAGCCTCTCTCTCGGGCTTCGTACGAGACATATAAAAGACTCTCTGGTTGAGTCAAACCCTTTTAGCCTCCGTCTTGGGCTTCGTACAAGACACATAAAAGCACTCTCTTGTCGAGTCAACCCTTTTAGCCTCCATCTTGGGCTTCGTACAAGAAACATAAAACCACCCTCTTGTTGGGTCAATAGCCTCCTCTTAGTCTTTGTATAAGGAAATCTCGGTTAAGTCAATCAACCTTTTAGCATCAATCTTTGTCTTGCTCACAGTATACAAACATCAACAACTCCTTTTCCCCCCATATAATTATTGTAAGCGGCAAGCCTCTGGATTATTTACATCCACACCCCTGTCCCTCTTTTAGCATGAGAAATTCCTAAGGAAAGATGGCATTGCTCTAAACTGAGTTAAAGTCTTCTCCTTCAGGTCAAAAACCCCCTATAAAGGAAATTATAGCATTGTTGGATTCACATATCACAGTTAAAGTAATTCTCCTTTATAATCAGTCACGCAACAGTTGTGATAAACAGACCAAATACCCCTCTTTAGAGATGACAAATTCTCTCTAAAGTCAAAACCCTTTAGCTTCATATCTTGGGCTTCGAACAAGATACAAATAGACCCTTCAGCTTCACATCTTGGGCTTTGAACAAGATACAAATCACCCCTTTAGCTTCAATCATGGGCTTTGAACAAGACACCAAAACAACCATTTTCCTCCCATAGAATAGGAGGAACTACGATCGCTCTGATTTCCCTGTTTTGTTAAACGGGAATACGTAGGGATAAGATTGAAAAATCTTAGCGAGCACACTAATCAAAAACCCAAAATCCCGTACCTTCATACATCAATCGAAAAGCATCAGTCCTAACACCTTACCAAAAACCTCGCAAATAGTCCCAACGATGTGTTCTTAACAAAATAACCTAAGAGAGACCCACAATCTTTGTAGCATCTGTAAACAAACAGTCATCTATTTAAACACAGTATGCAAGCAGGGTTAATTGGAGACATCTATTTCCCTTCCTTCATCAGCTTCAATAGGATAAAAAATGAATCGAGTTGTAGTACCTGTAGCGAGCGATTTTGGACGCGGTTCTTAAGCGCGGTCGCTCTCTGCGGTTGAGTTTACTACAGGTCGATTCATTTTTTATCCTATTGTGAGCTGAATAAGGAAGGGAAATAGATGTCTCCAATTAACCCTGCTTTGCATACTGAGTTTAAACAGCAGTCTGTTAGGTTACGAATACTATCAATGTGGGGGGGGGGGCTTTGTACTGGTTATTTGTATTTTCGCCAATACTGATTTCTCTCTAGGATTTTGTTAGGATACTGCTTCAGATTAGGATATATGGGATTTTGGGTTTTTTGTTGATTGCGCTCGCTAAGATTTTTCTTTCAATCTTATGCCTACGTATTCCCATTTACCAAAACAGGGAAATCAGAGCGTTTGTAGTTCCTCCTATTCTATGGAAGGAAATGGGTGTTTTTGGTGTCTTGTTCAAAGCCCAAGACGTGAAGCGAAAGGTGGTTTGTATCTTGTTCAAAGCCCAAGATGTGAAGCTGAAGAGTTTATTTGTATCTTGTTTGAAGCCCAAGATGTGAAGTTAAAGGTGTTGACCTTAGAGAGAATTTGTCATCTCTAAAGAGGTCTGTTTGTCACAACTGTTGGGTGACTGACTGTAAAGGAGGATTACTTTAACTGGGATATGTGAATTCTAGTAACGCCATAATTTCCTTTATAGGGGTTTTAACCTGAAGGAGAAGACTTTAACTCAGTTTAGAGCAATGCCATCTTTCCTTAGGAATTTCTCATGCTAAAAGAGGGACAGTGGCATGGATGTAGATGATCCAGAGGCTTGCCACTTACAGCGATTAGATGAAGGGCAGGGAGTTGTTGATGTTTGTGTACTGTGAACGAGGCACAACTTTGATGCTAAAAGGTTGATTGGATCAACCAATGATTTTCTTATACAAAGCCTAAGAGGAGGCTATTATGTGTCTCGTACAAAGCCCGAGAGAGAGGCTAAAAGGGGTTGACTTGACGATGGAGTCTTTTGGTATCTCGTATAAAGCCCGAGATGAAGGCTATTTAACTCAACAAGAGAGTTTTTTGTATCTCATACGAAGCCCGAGATGGAGGCTGTTGTTTGTTTGGCTCAATAAGAGCCTTTTTGTATCTCGTATAAAGCCCGAGATGGATGCGAAAGGGGTGATTGACTCAACGAGGGAGTCTCTTTTGTGTCTCGTACAAAGCCCGAGAGAGAGGCTAAACGTTGTTTGACGCCGCTGGGGAGAATCATTGTACAAAGCCCAAGAGAGAGGCTAACTGAAGAAGGATCATTATACAAAGCCTAAGAGGAGGCTATGGTTACTGTCTCAGTTGAGTGACAGGTCCAGTATGCTGATTTAAAGAGAAAATCAGTGCTTATATGAGTAATGTTGTACTCAAAGATTTGATTCGAGGATCCGGGTTATTCCTGTTCTTTAAGGAAGTGGGAAATCCGAAGGGTATTGAGACTGTCCGAGTCTACGGGTTTTCTTCCTATTCTTGAAGGGTGCTTGAGAATGTCTTTGAGACTCAAGAAAATTAGACTGTCCAAGTCTAGAGTTGCATCTTTTGTACTATGCTTTGAGAAACAGTAGTAGACTCTTTGAAAGGACTGTTCTATGCAGTTGACTAATATCTGTTCCTATACCTTTAGGAGGCCGTCGGGACAATTTGTACAAAGCCCAAGAGGAGGCTGAACCCTTTTAAGAAGCCGAGAGGTCCTTGTACGAAGCCCAAGAGGAGGCTATCATTCCCGGAGGAAGAGATCATTATACGAAGCCTAAGAGGAGGATGTGAATACTTCTAAGAAGTCGTAGGGTCCTTGTACTAAGCCCAAGAGGAGGCGGGGTTGCTTTTAGGAAGCCTGTGGGTCCTTGTACGATGCCCAAGAGGAGGCCGATGCTTTTAAGAAGCCCGTGGGTCCCCAAACCCCGAGAAATTCAAGGCAAGCTATTCGCAAGGAATAGATCAAGTCAGGAAAGTTCGAGAATTTGGAAGAAACTCAAAGATGCCATTCACGGAGAATACATTCATCTCTGGGAGTAGAGTTTCTTGACAATTCCTAATGAGGACAGCCGAAGAGAAGACTGTATCTGGTGATACTATTGGGGATCTAGTTGTCTATTTCTACGAATAAACGAAATGGCGTCACCTAGTTCTAGACGTAGTTTCCGGGGAAACTCGAAATATCTATACTATTATTACACAGTTGATATGAGTTTATGAAAGAAGACTTACAGCGAAACAGCCCCACAATATAGTAATATGTATATGAAAGCAGTAAATAAAAGCGTATAAACACTTACTCGGTTGTAGAGCTTCCATGTTGTTTGGTTAGTTGTTCAACAAAGAAAGATTGAAAACAACAGTATATTCAAAATCAAAGGAGAAAGTGCTTTGAAAAAGAAAGATTTGGGGCTTACAGCTCAAGGAGAGGCCCATGGTTTTATCAGTGAGCGCACTGTTGAATTTGTACAGAGGGACTTATACAAGTGACTGAGGCCCAAAAAAGGTTTTCTGTACAAAGGGATGGGTCTTACACTCTCTCAAGAGGCCCAAAAAGTTTTAAAGAAAAAGAGTGGGGCTTATAACACGAGGGTAGGCCCAGTTGATTTTCCGTTTAAAAATGGCGATTGCCCCGAGGTTTTCTTTTAACGCAGAGGGACTTATACAATAAGTGAGGCCCAAAATGATTTTGGTTAAAAGGGGATTGGGTCTTACACTCTATTAGAGGCCCAAAAGTTTTGAATGGGTCTTATATCTCAAGGAGAGGCCCAGATGGTTTATCTTTAAACAGGCGACGATCGTGCCGAATTTAAAAATGTACAGAGGGACTTATACAATAAGTGAGGCCCAAAATATTTCTGTACAAGTTGGTTGGTCCTTACACTCTAATAGAGGCCCAAAAGTTTTGAATGGGTCTTATATCTCAAGGAGAGGCCCAGGGTTTGATTTTTGAATTGGCGAGCGCGCCGAGGTTTTTTTGAAAATACAGTGGGACTTATACAATAAGTGAGGCCCAAAAAAATAGTTTGTATTTTATTAAAAAAAGGTTGGGTCTTACACTCTAATAGAGGCCCAAAAGTAATTGTTTGATGAGGGTGAAAATCAAAGAAACCCTAATTTTAATCTTTAAATAGTAAATATTTAAAGAAAATCAATGAAAAATACCAAATAGATTTGAATAAACCACTTGTGATTTTTGTTTAAGGTTTGAAAAATGAGGTATAAATCACAAGAGATATTAAAACTCATTTGGTCTTGATTTTTCAAGATGGATGTTCATTTTAAAATGTTTAAAAACAAATAAAAATAAATTTATTCACAAAAATACTAATTATATTAAATACATAATATAAATCTAATTTTTTTGTGGAATAAAATATTTCAACATTTTTATGATTTTTTCCAAAAAGAATCAGTCAAAAATAATTAAAATTGAGTGAGTTATTAATTTTTCAAATCATTAACAAAATAATATGAAAAATAGGAAAATAGGAAAAAGTGATAAAAAAAAGTTCTGGGGCGAGGGGGATTCGAACCCCAGACCTTTCGCTTGCCAATACATACAAACCAGCTGATCAACCACTGGGGCGCAATGCCAATTCATTAATAACATGGCAAGTGAAAAATATATATCAAACTAGTTGGATTTTCTGAAAATGGCGCCATGGCCATCTTCTTCCTCTAGCTCGTGCATGAAGCCCTCCATCTCTCTCGTTTCTCAACCATTTGACATGATTCAAACACCAAACTCATGCGTTTTTTCACAAGGAAGAAGATGGCAATACCCAATTTCATTCATTTTCAGTGTATGGCAAATTATATCATTGTGGCCGTATGAACCCTAATTTTGCAAAAGCAATCGATTAGGCATGATTATGAGTGCTATGATCAAATTTTTTGAGGGAAAACACTCAACATATGATGGCAAGCAATTGGCAAAAATATCATGCGAGGAAATATGCATGGATCATGGAGTTGGAGTTTTGAGGCTTACCTTGATGCAAGCTGAAATGGAACTCTGCACAAACCTTGTTCCAGTTGTGAATTAATGATCCCTACAGCTTCAATGGATGTTATGGAGTGTGTTACAAGCTTTGGAACACTTTGAAACTCTTTGGATCAAGCTGGAGACCTCCACCTGCATAATTGAGGCATAATGGCTTGGTTGAAGGGTGAATTTGAGCCTGGGGTGTTACAGTCAGTGTTTAAGTGTTTGGACACCTCAAATACATCATATGTGATGTGTTTGAGCAATTGGAATTGATTGCTTAAGGCTGCAACTCAAAACCCGATAGTGGTTACTCAAAAACCAAGAAACTTGAGGTTTAAGGAAGAATGAGAGAAAGCAGTGCTGTAACTGGCTTTGGTGTGAGTTGAATGATCCATTGGAACCTCTATTTATAGGTGATCAACTTTTGTCTTGGAGGAATAGTGAATGGCTGCTGGATCATATCACATTTGCATGGATTGGCTTGGAGGATTTCTTCTCAAGCAAGGCAAACTAGCCATTCCCAAGAGCAGGGCTATGCTTTGACCAAAATCACATTCTTCAGATGTTTTTATTGTTGTTTAATCAGAGAACTTGACTAAGTAGAGTGACTTTGTTGAAAATGCACTATTCCACATTAATGCCCTTTGAATTCAAGGCAAAATGTGCCAAAGTGGATGAATTTCAAGTTGGAAGTTTCCGTGGCTTTTTGACTCAACCCTATCAGTTGGATCAGTTGGTTCATGATCAGATTGAAGGCATGTGGCATAGTGATCACTCCTTTTGACTTAGAAATCGTGGATGGCACAAAACCCCCAAACTGATTTTTCATGGCAGCCTTGACATGGTGTGTTGTGGCAGCCATAATTCTTGGCACAAGTGGATTGGTTTCATGCTATTGAGTTGCTTGGATTCTTTGCAACATTTGCAACAACATTGATGTTTATCTTTGGAACTGATTCAGCTTGTAACTGTGTGAAAAAACCTCACAAGTTTTGGTGTTTCCAACAAAATCTGTCTTGGACATAATTTTTTTCTAAGTGTTGGAAAAGTGGTACTTTCATGTTTTCATCCATTTTGGCTCACTTATAGGTCAAAATCCACAATGAATTGGAGTTAGGTCTAGTTGAAGTTTTTGTAGAGGGAAATGAGATCTACAAATCAAGCCTTGGATGGGAGAAAATGGCTTTGTGGTTTAGGAGTTATGACCCTCCAAAGTTGGTACCCTAGCCACTTTATTTTTAACTTAGAAAATTTTCTAAGTTTTTATGGTTACCCCTTTTACAAGTTATCCAACTTTTCTTGATTTTTCTTGATAAATGATGATTCAAATCATACATTAACATCATTTTAGGGTTAAAAATCCATTTTTGTGAAAAATCTCAAAAAGTCAAAGTTGACTTTTGTGCACAGTTGACTTTTTATTAGATGAATTCCAAACTGTGCAATTCTTTAGGAAATCATGTCCTTGACCTAAATCAAACTTGATGGACATGTTCCATGGGTGTCATAGGGTATATTGATGCATGTCATAGGGCTTGGGAGCATGTCCTGGTCAAAATTCAAAGTTACAGTTGACTTTTTCCTTAAAACCCTAACTGTGGTGCAAATGAAATTGAGGCTTGTTGCTCAAGCTTCTTGGATCAATCCATTGTTGCAAATGGATCAATGTAGTGTATTAGAGACCCTCAAATCCTCCTTTGAGGTCTTGGCTCATGATTTGCCCTAAAAGTCAACTTAGGGGTGAATTGAATGCATCCCCTGAGACAAAATTAATTTGATGATTGGGTCCATGAGGTTCCATGGAGTATATTAGGTTGTGTTTTGGATCCTTGGCTCATGCCCAGAGGAAAATTTCCCTTTGGAGGCCCTGAACGACCAAAACCCTAGTTTGGTGATGCTAGCGATCTTGAGGCTTGATCCACCTAGAAGGGAGCAGCTTTGTGCTTAATCCTTGGAGTGGGAGTCCTCTTGATCCTTTGTAGCTACTTGAGAGGCTAGACAAGTTGATGATCATGTCATTCCTTGATTGATCCTTTGTCTAAGGCTCTGAGAGGGCTTGAAACCCTAATTTTGATAGTAGTGAATGCTCAACAATTCCTTGAGGAGATTGATGAGGCACAAAGGTACATCTATATTGTGGTGATGATTTTCACAATGATGGGAAATCATGGTGGTCAAAATTTGGGGTATGACAGATGCCCCTATTTAATCTTCTTGGACACGAAGGTGTGAATGGTGAAGGTATTCGGGCATTCGGGGTGCAAGAGGATTAAATATCGGAATACCCAAAATTTTGATGGTGGTTATGAATGGTAGCTCACGCATTCATCTTTTTTTGCTAAACAATGGTGCTTAGAAAAGGTAAAAACTTCCCCTCGATCCTGGTTTCCTACCAAGGAACTGGTCTGAGTTTCTGATTTAAACTTCCCTTCGATCCTGGTTTCCTACCAAGGAACTGGTCTGAGTTTCTGATTTAAATTTCCCCTCGATCCTGGTTTTCCTACCAAGAAACTGGTCTGAGTTTCTGATTTAAACTTCCCCTCGATCCTGGTTTTCCTACCAAGGAACTGGTCTGAGTTTCTGATTTAAACTTCCCCTAAATCCTGGTTTTCCTACCAAGGAACTGGTCTCAGTTTCTTTTGTCAATAAACTTTATTGACAAGGGACGTTATTTATAGCGGCTTTCTTCAAACTTCTCGCCGAATTTTCCTGGAGAGATGCCATTTGACGGAAAAACTTTTGATGTCAGACTTGCTGGGGAACCCAGTCGTCTGAGTTGTAGAGTTGCATAAACTTCTCTGTTGGAGACGCCATTTGTTTCTACTGGGGAAAGAGAGTCTCTTGAGAGGCTGCTTCTGCGTGGGATCTTACATCATACTTTTCTCGGGATCTTCCCAGAGAAATGCCATATGATAGGGTCCAATTTTGAGGTGCCGAGGACCTTTTCATCAGCGATCTTTTCGAAGCGAAACTGGCATGCTGCCGAATCTCTGATTACGAGCCTTTCTCTGTGGATTTTCCTTAATCCGGGAAAGCAAGGATGTCATCTTCAATGGAGAAGAGTGATGCTGACTGAAAGTTCCTCTGGTTTTTCAGAGGTTCAAGTTATCAAAGTGGTCAAGGGCCAACTTCCTTCCAGAAATAGACTGGGGGCGAGGTTGTTCAGACACAGTGTTTCCTGACGAGGCAAGAACTGATGACTCGATTGAGAGAACTTCTATCACTAGGGGACAAAACTGACTAGAGTGATAGTGATGCAATATGAAATGTGAATGCAAATCAATAATGCATGATGTGTGTATGTATATGCTGATAAAACTGACGCGACACATAAACTAAAAGATGAACATGACTGGATACTCGGCCATCGCGGGGCGTGTAGAAATATCGCAGGTTCAAGATAGCAATTCCACCTTGCTTAGGAGAGATAGTCCCTGTTGGGAGCTACCGTTGGTCGGGCTTAGGAGATAAGAACTCGGCCGAAGAGGTCAGATGGAATAGTCGCATCTGACACTATTGATCCTTCATTCAGGCGCACTGGCGTAGAAGGAGTACTTTGATTCTGCACTTTGAAGTTTGCTTACTTCTGGAGAAGCGGTTGATGCTCTTTTGATGTTCAACAGTCAAAAGAAATTGCGGTCTTTATTTTAAAAGCAGAAAAAGTTTTAACAAGTAAATTCATTTTTGTTTTATTTCATGAATCGTTAATCATGTTAACAACGTCGTTCTGTAAAGCTAAAACAAATAAGAACTACAAACAAAAGCACAAAGGCTCAAATTTTATTGATAGGATGGAAATCAGCCAAACGCGTGATTCCAAAGAGTATTTACAAAGTTAGAAAATGGTAATTTACAGGGAAAAGGGCTACATTGAAACATAACGACCTCTATCCTTCTACCAACTTTGAATTCGGGGCATCCTGAGCTTCTGTCGAAGATGACCTTAACTGGAATTTTCCTCCGATGTATGGTATAACTGCTGCTGTTGAGGGACTTGCCTCTGTTGAACATAGTTACTTGCCATTATCCCTAATTTTTTCCTGGATTGTACTTTGATGTTTCCAATCCATCGGGATGATTTTTTTTCATGTCTCTAACTTTTGCCTGGACCGCCCTTTCGGGTTTTCAATCCACCGAGACGTTTTTTTTAGGCGAAGTATTTCTTGACTACATCAACATTCGAGGGGTAGGAAAATTCCTCTCCGTCCATGGTTGCGAGTCTCAAGGCGCCGCCTGAGAAAGCTTTCGCGACCACATAGGGGCCGTCATAATTCAGAGTCCACTTGCCCCGGGAGTCAGTGAGAAATAATTGTATCTTCTTGAGCACGAGGTCTCCTTTCCTAAAGACACGAGGTCGGACCTTTTTGTCAAACGCCCTCTTCATTCTCTGTTGATACAATTGACCATGGCATAGTGTCGTGATTCGTTTCTCTTCAATCAGGCTTAATTCGTCGTGTAGGCTTTGACACCATTCAGCTTCGGTGAGCTTAGCTTCCATCAATACTCGGATTGACGGGATCTCTACTTCTATGGGGAGCACTGCTTCCATACCATATACTAGGGAGAAAGGGGTAGCCCCTGTTGAAGTGCGGACAAATGTACGATAACCGTGAAGAGCAAAGGGTAGCATCTCATGCCAGTCTTTGTAGGTTACAACCATCTTTTGAACGATATTCTTGATGTTCTTGTTAGCCGCTTCTACCGCTCCGTTCATCTTGGGTCGGTAGGGAGATGAGTTATGGTGTTCAATCTTGAACTCTGTGCACAACTCTTTCATCATCTTGTTGTTCAAGTTAGATCCATTGTCAGTAATGATCTCGCTTGGAACACCATAACGGAAGATGATATTTTTTTTGATAAATTAGACCACCATTTGTCGGGTTACATTGGCGAATGACGTTGCTTCGACCCACTTGGTGAAATAGTCAATGGCTACCAGGATGAACCGATGTCCGTTTGAAGCCTTGGGCTCAATCATGCCAATCATGTCGATTCCCCATATCGAGAATGGCCATGGGGAAGAGAGAAATTTGAGATGTGATGGTGGTACATGAATTTTGTCGGAGTATATCTGACATTTGTGACACCTCCACATGTACTTGTAGCAGTCAGATTCCATTGTCAACCAATAGTACCCTGCTCTTAGGATTTTTCTCCCCATTGTGTGTCCGTTGGCATGAGTGCCAAAGGATCCTTCATGAATTTCTTTCATAAGCATTTCTGCTTCTGGTCTGTCTACGCATCGGAGCAAGACCATGTCAAAATTTCTCTTATAGAGAGTGTCACCGCTCAGGAAGAAGTTTCCGACCGATCTTCTGAGGGTTTTTCTATCCTTCCTAACTGCCCCAGGTGGGTACTCTTGTTTCTGAAGGAAGCATTTGATATCGTGATACCAAGGTATGTCGTCTAGGACTGCTTCAATCGTGAAGATGTAAGCGGGCCGTTCAAGGCGCATTATGTCGATCTTAGGTAAGTTATTCCATTGATCTACACTAATCATAGAAGAGAGAGTGGCTAATGCATCAGCCATGTGATTCTCCTCACGAGGGATATGATGAAACTCAACTTTGTTGAAGAAAGGTAGCAACCTTCTTGTGTAGTCTTCGTAAGGAATCAATCCTGATTGGTATGTGTTCCAATCTCCTTTTATCTGATTGATAACTAGGGTTGAGTCGCCATATACGTCCAAGTTTTTGATCCTTAAATCAATCGCTTCTTCGAGACCCATGATACAAGCTTCGTATTCGGCCTCGTTGTTCGTACATTTGAACGTAAGTCTAGCAGTGAAAGGAATGTGGGTACCCTGAGGGGTAACAATTATTGCCCCAATTCTGTTTCCATAATGATTAACTGCTCTGTCAAAGATAAGTCCCCATTAGGAACCTGGTTCCGGCCCTTCACTGGGTAGCGGTTCATCGCAGTCTTTCATCTTTAGATACATGACATCTTCGTATGGGAAGTCAAACCCGATTGATTCTTGATCGTTAATCGGTTGATAAGCCAAATGATCGGCTAAAATACTTCCTTTAACAGCTTTTTGAGCGTGGTACTCTATGTCATATTCTGATAACAGCATCTGCCAACGAGCAATCCTTCCCGTAAGAGCAGGTTTTTCGAAGACATACTTGATTGGATCCATTTCTGAGATTAACCAAGTAGTCTGACGAATCATGTATTGGCGAAGACGTTTGGCTGCCCAAGCCAAAGCGCAACAAGTTTTCTCAAGCATCGTGTACCGAGTTTCGCAGTCGGTGAACTTCTTGCTCAAATAGTAAATGGCAGACTCTTTCCTTTTGGTTTCGTCTTGTTGGCCAAGTACACATCCCATTGAGTCCTCTAGAACTGTGAGGTAAATGATCAGTGGTCTTCCTTCCAGAGGAGGTGATAGAATCGGAGGATTCAGCAGATATTCCTTAATACTGTCGTAGGCGGTTTGGCAATCTTCTGACCAAATGCAATCCTGGTTCTTTTTAAGTAACTTGAAAATTGAGGCACATGTCGCGGTCATGAGGAATATGAATCTGGAGATGTAGTTCAAACGTCCCAGGAATCCTCTGACTTATTTTTTAGTTTTCAGAGAAGGCATTTCTTGAATGGCCTTGACCTTGTCAGGATCAACCTCAATCCCTTTCTGGCTGACGATGAACCCTAGTAATTTCCCTGAATGGACACCGAAGGTGCACTTGTTGGGATTCAAGCGGAGCTTGAACTTTCTTAAACGTTCGAACAATTTTGACAGATGTTCAACGTGTTCACTCTCTGTTTTTGATTTGGCAATCATGTCATCGACATATACCTCAATTTCTTTGTGTATCATGTCATGAAAGAGAGTAGTCATGGCCCTTTGATAGGTTGCCCCGGCATTCTTCAAACCGAACGGCATTACCTTGTAACAAAAGGTGCCCCATGGGGTGATGAACGAAGTTTTCTCCATGTTTTTCGGCGCCATTTTGATCTGGTTATAGCTCGAGAATCCATCCATGAAGGAGAAAATTTTGAACTTTGTTGTGCTGTCAACCAGCATGTCAATGTGTGGTAAAGGAAAGTCGTCCTTTGGACTAGCCTTGTTAAGGTCCCTGTAATCAACACACATTCTGACCTTTCCGTCCTTTTTCGGAACGGGTACGATGTTGGCTAACCATTGAGGATATTCAGATGTAGCGAGGAAACCCGCGTCGATCTGTTTCTGTACCTCTTCTTTAATTTTGATGGCCATCTCCGGGTGAGTCCGTCTCAACCTTTGCTTTACTGGCGGACATTCCGATCTTAACGGTAAGTGATGTTCCACGATGCTGGTATCTAACCCTGGCATATCCTGATAGGACCAATCGAATACATCGAGGAATTCTTTGAGAAGCTTTATCAAACTCTCTTTGGCAGTTGAACTGAGCAGTGCCCCAATCCTGATTTCTTTTCTCTCTTTTTCTGAACCCAAGTTTACCGTTTCCAACGGTTCTTTGTGAGGTTCAATGGACCTTTCCTCTTGTCTGAGTAATCGGGAGATCTCTTCTGGAATTTGGTCGTCATTTTCTTCTTCAGCCTCAAATACCGGGAACTCAAAGTTGGGAGAAGGCATCGGATCGTATGTTTCAACGGGGTTTAAAACAAGCAATCTGCATGACGGTATGATTCGTGTTTAGAAGAGATAGATAAAATACAAGTGTGTGCTATGTTTTTTTTACTGCTTGTTTTTATTATTGAATTGTTTTTTAGGATTACCATTTTCTGAAAAACGAAAAGAGAAAACAACAATTAATGCCGAAATTATAGAACGACGTTATTTTATTAATGAACAAGTCAATTCTTGAAACTACAGCCCTATAAAACAAAACTCTGTCGCTTCGGGCAAAGCGAAGAGGGAAATTTACAGAAAGCGAGCCCTATCAAAACATCTGTTTCACCTGGGCAGGGTGAAAGGTTAAAGATGGCAATTACATTGATTGGCGAACGACCTTCGGAGCATCAACAGCGACCCACTGGCGGCGAACTCCTCGGTAAATCACAAAGTCTAGTAGCTTCCTTGATTTGTCTTCAGAAATAACGCTGATTTCTGGTGGAGCAGGATCATTGGAATCTGTCTCCCAGGCATAATTGTCGTAGGAGAATTCCTCTGTTGCATTCTGCAGAGTATTTGTGCTCTCAAGTAGATCTCCCCATCCAGTTGGATGGATGTCTTCGAACCTGATACGAGAGCTTTCGGGCGCAGTGTACTTGACCATATAGTCATATTTTCCACTCGGTTGTCCCAAGGTGTCCCACACTTCTTTGGAACTGGAGGAGTCATCCCTCTCGATGACGTTGACCTCGGGAAAAGCATAGTTGATGAATTCAAGTCCTGCAAACGTTGCGAATTCATCTTCATGTTGAGTAGTTTCTAAATGACCTAAGTGTTGATCCCATTACATGGTGGGGACACAGGTATTCTATTCAATGATGGTCAGCTGAGTTTCATCATTCGGCTGACTTTCTTGCCCCAAATCTCCTGGGTAAGGTTGCCACATTCGCAGACCATCCATTGGGCCATAGTAGTTGTGGTCAAAATTGTCTTTCATCAGAGTGTCCTCCTCTAATGAGTTTGGCGGAGCACGGCATCCTTCCGGATCACAACCTCCGTATATCATTTCGACATCTGACCGTGGTATAAATCTCGGACTCTGTGCGGGATAGAAAAATGGTATAGGCACCTCTTCCTGAGCATATAACCGTCCTCGTTAAGGTAGGACTTCCATTCTTCATTTGTGTCAGAGGGATCTTCCTCATTGATAGCATGTACTGCTTGAGACACTGGGTGAAGGAAACCTCCACTGTGGAAGAAGTTTTGAAGGGAATGAAGACTTTCATCGTTGGCAGCCGTCTGAGTACAGGTTGCAGAAAAACCAAGACCCTTCTTTGATGTATTGCCAGTAGGAATGACAAGATGTCCCCATCCGGTTGTATCGGTACTCTCGACCGCTTTGATAGCATCTTTGTACGAGGAAATCGAGGTTCCTTCTTTGAACTGATTGTTCTTGCTCACCGACAGTGCTTGGAACTGAGTTCCAATAACCTCCTCGGGTCCATATCAGCAGATGATGACAAGTTACTCACAAGCAAGGCTTGTTCCCCATAAACCGTGACAAGTTGATTGTTCTGAACGAACTTTAGCTTTTGGTGGAGGGTTGAAGTAACCGCTCCAGCCTGGTGTATCCAAGGTCTTCCTAATAAACAACTGTACGTTGCCTGGATGTCCATGACCTGGAAAGTGACTTGGAAAGTGTGAGGACCAATAGTTATGGGAAGATCAACTTCGCCGATAACTGTTTTTCTGGATCCGTCGAACGCTTTGACGACAACCTCGTTGATTCTCAGCGGAGGGCCCTTGAATGACAATTGCATCAAAGTGGACTTTGGCATAATATTCAGGGCTGACCCTGTGTCTACCAGTATGCTGGATAAAGCATCGTCCTGGCAGTTAACTGTGATATTGAGTGCCATGTTATGACGGCGACCCTCTTCAGGTAATTCCTCATCACTAAATCCCAAATTGTTGCAGGAAGTGATGTTAGAGACAATACTATCGAACTGTCTGATTGTTACATCTTGTTCCACAAAGGCTTGCTCCAAGACTTTCTGTAGAGCCTCCCTATGCGCTTCTGAACTGAGTAACAGTGATAATACCGAGATCTTTGAAGGAGTCTGCAACAGCTGATCCACAATGTTATATTCACTCCTTTGGAAGAGCTTCAGCATCTCATCATCGTTTTTCGAAAAGTCAGGATTACTGGATTGACCGACTGGTAGATCGGGAGCTTCTGTCTGAAATTCCTTTTCCTTGTTAGGTTCTCCAACTCCTCGGTTGAAGATTCTACTGCTCTATGTTACACGACTGATGTCTACAATATTCACAACGGAGGGTAATGGAATTTCCTTTCCATCTTCAATTGTTGTTGCACCGTATTTGTAAGGGATAGCCTTAGTTGATTCATACGGTAGTGGTCCCGGTAGATAGATGACTATGGGAACCTTCTGATTTTTCTGACCATCATACGTAATCTCGATCCGTTCCAGGTTGGGAATTTTAGATTCGTCAAGTAGAGGGATAATGGCAAAAACATCCCTGGTCCTATGATGACCAGAGATTGTGACAACATCCTCGACTTGATTGGCAAGGTAGCTCGGCGTCTAGTTGATGGGTCCAGAACCCGGATATGGACGAATTTCTCCACGATCCACCTGACCCTGAAGAGCTGCTCTCACAAGGTAACACCCTTGGTTACTTTCCAAACAGACACTACAACGGTAATAGTTGTGTGGTGGCACCTGGCCACGCCCACTTTGAATACAATGTAACCTCACTAGGTTAGCTTCCATTGATCGAACATCCTGACTCTGATGCCGAGTAGGATACCTGTTGCTGACACTAATTTGCTGAGTATCTTCATCCATATAAATTGGCATCCACCAGTGATTAAAAAAGTGCTGAAGTGCCTCCTGGACAAGGGTACAACCTCGATCGTTTTCGCAACCCGCTTTACAGCTTTGATAGTCATGTGATATTAAGAATTCGAGTCGGACCTGCTCAGCATGTAACTCTACTAAGTTGGTATTCATCACGCGAATATCAAAGATTTGAACCATGTTGATTTGATAAGGGTTCCTATCATGGTAGTCTTGGATCCATCCAAGATCCATCTGACGCTGGAGGGCTTCTTGTACAAAAGAGCAACCCTTTTTGTTTACCAAGCAAGTTAGACAGGAACTGTAATCGTGCCGCGGCAGATTATGATACTGGCATTGCCTTGAATGCATCGCCACCAAGTTGACATTCATTGCACGAATATCGTGGTTCTGAATGATGTTGGAATTCGTGTAGACCATGTTAACTCCACGAACTCGGTGCTCTTGGATCCATCCGAGATCCATTTGTTCCTGTAGGGCTGCTTGCACCATAGAACATCCCTGATTGTTTTTAGAGCAGACATCACACTGATGATAGTTATGAGGTGGCACATGGCCATATCCACTCTGTCTACAATGCATCTTGACCAGATTGGTCTTCAACAAGAGTACATCGTGAATTTGATAGACATTGTTAGTCTCTTTCTCAATCAAGTTGACTGCAGCTTTCTCATGTTGAGGCAGCGGTTTTGTGAGAACATTAGGATTTGTATCCTTGAAGGATAACACCCCGCTCCTAACAAGCTTTTGCACGTCGGACTTGAAATTGAGACAAGTCTCAATGTTATGCCCTGGACCTCCCTGATGATAGGGCAAGTTTAATCCATCTTAAACCAAAAAGGCGGATTTTTCGGTACTGTAAGAGGGGACTTAGTCTGAATGTGCCCCTTGGCTAACAGTAATGGAAACAGCTCTGCGTACGATACAGGTATAGGATCAAATCCTGGTGGCCGTGTTGTACGGTTGTTGTTGTATGGAGGACGAGCCTGCTGAAGAGGCTGTTGTGTCCTTTCCTGATTAGGTTGGCTCTGCGCAACCTGAGGTTGATACGTAGGAATAGGCGCAGGGTTGATAGCAGGAGTTACAGCTGCTACCGGCTGATAACGTCGCCTTTGCTTTCCGAGAGAGATATTCCCAATATCCTGCTCTTTTTTCTTAGGGAGAGAACTACCGTATCATTTTGTACTGCTCGATGATCCAGCGTCTTTTGCCAAACGTCCTTCTCAGACGGCTTCCTCAAGACGAACTCCCATGCCCACCATCTCGGTGAAGTCACTGGGCGCACTGGCAACCATTCTGTCGTAGTAAAATGAGCTTAAGGTTTTTAAGAAGATCTTTGTCATCTCTTTTTCCTCAAGAGGTGGACAAATCTGAGCGGCAATTTCACGCCATCTCTGGGCGTACTCCTTAAAGGTTTCCTTGTCCTTTTGCGACATCGATCTGAGTTGATCTCTGTCGGGTGCCATGTCCAAATTGTATTTGTATTATTGGAAGAAGGCAGTACCAAGATCTCTGAATGTACTGATCGTGGCACGGTTTAAACCCATGTACCATTTTAATGCGACACCGGTTAAACTATCCTGGAAGTAGTGAATCAGTAGGTCCTGATTCTCCGTCTGATCTGACATCCGTCGAGCCTACATCACCAGATGGCTCTGAGGGCAAGAGTTACCCTTGTACTTTTCAAAGTCGGGCACTTGAAACTTGTGCGAAACTTTCACATTGGGGACCAAGCAGAGATCTGCAGCGTCCTTTCCAAATAAATCCTGACCGCGAATGGCTTGCAGCTCCTTCTGCATTTCCAAGAACTGTTCCTGGAATTCATCCATTCTATTGAACATAGTTTCCTTCTTACCAGAAGGTATCTGTGGAATCTGTCCTTCCGGGACAGTGTGCACCACAGGGGGTGGTACCGTGACTACGGCAGTAAATCTTGGCGTTTCCCGAAGTTTGTAACCTTCAGGAGTCTTCAGTATGCCCCTGGCATCTTCGCTTTCCCGAAGTTTGTAACCTTCAGGCCCAGCGGATTCTGTTGTGATTCCCTGATCTTCAGTGATCGGCGGAACATATCCTTCTGGGATATAGTTAACAGGCATGCCCCAAGGACGATCTTTCGGAATTTGATACCTAGGATCATACTTCTCCACTATGGGCGTTGAGGTGATCTCTGAGATCACAGTTCTTTGTAGCTGAGCTTCTACCATGGCTTGCATGTCGTTACGAAGCTTTCTCATATCCTCTCTCAGAGCGTCGATCTCATCCTTCGACTCTCTGTTTTCTTCCTCAAGATCATCCATCTTTTTCTGACGATTGGCCCGAGTATTATACGAATGAGACAATTTGACTCTAGAACCGAGACACAAACGTGAGATTCGTAGGTAAGAAGAATACGCGATGTGAGAATGATGAATGCAATGATTATATTAATTATTTTTTTGGTTTAATCAAAATAAACCTCGACAATTAGATTGCAAATATCAAACAGTGGGGAAACCCCTTTTTATTGAATTCAAAGCATTAAAGAAATGGAAATACAGTAGATTACAAGGTGCAGAAACAGAAACCTAAGCTAATGGGTCCCGGGTCCTCTCTGAAGAGAAATCGGGTGCTGACTCTGGTATCTTCCTTTTCTTTGACCGGGGGTCTTGAGCCGTTGTCGGGTTGTCATTCCTTTTCCAGGTGAAAGGAGTGAGCAAATTCCTTTGGTCATCTTGATTCTCTACAGCATGTTGCTCCAAAATTTCAATCAGAGCGTCTTTCTCTTTCAGTAATTGCTGTATTTTGATGCACTCTACGTCGAGGGTGCGGTACTTGTTCTTCCAAGACCTCCTCTCCCGTTGAACTTTGTTGAGAGTAACCTAGAGCTTTCCAGTTTCTGTCATGAAGTACATGACAGACTCCCTCGGTGGAAGAACCCCGTAACGAGGATAAGGCATTTTTAGCTTGAGAGCTCTAGTTTGTACCCAATGGAGGTAAGGCTCCACTGAGACACAGTCCGGTTTTCCTAGAGACTCTCGTCCTTTCTTATGAACGTATTTCCAAGCGTACACTATTTCCATCTTTAGTGCTCTGTCATTTTTTCCTTCCTTGAAGAAAAGACCTTCCAGATGAACACCTCATGGGACGTGTCTCATCGGGTATCCAAATTGACGACGAACGAGAACTGGATGGTAATTGATTCCTCCCTTAGTTCCTATAAGGGGTACGTTATGGAAGTTTCCACAACGATCAATGATTCTGATTCCATCATAGATCCTATTACACCAATCTATATCAGAGTTGGTGAGGGACATGATCTTCTGCAACCAACGTAAGGCACTCTTGCAATCCCAAAAAGCAGCAGACTTGGACAAGTGGGAGATAAACCATTTGTAAAGCAAAGGTACACAGCATGTGATCTCCCCTCCGCTGTACAAATTTCCCAAGTGTACAGAATGATACGCATCTGCGAGCAAAGTCGGCACAGGGTTTCCAATGAGAAAAACCTTAATGGAGTTAATATCGACGAAGTTATTGATGTTGGGAAACAAAAATAACCCGTAGGTGAGAAAGACAAAGATGCTTTCAAAAGCAGTCACGTTTCCTATACTGGCAAAATACAGGGCTTTCTTTGTCAAGAACTGGGCTGGCAAATCTTGGATGCCACCCTTAGCGGTCATGTGAGTCCTGACCTCAGACTCGTCCAAATGAATTGCTCTTGCAATGGTCTGATTCTTTGGAATTTCTTCCAGTCCAGAAAATGGAGCTTGATCTGTAATGTGTAGATCAATCAGATGAGAATACTCCTCCAGCGTTGGTGCTAGTTGATAATCCAGGAATGTGAAACAGTGATAAACTGGGTCATAGAATTGAACGAGTGCGTCCATGATTCCCTCAATCACATGGACTCTTAACAGTGGTAGCAGACCTCCGTGTTTGGCTCTGAAAGCCTCTTGGTTTGTGATCATCCTTGCTAACCTTCTCAAATCCTCTAGCTTTGGAACCTTGAAGGTATACCTATGGGTTCTCCTTCTACCAAAATCCATTAGTGCAATCCTTTTCTCTGATATTTGCAATCACAGTCTTAGTTTATTTTGAAAAACAGAGAGACTAGAAGAGAAATTTTTTTGAATGTTTTAATGTTTTTTAAATGAATGCATGAATGCAGCACACAAAAACATAGAAAAAACATGGGGTCAAAGGGTCGTTGTCATGAAGTCAAGGCTCTACCCATCCCCAAAGGTTTATACTAGGGTGATTTTTGTACCTGTACTCATTATCATCAGCTCCTCCTAGGAAAGCAAAACAACAAGCGGATTGCCAACGAGTTGTAGAGCGATCTTAGAGTAAGTGCCATTCACCGAGAATAGATCACCAGCCTCAAATGAGGGTAGTATCGCGTAACAACTATTCCCGATAGTTTCCGCACTACAAAAGGGTTTGGCTCCTCAGCTTCTCAGACATCACAATCGGCCCATTGTCTAGGTGAGAGAATGGGTTGCATTGGTCAGCCTCCACTGAGGTTGATGGTCGACCTCGTCGCCATCACTTATCTTAAGTGTATACTTAATCTTTCCACATGCGGCATCACACGCATTCCCATTAGCAGAAAAATAAACATGTATAGCAATTAGGAAAAGCAGTATATATATTTGTCCTAATCATCCTAGACCTTTAAAGTTATGAATCCTAAGTTCCTGACAGAAAATGGGTTCCCCGGCGGAAGCCCCGATCTGTGGTTTTCACATAAGTGAAGAGAAAAAAAAGGAAGAAAAACAAAGAGGGCCCCACGGTGGGCGCCATTTTTCTGTAGCGAGCGATTTTGGACGTGGTTCTTAAGCGCGGTCGCTCTCTGCGGTTGAGTTTACTACAGGTCGATTCATTTTTTATCCTATTGTGAGCTGAATAAGGAAGGGAAATAGATGTCTCCAATTAACCCTGCTTTGCATACTGAGTTTAAACAGCGGTCTGCTAGGTTACGAATGCAATCAATGTGGGGGGGGGGCTTTGTACTGGTTATTTGTATTTTCGCCAATACTGATTTCTCTCTGGGATTTTGTTAGGATACTGCTTCAGATTAGGATATATGGGATTTTGGGTTTTTTGTTGATTGCGCTCGCTAAGATTTTTCTTTCAATCTTATGGCTACGTATTCCCGTTTACCGAAACAGGGAAATCAGAGCGTTCGTAGTTCCTCCTATTCTATGGGAGGAAATAGGTGTTTTTGGTGTCTTGTGCAAAGCCCAAGACGTGAAGTGAAAGGTGGTTTGTATCTTGTTCAAAGCCCAAGATGTGAAGCTGAAGAGTTTATTTGTATCTTGTTTGAAGCCCGAGATGTGAAGCTAAAGGTGTTGACCTTAGAGAGAATTTGTCATCTCTAAAGAGGTCTGTTTGTCACAACTGTTGGGTGACTGACTGTAAAGGAGGATTACTTTAATTGGGATTTGTGAATCCTAGTAACGCCATAATTTCCTTTATAGGGTTTTAACTTGAAGGAGAAGACTTTAACTCAGTTTAGAGCAATGTCATCTTTCCTAAGGAATTTCTCATGCTAAAAGAGGGATAGTGGCATGGATGTAGATGATCCAGAGGCTTGCCGCTTACAGCGATTAGATGAAGGGGAAGGAGTTATTGATGTTTGTGTACTGTGAACGAGGCACAGCTTTGATGCTAAAAGGTTGATTGGATCAACCAGTGGTTTTCTTATACAAAGCCTAAGAGGAGGCTATTATGTGTCTCGTACAAAGCCCGAGAGAGAGGCTAAAAGGGATTGACTTGACGATGGAGTCTTTTGGTATCTCGTATAAATCCCGAGATGAAGTCTATTTGACTCAACAAGAGAGTTTTTTGTATCTCGTACGAAGCCCGAGATGGAGGCTGTTGTTTGTTTGGCTCAATAAGAACCTTTTTGTATCTCGTATAAAGCCCGAGATGGAGGCAAAATGGGTGATTGACTCAACGAGGGAGTCTCTTATGTGTCTCGTACAAAGCCCGAGAGAGAGGCTAAACGTTGTTTGACTCCGCTGGGGAGAATCATTGTACAAAGCCCAAGAGAGAGGCTAACTGGAGAAGGATCATTATACAAAGCCTAAGAGGAGGCTATGGTTACTGTCTCAGTTGAGTGACAGGTCTAGTATGCTGATTTAAAAAGAAAATCAGTTCTTATATGAGTAATGTTGTACTCAAAGATTTGATTCGAGGATCCGGGTTATTCCTGTTCTTTAAGTAAGTGGGAAATCCGAAGGGTATTGAGACTGTCCGAGTCTACGGGTTTTCTTCCTATTCTTGAAGGGTGCTTGAGAATGTCTTTGAGACTCAAGAAAATTAGACTGTCCAAGTCTAGAGTTGCATCTTTTGTACTATGCTTTGAGAAACAGTAGTAGACTCTTTGAAAGGACTGTTCTATGCAGATGACTAATATCTGTTCCTATACCTTTAGGAGGCCGTCGGGACAATTTGTACGAAGCCCAAGAGGAGGCTGGAAACTTTTAAGAAGCCGAGAGGTCCTTGTACGAAGCCCAAGAGGAGGCTATCATTCTCGGAGGAAGAGATCATTATACGAAGCCTAAGAGGAGGCTGTGAATACTTCTAAGAAGCCGTAGGGTCCTTGTACTAAGCCCAAGAGGAGGCGGGGTTGCTTTTAGGAAGCATGTGGGTCCTTGTACGATTCCCAAGAGGAGGCCGATGCTTTTAAGAAGCCCGTGGGTCCCCAAACCCCGAGAAATTCAAGGCAAGCTATTCACAAGGAATAGATCAAGTCAGGAAAGTTCGAGAATTTGGAAGAAACTCAAAGATGCCATTCACGGAGAATACATTCATCTCTGGGAGTAGAGTTTCTTGACAATTCCTAATGAGGACAGCCGAAGAGAAGACTGTATCTGGTGATCTTATTGGGGAACTAGTTGTCTATTTCTACGAATAAACGAAACGGCGTCACCTAGTTCTAGACGTAGTTGCCGGGGAAACTCAAAATATCTATACTATTATTACACAGTTGATATGAGTTTATGAAAGAAGACTTACAGCGAAACAGCCCCACAATACAGTTATATGTATATGAAAGCAGTAAATGAAAGCGTATAAACACTTACTCGGTTGTAGAGCTTACATGCTGTTTGGTTAGTTGTTCAACAAAGAAAGATTGAAAACAACAGTATATTCAAAATCAAAGGAGAAAGTGCTTTGGAAAAGAAAGATTTGGGGCTTACAGCTCAAGGAGAGGCCCATGGTTTTATCAGTGAGCGCACTGTTGAATTTGTACAGAGGGACTTATACAAGTGACTGAGGCCCAAAAAAGGTTTTCTGTACAAAGGGATGGGTCTTACACTCTCACAAGAGGCCCAAAAAGTTTTAAAGAAAAAGAGTGGGACTTATAACACGAGGGTAGGCCCAGTTGATTTTCCGTTTAAAAATGGCGATCGCGCCGAGGTTTTCTTTTAACGCAGAGGGACTTATACAATAAGTGAGGCCCAAAATGATTTTGGTTAAAAGGGGGTTGGGTCTTACACTCTATTAGAGGCCCAAAAGTTTTGAATGGGTCTTATATCTCAAGGAGAGACCCATATGGTTTATCTTTAAACTGGCGACGATCGTGCCGAATTTAAAAATGTACAGAGGGACTTATACAATAAGTGAGGCCCAAAATATTTCTGTACAAGTGGGTTGGGTCTTACACTCTAATAGAGGCCCAAAAGTTTTGAATGGGTCTTATATCTCAACGAGAGGCCCAGGGTTTGATTTTTGAATTGGCGAGCGCGCCGAGGTTTTTTTGAAAATACAGTGGGACTTATACAATAAGTGAGGCCCAAAAAAATAGTTTGTATTTTACAAAAAAAAGGGTTGGGTCTTACACTCTAATAGAGGCCCAAAAGTAATTGTTTGATGAGGGTGAAAATCAAAGAAACCCTAATTTTAATCTTTAAATATTAAATATTTAAAGAAAATCAATGAAAAATACCAAATAGATTTGAATAAACCACTTGTGATTTTTGTTTAAGGTTTGAAAAATGAGGTATAAATCACAAGAGATATTAAAACTCATTTGGTCTTGATTTTTCAAGATGGATGTTCATTTTAAAATGTTTAAAAACAAATAAAAATGAATTTATTCACAAAAATACTAATTATATTAAATACATAATATATATCTAATTTTTTTGTGGAATAAATTATTTCAACATTTTTATGATTTTTTGCAAAAAGAATCAGTAAAAAATAATTAAAATTGAGTGAGTTATTAATTTTTCAAAATGTTAACAAAATAATATGAAAAATAGGAAAATAGGAAAAAGTGATAAAAAAAAAGGTCTGTTGCGAGGGGGATTCGAACCCCAGACCTTTCGCTTGCCTATACATACAAACCAGCTGATCAACCACTAGGGCGCAATGCCAATTCATTAATAACATGGCAAGTGAAAAATATATATCAAACTAGTTGGATTTTCTGAAAATGGCGCCATGGCCATCTTCTTCCTCTAGCTCGTGCATGAAGCCATCCATCTCTCTCGTTTCTCAACCATTTGACATGATTCAAACACCAAACTCATGCGTTTTTTCACAAGGAAGAAGATGGCAATACCCAATTTCATTCATTTTCAGTGTATGGCAAATTATATCATTGTGGCCGTATGAACCCTAATTTTGCAAAAGCAATCGAGTAGGCATGATTATGAGTGCTATGATCAAATTTTTTGAGGGAAAACAATCAACATATGATGGCAAGCAATTGACAAAAATATCATGCGAGGAAATATGCATGGATCATGGAGTTGGAGTTTTGAGGCTTACCTTGATGCAAGCTGAAATGGAACTCTGCACAAACCTTGTTCCAGTTGTGAATTAATGATCCCTACAACTTCAATGGATGTTATGGAGTGTGTTGCAAGCTTTGGAACACTTTGAAACTCTTTGGATCAAGCTGGAGCCCTCCACCTGCATAATTGAGGCATAATGGCTTGGTTGAAGGGTGATTTCGAGCCTGGGGTGTTACAGTCAGTGTTTAAGTGTTTGGACACCTCAAATACATCATATGTGATGTGTTTGAGCAATTGGAATTGATTGCTTAAGGTTGCAACTCAAAACCCGATAGTGGTTACTCAAAAACCAAGAAACTTGAGGTTTAAGGAAGAATGAGAGAAAACAGTGTTGTAACTGGCTTTGGTGTGAGTTGAATGATCCATTGGAACCTCTATTTATAGGTGATCAACTTTTATCTTGGAGGAATAGTGAATGGCTGCTGGATCATATCACATTTGCATGGATTGGCTTGGAGGATTTCTTCTCAAGCAAGGCAAACTAGCCATTCCCAAGAGCAGGGCTATGCTTTGACCAAAATCACATTCTTCAGATGTTTTTATTGTTGTTTAATCAGAGAACTTGACTGAGTAGAGTGACTTTGTTGAAAATGCACTATTCCACATTAATGCCCTTTGAATTCAAGGCAAAATGTGCCAAAGTGGATGAATTTCAAGTTGGAAGATTCCTTGGCTTTTTGACTCAACCCTATCAGTTGGATCAGTTGGTTCATGATCAGATTGAAGGCGTGTGGCATAGTGATCACTCCTTTTGACTCAAAAATCGTGGATGGCACAAAACCCCCAAACTGATTTTTCATGGCAGCCTTGACATGGTGTGTTGTGGCAGCCATAATTCTTGGCACAAGTGGATTGGTTTCATGCTATTGAGTTGCTTGGATTCTTGGCAATATTTGCAACAACATTGATGTTTATCTTTGGAACTGATTCAGCTTGTAACTGTGTGAAAAAACCTCACAAGTTTTGGTGTTTCCAACAAAATCTGTCTTGGACAGAATTCTTTTCTAAGTGTTGGAAAAGTGGTACTTTCATGTTTTCAGCCATTTTGGCTCACTCATAGCTCAAAATCCACAATGAATTGGAGTTAGGTCTAGTTGAAGTTTTTCTAGAGGGCAATGAGATCTACAAATCAAGCCTTGGATGGGAGAAAATGGCTTTGTGGTTTAGGAGTTATGACCCTCCAAAGTTGGTACCCTAGCCACTTTATTTTTAACTTAGAAAATTTTCTAAGTTTTTATGGTTACCCCTTTTACAAGTTATCCAACTTTTCTTGATTTTACTTGATGAATGATGATTCAAATCATACATTAACATCATTTTAGGGTTAAAAATCCATTTTTGTGAAAAATCTCAAAAAGTCAAAGTTGACTTTTGTGCACAGTTGACTTTTTATCAGATGAATTCCAAACTGTGCAATTCTTCAGGAAATCATGTCCTTGACCTAAATCAAACTTGATGGACATGTTCCATGGGTGTCATAGGGTATATTGATGCATGTCATAGGGCTTGGGAGCATGTCCTGATCAAACGTCAAAGTTACAGTTGACTTTTTCCTTAAAACCCTAACTGTGGTGCAGATGAAATTGAGGCTTGTTGCTCAAGCTTCTTGGATCAATCCATTGTTGCAAATGGATCAATGTAGTGTATTAGAGACCCTCAAATCCTCCTTTGAGGTCTTGGCTCATGATTTGCCCTAAAAGTCAACTTAGGGGTGAATTAGGTCAAGAAACCCTAATTCCTGATTTTTAATGAATGCATCCCCTGAGACAAAATTGACTTGATGATTGGGTCCATGAGGTTCCATGGAGTATATTAGGTTGTGTTTTGGATCCTTGGCTCATGCCCAGAGGAAAATTTCCCTTTGGAGGCCCTGAACGACCAAAACCCTAGTTTGGTGATGCTGGCGATCTTGAGGCTTGATCCACCTAGAAGGGAGCAGCTTTGTGCTTAATTCTTGGAGTGAGAGTCCTCTTGATCATTTGTAGCTAATTGAGAGGCTAGACAAGTTGAAGATCATGTCATTCCTTGATTGATCCTTTGTCTAAGGCTCTGAGAGGGCTTGAAACCCTAATTTTGATAGTAGTGAATGCTCAACAATTCCTTGAGGAGATTGATGAGGCACAAAGGTACATCTATATTGTGGTGATGATTTTCACAATGATGGGAAATCATGGTGGTCAAAATTTGGGGTATGACAGTACCCCAAAAGCGATAGTGCTTCGCAACCACACATAAAACTCACGCTACACATACGCCAATGTAACCCGACAAGTGGTGGTTCGCTTTATCAAAAACAATCTCATCTTCTGTTATGGTGTTCCAAGCTAGATCATTACTGATAATGGATCTAACTTGAACAACAAGATGATGAAGGAGTTGTGTGGTGAGTTCAAGATTGAACACCATAACTCATCTCCATACCGACCTAAGATGAACGGAGCGATAGAAGCGGCTAACAAAAACATCAAGAAGATTGTTCAAAAGATGGTTGTGACCTATAAAGACTGGCACGAGATGCTACCTTTTGCTCTTCACGGTTATCGCACATCTGTCCGCACTTCAACATGGGCAACCCCCTTCTCTCTAGTATATGGCATGGAAGCAGTACTTCCCATAGAAGTAGAGATCCCATCAATTCGGGTATTGATGGAAGCCAAGCTAACAAAAGCTGAATGGTGTCAAAGTCGACACGATGATCTGAACCTAATCGAAGAAAAGCGAATAACGACACTATGCCATGGTCAGTCGTATCAACAAAGAATGAAAAAAACGTTTGACAAAAAGGTCCGACCCCGTGTCTTCAGAAAATGAGACCTTGTGCTCAAGAAAATACAATCATTTCTGACTGATTCCCGGGGTAAATGGACTCCGAATTACGATGGCCCCTATGTGGTCAAGAAAGCCTTCTCAGGTGGCGCCTTGAGACTCGCAACCATGGACGGAGAGGAATTTTCCTACCCCACAAATGTTGACGTAGTAAAGAAATACTTCGCCTAAATAAATTTAAAAAAAACGTCTCGGTGGATTGAAAACCCGAAAGGGCGGTCCAGGCAAAAATTAGAGACATAAACAAAAATCATCTCAATGGATTGGAAATCTCAAAGTATAATCCAGGCAAAAGTTAGGGATTAATGGCAAGTAACTACGTCCGACAAGGTTAAATCCCCAGTGGTAATACCATTCGTCAAGAAAACTTCAGTCAAGGTCATCTTCGACAGAAGCTCAGGATGTTTGGAATTCAAAGTTGGTAGAAGGATAACGGCTGTTATGTTTCAATGTAGCCCTTTTCCTTTAAATTACCATTTTTCTAACTTTGTAAATACTCTCTGGGATCACGCGCTTGGCTGATTTCCATCCTATCAATAAAATTTGAGCCCTAGTGCTTTTGTTTGTAATTCTCATTTTTTTAGCTTTATAGATTGACATTTTTTAACATGATCAACGATTCTTGAAATAAAACAAAAATGAATTTAATTGTCAAAAATTTTCTGCTTGTAAATAAAGATGGCAATGTTTTTGACTGTTGAACATCGAAAGCACATCTATAGCTTCTCCAAAGGTGGTTGAACCTCAAAGTGCAGAATCGAAGTACTCCTTCTAAACCAGTACGCCTGAATGAAGGATCAATTATGTCAGAAACCATGTTTCATCTGACATCCCCGGCAGAGTACGTACCTCCTAAGACCGTTGAACAATTCTTTCTCCCTACAGGGACTATCTCTCCTAAGCAAGGCAGAATTGCTATTTTGGACCAGTGATACTTTTTATTCCCCGCAGTGGCCGAGTATCCAATCGTGTTCATATATTAGTCTATATGCCGCATCAGTTTTGTCAGCATATACATATATACATCATGCATTATTAATTCATATTCATATTGCATCACTATCACTCTGGTCAGTCTTATCCCCAAGTGATAAATCCTTTTACCAATTGAGTTGTTAGTTCTTTCCTCGTCAGGAAATGTTTTATCTGAACAATCTCTTCCCCAGTTTATTTCTGGATTGGAGACGGTCCTCGACCACTTTGATAACTTGAACCTCTGAAAGGCAAGAAGACATTCGACAAATGTCACTCTTCACCATTGAAGATGATGTTCTCGCTTTCATGGATTAAGGAAAATACCCAAAGAAAGCCTCGCGATTAAAGACTCTTAGCAACACATTGGTTTCTCTCTTCAGAAAGTCAATATTAATGAAGTAGTTAGCACCTCAAAATTGGATTACGTCGCATAGCATTTATCCGGAAAAGATCTCGAAGAAAAGTATGATGTAACATCCCCAAACAGGAAACAGCCTCTCAAGAGACTCGTTTTCCCTAGTAGAGTCAACAAATGGCATCTCTAACAGAGAAGTTTGAATACCTCTACAACTCAGATGAATGGGTTCCCCAGCAAGTCTGACATCAACACTTTTTCCCATCAAATGGCATCTCCCAAGGAAAATTTGGTGAGAAGTTTGAGGAAAACCGCTACACATAGCGTCCCTTGTCAAGAAAGGAACTTGACGGAAAAAAAAAGAAAAAAAATGAAAAAAATTGGGACCAGTTCCTTGGCTGAAGACCAGGATCGAGGGGAAGTTTATTGACAAAAGAAACTAAGACCAGTTCCGTGGATGAAAACCCGGATTGAGGGGAAGTTTATATCAGAAACTGAGACCAGTTCCTTGCCTGAAGACCAGGATTGAGGGGAAGTTTATTGACAAAAGAAACTAAGACCAGTTCTGTGGCTGAAAACACGGATCGAGGGAAAGTTTATATCCAAAACTTAGACCAGTTCCTTGGCTGAAGACCAGGATCGAGGGGAAGTTTCACCCTTTTCTAAGCATCATTGCTTAGCAAAAGAAGATGGATGAGCAAACTGCCATTCATAACCACTGTCAAAATTTTGGGGTATTCCGATATTTAATCCTCTTGCACCCCGAATGCCCGAATACCTTCGCCATTCACACCTTCTGGTCCAAGAAGATTAAATAGGGGCATCTGTCATACCCCAAATTTTGACCACCAAGTTTCCCATCATGGTGCAAATCATTACCACAATATGGATGAACCCTCATGCCTCATCAATCTCCTCAAAGAGGGTTGAGCATTCACCACAATCAAGAATTAGGGTTTCAAGCCCTCTCAGAGCACTTAGACAAAGGATCAATCAAGAAATGACATGATATTCAACTTATCTAACCTCTCAAACACCTATAAAGGATTAAGAGGATTCCCACATTAAGAATCAAGCACAAAGTTGCAACATTCCAAGTGGATCAAGCCTCAAGATCGTCAGTGTCACCAAATTAGGGTTTTGTTCGACCAGGGCCTCCATATGGAAATTTTCATCTGGGCATGATCCAATACTTCAAAATATGATTCAAAATTCTCCAAGGGACCTCATAAACCCAATCATCAAGTTAATTTGACCTCAGGGGATGCATTTACCAAAAATCAGGAATTAGGGTTTCTTGACCTAATTCACCCCTAAGTTGACTTTTGGGAAAAAACATGAGCCAAGACCTCAAGACATGATTTGAGGACCTCAAATACACCACATTGATCCATTTACAACAATGGATTAACCCAAGAAACTTGATTCATAAGTTTCAATTTCATCTGGGCCACAATTAGGGTTTTGAGGAAAAAAGTCAATTGTATTTTTGACTTTTGACCAAGACAAGCTCCCAAACCTTGGGACATGATTCAATATACCCTATAACACTTATGGAATCCATCCAATAGGTTTGATTTAGGTCAAGGACTTGGTTTCACAAAGGATCGCACAGTTTGGATTTTATCCGATAAAAAGTCAACTATGCACAAAATAAAGTTTGACTTTTTGGAAATTTTCATAAATATGATTCCTCTAATTCCAAAACAATGTTAATGTGTGACATTGGTCATCATCCATCAAGAAAAATAAAGAAAAGTGATATTTCTTGTAAAAGGGGCAACCTTGAGAAACCAAAATTTTTCTAAGTTATGGAATAAAAGTGGTTTTGGTACCAACTTCCAAGGACCATAACTTGAGTTCCAAGCAACCATTTTGGGTGATCCAAAGCTGGATTCGTGGGTCTTGCTACACTCTACAAAAGCTTCACCTACCTCAGACTCCAATTCTTTATAGATTTTGAGTTATGGAGTGATCAAAATGACAAAAACATGAAAATAACACTTTTTCCAACACTTAGACAAAATTCGGCCTAAGTCAAAAAACAGTTGAAACACCAAAACTTGGAGGGCTGTTTCGCATAGTTACAAGTTGAATCAATTCAAGATGTAAACATCAAAGTTGTTGTATATATTGCTAACAATTTAAGGAACTCATTAGCATGAAACAATTCCACTTGAGCCAAGAGTTATGGCTGGTGCAAGACACCATGGCACAATTGTCTTGAAAAACCAGTTTGTGTGATTTCTTGTCATACACGATTTTGAGTCAAGATTCAATGATCATCATGCCACATACATTCAATATGGTCATGCTACATCAGATCAGGCCTGCAAACTTAAGCCAAAATGACAAGAAACTTTTCATTTGTGAAGTGATGAGTTTTGGCATATATGCCTTGAATTCAAAGGCAATAAATGAGGAATAGTGCACATTCAAGAATCTCACTCTCCTCAGTCAAGTTATCTAATTAAACAAGAATTAAAAGGACAGAGGAATGTGATTTCAGTCAAGGCATAGCTTATCTATTTGGGACAGCTATGTTACCTTGTGCAAGAAGCATTTATGCCAAGCCAAGACCATTGAACCATGACCTTATCTTCTGAACTTCAAGAGAACCACTTCAACACAACTCTTTGCCTATAAATACAGGTCCTAACTGATCATTCAAACTACACCAAAGCTTATTACAACAAGGCTTTCTCTCTTTCACTCCTTAGGCCTAAAAATTTCATTTCTTGAAAGGTTACTATTGGGGTTTAAGTTGGAGACCAATACCACACAAACCATTGATTCAAACACATCACATATAACATATAAAAGGTGTCTGAACACTTACTTCCCATCTATAACATCAAAATCATCAAATGGTCATCCATTTGCACAAAACTCATTACTTGCTGCAGAAGGAATCAGGTTGATCAATCTAAATGACTCTCAATCACTCCAAGCATTCAAACACTTTCCTTAAGGTACAAGAAAGCAATCCAAAGCATTAGAACTTAACTGTAACACCTCCATCATCAAATTCGATTCTCACCTGCAAAGGTAAGCCTCAAACTATCAAACTCATTGAGTCATGCATTATAAACATATTTTCAAGATACCATTGTGTTTCTGAATGTTTGTAGATCATTTACCCTCAATCAATTGTTGTTTACAGTTCGTGTATAGGATTTCATTAAGTTCATGCAAGTTTTAGGGTTCATCAATTTTTGTCATTTTATGTTCTGATTCACTTAATTTCAATAAAATTGAATATTTCCATTGTATTCCTTGTCTGAAAGCACATGATTTTCATATTTGGATCATGTGAAATGGTTGAGAAACGAGTGAGATAGGAGGCTTCACGTATTTGGCTCAAGGAAGATGGCCATGGTGTCATTCTTCATAAAATCCACTTGTTTAACTATATATTTATTACTTGCCATATAATAACTGAATTGGCATTGCGCCCTAGTGGAAACACTAGAATGTTTGTGTGTGTGAGTGAGCGAGAGGTCTGGGGTTCAAATCCCCCTCGCCCTAGACCTTTTGATATTTTTTTCAACCATTTTCAAAAGGAATTTTCACATATTATTATCCCTTGCCATTCTCTATCAGCCACACGCAAGTGGCTAAGTTGGCAAAATTTTGAACCATCCTCCCCAAGGGCGTGAGTTCAAACCTTGGGGGGCCATTTCTAATTTTTTACCACTTAATTTTATCAATTTTTTCACCAATCTTTTTAATAACTTTGAAAATTAATTTCTCATTCATTTTTCATCATTTTTTATTGGTTTTTTTTTTACAAAAATTCACAAAATTGATAAAGTATTTTATTATACAAAAATCTCACACAAAAAATATTATTTGTCTATATTTAATATTTTTCATAAAGAACTTATTTTATTTGTTTTCTAAACATTTGAAAATATTTCTTTTGATCTTTTCAAAACCAAATGAGTTCTAAATCATCTTGTGATTAAAAACCTCATTTTTTAAAACCTTAACTAAAAATCACAAGTAGTTTATTTAAACTTATTTGGTATTTTTATCTTTCTTATTAATTTTCTTTGAAGAATTACTTTTAAAAGAAAATGAAATTAGGATTTCTTTGATTTTGATCCTTATCAAACATTAAAAACACTTTGGGTCTCTCCTTGAGTTGTAAGACCCATCCCTTGTAAATATAAACCTTTTTTGGGCCTCAGTCATTTGTATAAGACCCACAGTGTTTTCAAAAATCTCGGCGCGATCGCCAGTTCAAAATAAATCAATTGGGCCTACCCTTATGTTGTAAGACCCATCTCTTTTCTTTTTCAAACCCTTGGGCCTCTCCTTGAGTTGTAAGACCAATCCCTTTGTACAGAAAACTCTTTAGGCCTCAGTCATTGTATAAGCCCCATTACAGTTTACAAAACAACGGTACGATTATTGTTTTTCATCTGGGCCTCTCCTTGACTATACGCTCCAATCTGTTCAAAAACAACTTTCTTTTTTAGTTTGGTTCAAACTTATAGTTGTTATCAAACTTTCTTTAATTTCTTGAACAACTAACCATACAGCTGTTACAATGGAAGCTTGCTCGCCTGTAAGTTTTATCAGCTTTCATTTACTTGCTTTCGTATATATAACTGTATTGCTGGAAGCTTGCTCACCTGTAAGTCCTTCTTTCATATCCTTTTAAAAACTTGTCATATATCAACTGTATATATACTTGTATATCTTCTTAGAGTTTTCCCCGGCAACTAGGTCTAGAACTAGGTAAAGCCAGTTGGTCGCTCTTTAATACAGTCAAAACTACATCCCCATAGGATTTCCAGATACAGTCTTGCCTTCTCTTGGGCTTAAACAATATGGAACAAAGAGAAAGGCATTATTCCCAGTGAAACTTTTCTCAGACTATCACTATTAGAAATTGTCAAAGAAATTCATTTCCCCCAGAGAGGATTAATTCCCGATGAAACCTCTATTGAATTTCTTCAAACCCTAGAACTGTTCATTAAAGAAAAGATTATTCTCGGTGAAAATTTTCTTGAAATCTTCTTAAGTTTGGACCCACAGGCTTCCTAAAAGCATCCCCACCTCCTCTTGGGCTTTGTACAAGGACCCTCCGGCTTCTTAGAAGTTCTTATGCCTTCTCTTGGGCTTAGTACAAGAACTCGCAACCTCTTAAAGGTATAAAACAGAACTTAGTCATCCTTTGCTAGAGCAGTCTTTCTTGAGTCAAAATCTCAGACAAATTTAGGGTTTATTCTCATCCCTTAAACACATGCCTCCTCTTGGGCATCATACAAAGATAAACTCTTCCATACCAGTAGACTTGTACAGTCTAAATCTCCCCTTGGATCTCAAAGACATTCTTAAGTTCCTTACAAACATAGGAGAAACCCTGGTCATTTAATCAATCTCCAGTAAAGTTAAAACCCTTGGATTCTAGAACCCAGTCTTTCTCCTAAAAATCCCGTATAAAGGAAATTATGGCATTGTTGGATTCACATATCCCAATTAAAGTAATCCTCATTTATAAACAGCCAAGGTCAGCTTACTATCGGTATAACACTATCCCAAATCAGAACCTCAAGGCATCTGATATCTCAACTATTATGTAAACCCTCAGCAAGAGTTAATTCCCCATTTGGACCTGCCTTTGGATCTCGATAATCCGCAGCAGAAGCTAGCCTCCTCTTAGGCTTTGTATAATGATCCTTCCTTTCCTCAGCATATTCAGCCTCCTTGTAGGCTTTGTATAAATGATTTCTTTCTTTGTTCTCCCCTAGCAAAGTCAGCCTCCTCTTGGGCTTTGTACAATGATTTTCCACAGCTGAGCTAACTGTTTTCAGATTCTCTTGTTGAGTCAATCACCTTTCCACACTCTTTTTTTGAGTCAATGGTATAAAACAAAAGCACTCTCTTGTTGAGTCAACCCTTTCAGCCTTTATCTCGGGCTTTGCACGAGGCAGATATAAACACTCTCTTGTTGAGTTAGTCATCTTTTTAGCCTCAATCTTTGGCTTTTTACAAGACACATATAAGCTTTCTACAACAAAGTCAAACACTTTGTAACCTTCTCTTAAGCTGGATAAATATCTTCCCAGCAGAGTCAATTCCTCCCAGCCTTCTTTTAGGCTTTGAGATATAAATTTCCCTAAGCAATTCAATTCTCTTTTCAGCCTCAATCTTGGGCTTTGTACAAGATAGATAATACTCTCCAGCAGAGTCAAAATCTTTTCAACCTCAATCTTGGTCTTTGTACAAGACACCTAAAATATCCTCAGTCGAGTCAGTACAATCTTCTTTTTTTAGCCTCAATCTTGGGCTTTGTACAAGACAGATAAAGATTTATTTCCCACAGAGTCAGTCTTCTTTCCAGCCTCAATCTTGGGCTTTGTACAAGACACATACAAATCCTCATTTGTTGAGTCAATATCCCTTTTAGCCTCAATCTTGGGCTTTGTACAAGACAGACAAAATATTTCCCCAGAAAAGTCAAACTTTTATCCTCCTCTTAGGCTTTGTAAAATAATATCCCCAAAGAGTCAGTCTCTTTTTAGCCTCAATCTTGGGCGTTGTACATGACATATATAAGCACTCTCTTGTTGAGTCAGTCTTTTCTAGCCTCCTCTTAGGCTTTGTATAAAGACTTCCCCAGTGGAGTCAATCAATCTCTTAGCTTCAACCTTGGGCTTTAATCAAGGCACACAAAAATCAACATCCCCTCAGAGGAAATCAAAATCTCTTTGTAGGAAGTCATTTCTCTGTATATAGCACATCAAAACAGAACATTCAAAACAAACCTTAATCCCAGATAACCGCTGGAAGTGGCACACTTGTTGATTCAAATATCCAAGTTGTCGTCCATCTTTTATTCTGGAAAATCCTCTCTTTCATCTAATTGCTGTAAGTGGCAAGCCTCTGGATTATTTACATCCACGCCACTGTCCCTCTCTTAGCATGAAAGATTCCTAAGGAAAAATGGCATTACCCAACACTGGATTAAAGTTTTCTCCTTCAGGACAAACCCCCATATAAAGGAAATTATGGCCTTGCTGGATTCTCATATCCCAGTTAAAGTAACCCTCATTTATAATCAGTCACCCAACAGTTGTGATAGGCAGATGAGATATCTCCCCTTAGAGATGACAAATTCTCTCTCATTCAAACCTTTCAGCTTCAATCTTGGGCTTTGAACAAGACACAAACACTCATTTAGCTTCAATCTTGGTCTTTGAACAAGACACAAATATACTTTTTTAGCTTCAATCTTGGGCTTTGAACAAGACACCAAAACATCTTTTTCCTCCCATAGAATAGGAGGAACTACGATTGCTCTGATTTCCCTGTTTATTTTTAATGGGAATACGTAGGCATAAGATTACGAAATCTTAGCGAGCATACCAATCAAAAACTCTAGGTCTAATACCTTCACATACCAATAAAAACTCTAGGTCCAGTACCTTCACATACCAATCAAAAACTTAGGTCCAGTACCTTACCAAAAACATCGTAAAATCCAAACATTAACAAAAACTCACACTCTCTCTCATCTTTCCCAAGAAACTTTCCCAACCCATCAACGGATAAACACCATCAAGTACAAAGCAAAACCTAAAACTAACATCCTATGGACAAGCACATATAGGATGGGTAATTGACAACTCCCCATTCTGTAACCTGACCCCGGACCCCCCAATCTCTTTAAGCGTTTGTTGAGTTAAACATTCGCGTGCAAGGTTAGTTTTAGATAGCTTCCCTTTCCCTTCCGGCTTCACGGGATAAATAAGAAATCCGAAAGTAACACCCCACTCCTCCTGATTGTGAGGAGAAGACCCTTCTGCGATAAGGTGGTCGCGTCACCGACAAAAATCGCACGCTACATTTTGGTGTATGAGGTTTGTGTTGATATATATATAATGGTTATTACAAGGCCTATGTGTTGAATTATAATGGTATACAAGACCTATGTGTTGAATTATAATGGTATACAAGGCCTATGTGTTGAAATAAAGGCTTGTGTTGAATTATACAGGTTTATTATACAAGTTTGTGTTAAAAAATATGACTTATGGAAAAAATACACGGTAGACAACACTTTAGCAAGAAAAACGCTCCAAAAAAATTGAGTTTTAAAAAAATGCTTTTAAAAACCGCTTTTAGAAAAGACAACGTTTTTTAATCCTAAAGTATACATAAGACAACGCTTTTAAAAACGCTGCTAAAGGGGGCCCTACGAAAGCGTTTTTCCTTGAAAAAGCGCTGCTTAAAGGGGGTCCTACGAAAGCGCTGTTAAAGGGGATCCTACGAAAGCGTTTTTCTTTGAAAAAGCGCTGCTAAAGGGGGTCCTACGAAAGTGATTTTCTTTGAAAAAACGCTGCTAAAGAGGGTCGTACGAAAGCGCTTTTAAAAGCGCTGCTAAAGGGGGTCCTAAGGGGGACCTAAGGTGGCGCTGTTGTAGGTAAAGACAACGCTTTTCAAAGTGAGTGTTTGAAAGCTGACTTGTTACTGCGTTTTATAACTACTTTATACCAACCGTTGTCGCCAGTCGGTGAATAACTAACTTTCTAAGTTAACTATATATATATATATATATATATATATATATATATATATATATATATATATATATTTAAACTTATCCAAATTTATTTTTTTTACCAAATTTACTCTTTAATGTATAACTTATCCAATACTTTTCATTTAAACTATTCCAAGATTAAAAAAAAAAATTCCATTGAAATTGTTAATATCATTTTTCATTTAACTTCTTATTATTAATTTTCTATCTAATTTCTTATTATTAACTTTTTTACATAACTTTCATTTAAAATTAATATTAAATAAAAGAAATATTTTTAAATTCTTAAGTATGTGCGGTGCTAGTTTATTTAAATGTAAAGCAAAGGTCAAAGGAGACTGAACTCATATGAAGAGTCAATCACATTGAGTTTGTGAGTTACATTTAGCTTGTCTCTTATCTAAATAAACTTTAAGAATGATAGAGGTTTAGGTAGAACATCTCTACCATTAATCATTGATTAGAATATGTACAATTGGAACACATTTCTTTTGGAGAAGAGTTTGAATACATAGAAGCTTCGTTGTTGTAACATGAGCAAAACTTCTATAAATTACATAAGTGTGAGATCTTGCTACAATAGACTACTTTATGGACCACCTTAAAACCTAGTTAAGACAAAAATAAATATATGAATTCAACTTTCGTTAGGTGTATTTTGTATAATGTCAAAATTATGATACGTTAGTATTTATGTACATTAAACGGTATTATCTGAATTTAGTTGTGCCTTTTAGCATTAGAAAGGATGATAACATGTTTGGAGAAGGTTTATAAAAGATTTATGCATCAAGAAAAAGTTTTATGTATCAAAAACTCATTTTTAGGGGAAAAATGACCTATGTGTGGACACATACTTGTTTCAGGTCGACACATAGAAGAAAAACATTTCTATGTGTCAACACATCTGTGTTTTAGGTTGGCACATAGAAGATAAATTTTCTATCTGTCGACACAACCGTTTTAAGGTGGGGCTTTCTTGTACTTCAAGACTTTGTCAAATACCTTATAAATTTGTAGACACTTGCTTGAGTTCACTTGATATAAGGCTTAAGTTTGTATTTAATTTGATTTCCATCATCAGATAGTCAAGTCCATCAAAACCTAATACTTAAGTTTGTATCTAATACAATTCTCGAATATTTTCAGTTGGGTGAATAACTCCTTATTATAATTTGTTTAGTTAAGTTTGACCCATTTTTTTAGAAATTGGATATTACATTTATTCCATCGCACCTTACCAATATAAAACATGCACCTCGCGTTAGGCGAAACCTACATTATTCGATGCTAGTCTTGATGAGTTCTAAAACTTGGAAAGCATAAACTTAATATTCACTTTTGAGGAAATTTTCAATTAGTTTGATCTCACCGGCTTATTTATCATATAAATTGTCTCTCACATGCATCAACATACATTCACATGCATCAACATACATACAAAATGTAACAGTTATGGCCCCTAGCGCAATTGTTCTCCCAAGCAAATGAGAGAACATACCCTAAACCTAATAACAATATGCACTTCTCCAGGCAAGATCTTCAAGGTTGTCCTCCTTTGATCTTGTATTCTTCTCTTTCTTCATAACATTATATTACATCAAAGAATACTCGTTTTACATACGAGGGAGTGAGATGAGAAAAGAAGTTATATCAAGAGATTAAAAGAGAGGCACAACACACAAGTCGTATTTTAAAATCCCAAAACAAAATAAAGGAAAACTAAGGCCATAACTGATCACCACAAGAGAACAATAATAAACACATTTTTATTATTATTAATTTAAATCATGTTAATTAAATAAATTAAATTAAATTTCGGCGAATTATCACACTACACATTTTAATGAACAATTCATTTGAAATCTGCGTTGTTTTTTGCATCAACAATTGATACTTTCCATAATTGAAATCTGCGTTGTTTTGTGCCGTCACAACCCTAATCGCATACCTCTTTGGCAGCACAACCCTTGTGCTGTCATGACCCATAATGCAACAACTTCATATATACCTCCAAAACACCTTGATCAATAATTCAAAATGATTGATCGACACGCCATTGCTTCACCATACTAACGTTGGATTCCGAAGCAAATGAACATGGATCGTTCAAAAGAATAACAATCATTGTGTGATTGAATGGACGAAATTGAAACAGTATATCTAATATACCATCTTTGCATAAGAGTTACTTATATCACATATAAAATTTGATCGATCATATTTGCCTAACTTAAAGACGATTGATGTATCGCTGCTTCACCGTACTAATGTCGAATTCCGAAGCATAGTCAACATCGATCATTCAAATCCTACATATCCTGATGCCAAAATTCAATTACTCGATTTTAATTTAATTTATTATGTGTTTTTAATCGAACTAAAACAAAAAGAATAGAAAATAAACATCTATCAGATGCATGGTTTCGTAAGTGGCTTTGATACCACTGAAGGGAAATCGCGATCCAAAACGCAGTGAAAAATAAAGTTTTCCCTTCAGTTATCCTTACGAATGGACCTGATAAGTGATAGAAACGATTACCTCTTGTGGCGATGAAACCTTTGAAGCTGAATCGAAGGAGTGATCACGAGCGTTGAACGATGAACAACGCCTCTACTCAGTCCACACGAACAAATTCCTTTAATCTCAGTGCTAGCCGATACGATTGAAGACTCTGAGGGAGAGAAAGAGAGAGAGAGAGAGAGACAAAGACAGAGAGAGAGAGAGAGAGAGAGAGAGAGAGAAGGAAATACAGTTAGGATTTCAGAGTCCGAATTTTCATCAAGAGTGTTTGCTTCTGCGCAAGGGTTCTATTTATAGAAACACTTATGTGGGCTGCAAGCTAAAAAGCCCACTTAAGTGTATGAGCACCATATCTTATGGTGTACCATATATCACCTAAGTGCGTGGTACCTTACCACATTCCGTATTCTACTTAAGTGCACCGTGCCTTACGGTGTTCTACATTTACTTAAGTGCATCGTGCCTTACAGTGTTCCATATTTACTCTACCTCTTATCAATCTGTCCTTATGTGTGTGACCCTGTAGGTTTTCTCGACTTTGGAAATTATATTAAATCACAAATTTAACATAATAAACGGTGAGCGGTATCTAGTAACACATCACTGCTACCAAAGTCACAAAAATGTCATGTAATCTGACAAAAACTTTTGTGATGATATTTGTGTGTACAATTACCCTTTTACCCTTATGTCTATATTGAACACAAGGCATATACCGTGTCATCATTGTCTAGTTCAATATTAGGCCATTAGACATTTATCTTGTTATGCAGGATAAGCAAATTCCATCTAGATCACTCATGTCCCTCAGCATGCTTTGTGGAGTACACATCAATTGTCTTTATGGTCATCCAGTTACGAATAATGTTAGATCAATAATAAAATACTCCACTCTACATCTAGGGTCCATAGTGGTTTCAGGTCGAAGGGTGGTATACACCACTATCACCATGAGAGTAACTTATGACACTTTGCATAATATTCTATGTAGTATTCTCATAGCGGGTCAATCCAGTATAGATATTACTCATAATATTCGTACCTATGTTAAGACTTGATAAGTCCTTATCCATGATGCATGAGATGTGATCATTAGTCTATCTACATAATAGTCTTAATACTTTAAGGTTATCCCACTTCACAGTAAAGCTCTGGTACAGATACTTTAAGAATAGTGTCCTTATGTTTCATTAAGCGAACTAGCTATTCTAGGGACTTTATTATCTTGGAAAAACAAACATAATAAATAAAAGCCTTTTATTATTAATAAATAATTCGATACAAGTACCAAAAGACTTTTTCAGAAGGAAATTGTATTGATATCCATCTTTCCTTTTCAATTTTTTTTTTTTTTGTATTTTTTTCCTTTTCACTATTTTTTTTCTTTTTCTACCAACCTTTGAAACATCACAATTATATTGTTCAACACCACCTAACTCCATATAAGACTCTTTCAACCCCTTGAATATGGTTATAACATTATTTTTCACTTTTCGGCCTGTAATGAGTTTTACATAAATAAAAAAAAAGGATAAGCATGCTCAAAGGGGTTTCCAAATAAGGGATAATATTTGCAGGGTTGGGTTTTTGACTAACTGGCTCAAAATAAAACAAAACAACATGCCTTTATCATATGAGTGTGTACAAGTAAATAAAAATCTTTAACAAAGTCAATTCAAGTTCTAGAGACTAACAGACATGAGTGAAACACACAAGAGAGAAAAGATAGATTTTTGAATGTTATCCATTAAAAATTCTTAAAATCTCACAAGGTTAATGATCTACCACAAATAATGCACAATCTAGAGTTCAATCCTACTTAACAAGCCAAGAATGCACCAAAATATTCAATCACATCACATCATAATTCTTTAATCAATAGAACATAGAATTACTCACAAACAATTGCAACTCAAATCCAAAGAATAGCATGCAATTTTTATTTTTATTTATTTAAGAAAACACACAAAAACAAAGAAGACTAAAAGAAAATAAAAAAAAGAAATGGTTCCCTCCCCCAAACTTAAAACATACATTGTCCTCAATGAAAGAACACACCCGAGTAGTCAAGGTGGATAGGTAATCAAATAAGTAGCCTTTCCCAAAGAGAGATCTTCTACAGCCTCCTCTTCCAAAGTGGGGATCTCATAGAGCAACTTTTGGTAGCATTCATTGACCTTGAAATATTTATTAGTGCGTTCGCCTTTTATTCCAGGATCAAAGAAGGATCTTCGATAAGTAAAAGTGTTGAATGGGCACGTGAACGTGATCTCTTTTTTCACAACATCAATAATTAAAGGATTAAAGGGCAGCCTCACTACTTTTGTTCCATCTTCAATCGAGACCCTATGCATACTCATGGATGGGCTAAAATCATGAGTGTCAACCAAGGTCCATCCAATTCCCTTCTTATGCTTCATCAAAACCTGCAAAAGCTTATTTTCTTGATCAAAGTCAAGGTTAGAAGAAATTATAACCGGTAGCTTTTCATCCCTCTCTAAATTGACATATTTCAGATTGTCAAGAAGTGGTTTCAGCTCTAAGGAAGGAGGTTGTTCAATGGACGGCATGGTTGGGGTAGTCGGGATATCAAGAGCTTCAACTGTATAAACAACTTCATCTACAACTCCATTTGTAAGGAAAATGCCAACCAACAAGGCAGCCTCAATCTCAGCACAAATAAAACAAAGGTTAGTGTCAATGCAATCATCACATGAGTAACTATCCTCAAAACCAGATAAAGATGGAAAATCAGCTGAAAACAAATCAGAATAAGCTTCATCAACAATTTCAAAAAAGAAACTCTTTTGGATTCACTACTGTTTGGACAGGTAGTTGGATTGATTCTTGAGCTTACTGCATGACATTCATTGAAGTGGCAAGATGTACAATCTGTGTCTGGAAAGCCTGAATATTATAATTTGTTCGTTGCTGAAATTGTAGATTATTTACAGCAATTTGCTTGACAAGGTCCTCTAGTGAAGGTTCGGAAGGTGCAAAGCACACAACCTAGAATCCCTTCATATGCTTATGCAGATCCTTACATGCAAGACCATTAAACATTGGCAACAAGTGTATTAAACCAGATTTCAATTCGAAAGGTACAACAACAATAGGATATTCAATACATAAAGCATTATAATTCACATCAGGGGGCAACAAGTTTTCTAAGAGTTCTTTGATTAGCCATGTTAAATTTAATAGGAAAAAAATCAACAAAGAATGAGAAAACACATAATGATTCAGCAATGCAGCAACAATTAGAAATATACTGATAATGTCCCTATTAAGAAAAAGAATGGAAAAATAGAAAAGCGATAAAATAAAATATAAAAATTATGAGAATATAACTAAAAATCAATTCAAATTAGAATAAGTCTCTACAAAAACTTTCGGATTTTTTTGAAAATTTAAAAATAGAAAATAAATCAAATAAAATAGAAAATAAGAAATTTGCGATTTTGAGAGTCAAAACCTTTTAGATATTTATTCAAAATAGTAGCTTTCAAAGTTACCTGATTGGCTGGAATGCTTACCACTGTACTACAACCCTGAAAATCAACAAGCAAAAACAAAAAACAAAAAACTAACAAAACTCTAAACTAGAATTCTAAAATTGGCGAAAATCAACATAGCGTCCCCAACAACGGCGCAAATTTGATTCGCTCTCGCACTTGGGTCAAAAACGAGTTAAAGAAAAAATGCAGTAAACGGAATCTAAAACCTCAATACTGTAACTCAAAGACTCTTGAATTATAATTAACCTACTAAAATCGATTTGAGGGGGTTGTTTATGTTTAGAAGACAAGGGAAAATAAGTGATTAATAAATAAGCTAAAATGACTAATCCTATTGATTCGGGTTCCGACTTATCATCGTTTATTATAACACCAATCCCTAAGCGACTTTGATCCTATTCGATTATGAGATAAATTAGACAAGAGCTATCAATATCATATGAATTATGTTCCTGTTTACCGCATTAAGCATGACTTTTTAAAGATTAGGCGAAGGCAAACGAAGAAGTGAAGTTAACACGCGATTAAAATTAGGAATATGCATACAATCGAATTTAATCAATTCTATCCTATGAACAACAATTGAATTAAGCAAACGAGAGCAATCAAATTAAGAAAATGACTTCATAGAAAAGAATTGAACATAAATCGAATTTAAATTGGTATTAGAATAACCTCAAAGCGACGGAACGCGTAAGCAGCAGAAATCGCCTTCGAAAATCAGTTATCCATTACAATCGTACAAAGCAAAAAGAAGTATTTGTGAATAGTGAAAAGAATGTAACGTGAACAGTCACGTGGTTGCTAGGTATAGGGAGAAGAAAAACATTCGGGTTCTAACCCAACCGGGTCGAAAAACATAAAAAACCCAGCCCAAAACTAAATATTTCTTAAGGTCTAAAATTTCAACTAATTATTTGATAGTGCTACACTTCGAATCAATGGTTGGCTTCAACACAAAACTTGTATCTCTTTCTCTTATCTTTTAACGCCCATCAGAATGCGTCAATCCAATTCTCGTAGCTCATGTTATGGCCTGCATAGTTAACATGTATTAAATAACTGTTAATGCTGAAAATAAAATACGAATTTAAATTAAAGGCAAAAATAAACTTATTCTAAAAACACAATAAAATAATAAAATTAATAAAACAAACTAGAGAAACGCCTAAGTACAATGGTAGAAGAATGTGCATAAAAATGCAATGATGCAGTGTCTTTGTTTTTCCATAGTACAAAGACTTTGAAGATAGATACCCCAAAAGATCTTAATCCATTGTGTAACATGTTTAACCATTGTATCTTCTATGTAATCTTGTACTATAGATCCGTTAAGAGTAGATGTCCATAAAGCATGTCAACTCTTCTTGAGTCTTGTGAACATATAATCTAGCTAACATATTGATTTTACAATGCAGCTTACTTTTTGCAGTATGGACAACCCGAGCTTTATTACTAACTATGAATGTTCATCAGAAGCTGATACATTAAATTAGTGTAGAGACAATTTGTTGCTCTTCTGATGCTGAGACCTTCAGTTTCAGAGTCTACGCAAGACATTACTTAGAGTGAAAGCTCTGCTGATTTGAACAAATTTTTGGGAAAAACAGAAAGTCAAAAGAGATGTTTAAACATGAAGAAGTCTGATGAAAGAAGACTGATCAGAGATGATGTCCTAACAGATGTCTCAAAATCTGTATCTGATATTGCAGGATGGTTCTAAATCTGTGCCAAGATTTACGGAAACAATTAGTACAAGGATCTAGGACTGAAGACTGAAGCCCAAGGAAGCATGAGCCTATAAATTGAAGGCTTAGACCTAGTATTTTATATGCCTTAGTATGCCTGTTTTAACCTTGTTTTCTTGAGTAAAAAACAAGGGTTTATGGTTTTGAGAGTCGTTGGATTTCTAGGTTGTAAGTCTCCCTTTGTATCAGTTGATACACTGTGGTAGATATAGGTGTCGCACAAATCCATAAGCCTTGAGGTATTGGATTGTGTATTGTTCTTGGATGAAGCTTTTAAGCAAATCCGAGTTAGCTTGTTTGTCAAGTATGCTTGACAGATTTATGTATTAATATGGATGTTGTAGAAATCACAGTTGGTGATTAAGGGAAGTAAGTGGGGTATCTCATATCAGGGTTTTAAACGTTAGAGTTTAACCTTGGTAAAGATGTTCATTGGGTAGATGTTAGGTATGAAGTTGTAAACGGGGGAGTTTAACTTTGTAACAGTCTACAGATAGTGGAGTCTTCTTCCTGGATTGGTATCCCCCAGATGTAGGTGAGTTTGCACCGAACTGGGTTAACAATTACTGTGTTCTTTATCCTTCTGCAGATTTACATTTTCTATTAGGGTTCATGATAAACATGTTGGATCAGATGTCGTGACATCTGTGATGGTGCAGTTCTGATATTCAAGGTATCAGTCTGTTGTTGTGCCTCTGAGTTTAAATGATTATGTAGCACAATGTTTTGACATGTGTTAGGACATCTGCTATCTGCATAGGCTAGAATTTCAATTGGTATCAGAGCAGGCATCCTGTCTAGTTCTGGATGAGATCTTTGGGAGATACTTTCTGGCGTTTAAACAAGGAGGAGTTTTGAAGATCAGATCAATCAACTCAGACACACCCAAGGGTATTAATGGAAGAGATGGATGTTCTGGATCGAAGGGAGCAACCCGGAGGTTGTTCATGTTGCTGAGGAGATTCTACAACAACTATAGGAGAAGTGGCTAGTTCTCTTGTTGGTGTGTTTTATAAGATATTGTGACATCTTATTAGGGCAAGCAGGATCTGTTCCTTAGTGATTCCGCTGCATGTGTTTCTGATGGAAGAGCTCTAGAATTATGGGATTCTAGAGTTGTTACTGAAGACAGTTGGTGGAAGGTCTTAATCGTAAGCCTCTATATTTGAAGATATTTGCATTCTTTTATTCCAAAGTCGGGAGTGATGGAGTGAAAGGAGTTGTGGTTAGATATCTGGTATGGTGACTTGGTACCTGGAAGCTTGGTTTCTTGGTGCAGTTGAAGTCAGTTGAAGAGGAGAGAAGTTGAGTTTAAGTTTATCAGGTTCTTACTCTAGGAGTTTGATAAATTATTGGTCGGCTAGGTTGTCAAAGATACTTGAGAATTCTCTCAAGTCCACTCATAAAGGCATCTATGTCGTGTATCTGGAGTTTTCTAGTTACTCTTCTGACAAGAAGGTGTTTCTTTGAAACACAATCTGAAGAAAAAGGAGGTGATTTATTCTCACCATCCAACAACGGCAAGGAAGGGTTCATCTCTCTTTACGCTAAGAGTGGATCCAATCTGATTGAAGAATCGTTGAGGTAAATAAGATTTGTTCAGAGAAAGTTTTAGTTACTTGAGTCACGGGTGGTAGCCGTGTGTTAGGTGCTAAAAAGTGTTAATATTTAGATTAGTTTTTAGCACCTTTTTGTGAGCTTTACTCGTAAATCCATGCTTTTTCCCATTGTTTCCGTTTATAACCGTTTTCTAGTTAATTTCATTATTTATCGTATCTATCTATCTTTTGTGTTTTTATTGCAGATTTTTACATGGAAGGGTGTGGAATGGAGCCTCGAGGATCCCACAAAAACAGTTTGAAGAAATTTGGATTTATCGAGCATGCTTTGAGCGCGCTCAGCGCGCTCCCAGCGCGAGGATGGAATGACTTACAGTAGCTTGCGCGCTCAGCGGGCTCCTAAGCGCGCTCAGCGCGTTTAGGCGGTTTAACTTTTAAGTGGCGCCCGCTCAGCGCGCTCCTGCGCGCTCAGCGCGTTTCGCGACACTCAGCCCCCTTATAAAGTGGTTTTGATCAGATTTTTTAGAGATTCACTATTACATTCTGAGATCAAAATATATTACGCTGTAGCATCTCATTTGTGGAAGATAAAAAGCATCATTTTGTCGATAAAATTGTCGTTGATGCTCGTTTCTCTTCTACCGATTCTTGTTGATCAAGCTACCATGAATATGTGTAGCTAATTTCTCTTTTGTGTCAAGGTTAGATGTAAGTAAACCTTTACTTTGTATGTATATCTTGTGAACTCTTGGATGATGAATGTATGATGATAAACCTTGATTTTATGTTTATTTTTTGTGTTGGTTCATGATTGAGAAATATGCTCCAACTCTTTACCTAGGTTTGTCATCCATCAATGTACATTGGCTAGAGATAGCAATGTGTGTGATGTTCACCAAATATTGAACTTTAATGTTGTCATTTTGATAGTTTGTGTGAGAAATCAACAAAGGATCAAAATGGCAAAACTCACAATATGTGTTAGAGATAAACATATTGGGAGGATATGTGATTGTATTTATCATTTAACCGAGTTCATTAGCTTTATCGATTGTATACGTGCAAAGTGGTTTGTCGAACCCTAACCTTGACATGTTTTTATAAACCGTTAAAACAATCTCTTTACCGCTTTTAATTAAATTCGAATGCAACTGCTACGAAAACAACCTAAAAACCCTTGTTACTTTAAAGCTTGAAACGTTACGACTGTAGAACGGTTGCGATATCACCGAACAATCTCTGTGGAACGATAACTTAATCCCAAACTCTATTTGTATTTCAACAAATTGGCGCCGTTGCCGGGGATTGTTATTTGATATTGCAAGCATTGCAATAGTTGTGAAGTTTTAGACTTGTTACAAATTTTCTTGTGCTTGTTGATTTGTTTTGTTTAAGTGTGCACACTTTGTTTATACGAGGGTAACTACCGGCGGACCAACTTCTTTTCGATCCTGAGATTGAAAGAACCGCTCGTAGGCTCAACAGCAGAACTAGACGGAGGAGGCAGCTTGCGAGACAAAGACAAGAGCAAGAAGGAAGTTCTACTACAATACTACCACCACCATTCACACCAATCATGGCGCAACCACCTCCACCTCCCGCATCCACACCTTGTGTGAACAGTCCACGACATACCGCTCAGTTTGCTAACAACAATCAAGGAAGGCAAACCGAGATGAAAACTGGAACTTTGAACTTGTTGTATGGAAGTCCATTCACCGGAATGGACCATGAAGACCCTTTTGCATTTCTCACAAAATTCTATGAGATTGCATTAGCGGCCGGTGTAGATCCAGCACAAGAGTTACCTCTCTTTAAAAGATTATTTCCGCATGCTTTGCTTGGCAAGGCAAAGGATTGGTACCTCGATCAAACTCCAGCCGTGATGACCGATTGGAATGTCTTGGAGGAAAAATTTATTGAACGGTTCTTCTCTCATAACCGTTTCATGGAGTCAAAAACAGCAATTTCAGTGTTCTCTCAAGGGACCAATGAATCCCTCAATGAAGCATGGGAACGATTCAAGTCCATGCTTCGCAAATGTAAAGGTCACGGGTTTGATGAGTTAACACAAATTCATATCTTCAAGAATGGTCTCCAACCGAATTGTAAGACTTTGTTGGATGCCACCGCGGGAGGAAGTTTGATGGCAAAGAATGCCGAGGAAGCAACTAATATTATCAATAGAATGGCTCTAAACGATCTTCAAAGTCAAAGTCGTGGCAACTCTCAAAAGAAGCCCGGTGTCCTTGAATTGGGAACTAACGATGCGATCCTCGCGCAAAACAAGCTTATCTCTCAACAAGTGGAGCTTTTGACTCAACAAATCAAAGAAATGAAGGAGCCGAGCAGAAGTAAGCAAGTAGCTTGTTGCGAACTTTGTAAAGGGGAGCATGACACCAGATTTTGTCCTCCTCCGGGTTTTGAAGAAGTGAACTATATGGAAAATCAAAGGGATTATCAAGGTAGACAACAACAACTTTACCAACAACAACACAATTCTCAACAAAATTATCAAGGAAATCAAGGATTTCAACCGCGAGCAAATTATCAAAATAATCAAGGTTATGGCGCCGGTCCTTCAAACCGGCAAAATCCGTATCAACCTCTACCACCTCCGGTTGCTAGCTCTAAATTGGAAGACACTTTGACTCAATTCATGCAAATGTCTATGGCCAATCAAAAGAGTAGTGATGCGGCGATTAAGAATCTTGAAAACCAAGTGGGGCAACTTGCCAAGCAAATTGCCGAACATCAATCGGGTCCTTCCTTTTCCGCGAATACTCAAGTGAATCCTAAGGAGCATTGCAAGGCGATTGTTACTAGAAGTAGGAAGGAGTTGGAGAAAGAAAAGGAGAAAAAAATGGAGGAAGAAAAACTTGATGGTCTTGTGGAGGATTGTAGTGATGAGGAAGTAGTTAAAAATAAACGTGAAAGTGAAGGTGTTGTTGAAAATAAAAGTAATGACATGGTTGAAGTTGAAAATAATAGTGGTGAGGAGTTGAAGAAAAAAGAGAGACTTAGGAGAGTAAAGAAGGGAAATGAATTAGTGAGCGCTATTCTGATCTAAAACTTACCATATCCTCATGCTCCTTCAAAGAAGGAAAATGAGAGGCACTATACGCGGTTCATGGACATCTTCAAGCAATTACAAGTTAACATTCTGTTTGCCGAAGCTTTGGAACAAATGCCAAAGTATGCAAAGTTCATGAAAGACATTCTCACGAAGAAGCGGAGGTATTCGGAACCGGAAACTATTGTTCTTGACGCGAGTTGTAGTGCAATCATCCAAAGAACTCTTCCTAAAAAATAAGTTGATACGGGGCGTGTGACTTTGCCGGTTACCATTGGTGACGTCTATGTTGGAAAGGGCTTAATTGATTTGGGCTCAAGCATTAATCTTATCCCTTTGTCCATTGTAAAGAAGCTTGGGAACATTGAGATGAAAGCCATTCGTATGACTTTGCAATTGGACGACAAGTCCACAACTCACCCTCATGGGTTAGCTCAAGATGTCTTGGTAAAAGTTGACAAATTTTTCTTCCCGGTTGATTTTGTTGTTATCGATATGGAGGAAGATGAAGATGCACCTTTAATTCTTGGCCGACCTTTCATGAAAACCGCCCAAATGATGATCGATGTGGATGACGGTTTGATGAAGGTGAGGGTTCAAAATGAAGAGGTTTGTTTTGATCTTTTCGAAGCTATGAAACAGTCAAAAGATAAACATGATAGCTTTAGGATCGATGCGATTGAAGAGGCAACTTTGGAGGTTTCTAAGCATGTCCATGAAATTTCTCCTTTGGAAATGGCTCTTAATGATTCTTTTGAAGTGTTTTCCGAAGAAGAAGAAAGAGCACTTGAAGAGTGCTTAAAAGAGCTTGAATCCCTCAAAGAGTTGCAACCTTGGGAGGTAGAACCGGAAGAGTTAAAAAAGGATGTGAAAGTTGAGAATTCACCACTTGAATTGAAGGTCTTGCCTTCCAATTTAAAATACGCTTTTCTTGATGACGGTGGTAACAAGCCGGTTATCATTAGTAACGTGTTGTCCAAAAAAGAGGAAGGCCGTCTAATTCATGTTTTGAAGAAAAACCAAGATGCGATAGGTTGGGTCCTTTCCGATTTAAAAGGAATTAGCCCGGCTTATTGCATGCATCGTATCTTGATGGAAGAAGATTTCAAGGCGGTAGCCCAACCGCAACTCCGCTTGAACCCAACAATGAAAGAGGTGGTGAGAAAAGAAGTGGTTAAGCTATTGGAAGCCGGTATGATTTACCCGATTTCCGATAGCCCGTGGGTTAGTCCAGTCCATGTTGTACCAAAAAAGGGAGGAATGGCCGTGATTCGTAACGAAAAAAATGAGTTGGTTCCGACAAAAACAGTGACGGGGTGGAGGATGTGCATTGATTATAGACGGCTCAACACCGCGACAAGAAAAGATCATTTTCCATTACCGTTTATGGACCAAATGTTAGAGAGGTTATCCGGGCAGCAGTTCTATTGTTTTTTGGACGGATATTCGGGGTATAACCAAATTGCGGTTGACCCGGCGGATCATGAGAAGACGGCCTTTACGTGTCCCTTTGGTATTTTTGCGTATTGTAAGATGCCTTTTGGTTTATGTAATGCGCCGGCAACTTTCCAACGGTGCGTTCAAGCCATCTTCTCTGACTTAATTGAAAAGACGATGGAAGTGTTCATGGACGACTTTTCGGTTTTTGGAGGTTCGTTTGATTTATGCTTGACAAATTTGGAAACTGTGTTAGAGAGGTGTGTGAAGACAAACCTAGTGTTGAATTGGGAGAAGTGTCACTTTATGGTGACGGAGGGAATTGTGCTCGGCCACAAAGTTTTGTCCAAAGGCCTTGAGGTTGATAGAGCGAAAGTTGAAGTGATAGAGAAGTTGCCTCCTCCGACCAACGTGAAAGGGATCCGAAGTTTCCTTGGGCATGCCGGATTTTATCGGCGTTTTATCAAAGACTTTGCAAAGGTGGCTAGACCATTGAGCAACTTGCTAAGCAAGGACCAGCTATTTCTTTTTAACGATGAATGTCTTCGCGCTTTCGAAATTTTAAAAGAAAAGTTAGTTACCACTCCAATAATAATCGCTCCAAATTGGACCAAAAATTTTGAACTTATGTGCGATGCGAGCGATTATGCTGTTGGAGCAGTACTTGGCCAGAGGAAGGAGAAAAATTTCCATGCCATACACTATGCAAGTAAAGTTTTAAATGAGGCACAAATTAATTGTGCCACAATCGAAAAATAATTACTTGCTATTGTGTATGCGCTTGAGAAATTTAGATCCTACCTCATAGGGTCTAAAGTTGTTGTTTACCCCGACCATTCGGCTATCAAGTATTTGCTAACCAAACCGGATTCGAAGCAAAGGCTCATCCGATGGATCCTTTTATTACAAGAGTTCGATTTAGAAATAAAAGATAAAAAGGGTTCGGAAAATTTGGTGGTGGATCACTTGTCTCGCCTTGTGAATGTTGAGGTCACCATTGATGAAAAGGAAATCCAAGAGGAATTTCCTGATGAAAAACTTTTTAAAGTCCAAGTTAGGCCTTGGTTTGCAAATTTTGCTAACCATAAGGCTACTGGTTGGGTGCCCGAAGACCTAACTTGGAACCAAAAAAGGAAGTTCCTTTCGGATGCTAGTTATTACGTATGGGACGACCAGTATTTATTTAAGTTAGGAAGTGACAACCTTTTGAGAAGGTGTGTCACGAGTGATGGGGCTCAAAGCATTCTTTGGCATTGCCACAACTCGCCGTATGGAGGCCATTTTAATGGTGCGAGAACGGCCACTAAAGTCCTTCAATCGGGCTTTTATTGGCCTTCTCTTTTTAAAGACGCACATCTCCATGCCACAAGTTGTGACATGTGCCAAAGAACTGGTGGAATTGGACAACGAGATGAAATGCCTCTCCAAAACATACAAGAGGTAGAACTTTTTGATTGTTGGGGCATCGATTTTGTTGGTCCATTTCCACCATCTTTTGGAAATGAATATATGTTGGTAGTCGTTGACTACGTTTCGAAGTGGGTTGAGGCGATTGCCTCACCGAGGGCTGATGGCAAAACGGTGATAAAATTTTTAAAGAAATATATCTTTTCCCGTTTTGGCACCCCTCGGGTGCTCATTAGCGATGGTGGGTCGCACTTTTGTAATACACCTCTCGAAAATGTCTTAAAACACTATGGTGTATCACATAAGGTGGCAACCCCTTACCACCCGCAGTCGAATGGTCAGGCTGAGGTATCCAACCGTGAGATAAAAAGAATCCTTGAAAAAACCGTGTCTAGTTCAAAAAAGGATTGGTCACAAAAATTGGATGAGGCTTTGTGGGCATATCGCACTGCTTACAAAGCTCCAATTGGTCTAACTTCGTTTCAATTGGTTTATGGTAAAACTTGCCATTTACCGGTTGAATTGGAGCACAAGGCCTTGTGGGCCTTAAAAATGCTGAATTTTGACAAGGACTTGGCCGGGACCAAAAGAAAAGTGCAACTTCTTGAGCTGGAAGAAATGCGTAATGCCGCATACCACTCAAGCTGGTTATATAAAGAAAAAGTGAAAAAGTACCACGACAAGAAGCTCCGGTAAAAGGACTTCAAGGCCGAACAATTGGTATTGCTGTTTAACTCTCGGTTAAGACTCTTTCCGGGAAAATTAAAGTCCAAGTGGTCCGACCCTTTTCGTGTGAAGGAAGTGAAGGATTTTGGAGCGGTTGTTATCGAAGACTTGGAAATGAAGGACTCTTGGACCGTAAACGGTCAGCGTCTAAAAATTTACCTTCTAGGGAATTTCGATCGAGCTTGCAGTACTGTTCTCCTTGATGTTCTTAATTGAGCATCTTGGACCGTCGAGCTTAGCCGACGTTAAACAAGCGCTCATTGGGAGGCACCCCAACACTGTAAGCTTTTATCGTTTTTACTAGTGAATTTGCTGTTTAGACATGGTTTGTGAAAAATTGATGCTGTATAATGTTTAGGGTGATATTTTGAACGTTTGGATGATGTCTTTTTGCTACTGGGAGAATTTTTGATTTTGCTCTGCGCGCAGGTAGCGCGCTCTTGAAAAAAATGAACCTATACTTCCAGGGGCTAGCGCGCTCAGCGCGCTCTTTGACCGCTCAGCGCGGGTTGCGAATTTTTGAAAAAAAAAAATATTTGAATTTCTGGGCCTACCATGATGTACCCGGCCCAGATTAATGTTAAAGTGGCTAGGGTTTTATAACCTTGCCTCTTTTTCTCATTTCCCTCATTTCTCCTTCATTTTCTCTCCTCCAAAGTTCCCAAAAATTTCCTTGGATTTTCTCTCCTCTACATCATCTCCCTTTCATTTTCTGCTGACCATCATCATCATCAAGCATTGTAAGTCTTTGTTTTAGCAATATTTTCATTTTTCAATTAGAAACCCATTTTTGGGACATTGTTAGTAATTGTTGGATGTTCATGTTCTTCTTCTTTCCTTTGCCTCTGTAATGACGAAATTCTGTGTAAGAGTTTACATAGTATGATTGCATGTTGTTAGTAGTTAGAATTGTGGAAATTAGGGTATGACATTTTAGACTTAGGGTTTGTGGAAAGATTAATTTGCTGTGATTTTTAATTTTTTGTTCTCTGTAACTGGCTGTGTAGTGGAATTAGGGGATTGTGTTTCTCTGTTTGAACCATCTGTGCAAACGGGGGGTTTTTCTGCATTTCGCAGAGCGCGCTCAGCGCGCTCCTGCGCGCTCAGCGCGCTATGAGATTTGCGGAAAAATTCCCCCTTTTCCCAACTCTGTTCTGCTATATTGTCATTGTTCTTATTACTGTTTACATAATTTAGGAATTTTAGCTTGCTGTTGTCACTAACTTGTGGTACTATTTTGTTTGTACGTTGTTTTTCTTTTGTGTTTTTCAGATGTCAGGAAGAAAGAAGCAACGTGTTGGTTCGACGTCGAATCCTAACCGAAGAGCTCCCGCTGGCCAATTTGATTCAACGCGTTTTGTTGGCCTCGAGCATCAACAAAGATATGTGGAGCTTGAAAAAAGATCAATATGGCCGGACAGGTTAATCATGATTGATCCTGATGGTCCACATAGGAACATGAGTCATTTTGTGCAGGGTGGGCCATGGGATAAGCTTGGTTCTCCCTTCCCTGAGTACAACATTGATATTGTTAGGGAGTTCTATGCTAATGCATTGCCGGCTGATGGGGAGACGTTCACTTTTCAAACATGGGTTCGGGGGAAGGTAATAAATTTCTTGAGGGAGTCCATCAATACCTATCTTGGGGGACTACCTCAGCTGGGGGAAGATGATTTATGTGATTTTTCATGGACGTTGGCTCGGCGGAACTGGAATGCCGACCAACTTAGGGAGTCTTTGTGCAGAGAGGGGGGCACTTACATTTTAAGTGCTGCTGGTGTGCCGATAAAGTTTGCTAGGAGGGTGTTGGATTCTGTCACTCAGCTTGTCATGTCGGTTGTTCTATACAACCTTCGACCGAGAAGCCACACCTCATCTATTCACATGGAGACCGCGGCTCTAATTTTTCATTTGTGCACTGCGGGGCATATCGTGGACTTTGGGCGAATTATTTCAAATGAATTGAAGAGAACTGCCACCAGTGGTACACCACTTGGAGACCGTGTGGCTTGCGCTCTCATTTATCCAGGTTTGATTATGGCTTTATGCCATGAGGCGCAAGTTGCATTGCCTTCCCACCCGAATTTGAAGCTCCAGATTGTTGATGATAACTATGTCACTCGTCATTGTATGGGGGCGATTGATTTTGAGCAGGCTGTCCCTGTAGCTGCTGCTGCTCTTGCTCGTGGCCGTGGGCGCGGATGCGGGCACACTTTTGATCCGAGTGCTGAGGCCAATTGGCCCATGCACGAGGCTCATCAGCGAGCTTTATTATTTATGCATGATTCTATGATGCAATTGCAGCTACAGATTCGGGAGCCACATGTGGACCACCGGCTGAGGACTCGCGAGGAACTCATTGCTTATGCTCGTTGGCCTGAGGGCAGGCCTGGTTTTCCGGAGGGGGCAGGCGACCGTGATGACGATGGCGGTGATGATGGAGTGGATAGCTCTAGTTCTGACTGACGTTGGGGTTTGACTAGTTTTTTATGTTATTTTGTTTTGTTTTTATTATTTTACTTGGTATAACTATTATGGTTGGATTTTGTATTGACTACTAGGAATTTTGTAGTCTCCATCCGGGCGGATGTGAGTTTGAATTTGGTGTTAAAAATTTTTCTTGGTTGATTTAATGAATTTAACATCCGGGTGGATGTTGTTTTATGTTTATATGGTTAGTTTGGATAGAAATTTTTGTTGTTTGCCAACTTTATTTTTTTTAAGGTAATGGATGGTTGAAGCAAGTGTGTTTCTTTGAACATTAAGTGTTGCACTTCACCTTTCATTGATGGTGATGATATAAGTCTAAGTTGGTGCACACAAAGGTACTCTGTTTTGTGCTTGGTAGAATGTTAGTATGTTTTTGAACTTTGTGCTTCACATGATTGTCAAGCTTTTCTTCATTTTGCATTTTTGTTCATTTTGGAATCAATTAGGACACAACCACAAATGTGAGTCCCTCCATTGTTCATAAATATTGAGTGATTTTGTAATTGTTGTTTAGCTCGTATGATTCATGTTTAATCTTTTATTCATGTGCAAACCGTGGAAACATTGAAATGATCTAGGCAATTTTTGATTATGAGAAAACCCACCAATCCATATAACCTTCAATTTTACCTTATGAGAGGTGTGAGCACTTGCTAGCCATGTTGAGCCTTGAATTGGAATGAATCTTATATCTACCCGTCATATGATCAAAAGAATGCGCTTTATAGTGGGTTGTTGATGCTGAATGAAAGTCATTGTGATTCATTCTAGTTCTTTTGTTTTTACACTTAACCCTTTGTTTGAACATACTTTTGAAGAACATTGCCCATTAATTATAGTATGGTTTAAAGTTGGGGAGAGTTGTGCTAGTTTGTGAAAAAGAAAATGGAGTGGTGAATTGGTGCCTCTTGTGAAGAAAGAAAGAAACTTGAAGCACTATTATATGCTATGCTTTGCACTCCAAAGGTAGTTGTTTGAAAAGAAAATGAAAGAGTGCACCATAAGAAAAGAATAGAAAAGAAAAGAAAGGTTTGATTTGAATTGTTATGAGGTTTGTCTAAATGGGTTATTGGCATGTTCTTCATTTGTTGATAATTTTTATTAACCACTTTGATTCATTGGCCATTTTACAAATATCCCTTTCTTGTTTAACCTTGCCTAGTTACAACCTTTAGAAGCCCTTAAGTGATCTTTGTTTCCTTGGTTTTCTTGTTGAATTGGTTTGATGAATGCATGAATTGTTCTGGATGCTGACACTTTTGCTATGAGTGTGTTTTGTCCCTTGGATATATTGAGCTAGGCTCATTTAAATAAATTAGGTGATTCTAATTTGAACATTTGTTTGCTTATGATTTGTGCTTGTTAATTATGTTTAGAATTTAGTTCATTTACATATTTTCATTCTTCGTAAGGACGAGCGGTACTTGTGTGCGTGTTTATTTAGTTTGAACCATTATGTTTTGTTGGTGTTTGTTCCCTGTTTTCCGCTTGCTTCTATTCTAAATTATCTTCGTTTTAGGGCAAACAAAGGGACAAGTTGGGGAGAGTTGTTAGGTGCTAAAAAGTGTTAATATTTAGATTAGTTTTTAGCACCTTTTTGTGAGCTTTATTCGTAAATCCATGCTTTTTCCCATTGTTTCCGTTTATAACCGTTTTCTAGTTAATTTCATTATTTATCATATCTATCTATCTTTTGTGTTTTTATTGCAGATTTGTACATGGAAGGGTGTGGAATAGAGCCTCGAGGATCCCACAAAAACAGTTTGAAGAAATTTGGATTTTTCGAGCATGCTTTGAGCGCGCTCAGCGCGCTCCCAGCGCGAGGATGGAATGACTTACAGTAGCTTGCACGCTCAGCGGGCTCCTAAGCACGCTCAGCGCGTTTAGGCGGTTTAACTTTTAAGTGGCGCCCGCTCAGCGCGCTCTTGCGCGCTCAGCGCGTTTCGCGACACTCAGCCCCCTTATAAAGTGGTTTTGATCAGATTTTTTAGAGATTCACTATTACATTCTGAGATCAAAATATATTACACTGTAGCATCTCATTTGTGGAAGATAAAAAGCATCATTTTGTCGATAAAATCATCGTTGATGCTCGTTTCTCTTCTACCGATTCTTGTTGATCAAGCTACCATGAATATGTGTAGCTAATTTCTCTTGTGTCAAGGTTAGATGTAAGTAAACCTTTACTTTGTATGTATATGGATTGATCCTATCTTGTGAACTCTTGGATGTTGAATGTATGATGATAAACCTTGATTTTATGTTTATTCTTTGTGTTGGTTCATGATTGAGAAATGTGCTCCAACTCTTTACCTAGGTTTGTCATCCATCAATGTACATTGGCTAGAGATAGCAATGTGTGTGATGTTCACCAAATATTGAACTTTAATGTTGTCATTTTGATAGTTTGTGTGAGAAATCAACAAAGGATCAAAATGGCAAAACTCACAATATGTGTTAGAGATAAACATATTGGGAGGATATGTGATTGTATTTATCATTTAACCGAGTTCATTAGCTTTATCGATTGTATACGTGCAAAGTGGTTTGTCGAACCCTAACCTTGACATGTTTTTATAAACCGTTAAAACAATCTCTTTACCGCATTTAATTAAATTTGAATGCAACCGCTACGAAAACAGCCTAAAAACCCTTGTTGCTTTAAAGCTTGAAACGTTACGACTGTAGAACGGCTGCGATATCACCGAACAATCTCTGTGGAACGATAACTTAATCCCGAACTCTATTTGTATTTCAACACCTTGGTATCTCAACATTGTCCTTTGAAGAAGATACTTGCAAAAAGATTGAATACTTTATAAGTGTTCATGACATGATCTGGTGGGGCTCAACTACAACAGTGAAGAAGGGTTATTGGACAAGGATTTAAGATTAATTGCTATTTGTGGAGTCCACAAGTGTTTAATTGATCATCCTTGAAAGTCAAGATTACTGATGTTCAACAAGATGTTGGAACATCTCATCATCAGAGTTTATGCATAATCATGGGTGGGGTATTGCATATGCTTTAGCATCTGTTTAGTCTTAGGTGGTGACCTAAGAAGTGGCTTCAGTTAGGTGTGACAGAAGCATGTGTTCTCTGGAGAGTTTCCTGGCAAGAAACGAGTATGGACTTTGATGTTGTTGAAGATGAAGATGAAGACATCATAATCTTGATGGTTACAGCTTGGATCAGTTTATTTCTGATCTAGGTGCTTTGAAGCATGGATCTTGCTCTGGCTTTCTACTGACGGCTCTACTGAGGAAAGTGGCATTCTTTAGTATGGCTATGGGGTAGTCTTAGACTACTTATTTTTTGAAGATTCAGAGGTGGCAGGTTTGAAATCTTTGGAGTTTCAAAGTGGGATGGAGGTTGTCTACTCAAACTTGGTTGTTGAATCAAGTCTATGAGAGCATGGAACTCTTGTTATGCAAAGGGAAGAGTTTCTTCTAAGTGGCAGAAGGAGGAGCTGAATTCAACAGTTGGATGTCATATCAGAATGTTCTAACATCTAGCTTAACATCAGAGGTCTCAGCTGGTGATGTGGCACTTCAGCTTAAGATAAGGTGATCTGAAGGAGAATGGAAGTTATGGATGCTTCAAAAAGATTTATCTCATGCAGTTTGCAGGAGCTGTGGATGGCAGGATGTTACATGACTAAGAGGCTTGGTGGATCCAAGATGTCTTGCTATGGGGCAAGTAGTTCATGTGACTTGAAGGTCTGATTTCATTAGTGGATCAGTGTATCTTGTTGGAGTTCTAAAGATGAGTGAGGTCAATCAAAAGGTGGCATTTGGTTGGTTTCATAATGTGCATTCAAGCAGGATGCTTAAAACTGATTGCTTTTGTGCAGAAGAGTAGTTAGTTGAAATTGTTAGGAGGTTCTGATTCTCTGGGAGCTTGTGGCAGAAGTTCTGGGTTGAGACTGGAAGCATACCTTCTTTGGTGGATGAGAGTTTATTTCTCTCTGGATTTCTGAAGTTTTTCTTTGTTCAAGCTGGTGGCGCAGTGTTGTGTGAAGATCTTCAGTGTGGATTACTATGCTGATAGTAAGTCTAGTGGTGGAGCATATCAAGAACCATGGTGTGTCGTGTTTGTGATGTGTGGAAGATGTCTTAACTGATGTTATAACATCTTTGGGTTAATTATCCTTGGTGAAAGATTTCAGGTTCTGTGATGAACTGATTACTTGCATCGTGTCTAAGAAGTATCTACATTATCATACGGGAGAATGATGGAGTAGAAGAACTCTCTTGGAGGACTGATGTAAGGTTTTGGAAGACTGGAGTGGATCATGGATTGATTGCATGAAGGTCTGGTTTCTGATGCATTCAGAAGAGGATATTCACCAAAAATTAGAAGTAATCCAGGTTATCATACGGGAGAATGATAAGGAATGACTATCTTGGATTGTGGGGTGTCTATCTCTATTGCTGGCTGGGTAAGGTCAGTGGAAAATCTTGCGAAGGGGATGTTGCCCTGGCAGCAAGTCATGCTAGTAGTGGATAAGTTTAGCAGCTGTGAAGTTCTGGAGCATGCATACGATAGCTGACATCGTTATAACAAACTAAGGGGCCCTGTGCGTCTCTTTGAGGAATGTGAAGCATTCTGATTCAATTGGTTTGTGCCTCAAGAAGCTGGAGGTCTATACATGAGAATTCAAGAGGAGTTTGTGTGGTGTGTAGATGGTTGCAGGATGGGGGGATCAATGGGACTTTGATCTCAAGCCAAGAGTTTGTTATGGTTGGTATACATTTCCTCACGGGTAGTATGATGGTGATCATGTGTGAGTGATTATTGTTTCTTGTCAGAGGGAGCAATAAGAGAGTTGGTGATTGTGTTCAGCTGGTAAGTTAAACTGAGGGTGCGCTCTTGAAGACATGAAGATGCGTTTTATGTTTTCCCTTCATTAGCTTGGGTATTCTGTGGAGGAGCACTAGTTACCTTAGATAGGGGGAGATGCCCCTTGATTTAAGATGAATTACTGCGAGGATGCAGTGGATGGTCCAGTTTGCGTTTGTGCGTCAAGTAAGCTGAGATGTCAAGGAGGATGTCTTGACATTGTTGTATTTATGCAAGTTGTGGGAAACTTGGCAGTACATGTTAAATGGTTCTTATTGGATGCTTAAGAATCATTGATGAGTCTGGGGGAATAAAATCTTTCTCTGCAGACTTTAATCATAAAAAATTGTGAAATTTTAGATCAATACAGAAATCTCCAGATGCTAATTAGGAGATGTCTTAAAATCTTTGCCAGCTCTATTCGTCTTATGGTTTAAAGAATTCTTCTTGGAACTTATCAAAAGGATGGAGACTCTGATTCAGATGGACTAAACTAGACTAACAAAATGTTAGGATATTATTTAAGACCTGAATATTGGACGGTGGGGAGTGCTTCCTAAGAGAAGGCATGAATAACATGTGTTTTGTTACAAGTGATCCTTTTTGGATGGTTACTCTTAAAAGGTTGAACAGTCTTATCCTAGTTGGGTGGTGCACAATTATTAATGTTGAATTCACCTACCTAAATTTATTTCTCTCTGAATTGTTCAGCGGTAACTTCTTTGGACCATGATTATCATGAGAAAGTGTTTAGGTATTTAAAGAGTGCATCTGGTTGAGGTAGTCCAGAGTGTGGGTTGTTTCATTATGTCATTCATTCGTGCTTGGATAAGTAACATATGGATATGGAACTGCATTGGCTTCTTTTGTCAATTTTTGGCTAAAAAGGGGGAGAAAGGACGTGTGGGTGAGTCTTTCAACATACATCTCTGGTGGTGGTCTTGCAAGGATGATGGAGAGGATGTTCTAACATTCTATCAGAGCCTTTCCCTTCTTTCCCTTTTGTGCCTTGTGATCTGAGTTGTGAGATAGGTTGTGCCTTGTGACCTGAGTTACATTCCTTGTGAACTCTGTGTTATAAATGATACAACTGTTTCTTCTTAAGCTCTTTCTGGATCTTCTTGTGAGTTCTCTTATGCCTCTAGAGAGGAATATTCATCCTATCGTGGCAAGTACTGGTTTGAGGGGAAGAGAGTCATATACTCTTCCTCATGTACACCAACATACATCTAGGAATTTTCAGGAGTAAGAAAGAGTCTCAGATGGGTTCCAATCATATCTACCAAACGCTGGACTTTCCGTTTCTACCTAAGAAGTTTTAAACAATAATTTGTCAAAAGGGGGAGATTAAAAGCTCTGCTGATTTGAAATTTTTTTTGGGAAAACAGAAAGTCAAAAGAGATGTTTAAACATGAAGAAGTCTGATGAAAGAAGGCTGATCAGAGATGATGTCCTAACAGATGTCTCGACATCTGTATCTGATATTGCAGGATGGTTCTAAATCTGTGGCAAGATTTACGGAAACAATCAGTACATGGATCAAGGACTGAAGACTGAAGCCCAATGAAGCAGAAGCCTATAAATAGAAGACTTAGACCTAGTATTTTGTATGCCTTAGTACACCTGTTGTAACCTTGTTTTCTTGCATAATAAACAAGGGTTTAGGGTTTTGAGAGTCGTTGGCTTTCTAGGTTGTAAGTCTCCCTTTGTATCAGTTGATACACTGTGGTATATATAGGTGTCGCACAGATCCATAAGCCTTGAGGTATTGGATTATGTATTGTTCTTGGATGAAGCTTTTAAGCAAATCCGAGTTAGCTTGTTTGTCAAGTCTGCTTGATAGATTTCTGTATAGATAGGGATGATGTAGAAATCATAGTTGGTGATTAAGGGAAGTGAATGGGGTATCTCATATCAGGGTTCTAAACGTTAGATTTTAACCTTGGTAAAGATGTTCATTGGGTAGATGTTAGGTATGAAGTTGTAAATGAGAGAGTTTAACTTTGTAACAGTCTACAGATAGTGGAGTCTTCTTCCTGGATTGGTATCCCCCAGATGTAGGTGAGTTTGCACCGAATTGGGCTAACAATTACTGTGTTCTTTATCATTCTGCAGATTTACATTTTCTGTTAGGGTTCATGATAAACATGTTGGATCAGATGTCGTGACATCTTTGATGGTGCAGTTCTGATATTCAAGGTATCAGTCTGCTGTTGTGCCTCTGAGTTTAAATGATTATGTAGCACAATGTCTTGACATGTTTTAGGACATCTGCTGTCTGCATAGACCAGAATTTCATAGAGAATGTTCTTCATGTTTTGATCCATTAGAAACTAGTAACTCAGCTTCTCTCAAACGCATCCTTATATTAGATTCTTAATGCCTTCTCTTCAAGGTTTAGAACTTGCAAACTTGGAACACACATTAGATAACACAATTGTTCTGTCGATATTTTGTTATCATCAAAACCTAAGAGATATATGTCATGAACAAATCTTGTTCTAACAATTTCCCCCTTTTTGATGATGACAAACATAAGTATTTAAAAAACAATGATGGGCAGTTATAATTTTCTTTGCAACATTAAGGTATGAGGTTTGTAAGCTCCCCATGAGTCGAATAGTTCAAGGTTGTGTTTTGTAAACTCCCCCTAAGTACTATATTCAATAAAAAATATTTTAATTCTCTAAGCAACATCATAATCTGAGGTTTGTAAGCTCCTTCTGAGTCAATAGTCCAAGGTTGAGTTTTGTAAGCTCCTCCTTAGTTATGTTTTCAATAAAATTAAAATATATCAACCAGGCAAGACCACCAAAACAATAAAAAACTAAAATAACAGAAATATTAAAGTACATTGATTATAAATGAACAACATTAAATCTGAAAGGTTCAAATTCTTTATTAACGACTATTATATATTTCTCCCCCTTTTGTCACATCTAAAAGAATAAAAAAAAGGAAAAGAAAATAATTACAGTCATAAATGCATAACAGAGCATCATTACATGACCAGTTTTCAAGAAAGAGAAAACGATTAAGTATCAGAGACCATTAAAGAGTTGTACAATGCATGTTTATTATTTATTGGCCGTAACAGGCCCAAGAATTAAGCAAAGGATTTTATTTCAATGTTTGGGTTATCCAGAATCGATTATAAAAGGAACTGAAGCCTAGGCCATTTTCATCAACATCCAACAAAACACCATGGAGCCCTCAGCTGAAAGTGTCAACGTCTCAGTTGTGACAGAAATCTCAGAGAACTCGACTAGTCTGAAGACTCAAGATCTTCAGAAACCAGTAGATTCTAAGGCATCTTCAACTGGTCCTTTATCCTCTACACTGAATATTTCAGATGAGGGTTCATCCTCAACACCTCAAAGACCTACTAAAGAAGGTTCGTCGGCCACTGATTTGAAACCGAGAAGGAAATCAATGAAGAAAAGAAAAAAGAAGAAGATAAACGACATGTTTTATCAACCGGTTATCTCAGAAGCAGAAAATAAGGATGTGGATAAAGATGATTCTGACATCAGTTAGGAAAACTGGGTTGGTTATAAGGCCATGGAAGAGTTAGATTAGAATAATCTTAGTTCCTTCCAATCCCTTTTTGGTTTAATCCTTTAAAATTATGATTAATGAAAAAGTTGTTTGGACCAATTTTTATTTTGCACGTGCACTTTTTTAAGTTTTCTCTAAAATTTTCCGACAAAAGCATGAATGAAGTAAGAAGATGAACATAAACAACAATTAACTTGTTAATAATAATATTTACAGTTATTAAGAGAATTTTAATAGGACTGAATGCTAGACATCATTTCCCAAGAGTCTGAATGTTAAAAGATTGATTTGACTAATCAATATTAAAATAACTCAAGGTACTTGGATGAATGCAAAAACAAATTTGGGTTCCAAAGAGAGATTTCAGAAAGACGGGAATACTGAATGTAGCATCTCAAGCAAGCACAAAGAATGCAGCAAACTGAAGGGTCTACAAGCAAGCATACAACTTCATAAGCACACAATTATTTAGTAACCTTTGTTGAGACACAAAGAAGGAGGAAATCTTCTAGGTCAAAACTCAGGAATTATCTGAGAAAGGAGGCTATTGAATTTGCTCGAGAGGATTGGCAAGATTATTTCAACAATCTGGATATGTCAGATGAGCCTAGGGACACTACTACGTAAATACCAATTAATAACGGTTGGGAAAGGTATATAATGACGCAGGCGCAGGAGTTGTTATATAGAGTGTCGTTGTAAATGGATACTTATAATCACGGGCCATTAACCATTGTAATTACCTGGAAACAGCGCGCCCTATCACAACGGTTCGTTATAACGAACCGTTGTGATAAATATAATGCTCATAGGTTCGATTCCCAGCTGGGCCATTTTGATATTTCTATTTTCTGTGCAGCGCGCAAGATATTTTTACGGTTATATTTTTTACCCGTCGTTATATAGTCTGCAGACACAAATATACAACCACGACTTTGTTTTATAACCGTAGTAAAAACTTCCTATGTTTTAATATATGCATTTCTCAGCAATTCAAATTCATCCCATTATTGCACCTGTAACCATTTTAAATATGCATTTCTCAGTAATTCAAATTCATTCCATTTTTTAACTTGTAACCATTTTAACCATATCAGATAAGCTAACATTGTTCATTTATAAGTATTTTAACTATTATAACCATAAAATACAGCTAACATTGTAACATTGTAAGTATTTGTAAGTATACATTATGTAAGTATTGTAACTATTATAACCATATTTACACCAAACACTATATTCATGTCATCAATACAGAAAAGTGTTATTCACATCATCTCTACAGAAAAGTGATAATCACATCATCAACCAGCAGGACTCTTAAGAATATTGTGAATATATGCCCAACGTTTACGAAGATCTACGAAGTCCTCAACGGGGAATGGGGTTTCGTCGTTAAACATCTACATAAGAAACATCTACATAAGAAAGAGGCAATAACATGTATGATAATAATTTAATAGTCAATTTATCTGTTAATATATTTAAACATTTTATGACATGTATACCTTATCACATGAATCAACAATGCCGGCAAAGACAATGTTTAGCATGTGTTTCATGACATAGTAACCACACTCGTAATTCCCGGGTTGTTTCCTTGTCTACAAATTTAAGCAAAAATCACATGAATATAACCACAAAGAATTTAAATGAATGAAACATAATCATGCCACTTACTTTAGGACAGATCCATCTGGGCTTTCTTCTAACATTGTTAATTATATTCAATTGTTCCACAACGCTACACATTAAATTTGAATTAAACATATTACATGATAAACTAATTACAATATCAAAGAAAATGAATTAAGCATACACTTACAAATTAATCATATCTTTCATTTTGTTGCACAATGTATCATGCAAGGAACACAGAAAAGTTATCGTATTCGTCCGTAATGATATGATGATCAATTGCCAATGACCACTGAATAAACAAGAGCATATATATATATATATATATATATATATATATATATATATATATATATATATAGGTTAATGGAATTTTCTAAAACAAAACTAAATATAGAATAAACATGAATTCCAAAAATACTTACGTGCAGAGGAATGGTCTAAGTAACATTCTTATCCTCCCTCACTTAACCATGTTATTAAGTACTCTCGGATAGCACTTGATAATGAATAAATTAGGGGTGATGTTCTATTAAAAGTCCAACGAATAAAAAGTGGATCCAAGATTCTGTAAGTACTCTATTTATTCAACTCTATACAAAGACGGTGAATGTACCTAAATGGTTAAAAAAATGAATAAATTAGGGTGATCTTCTATAAATTATAATGTTCTATAATGACATGTATATTCAACTATATATACTTACGTGCACCAAACTTGCAATATCCCGATGTCTAGCGACTTATACCCACCAAAAAAATCTCATACATCATCAGGATTATAATAGAATAAACCCACACATGGACAATGTTCTAGAGGGAGAGGTTACGCTTCATTTTTCACCGCAACTTGCAAGTATAACATTGTGATTTCATTTGGATTAGGGTTCATTATATCATTGCGGTTACCCGTATGGGGGGGGTGGGCTAAACAATTTCTTCCTTTTGTAGAAGCATGACGTACAACACTTCTACTAGGAGTTGGAGCGTCATCATCACCATCAACATTACAGTGATCTTCATTTGTCCGTTGTTCCAAGTTTTCACTTAATCTCTACATCATAATATTCAATTAAAACATAAAACAAAAACAAGCACGATATATCATACATTTTCGATAAAACACTAACATATCAAGTAAAGTACATACCGAATACATCTCTTGGAACCTTTCCAAATCTTTCTCCCTTTTTTCCTTCTCCTCTTCTAACATTCTCCGTTGTTCTTCTAATTGCTTCTCAAAATTTTCAATCTTTTGTGTTTGAGCAATTATTTCTGGGCTTTCGGTTCTTTTTCTTTGAGACCCAAAGAATGACCTCAAGCCGACACCTTATCTAACAGCATAGACATACCCACCATGCTCATCTGTTCTGATAGCTTATACTAATATATCATAACGTGCTTGCGGAACAAATGTGCCTTCACGGGCTACCTCAACCAACTTATCCTACACAACATGAGAAACTTACATATATTAGTTACCAACGCATTTAAATAAAAAATAACATAAGCACCACAAATCATACTTACAAATTTTTCGGCAACTACTCTGGAAGCCTCAGAGGTGTACGCTCTATTTGGTCTTAATCGAGCCCTCTTCCATTTTTCATGTCTTGAAGGTGGAGATGGGATGCGATCATCTCCGGTTTTGGATTGTCTCTCAAGCATGATTTTCTTCTCAAGATTCCTATAACCCCCACGAGACAATCTATGGGGGTACATGTCCTTGGCTTTATTGAGTATCCCGACTTCGCTTTTAACCTGTTATGAACATAGTGAAAAAAATAGATGATTAGTATCTATAACTCATTAGCATAACATTATCGGTTACATGAGAATAGTAGTAACCTTAAATTCCTCAGAACGACGTATCTTTGCAAACCTTTTCCATTGCTTCTTCGATATAAAACTATATCGAATCCATGGATGAGCAAGACCGCTCTTAGGCCTCCTAATGTAGTCAGCCGTGAGTTGTGACTTAAATCCCCTCCAACGAGTACCAGCATATGATATCCACTTTCTTTTCAAATTTGAGTCTTCGTTGTTTAACTCAAAATTCAACTACATTTAAATCAATATATAAGTATGTATTAGAAATTATAGATATTGATATCAGCGATATATGAAAATTATAGTATGTAATACCTTAACATCAGTCCATATGCTTTCTTTGACCTTATTATCAACTTGTTTCCATAAACAATCAATATACTGATCTTGCTATGTGCAAGGAACGAAACATAACTCTTAAAAGTAGAGTAGTGTTGACAATCCACTACTCTGTACAAAGAATCAAACTGGATAGGAATTTTTTCACCTGATGCGTTCTGGACAGATCAATGATGCCTCTTTGTGGTCTTTTCGTTTGACTTACAGTTGTTTGAGTATCATTATCAAACATCTCATTTGTTTGAGTTTCTTCGCTGGTTTCTGATGAAGAACTCAACAAGGTCGACATCTAAGTTCAAAAACAACAACAACAACAACATAAACAAAAAGAACATAAACATCAACCACAAAATAAAACAACAACAACCACAACAATGGCTAATGAAGTTTACTGTAGATGCATGGGAAAAAATATTTTACGTACCCTAAACGTGATGACTAAGTAAATGATGTTGGTGTTGGTGATGGTGTTGTCTTCCTTCGTTTGGGGTGATGACGGTGTTGTTGTTGTTTTCCTTTTAGACGGTAACAACTTGGTTGATCGTGATGGTCTTGTCAACTTGGTTGACGATGATGACGACAATGGCATATACACAGTGAAGTAGGAACGATGGTGTTTGGATGAAATCGTGTAATGTTTCACAGTAATGAACGTTAGGGTTTGGGTTGAAATCGTGTATTGTTTCGTCTAGTTTCTATTTTTCAATGGAAAAAAGGATACTGAAGAGACAAGCTATCTAGGAGTGTATAATATTATCACGCTACCACAACGGCCAATACTTGCAACCGTAGTGATATTTTACTTTCATGGTGAAATTTCATAAAAAATGCCAGAGTATTAAAAATTAAAAATTTTAAATAAAATACAAAATGTCTCACAATGGTTGTAAACATTAACCGTAGTCATAAATTTATAGTTTTTTATTTAAAAATTAATAAAAATGAAAATGCGCAATTTAACAACGGTGGAACCATTCAACCGTCGTCATAAACTTTAAAGTTTTTTATTTAAAAATAATTAAAAAAGAAAAAGCGCCACTTAACATTAAAGGAATAACATATATGGGGGCCCTGAGGTTTGAACCAATGAAAGCTTGAGGTTATCACAACGGTTGGCTGCTTAACCGTTGTTATATACGAATAATTTTTAATCAAAAAAAATTAATATTACGATTGTGCCTTGGTTTACAGATGTCACAACGGTGTAGGGAATAAGCGTGGTGACCATGGCGTTGTTGTTTACGCTTTTTGTAGTAGTGGGAATACCTTAGGACAAATCCAAATATCTAGAATGTTTAGTTAAGAAAATGTAACAGCTCTTAATCTTTCAATAAGAATGATGCATTTTTTGTGTTTTAATCCTATTTTTATTCTCTTGAACAACATGATAAACATATATATAACAGTTAAGATAAACAAGAACTTGAACAAGAATATGAACAAGAACAAGAACAATTTTTAATAACAAGACTGCTTAATACAAGATGTTCAACAAGTACAAGGCATATATTTGCAGAAATCAAACATCAGACACTCTCATAGATAGCTTCAACCTTTTCTCTCCAGATTTTAGAAGAATCATCCTTTGAGTTTATGATAACTCCTTGTTGGATCAACAATTCCGAAAAAAACTTGTCCATAAGGAATGAAGAATGTCTTTCCCTTGTGAAAGGATGAAAAAGTCTCTTTCAAATAGTCAAACATAACTTGAGGAAGATCAATCTGCAGATCTGAATTGAGAAGAAGTAGCAAATCCTTTTCAATAGGGTTCACAAGGTCCAGATATTGTCCTTAGGTAGCAAGTTTGAGTTCAGAATTTGATTGCAAATAATTGCATTAGGACGAAGATTTGAGACCTGAGAGATGTTTGAAGGATCCAAAAAAGTACACTAAGTAGGAAGATAATATTCCCAAACAAGAGTACCTAGAATTTCTCCAATCTCCTCACAGTTGATTACATTGACAATCGTTTTAGAGGTTACTGTTATAGAAACACCAGAAACTTTGGGAAGAATTGCACACTCAGAACATAGCTCAACAATGGAAGTATTAATCCAAAACTCTTTGACAAAAGTTGGATAAGTGAAATCACATAGCATATCAAAGTATCCATTACAACCTTGTTTAGACACAGTCTTCCGAATGTTAAAACCAAGTTTAAGCGGCTCATCAAAATCCACAAACTTTTCATTGATGATAACTAGTTGATTCAAAGGAGAATTGACTAGAGAATTTATCTCAAGTTTGGTTTGAACAACACAGAAGAAAACAAATAAAAAAGAAACTAAACAAGACGTTAAAGGAATAAGAATCTTGTCAGAAGAACATAAAGAAGACACGAAATAATGCTTCACGAAGATAGGGGATAAAGATAATAGAAATATATAAAATAAAACATCATTACCCTAAGGTTCTTACCCAAAAAATTTCTTACAGCCACCAGATGATAATCAATTTTATGGAGTTTTAAGTAAACAAAGTTTTTCTAAAAAGATTTATACTTAGCTGCTTTATCAGAAATAAAGATTCCTTTTCAGAATCTAAGAGACTGCCAATTTTTCAGAAGCTATCTGTCATCACAGTCTAGTAGGATTAGACTTCAAGCAGGGACGAAACCAGAATATATTTTTTTTGTGTAAGCAAGATATATTAATACGGGAGAACTAAGGGTTCTCCAAGCTGTTTACACGGGATCAGGAATAACCCGACAAAAGGAAAAATTACAAACCAATTAAACTACTAGAAAAAACAAAGGATCTTTGCTAAATTCGTAGAAACTACATTTGGGATGTGTAATTTGACCACAAAAGGCCCACTTCCAAACCAAAAATTTTATACCCCACACTGTATTGTTAATGTTCCATGCGTCCTACCGGAAGCATATGCCATTCCTCAAAAGCCAAATACTCCAAGAGGTAGCTAGCCAAACAATCCCAAGTTTGCCATCTTTAACCTTTTTTACACAGCAAAAGAAATGCCACTCCATAAAATTCGGAAGGCATTCATCCTCCATCTCTTCCGATTTACCAATCCACAAAGCTATCTCCCTCCATATCTTCTTAGCCACATGACATTTGAAGAAAGAATGGTTTCTACTTTCGTAATCTAAACCACAAAACGAATATCTCAAAGAATCAATAGAAAAGTTAATGCCTCTACACACCAAAAGGTCCTTCGTTGGAAGTCTATTCACAAAAAGTCTCCAACCGAAGGCCTTTATCTTAAAAGGAACCTCCATTTTCCAAATCAAACCCAACGCTGTGTCGTACTTATTAGGGGGGCCATAAGGTATACGGTAAGAAGCATAGTGAGCGTAGCAAGATGCCACCGAAAAACCGAGAACCAGATCCTTATCTCACATAACCACATCCACTCCCCCCTCCACCAATCCGTGGTGACTTAGCCGAGCTTTTAAAGAGGCTAAGTCGGCCACCAAATTAGTATCATTTTCCTCCGCTCCTTTCAAACCAAAATCACCCCATTTCCATATACCCTCACTCCAACCCCCCATACTAGCAATGGAAACTCTCTTCAAACAAGAAGCCTATAATAATTCCGGATAAACCTCCTTCAAAATATCATCTTCCAACCATTTAACTTCCCAAAAAGGAACGTTTAAACCTTTTTCCACCTTAAATCTACTCAAGGAAACAATAGGATCGATCATGGTATGTTTACTAATTGATAGTTGTGGGGGCGTCATATTAATTTATGAATTTATATCATAATATTTTATTTTTATCGTTTTTTTAAGATTAAAAAATATATGGTATTTATTTTTTGAGATATATTTTAAAAAAATATTTAAACCCTTTTTCAATTTTTTATTTAGGTAATTTTAAGGGTTTTACTATTAACAAAAATATTTATGTAACTAATAATGATATGAGTAGTTATCTGCGATATGACATTTTAGTATTAAAAAAATATAAATCAATTTAAAAAAAATATATAAATCAATTTAAGAAAATATATAAATCAATTTTTAAAAAAAAATAAATGAAAAATTATTTTAAAATTAAACACAAAACTAATTTTACTATATTTTAGTCAAATATATCTATTATCTATTATAATATATTAAAACTAAGCCTCATACTATTAGGTTGACAATTCATTCTCTTATTTGCCACATCACTAAAAATCTAATGTGGCATTCTTCAAAACATAATATTCCAAAACATCTATTATTTATTTAAGAAAAAGTGAAACGTATCATTTATAAATTTCATTTAATTAAAACACTTCTATTTTCAAATTCCATTACTTATCCCCTTCTATTACTCTAACTAAAAATCATGATACTCATTGATTTGTTTCTTTTCCTTCTCTATTATATATATACTTTTACAAATTGTACATCCACAATACATAGAAACACATATTATTATAAGTTAGATACATATACAAATTATATATCTACCATACATCAAAACTCAAACTATTAAAATTTCATTCTATTTTCTATTACGCACACTAATTTCTTATAAAAATAAGTAAAATTAATTAATTTTAAATAATTCAATAATAACTATAAGAGTTGAATACATCGATAAAAAAATTATGAGAACTAATTTAATTTCTACAAAAATGAAAACAATTTTTTGTCTCTTAATAAAAATGTTAATATTATCACTACTTAATTCACTCACAAAAAAGAGATATATGATTTCGTAACAACAATTATAAAGATACAATTTATTTTATTTTTCTGATACTATTATTATTTTTATTTTTTTCCGTATCTATCTTTTTTCTCTCTCAATATTTCTAAAAAAATACATTAAATAATATTTTACTCCATAAAAAAATTATGCATAAAATAGTTGTATAAAAAAATTATTTTGCATGTATTAATTTTAAAACCATAATAACAACGAAAAAAACCATATTATAATGTTTAAAATAAAGTGGTCAAACAATACTTTTAAATAGGAAAACAAATAGTTTAATATTCTTTTAAAAATATGAGAATTAATTATAAATGCGGTTATATGTTATAAAATTTAAAATCATTATATAACATTGTCCTATAATGTATTGTTAATTGATAAATAATTAAAATTGAATAGATAATTCAATTGAATTAAATCAATTGTAAATATTACAAATTATTGATATATTCAATTCAAAATTTTATAATATTATTAAAAAAAAAACTCATTTAAAGCCCGCGCATCGTGCGGGTCTCAATCTAGTTTTAGTTTTAAATTAGAAACTTATAAATATATTGACGGCCCTAAATAAGAATATACAATAATAAAAATATACTTTCAATAGACTATATTATTAGTAGACAAATACACTATTTTTAATTTTATTAATTGTTATATAAATGTATAAAGATAATAATTCAATATTTTTTGAAAACTTAGTGGGGGCACATGCCCCCAAACCAACTAACGTAGCTCCGTCTCTGACTTCAAGTGAGACATCTTTTGTTAGTCTTATTTCTTAGAACTAGAGTCAAGATTGATTATTGAATATTAAATTGGTTTCTTTGATAACTAATAACAATATCATCACAAAAGTTGAAGGTACTTATTTCATAAATATGATCATCACCTAGTTAATGACATATTCCGTATAGACAAATACAACATACTCCCTCCGGTCACAATCATAAGCTAAAATAATTACTGTCACACGTATTAAAAAAGTTAGTTAAATGCAATTAATTTTCTTGATTTCATGTACTATTAAAGTAAAATTTACGATAATATCCTTAGTTTATTTAATGAATCAACTACTAATATTAAATGCTTTTGAATTAAATTAAGGGTATAATAGTAATACAAGCATTAATTAGTTTAAAATTTAATACCTTTTGCTTATAATAGTGACCAAGATTTAAGGTGTTTTTTTTTTGTTTATAATAGTGACCGGAGGGAGTAGTTTCTTTTTTAAGATCTTTAAAGATTCTTAAAGAAATTTCTCTTGAGAAATTGAGAAGCATCCTCCATCCCAACAAGCGATCTCTTGCTATATGCCTAGATTATATAATATTAGACAGCCTTATTTTAGTTTTCTTAATCTCAAATCTTTTCAAGTTCCCATAATATTTCTTATCTTAATCTATTATTATTTGTGTCAAGTTAATTACTACGATTTACAACATAAAACACCTATTTAGGTAAAATTAATTGTAAGAGTAAATAGAAGAGGATTGTTAAACAATATCTTTCTAAACAAATCTAAGTTTTAATCTTCATATTTTGACTTTTTTCAAAATAATAAACCTTATTTCGTATCTTAATTTTTTTTGGAAAAAACAAAAAAAAATTAAAAAGGACTAAAGATGAGCACAAAGGAAGTAATGTATTACAAATACAACATTAACGGAATCAATACATAATCACATTAAGTAGAAAGAACTAGAAGAAGCATAAAATCTATAAGAGAGTACATAACCAAAAATTAAAAACACTACAAAAAATAAACTGAAAATCTCAAAATTTCAACTTTGAGAAGCCATAAACTAAATCCAAAACCGTAAAATATTGATTAGGAAAAGGAGAGATAAAGCAGGTAGAGAGCAGGTGAAGATGCATATCTGTAAAAGCACGAGAATACCTCCGACATCTCAGATTAAGGTAAAGAAGAACTCAAATATTTGCACAAATTACAAACTTGTGAGTCGGTATGATTGAAGTTGCTCGTCAGGAACTTCTTCACGGTTTCTTGAAGTTCAGGACAACCAAGCATTTTTGTAACTCTATTTGTTTTTGTGACATCAAAAGGAATATAAGTGTGCTGTTTGGATCCCATTTAACTTTTCCTTTGAGTTCATCAATACAGTTTAACATATGACCGTGATAATCAACTGAGACATTAACATTCAGCTTGAAAAGAAGAAGGATACAATCAAGGTTTTAAAAAACGGTCCGCGACCGCGAATGCCGCCGCGACGAAACGGTTTTGGAGCCTTCCGATACCGTTATTCACCGTTTTAAGCCTGTGAAAAAAAATCACAAGCGAAACACCGTTACGGCCGCGACAAAACGCCGTTACGACCACAAAACGCCGTTACGGTCACAAAACACCGTTATCGCACCGTTACGGCCTTTACTCACCGTTACTTTGGAAGTGCAAGTAACAATGATGAAGGTGATAGTGAAAGTTATGATCCTGCTCGTCGTTCTACCAGGTGGTGATTAGTGATGTAAACAATAAATTTTTTCTAAACTCTTTAAGATGTATTAGTAGTTTTTTATGATGTGAACTTAATATAATTAATTTATCATGAACTTTGTTTGACAAATTTAATATGAGTAGTTATTACTTATTAATTCATTTATTTTCAATTGGTCAAAATAAAATCTTTATTAAAAATATTATTAGTAGTAGTTTCTAAATTATATTCATATTTTTGTCACTATATTTATTTTAAATATTTTATAATAATAAAAATATCAATTTAAATTATTATAAACTATATAACATAAAAATAGTTTTTTATGCAATGTTGTGATTAATTCACACCACGACGACCGTTATTTGCAACGCAGCACCTGTACTGACCGAAATTGCGAAAACCTTTACGCGACCGCGACGCGACCGAGACCGTTTTTTAAAACCTTGGATACAATAGCCAAATATTACAAGAATGGAAGGCCAATCAAATGGTGGAAGCCCAGATTTCACTATTTTGTTTTCCTGTGCCTGAGAAGGCAAACTCACGAAACGAGGCCTGACATTTATTAGATCCAGTGCTTTCTCAACTGAGTTTCTTATTCCAGGAACCAATGAGCATATCATAGATCCAACACAAGCACATAACTCTTTGTTTGTTTTGGATTCCCTGGCAGCCTTATAAGCCATACGGAAAGATATAGCACTGATGTCTCCTGTTGCATCTGGGATGTAGAAATTGCAGTTTGTCATGAATCCCCTCACCATTATGATTTCATATTGAGTTTCTGATTGGTTTGATGCATCTTTGTTGTTAGTTTCATCAGGTGGGGGAAATGGATTTACAATTGTAAAGTCACTTTCGTTTGTGGAATTCTTCATTTTGGAATAGTGGTTGAGAATGAAAGTGTACTTAGGTTTTGTTTTACAAGGTACTTAGGTTTTGATTTACGAGAATGGAAGCAATTGTAATGTCTTTGCTTCTTTATAAAGAGTATAGGAAATATCACAATTTTGGGGAGGGAACACTTGAATTAAATTAACTACTTTTGGTTAGCATTGGGAACGCGATATAAATAACTCCGCATGCATGCTCATCTTAACTTCATTAATTTAATTTTTCATGATTCGACCATTTACTTATTATGGAGAACATCAATTGAATTCTCCTAATGTTCTCTTTCTTTGCAACCGTCGATATTGAATATTGGTTTTAATAGGACCGAAAAAGGTAGGAATGTGGTGGGGTTTCTAATGTAATTCATCATTTCAATATTTCTCTTTTTGCATTCTCTAAGGGGTTTTCAATGTATTTTAATATCATTTCTTTTGGTTATGTTTAGGGGTGCTTTGGGCAGTTTGCAGGCCCACGTACTTAGGCCCAATTAAAAGCATTGTACAGAAATGCACGAGAAACAAGTGAGACCTCACTCATGTACGAAACATGTGATCCTGGCCTCCAACTCTCATCACACCTTTAAATATAATTAGCGATTTTAACATCCTATCCTATATAAGTTTCTCATGCGCTAGTTTTAACTATTGCTTACATCATTACTCTCAAACTACTTTTTGAATATGTTATTGACTTTTACTCTCAAACTACTTTTGGAATATGTTATTGACTTTGGCATTGAAATGTTAACTTTGCAGTCTATCCAGTTCCGCCACACTAAAAGCTTTTACCACCACATCAGTAAACTTCATTTATCTCTCGTCTATTATTCCTAGTTCCACCACGGAACATTGGTGTCTTTTGTGGAAATCGGCTTCTATTTCCTACAAATTTCCATGATAAACCTCTGTCTCTCACCACAATTCGGAAAACTTATGAACTTCTTCTAATTCAAATAGCAAATCTTCTTCTTGTTCGAATTACCAACCGATCTCGGGAAACCGTGGTAGAAAATAAATCTACTCGATTAGCCGCATAGAACAACGCGACTACAATTGCCGCCATAGTCTATGCCCCCGATCTCGCGAGAGAGGTTTCACTTCCTCCATCGATTGAGAAAGATTTAGTTCTTGTAACTTATCCTTGGAAGAATTGATCAAGAAAGGAAGGGGTGCCCGCTACATGCACAATAACAATATGAAGGGTGATAACGAAAGGAAAAAAATACAAGATGCGAGATGAGCTTCCAAGGAAAAAACAATCCTCTTGTCGGAAAATGGATTCCCAAAGAAAACTATCGAGGTTGTTAATAAAGTCAAAGGGAAAAAAAACAAAAGCGGCAAATGGGAAGAATAAAAGTCACTACATTCCATCAATTACCAGAGATCTCCCCATACCAAAGAACTCGTCCAAGGGAACATTTAAGAGAAGAATCGCCGAGCTAATGGCAGATACCAAAGAGGAGGAACGACCTCTGATTGAATACCTGAAATATCTATCCCTTGGTTCTCCATTAGTGAAAAGGTGGAAGGAATCCCAAATGAGATCTTCCTCTTTTTAATAATGGAAACTACAGTCAACTTTGATGTCTCTGAAATTCAAAATAGTGGAGCAAGTTATTATGACATCATGTATGTAGAGCTTTTAAACAAACTTAAGCTAGAGAGAGAGAGAGGGGGGGGGGGGATATCATCATACAAGGGATCTTACCTATAAGACCTTAATGATTCAGTTAGTCATCTTTTGAAATACCTCAAGATAATGGTTACCTTCGGGGAAGGAAAGGATACCATGACATTAAACTTACAATTCCTAGTGGTCCCATGTATGAGTTTCTACAATTGTATTCTAACTAAGCCTTTCGCTATCACGCTAGATGTAATGGCTCCTCTAGTCCACATAAATATGAAATACAATAATGTCCACAATGAACCATTGACATTATGTGCTGATCAATATGACTCTTGGAGGATACACAAAGTGCTGCAGCGTGACTAAGGTAAGAAAGGTAAAGAAAATGTAATGGAGGTCACTGTGGGATTCCTCTGAAAACACCTTGGAGAGATGGTAGTTAACCGCCAAAGAATAGGACCATGAACCTCATCATCACTACTACAAAATACACCTTCGGTAACACTAATTCTACTACGGTTAGGCTTCCACCGTGATGATATGTCTTACTCAACGCATGATAATTTTCTTTTATTTACTTATGAAAATTTTGATATGATATAATCACTGATGAATCATACGACCGTGGTTATATAATCACCCTTTCATGGGTTCGAATCTCAGCACCCTCAAATGTTTTATTTCTAAAACATTTAGTCGCGCCTTTGTATATTTAACATTTCTTTAACATTGGATACCACCACAGTTGAGTAACTCAACCGTTATGACTTGTTTTAAATATTTTAAATTGTAATATACTAATGTGTCAAATATTTTATTTCTTTAACATTTAGTCGCGCATTTTTATTTTTATTTATTTTTAATTTTTAAATAAATGAGATACCATCACGGTTTGGTAGCAGAACCGTTGTGACATATTTTTCATTTTGTTTTAAATATTTTTAATTGTAATACACTGGCGCTTCTTTAAGAAATTTAATTTAGTAAGTAACATATCACCACGGTTCTTATTTTTTAATGTGGTGGCATCACTCATTCATTTTTATCAAGCTTACTAGCTTATCTATTCAGTAGCCATTCTTTGTTGAGAAACGATACACCATTTCAACCCTAACGTTCAGTGCTGAGAAACGATACACCATTTTAACCCTAATATTCATCGTTCATCATCATCGTTCATCATCATCGTTCATCATCATCGGTTCATCATTCATCATCAACAGTTCATCGTTTTGCATTCGTTGCTTATTTTCAACCCGTAGTCATCGTCATTGTCATCGGTTCGTTTTCAACCCTAACACAACAACGCGGACACTAACATCATCGTCATCGTCAAGGAGGAATACAACAACAACACTATCTGTATCAACCCAAATATTCACATTTACTTAGTCATCACGTTTACGGTATGTAAACCTTTTTCCCATGCATCTACAGTAAACTTCAGTATCCATTGTTGTTGATGTTATTGTTGTTGTTGTTTTTATGGTTCTTGTTGAATGTGTTTCAAAAAACTTGATTAATCTTTTGTTGTTGTTGTTGTTGAATGTGTATGTGATAACAAATGAAAGAGTTTGTTGTTGTGGTTGTTGTTGAATGTGTATGTGATAATCTTTGAAAGAGTTTGTTGTTGTTGTCATTGAATGTATATATGATAATAGATGAAAGAGTTTGTTGTTGTTATTATTGAGGTTGTTATTATTGAGGTTGTTATTGTTTTTTAAAATAGATATCTTATTCGTCGTATTCTTCATCTAGTGGCGAGGAAACTATGACAAATGATACTCAAATAAAAAAGAAAAGATCACAAAGAGGTGCCACAATGCTTACCAAAGTAACACAAGTCCACAAATCTTGTATCAAATTGCCTATTGCGTTTGATTTGTATTATAGAGTAGTTGATGGTGAATACTCTTCTCTTTTTAGAGTTATCTTGTGTTCCTTGGACGTATCAAAGTTAAGATATTGGTAGATGATTGGAAACAAGCGCCAGATGATGTCAAAGATAGCATGTGACAGATTTTAAGGTATTAGTTTTAATTTTCATCATTTCGATACGACTTTCTATAATTTCTAATACATTTTTATTGATTTAAATGTAGTTGAACTTTGAGTTTACGGATGGTGATAAGCACTTAAAAAAAGTGGTTAACTCATGCTGGTATGTGTTGGAGGGGCTTTAAGTCACGGCTCACGCGTGACTATATTAGGAATCCTAAGATTGGTCTTGAGCGTCCATGGGTGAGGTATAGTTTTTTCTCAAAGAAGGTTTGGAAAAAGTTTGCAAAGGGTCGTTGTTCTGAGAAATTATTGGTTATTACTAGTCTTATTTATCTTGATAATTTGATGCTAATGATTTATAGTTACTAATCATATTTTCACTATGTTTATAATAGAATAAAAGTCAAGCAGGAATACAAAATAAAGCAAAAAACATTTACCCTCATAGATTGTGAAAGCTCTTGAGGTTTGACTAAATTTTGGTAATACTTGAAAAATAGATAAATAAGGATTTAGGGGTGCTTTGGGAAGTTTGCAGGCCCACGTACTTAGGCCCAATTAAAAGCATCGTACAGAAATGCACGAGAAACAAGTGAGACCTCCCTCATGTACGAAACATGTGATCCTGGCCTCCAACTCTCATCACACCTTTAAATATAATTAGCGATTTTAACATCCTATCCTATATAAGTTTCTCATGCGCTAGTTTTAACTATTGATTACATCATTACTCTCAAACTACTTTTTGAATATGTTATTGACTTTGGCATTGAAATGTTAACTTTGCAGTCTATTCAGTTCTGCCACACTAAAAGATTTCACCACCACATCAGTAAACTTCACTTATCTCTCGTCTATTATTCCTAGTTCCACCACGGATCATTGGTGTCTTTTGTGGAAATCGGCTTCTATTTCCTATAAATTTCCATGATAAACCTCTGTCTCTCACCACAATTCGGAAAACTTATGAACTTCTTCTAATTCAAATAGCAAATCTTCTTCTTGTTCGAATTACCAACCGATCTCGTGAAACCGTGGTAGCAAATAAATCTACTCGATTAGCCGCATAGAACAACGCGACTACAATTGCCGCCATAGTCCATGCCCTCGATCTCGCGAGAGAGGTTTCACTTCCTCCATCGATTGAGAAAGATTTAGTTCTTGTAACTTATCCTTGGAAGAATTGATCGAGAAAGGAAGGGGTGTCCGCTTCATGCAAAATAACAATATGAAGGGTGATAACGAAAGGAAAAAAATACAAGCAATGAATAAGTAGCAACATATATAAGTAGCAACATAATCGATTGTTTAAGTATTTCTATATTACTTTAAATCATCTTGTAACATATTCTTCCAAGCAATGAATAAAAATTTTCTCCAAACTCTTTTCTTTATGATCACAACATGATAGGGACAAGTAAGGGGTGATGTCATAAACATCACATGTGAACGAATAAAGCAATCAAAATCTTGCAACAAATTCAACGAATTAAGACAACTGGCAAAAATCAAAGTGGTGATATGGGCTCACCCTCTCTTGGTACCTAGCCATTCCGGATTGTAGGAGGTGAGCCAGCATTATGTGGACTCAAACTAGGTCAAAACGAGGGGACATGGAAGGGGAATAAACTCTTGGTTAGGCATAATCCTTGGAGATGCCTAATAAAAATTACGAGCACAACGCTAAACGATAACCAATTCTAGAGAAGCCAACTCGAGACTCAAGACAACAAACAACGCAAATATAGACAAGAATAAGCTAATAAAAAATTATATAAAAAACAAATTTAAGAATAATATATGTTAATTTATTCAACAATAAGTTTTACACAGAGTGGAATGAACCCCAAAAAAAAATATCATGAGTTTGAATCATCCCCAAAGTTAACCAATCTCCTATCCACTATTTCATGCTCCCAATGAATATGTTTCCTTGATATTTGTGCTCCAGATTAAAATTTCCACCTGCCTCAACGCATTTTAATTTGAAAAGAAACTTGAAGAATAAAGTATTTGTGTTCCACTATCCTCGCATAATCTTTAGACAGTTTGAGATTTTCAAGATTCATTTCTCAAATGTTATCTTGGGCCTTCTTTTAGCTTTCTTGAGCTTCATTCAATGACTCCTCCAACTCCTCTAATGTCTTGTGGGAGGAATCTAATGCCTTAGTAACATAAATAAAGGCAGCCTCAATGGAAAAAAGCGTTTTCCAGACATACTCCATGGTGGCATCCTTCTTCTTTATTTCTTAAGCCAATGATTGTACCTCTCATCCAACAAATGAGTATTAACTAAAGATTGTATTTCTTTCCCTATGTTTGTCAACATGTCGCTATTCCTTACAAGCTCCATCAGAAATCAATCATGTTAAATAGTAAGAGCGTTGACACGCTCTTAAATGGATTATTTTTATTTTTAAAGACAGTTAAGCAAGAAAAGGTCCCTTTTCCCAATGACAATAAATGAAAGGACAACTAAAGTCTTACACATATTGTATGCTATTTCTTCAAGTTCATGTTAATGAAAAGCTTTAAACTTATTTTAGAAATAAGTATAATCTTCTTCTGAAACAAAAGAACAAAGTTCCCTATCTATTTGAGAACTAAGACATGCCATAAGTAGTAGGGGAAAGGTGTCTAAGACTAGATATGAACTTCCTCTAGACCCAATCTTCTTGATTCTGGTGTGACTCTTTCAGGTATTTTGTTGGAAGGTTTCCCTAAATGAGAAATTTAAAAGGAAACCCCTCTTGAAGGATTCTCTCTAATGGCTTGTATCGACATGTGTGAGGAGTCATTCTCTGCTTACTGATTGAGAGGACCCTATACATCCGCTTACGCCATAATATGGAGATTGGAATGGACCATATCAATAATGGAACTTGTAGTCAGAACTCTTCATGTGGTCAACATAGTAGTGACTTTTGAAAGCAAAGGAGTGACCCTATGCATCTTCTTCATTTAAAGCATCATCTTGTGACATTTCATCTTATCTACAACCAAGAAATCAAGTAAGTTAGGGGAAAAATCATTATAAATCTACAAAAGTAAATAGGAAACCTCCTATGTGGCTAACCAAATATGACACAACTCTCCTTTTTAGTAGTTGCTTCCACCACTAAGCGCGTATTTATATAACACTTCTTATGTTTCTTTGACGTCTTCCCGGAAGGAACAACACTATCAACAAAACCCAAACTTTCCTAAAAGGCCACCAGTTTCCTCTTCAAATAAGACTCCCCCTGAGGTAGATCGACAAAGAGATAGATATAGGTCTCAACCTCACCCAATAAAAGGTTTTGAAGTCAAAATTTTGGAAACATATTCGATCTTTTAGCAGGAGTACCAAATTGAACGTCATATATTCCCATAGGCTACCACAATAACGGGAGTAATTAGGTAGTATTGATCTTTGAAATTCTTCATACTTTCAAAGTAGATTTTGAACATCTTTTGTCCATGCCTAAGAGAAAGCAAGCCTTAACCCCATGATGAGTCAGCTAAACAACGTTCGACATTGAAAAGATGGAAAAAAGTCAATACAACAATATAGATTTCCTAACGGGTTTAAACTCGGTTGAATAGTTGATCGAGGTGAAAATAATGGGTGTTAATTATCATCTTGGTTGGGAAATGTAACCGATAGGAAAAGTAGATGGTTATGATCCTTTAAATCCCACCAAATAATATTAATAATTTTATTTAAAAAACAAACTACATGTTCCTTAAGTTGAGCTGGAACTGGTAGGAAAAGTATTTTAGGATGAACCTTCGAACTCCACCAACTACACTATTTATTTTATTTAAAAAATAAGCTACACATTCCTTCAGTTATGATGGAAACCAATATGAAAAGGCTTTCAGGATGCACCTTTGATTCACGACAACTACACCTTTTATTTTTATTTAAAGAAAACAAACTATTCATTATGTTAAGCAAAAAATTGATAGGAAAAGTCTTTGACTAGGAACCTTTCAATTCTTTTTATTTTTAAATTAATTAATGAACTACCTATTCTCTCGGTTGATGTGGTAACCAATAGGAAAAGTTCCATCAATCCCCTCGGTTTGGCCACCTAGTCCATAGGAAAATTCTAAATATTAAACATTTGCCCTAGGATGTTTGTCTTACCAACAGGAAAACCTTGTTTGGAACTTATTTTTATAATACATTATTCCATTCATTATCAAAATACAATCAAAACATAATAAACCCTAAACAAAACTTCATCTTCTCCACTCGAAACTTAATATCCCCTACTAAACAAAACTCGAAACTTTATCTTCTCCACTAAAAGAAACTCAAAAACTTCATTTCTTCCATAAACAAAACTCAAAACTTTATTTTCTCCATGCGAGTGCCATTATTACCACTCATGGAAAAGGAGAGAAGATTGAAATGAAGGAAAGGAAACAAAACAAAACTCGAATGAAGCAAGGAAAGTAAGCAAAACTCAAAATGAAGCTTCATCATATTTACAATACGTAAATGCTTATCCATGCATGTAACTTAGCAATATTTTATCTTACAATGTGACTTAACAAAATTTTGAACTAGGCAAAGTTTTTAGCTTCTTGTCCATGCATGTAACTTAGAACTATTTTTGGTTAATGGTACGGAGAAGTGGATATCATATGTTGAACATGCGACTTAACACGCAAGAGGGGTGAGGGTAAATTGTGTGGTTCAGAAAAAATTTGTTTTGAAAAACTTTTAGGGTTATAATCAGAGTTTTGAATCATTTTGAAAATAGTTTAAGTATTAAGAAGCAATAAATAAATTGCATAAATAAATTGTAGAAAAGAAAGACTTTAAGGAAAGAGAAAATAACGAGAATTATAGAGGTTCGTTCAAACATGAAAAAGACCTACTCCTCTTCCCGAGAATTGATATTGAGAGTATCCAATAAACGTTAAGAATTTTTGGTAGGTAATACTCATGAACCCCCTTATAAAAGGAAATTGGTTGACTTTCAACCAAACAGTAAGACATGGATTAGAGAGGTTTGAGTCATTTCTTCCCAACGGCGAATCGAAATAATTAATTGAAATTCTGGTATAGATGTGTGATGTCATAGTGCAATGTCACAACATCGCAATCTGCTGAACAAGGCAATAACAGAAACAATAAATAACACACTGAATTGTTCACCCAGTTCGGTTCAACAACCTACATCTGGGGGCATACCAAGCCAGGAAGGAAGTCCACTATTAGTAGTATCAAATTACAGACTCAACAGACCAGTTGACAATCTACCTAATTTAATCACTACCCAATGACCCTTCTATCTAAGTCCTCCCTAGGTAAGAGACTCCATCTCACTTCCTATCATCACTATGATGTCTAGCAGTCAACTACACCGTCACTGCATCAACAACTTGATTACCAATAACTGTACAGCCATAGAAGACACCCTTCCATGACACCCTTTGGAGTTGCTTCAAAGCTTCCTCCAAGAACAATACCAAACTCAAACTCATTACCTACAGGTTTCTGAGTTACACACAGTGACCATCTCACAACCCGAGTGGTTCACTTAGACAAAGCCCTAAAGATCTACATCTTGGACCCGTACCTATTCTAGGTTACAAGCATTCTATTTATAACATAATCCCAACTGGATTTGGGCCTTCAAATCATATCATATCTTCTGTAACAAATCTTCTTCTAAATAGATCTTCAATCAAATCTTCAATTAAATCTTCAATTATTAACTCTGAATATTCTCCATATCTTTATGCTTTAAATGCGCAACAAACTGATCTTCATAACTGTTGTAACAGAATATATCTCTCCCTTGATCTTCGCCTGCATTCTCTGATTCTTTTTAGCAGAATATCTCATTCACACCAGAAACACATGCAGCCCTAATTAATCATCCCAGACCTGATGTTGTAATGTTCTGGTGTAGTGATGTTAAGACTTCGCATGTGACATCACTCTTCAGTACTTTAACTTTTCAACACTATTTACAACCCAGACAGTTAGCAAGTCATGTTGCAACATCAACCATGACATCAACATTGTTTTAACAAAATTTCAGCCAATTACAAGAACTTACAATCTCCCCCTTTGGCTAATTTTGGCTAAAACAACTATATAACCATTACAACTCAGATTACAGTAGTTATTACAACTCTATACTACTGTCAGTAGTTACCAGTAACCACTGATCCTAACAGTAACCATCAGTAGCTACTGTGCGCAGCAATCCTGGAGAAACATCTTCTAGGGAATATTTGAATGATGTTAAGACATCATGTCTGACACCTTCTTTTGGCAGCACGGCCCACCACAATCACTTCAGGCAGCACATCAGGAGGAAGAAGTAGAAAGTCCCGAAGTTATGCACTCAGATTACAGAAATCTGGTGTACATGAGGAAGAAGATTTTAGACACTCCCCCTTAATACAACACATTTCTTTTTTCCTTTCAACTCAGACCCGGAATCATTGTGGACGACTCCCCCAGAAAAGAAATGTTTGTCCATCCATCAAAGACCAATGGTGGCATAAGATAATTCTGCACACTATCATTGATCAGACACTGGGTTTAGACCATGGCATAAGAGGAAACTTGAGAAGTGCCATTCTGCCAACCCAGGTAACTCAGAACACAAGTCACAACTGTGTTCATAACTCAGGACACAAGTCACAAAGACTCAACACCAACTAGAGGATGTCCCATCCTGTTCTGCAGCATCAAAAACTACAGATTCCCAGCATAACATCTGTGCAAACCATTTAGACCATCTCTTTCCTTTCTCCCCCTTTTTAGCCACAAATTGGCAAAAAAAACCAGACCCAAGAAGTGCTTACCCATACACGAATAAATGCCATAAGACTTATGAGATGAGAACACTCACTAGCAGAAGGAGAACAATCTAACCCTTATAAATAGCTGACCAGTAACTTAGAAATTAACGAGCCTTGAATATGTCAATGTTCTTGGTCAAACAAACGTTATTTTAGGAACCAAAAACTGCATTCAAATTCAATGCCTACCTTCCAAAAACTGCCTTGACTGCCTTAAATATTTCACAACTGAATCTTACCATAAATTAGGCCAATAACGCTCCATGCATAGTCGAAGCCACGTGTTTCACTTTATCCTAACACCACCGTCCAAAATACTTCCCTGTTTGGCTTAATAAAAACATGTCTTATATCATGTTCTGACATCTTTTCAGACATTGCCTGCTGGCTCATTAACCCAAGACTCTTACAAACACATTTTCTTATCTAATGGGTAATGATACAACTTCTCACAACTTCTTCTAGATTGCTTCCAACCATCAGCCAAGTACACCACTTTTGCTTTTCAGACCTCTCCTGTATAGGCCCAGCTATGACAGGTCCCATCATCACACTGCACAAGCTTGATCAGCACACATGCTGCAATAGGCTATAGTAAACAGCCTTACACTCAATGCCCTTTAAGATATCCCACCAATAATGCCACATTCCTCACGGGGATTTTAGATACAAGATATGCCAAGTCCAATAAACAAAGGCCATTTGATTGGAAATTTCTCACACAAGATAAACACCCTTCAGTCCTTACATCCACCAGCTCCTAATGAAGTCTTCAACATGAAAGTAGTTATGTATTTCCTGAACTACTTACCATCAAGATTAGAATCTGCCCATTCTAATCCACACTATGTCAGAACTGCCACTTCAGACTATAATGCTGCTTCTTCAAACTCCATAAGTATGGTACATACCCAACTATAATGTTGTAACTATATGTAAGACATCAGCCTAGCCTCATCCTATTAGGACCACTTCCACCCAGGCACCAAGTACGAGGTTCTAGTGGCCAATATGTTAAGAAAAACATGTTCCCAAGAAAAACAGATTCCCACACCAGAGACTACTCTGACTGGTCAGGCGATGCAAACTATGCCATATTATCCATTATAAATACCAAACCTCCTTGCTCCTATTAGCACACCAAGGAAGGAAACATGAGTCAGTCTAACAAGAATGCAGCAAAGAGACACATGCAGGAGGACAAGAAGCCAGATCCTCAGAAGTTGAAGGACACAACACTGTCCAAAGCTGGAGCATCTTCAGGAGCAACAAGAACACGCAAGACATCAGAAACAAGGATGAAGATTATCAAGAAAAACCAAGTGCAGCTTCAAGCATCTGATGATGAATGGGATGAAGATTGGAAGACATTTCTTGATTCAGGGGGTTGGGATAATCTTTAGACTCTTTGCTTGTTGTTTTTACTTATCTTGTAAGCTTCCAAAAAGCAATAAACTCCTGTTTTAATTCTGTTCCATCTATACTAAACAAAAGCAATAAGGAACACAAATGCACAATACACTAACTTCTCTTGTATGTAACTTCCCAATAAGTGCCATCACCAAAAACTGCAGACATATTCGTCACACGTCCAACTGCACAAACTTTTACTAATCTCCCCCTATCAAGGGTAACATGTGCTTCTTGTATCTTTATGTCTTCAAGAGCTCACTCCTCACAAGATTCAACCAATCTTCACAATCTTGAGCATAATCCATAGACAAGTACTCCCCCTGTCACGATTAACTAGAACATTTGAGTACACTTGCTGAGTACATGCATTTTGGCACCATTGTCCCTTTCTCCAAAGGCATTCAATCCTTACCATGCTCTTCATCTTCAGATATCCTGAACTACATTTTCCATCCAAGGTAGACCTTCTACTTCATCATCCTCCCGTATGACTATGTAGACGCTCCTTAGGAAAAATGTAGACACCATGCTTCTGAACCAGAGCATAATCATCCTTCACCAAGGATATCCAACCAGATAATGTCCCAACACACGTTAGAACATCTGCCACTCATCACCATGAATCTTGATATGCTCCACCATGCTGTAACCATCAAGATGTGATGACTTCATATCTTACAGCCTCAGCCACTGTCTGACTTAGATATGTTGGATGTCATCAACATTCCAGAATCTATCTGCCTCTCACCCCAGATAATATGGATAATACTCCATAGTCACCAATCAACTCCAGGATGCTTAACCCTTGAAAATACTTTCAACACAATCACATAAAGTAAATTCTCAAACCTTCTGCAGTCCTGCACTTTAACCTCAGACAGATACATAGTCTCCCGTCACTGTATATTGTCATCAGTTTAATGCACAACACTAACCAAAGCAGACACATATTCAACTATTGTCATGCAAGATACAACATTTTATCTGGTCTGACATCCTTTTCCTGCAGACTTGAGGCACTGGTTGATCCTTCTCTCGCTAATCCGCACCACTGATCACTTTACATTAGGTAAGTGGCTTGACCTGATACTTCACGTGAGCATAACAAACTTCCTTTGGCTGAGAAGGCAAAGACTGAAATAATGTTTCAACATCACCAATGAACCAGCATCTTCTAATATTTCAAGAATCTTTAAACTTTTGATGCCATCCTCATTAAGGTACCACAACTAAGCTTAAGAGATAACTTATCAAGATCTTCACTCCCGCATGAAAACTTTGACAGTGAAACTCTTTTGCTTTGGCTCTCCCTTCTTCTTTCATCATAAAAAAGGATGAAGGAGTCACAGTACTGAACAGATGGTCTTCTTCTTCTGATCCTTCCAGCCACAAGGCTAATGCAGGCACCAACTCCAATTGACCAAAAGCTGCATAATACGCTCAGCTTCTTTCTTGATGAATCTTCATAAAGCCCAAATGCCTCCTCTTCCAAGTCAGGAGTAGGTTCCAAATAGATGTGATCAACACATTTGTTTAGCCCCCCAAGCATCTGTTATGTCACAATCTCTTCACACCAAAAGATCCTTTAACACAAACTAGAGATTGATCATGCAAGGTTTTCTCCAGACCTCTTTTTAACATGCTTATATAAGAGTTCCTTTAGAGTGGACTTAGGATCACCACATCTTCAGAGGAGAGAAGAATGTTGCAGTCTTAACTCAAAACCACCAGGAATTTTCCATCAGATATATATATGCAGCGGAACATACACCAGAAAACTCCTCTACTACCTTCAGGCATAATAACCCTTGCCCAACACTCCAAGTGCACTAGGTCATCATAGGTTTGAAAATACAGCAACAGGCCTGATAACTTCATTCTTCACTCCAAGGGATAATACAAAGTACTCTGACTATCTTCCTTGCTCATGAACCAGAAAGTATCTTCCTTAGATCTCATCCAGAAACAGACAGGATGCCTGCTCTGATACCAATTGAAATTCTAGTATAGATGTGTGATGTCATAGTGCAATGCCATAACATCGCAATCCGCTGAACAAGGCAATAACAGAAACAATAAATAACACACTGAATTGTTCACCCAGTTCGGTTCAACAACCTACATCTGGGAGCATACCAAGCCAGGAAGGAAGTCCACTATTAGTAGTATCAAATTACAGACTCAACAGACCAGTTGACAATCTACCTAATTTAATCACTACCCAATGACCCTTCTACCTAAGTCCTCCCTAGGTAAGAGACTCCATCTCACTTCCTATCATCACTATGATGTCTAGCAGTCAACTACACCGTCACTGCATCAACAACTTGATTACCAATAACTGTACAGGCATAGAAGACACCCTTCCATGACACCCTTTGGAGTTGCTTCAAAGCTTCCTCCAAGAACAATACCAAACTCAAACTCATTACCTACAGGTTTCTGAGTTACACATAGTGACCATCTCACAACCCGAGTGGTTCACTTAGACAAAGCCCTAAAGATCTACATCTTGGACCCGTACCTATTCTAGGTTACAAGAATTCTATTTATAACATAATCCCAACTGGATTTGGGCTTTCAAATCATATCATATCTTCTGTAACAAATCTGCTTCTAAATAGATCTTCAATCAAATCTTCAATTAAATCTTCAATTATTAACTCTGAATATTCTCCATATCTTTATGCTTTAAATGCGCAACAAACTGATCTTCATAACTGTTGTAACAGAATATATCTCTCCCTTGATCTTCGCCTGCATTCTCTGATTCTTTCTAGCAGAATATCTCATTCACACCAGAAATACATGTAGCCCTAATTAATCATCCCAGACCTGATGTTGTAATGTTCTGGTATAGTGATGTTAAGACTTCGCATGTGACATCACTCTTCAGCACTTTAACTTTTCAACACTATTTACAACCCAGACTGTTAGCAAGTCATGTTGCAACATCAACCATGACATCAACATTGTTTTAACAAAATTTGAGCCAATTACAAGAACTTACATTAATCATATTTCCATACAGTAGATCGAAGCGGTTAGTCTGCTTTCCATGAGAATCTTATAGCGGTTAATATTCAAGCGTCTAAACAAACTTTGCAAGCTTTTAACCAATAATCTAGGAGATTTTACTACAGGCTAATCTCAAACCTTATCCAAGCTTTTAATATCAGGCTAAGGTTTAACCTATCCTTGTTTTTACCACGAGATAACCAAGAACCTGAGAGATTTTACCATAGACTGATCTTGAACCTAAACAATGGTTTGATCACATAATCCCCAAACCAAAAGCTTTTATGGGTTTAGCTTCTAACCCAAACAATCCCAAGTGGATAATATTCAACCAAGGTGTAAATGAAAATTCCCTTGGCAAACTTTACAATTCTACCCTTTTAGAATTACAACTTATCCTCATTCACAAAACTATTTTCTCGAATAAGCACTTTAGCTAAAATATTGGTGAGAGAAATTCAAGAAAAAAATTTAGAGAGAGAGAGAGAGAGAGAAGTATCAAAACACGATTATGGATAATTTGAAACGAGGGAAGGGACATCTATTTATAGGCTAGAGGTTGACTCAAAATGTAAATTGATTTTAATGCTTTTTAAGGTAGGATAATCGGTTATCGCCAAATGCTAATTGATTATATACTTCAAAGATATTCGATTAATAGTTTAAAATAGGAAAGATAAGATATCTATCTGTTTAACATCATTAAGATGTTGTCCTAATCGCTTAGAGCTCAATTTTGAACTGAGTTAATCGATTAAATTAATTCCCCAATCGATTTGCAAATATAAAACTTTTCCCTAAAGTTATTCTGATAGCTTTCAACTCATCTGGCACAACTTCAAGACATTTTAGAAAATATTTTCTTGAGAGAAACCAGTTTCAAAATATGCTTTAGTGTGTGTGTGTGTGTGTGTGTGTGTTTTAGCCAATGTACTTTTAGGAGAACACCTCTTATGCTTTATAAAACTCAAACTATTTAAGGTGGGGCTTTCTTGTACTTCAAGACTTTGTCAGATACCTTATAAATTTGTAGACACTTGCTTGAGTTCACTTGATATAAGGCTTAAGTTTGTATTTAATTTTATTTCCATCATTAGATAGTCAAGTCCATCAAAACCTAATACTTAGGTTTGTATCTAATACAATTCTCGAATATTTTAAGTTGGTTGAATAACTCCTTATTCTAATCCATCATATGGATCATTCCCAACTCTTGCTTCTAAACGTATATAATCTTATTATAATTTGTTTAGTTTAGTTTGACCCATTTTTTTAGAAATTGGATATTACATTTATCCCATCGCACCCTACCAATATAAAACATGCACCTCGCGTTAGGCGAAACCTACATTATTCGATACTAGTCTTGATGAGTTCTAAAACTTGGAAAGCATAAAATTAATATTCACTTTTGAGGAAATTTTCAATTAGTTTGATCTCACCGGCTTATTTATCATATAAATCGTCTCTCACATGCATCAACATACATTTGCATGCATCAACATACATACAAAATGTAACAATTATGGCCCCTAGCACAATTGTTCTCCTAAGCCAATGAGAGAACATAACCTAAACCTAATAACAATCTACACTTCTCCAAGCAAGATCCTCAAGGTTATCCTCCTTTGATCTTGTATTCTTCTCTTTCTTCATAACATTACATTACATCAAAGAATACTCGTTTTACATACGAGGGAGTGAGATGAGAAAAGAATTTACATCAAGAGATTAAAAGAGAGGCACGACACGCAAGTCGTATTTTAAAATCCCAAAACAAAATAAAGGAAAACTAAGGCCACAACTGATCACCACAAGAGAACAATAATAAACACATTTTTATTATTATTAATTTAAATCATGTTAATTAAATAAATCAAATTAAATTTTGGCAAATGATCACACTACACATTTTAATGAAAAATTCATTTGAAATCTGCATTGTTTTTCGCATCAACACTTGACACTTTCCATAAACATTAAAGCACAAATTTTGTGCCGTCACAACCCTAATCGTATACCTCTTTGACAGCGCAACTCTTGTGCTATCATGAACCATAATGCAACAACTTCATACCTCCAAAACACCTTGATCAATAATTCAATATGATTGATCGACATGTCATTGTTTCACCATACTAACGTCGGATTCCGAAGCAAATGAACATGGATCGCTCAAAAGAATAATAATCATTGTGTGATAGAATGGACAAAATAAAAATAGTATGTCTAATATACTATCTTTGCATCAGAGTTACTTATATCACATGTAAAATTTGATCGATCATATTTGCCTAACTTAAAGACGATCGATGTATCGCTGTTTCACCGTACTAATGTCGAATTCCGAAGCATAGTCAACATCGATCACTCAAATCCTAATTTAATTTAGGCTAAAATACAGTTTTGGTCCCCCTGTTTTTTTTTAACAGTTTTGGTCCCCCACACCCTCACTGTTCATGTACGGACGTGTACTGTTCATGTACGGACAAGTTACTGTTCATCACTTTTTTTGGGCCAAAATTGGGGTGGGGGACCAAAACTGTTAAAAAAAAAACAGGGGGACCAAAACTGTGAATTTTGAAAAACAGGGGGACCAAAACTGTATTTTAGCCTTTAATTTATTATGTGTTTTTAATTGAATTAAAACAAAAACAACAGAAAATAAACATCTATTAGATGCATGGTTTCGTAAGTGGTTTTGATACCACTGAAGGGAAATTGCGATCCAAAACGCAGCAAAAATTAAAATTTCCCCTTTAGTGATCCTTACGAATGGACCTGATAAGTGATAGAAACGATTACCTCTTGTTGCGATGAAACCTTTGAAGCTAAATCGAAGGAGTGATCACGAGCGTTGAACGATGAACAACGCCTCTACTCAGTCCACACGAACAAATTCCTTCAGTTTTAGTGCTAGCTGATACGATTGAAGACTCTGAGAGGGAGAGGGAGAGAGAAAGAGAGAGAGAGAGAGAGAGAGAGAGAGAGAGAGAGAGAGGGAAATACGGTTAGGGTTTCAGAGTCCGAATTTTCATCAAGAATGTATGCTTCTGCGCAAGGGTTCTATTTATAGAAACACTTATGTGGGATGCAAGCTAAAAAACCCACTTAAGTGTATGCGCACCATATCTTATGGTGTACCGTATATCACCTAAACGCGTGGTACCTTACCACATTCCGTATTCTACTTAAGTGCACCATACCTTTCAGTGTTCTACATTTACTTAAGTGCATCGTGGCTTACAGTGTTCCTTATTTACTCCACCTCATATCAATCTGTCCTTATGTGTGACCCTGTAGGTTTTCGCGACTTTGGAAATTATATTAAATCACGCATTTAACATAATAAATGGTGAGCGGTATCTAGCAACACATCACAGCTACCCAAGTCACGAAAATGTCATGTGATCTGACAAAACCTTTTATGATGATACTTGTGTGTACAATTACCCTTTTGCCCTTATATCTATATTGAACACAAGGCATATAGTGTGTCATCATTGTCCAGTTCAATATTAGGCCCTTAGACATTTATCTTGTTATGCAGGATGGGCAAATTCCATCTAGATCACTCATGTCCCTCAGCATGCTTTGTGGATTACACATCAATTGTCTTTATGGTTATCCATTTACGAACAATGTTAGATCAGCAATAAAGTACTCGACTCTACATCTAGGGTCCATAGTGGTTTCAGGTCAAAGGGTGGTATACACCACCACCACCATGAGAGTAACTTATTACACTTTGCATAACATTCTATGTAGTATTCTCATAGCGGATCAATCCAGTATAGATATTACTCCTAATATTCATACCTATGTTAAGACTTGATAAATCCTTATCCATGATCCATGAGATATGATCATCAGTCTATCTACATAATAGTCTTAATGTTGTAAGGTTATCCCAATTCACAGTAAAGCTCAGCTACAGATACTTTAAGAATAGTGTCCTTATGTTTCATTAAGCGAACTAGCTATTCTATGGTGTCATACCCCAAGTTTTGACCACTATGATTTCCCAACATTGTGCAAATCATCATCACAATATGGATGAACCATTAGGTCTCATCAATCTCCTCAAGGATTGTTGAGCATTCACTACAATCAAAGATTAAGGTTCTGAGCCCTGTCATAGCACTTAGACAAAGGATCAATCAAGAAATGACATGATCTTTAACTTGTCTAACCTCTTAAACACCCACAAACGATCAAGAGGACTCCCACATCAAGAATCAAGCCCAAAGTTGTAACATTCCAAGTGGATTAAGCCTCAAGATCGCCAGTGTCACCAAATTAGAGTTTTGGTCGACCAGAGCCTCCTGATGGAAATTTTCCTCTGGGCATGAGCCAATGCTTCAAAGCATAACTTAAGATACTCCAAGGGACCTCATGGACCCAATCATCAAGTCAATTTAGCCTCAGGGGATGCATTCACTAAAAATCAGGAATTAGGGTTTCTTGACCTAATTCACCCCTAAGTTGACTTTTGGGACAAAACATGAGCCAAGACCTCAAGATATGATTTGAGGGTCTCCAATACACTACATTGATCCATTTGCAACAATGGATTGATCCACGAAGCTTGATCCTCAAGTTTCAATTTCATCAGGACCACAATTAGGGTTTTGAGGGAAAAAGTCAACTGTATCTTTGACTTTTGACCAAGACATGCTCCCAAACCTTGGGACATGATTCAATACACCCTATAACATCTATGGAACATAGCCATTAGGTTTGATTTAGGTCAAGGACTTGATTTCACCAAGGATCGTACAGTTTGGAATTCATCTAATAAAAAGTCAACTGTGCACAAAAGTCAACTTTGACTTTTTGAGATTTTTCACAATTATGGTTCCTTGACCCTAAAATGATGTTAATGTGTGATTTGAATCATCATTCATCAAGAAAAATCAAAGAAAGTGGGATAACTTGTAAAAGGGGTAACCATAAAAACTTAGAATTTTTCTAAGTTATGGAACAAAGTGGCTAGGGTACCAACTTCCAAGGATCATAACTTGAGATCCAAGCAACCATTTTAGATGGTCCAAAGATGGATTTGTAGCTCTCGTGGCATACTTTAAAAGTGTCAACTACACCTCATTCCAATTCCTCATGGATTTTTAGTTATGGAGTGATCAAAATGGCTGAAAACCCAAAAGTAACATTTTTCCAACACTTAGTGAAATTTTCACTAAGTCGGAATCTACCTTATTGTTTCCCAAATGTAGAGGTAGTTTTCAATGTAATTCAAGTTAGATCAATACCAAAGTTGGACATCATATTGAAATAGGATATGTCAGCTTTCCAAAATGTCCAAAAACTCCATCAAATTCCATCTGAGCTATGAGTTATGACAGTTGCAATGTGCCTTGATGCAAACTGTCACACAAGGAAGATTTGTGCATTATGGCTTGATTTGATCAAATTAAGCAACTCCAAGCCTTGTCATCATTTTTTACACATCTGAGGATAAAACAAGGATGGAATGATCTGATCCCCAAGCCTCCAAAGTCCAAGAATCTACATTAGGCTTGTCATCCCTAAAAAGGCTAAAATGTGCCAAGAATTCAATTTTGTTTCCAAGCATTTAATGGATGCACCAAGGAGGCATGAACTGAGCCTACTCCAACTAAATGAGTCAAAGATAAGCTCTGAACCAAAGAGTCATAGGCCTGTGCTCTAACCTCTAGTCAATGGCTAGAGGAGACTTAAGATTCCAAAGTGATCCAATTGGCCAAAGGCCTGCTGCAGCCACCATTCACTATTGCTTGAAAAACAAACTTGCTCTACTATAAATAGAGCTCATTTGTGCTCAGTTTGAGTACACCAAAGCACTACAACACTTGCTTTCCTCAAAATCTCTTTCTCTAGGCCAAAATGCCTTCTTTTGCAAGGTAACTCTGAGTTTTTGAGTTAGAGAGCATTTCCATCATAGCTCATGATCCAAACACATCCAATATGTCATATCTAAGCTGTCCAAACTCTCATATGTGACCTGTAACACCAAAATCACAAAGTCCCCTCTCAAAACCTCAAAATTGGACTTTTTTTGCATTTTTCAAGCCATGTCTTGATTCAGTTACTTTCAAAACCAGATAAAGCCTCAAACACACTCCAAATATCATCTTTGAACTGTCCCAAATGGTTCCCCACATCTGGAACACCATTTGAGAGAGTTGCTATATTGGTCACTCTTGCCCCTTTTTGCAAGAAAAAGCTCAAACTTGTTCCTGAGGATTCCAGTTGGTTCCAACCATTCTAAAAGCTTCCAAGGGATCATTTGAGGGTGTCCAAAGCATCAAATTGTTTCTGGAACAAAGCATTTGGTAGATTGCACAAAAAGCTCCTAAAGAGGTAAGCATCACAACTTGAACTCTTTGAAATATGCATTGTTTTGAAGTCCACTGATCATGCACATCTCATACATGTTATATATGTTATGTTTGAATCTATTCATCATATAATTCATGCATGTAACAAGAGGTAGCATAGAAAATGCAATTATAGGCCTATTTCAAGAACACTATCGGGTTTTGAAATAGGAGCCTCATCTGAAAAAACCACCACCACCATTGGATTCCTTGTGAAATTCTAGGCAGGATAAACCTAAATTTTGTCCCAATCCATGGAGAAATGAGAAAGTTACAAGCTTCACGTTTTTGGCCAAAATCTTGCCTTGCCTTGCCTTGGCCAGGCCAAAAAACAAGGCATGCCTCATATATTCATGGGGTGGTTTTGATACACGGATGTATCACCACCCCAGTGGTAGAAGGCACGCACTGCACCCAAGAGGTCTGGGGTTCGAATCCCTCTCGCCCCAGATCCTTTTTTTTTATCATTTTTTTCACTTTTTATTATTTTTCATGTTATTTTTAAATGATTTGGAAAATTAATAACTCTCTCAATTTTAATTATTTTTTATTGGTTCTTTTTGAAAAAAATCACAAAAATGTTGAAATATTTTATTCCACAAAAAAAATCAAATTTATATTATTTATTTAATATAGTTGGTATTTTTGTAAATAATTTCATTTTTATTGTTTTTAAACCTTTTAAAAATTAATACTCACCTTGAAAATCAAAATCAAATGAGCCCTAAATCATTTTGTGATTAAAACCTCATTTTTCAAACCTTAACCAAAAACCACAAGTAGTTTATTTGGACTTATTTGCTATTTTTGTCATTTTATTCATTTTATTAAAAGGATTACTTTTAAAAGAAAATGAAATTAGGGTTTCTTTGATTTCCACCCTAACAAACCCTTTTCAAACTCTTTGGGCCTCTAATAGAGTGTAAGACCCAAACCCTTTGTAAATAAACCTTTTTGGGCCTTAGTGTATTGTATTAGTCCCGATATAGTTGGACATTTCGACGCGATCGTCGTTTTCAAATTATTTTCAACTGGGCTTCTCCTTGAGCTATAAGACCCATCTTTATTCATTTTCAAACTGTTTGGGCCTCTAATCGAGTGTAAGACCCAATCCCTTTTTAACCAAAATCATTTTGGGCCTCACACATTGTATAAGTCGCTTTGCGTTAAAAAATATCTCGGTGCGATCGCCGTTTTTCAAACAAAAATCATTCGGGCCTACCCTCGTGTTGTAAGTCCTATTTCTTTTCTTTAAAAATCTTATGGGCCTCTTGAAAGAGTGTAAGACCCATCCCTTTGTACAAAAAACCTTTTTGGGCCTCAGTCACTTGTATAAGTCCCTGTACAAATTCAAAACAACAGTGCAATCACTGTCAAAACCTCGGGCCTCTCCCTGAGCTGTAAACCCCGGTCTCTGTTCAAAGTACTTTCTCCTTGGATTTTGAATCCAAATATACAGTTGTTATAAAAACTTTCTTTAATTTCTTTGTTGAACAACTAACAAAACAACATGGAAGCTCTACAATGGGTAAGTGTTTATCCGCTTTCTTTTATCTGCTTTCATATATATATATATATATATATATATATATATATATATATATATATATATATAACTGTATTGTGGGAAGCGGCGCATGGTTAGTCTTCTTTCATTCTTTTAAATACATGTCATATATATATATAACTGTATTGTGGGAAGCTGCGCATGGTTAGTCTTCTTTCATACCCTCTTTAATTACTTGTCATATATCAACTGTATATATTCTAGTATAGTTATTTAGAGTTTTCCCCAACAACTACGTCTAGAACTAGGTAAAGCCCTGTTGGTCACTCTTGGATACAAACAAAACTAGATCCCCATAAGATTCCAGATACAGTCTTCCCTCTTCTTGGGGTTAAACAATATGGAACAAAGAGAAAGGCAGTATTCTCGGTGAACCTTTTCTCAGACTGTCACCCATAGAAATTGTTAAAGAAATTCTACTCCCCAGAGGTGATCTATTCTCTGTGAATGGCATCTCTTGAGTTTCTTCAAACCTCAAACTTTCATGAAATGATCTCTTCTCTATGAATTGCATTTCTTGAACTTCTCTCGGTTTGAGACCCACAGGCTTCCTAAAAGCATCTCCGTCTCCTCTTGGACTTTGTACAAGGACCCTCCAGCTTCTTAGAAGTTCTCATGCCTTCTCTTGGGCTTAATACAAGGAACCGGACGACCTCTTAAAGGTATAAGACAGAACTTAGTCATCCTTTGCAAGAGCAGTCTTTCCAGTGTCAGACCTCCGGCCATTTTAGGGTTGATTCTTATCCCTTAATGCCCGTGCCTCCTCTTGGGCATCGTACAAAAGATAAAACTCGCCCGCACTAGTAGACTTGGACAGTCTAATCCTCTTGAGTCTCAAAGACATTCTCAAGTTCCTTCTAAACATAGGAAGAAACCCCGGTCACTCTGGACCAATCTCGAGCAGAAACCAGACCTCTCTCATGAGAGTTCTCCCCACTTGGACCTGCCTAAGGATCTCAATAATCCTCAGCAGTAAGATAGCCTCCTCTTAGGCTTTGTATAATGATCCTTCCTCAGCAAAGTCAGCCTCCTCTTGGGCTTTGTGCAATGATTCTCCCCAGCAGAGCTAACCTTTTCAGACTCTCTTGTTGAGTCAATCACTTTTTCAAGACTCACTTCTTGAGTCAATCTCCTTTTAGCCTCCATCTCGGGCTTCGTACGAGACATCAAATTACTCTCTTGTTGAGTATAAAAGACTCTCTTGTTGAGTCAATCACCTTTTCAGACTCTCTTGTTGAGTCAAACTCTTTTAGCCTCCGTCTTGGGCTTTGTACAAGACATATAAAAACACTCTCTTGTTGAGTATAAAAGACTCTCTTGTTGAGTCAAACCCCTTTAGCCTCCGTCTTGGGCTTTGTACAAGACAGACAAAAGTACTCTCTTGTTGAGTCAAACCCTTTTAGCCTCAATCTTGGGCTTTATACAAAACATAAATCTCCCTCTCTTGAGCTGGGGACAGATATCTTCCCCAGTAGGGTCATTTCCTCCCAGCCTTTCATTAAGCTTTGAGGGATAATCTTCCCCAAGAAGATTCAAACTCATTTCGGCCTCTGTCTTGGGCTTTGTACAAGACACATATAAATTCTCCCCAATATAGTCAAAAGGCTCTGTATAAGCCTTTCCCCAACGAAGTCCCTTCTTCTTTTAAAGCCTTGTTAATTAATCCCCTTAAGCAGAGTCAAAACCCCTTTTAGCCTCAATCTTGGGCTTTGTACAAGACAGAAAGAACATTTTCCCCGAAAAAGTCAAACGTTTAGCCTCATATTAGGCTTTGTATAAAGATATCCCCAAAGAGTCAGTCTCTTTTTTTCCTCAATCTTGAGCCTTGTACAAGACATATACACTCTCTTGTTGAGTCAGTCTTATCCTGCCTCCTCTTAGGCTTTGTATAAAGAAATCCCCCAGCCAGGTCAATTAACCTTTTAGCGTCAACCTTGCGCTTTGATGAAGGCACACAAAAAATCAATAATCCCTCTTTAGAGATGGCAAATTGTCTCTCAGTCCAAACCTTTAGCTTCAATCTTGGGCTTTGAACAAGATACAAATAACCTCTAGCTTCAATCTTGGGCTTTGAACAAGACACCAAAACATCTTTTTCCTCCCTTAGAATAGGAGGAACTACGATTGCTCTGATTTCCCTGTTTCGTTTAAACGGGAATACGTAGGCATAAGATTGTGAAATCTTAGCCCAAATAAAAAACGCTAGGTCCAGTACCTTCATATCAATCAAAACTTAGGTCTAGTACCTTACCAAAAACATCGGGAACACCCGAACATCAACAAAAGCTCACTCAATCACTCAAACTTCCCAAGAAACTTTCCCAACCCATCAGCAGATAAACACTATCAATTACAAAGCGGAACCTAAAGCTAACATCTTGTGGATAACCACATATAGGATGGGTAATTGACAACTACCTATTGTATAACCTGACCCCGGACCCCCCAATCTCTTTAAAGCGTTTTGTTCAGTTAAACATTTCGCGTGCAAGGTTAGTTTTAGATAGCTTCCCTTTCCCTTCCAGCTTCACGGGATAAATAAGAAATCAGAAAGTAGCACCCATTCCTCCTCATTGTGGGGAGAAGAACCAGCGATAAGGTGGTCGCGTCACCGACGAAAATCGCTCGCTACATATGGACTTTATTATCTTGGAAAAACAAACATAATAAAGAAAAGCCTTTTATTATTAATAAATAATTCGATACAAGTACCAAAAGACTTTTTCAGGAGGAAATTGTATTGATATCCATCTTTTCTTTTTCAATTTTTTTTTGTATTTTTTTCTTTTTCAATTTTTTTTCTTTTTCTACCAACCTTTGAAACATCACAATTATATTATTCAACTCCACCCAACTCCATACAATACTCTTTCAACCCCTTGAATATGGTTAACATTATTTTTCACTTTTTGACTTGTAATGAGTTTTAAATAAAAAAAGGATAAGCAGGCTCAAAGGGGTTTCCAAAAAAGGGATAATATTTGCAGGGTTGGCTTTTTGGCTAACTGGCTCAAAATAAAACAAAACAGAATGACTTTATCATATGAGTGTGTACAAGTAAACAAAAATCTTTAACAAAGTCAATTCAAGTTCTAGAGACTAACAGACATGAGTGAAACACACAAGAAAGAAAAGATAGATTTTTTAATGTTATCCATTAAAAAGTATCAAAATCTCACAAGGTTAATGATCTACCACAAATGATGCACAATATAGAGTTTAATCCTACTTAACAAGCCAAGAATGCACCAAAAATATTCAATCACATCACACCATAATTCTTTAATTAATAGAACATAGAATTACTCACTGTAACACCCACATATAATATCATACTTCAAAACATGATTACTATACATAAACCTAAGTAATTGGTACTGAAATATACAAGTTCCTAGTTAACACATTATATACATTACATGCCCAAAATACTTAATACAAAAAAAACGACCATGGCATAATATATACAAGATGTTCTTAGACACTAAGAACTCGATCAAAACAATGATCTCAAAAAATAATCTCCACAACGGAAGTCTTGCCATCCCAAAAGCCAAGATAAGTAAGGATAATCAAACGGCCTTATCCTTACCCTTCGCGGAACCTGAAGCATCTGTAATATAATCAACAACATGGGGTGAGATATTAAATCTCAGTGAGTTCCCTATCTTATAGGTTCTCTTGGCTTTACAAGGTTCTATCATCCTAACCCAAGTCAAAAGGGAAGGGAAGTGACCTTGAGTACTCACTTTCACACTATATGGAAACATGTTATTGAGTCCATTAACTCAAAATTTATCACTATCGTCAACCCTATCAAGGCATCCCTTCTTCCCGTTCTCTTCTACGTCTAGAAGTCGGAACGAGTCATGGATCCTCATAGATTACTTAGCATACGAGATGGATTCGGAACTAAGGGACATATTATCACCTTAATTCATCACTTCACACGGCCCGTACACCGTCACAAGTCTCTTTACCCGTAGATTCCATTCGTACTATAACATTGGGAATCAAACCTACCAAGTAATCGTGCATTCATTCTAGAGGAGCTTGTTACTATATAGACGACACAATAATGGGGAATGGTTGCGATTTCGTGATTTCATATACAACCATAATTGCATTCAACATTTCTAGGCCACATTAGCCTTTTGGCCTCTTTTGCCTTTCTCAAATAAACATGATAATTAAATGTGTTCCATACTAGTGTCTTATTCTTTCTATATCATTCGTTATTGGATGCACGCGTCGGCCTTTTTTACTCGAGCGTCGTCATTAATTTATTCATCCATTTTCTAGCTTATTACTAGGTTCTAACATAGTTTCATAGTAAGGTTTCCTCACTCTACCTATTCCATATTTTAACATGAATTTACTCTCAATCATGGTCAACATTAATATTAGGCAAAGCATATTACAATTGCACATTTTGAATTACATATAATAATTCCATCATAAGTTATACAAAAGCATATTACAATTATATAATAGAATCACATATGATGATTCAATCACATAGAAAGATATAGCATGTTTAATAGCATAACATGTCAAACATAATCCACATAGTAGTTCATACACACATTAAGGCATACAAGTCACTACTATCCTCTACCAAGCATCCTTGGTTAAATCAAGGTCTAACATTACCATATAATAGCACATTGGATTCTCTTTCCAAGGCTTCAAATCCCATATCATTCGGGCTCCCGATTCATGAATTATGGTAGGAATAAGGACCCATACCATTTACATCCATTACATTTCCATCTCTATCTTATCAATCCATGGCATAAACATATGTTTATACTTCACTATCACAAAGAGCATTGGAGTAGCTTTCCAACGCTTCCGACCGTGCCTCAATCCGAGTTACGGATCAAAAGTTATGAAGGAAACAAAATGGGAATATCTGTCATGTTCGCTGTCATGTTCGCTAGGCGAACTCTTTGGCGAACAAAACAGAACAAAAAGTGCATAAAGTTCCCTAAGAGAACTCTGGGAGAACCTTCGCCTTCCCTTCGCCTTGCGAACCCTCGAACCCAGAAATTCCCAGCAGCGCTAAAATGGGTCATTTGGGCCAAAAACTCTTATTTCAATCACCCAAAACACTTCCAATTCATACTTTATCAACCCCAATCATAACCCGACTATTTTCACATTTTAACCGTTAGAAACATCAATTCCACTATATTATTCACAAATCCAACATTGCTAACCTAAACTCTAACATTCCAAAATTTCCAAAACTAAAGTTCTAACTAGAACCCACCTCAATACAAGATAATGATGAAGATTGAGAGATGATTTGATGAAGAATGAAGAAATTCCAAGCTTGTTCTTCAACTTCTAGTTCTCTTTCTCTTTTCTCTTCTTGCTCCTCCTTCTCTCTAACTTCTCTCTCTCAAAAGTTTCTATGTTTGGCAAAGGAGGAAAAATGAAATGATATAGGGAAATTCAATTAGATAGTAACACTACTAAATGTCCAAAAAGTCTCTATAGCACCAGAAGTTAAAAACTCAAAGTTAGATAATATTAATTTGATCTACTATGAGCTCATCAGTTTACTCTAATTATCTTTTCCAATAAATTCTTAGAGTACGCCGGAATCCAGTTGACCATACTTAATATTATCCAGAGCAAAATAACTTACGGGGTATTACATCCTCCCCCCCCCCCTAAATAGAAATTCGCCCACGAATTTAAAATTTACCTGAATAGATGAGGGTAAGCTTCTCGCATCTCTGATTCTAGTTCCTAAGTTGCATCACCCGGATGCGTCTCATCCCACTGAACCTTAATAAGAGGAATCTCTTTATTCCTTAGTACCTTAGTTTCTCTTCCTGTGATACGACTTGGTTGAGGCTCAAACGTTAAATCTGCTTCTATCTCAATCGTATCTGGTAGAATTGGCTGAAGAGGATCTGGAACAAACTTTCGGACCTGAGACACATGAAAAACATCATGTATTTCTGATAGAGAAGGCGGTAAGGCTAATCTCTAAGCTACTTCACCAATTATTTCTAAATTTGATACGGTCCCACGTATCTCGGACTTAACTTCCGCGACTTAAACGGTCCTTTCAACCTCAATCTCGGAGTAACTTTTAAAAACACGTGATCACCCTCATCAAACTCTAAATGTCTCCTACAGTTATCTGCATAGCTTTTCTGACGATCTTGTGCTTGTTTAACTTTACCACAGATCATTCTAATCTTTTCCGTAGTCTCTTGAATAATCTTGGGTCCCAAAATTCTATCTTCGCCAACTTCCGCCCAACACAAAGGTGTCCTACATTTCCTTCCGTACAATGCTTCGTAAGGAGCCATACCAATACTTACATGATAACTATTATTGTACGAAAACTCAATCAAAGGTAAAAGTTCTATCCAATTTCCTCCACTTTCAAGTACACAAGCCCTTAACATATTTTCCATCGTTTGTATTGTCCGTTCTGTCTGACCATCCGTTTGCGGATGATTCGACGTACTCAAACACAACTTTGTTCCCATAGCTTGTTGAAAAGCTCTCCAAAATCTTGAAGTAAACTTTGGGTCTCTATCAGACACAATACTAGAGGGAATACCATGTAATCTCACAATTTCTGAAATAAACAACCTTACAAGATGACTTGCCTTGTAAGTAGTCTTTACGGCTAAGAAATGCGCAGAATTCGTCAACTGATCCACAATCACCCAAATAGAATCATAACCACCTTGTGCACGGGGTAATCCAACTGCAAAGTCCATAGAAATACTATCCCACTTCCATACCAGAATTTCTAACGGTTGCAATAAGCCACCCGGTCTTTGGTGTTCAATCTTCACTTGTTGGCACACCGCACACTCCGACACATACACCGCAATATCTCTTTTCATACCGGACCACCAATAGTTCCTCTTTAAGTCTTGATAAATTTTCGAAGAACCAGGATGTATAGTAAAAGCACCCTTATGTGCTTCTTCCAAAATTCTTCTTTTCAACACCGCATCATTCGGAACACAAATGCTTCGGTTAAACAAAATGATTCTGTCGGTAGCTCGAACGAAACTCGGTTGAACTAACACTTCTTGTAACTTCTCATCCAACACCTGTCCTTGTTGAATTTCCTCCCTAACAGTAGAATTAACATTCAAGTTTCCCATAATCACACCATTAGGAGTCCAAACAAACTGGAGATTAAGATCTCGAAACTTTTCCAATAAGGTATGCTCTAATATCCTCAACTCGGCATTATGAAACACTTTCCGGCATAGTGCATCGGCTACTTTATTCGCTTTACCTGGATGGTACTTTAGTTCCAAGTCATAATCCTTCAAATACTTCATCCATCTCCTTTGACGCATGTTCAACTCTTTCTGGTCAAATAGATACTTTAGACTCTTGTGGTCGCTGAACATCTCAAAAAGTACCCCATACAAATAATGACGCCACACCTTCAGTGTAAACACAATTGCTGCCAATTCCAAATCATGTGTTGGATAATTCTCTTCATGAACTTTTAACTGTCGAGAGACATAAGCCACCACATGACTATCTTGCATTAAAACACCTCCTAATCCCATCTTTGATGCATCACAAAATACCTCATACGACTTGCTAACATCAGGAATAATCAAAACAGAAGCAGTCGTCAATCTTTCCTTCAAACTCATAAAACTTCGTTCACAAGCCGAATCCCTTTCATAAGGACAATCCTTTCGAGTAAGTTTAGTCATTGGTAAGGCCAATTGGGAAAAGCCTTTGATAAACCTCCTATAATAACCTGCCAGTCCCAAGAAACTCCTAACTTCTGAAACATTCTTTGGTCTCTCCCAATTAATCACCGCTTCAACTTTTGATGGATCCACCGCCACACCTCCCTGAGATATGACATGACCAAGAAAACTAACTTCCGACATCCAAAATTCACACTTGCTTAGCTTAGCAAAAAGTTGTTTCTCTTGTAGGATCGATAAAACGATTCTTAAATGCTCTTCGTGCTCTTGAGAAGTACGAGAATAAATAATAATGTCTTCAATGAAGATCACTACAAATTGGTCCAAATAAGCTTGAAATATCTGATTCATATAATCCATAAAAACTGTCGGAGCATTTGTCACACTGAAAGGCATTACTAAGAATTCATAATGACCATAACGGGTTCTAAACGCGGTCTTTGATACATCTGAACTCTTCACACGGATCTGGTGATAACCCGACCATAAATCAATCTTCGAGAACACACAAGCTCCTTTTAATTGATCTAACAGGTCGTCTATCCTGGGTAATGGGTATTTGTTCTTGATGGTGACTTTATTCAACTGCCGGTAATTAATACATAACCGCATTCCACCATCTTTCTTCTTTACCAACAACACTGGAGCTCCCCAGGGCGAAACACTGGGTCGGACAAAATGCTTAGCTATTAACTCTTCCAATTGATCCTTCAATTCCCTTAACTCGAGTGGTGCCATCCGATACGGAGAAACGGATATAGAAGTCGTTCCTGGTATCAGGTCAATAGAGAATTCCACTTCCCTCTCCGGAGGAAGAGAAGTGATATTCTTGGGGAAAACTTCGGAAAACTCACAGACTACAGGAATACTCAAAACTTGAAGGTTACTACTCTCTTTCTTAGTGAGAACCAAAAGAACAGATTTTTCCCTCTTAAACAAGAAATTTATCATTCCAACCGTACCTTCTAAAATAGTAGTTAACACATCCTTCGGAGTAGTCTCGACTGATGGAATGATGATTAGCTTTTCCTCACAATCAATAAATACCGAATTAGCAGAAAGCCAATCCATTCCCAAAACAACATCCACTTTCTTAAGCGGCAAACAAATAAGATCAATCTGAAAAACTCTCCCATCCACAGATAAAACACAATTTTCACACATTAAAGGTGTTTCAACTATCTCATCCATGGGAGTAGTAACCACCATGGGTGGAGACAACGAAATATCTTGCAACCCAAGTCGCTTTACACATTGCATTGACACGAAAGAGTGTGTTGCTCCACAATTAAATAATACAAAACAAGGATTCCCATTAACGGAACACGTACCAACAATCAAAGAGTTATCACCCTTTGCTTTCTTCGCATCCAAAGTATAAACTCGACCGGTACTCCTCCCTTGCGTCTGATTCCTATTCTGAGGACAATCCCTCGCCATATGAGCCATTCTATGACACCGATGACACTCCACTCCTTCGAAGTGACATCTACCAACATGCAACTTTCCACAAGTACGATATGCATGAGGCGCACTTGATCTAGAACTCTGGACTTGTTTTCCCTTGAAGGCTTGCTGTCTAGGCCTAAACTGTTGGTTCGATCCCCCACGATCATTCTGACTCGGCCTATGCAAATCTCCTTCTGCCTGAACTTTCTTGAAACTGTTCTCTGTCACATAACATTGCCTTAGCAATTCAGCATAACTAGTGAACTCTCTTTGAGACACACTATGAGAAATTTCAGCCTTCAAACCAAAAAGAAACTGGTCAATTTTCCACCTCTCATCCGGAGCATACATGGCCTGCCTAGAATAAGCAGCCATAATCTCAAATCTCTCAGCATAAGCAGCACAGTCAAATTACCCTGTGTCAACTGTTAAAAATCAAATTCCTTCGGGGTCCTCAAGGAACTAGGGAAATAGTTCTCCATAAAAGTAATCTTAAATTGTTCCCAGACCTTAGGTACCTCTTAAATAGTCATCAGGGCTGAGGCACTCTCCGACCTCCTCATGGCAGAACCCTTCAATGAATGAGAAGTGAATACCGCCTTATTCTCCTCACTACAACGAACTATCAAAAAAATTCTCTCCATGCCAGCTATCCCATCGTGAGCTTTCACAGGATTTAACCCGCCATGAAATTCCGGAGGATTCATGCGGATGAAATCCCGAAAGCTTCCATCTACAGCATTTGGAACAACCACTGGAGGATGAAGAACCCCATTCATTTGTTGTACCATCTGTTGCATGAACTGGTTCTGCTGTTGTTGCATCTGCTGCAAAAACTGAGGCCATGGGACATACTCCTCGCCGCCCAGCGGATTTGTCCCAACAGGAGTGGTTCTGGGTCTACCACGATTGCTTGTGCGTCCGTCTGCGATTTTCCTAAATGTTATACAGATAGGATTAAGTGGATCAGGCTCAATACCATAAATATAACACTTAAGACCAATGGCGACACCACGCATATGAAACGGAAAGAAATACTTATACTATTTCAAGGCTAGGTCGAGGATACGACCTGCTCTGATACCAACTGTAACACCCATATATAATATCATACTTCAAAACATGATTACTATACATAAACCCAAGTAATTGGTACTGAAATATACAAGTTCCTAGTTAACACATTATATACATTACATGCCCAAAATACTTAATACAAAAAAAACTACCTTGGCATAATGTATACAAGATGTTCTTAGACACTAAGAACTAGATCAAAACAATGATCTCAAAAAATAATCTCCACAACGGAAGTCTTGCCATCCCAAAAGCCAAGATAAATAAGGATAATCAAACGGCCTTATCCTTACCCTTCGCGGAACCTGAAGCACCTGTAATATAATCAACAACATGGGGTGAGATATTAAATCTCAGTGAGTTCCCTATCTTATAGGTTCTCTCGGCTTTACAAGGTTCTATCATCCTAACCCAAGTCAAAAGGGAAGGGAAGTAACCTTGAGTACTCACTCTCACACTATATGGAAACATGTTATTGAGTCCGTTAACTCAAAAGTTATCACTATCGTCAACCCTATCAAGGCATCCCTTCTTCCAGTCCTCTTCTATGTCTAGAAGTCGGAACGAGTCATGGATCCTCACAGACAATTGCAACTCAAAACCAAAGAATAAAATGCAATTTTTATTTTTTTATTTAAGAAAACCACAAAAACAAAGAAAACTAAAAGAAAATAAAACAAAGATATGGTTCCCTCCCCCAAACTTAAAACATACATTATTCTCAATGAAAGAACATAAATATAAAATAAGAGTGAGAGAAAGGAAAGAACACACCCGAGTAGTCAAGGTGGATAGGTGATCGAATAAGTAGCCTTTCCCAAAGAGAGATCTTCTACAACCTCCTCTTCCAAAGTGGGGATCTCATAGAGTAACTTTGGGTAGCATTCATTGACCTTGAAATATTTATTAGTGCCTTCGCCTTTTATTCCAGGATCAAAGAAGGATCTTTGATAAGTAAAAGTGTTGAATAGGCACGTGAACGTGATCTCTTTTTTCACAACATCAAGAATCAAAGGATTAAGGGGCTGCCTCACTACTTTTGTTCCATCTTCAATCGAGACCCTATGCATACTCATGGATAGGCTAAAATCACGAGTGTCAACCAAGGTCCATCCAATTCCCTTCTTATGCTTCTTCAAAACCTTCAAAAGCTTATTTTCTTGATCAAAATCAAGGTTAGAAGAAATTATAACCGGTAGCTTTTCATTCCTCTCTAAATTGGCATATTTCAGATTGTCAGGAAGTGGTTTCATCTCTAAGGAAGGAGGTTATTCAAAGGACGGCATGGTTGGGGCAGTCGGGATGTCAAGAGCTTCAGATGTATAAACAACTTCATCTATAACTCCATCTGTAGGGAAAATGTCAACCTACAAGGAAACCTCAATCTCAGCACAAACAAAACAAAGGTTAGTGTCAATACAATCATCACATGAGTAACTATCAACAAAACCAGTTAAAGATGGAACATCAGCTGAAAACATATCAGAATAAGCTTCATCAACAATTTCAAAAAAGAAACTCTTTTGGATTCACTACTGTTTGGACAGGTAGTTGGTTTGATTCTTGAGCTTACTACATGGCATTCATTGAAGTGGCAAGATGTACAATATGTGTCTGCAAAGCCTGAATATTATAATTTGTTCGTTGCTGAAATTGTAGATTATTTACAGCTATTTGCTTGACAAGGTCCTCTATTGAAGGTTCGGAAGGTCCAAAGCACACACCCTAGAATCCCTTCACATGCTTATGCAATCCTTACATGCAAGACCATTAAACCATGGCAACAAGTGTATTAAACCAGATTTCAATTCGAAAGGTACAACAACAATAGGATATCCAATACATAAAGTGTTATAATTCACATCAGGGGCAACAAGTTCTGTAAGAGTTCTTTGATTATCCATGTTAAATTTAATAGGAAAAAAGTCAACAAAGAATTAGAAAACACATAATGATTCAGCAATGCAGCAACAATTATAAATATACTGATAATGTCCCTATTAAGAAAAAGAATGCAAAAATAGAAAAGCGATAAAATAAAATATAAAAATTATGAGAATATAACTAAAAATTAATTCAAATCAGAATAAGTCTCTACAAAAAAATTCGGATTTTTTTGAAAATATAAAAATAGAAAATAAATCAAATAAAATAGAAAATGAGAAATTTGCGATTTTGAGGGTCAAAACCATTTAGATATTTATTCAAAATAGTAGCTTTCAAAGTTACTTGATTGGCTGGAATGCTTACCACTGTACTGCAACCCTGAAAATCAACAAGAAAAAACAAAAAAACAAAAAACAAAAAACTAACAAAACTCCAAACTAGAATTCTAAAATTGACTAAAATCAACATAGCGTCCCCGATAACGGTGCGAATTTGATTCGCTCTCGCACTTGGGTAAAAAACGAGTTAAAGACAAACTACAGTAAACGGAAGCTAAAACCTCCAATATTGTAACTCAAAGACTCTTGAGTTATAATTAACCTACTAAAATCGATTTGGGGGTTGTTTATGTTTAGAAGACAAGGGAAAATAAGTGATTAATAAATAAGCTAAAACGGCTAATCCTACTGATTCGGGTTCCGACTTATCATCGTTTATCATAACACATATCCCTAAGCGACTTTGATCCTATTTAATTATGAGATCAATTAGACAAGAGCTATCAATATCATATGAATTATGTTCCTGTGTACCGCATTAAGCATGACTTTTTAAAGATTATGCGAAGGCAAACAAAGAAGTGAAGTTAACATGCGATTAAACTTAGGAATATGCTTACAATCGAATTTAATCAATTCTATCCTATGAACAACAATCGACTTAAGCAAACGAGAGAAATCAAATTAAGCAAATGACTTCATAGAAAAGAATTGAACATAAATCAAATTTAAATTGGTATTAGAATAACCTCAAAGCGACATAACGCGTAAGCAGGAGAATCGCCTTCGAAAATTAGTTATCCATTACAATCGTACAAAGCAAAAAGAAGTATTCGTGAACAGTGAAAAGAAGGTAATGTGAACAGTCACGCAGTTTCTAGGTATAGGGAGAAGCAAAGCATTCGAGTTCTAACCCAACCGGGTTGAAAAACATAAAAACCCAGCCCAAAACTAAATATTTCTTAAGGTCTAAAATTTTAACTAATTATTTGATACCGCTACACTTCGAATCAGCGGTTGGCTTCAACACAAAAATTGTATCTCCTTCTCTTAGCATTTTAAAGCCCATCAGAATGCGTCAATCCAATTCTCATAGCTCAAGTTATGACCTGCATAGTTAAAATGTATTAAATAACTGTTAATGTTGAAAATAAAATACGAATTTAAATTAAAGGAAAAAATAAACTTAATTCTAAAAACACAATAAATTAATAAAATTAATAAAACAAACTAGAGAAATTCCTAAGTACAATGGCAGAAGAATGTGCATAAAAATGCAATGATCAAGTGTCTTTGTTTTTTCTTAGTACAAGAGACGTTGAAGATAGATACCCCAAAAGATATTAATGCATTGTGTAACATGTTTAACCATTGCGTCTTCTATGTAATCATGTCCTATAGATCCGTTAAGAGTAGATATCCATAAAGCATGTCAACTCTTCTCGAGCCTTGTGAACATTGAATCTAGCTAACAAATTTATTTGACAATGCAACTTACTTTCTGCAGTATGGATAACCCAAGCTTTATTACTAACTATGAATGTTCATCAGAAGCTGATACATTAAATTAGGTTAGAGATAATATGTTTCTCTTCTGATGCTGATACCTTTAGCTTCAGAGTCTAAGCAAGACATCACTTAGAGAATGTTCTTCAGGTTTTGATCCACTAGAAACTAGTAACTCAGCTCCTCTCAAATGCATCTTTATATTAGATTCTGAATGCCTTCTCTTCAAGCTTTAGAACTTGTATACTTGGAACACACATTAGATAACACCATTGTTCTTTCGATATTTTGTTATCATCAAAACCTAAGAGATATATGTCATGAAAAAATCTTGTTCTAACAATTTTCCCCTTTTTGATGATGACAAACATAAGTATTTAAAGAACAATGATGGGCAGTTATAATTTTCTTGGCAACATTAAGGTATGAGGTTTGTAAGCTCCCCCTGAGTCTAATAGTTCAAAGTTGAGTTTTGTAAACTCCCCTAAGTACTATATTCAATAAAAAAAATATTTTAATTCTCTAAGCAACATCATAATCTGAGATTTGTAAGCTCTTTCTGAGTCTAATAGTCCAAGGTTGAGTTTTGTAAGATCCTCCTTAGTTCTGTATTCAATAAAACTAAAATATATCAACCAGGCAAGATCACCAAAACAAAAAAACTAAAATAACAGAAATATTAAAGTACATTGATTATAAATGAACAACATTAAATCTGAAGGGTTCAGATTCTTTATTAACTACAATTATATATTTCTCACCCTTTTGTCACATCTAAAAGAATAAAAAAAAAATAAAAAGAAAAGAATTACAGTCATAAATGCATAACAGAGCATCATTATGTGACCAGTTTTCAAGAAAGAGAAAACGATCAAGTAGCAAAGACCATTAAAGAGTTGTACAATGCATGTTTATTATTTATTGGTCGTAACAGGTCCAAGAATCAAGCAAAGAATTTTATTTCAACGTCTGGGTTACCCAGAATCCACTATAAATGGAACCGAAGCCTATGCCATTTTCATCAACATCCAACAAAACACCATGGAGCCTTCGGCTGAAAGTGTCAACGTCTCAGTTATGACAAAAATCTCAGAGAACTTGACTAGTCTGAAGACTCAAGATCTTCAAAAGCCAGCAGATTCTAAGGCATCTTCAACTGGTCCTTTATCTTCTACACTGAATACTTTAGACGAGGGTTCGTCCTCAGCACCTCAAAGACCTACTGAAGAAGGTCTGTCTGCCATTGAGTTGAATCCAAGAAGGAAATCAATGAAGAAAAGAAAAAAGAAGAAGATAAACGAGATTTTTTATCAACCAGTTATCCCATAAACAGAAAATGAGGATGTGGATAAAGATGAGTCTTACATCAGTTGGGAAAACTGGGTTGGTTATAAGGCCATGGAAGAGTTAGATTAGAATAATCTTAGTTCCTTCCAATCCCTTTTTGGTTTAATCCTATAAAATTATGATTAATGAAAAAGTTGTTTGGACCAATTTTTATTTTGCATGTGCACTTTTTTAATTTTCCTCTAAAATTTTCCGACAAAAGCATGAATTAAGTAAGAAGATGAACAGAAACAACAATTAACTTGTTAATAATAATATTTACAGTTGTTAAGAGAATTTTAATAGGAAGGAATGCTAGACATCATTTCCCAAGAGTCAGAATGTTAAAAGATTGATTTGACTAATCAATATTAGAACAACTCAAGGTACTTGGATGAATGCATAAATAAATTTGGGTTACAAAGAGAGATTTCGAAAAGACGGGAATAATGAATGTAGCAGCTCAAGCAAGCACAAAGAATGCAGTAACTGAAGGTCTAGAAACAAGCATACAACTTCAGAAGCACACACTTATTTAGCAACCTTTATTGAGACACAAAGAAGAAGGAAACCTTCTAGGTCAAAACTCAGGAATTATCTGAGAAAGGAGGCTATTGAGTTTGCTCGAGAGGATTAGCAAGATTATTTAAATAATCTGGATATGTCAGATGAGCCTAGGGAATACCTTAGGACAAATCCAAATATCTAGAATGTTTAGTTAAGAAAATGTAACAGCTTCCAATCTTTCAATAAGAATGATTCATTTTTGGAGTTTTAATCCTATTTTTATTCTCTTGAACAACATGATAAACATATATATATATATATATATATATATATATATATATATATATATATATATATATATATGTGTGTGTGTGTGTGTGTGTGTGTGTGTGTGTGTGTGTATGTATGTAACACCCACATATAATATCATACATCAAAGCACAATTACTATACATGAATCCGAGTCATTGGTACTGTTATAAGTTCCTAGTTAACACATTATATACATTGCATGCCCAACATACTTAATACAAAAGAACTACTATGGCATAATGTATATAAGATGTTCTAAGACACTAAGAACTAGATCAACACAATGATCTCAAAATAATCTCCACAACGGAAGTCTTGCCATCCCAAAAGCCAAGAAAAGTAAGGATAATCAAATAGCCTTGTCCTTACCCTTCACGGAACCTGAATCACCTGTAATATAATCAACAACATGGGGTGAGATATTAAATCTCAGTGAGTTCCCTATCTTATAGATTCTCTCGGCTTTACAATGTTCTATCAATCCTAACTCAAGTCAAAGGGAAAATGGAAGTGACCTTGAGTACTCACGCACACTATATGGATCCATGTTCATGAGTCTGTTAACTCAGAGTTTATCACTAATCGATAACCTTACAAAGGCATCCCCTTTTCCCGTCCGCTTCAACGTCTAGAAGTCGACCCGAGTCATGGATCCTTCTAGTTACTTGGCATACGAAATGGATTCGGAATTAAGGGACATATTATCACCTTAATTCGTCACTTCCCACGGTCCGTACACCATCACAAGTCTCTTTACCCGTAGGCTTCATTCGTACTCCACGCGGGAATCAAACCTGGCAAGTAATTATGCATACGTTCAGAGGAGCTCGAGACTCATGAAAATGCATCTCAAGGGAAACGGTTACGATTATGTGATCATAAACACAACACGATTGTATTTGACAATCACAAGGCCACATTCGCCTTAAGACCTCTTTTGTCTTTTCTCAAACTTAACACAATTAGACATGATCCATACTAGTGTATTTTCTTTTATATACCATTCGGTATTAGACGCACGCCTCAGCCTCTTCTGCACGAGCGTCGTCATTAGGTTATTCAACAATTTCCTAGCTCATTACTAGGTTCCTATATAGTTTCATGGTAAAGTTTCCTCACTCTTCCTTCCATATTTTAACATGCATACACTCTTAACATGCTTAACAACAATAGAATAGGTAAACATAATACAAGTATATAATGGAATCACACATAACAAATAATCACAAAGTTACACCACTTTCGGGTTCCCTCCGATTTATTTAATCGGGCAACAAAACTGATATTTTTCACTTCCATTAGGTAGAGTATTTCCATAGCTCTCCATCGGTACCAAGAACGCCTCGATTGGAGTCACGGTTCAAAAGTTATGGAAGAAACAAAAATGGAAAATCTGCCATGTTCGCTAGGCGAATCCCCAGGCGAAAATTCTTTTTCACCTCCGCCTTGCGAACTCCAGGCGAACAAGTCAGAAATAAAAGGGCATAAAGTTCGTACAACGAACTCCAGGCGAACATTCGCCTTCCCCTTCGCCTTAGTTCGCTATGCGAACCCACGAATCTCTGGTTTTTCTCAGCAATGTTAAAACAGGTCATTTGGGGCCAAAACCATAAATTCTTCACCCAAAACACTTCCAACACATAGTTCTATCAACCCCAATCATAACCCGACTATATTACCCGACTATTTCAACATTTTAACCGTTAGAAACATCGATTTCATATTATCATTCACAAAACAATATTTTCTAACCTAACTCTAACATTTCCAAACTTTTAAAACAAAAGTTCTAACTAGAACCCACCTCAATACAAGATGATGATGAAGATGTTGGGATGATTTGATGAAGAAGAGATGATAATCCAAGCTCTTGTTCTTCTCTTCCAAGTTTCTCCTCTTTCTTTCCCTTCTCTTTCTTCTTTCTAGCTTCTCTCTCTCAAATGTTACTATCTTTGACAAAGGAGGAAAATGAAATGATATAGAGAAATTCAATTAGATAGTAACACTACTAAATGTCCAAAAAGTCTCTATAGCACCAAAAGTTAAAACCTCCTAGTCAGAAAATATTAATTTGATCTGCTCTAAGCTCATCAGTTTACTCAAATTATCTTATCCAAAAAATTCTCAGAGTACACCAGAACCCAGTTGACCATACTAAAATTATCCAGAGCAAAATAACTTACGGGGTATTACATCCTCCCCCCGTAAATAAAATTCGTCCACAAATTAAAAGATTACCTGAAAAGATGAGGGTAAGCATCTCGCATCTCTGATTCTAGTTCCTAAGTTGCATCTCCCAAATGCGTCACATCCCACTGAACCTTCACTAGAGGAATCTCTCTATTCCTTAGTACGTTAGTTTCTCTTCCTGTGATACGACTTGGTTAAGGCTCAAACGTTAAATCTGCATAACTTTTCTGACGATCTTGTGCTTGTTTAACTTTTTCACGGATCATTCTAATCTTTTCCGTAGTCTCTTGGATAATCTCGGGTCCCAAAATTCTATCTTCGCCAACTTCCGCCCAACACAATGGCGTCCTACACTTCCTTCCATACATTGCTTCGTAAGGAGCCATACCAATACTTGCATGATAACTATTGTTATATGAAAACTCAATTAACGGTAAAAGTTATATCCAATTTCCTCCAATTTCGAGTACACAAGACCTTAACATATCTTCCATTATTTGTATTGTCCGTTCCGTCTGACCATCCGTTTGCGGATGATTCGACGTGCTCTGACACAACTTTGTTCCCATAGCTTGTTGAAAAGCTCTCAAAAATCTTGAAGTAAATTTTGGATCTCTATCCGAAATAATAATAGAGGGAATACCATGTAATCTAACAATTTCCGAAATAAACAACTTTGCGAGATGACTTGCCTTGTAAGTAGTCTTTACGGCTAAGAAATACGTAGATTTCGTCAACCGATCCACAATCACCCAAATAGAATCATAACCACCTTGGGCATGGGGTAATCCAACTGTAAAGTCCATAGAAATACTATCCCATTTCCATACAGGAATTTCTAACGGTTGCAATAAGCCACCCGGTCTTTGGTGTTCAATCTTCACTTGTTGGCATACCGCACATTCCGATACATACACCGCAACATCTATTTTCATACCAGACCACCAATAGTCCCTCTTTAAGTCCTGATACATCTTCGAAGAACCAGGATGTATAGTGAAAGCACCCTTATGTGCTTCTTCCAAAGTTCTTCTTTTCAACATCGCATCATCCGGAACACAAATCCTTTGGTTAAACAAAATGATTTCATCGGTAGCCCGCACGAAACCCAGTTGAACTAACACCTCTTGTAACTTCTCATCCAATACTTGCCCTTGTCGAATTTCCTCCCTAAGAGTAGAATTGACATTTAAGTTTCCCATAATCACACCATTTGGAGTCCAAACAAATTGGAGATTGAGATCTCGAAACTTCTCCAATAAGGTATATTCTAACATCATCAATTCGGCATTATGCAATACTTTCCAACTCAATGCATCCGCCACTTTATTCGCTTTACCCGGATGGTACTTTAGTTCCAAGTCATAATCCTTCAAATACTCCATCCATCTCCTTTGACGCATGTTCAACTCTTTCTGGTCAAATAGATACTTTAAACTCTTGTGGTCGCTGAACATCTCAAAATGTACTCCATACAAATAATGATGCCACACTTTCAGTGTAAACACAATTGTCGCCAATTCCAAATCATGCGTTGGATAATTCTCTTCATGAACTTTTAACTTTCGAGAAGCATAAGCCACTACGTGACTATCTTGCATTAAGACACCTCCTAATCCCACCTTGGATGCATCACAGAATACCTCATACGACTTGCTAGGATCAGGAATAATCAAAACAGGAGCAGTCGTCAATCTTTCTTTCAAACTCATAAAACTTCTTTCACAAGCCGAATCCCACTCATAAGGACAATCCTTTCGAGTAAGTTTCGTCATTGGTAAAGCCAATTGAGAAAAGCCTTTGATAAACCTTCTGTAATAACCTGCCAGTCCCAAGAAACTTCTAACTTCGGAAACATTCTTTGGTCTCTCCCAATTAATCACCGCTTCTACTTTTGATGGATCCACCGCCACACCTCCTCGAGATATGACATAACCAAGAAAATTAACCTCCGACATCCAAAACTCACAGTTGCCTAGCTTGGCAAAAAGTTGTCTCTCTTGCAAGATCGATAAAACGATTCTCAAATGCTCTTCGTGCTCTTGAGAAGTACGAGAATAAATAAGAATGTCATCAATGAATATCACTACAAATTGGTCCAAGTAAGGTCAAAATATCCAATTCATATAATCCCTAAAAACTGTCGGAGCTTTCGTCACACCGAAAGGCATCACTAAGAACTCATAATGACCATAACGGGTTCTAAATGCGGTCTTTGGTACATCTGAACTCTTCACTCGAATCTGATGATAACCCGACCGTAAATTAATCTTCGAGAATACACAGGTTTCTTTCAATTGATATAACAGGTTGTCTATCCTTGGCAATGGGTACTTGTTCTTGATGGTGACTTTATTTAACTGTCGGTAATCAATACATAACCGCCTTCCACCATCCTTCTTCTTTACTAACAACACTGGAGCTCCCCAGGGCGAAACACTAGGTCGGACAAAATGCTTAGCCATTAACTCTTCCAATTGATCCTTCAATTCTCTTAGCTCAAGTGGTGCCATCCGATACGGAGAAACGGATATAGGAGCCGTTCCCGGTATCAGGTCAATAGAGAATTCTACTTCCTTTTCCGGAGGAAGAGAAGTGATATTCTCGGGGAAAACTTCGGAAAACTCACAGACTACCGAAATACTCAAAACTTGAAGGTTGTTACTCTCCTCCTTAGTGAGAACCAAAAGAATAGATTTTTCCTTCACAAACAAGAAATTTATCATTCCAACCGTACCTTCCAAAATAGTAGTCAACACATCCTTCGGAGTAACCTCAATGGATGGAATGATGATTAGCTTTTCCTCACAACCAATAAATACCGAATCAGCCGAAAGCCAATCCATTCCCAAAACAACATCCACTTTCTTAAGCGGCAAACAAATAAGATCAATCTGAAAAACTCTCCCATCCACAGATAAAACACAATTTTCACACATTAAAGGTGTTTCAACCATCTCATCCATGGAAGTAGTAACCACCATGGGTGGAGACAACGGAATAGCTTGCAACCCAAGTCGCTTCGCACATTACATTGACACAAAAGAGCATGTTGCTCCACAATCAAATAATACAAAACAAGGATTCCCATTAACGAAACACGTACCAGCAATCAAGGAGTTATCGCCCTTTGTTTTCCTTGCATCCAACGTATAAACTCGACCGGTACTCTTTTCTTGCGTTTGATTCCTATTCTGAGGATAATCCGTCGCCAAATGGCCCACTTTCTGACACTGATGACACTTTATTCCTTCGAAATTGCATCTACCAAAAGGCATCCTACCACAAGAACGGCGCACAGGAGGTGCACTAGTTCTAAAACTCTGAACTTGTTTTCCCTTGAAGGCTTCTTGTCTAGGCCTAAATTGTTGATTTGATCTCCCACGATCACTTTGATTCAACCTACTCAATTCCCCTTCTGCTTGAACTTTCTTAAAACTATTCTCTGCCACATAACATTGTCTTAGCAATTCAGCATAACTAGTGAACTCTCTTTGAGACACACTATGAGAAATTTCAGCTTTCAAACTAAAAAGAAACTGGTCAATTTTCCACCTCTCGTCCGGAGCATACTTGGCTTGCCTAGAATAAGCAGCCATAATCTCAAACCTCTCGGCATAAGCAGCTACAGTTAAAGTTCCATGTCTCAACTGTTGAAATTTAAATTCCTTCTGGGTCCTTAAGGAACTAGGGAAATAATTTTCCATAAAATTAATCTTAAATTGCTCCCAGACCTTAGGTACCTCTTGGATAGTCATCAGGGCTGAGGCACTATCCCACCACCTCATGGAAGGACCCTTCAACAAATGAAAAGCGAATATCACCTTGTTCTCCTCACTACAATGGGCTATCAAGAAAATTCTCTCCATGCCAGCTATCCATTCATGAGCTTTCACAGGATCTAACCCACCTTGAAATTCAGGAGGATTCATGCGGATAAAATCCCGAAAGCTTCCATCTACAGCATTTGGAACAACTACTGGAGGATGAAAACCCTCATGCATTTGTTGTACCATCTGTTTCATAAACTGGTTCTGCTGTTGTTGTATCTGCTGCAAAAACTGAGGCCATGGAACATTTCCCTCCCCACCTGGCGGATTCATCCCTGTCGGAGTCGTTCTGGGTCTGCCATGATTGTTTATGCGCCCGTCAGCCATGTTCCTAAATGTCATACAGATAGGATTAAGTTGATCAGGCTTAATACCATAAATATAACACTTAAGACCAATGGCGACACAACGCATATGAAACGGAAAGAAATACTTATACTATTTCATGGCTAGGTCAAGGATACGACCTGCTCTGATACCAACTGTAACACCCACATATAATATCATACATCAAAGCACAATTACTATACATGAATCCGAGTCATTGGTACTGAAATATATAAGTTCCTAGTTAACACATTATATACATTGCATGCCCAACATACTTAATACAAAAGAACTACAATGGCATAATGTATATAAGATGTTCTAAGACACTAAGAACTAGATCAACACAATGATCTCAAAATAATCTCCACAACGGAAGTCTTGCCATCCCAAAAGCCAAGATAAGTAAGGATAATCAAATAGCCTTGTCCTTACCCTTCGTGGAACCTGAATCACCTGTAATATAATCAACAACATGGGGTGAGATATTAAATCTCAGTGAGTTCTCTATCCTATAGATTCTCTCGACTTTACAAGGTTCTATCAATCCTAACTCAAGTCAAAGGGAAAAGGGAAGTGACCTTGAGTGCTCACGTACACTATATGGATCCATGTTCACGAGTCTGTTAACTCACAGTTTATCACTAATAGATAACCTTACCAAGGCATCCCCTTTTCCCATCCGCTTCTACGTCTAGAAGTCGACCCGAGTCATGAATACTTTTAGTTACTTGGCATATGAAATGGATTCAGAATTAAGGGACATATTATCACCTTAATTCGTCACTTCCCACGGCCCGTACACCGTCACAAGTGTCTTTACCCGTAGACCCCATTCGTACTACACGCGGGAATCAAACCTGCCAAGTAATTATGCATACGTTCAGAGGAGCTCGAGACTCATGAAACTACATCTCAAGGGAAACGGTTACGATTACGTGATCATAAACACAACGCGTTTGTATTTGACAATCACAAGGCCACATTCGCCTTAAGATCTCTTTTGTCTTTTCTAAAACTTAACACAATTAGACATGATCCATACTAGCGTATTTTCTTTTCTATATCATTCGGTATTAGACGCACGCCTTAGCCTCTTTTGCACGAGCGTCGTCATTAGGTTATTCAAAAATTTCCTAGCTCATTAATAGGTTCCTATATAGTTTCATGGTAAAGTTTCCTCACTCTTCCTATTCCATATTTTAACATGCATACACTCTCAACATGCTTAACAACTATAGAATAGGTAAACATAATACAAGTATATAATGGAATCACACATAACAAATAATCACAAAGTTATACCACTCTCGGGTTCCCTCCGATTTATTTAATCGGGCAACAAAACTGATATTTTTCACTTCCATTAGGTAGAGTATTTCCATAGCTCTCCATCCATACCAAGAACGCCTCGATCGGAGTCACGGTTCAAAAATTATGGAAGAAACAAAAATGGAAAATCTGCCATGTTCGCTAGGCGAATCCCCAGGCGAACATTCACTTTCACCTTTGCCTTGCGAACTCCTGGTGAACAAGTCAGAAAGAAAAGAGCATAAAGTTCGCACAGCGAACTCCAGGTGAACATCCGCCTCCCCCTTCGCCTTGGTTCGCGAAGCGAACCCACGAATCTCTGGTTTTTCTCAGCAACGTTAAAACATGTCATTTGGGGCCAAAACCATCAATTCTTCACCCAAAACACTTCCAACACATAGTTCTATCAACCCCAATCATAACCCGACTATATTACCTGATTATTTCAACATTTTAACCGTTAGAAACATTGATTTCATATTATCATTCACAAAACAATATTTTCTAACCTAACTCTAACATTTCCAAACTTATAAAACAAAAGTTCTAACTAGAACCCACCTCAGTACGAGATGATGATAAAGATGTTGGGATGATTTGATGAAGAAGAGATGATGATCCAAACTCTTGTTCTTTCTTCCAAGTTTCTCCTATTTCTTTCCTTTCTCTTCCTTCTTTCTAACTTCTCTCTCTCAAATGTTACTATCTTTGACAAAGGAGGAAAATGAAATGATATAGAGAAATTCAATTAGATAGTAACACTACTAAATGTCCAAAAACTCTCTATAGCACCAAAAGTTAAAACCTCATAGTCAGAAAATATTAATTTGATCTGCTCTGAGCTCATCAGTTTACTCAAATTATCTTATCCAATAAATTCTCAGAGTACACCGGAACCCAGTTGACCATACTGATATCATCCAGAGCATAATAACTTACGGGGTATTACAATATATATATATATATCTATATATATAACAGTTAAGATAAACAAGAACTTGAACAAGAATATGAACAAGAACAAGAACAATTTTTAATAACAAGACTGCTTAATACAAGATGTTTAACAATTACAAGGCATATATTTGTAGAAATCAAACATCAGAAACTGTCATAGACAACTTCAAGCTTTTCTCTTAAGATTTTAGAAGAATCATCCTTTGAGCTTATGATAACTCCCTGTTGGATCAACAATTCTGAAAGAACTTGTCCATAAGGAATGAAGAATGTCTTTCTCTTGTGAAATGATGAAAGAGTCTCCTTCAAATAGTCAAACATAACTTGGGGAAGATCAATCTGCAGATCTGAATTGAGAAGAAGTGGCAAATCCTTTTTAATAGGGTTCACAAGGTCCAGATATTTGTCCTTGGGTAGCAAGTTTGAGTCACTACTACGAAAAACCCATTTAACAACGGTTGGGAATGACATATAATGACGCGGGCGAGGGCGTTGTTATGTAGATTGTTGTTGTATATATGATACTTACAACGACGGCCTTGTGTTGTGATGTAATAATGAGGAAAGTGCGCTAACTATCACAACGGTTTTACATTACACCGTTGTAATAAGTATAATTGTCCTCGGTTCGATTCCCAGCAGCACAGTTTTGATATTTATTTTTTGCTGGACAGCGCGCCAGATATTATAACGGTTCGGAAATATAACCGTCGCTAAAGTTTCAGCAAAATTAACAAATATCATCCTGCTTTTGTAATTAATCCCATTTTTTTACCTGTATTATTGTTCTCCATATCTCAGCACAGCAGAAAAATACAATTCACATTTTGTGATATAGTTTTCATAATAATATTAATCGTGTCATATTCATAATATCACATATACCAGTTTACAGTTTATCAGAACAAACAACCTACATAAATAAAATATCACATATACCATATTACAGTTTGCACACATTACATAACTTCACATAATTGTAACTTGGTGTATTGGTATCTTGTCTCTTGGTGTCTTGTCTCCTGGCCTGGTGTCTGGACTCAAAATACCTATGATTTCAAATAATTATACTTGTTAGTAAAAATACTTCTAAACTATAACATACAATTAATATATTATGAATAAATAATAAATTACGTACTTGTTAATTTTCCCATATGCCTTCTTCATGATCGAGTCGTATAGCATGCACGACATCTCCATCAACTTCATCATATGAGGTAGGAACTTGTGTTGTGTAAGAAGGTGTGGACGGAATATCAAGACATTCATCACTAAGAGGAATGTATTTTCCTTAGAGAACGATTGACCATTTCCCCGATTTGTCCGATGGATCGGAAACATAGAAAACTTGTTTTGCTTGAGAAGCCATGATGAATGGTTCTGTATTAAAAGATGCCTTGCCAAGGTCGACCCGGGTGAATCCTAAGTCATCGATGTCTACACCATTACTATTATTGGGAACCCACTTGCATTTAAATAAAGCCACTTTGAAAATAACATAATCAATCTCCCAAATCTCATCAATGACACCATACAACGCGGTAGTTTCCAATACCGGATTCTTATCTTTCGAACTAGAGAAATACATCGATTCAGCTTTAACCATAACCCCACTATTTTGCATTGTACTACGATCATCTTTTGATTTTGTATAAAAGGTATAATGACCAATGTCGTATGCACTCCAGGTAATGACACAAAATTTTGGCCCGTACGATAACCATCTAAGTATCTCGGATGCACTAGGATCATTAGATACACTTTTATTAAACCAATCCATGAATCTATTATTATGCTCTATCAACAACAACTTGTCATTCATTCGGGGATATTTTTTCTTCATAAGTCTTTTGTGAGTATCTATGAAAGGTTGAACCTCATCTATATTATTCAAAATATAGAAATGTGATTGAATAACTACATCCCGAGCCATTGACCTAACATTTAGACCTTGAATACCTCTTCCGTCTGTGTCAGCATGACGAGACTTTGGAATTCCTATAGAATCTGCATCCGACAAATAGTTTGTACAAAACTCAACAGCTTCTTTTGTGATGTACCTTTCAACAATCAAAGCTTCCGGTCGGTGATGATTCTTCGTATATCCTTTAAAGATCTTCATATATCGCTCTATTGGATACATCCACCTTAAATAAACTGGACCACAAATTCTGATTTCTCTTACGAGATGAACAAGTAAGTGAACCATAATGTCAAAAAATGATGGGGGAAAATACATCTCCAATTGACACAAGATTATGGCAGCCTCATCTTCTAATTCATCCAATTTTTCGAAATCAAGAACTTTATTACGTATGGCATTGAAGAATAAACACAGTCTCGTTATAGTTACTCTCACATTTTTTGGAAGGATCCCACGGATAGCCACTGGTAGAAGTTGTTGCATCAATACATGACAATCATGAGATTTTAAACCAATTAACTTGAGATCTTTCATTGATACAATTTTCTTGATGTTTGATGAGTAACCTTGCAGAACTTTAATACCTTGCAAACACTAGCAGAACATCTTCTTTTCCTTTTTAGATAGAGTGTGACATGCTGGAGGCAGATAAGTTCTTTTTCCTTTCTCTATTGGAGCCAACTGTTTTCGTATACCCATCTTCTCCATATCAAGACGGGAAGTCTTACTATCTTTAGTCTTGCCCAGAATGTTTAGAAGTGTGCCAATCAAACTATCACACACATTTTTCTCCATGTGCATCACATCAAGACAATGTCTAACATCAAGACTTGACCAATATGGAAGATCAAAGAAGATGGACCTCTTTTTCCATATATTTTTCGCAACTGCCCCTTTTTCTTTTCCTCTCTTCCCACCTTTTTCTTTTTCTCTCTTCCCACCTTTTTCTTTTTCTCTCTTCCTAAGGACAACATTAATGTATTCCTGCCGTTGATAAACTTCATCACCGGTTAAAGGTTTAGGTGCCTCACCAAACTCTTGCTCTCCATTAAAAACCTTTCGCAATCTACGATAAGGATGACACGGTTTTAGAAATTTTCGATTCCCAAGGTAAACGGTCTTTTTTCCAAACTCAAGTTGGTGATAACAAGTATCATCTTCACATATAGGACACGCTTTATGTCCTTTGACACTGTATCCCGCCAAGTTACCGTAAGCTGGAAAGTCGTTAATTGTGCAAAATAACATTGCACACATATTAAACTTTTCCCCAGAATATGCATCATCAACTTCAACGCCTTCATCCCACAAGAGTCGTAAATCATCAATTAATGGACTAATATAAACATCTATGTCGTTACCAGGTTGTCGTGGTCCAGAAATCATCATACTTAACAGTATATACTTGTGCTTCATGCACAACCAAGGAGATAGGTTGTAAATAGTGAGAAGAACCGGCCACGAAGTATGATTAGTGCTCATATTACCAAAGGGGTTCATTCCATCGATGGCAAGCCCAAGCCTAAGATTTCTTGGCTCGACTCCAAAGGGATATCACGGAACATATCCTCTAGGTGATCTTCCATATATTCATCTTCCTCCCCTCTTTGACTTTGTGACACCCGACTTTCCTTATTATCCACCTCACCATGCCACGCCCATATTATATAATTTTGACATATACCATCACAACAAAGGTGATTGTGTATTTCTTTCTTTGTACCCTTTTTTATATTAGCGCAAACAACACAAGGACAATAAAAGATACCATAATTGCCGGGAAGTTGTTTATCAGCGTATTCAAGGAATTCACAAACTCCGTTCTCATAAACCGGATCTAATCTATTGGCTTTCTGTTTACCTTGAAAATTGCTAAACAACCGCTGATCTTCTAAAACTATAAAGTTCTAGTAACTTACAGGATCGATCAGTTTGATCCTAGGACATGTGTTGTATGTGTATTTAGAATATTTCGCAATTTGATAAAGGATGCCTTTCGACAATGCACATAAATAAAAAGGAGTGTTTGAAGTGTAAAGGAAAGCAATAAAGATAAAGAAAATGACTAAGTCGAACAATACATCAAAGAAAAGAAAAGGGGCTGAATGTAAAAGGTTTGATAAAGAAAAACTGGAGTTAAATGTTGGAAAGAAATGCATACAGATCGTAAAATGCAGAAAAGGTAAATGCTTGAAAATAAAGGCTTTTAATGTAAAACTGCAAAGTAAAGACTGGGTAATGTAAATTACTTGAAAGGTAAAAGTTAGTGAAAAGAGATTTCAAAGTAAAGAATCTAAAACAGAAACTTCAAAGTAAATTGCATTGCAATAAAAGGTAATGGTGATTACAATCACGTACATTCTCACTTCACTGGTTTCACGACACACTGGATACTTTGAGTGAATATAGAGTTACTTGTACAATTCAATTTTTTCACACTATTCTAACTCTAAGACTAACCTATTTATAATACTCTAATGTAACCACCCTTTGACGGTTTTATTCTTAGATTACGCCACTTGGCACTTCGCATGTCTTCATGATCTGGATCTTCTCCACCTGTCCTCTTTTCAAATTCAAATAGTGGAACTTCCCTCCACTATTCAGTTGTAACTGCAGCGCATTATCCATATCCACTTCACCGTGTCGACTTGACTCCTTGGACTTAGCAATATTTGAAGTCTTGAAATCCTTCCATTCGACTCAGGCATTGCACAAACATGGTCGAAGGCCTTCTTAGTCGAAGCCTTCTTTTTTTTAGCATTATTATTTTAAAGAATAACTTCTTTTAAAGCCAATTGTCTGAAATCATGTAGCGTTGAAATTAGGAGCTAACAAATTGCCCCCCAAAAATGCCCTTTCGCCAGTATTGGTAGGAAGGTCATTTTTTGATAACATAATTTTCGACGCCTGCTCATTCGATTATGGAAAATATGGTCTCAACTGAACAACCCACGATTTAGAAACTATTCAGTTTCTTTCAACCATGCTTGTGACGCCGTGTCATGATGGAAAATCTCCAAATGTATTTTCAGTCGTATTCGTGAACAGTTTTCATCATCACTTTTCTTGGGATTAAGCATTTATAGTCTGACCACAACCACCACCATCCAACGATCTCCAAAGAGGACACGCGTCCCACTATCGTATCCATTTTAACGGTGGATTCACAATCCCCTCGTCTTCCACACATCTATAAATACCCTTTTTCCCCAATTTTACGAACTTTCGCATTTTCAAACTTTCTGCAACTTATTTCTCTTGTTCTCTAAACTCTCAAGAAAACTCAGAACACACTCTCGTTTTCTCTTCAACCTCCATCAATGGCGTCTTCTCAAACAGTTCCCAAGTAACGAAAAACCAAAAGGGTAAAACCACTCCGTTCGAGCAAACTCTCCCGCCATTTTCAAACATCCCTGGACCAAAGGTGGTAAAGAACCAACAGTTCTTGCCGGAACCTCTTCTTGAAGAAACAAAGAAGATTTACGAATCCCAGGTAATGATCCCTCTCCTTATCTCTGATAAACCCTATGCTTTAGGTGGCCCCCTAGCTGATGTAAAACCCAACAATGAAAAACTGGCTGAGTTCTTTCCTTCTTACCGTAAGTCTAGACCTTTAGGGCAAAAAAGCAACCCTAATGAGGAAGGAACCTCTCCTAATACCCCCACTCTGACAAAAATGGATCTGAGGTACCTTCATGATGGTACGAGGCTGGTAAGAGCTGTCAATCCTTTAAAGGATTTTGACCTTTGGATGACCAGAATGGAAAGGGTCAAAGCTGATCACTGGAAAACCATAGGGATCTATGATCTGCTAATGCTGTCGAAAACAAACATTCCTTATTGTTTGAACGTGCTGGAAGCATCACTCTATTTTTGGGATAGCACCCACTACACCTTTCATCTTCCTTGTGGGATGGTTACTCCCACACTCTTCGACCTTGCTGCCATTGCAGGTCTTCGACCAGATGGTATTTCCTATGACCCTGATACTGATGCAGAGGATACCATAGGGATTTCTGACTCCAAACTCACATATACCCACTTTATCAACCACCACAAACATGATACTACAGAAATCACTGATAAGGAACACATTGCCTTTCTGACCGTTTGGCTGTCGAGGTATGTATTTTGTTCAAAATCCCTGCAGGTGGCCAAGAAGTATCTCACTCTGGCCAACCAGCTTCACAACAATAGAGGAGTTTGCCTAAGTGGATTGATCTTGGCGAACCTCTACGAGTCTCTCAGTGAAGGGGCGACTCGCCTCAAAGACTTGGAGAGCCAAGGTACTGTTCACTTGAATGGCCCTCTCTGGCTACTTCAGTTGTGGCTCAATGCAACCTTTGAAGCTAGCCTTCCCAGGAAAGGGCAGGTCGATAAAGATTCAACTGAAATCAAAGAGAGGAGGGTCGAAGGTACCCGCCTGGTTAAACTTACGCCAAATGATGATGGGGAAACTCTCAAGAGAGCCTTCTCCAGTTATATTATAATGTTTGCAAAAAGGCATGAGTTCACACCTAGCATGGCTCCCTTTGCTGAGAGAAAGTGTGGGCCTGAGTGGTTCACAAGGCTATTCCCTGATCCATCCACCAACCTCGACGCTGAATCTGTTTCGATCTGGGAAGCCTTCTTGATTCCTAGATTTATTGTTGAAAGGCTGAATCTTGAGAGAGACCTGGCAGCCTTAATTGCTTACCAACCAAATCTTGTCTCTCGACAATTTGGGTTGGCTCAGATCTTCCCCAAGTGTCTATATAGGAAGAAAGGCCATGTGGTCCTTCACACAGCCAGTTTTGATGAAGGAAGTGTTGCAATCACTTTCGACCGGTGGAACGCTAGGAAAGCAACCCTTTCCCCTGTGTATTTTCAGCCCACCTTCTTGTGTACCAAACCCTTCCATAACTGGTGGTCAAAGTACTACAGTGACCAATTTCTTGATGTTGCTGTTTTCTCTTCCTTACTTGACCAAGTTTTTCTTGATGTGCAGGAGAAGACCAAGAAGAGTAAGTTCATTCATGTCAAAGAAATTCAAGCCTTTCAAAAGTACTTTGAAACTGTCTATCAACCAGATAATATTAGTCGAACCATTCATGAGGCTGCTGTCACTTTGAAGGAAAAATTTCTACAAAAAATGGATCAGTTAAAAATCCCTTCAAACGTTCCTGTTGAGAAACGTTATAAGGTAGCTTTTGAACTCTTTCCTCCAAAGTTCCCTCGACCGCCTAACGTTGATTTTGGAGTGGCACTTGCCCCCCATTTCTAGACTGGTTTGTCTGTGGTGAGCACTTAAAACTCCTTCGACAGCAGTCTCAACCGAAAGCCCAACGGGTGGTTGCGACTAAACATACGCTGGACAGTTTCAAAGGACACCTTCATATAGGGGTCGAGGATGTCCGTGTCGAATCCGAAATATATGAAGGTTTGAGGCCCTTGATTTGTGATTTTTTAACTAACCACTCAATTAACCTTGTAATAATCGTCTGTCTTTCAGCCATGGCCAGGAAGACCAGCTCGTCAAAGGGTCCTGCGAAGGTCGAAAAGGACACTGAAGGCACAAAGGTACTTTGTATCCCTTGCCTAAGTCTTTTTGTGTAACCAATCCTCTAATATTTGCGTCACCTTTTAGGCTGCTCGAAAACCTCCAACGCCTTCAAAAAAGGGCAAGAAAGGTGCTCAAGTAGTTGTTCCTCCAGATACTGATGATGAGTCCCCTGAGGAGATAGTAGTTAAGAAGAAAAGGAAGCTTGTCAAAGCTTCTGGAACTACCACCCAATCTCCCTCAAAGGCGGTAAGAATCCTTGAGAAGACACCTGCTGGTAGTGGTGTCAAGAAACAACTCTCCAGGTTTGCGTCGAAAACGACTGCTGACGATCCTGAGAGTGCGAACTCAAGTCCTGATGCTGCGGCTGTACAGGTATGCGTACTATCTTCATTCAGTATTTGGATTCCCTACTCAGACTTCACTCAATCTTATTCCTTTTACTTGTGGATTTTTCAGGCTGATGTAGGTGGTTCTAACCCACCACAACCTTCCTTCAGCTTTACACCAACTCTGCTGAATAGCCAAGGTGAGCCAACTTATCACCCTACCTCTGACCTTGGTTCTAGATATAGCTCAATCAGCGAAATTAACCAACCTATCCCTCTTACAGTTCCTCCTCCCACAGCAGATGAAACAAACCAAAGTTCTCCTTCCAGGACCACTACTCAACAATCCCAGACCGATGATTCTGATCATGAAGAGGATGATGTTTCTCATCAACAACCTCTCGACCAAACAGAGGCTATTGGTATAGACACAGAAGAAAGACCCACTGAAGCAGTAGAGGAGGAAGTCGAAGAAGACGAAGAACAAGAAAAAGAGAGGGAGAGGACTGAGCAAGATCACACCCCTTCGACTGTGGCTGAGGCAGATCTTGTCAACAATCCAACTCCTAAGCCTATGGTCGCTTCAACTACTGGAGGATCCCCTGCTGGAGACCCACTGGCTACTCTCAAATGGTCAAATCCTTGAGAGTATGCCAGATTGATACTTGGGAAGAAGTATAGTTCTTTAGGCACTAGTCTTAGTACTTCGACCAGCTCTAGGGGTCCAACTCCAGATGATTTCGCCAGTCCTATCCTTCAAAAAAATAAAGGACAAATTCTTCAAGGGAGACATCCACAATGTCCTACTTTCAGATCCAACTACTTCTCTCTTTCTGAAAGATAGCCTTCAGAAGCTGGACCTTTCGACCCTTAGCCAAGGTGTTTCTGAATTCCTGTTGGAGCTAAATGCTTTAGTGAATCAAATGTCTGAGGACTTCAAGTCCCTTCCCAAGATCCAAGACAAAATTGAAATCACAATTGGATTGGGAGCTTTAGCTTGGGATGATGCGCATGCATCAGAAGCTATGGTCGAAAGTCTAGAGACTGAACAACAGAAAAGGCAGGCAGAAGTGGAGTCGAACCAGAAGAATATTGATGACTGGAAGCAGCAAATTGAAGAGCTGCAGAACAAGATTTCTAAGGCTGAAAAACGCAACCTTGAGCTGGGAGAGTTCGACGATACTGAAATGGCCAGAGAGCTGAAGCGCACCACAGACTTCCTTGACAAGGCCCAAACGCTTGAAAAAGAACTTTCAGCAGCCAAACTCACCAAAGCTCTATGTGAAAAACGCCTTCAGAATCATAAGGTCACCTTCCTTGAGTTGAAGTCGAAGCTCCCTTTCTGATTGTCATATGATTTCTTGTTTGTAGTTCCACTTTTGTTCATCATACTTTATGGTCCTTTTAAGGCCCCATTTACAGACAATCTTAATGCCCTATGGCCTTTATCTAAATTCTTCTGTTTACTATCAACTCTTCGATGTGCAAAACATATTTTTTACTTTGCTAACTGAGTAATTAAAGTATTCTGCCTCTTGGAAATCATAAAAATAGCGTAACTTTTAACAGCTTAGTGTTCCAACGGCACAAGTTTCTATTCCATAAAGGAATATTAATAGCGCAACCTTAGGGTCTATTCCCAAGGGTCATTTCACGTATTTCCATCGTTGACTGGCCAATCCTTACAAAGTCTTGCCTCTATAAAAGCCTCTTCCCTCTTGGGATATCTTGCACCTACTACAGCAAGTATGAGTACTTCTTCAAAGAAGTCAATGACCAAGAAGGTGGCTGGAGAGACAAGGAAAGTTGAGGCCACAACTACTGCCCTCAAAGACACTTCAACTGGAGCAACATCACGCGCCAAGAAGAGAGAAACCAAGATGAAAGTACCCAAGAAAGGACATTCCAAAGCACCAAACTCTGATGATGAAGCTGACGAAGATTATGTTGCCTTCCTCAACTCTATTAATTGGAGAGACTATGAATAATCTTTCTCCTGGGTTTTATGTTATTGTACTTTTTTTTTTGTATGCCATTTTGGCCTCACATGGCCTATTTTGGCTTTTATAATTTGAATAAACTTTACGTCTTAATATGGATTTCTTGTAAAATAGGCTTATATTTTTTCAAATATTTCCCATTTACCCTTAAGACTCTTAAATCACCCTCCATCTCTTGAAGCTCATAAGCATTATTACTAAATGCCTTAATAATTTGAAAAGGACCTTCCCACTTAGGAGACCACTTCCCCAAAGCTCTGGTCTTTCGATCCATAGGTAAGATCACTTTCCACACTAGATCTCCAGTTGAAAAGGTTTTAATCTTGTCCTTTTTGTTATAAGACTTCTCCACCCTTTTCTTTTTCCTTTTCAGCAACTCTAATGCATGGAGCCTTTCTTCATCTAGGCCTACTAATTCATCAAGCATCATATTCCAATAAGACTCAGATGGAATCTCATGATGCCTTTGAATCCTTATTGATTGAAGATAAATTTCCACAAGCAGAACTGCATCATGACCAAAAGTCAGTCGAAATGGGGTAGTATTAGTTGCCTCTTTAGGGGACGTTCGACATGCCCAGAGTATTTGGTCCAATGTCCTGTGCCAATTTCTTGGCTTTTTTCCCACATGCTTTTTTATCAACCCAATAACTACTTTATTTGCTGCTTTGACTTGGCCATTAGCTTGAGCATAATAAGGTGTGGAGGTTACAAGCTTGAATCCCATTTCTTTAGAAAACTCTTGTATCTTTCGACCAGTGAAGACTGATCCTTGGTCTGTTGTAATTGTCTCTGGGATTCCAAACCTATAGATGATGTGCTTCTAGATAAATTCAATCACATCTTCCTTATCAACATTTGGTAATGGGATAGCTTCGACCCACTTGGTAAAATAATCAATACCTACCAAAATGTACTTATGATTTTTAGATGATGCTGGTCGAATCTCTCTGACCAAATCCAAAGCCCATCCTCTAAAAGGCCAAGGTTTCACTATAGAATGTAATTCACTCGCAGGGACATGTTGAATGCCAGCATGAACTTGACATTCCTGACAACCCTTAGCAAATTCAATACAATCTTTTAACATGGTAGGCCAATACATGCCTTGTCGAAACAACAACCATTTCATTTTATGGCCTACCTGATGTGCCCCACATGCCCCACTATGGACAGTCGAAAGGGCTAAGTATGCTTCTACCTCACTGAGGCACTTAAGCAATACTCCCTCAGGAGTCTTTTTGAATAATTCATTACCCAACAAGACATAACTTAAAGCTTGATACTTGATTTTCCTTTCTGTCGAAGCTATTGGATTTTTCAGGTAATCCATTATAGGTTTCCTCCAATCCTTGTCAATTATACTATCAATTGCCAGAATTGCGAAATTGTCTTCGTCAACATATCCAAGCTTAGTTTCTTCCAAATCTGATGGGGCTAATCCTACTGACACCACCCTTCCTCTGACTTCGACTTCGATTGCATCTTGTAATTTGTTTTTCGAAACTTTATACCCTGATGCAATCTGAGCCAAGTCATTAGCTACCTGGTTTTCCAGTCTAGGGATGTGTCAAAAACTAACTGCGTCGAATTTTTTCAACAGTCGATTCACAACTACAAAGTACATAATCAAATTTTCTTTTATGCACTTGTATTCTTTGGTCACTTGTTTTATGACCAGTTCTGAATCTCCCATTATTTTGACGTGAGTTGCCCCTAATTCCGACAATACTTCAAGTCCAGCAATTAAAGCTTCATATTTAGCTTCGTTGTTAGAACAACGGCCTTCAATTTTATACTTAAGTGTTGTTGGAATTTTACTAGGAGAAATAACAAGTACTCCTATGCTTGTCCCATCTTTGTGGCTTGACCCGTCAAAATATAACTTACAAAGTTCCACATCAAGATAGTTCAGGGGGGTCTCATTTGTAGAATGGTCAGCTATAAAGTCTGCCACTATTTGTCCTTTAACAGCTTTTAAAGGCTTATAAGTTAAAGAATATTCAGTTAATGCTAATGCCCATTTTCCAATTCGACTATGCAAGATAGGTTTGGACAACATATGTTTAATAACGTCATAACGAGAAGAAACATACACATCAACTGGTTTTATATAATGCTTCAATTTGGTACAAGAGTAATACAAACATAAATATAATTTTTCAATCATGCTATATCTAGTTTCTGCATCATTTAAAACTCTACTAAGGTAATAAACGGCTCTTTCGACGCCATCATCATCCTCTTGAGCTAACATGCTCCCTAAAGTTCTATCTGACGCAGCTATGTACAATCTCATACACTTATTGCCACGAGGTGGTGAGAGAATAGGGGGTGACTCAGGTACTCTTTGATTTTTTCGAAGGCTTCCTGTTGATCTTGCCCCCAGTCGAACCCATCCTTGCTAGCTCGAAGCAATGGTGAAAAGGCTTGCGTTTTCCCACTTAAGTTACATATAAATCTCCTCAAGAAATTTATTTTGCCCAAGAGAGACTGCAATTCCTTCTTTGTTGATGGCGCTTTTGCTTCCATAATGGCTTTGGTTTTATTCTGGTTGATTTCGATCCCCTTGTTGTGGACCACAAAGCCTAAGAAATCCCCTGCCTGCACACAAAAAGCACATTTGAGAGGATTCATTTTCAGACCATGCTTTCTCATCCTTTCAAAGGAATGTCGAAGATGGCTTATATGATCTTTTCTTGAAAAGGACTTAACAACAATATCATCAATATATATTTGCATAAAAGTCTCAATAAAATCATGAAAGATCGAATTCATTACTCTCTGGTAAGTTGCCCCAGCATTTTTTAGACCGAAAGGCATCACTACCAATTCATAAGTACCTAATGCCCCTGGACATTGAAAAGCAGTTTTTGGGACATCTTCCTCAGCAATGAATATTTGGTTATAACCAGAATAACCATCCAACATGCTCAAATATTCATGTCCTGCAGCAGAATCAATCAGCATTTCTGCCACAGGCATAGAATATTCGTCTTTAGGGGTTTCAGAATTTAGATCTCTAAAATCTATACAAACCCTTAAAGAACCATTCTTTTTAATGACTGGTACAATATTGGCTAGCCATTCGACATACCTAGCTGTACGGATGAACTTGCATCTAAGTAGCCTTTCGATTTCCTCTTTGATCTTAGAAAGGATTGTTGGGGCAAACCGTCTTGGATTTTGCTTGACTGGCTTTTTCCCAGGTATGATTGGCAACTTATGTTCAATAAGCTCTCTCCTCAAACCAGGTATTTCATCGTAGTCCCAAGCGAAGCAATCCTTGAATTTCCTCAATAATTGGACTATTTCGACTTTGAGTAGTGGGTCGAGATTAACGCTAATATAAGTAGGCCTTTTCACTCCCCCTTCACCCAAGTCAATTTCTTCCAAAGGATCCTGCGCCAGCATTTTAATATTATCTGACAGTGGATCCTTTTCAAAACCTAAAGGCTCACCATCATACACAACATCAAGCCTTTGGTCTTGGTCTTCAATTTGAGGCCCATCAGGTGGCTCAGGTTCAAAGTCCTTACCAGGGCCTACTTCACAAATTTGAGTTTTGGCTTCGACAGCCATGTGGTTGTGTGTAGCCTCTAAAGCCGCTTGTAACTTAGATTCGGCCACATAGGCCGAAATTCTTTGCAATACGTCGAATTCAGTCATTGTTACTGAATTCACTCCCCCAGCCTGTGGGGTCAACCTCAGGCAGCCCATAGTATGGGACATTGCCTTCTTCTCTTACAACTTCTCTGTCCCATCGAAACCCCTCCAGTGGGTGCAAGTGCAATGAGCAGAATGTGTGATCATCTGGGGAGAGATCGAATTCTGCTGGAGTACAAGGCGCAATATGCGCCAAATTTTTGTCGAACTCAGAACCTTCAACATGATTAACAGGCACCTTAAAGTAGCCTTGATCAGCCTTAATGTTTTTTACTATTCCATCAGGCCTCCAGATTGTTATGCGTTGGTGCATTGATGAAGGTACTGCCCCAATGCCATGAATCCATTCCCTTCCTAGCAGAATGTTGTAGTTAGCTTTACTTTCGACCACCATGAACAAGGTGGGTCTTGTCACTGTACCCACAGTCAAGTCAACCTGTAAGACACCTAAAGTGGTCCCAATCTTCCCTTCATAGTTAGAGAGGACCATGTTGTGGGGTTTAAGATCAGTGTCGAATTTACCAATTTTACTTAGCAGAAAATGTGGCATTAAGTTGACAGTAGCCCCACAATCCACCAAGATCTTATTAACAGCCACGTTCTCTACTTTCCCTGTAATATACAGAGGTTTTAAGTGTCCCTTCATGGCTTCAGTTGGTCGCTCAAAGAAAGCATTCTGTTCTTCGACACAGCCATTGTTCATTACATAATAGCACACAGGTTGGTGTGCTGCCATTTCTGCTTCAGCGTTGGCATCCAAATTCTCCACTTCAGTTACTCTGTCATACTCCCTTGGCATTATTGACACTACGTTGACAATGATGTTCAAAGAAGCATCAGAGTCTGAATCAAAATTGTGGGTTGTCGCTTCGTCTTCAACTGTTTCGACCACAAATTTCTCAGCTTCCTTCTTGGAAGTAAACAACTTTCGACCCACCGGCAGCTGGTTTATTATTCTCATGCCAACACCTTTGTTGCTAGCTGGCAGGACATTAGTGCTGGTCTCCGTCGAGTCTCTATCCTGAGCTTCTCTTAAAGCCTTCCTTCGCCTCTGCTCTCTCCTCCATTGGGACCTCGACATGGGATTTTTTCCGGTGTAATTCTCAGACACATAGGCAGCTTTGTTGGAAGACTTGAATTCTTTCCTATACTCAAGTGAAGAACCTCTAGCCACATCAAAACTTTTCCATCCTCGTTTCCCTTTTCCAGCTGCTTCGACGGGTTTAACCCACCTCCTAGTTGGTACTTCGCCACTGGGTTTGAAAGTAGCTTGCTTGGCCCTTGGAATTTGTGGCCTTGGACCATATTGTCTCTGAGTAGCTTTCCTTGGGTCGAAACGCCCTGGCTTTTGAGCAGCTTTCTTTTCACGTCCAGATTTGGCCTCTTTCCCCGCTTGAAGGCCATGAGCAACTTCTTTGTCGAAGATAGCACTGCATCGAGGGCACAACATGACTTCAAAATTCTTCCCCTGGCACCTGTGGAGAAAATCAATGATGGTCTCATCCTCTCTGGGATAAGCCAGTTTGTCGCAGTCCTCTTGTTCATCAATATCCATGGCCTGTTTGTCAGTAACTTCGACCTTGTTCACGTTGACTTCATCTTTTACACGCATCTTAGAAAAGTCAATATCAAGGCTTGCAGCAGCCTCGTCCATCTGTCTAAAATGATCAGCAATCTCTCTTGTCACCATCTGCAACTTTGGTGCTTCAACTTCAGCACGGGTCTCGACTATAGTTTCAGTGTCGAACCTTTGAGCTTCAGAAGAGGTACTAAAGTAATGTTCAGCAGCCATACATATCAAATGCTCCAGCTGATAGCCATCCATCTCTTCAGCCTCTCTGATAAACACAACATCATTGGTAAGGTCCTCAGTAACCTCCACCACCGTGGCATTTCTGCCAAGAGCTTCGTTGGTATTAACACTACCTGAACTACTGTCACACAATTCAACCAGTTCGACCATGTTAACCTCCTCAGGCTCTGCATAATTTGCTTTAGCTACTTCAAGGGGGCTGGTATCAATCTTCATCTGGGTCATAGTCTTCTCCCCAAATTTGAGCCTTCCCTCCTGAATAGTATTCTGCACCAAATCCCTGAAAAGAAAACATTGAGACGTCTTATGACCCAAGTAATTATGGTATTTACAAAAACCTCTCTTTTTTCTTTGCTCTAAAGGTGGTATTTTAGCACTGGGAGGCACTAATATTTGACCATCCTTAACAAACAAATCAAAAATTTCGTCACATTTAGTGATGTCGAAAGTGTAAGTTTTCTTTGGGAACCTATCATTCTTTTCGGTCTCGATAGGGTTTTTTCCATTCGAAGGAGCTAATAATTTACAAGAATAAAGAGGGCCCTTCTTAAGTTCAGCAAGGTCTATCTCATTTTCGTCGAACCTAACGGACTCGTCATACAGTTCTTCGATGCCCTCATGGTATTCGACGTAAGCTACCTTCTTGTTCTTATTCACCCTAGCTTTCTCATCTTTGAGATGCTCTAGTTGTCGAACCCTGTCAGCCAACTAGGCCATATCCCTTAAATACTGGGTGTCCAGTTTTTTCCTGATAGAGTAATCAAGGCCACCAGCGGCCATTTCGACAAGCTCATGTTCAGGCACTTGTGTAAAACATCTAGCCTTGAGTAGTCGAAACCTATTCAAGTAATCATCTATTGGCTCATTGAACTTTCATTTCACACTAGCCAATTCTTTCAAACTAATCTTCGTCTGACCCATGTAAAATTGCTCATGGAACAAATGTTCCAACTGGGTCCAATTACAAATCGAACCAGATGGTAACGTAGTGAACCACGTGAATGCATTTTTAGTGAGGGAACTAGGGAAATACTTCACCCTTAGACTCTCATCATTTGCAATCTCACCGACTTCGATCAGGTAGCGCGCCACATGTTCGACGGTAGATTCTGTAGTATCTCCTGAGAACTTAGTAAACTTTGGTACTTTTGTCCTTGGAGGCAATTCAGCTTAAAGTATATAGTCTACTATAGGCGAAGTAAAGTTTGGCCTAGAAAAACCCATATTCAGGCCATTTCGAGAATTATTCTTTCGACTAAGGCTGTCAAATTGTTCTCTGCCGCTACATTGTTGCGTCAAACCTGATTCACCACACGATCAGCATCTTGATTTTTGTTCACTAGCACCATCCTTGGTTCCTCCTCTTCAAGTATTGGTATTTGATTTCTAGGAGGCTCCTCTCTAGGTGGTTCGACCAACCCTGGATTCACTGGGTTAACTTGTTGAGCATTCTCCCTCGTCTCGACTCCTTGAGTTTGGTGTTGAACAGGAGCTGGCATTCCCATGAACTCTGCTATTCGTGCCATCTGGGTTGTCATCATTTGATTGGTTTGAGTAGTATTCTGGATCAATGGCTGAAAAATTTCTCCCATCGTTTGAGACAAAGTATGTACCATTTACATATTGCTCTCATCCATCTGTTGCCTCAAATATGTTGCAGACTCATTTTCTAAGTTGGGCCCTTGAGTAGAATAGCCCAAACCTATGGACGGGCTGTTTCGACCCATGTTAATTCCAGAACCTGACTCCTGCAAAGGGGAAGATATCATATTTTCGGAATATACTGGGGGTGCAATACTCATATTCTGCATCATTACCGTTGGCATGCCATAGATTGGGTTCCTAGGCAAAGACTGTGAAAATCCTGGGGGAGGAAACTGCCTGTACGTCGAACCTCCTCCTGGCGGAGTCTAACGATTTGTCGCTGATGGGCCACAGTCACCTGTACTCTTCTTCACAATCATATGTGACAGTCACACCATCTTCTTCACAATCTTCTAAGATAGATAAGAATCATGTAACTCAACGAGAAGCCTCAGTCACCTGTACTCTTCAGAATCTACTTGTACTCAAGGAACTACATGTAGACTTCAAAAATCTTGCTGAAAATGGATTTAATCTGAACAATGATGTGAAAGCTCAAGGTTGGAGCAACCTTTTTGAAAGGCTTAAAGGTCCCGTTCTTGAAGCACTCGTCAAGGATTTTTGGAGACAAGCTATATGTGATAAACTCCATGTCATCTCCTATGTCTTGGGAAGAAAAATTGTCATCACAGAAAAATTAATTGCTGAACTTTACAAACTGGAATTTCTAAAGAACAAAAGAGTCTATGGAAGGGTCAATAAATCCCTGTTTGTGAAAAAGGTAATCAACCCAACTATATTCACCAACCATCAAGAAAATAAAACATAATACATGAGAGAAGACCTGCATATACATCTAAAAATATGGCACAAGATAATTCTTGGTTGCATCAATCCAAGACCCTCATCATATGCTGCAGATTATTTCAATGCTAACCAGAAGTATATGCTATATTATTTGTTCACCAAGGAAAGGATGTGCTTACCTTCCATGTTATTTTATCATTTGAGAGATATGGTGAAGAAGATAAGATTAACAGGGGAACCAAAAAGTGAAATACCCAAGTACATTCCTTTTGGAAGAATGCTTTCAGATATATTATATGAAAGCGGTATAGTGGACACTCTGATTACGGAAGTTCAACGCACAGAAGATCTGACAGCAACTCTTAGAGAGTCACTCAATGCCACAACACTCAAGCATATGAGAATAATTAATAAAGTAAGAGTGAAACCTTTTTTTGTCTCTGAGGACTTATTCAAACGCAGGATCGCAGTACCAGACTATCCTGCCTATTATAGAAGCGACCTCATTAAAGAAATTGATGCATCTATAGATGTACTGAAAGCACGAGGATATGATGTATCTGAAGTCAAGGAGGAAGAAATTGAACTTAACAAAAAAGAAGAAGAGCAAACTAAAGAGGCTGGTGAATCTGCTCCTGAACTAACTCTTACAGAATCCTTCGGAAGGAAAAGAAAGCAAGCTACTGTTATTTCTGAGCCACCAAAAAGAAAGAAGAATGACAAAACAGACATCTCCAAAACTACTACTCTAACCTCTACTTCAACGAAAACAAGTAAGTCTATTTCTGATCCATCTGTCTCT